>CAMAPF010000060.1:0-2400000 GCA_945859915.1 Cuscuta epithymum
TCGAATGGAGCAAAAAGACATAGTAAGGGGAGAAGACTTTTGAAGTTTGAAAATATTTAGCTTCCAAGAAGAGACTTGAATATTGCGGCACTGAACTACAAGCTTGGGCAGATAAACGCATATTAGGTTTTCAAGCTCGAGTTGAGGTTTGTAAATTTAGATTAGAACTTTTCAGGAAATAAGGATGAAGGTGGAATGATAGAGAATTTCAAAGAGTCAAAGACGTCCTGGTGGGATTATTTCATAAACAAAACGTATCCTGGAAGCAGTGGTCTAAGGAGTTTTGGCTTAAGTAGGGTGATAGGAGTACAATTTTTTTCATTATGCAGTGAAAGAATGCAGGAGGCGTAACAGATTCAAAGGGTTACGTCTTCAAAATGGGAACTTGGAGGTTGATAAATGTAAAATCAGTGTTTAATTGATGGTTATTTCACAAAACTTTATACATTAATCAAAATGGGAATTGGAAGGTTGATAAATGTAAAACTAGTGGTTGATGGCGATCGACAAGCTCTCAAAGGCATAGCAGTCACATGCCACCCTTCCACGACACTAGTTGATGCGAAAACTCTCAAAAAAAACCTCGCCGATGGAATCACTCTCTCTAAAGGAAAAGAACGATGCATACAAATGGAATGATATGGGTTTGATCGATGCTATCTTATAACCTTATTATGTTCGGCGACATTATTTTGGTATGGGGCTACAAATATTCCTTTGGCCCACTTTTGGGCCTCCTTACTTTATTTTGTTTGGATGTTTTGTTTTGCAAACCATCCATACCCTTTTCCTGTATTTTTTGCACTGTTTTGTACACATCTTTTATGACTTTAATAAAATACACAATTTCCACCAAAAAAATGTAACATTAATTGTTGACATTGTTGATTACTTCACACAACTTTATAGATTAGACCAGAGTCGACTCGATCTGGATGTTTTACCATAAGTAACCAGATTATCATATGAACAAAGTAGTGTCATGATGAGGCTGATTAATGCTTTAGAAGTCAAGGTGGCAGTATTTGCTATGCATCCAGATAAAGCACCAGGTCTAGATGGTTTAAATTCTGATTTTTATCAACACTACTTGAACATTCTTGGAGAGGACATTGTTACATTTTGTCAACACTTGTTCACTTCAGGATATATTCCTAGGGAGGTAAATCGCACTAACCTAATATTAATGCCAAAAAAAGGATAAGCCGGAAACACTTAGTAATTAGAGACCTATAATGTTATGCAATGTTATCTATAACATTTTTACAAAAGTTATGGATAATATATAATCAAAGTGGTGCTTAAGGGGTTAGTTTCTAATAATCAGAGTGCATTTGTACCACGAAGGTCCATTGTGAAAAATGTGATGGTAGCATTTGAAACACTGCATTTTTTAAAACAGAAAAAGAGGTGAAATGAAGGATATGTGGCTCTAGAATAGGATATGAGCAACGCGTATGATAGGATGCAATGTATTCTTTAGAGATGATTATGAGATTAGTGCATTTTAATCCGAGGTGCATAGATTTAGTAGAGAATGCATGACGACTATATGGCCGGGGTACTCTATTCCTTTTGAGAGGAACAAGGTGGGACCGATTATACCTCAAAGAGGTATATGACAAGGGGAACCTTTATTTCTTTATATGTTTATTTTGATAACAGAAGGCTTAAGTGCTTTGATCGGAAAACATGAAAACTTGGGCAACGTACGTAGTGGGAATTGCTATAGCGAGAGGTGCTGCATGAGTGTCTCATCTTTTTTTTTTTTGCTGAAGATAGCTATTTGTTCTTTAGAGACCATGAGAGGGAGTGTGAAGGGGTTAAGTCTATATTGCATTCCTATGAAATTTGCCGGGTCGGGTCAAAAGGTGAACTTTGTTAAGTCGACTATTAATTTCAGCCCAAACGCAACTGATGATTATAAGATTAAGATATGTTATTATCTTGGGGAGGTTCAGAAAGGGGACAATCCCCTTTATTTGGGTTCAACAGAACTGATTGGGAGACGGAAGATTGAAATCCTTGGGTACTTGAAAGAAAGAACTTTAAAAAGAATACACAGCTTGAATAATAATTTTTTGCATAAGGAAGAGAGGCTATGCTAAAGATGGTGATTCAAGCTATGCCAACTTATGCCATGAACGTTTTCCTACTCCCAAAGGTATTATTATGTTCAGAAGTGGAAATTCTAATGAATGATTATTGATGGCACGAGGATGATAATACTAGAATGGGTATTCAGTGGTCTCGATGCAATGGAAGGCTCTATGTAAACCAAAGAACAATGGAGGATTATGATATAAATCTCTTCGGAAATATAACTTAGCTATGCTTTGAAACCAAGCATGGAGACTAGTCGCTCATTCTGATTTGCTAGTGAGTAAAATATATACAGCCCGATATAATCTTAATTCTTCATTTTTGCAGGCAGATTTGAGAGTGTACCCTTCATTCATCTGGAGTAGTATTATGCAAATATAGGATTTGCTAGCAAGGGGGGCTTTAAATACGGAGAGAGTAAGTGATACACGGATACATAAATGAGAGTTTAAGGTTTTTGAGTATGGGAAATCGACACGAGAGAGCTCTCAAATGTCTATATAATTAAATGTTATACATATACTCCTTTGTTCATGTATTTATCTATTTTTACGTTTTTTGTTATGTATTAAACTAAATTTATCGCATACCACATTTACTAATATTTAAGTGATTGCAATTCATTATTACTTTAGCCTTAATTACTCTATCAGTGTATTGTCAACCATCCAACTTATTTTTTTGGTAATCAAATCATTCTCTCATGTCTCATTTTTACATTATTCAACTCATTTCAATCTAAAGTCAACCCTGTGAACGAGTAAAAATCAAATTAGTCAACCAACGCATGCCTTTAAAATCACAGCTTTCACCCTTCGCCATATATTTAAGGCATTTTTCCCATCAGTTGACACCAAGCGTCTTTCTACGTGCTGCGAGCTATCAGGCTGAAATTCCTTCTTCTGAAAATTAGCCAATTGATATTGTGTGTTTCTATATAAAGATAAAGATATGCTGTGAGTTTATATATTATGCATTCTTCTTGTTCGACGTTTATAAACTTTAATTGTATAATTATATAGTCTTTTAATTTGTTTTCATATTAATTCATGTTTTAATTGTGATCCACACTTAATTCTTCTTAATTATCAGAAGCATGTTTCAGATGAAGACTTCTCACACTGACCCGGATACTCAATTTTCCGGGAAGGAATCAAAGGTAATAATGGGGGCTATAATTATTGTACAAGAATCAAATTAAACTATATGTAGAACAGTTGTTTTCTAGCATTTCTATTACAGGCTTTCAGCTCTCTCATTTCACCAACCAATTAAGGTGGAGAATAAGGTTCACAATCTTTAAGTGAGTAAACAAGTTGTATTTCAAAAGTTCTAATTTTGCTCAAATCATTCTCATCTCTGTGTTTATTTCCGTTTTTAAGATCTAGTTTGTCTGATTTTTTTATTAGGTTTGCTTTGAATCTACTAATATAATTAATTTGATCTCAGTCTTTATATTTAATTGATCTGGAGAGACTTTATCATATAATATATTGTTTCCGGATTTATCTGAACCCTTATTCATCTTACTTTGGGAGCGGAGTGTTTTCTAAAAATTAAAAATAATGTTTTTCTTCTTTTGACTTAAAAATTGAAATGAGTGGTTTCTAATGCTTATACTTAAATTAAGCACTTAAAAGCTAAATTCTGGAAGTATGTAGAATGATGCTTTAAAATGTTTTCCCCTTTTTTTATTACAGAAAAAACACTTATTTTACCAAATACTACGTACTACCAACTTTTATTTTTTAAAGGCACTTTTTTAAGCACTATCAACTTTTACGATTAAGTAAAAGTTTGTGTTCCCATCTATGCACCTTGACATGAACAAATTGAACTTTGCACTCTGTTTTTAAAAATCTTTGTTTTTGCGCCACAACTCAATTCGAAAAGACAAAAATGTCCCTCCATTAAAAAATATGTTGACCTTCAATATATTCCTGATCGAGAGCATTTTTTGTTTTTGAACGAAGAGATTATTTAACTTGATATTTAGAAATTATCACATTGGACTATATTTATAGTGTCGTTCACTAATCCGTCTTTTTGTAGCTATGCGAAATTAAATAAAAAAGTATGATAAATCTCTTCAATCCAGTTTGAGGTATACGCTTTTCATACACACGTACACACTCGTGTTTGTGAAAGTTTTTTTTATCTGTATTCAGGCATAACGTATTTTCAAATACGTTGCATGTGTTTGTATACAGACAAAAAGAAACACTTCACAGACACCAGTAAGTGTATACGTGTGTATGAAAAGTGTGTAAGAATACATTTTTTTCAAATCTCTTTAGTTACTCAATGCAGATTAGAGAATTAAGGCTTGAGCCATTAACGGGACGCAGTTTGAAGTACTGCACTGATGCTTGTTTAAGGCGATGTTTGGAGGCTCGAAATTGGAATGTTGAGAAAGCCAAGAAAATGTTGGAGGAAACGCTCAAGTGGAGATCAATGTATAAACCAGAAGAAATACGGTGGGTAAGTGATGTACTGTGTGATTGTTTCCCTTTAAAAGAGATTTTTTAAATTGATTTTGGAGAAAAGAGTAAATAGTAAAAAATGATAACGTTTGAGAAAAAAAAGGATTTTAAATAGCAAAAATTGGTATTGTATAGTATAAAATAGGGAGTACTACTTTTTTGTATAATAGAAAATTTCACATAAATTCTAATGTTTGAGCACACGCATTTGTTTGTGTTCCCATCTATGCACCTTGACATGAACATTAATGATTGTTTATACATGGGCACAATGTCTAAGCACATAGTCCCATTTTAGTTAGTCAAACTTGACTTTTCAAGTCAATGACGTCTAACTTTGACCGCTTATATGTTTATATAGTGAAAATATTGATAATATGAAAATGATATGAAATTGTTCTTTGTTTAAAAATACTATCATGAAAGTATAAAATTAGTAAATTTTGCATAATATGAAAATGATATGAAATTGTTCTTTATAGTATTATTATTGTTAATTTGTTAGTATTGTATGTATCAATGCATAGTTACCGTGACCCTATGTACAAAAGGATAAACTTTTGGGAAAATGGAAACTAATAATCCAACCTTTTAGTGGTCTTCTTATAATAGTCTCACCTTTTGATTATTCATGAATAATCCAACCTTTGCACCTCTTCTTCATTCACTGGTCCCTGACCGATTGATGACGTGCTATTCCAAGTTATTTTCTTATCTTTGTAAGCCATTATACCATAAATCTCACCTTTCACAAAGATAATATTTTGCAAAGATAAGAAAATAACTTGGAATAGCAGGTCATCAACCGGTCAGGGACCAGTGAATGAAGATGAGGTGCAAAGGTTGGATTATTCATGAATAATCAAAAGGTGAGACTATTATAAGAAGACCGCTAAAAGGTTGGATTATTAATTTCCATTTTCCCTAAACTTTTGGGCCCATTTGAAATGATGTAAAGTAAACACTTTGCATGTGAAGTATAGGGAAGTAATCGTTTTATATCGTTTGTTTTAATTACTTAATGTAAACTGTAGGACACTTTTTAAAAAACATTTTACACCGTATCATGTAAACTATTTTACGTGAGGGGGAGAGTGGTACACTACTTTATATCGCTGATACGGATGATAAATTATATGCGGCTCCAACCTTCCTATTTAGCTCTACTTTCGACAATTAAGCTCTCGATGTCACTCCTTAGAAATTGAAAGCCTTTAGTGGATTCACACGGTTCTGGAGAGATTATTCCATATAGGCATATTCTCCTACTAGTTGGGAGTTATAGAATATTCAATTGCTCTAGAGCTAATTTTCTTCAACTTCTTATTAAAAAAATCAGTTTCCTCTCGTGCATAATAAAAGAGAATCGTGAAGAACACAATCAATCGTCTTCCCAAAATCGTGATTTCAGCAAAATCGTGCTGCTGTTAGGTGTGGATGGATGGAACGACCATGATACATGCTTCGATCCCCTTTACGTGTGAACTTATTTTTTGAGTTAAACAATGTATTTATTTTGCATGTATTTTTAAAATGGATCGCATATACCTCCTCAAACAATGTGCTTTTATTTTACGTATAAAATGATTATGTCGCTACATTTTATGTGCAATCACTCTACATGTAAAACTTTAATATGTAAAGAACCAAACGCCCCTTTGTGTACACTATTCACAATTATTATTATTCCACAAAAGGACTATAAGTCTATAATCGAGTTCAAGTTTTAAATGCTATGATCAGATTGAAGTGGCACAAGAAGGAGAAACCGGAAAAGCATTTAAAGCCAATTTTCAAGACCGGTTGGGAAGGCCAGTACTAATTAGGAATTTTATCATTTAGGGACCTCAAAGTTGAGCATTCTATCATTTAGGGACCCGAAAGATAAACTCTATCATTTAGGGACCTATAGTATTAGAATCTCTCAATTTAATGCTCAAAATTTTAACACCGTTAACTTGCTTCTAACGAAAAACTGATGTGGCACTTGATTTATTAAAAAAATATTGTTTCGTAAATAAAACTGCCACTTCATCAGTCTGAATCATTGCTCTTCTATTCCATCTCAACGTAAAGTTGATTAATGATGTCTTATCCTTACATTTTCACCGACAGCCAGAAACTCCACAATTCTATTCATCTTACCTCACCTACAGACCTCTTCATCTTCAACCCTCACCTTCGCGGATCGAAACTGTCTTTCAAAGACATCTGAGAAAACAGGTGAAGAGCAAGAGAGATGTAGACCTTCCACGGCGCCAAAGCCAAGAGTGATATCGCGAATACTCATCCATTTATAGAGTACCAAAAACAAAGAATGACTTGCTTGTTCTCGTCAACTGTTTCCCTTCGAAGAGCTTCGTCTTCCCCGACACTGCCTCCCTGTTACTTTATTATGAGAAGAGAATCCAGAGCTTAGTTTACCGATAAATTTTGTCCGCAAAAAGGAGAGACGGTATGACATCTGCTTCTTAATTAACTCTATTCCTTTTCTCTCTATAAGAAAATTAGGTCGCATATTTGATAAATCCCCCACCCAACTTAAAAGATGCTTGAATACGTAAAGCCTCTCTCAATAGCTTCTTCATGGGAAAATAAGTGTTATGTCCTCTTTGGGTTAGATGCATCTGAATTTTATTGCAAGATTCTTCTAATGAGATTTAGAATTTCTAGTCCTTGGTGTTATTAAATTATAAATAAGATCCAATTTTATTAAAAAGTCAAGGTAATCGACTAAACTTTGAATGATATGGATTTTGTATATATCTATTCTTTTTCCCTTTTTGAGAGTAGAATTTGGATGTATATTTTTCTTAGTTTCTTTTAGGCTTATCATGCTCTCATTTGGTGGATTTTAGTAGAGTACTTTGGATTTTTAAAAGGAAAAATTCACATCAATAATCCCACCTAAATGGGTTCTTCTCATATTAATGTCATGTATGTGTAATTCCAAAAGAATCTGAATTTAAGAGGTATCCTTCTCAAAATAGTCTTAGGTGACCTGCAACCTGCTGTTTAACAGGTAAACATCCTCAAGGTATCTACCTTTCTATTACTGAAAAAAACTCATGTCATCTCCCTCGTGTTGCCACCCATCCATTAATCTCTTCTCAAGTCTTTTTTTTCTTTCTCCTTATCTTGATCTTGCTACCTAACCGTGTATGGACTGAATAAATTGGACAAATTTTCGAAAGAACAAGATGACGGGCAGATAAGGATGAGGGAGCCATGGTGTGTACTGTCTAGGTTCACAATATTCATTCTCTAGAAAAATGGGAAAAGAATGGAAAATAAAAAAATATGAAGCCCAATTATATTAAGCCACGTGGGTGGGCACCTGCCGAAGTTGTTTATTCAGGTCACAGGTTCATTTTTACAAGCTACCCATATAGTTTAAATTAGTTTGGAAGTATACATAATTGGGATTAATATGAGAAGATCATCAATAAGTGAGATTAATCAAGTGAATTTTTCTCTTTTAAAAACGCATACATCATTGAGAGTAGTAAAAGCTTTTCTTCTCTTGTTTTTCTAGAGTGCATCAGAACTAGAGTGCAGAGAAGTAAAAAGCATGACTCAGTAGATTTTGCAGGTAAGCAACTTTGGAGTTGGTGTCACACCCGAGGCTCTATTTGATGCTTTGGCTAAAACGCTTACAGTGTGATGGGAGAAGACAATCATAGTTGTGATGAATGAAGTCCCTCTTAGCAGTCCCCACCTTCCTAAGTCGGTGAAGGGTGGCACACCTGCTGCCAATGACAAAGGATGTGGAAAGTGCTTGGATTTGAGAGGAAGAGATTACAAGTTCGCAACTCTAGATAGTAAATGCATTCATCTCTCCTGGGGGGCTTAGTATATGATGTTGCATCAAAAGTCTGTTGGAGAAACGTTTCTACAATATTCATAATTATAACTTGTATGCATCAGATTCTTGATCTTAAAATAGTACAAATTTTGCATCAGATTCTTGGTCTTAATGACGTTGGACTAAACTCCGATAATTTTTTCTCATCTATTTCATTCTCTCGTATGCTCTGCCATTTATTTCTGGGTGTGCCCGGCCATAGACTAAGACCAATGTGGTTTTTAAACAACCAAATGGTGAATCAACTCCCCCCAACTTTTCTAGGAAAAAAAAGATTTTGTAGGTAAAGCTATCATGATTTGTTTAATAATTTGTTTCATTTTGTTTTGCAGGTTTCCATTCGTTCAAAACAAACAGTGATGACGAGGCAAGTGAATATGATAGTACAAACCACATCTTGCAAGTGATCCACTTTGCACTATCAATCTCATAACTACTTAATCAACCGGTAAATTGCTAACAATAACATGCTTATATACCTATAGGAAAAGAAAATGTATTTCCTTTGCTAATAATTATTATTGTTATAAGATATAAAGAGGCTGTATTATTAAAATGATGCATAAAAATAATATAATTACAAACATTGTAAATGAAATGTCGAACGGATTAGTATAAATAAAATTTGTGATTGAAACGAATACTTTAAAAAACTGAAATACGCCATCTTAAAAGCAGATCAAAGAATCTCTAATAAAAAATATTAAAATGCAATAAGCTATAAAATAAATAGTCATTTAAGAAGTGCTGATCAAAGCAAAGATTCAAAGAAACATTCCTCCTCTGAGAGTGTATTATGTCATCTCTACAAGAATTGCTCTCGTCTTCTTATCTTGTCTTCAACTGTGAAAATGGAACATCTCAGGTTAATTCCTGTCCAGAAAAACAGAATGAGACATGAACAATGTAAATAATGATCCTCATGTTATCTCCTGTCAAGAAAAAATAGTGTGACTAGAGTAGCTATGAAATAGTTAAAACTCATACCTGTTCATTCTCTTTGCAAGACCTTTTATTATGACCAAGTTGTCTACATTTACCACACTTAATCATTCCATACTTTCTCTTAGCTTTATGAGGATCCTTTCCTTCTAATGAGGATTTGTGCCTTTGCTTTTTTGGCCTGCCTGGTGGTCTCTTTAGCAAAGGTGGCATGATTGGCTCATTGTCGGTTATAGGCCAGATATCAGGGCCTCCCATTGGATTTATTTCACACTCATAGGCCCTAAAAAAATACTCTCGTGTAAAATATTCATGTATATAGTTTTCTGGCCTACCTTTGATAGACTTTATGGCAGCACAAGCATGAATACAAGGTACACCTGTCAAGTCCCATAACCTACAAGTACATGTGTGGTTATGAAGATGAACAACAAACCTCTTAGGCCATAGTGTAACCTCGAATATAACTTCCCCACATGAAATTGAATTCCACCTAGTACATTCCATGATGTTTTGATTCAACTTCTTGAGTATCTCCGGGCATATTGATCCACCATTCAACATCATCTTTTCCTTTTTTTTCCTCATTAATGTCATTGCTTTGATCCTTATTTTGTCGATAAGAATATCCACATGATTGTCTCTATACTTTTTTATGACTCCATTGAAGCACTCAACTATGCTACTTGAGAACACATGACACTTGACATGATTTTGAAAATGTGCTCTACTCCATCTCTCAACACCTATTCGAGTGAGATATTCCCATGCATTGTAATCCTTTTCCTTCATCTTATTCATGTTTCTGTCAAAATCACTAGTGGTGGTGGATCTTGCAGCAAACCAAAACAGAGATCTTAGTTGTTCATCCTTCCATTTTTTCTCAAAGTTGGTATACATATGACGTACACAAAATCGGTGATGAGAAGATGGATACACTTCTTCTAGTGCAGCCACAAGACCCTACCAACCAAGACAAATATGAAACCAATTAGTAAACCATATATATAGGCCGAAACCATAATGTAATTAAAAAATTATGAAACAAGTTAATATTATTAATCCTGATAAAAACACAAAGCAAGAAGCATTTTTAACAATTATGCAAACAATATTTACCTTTCCTTGGTCAGAAATAAATGTCCAACTCTCTCCACGGATGGATGTTTTTCCAATATCTGTCATCAAGTTATTTAAAAACCATACCCACGTCTCTCTAGTTTCAGATGAAACAATAGCATAAGCTACAATGAATAGACCATTGTTCCCATCAAGACTAACCGCTGCAAGAAGCTGACCGCGATAGTATCCACTTAGATGGCATCCGTCTAGTGCAATTAGTGGACGACATCCATTTATAAACCCCTTTTTACATGCATCTATACATACATATATTCTATCAAATCTTGATGGTCCATTCTCACCATGTTTTGGACAAATTAATTCAACTGTTGATCCAGGGTTGGTCTTCAGTAACTCGGCACAATAATTAGGTAATTTAGAATACTGGTGAGCAACATTGCCATGAAGTGATTGTGATGCATATGCTTTTACTCTATAAGCCTTTGCAATACTAGCCATGACATTACATTTCTTATATATAAGATCTTTCACTTCCGGACCTGTCATGTTTGGATGTTCTCTGAAGTCTTCAATTAACTTATTTCCCAACCACTTGGTATCAGCAAAATTTGCCTTCACTCCCTCTTTCTGACAGGTATGACTCGAGATAAATGTTTTGACCTTATAAGTTTCTGAACATCCAACTTTGGAACAGTATATAAGCCACGGGCAATCGTTCACACACTTTACACGACATTTTATCTTATCTTTCTTCAAAAAGGTCAGATTATACATATTTTGAACCCCGTAGGTTTTAACAGCTTCGTAAAAATCATCTATAGATGCAAATGATTGTTCCAACCTGAAGTTGACATCCCCGGGAGCTGCTTGAATATGCGCAGAGTCAGCTTCGTCTGCACTTGTTGGAGATTCGGAATCATGGATGCTCCTTAATTCTGCCAAAGATTCTATCGTAGCTGGCTCAGAGAAATCAGATAAGTCACCTGTATCACGAAATTTATAAAAAGTATCATTGGTGGCATGTGACCAACATGCTGGTTGTTTGTCATCATCGCTATTATATTCATCTAAACTCCAGTCATCATTTTCAGCTGCCATCTGTAAACAAAATTATAAAACAACTATCAAAATAGTGTCAAGCAACTAAAACTTATCTGAAATACAGAAAATTTATCTAACAGATAATTATATCTTTTACCTTTTTTTATTACATCCATATCAATTACACTCCACAACAAAATAATCTCTAGATTATACCACCCAAATTTACTTTAACTTAGGCATGTATGCTCTATGAGTTTAGAGTTTAGGTATGTTCTCTAGTGTTTCCTTCTACTCAATTTTGAAATTCTAATCTGATCTTCACTTTATTCTTCACTTATGGATATAATATGTTTTTGTGAAGGGTATATAGGTTATCTCATGATGAAATCTAAGTACCAAATACTTTTGAAAACACTGTTTCATAACCACTTTCATGATATCTTACAAACCAAAATAATTAAAAAAAATATAAAAAAGCACGATCAATGTCAAAGTATGGTTTGACTGAGTGACTAGCTTGGTGCATTATGTAATTCAAGATGACCCTAGTTTAAACCTTATTAAAGGAGCATGTGCACCGTTTTTTGATGACGATGATTCCTGAAAATTATGTTTTAAATAATCACAGATGTGGTACAAGGATGGGAGAAAGTACAAACCTTTGATGAGAATTGCTGAATCTTGTATGCGAAGAAGGAAGCAACGAAGAAGGAAGCAGCGGAGTCTGGGATAGGTGGCTGCGTATAAGTTTAAGCTTATACGTAGTATATTTTCTAATTCTTTATATCGTTATTAAATATGTATTTGTTTTTTACTTATGTGGCGCCACATCAGACTCTTTAAGTTGTATTTTAACGGTGTTAAAATTTTGAGCATTAAATTGAGAGATTCTAATACTATAGGTCCCTAAATGATAGAGTTTATCTTTCGGGTCCCTAAATGATAGAATGTTCAACTTTGAGGTCCCTAAATGATAAAATTCCTACTAATTATGAGGCCCGGGAAACAGGTAATAAATTTGCTATAAGTGCACATCTACCAAAAGGGGGGATAACAAATTTGTTTTGAGTTCGTACACATTAACTTTGGCATTTTATAAATTTTGAACCGATTTTGATTAGTATAATATCATGAAAGTTTTAAATTTACACTTTTATGAAGTTATAAATTTATACTTTTATGAATATAAATTTTGAATCATGATTTTGATTAGTATAATATCATGAAAGTTATAAATTTATACTTTTATGAAATACTTTTAGCAAAGAACATTTTCATATAATTTATATATTATAAATAATTTTCAATAAAAATATATAATTGGTCAAAGTTCTGAAAACGGAAAAGTTTTTTGGGAGGGAGTTAGTACAAAGTATCACATTGGTAGTCAACGGATTAACAGGGGGTCCGGGAATCATTAATCCCGGTATAACTATTTTTTATTTAAGAAAATAGAAATGAATTTCATCACTAAAATTGAACATAATAATTATTTGATATATCAAAATGTAAATGCAAAGAAACCAAATAGTATGGTGTGATTGTCAATAATATTACACCAATGTTGCAAAGACTCTCACCATAGCTGGGATAAGAAAGGTTGGTTGTACTTGTACGCAGCCTAACCCTTGTACACATAGAGAGACTGTTTTTAGATGACTCATAACGAAAATCGTGTCAAAAACTGTACGCATTGAGTACTGCTTCATAATAAAGAAGTGGAATAGTATTCAACTCAACAACCAATTGAATTCTCTAATTTTTTTCTCTAATAATGTTTTATGGTTTTTGGGAGATAACAGAACTCATCATCAGGAGAAGGTTGCATTCGACATTTGGTCTTCCTCATGGAAAATGCCACCATCAACCTGGCAGAGGGGCAAGAACAAATGTCTTGGCTGATTGATTTCAATGGATGGTCAGTGAGCAAGTCCACACCCATGAAATTAGCACGAGAGATCATCTACATTTTGCAGAACCACTACCCGGAAAGGCTTGCGATTATAGTTCTTTATACCCCACCAAGACTTTTTGAGGCATTCTGGAAGGTGATTACTTATATACCCTAACATATCTTTTTCTTCCAGATCACACAACCCTCTTGTCCAATTGATTAATAAAAGGAATAATTTTTTATATACTTTTTTTCTTGAAATCATATACTTTGTTAAAAAAAAACGTTTATGCACAAATGCACCTAGGATCATATCAGGTAGATTTGACGTTCTCAAAGACTTGTAACTTACTATTAGCTAGGGATGGATCCGGTCCCGGTACAGTCTCAGTTTCAGTTTCGGACCGCCGACTGAGTCTACCCCACCTATTAGCTTTGTAACTAGTCATGGACCCGGGCCGGGCCGGTTCCGGTTCCGGGCCGGGCCCGGCCGGGCTTTTTTTTGGGAAGGAAGGCCCGGGACCGGCCCGGGTAGCCACCGGGTCCGGTCCGGGCCGGGCCTCCGGTTTGGTCATTTTTTTTTTTTTGCTTTCCTAACCCCCTTCCTCACCCCCAAACCCCTCCTAACCATCAAGCCCAACCCGGGTAACCCCAAAAAATGAAGAAAAAAAATCAATTCGGCCCGGACCCGGGCCCGACACGGCCGGGCCGGTTCGCCAAATACAAGGCCCGAGCCCGGACCCCCCCCCCCACCGGGCCTAGGCCCGAACCGGACCCGGACACGAGAACTGGGCCGGTCCCGGGCCGGGCGGCCCGAACCGGGTCCATGACTATTTGTAACGTTACCTAATAACATTATTCATTTTAAGAAATTTTTATGAGAAAGTACAAATTCGACACCAAATAGACTGAAGTACCTGCTGCCGGCATGAAACTTTTCACCTAGAATAGTATATCCAATGGAAAAGCCCTTAATATGAGTATATGACCACATTTATTAATTACATGGTCTGATCTATAAGTGAGTAGAAATTCATAACTAATACGGAGTATTAAGCATATGCATAATTATGGGACTAGATCTAGTGATCTACAACTTTCTGACATTATAATAATTCGACTAACTTGGTTTTAAAAGTTGGCAAGAAATTGATTTATTTGTGACAATTGTAGCTTATAAAAAAGGGGCACATATCATTAACTAAGCATGGTTCGTTTTGAGATAGATGGTGTACAAGTTGCTTTCTTTTTTATAAGTAGTGCTCGTTTACCCAATTACCAGTTTCCATAAAATAGTGGCAACGTCTAATGTTAAATACCCTTTCTAAAGCAGAGTCTACCAAAGAAAGTTAGAATGAGACATAAATTTTAAAGATGTTTTCACTTTGATGGTTTTCACTTCCACAGTTATAAAATACACATAGATTGCACATTTACCTAATCAGACCTGTTCAGATCAGACAAGACCAAACTTAAACAGATCAGACTAGACCAGACCAATAAATTTCAGTCCAATTAAAAAACATGCTAAAACTAATATTATAGGTCATTTCTGCAAGCATGGGAATTATCATTGGAGTATGATAGAATAAAGATATCCAAGTTGGTATTTTCTTGACAACTGATTTTGCATCAATATCAACAGGTAGTAAAGTACTTTGTGGATCCAAAGACATCCCAGAAGATAAAGTTTGTATATCCAAATGATGAAGATAGTTTGGAGTTCATGAAAACCTATTTTGATTCTGAGAACCTTCCCAGTGATTTTGGGGGGAAAGCAACCTTGAAATATGATCATGAAGAATTCTCTAGATTGATGGCTCAAGAGGATGTGAAAACTATAGCATTCTGGGGACTTGAAGATGAACAGAAAACACTCATGTAATGTCAACCCAGAGGCAATGAGGGTTGCCAGACTTGCAAGCTGACTAACTACAACCAGGAATGATGTCTGTAAAATGCAATTGATGTGTAAAACTTTAGTGGTATCAGGTGATTAGCCATTGTTGGCAAAAAAAATTGCTCTTATATTATAAGTAAATAGATACCTTTGCCACGTTCAGTAAAAATTAAACAAAACTTCAAGATTATGGTTACACTTGCACTACCAACAATCTCCCTCTAGCATGGAAGTAGATTTTTTAGGTTGGGCAGGAGAGACATAGGTGGAAGATGATCACTTCAATTTAATGTGAAAATGAAGATTACAAATGTTATCGAAAAAGAAAACCAGAGAGTTGGAGATAATTTGCAGACTTGCAGATTGTGAGTATATGAGAAATGTACCTCAAATGGGATTTGAAACAAAAAAAAGTAGGTGTAATTCAGGTTAACACTGAAAAAAATGAAAATTAAACTAAGTTGGGGGAGGGACAACTGTTGACTGCCGTTGACCGGCAGTCCAGTGTCCAGCAAGTCCAAATCCAGCTGTGCAACCCAGTCCAAAGCAACAGCCCAGCTCCCAGCTCCAGATGTCCAGGTCAGCAGCTCCAGCAGTCAATTAGACTGACCAAGAAGCCCAATAACCTGGAACAGCCCAACAGCCCAAGTCCAGGTTTTAGCCTCTGCGATTCCGTGTTCTACTTCGTCTTCGTCGTTCCAGATGCGAAGAAAAGAAACAAGCGCCCTTCGTCTTCAGCTTCTGCCCGAGAGGAGTAAGGCCAGCAACGAGTTTGGATTCAGTGACTCAGAGTCACGAATCGTGCGACTTCCCGGTGACGAGCTCTGGCGGTGACGGACGGCGAGCTATCTCCGGCGACAGTCCTCTGCAATCGGCGACTCACTTGCAATTCCGGACTGGCTGAGTCGAGAACAACCTCCAGGCGTCCTCCAAGGACTTCAACGGACGTCTAAGGGTTGGCAGTGACCTCCAAACGACGGATAGCGGCGGAGGGTGGCGGAGGGTGGCGGTTCCGGCTCTGATACCACTGTTTGATATTTTGTATCAGTTTATTAAACACATGACAGGTTCTCATCTATATCCTCAATCGGGTCAAGACGAAACCTAAAGAATTTCTCGAGTAAAAACAACTTCCCGGGCAAAGAGGTAAGATTATCCAATTTCTCCCACAACTCCTTAGCAGACTCAACAATACTCACTTTCCTAAGCACAGAATCAGACAGATTCAAGTAAATAGTAGAACAAGCAGTTTCGTTCATTTCAATTTGATTTGCTTTATCTTCTGATTCAAGGAAAATATTAGTGACAACTCTGAAGTTTTGATTTGGGTCTCAATTTGAATAATTTGTATTCGAATCCAAATATGAACACGAGTTTATATATGAATACAATTACGACAAATATGAGTTCATTCAAGTTTTTTCGGATACGAATACAAATATGAGCATATTCAATTTTATATAGATATTTAAATATCAAATCCAGAGTATTTTGTATGAATATTAATACTCATATGAAAACTTATAGTTGAGTATTAATGTGGTGCAAATGCGAATGCCGGTGTCACCCCGATTGAGGTGACCCTCGACCGTTAGATTAGCGACACATGCATACGTTTAGCATTTATGGCTGCTATAAATAGCAACCCCTTTCCCAATTGTAAAGATCCCAGAACATGTTAATTTAATATACTTGACTCTCTCTCTTACTTGTTTGCTCTGACTTCTCTCTAGTTATTCTCCGCAATAATGCCTCGGATAAGCTACCCCTGGGTACACTATCCATCAAATGCAATTAACATTCTAAAATTTCATTTGTGAAAAAATAGTATTGCATCTGGTCATTGCTCTAAAAATCACTCTCGACGGCTGACTAGTCCCCGGCTCCCCGCCTAGGCACTAAGCGGTGGCCAGACACCCCAATTTTAGTGTAGGCGCTCTGACTAATTGATTTGATGCCTAGGTGTAGTAGTCGTCCGACTAGGGCGCCTTGTTACCTACTCAAATCGCTTAATTGGCCGCCTAGGACGGTTAGATTTGTTGAACATTGTCTTTTGCTTTTATATTGAGTTTCCTAAAAAATATATGTAGCTTTAACTATAACAACACATATGAAGAAAGTTACTCATTGTAGATTAATACTACATAATAAAACTATGAGCCCGTTTGGTAGCACGAAAATCGGCTGTTTTGGCTGTTTCTGCTGAAATTTATGAAGTTCTGGCTGAAGTGGCTGTTTTGGCTGATTCTGCTGATTCTAGAAAAAAATATTTTAAAAATATATTTTATTGATAAAATAAAGAAAAAATTATATGTAAAAATAGCTAAAATGGTCATCTACAGTAACTTCAGCCAATACAGCCAGAAAAGTAACTCCAACCTTACTTTTTCTGCTTATTACACAATTCAGCACGCGAAATTAAAAATTACGTGTTTGGTGAAAAAGCTGGCTGATAAGCCTGATAAGCCGAAAAAAGGGGTCTCCAAACGGGCTGTATATGTGTTGATGTATACTCTTAGATGTTGTTATTATTTAATACGAAGTACTACATTATTACATAATGAAGTTAACTAAATATGTATAATATATCATCAAATGTGACAACTCTATCATCCATGCATATTAATGTGTATATGGGTGTGTATATTTTTTGCACACACAAACACAACATTATTAATCATATTTATGAAAAAAATTGATAAAACTACAATTTTTATGTCTCCAACTAGTCCCCTCCTAGGCGTCCGCTAGGCGCTAGGCGCTAGGCGGTGGGGGCGCCCGACTAGCGCCTAGCATCTTTTAGAACATTGCATCCGGTACAATTTAAACAAGACATTGGAGTATCATTGTAGTGTGATAGAATTGACATATCCAAGTTGGTATCTTCTTGACAACTGATTTTGCATCCATATCAACAGGTAGTAAAGTACTTTGTGGATCCCAGAAGATAAAGTTTGTATATCCAAATGATGAAGACTGTTTGGAGTTCATAAAAACCTATTTTGATTCTGAGAACCTTCCCATCAAATTTGGTGGGAAAGCTACCATGAAATATGATCATGAAGAATTCTCTAGATTGATGGCTCAAGAGGATGTGAAAACTATAAGATAGAACAGAAAACACTCATGTAATGTCAACCCAGAGGCAGTGAGGGTTGCCAGACTTGCGAGCCGAATAACTACAATGTGGAATGATGTCGTTACAATGCATTTGATGTGTAAAACTTTCGTGTTATCAGGTGATTAGCCATTGTTGGCAAAAAAAATTGCTGATATTATAAGTAAATAGATACCTTTGCGGCTTTGCCACTTTAAGTAGAAATTAAACAAAACTTCAAGATTCTGGTTACACTTTCACTACCAACAATCTCCGTCCAGCATGGAAGTATATTTTTCAGGTTGGGCAGGAGAGACATAGGTGGAAGATGATCACTTTAATTTAATATGAAAATTGAAAATGAAGACTACAAATGTTATCAAAAAAGAAAACCAGAGAGAGATAATTTGCAGACTTGCAGATTGTGAGTGAATGAAACGAACCTTGCATGGGATTTCAAACAATATGTTGGTGTAATTTAGGTTAAAACTGATTAAAAATGAAAATTAAACTAAGTTGAGAGCAAATGAGCCTTAATAAAAATTTGTGAGGCTAAGAAAGAGACCACATGTATAGCAGACACAACTCAACCATAACTCAACCATTCAAGATGCTCTAATATTGTGATTTTAATGGTACCCATTTCCCTTCAATTCAATAGCCCTTGTTTATCCTTGTGAATTGGCTCTCTCTTGCATAATATGACATACCTAATGCCGAAGCCTCAATACAATAAAAGGGTGATAGTATATGTTTGGGAGAGGGGCAACCTTCCTATTTTTATGCCAGTCAACCATAATAATGCTTCTCAAAAAGAATAAAATCTATAACCCACAGGTCCCATAACCCACTGGTCCCAGGATCGAAACCTGGCTCTGATACCAAATGTTAGAGACCTGGCAATATTCCGATAGAAAACAGTAATCTAGCACTACAGATCTGATAAGAAATTAGGGAAGACGATATTATCGATAGGAAATGTCTCAACGTAGGTAACAAGGCAACTTAGGCAACAGGACTCTCAAGGCAACCATACATCAAAATAACTGTCTCCTATAATAGCTATTCCCCCTTCTATTTATAGCCAATATTCACATAAAGATATGCCAACTATTACTATTAACCCCTTCCCTTCTAAATATACTACTACAAATACCCTTACTAATATTATTATTATTTCGTATTAATACCTACTAAGCCCAGATTCCTAACACCTGCATTTCTAGGGATGGGGGAGCAACATTGAAACTTATTTTAATTTTGAGATAAGAGTACATACATGTATACACCTAGTATGTCTTTGAGGTGCTATTTAAATCTTGCCAATATAATCCTGTTGGGAACCTAAATTTCGCATACATTTTTTTCAAAAAATATGTGAGTAAATTAACTCATTTAGTTAATGAGGTCATCAGTCATCACAAGTAGAAGGCCATTTAATCTGTCGCAACGATTATACTATCCAGCCATATGTCTGGTTTCCTTCTAAATCGGTTGAAACAGTGGATTGGATCTAATTTATTAGCACTGATTATCCTATAATCCTATCCACCGGGAATGTGCTAATTCTGTTCAACAAGCTGGATGTGATTTTGCAACTTACAAGCATGAAGTGTGAAACTCTGTGGTTTATTGATACGTATACAAAGGCCTAAAATGGCCATCTATACCTACAAATATTCATGACAGTGAAGTGAAGAATAAAAAGTGTTAGATTTCATTTGAGTAGAGGCACTCATCAACAAGTTGGCGAAGGTTTGGGTTCTCCAAGGCAGCAGCAATCCTTTCCTTATCATTTAGCTGCTTATTTACTGCATCACATATGCTAATACTTCAGGAACAAAAATATGTTCTTAGCAACACACTGTCATTTAGAGAGAATTCTGTTCTTAAATAATATATTAAAAGAACATCATCTCTTTACATCCATATATATTATATGGTAGTTTAAAACATAAATGAGGACAGAGTCACATTGTAATAATTTAACATTAGCTTTAGAAAAAAACATTCGTTAATATGAGCGCAAACATTAGACTAAAAACAGAAAAAATGGGTAGTAGTAGTAAACAAAAGAATGAGTGGCCTAACGGGCCTAGGGCACCAAGCAACCAACTAGGAAGTCACCTCACAAGGGTTGTAATTTGTAAACGTATAGGATCGAATCAAATATCTAGATATTCAATTTGAATGCATTTCTCGTGAATTGTAATATTAGTATTCATTGAATATCAGATTCAATAAAACCGATTTGTATTCAATTCGATTATCTTATTCAAATAGGTTTAATTCGATTCAAATTTCGCATTTGAAATATTTCTACTTTTTTAAAAAATTAACCACACTTATGTCGAAAAACAATCATATTTAGTACATTTTTAAAATTTTAGTAAGGTGTAAAATATAAACATTGTTTTAAGTCTAAATGTTGTTTTAACTACATTTAACATGTTTAGCTTGATTGAACACTTAACAAATCATCAAATATGATAAAAATATGTTTTTGAATACATTTGACTTTATTGGAACACATATAAACTCCGAAATTCTCCCTCCGTACCACAATTAAGTTTCTAGATTGAACTTACTGGTTTTTAAGCAAAATAACTTTTCCTATAGACTTTCTAAGTAGCCCTTACTCAAAAGTATGAAGGAGAAAATTAATAATTAATGATATACTTTTCATAGGGTTAAAAGAGTACTTTACCACTCATATGTTACCAAAAAAGTAGTGGGGACTTAAAATTAGGTCATCATAAAAAGGAAAGTGAGAACTTAATTATAAGATTGAAGGAACCACTTTTAAACAGATAAAGTTTATATATTATGGCGCATTGGTACTTTTGTAATAAAAAGGTACTCCCTCCGTCCCGGGGAGAAGTTCCCAATTTCCTTATTTGGATGTCCCAAAAGAAACTTCCCATTTCCCTAAATGGAAAGTTATCCTACATTAAAACAGTGACAAACAGTGCAAAACAGTGCCAAACAGTGTCGAAACAGTGCCAAACAGTGTCGAAACAGTGCAAAACAGTAAAATTTACCCCTCAGTAACTTTATTTCCTAAAAATGTGTGAAAGTCAACCCGGCAACTTCTCCCCGGGACGGAGGGAGTATAAGTTTTCATATGAGTATTAATATTCATAAAAAATACTCTGTATTTGATATTTAAATATCTATATAAAATTGAATATGCTCATATTTGTATTCGTATCCGAAAAAACTCAAATGAACTCGTGTTTGTCATAATTGTATTCATATATAAACTTGTGTTCATATTTGGATTCGAATACAAATTATTCAAATTGCGACCCGAATCAAAATTATTTGATTCGTTTACAACAATGACTGAAATTAGAGAGAGAGATTCTATAAAAATACATCCAAATTCACCTGATTCTTCATCTGCATGAGATCCAGGAGCCACTTGGATATCTACCTGAGAGGAAAAAGTGAAAATATAAGTATTCATGAGTTGATGAGTAATGACTAATGACCCAATCCTAACAAAATGAAAATGGAGAACTTAAAGCATAGGAAACTGCCAGCTTATTTGGGTAGAAGTTCATCAAAACTGTATAACAAAACCTTGTAATGCAGAGGAAAATAATTCTTCAGTTTCACTCTCAAGCACAAACCAATTACGGTTGCCATACTGCAATGCTGGATAGTTGGTGTGAAAGTTATCCTACATAGAACTTAAAACATGAAGTGCCAAACGAAAAGCTCAAACTGCAGCAGATATACTGTTTCTTAAATTTGGTTTTTAAGGGGAATTTCCAACAAAGTTTAAAAAGTTACAAACATTTAACTAAATCAAATACAGTTCAGAAAAAATAAAGAATAGAAATAACATTTAATGTTTTGAAAATTAATTTTAACAAATAGAAAATAAAAACTAAATGAACATTTGAAAGGTCAATTTTCTTAAAGTTAAATTTTATACAAAATCTAAAACAATACAAAAAGCTAAAAAAACCTCAAACAAATTATAAAATTTTAAAAAGATATCTTCTTCTTCATTTTCTTCATTGCCCCAGTGCCGCAAAGGCTCCCACCTATGGTGGGGTAAGGGGGCTCGGATGTACGTAGTCTTACCTCTATACTAAAGTACAAAGAGACTGTTTCCGTGTAATGTTACGGAGTATGAAATAAGAGAGAATAAAACAATGACACATTTGTTTAAGAAACCGTGTAATGTTTTACTCCTGTTTAGGAATTTTCTCTCATGACTATTGGATCACAACATTGTTATTACTTGAGCAAACAAACATAGTAATGGTATGAAGCCTTAATACTATTGATTCTACTCAGAAGTAGGAGCTCAAGTCCAATCAAGTAAGTTAAGTCATTCCAAATGTAGCCTTAATACTTGCAACACTGCACAACATAAAAAATTAGGAAAAGGCCATACTTTGCATTTGTACTTGACCTAATTACTATTGCACCAATTAAAATTATAATTACAATAATAATAATAAAAACATTTCAAAATATCCAATCGATTGACTTTGCAGGTGAGGAGAAATCCAATCTTTGCCGTGGTAGTAGAACATAATGCGAAGAGAAATAAAAGATTCTAGAAATCACAATATCCCGATAGAAGAAAAGGCCAGGCGAGGTAATCAGAACAGCTCTAAACTAGGAAGAGTAAAAATTGCAGAAATGGAGGTTTGAAGGCTTACAAAATGCGGCCGAGTTTATCATTAACCGTAATTGACTCCTCAGAGAGGACGCTGAGCTGCTCTAGAGAATACGGATGCTCCGGATCTCTTATGTCCCTCAAAAAGTGTGTCCATTCCAGTCAGGTTAAGGATTATCAGTTAATCATATGGAACTCAATTGCAGTTAAGTGTCTAAAAGTCAATGTAAAACAGGAGAGAAAGCAAATTGATCATCAGGTAAACCATAATAACAGAAGCCGCGGCGGAGGATATCATAAATTTCAAGGGGATCAACGGCGTATTCCGCGTGGAGGTCTGCGGCGCGGGGGAATCGCTCCTTCTTGGCGTGAACCACTGGATTCGCATTGCTCAGTCCTAGCGTCATGTTGTTGTATTCTCCTTCTCGGTCTGGTGAACCTTTCTTCTTGGTCGTTTTGGACGAGTGCAATTTTGTTCACTGGTGACCATTAGAGCATCTTCAGTGGTACAATGTGCACGGTGCACACGTGGCATGAGAGATGACCACATAATATTAGCAAATAAATTATTTCTCTCCTTATTTGAATGATTTTATACAGTTTTGGTAAGTTATTCTCCACAATGTCAAAGAGACCGTCTAATGTTGACATTGTTGTTGACATTGTAGGAAAAAACTTACTAAAATTATATAAAATCATTCAAATAAAGAGAGAAATAATTTATTTGCTAATAATTATGTGACTATCACTCATGACACATGTGCACCGTGGACATTATAGCATTGAAGATGCTCTTACCCCAGTGACTCAAATGTTGCCATTTGGCATTTCATTTTTTTTTTTGCCACATGGCAAGCAAATAGGGAGGGGGTTATCGTGACCCTCTAAGGAGGGGTGAACAAAATTGCACTCGTTTTTGGTAAGAGTTGTTTTCAATCTTTCTTCTTTTCTTTTCTGTACAAAAAGTACTCCGTATCTTTAAGGTTTAAATTGACATTTTTCTGAAGGAAAATTACTTTTTCTTAGAGCATCTTCAATGGTAAAATGTGCAAGGTGCACACGTGACATGAGAAATGGCCACATAAATATTAGTAAATAAATTCTTTCTCTCCTTATTTGAATAATTTTATACAATTTTGGTAAGTTTTTCTCCACAATATCAAAGAGGTTGTCTAGATGTTGTCATTGTTGTTGACATTGCAGGAAAAAACTTACCAAAATTGTATAAAATCATTCAAATAAGGAGAGAGATAATTTATATGCTAATATTTATGTGGCTATAATTCATGTCACATGTGCATCGTGCACATTATAGAATTAGAGATGCTCTTAAGAAAAAAATTGACTTTACACCTTGGTCCTTGCACGTGTTTGGTATTCAGAGGTTAGCAGGTTAGGTTAGCGGGTTAGATTAGCGGGTTATCGATAGCGGATTCAATTAGCGGGTTTGACTAGCGGAATATATTGACGGGTTGTTAGAATATGTTAGTTAATTTAGCTGTTTGGCCATAAAATTAGTAGAAAACGTCATTTTTCAAAAAGTAAACCCAAAATGCTCTTATTAGCAGCATTTTCATTTCAGCGTTTTTTGTCCAAAACGCTAGTGCTGAACTGGATTTACCAAACAACTTTTTCACTTATTGAAAACGCTCATAATAATCAAATTGTCATTTTTCGGCTGAAACGTCATTCGCTAAACACCTCCTTATGTATTTGACTTTACCTTGTGTATTCGAGATTTCGAGTGTACACTTCATTCTCCCAAAAGTTAAACCAAGTCTAATATAGAGTATGTTTGAATACTAAAATTGGTCGAATTGGCTTATTTTGCTGAAATTGATTAAATTGTAACTGAATGGGCTGAGTAGGTGGAATCTCCCGAATCATGAAAAAATATGTAAAGTATATTCCATTTGTAAAATAAAGAAAAAGTTAAATGAAAAATAGTTAAAATGATCTTCTACATAAGCAATCTCAAGTAAACATAATAATTGTTATGAACCCGATTTTTAAACATTTCATAATATCACGTCTTCTAAATTAGTTTATTATGTACCTCAATTTTTTTCTAATATTTCTCATTCAACTTGATATGAAATACCGAGTACGTGCTTTTAACGTTTAATAATAAGATGTTACATTTTACTCATTATTTCGTCACATTATAAATGTAAAAACATGGAGTCTTTTTTATACAATTTACTCATTATTTCGTTACATCGAAAATGATTTTTAATTGTTATGAATTTCTAAATTATTTCATTGAACATTTCAAAATAATATGTTTCTAATATTTCTCATTCAACTTGGTGTGAAACACGTATTTTTAAAATTTTAATAGTGAGATCTTACATTTTACTCACTAATGAGGTCTGGTAGATTAAAGTTTCGGGTTTGATTTGTTTGAATTAGTTTGGTCTGGTAGATGTCTATTTTACATTTTATGTGACTTATTATTAATATTATTAAAGTTTGATCTATTCTGATTTAGTCTGAAACTGAAATCAATATAGTTAAAAACATTTTATTGAATCAAATTAGGAATTTCTCAACATACAAAGATTTCCTAATTTGGATCAGGAATCTATTTCAAATGCAAAGGCATGTTTAAATTGTAGTTGTAAAAATAAGGAATTTTTGGCTAGGCCGGGCGTATTTACTTGTGAATATGTGTGTGTGTGTAGGGATGGTATCAACTTTCATTCTTGCGGAGTATTAAATAAGGTAAGCTACTTGATCAGAAGTATCTTTTTTAAAAAGATTCTATATTTGAATATCTAATAGAATTAATTTTTTTTTTTAATTTCAACAGTATGGTGGTTAATATTTTCATTGTTGTGCTAATAGTTAAGAAAGAATTGTATGAAGGTGCGGGAAAACATGAAGTATTTTGTTACCAAATTAAATAAGGTGTATTTCTACGATCTTTTCTTTCCATATCAATATGCAATCAAAAATAAAATCTAATAAAAATAAAAGGTATAATAATATCAATATAACATGGCAGGATTATGTGGCGCTTTGTATGCTATTAAAAAGTTCTCTCCTAAGAACGCATCTTAGGAGAGAAATGAGAACGAATCTGGACCGTTGGATTGAATTATGTGGAACTGAATTGTGCATTTGATGAAACAGAAATGTGCATAAGATGATATTGAAATGTGCATAATAAAAATTTAAACTCACATATGCATTAGGTGAAACTGAAATTTGCAGAATAAAAGGTACTAAAAAACATCACATCGTACCTTTTATTCTGCACATTTTAGTTTCATTTAATGCACATTCCAAATCCACCTAATGCACAATTTAGCTTCACATAATGTCACTACATTGTACACTTTATGTTACATATTTCAATTTCACCTAATACAAATTACAGCTTTATCTAATGCACATTGAATTTCACATAAAGCAAATCTAACGGTCCAGATTCATTCTCATTTTTCTCATAAGATCATGTTCTTATTTGAACAAAAACTTATATATATATATATAGATTAAAATAAAGATTGTTTATTAAAGTGTGACTAGTAATTGGAGTAATAATGAAATTATAGTAACGTATAATCAATTTTTAAACTTAAGTTATCATGATAATACGTAACTATTAATCATATTTATGTGAATACGTTTTATTTTAGTAATGTTTTTGAAATAATATCCTTATATTTATGTTATGTAAACTGTTGCATGACTTATATTTGGAAATAAACAAATTTAATTTAGTTCACAATTTTCTCCTATATGTTCTCCTCGATTCTCTCGACATATTATCCATATATCCTGAAGAGATTTACGTTTTGATCTTACAAAAAATTAGGCGATACCTATTGAATTGGTTTCGCTTTACTTTTATAAAATATATGCATATGCATTTGCTATATAATTAAGCAACAATTTCTATAATCAGACTTGTTTATGTAACAATTAAATTGATTTTATTATTAGGACTCCTTTGGTCATTTGCACCTTAAATCTGCATGTAAAATTTGGAGAGATGATCACTTTACATGTAAATTAAAAGATTATTGTAAGATTAGAGGTGTAGTATATTTTAAAATCAATCGAAAAGTAGTTTGAAGTGCTTTATAAAAACATGTAAAATATTTAATAATCTACTAATTATTTAATAATCACTTTACTCCGTAATTCTTTTTAATATGAAAGCCCAAAATTGATCCTTCAAAAATACGGAGTAAGTTTTAATTTTAAATTAAAGGTCAAACACAATGGTATTTCATTAATTAGATGATAAAATTAAATACACAATCTTCGATTTTCATTTATTTCCACATACATACAACATGTAAAATTTTAAACTATACACTTACCTTATTAAGTGTAAGTTGTAACTCTATAAAATAGAACTATTCGCCCATATCGCCATGTGTTTGGGTATATGCGATCTTAAGCATTTGTTTAAGAGAGCAAATGAACATGTGGAAGAATGATGATGATAAAAAACCTTGCATTCTAATGTTCCCATGGTTGGGACATGGCCATATTTCTCCATTCATGGAGCTATCCAAAAAACTCATTAGGAGAGGGTTTAACATAATCTTATGCTCCACCTCTGCCAATTTCTCCTCCATCATACCCAAACTTGACCGGGAACCCGAAGCGAAACCCATACGACTGGTTGAGCTCCGCCTTCCGAGCCTCCCGGGCCTCCCTCCGCCGCTCCACACCACCAACGGCCTCCCTCCCCATCTCATGCCCACACTCAAGAGAGCTTTCAACATGTCATCCTCCAACTTCTTCACCATTTTGGAGTCCTACCGCCCCGACTTGCTCGTCTACGACTTGCTCCAGCCTTGGGCTGCTGCCTCTGCCGCGATACTCGACATCCCGGCCGTTCTCTTTGTCACCAGCAGCGCCACCATGTTCTCCCACGTGGTTCATATGGACAAGAGGCCCGGCACGCCTTTCCCCTTCAAATCCATATATTATAGGTGGTATGAGCTTGTGAATGAGATGAAGGCTGCCCAAAAGCCTTCCCCATCGGAGGAGGAACAGGAGAAAAAAGATAAGGCGTGTGTTAGGGCATGTTTTGAACGGTCAACGGATATTGTTTTGGTCAAGGGTTTTAAGGAGGCTGAGGACAAATACTTTGGGTATTTGTCTGAGTTGACTGAGAAGAGAGTGATCCCTGTGGGTCCCTTAGTTCAAGACGGTGGTGGGGTCATCCATGAAAGCGACCCCTTCATTACTTTCTTGAATAGCAAAGGAAATGGATCAACCGTTTTTGTGTCCTTTGGCAGCGAATATTTCCTTTCAAAGGAAGACACCCACGAGATTGCCCTTGGGCTAGAGAAAAGCATGGTCAACTTCATATGGGTTGTGAGGTTTCCCAAGGGCAACAAAGTCATTAGCTTGGAAGAGTCGATGCCTTCCGGTTTCTTGAGTAGGGTAGGGGATCGGGGAATGGTCGTCGAGGGGTGGGCCCCGCAGGCAAACATCCTTGCTCACCCGAGCATCGGAGGGTTCGTGAGTCACTGCGGATGGAACTCCGTGATGGAAGGGATGAAGCTCGGTGTGCCTTTCATAGCCATACCAATGCACCTTGACCAGCCAATTAACGCTCGGCTGGTCTCAGAGGTTGGGGTGGGGGTGGAGGTGGTGAGGGACAACCACGGCCGACTTCGCTCCGAGAGCATAGCTAGCGTGATTAACCGTGTTGTGATGGGGAAGAAGGGCGACATTGTTAGAAAAACAGCCAAAGAAGTGAGCCAGAAAATCAGAGACAATGGAGAGAAAGAAGTTGATTGTGTTGCTAAGGAGTTGACCAAATTGATCGTCAATGGCAAGGAGTCAATCATGTTTTTTTCCTCTTTGTTTCGTGTTAGTAGGACTTAATTAGTGAGTAAAATACGTGTAAACATGTGTGTAATTAATACTGCATTCTTTTTTACCTTGCAGTATTACAATTGATTGTTTAACGTATAGTAATAAGTACATTATTACTTGTTTTAACCAAAATAATGTGGACACAAGTTTGTATGACACAAAAGTTACTGACGGAGCTTCTTAAAGTTTACTCGTATTATTTTCTGTTTAACAATTTTATTATTAGTGTAATAAAAGTAGGGGTTTTAGAAAATATTATTAAAATCAAATTAATTTACACAAATATAATTAATATTTACTACAGAGTACAATATAGTGTCATGATCAGGGATGGATTTAGGGGGGGGGGGCGACCCCCTTGGACATTCAATTTTTTTACCATATATGTAATATTTTCATAAAACTTTCATAATTTAATTAGATTCGCCCCCCTTAGCTTTTAATTTTCAAAATTAATATATATAGTCTTACATAATGTAATACTTAATTGGAGATTTAAAAGAAGAAACATCTAAAATAATTCACATAACTTAAACAAATAGACAATAGAGTAACTCGTTATTTAAGATTTAGGATACTTATTATATAAGAATTACTAGTTTTGTAATGTTTAATTATCTTTATTAGATAACAAGTACCGGATTTCGTAAAACATATATCAAACAATATTAAATACCAGACACACTAATTATACAGTTTTTAGATCACGTGAAATGAATCCAAAATATAAATATTTATAGACATTAGATTACATAATTCATTTACTTCTAGCTTTCTAAAAATAATTTATTGCATGGATAATAAACTCTAAATTATTATAGAATTAATAAAAATATTAAAATATAATATGCACCATATATATGTGTGTGTGTGTGGTGCATATTATTCTAAAAATAACAATCACATACATACTAGTATACTACTATTGTAATATTAAGAAAACTTCTCATGAGTCATGACTCATGAACACCCTCCTTGGTGGATGAAAATTACAATTCAATAACCGATTCATGAGGTTAAACAATGTAGAAGTTATTAAAAATGTATTGGTTGATGTCTTTGTCATCGTCTAAACTGAGAATGTAATAGATTTAAATGTCATTCGGGATGTGCATGTATTAATGTCATTTTTTGAATAAAAATAGCCACATAGCCCTACAGTAGCGAAAAAATTTCGCCCCGCTATACTAGGGAATAAAATTTCACCCCGCTACACTAACGAAAAATTTCGCCCCCCTTGACTCAGAATCCTAGATCCGTCCCTGGTCATGATTATTAAATTTAAAAATTGAATAATCTTTATTTTAGTCATGAATGTATAATTATTTCATAAAAGCAATATGGAGTATATTACTATTACTATTATTATTATTGTTAATATTAATACTACGTATTTCATTCGTGTTTGAAAGCATATGCGTATATACCGAGAAACATGAGATAACGGTACTCCCGACGGACATTTTTGATGATACACAGTTATTGATCACCAGTGTCTACGTAGGGAGTGTTTGCAATTGCTTCAACTTTAAAAAGTGATTTTTTAAAGTGATTTTGAAAAAAGTGATTAATAGTAAAAGTTGGTAGTGTTTGAGAAAAAAGTAATTCTGAAAAATGTAAAAGTTGGTAGTGTTTGGTAAAATAAGTACTTTTTGTGTAATAGAAAAAGTGAAAAGCAGTTTAAAGCACTCTTCCACCTGCTTCCAGCTTTTAGCTTTTAAGTGATTAATTTAAGCAGAATCTGTCATTTGAAAACACTCTTTTTAGCTTTTTTAAAGCCAAAAGCTGAAAAGCACTTTTTTTAAGCAACCGCAAACACTGCTGTAATATGGTAATATAAATGATGAATGTATCACTGAAATGAAGGTGTAATATATAAAAATCCAATTTTATATACTTTAGTTTCAATTCTATCATTGTAATTTTAACGGAAATTGTCCTAAATAGGACTAATGAGTTCCTAAAAAGCACAAATAGGACTACTACTTTTTAAATCCCCTAAATAGGACTAAACATTGATTTTCTACCCTAATTATCCCTAAGAGTATTAATTCATAATGAAATGCTTTAAAAAGCGTAAAAATATTTTAAAAAACGTAAAAAAATTTATAAAAAATAGTAAAAAACCCATAAAAAATGAAAAAAATTATGAATACCTTTCCCACCGCCTCCCGCCGTCTCCCAGCACCACCACCTTCGATTGGTGAAATTTCTTTCACTTTTGGTAAAAAATGCCATCTTTTTCTGAAAATGCCAAAAAGATGGCATAATTACTCTTCAATATGCCAACATTTTCATTGAATATGCCATCATTATGGCATTATTTAAAATGTTGGCATATTCTTCTCCGGTGATGGGAGCTGGTACTGTTGGGGTGGCAGGGGTGGTAATGTTTTTTTTTAATTTTATGAGTTTTTTTTAATTGTTTTTAAAAAATATTTTTTTATTTTTTTAAAAAAAAATATGAATTTTCTGAAATTTTTTTTACGATTTTTAGTATTTTTTCAATTTTTATTATTTTTTCATGATTTTATTCTTAATTAAAACATTTCACAAGTTACAAGGGTATATTGATACATACACACATAAATAGTCTTATTAAGGGAATTTAAAAAATGTAGTCCTATTTGTGCAATTTTGCCACTTTTTAGTCCTATTTAGGGATTTGACTCTAATTTTAAATAAAGTTTTATATTTTATTCCAGTGCTATTTAAGTGGTAAGTTCAAATTGTGATTGATTTTATAGGTTTTCCTTTAAATATTATCGCTGAAATAGAGAATATTACTTGAAATAGGACCAAAAAGGTTTGAAAATTCCAAAGTAGGACTGTCATATTTTTATTCCCAAAATAGGACTAATTACTGTCATGTTTTGGCAGTACGAGACTTCAAACATGACAATATTTTCCAAATTTGACAGTAATTACTCCTATTTTGGGAATAAAAAAACATGAGAGTCTTATTTTGAAATTCAAAATAGGATTGTGATTTTTTAATTTCTGAATAAGATTAATTACCGTCAAACTTGGAATATATTGTCATTTTAAAGTCTGATAATGTCAAGACACGACAATAATTACTCTTATTCAGAAACTGTAAACATGACAACTTTATTTTGAACTTCATAAACATTTTACTCCTATTTAGAGTAATTTCTTAAATAGAATTTATGATTAAAAAAATGTGCTTAAATTTATTATTAGTACTATGTTAGAATTACTTCAGTGTGAATTTGAATATAACGATAACGAACTACTTAAGTTATTATTATGACCACTAAACTATAAAAATGGCATTTTTTGTTCATTGTCTTTCATGTACGTTATAACTTATAATCATATCCGTCATTACATTTTGATTATAAGTATGATTTATAAGGATTATATTTTACATGCAATTTATTGGTGTTTGGAACTTTGAATAATAGGAATAATACATTATGTGATCTCCGAATAAACATCTATATATATACATTATATGTGATCTCCACGCAAATTTATTTCCTTACAAATCCGAACGTTTTATTCCAATAGACATTCTTTCCATTCAAAAGTTCTCTATATTTAATTTGTGTCTCTGTTTTCCTTACCGGTTACCCGATGTTTTCTTTTGGATGGTTCATCAAGATCTGATCAGACTAGACTTAAACAGATCAGACCAGACATTTACCAGATCAGTCCAGACCAGACTAGGCCAGTTCTGACCAGACCAGACTTAAACAGATCAAATCAGACCAGATCAACAAATTACAGTCTAAAAGAAAGCATCCTCAGAATTTGGGGATCCCAACTTCAATAGTAATTAGGATACGTATACTACATGACTACGTACTTTTTTTCTTTCCGATGTATAAAAAACACAGTACATACTTTTTTAACTCTTTATACGTTTATATTAGGAATGAAATATTTAATTTCTGAGTTATATCGAAGTTTATTTTTCTTTAATAAGGGAAAGACGGGAAATTTTCGTTCTTTATAAATGTGACTTTACTTTTTGATACAAAAAACAAATATTTGAAATAAATGGTTTTATACAAAATCTAAATTGTGTGTGTCGAATATGTAAATCATGTTATATGTACGGTTTAAATATGTTTTTGTCCATGCAATTATATTACATTTTGTTTTACATCCCTGTAAAAAAAAGATTTTTGAACCCTGACATTTATGTTTTATTCTAAGTAGAGTGATTTCGAAGTTAGACATGGACTAAAAACAAAACAATGCATATTACGTACAGAGATGTAAACAAAAAATATATTTTGCAGATACCTAGAATAAAATGTGTCATATTTGCAGGGACTAAAATGTATTTAAGCCTATACAAAATGTAAATTGTATGTGTCAAATATGTAAGTCACGTTATACAAAATATAATAGTATGTGTCAGATATGTAATTAATCTAAATTGTATAGGCGAAATTGACACCAATAATCCGTACTTTTACCCCCAGTTTACATTTTATCAATCCAGGACCTGAAAGATAAACAAATTATTAATTTGGGACCTGAAAGATGAAATGCATCGATATAGAACCTGAATGATGAAAAACTATCAATATAGGACCTGGATGATTGAAAACTATCAATCTAGGACCTAAGTTTTCATAAATTTTTATTTTTTTATTTTAAAAATTACTTAGTTTTATTAAACGAATAAAAATTTGTGAAGAAAAGTTTACCAAAAATTAGTAATGGAATTAATAAAAAATAAATAAATCAAAACCTATGGAATGTTAGGTCCTAGATTGATAGTTATCCATCATTCAGGGTCGATACATTTCATCTTTGAGGTCCCGGATTGATAATTCATTTATTTTTCGGGTCCTGAATTGATAAAATTCCTCCTTTTCTACGATAAACTAATATATTTGTGTTTAATTAAATATTTTACATAATTGTATTAATATTTAATGTATTATTACTAAAACTACTTCGAAATCTCTATTATAATGAATAACAAAATGAATATTAATAAAATATGATAGGAAATGAAAGAGAATTGAAGAGTATTATGTTTTATGAAAAATATTTCTATTATATATGTTTTATGAAAATATTGAATATTAAATTAATTTTTTAGTAGAAACAAGATTAAACTCAAATATACTAGTGTCAATGTTTATATATATTTTCGGTTCAATATATTTAAAAAAATTAACGGAAAACTTAGCACCCTTAGCACTCGGTTTATTTTTGTGAAACAGGTAAATAGTAGGGATTATTGATGTGAACTTTTCAAGTAGGAATTATTTTTGTAAAATGTGTAAAAGTAGAAATTATTGGTGTCAATTTGGCCAATTGTGCATGTCAAATATGTTATTCTCTTATTTTTATGTAACTTTTGGAACATGACAAATTTTATTTAATTTAACAGGTAGTATAAATCACACAAACTGAAGAAGTACAAGTTAGAGCTAAGGACGGTGGTCTCTCTAGGGCTCTCAGCCGCTAGAGTTTGTTTTTCCGCTCTCGGTTCCGAGGTGCAGCCGTAGGTCTTCGGGGTTCTGATAGGTAGCTTCCGTTTTCACGTGCAGACAGAAAGACGAAGCGCGAGCAGGTTCGCAGGGAAGAAATCTCGAGTAGGTAGGCCGGTGCTTCGGTTTCGACGTTTCTGGTCTTGAAGGTTGACAAAGCAGGGACGATTTGCTTTGATGGAAGACGTGGTCCATCAACACAAACAAATGGCTATTGGAGAAAGCATGGAGATCCTGGTGGTCGGCATCGTGCTGTCGGACCGGAAGATCAAATTTCAGGGGTTCATTGATGCCCTACGTGTGAAAGAAGACGAAGGGTTGTTGATCCGCCCCCCTCCGAAATCGCCACCATGAAGGAATTGTGCAACTATGGTTTGGACGACTATTTCTGTTTTTGCTAAGACAATTGTGTTTTGTTTTTATTTTATTTCAATTGTGTTTTGTTGTTTATTTATTTTATGTTGTAAGACTTTTGCACTTGGATTGCGGTAATCGTCGTTGTTTTTATTATGCCCAAGTTAGGACTGACGAGTTATATTGCTTTGTCCAATGTGATTAACTCAGAGTCTCGTCCAAGAGCGGATGGGTTACATGTGGTCATTTTGTTATTTCAACCCCTATCTGATTGTTTTTAATTAATTTAAGCCCCTTCGATCAAAAAAATTGCAAGTTAGAGCTCAAAGAGAAGTAAAGACGAATTTTCATTTTAGATTCTTAAAATTTTAGTTAAATGCATAGGATGTAAAAAAACAAAAAAAAAAAACATAGGAATCGAGGAATGAGATAATCGAAAAAGATAAAAGAGAAACATTATAATCGATGGCTGATGTCCTATACTCCTATGTTTCATAAAACAGATGGCTGGAAGGAAAACGAAAAAAGAAGGTTCCACCGAGAATTGAACTCGGGTTACTAGATTCAGAGTCTAATGTCCTAACCGCTAGACCATGGAACCACATTGTTCTACATTGTGTGCTTTATGTTTTTATTACAAACGCCATTTTGTATTGATGTTAAGGTTTACGATAGAAACAATGTACTTATGTACTACGTAATTCTCGTAGTATATTCTTTAACAATAGAGCTATAAAAATGATTTTTTAAAAAAAGGTTTAAATATGTTTTAGTCCCTGCAATTATAGCATACTCCCTCCGTCCCCCTAAGTTTGGGACGGATGGGTGTGGTGTGGTTTGTAAGAAAAAGTGGAATTGTGTGTTGGTATTGAATTGATAAAGTGTGAATAAAGTAAGAATGAATTTTAACCACTTAAATGTTACCAAATATGGTATGGGACAAACTTAGTGGGACGGACGAAAAAGGTAAAACGGGACAAACTTAGGGGGACGGAGGGAGTACTTTATTTTAGGTCCCTGCAAAATATTTTCTTTATTTTTCATTCCTGAAATTTATGTTGATTTTCTTTCTAGTCCATGACTAATGATAACAACCTTCAATTCGTTAGACAACCTTCAAAACTTTGACCAACTGATATGCACTAGTTAGTAGTGCATAAATGTATGTTTTTGTGTTTATTTTGTGTGGATTGTTTACCCGTGTTAGTTAGTTTTTAAGCAATCGTCTTCATTTGTTTGTAATTGATTTTAATCATTTTTAGTAAGTTATAAAGTAGTAGTAGAGTTATTGGCAAGGAAAAGAAGTGAAAAGAAGAAGAAAAATACCCAGGTGCACAGACCCGGCCGGGACGGACACTTCACCCGGTCGGGTTTGATTTAACAGATGCAGGTACTCAGGAAATTACATCACCCGGTCGGGTGAGGTATTTCACCTGGTCGGGTCTGACTTGACCCGGGACACTTTAACATGCTGAAGATCACCAGAACGTGGAGGATATTTGATTTTGACATGCACCCGGTCGGGTGGGCACTTTACCCGGACGGGTACCCGGCCCAAGGTGTTGAAAAACACCTATAAATAGCACACTTTTCCTTCACTATTATTCATTCCTTCTTCCATACTCTTAAGCTCAGTTTAGAATAGTATTTCTTTTATATTTTTATAGCATGTTTAGTCTCCAAATGAGGAGCTAAACTCTTCCATCTTGGTTTTGCTACTTTGAAGCTTAATGAATTTGTAAGTTGTGAGTTATCTTCTTTAATCTTCTTCCTTGAATATTAATTCTTCCTTTAAATACTATTTCTATATCAATGTTGGGGAGTGTTACTAAGATGACAATTAGTTAACATCTTGACATTAGTTATAGTAATAGCTATTTCTTCCTCTGTTAATATTGGGGAGTGTTACTAAGATGACAATTAGTTAACATCTTGATATTAACTATAGTAGGATTCATCTTCTTTAATATTCTTCCTTGAGTATTAATTAATTCCTATTCATATTTCATATTAATATTTTGAACATTACTTAAAGGATCAACTAGTTTTGTTTCATATATTAATTGTTACTAGAATCGGTCGATTAATACGCTTGTTATTAATTCGGTCCTTTCACGATAGTAAACTTGGGTTATTAATGCATGTGTTTCATGATTAATAAAATAAGAGGAATTAATTATATTGATTAAACCAATAAACCGCTTATGTTGAGGTTATCAATCTCAATCGTTTTTATCTTGATTTTATTGCTACTATCGAGTGAATATACGGCGCGTGTTCTATATTAACTCGGTAGTAAGTTTTGTTAATGAACGCGTCTCGTTATTAATAACTACCCTCGATGAATTGGATATACTCCTCGATTGAGTATTCGAGAGGAAGATAGTTAAAGATATAACCGGGATCGACGAACATTTCATTAAGTGGATAAAAGCAAAACCAAGTCTCCTTCTCATTAATTAAACCACATAACTCGTTCATCTTTGTGTTTTAACATTCTTAAAAGTTCTTCAACAACAAATCTAAAAACCCACCTTATTACTAGTTATAAAAAGAGAAACATTCCTTTCCCTGCGGATACGAACCTTACTACGCTATACTACGTATAAGTGTGTTAGCCGACTTTTGCTACTCTTAGTTTTTGATGTTTACAAATAATGAAGCTAACATGTGTGTTGAGATGCTGCAGGTTTATTCATTCAAAACAATCCACTAAAAATAGTCTTTCTTGATAACTAGAAAAGCCGTTTCATCGAGACTGTGTGGATGGCATATTAAAGGCTCTCAAATTCATTTTTATCACTTCAAATATTTTCGTTACAAGTAAATAAACATTTTACTTTTGCACAGCAGAGTCAAATTCCTAAGCTTTCCTAAGCAACTGAGTGCTTTCTTAAAAACAGCTCACTAGTTTTTGTTCCTTGAGTTTCTCTTGTTTTGAGTGAGCTGTCTTCAAGCCTTCTCTTCATCCTTTTGCTGCAACTTAACCTAAGTTTTAAGAGCTCAAAATTCCTCTTAAATATGTGTTTGAATCGTGGTTAAAGTTCCCTAGAGTTTGGTTTTTTGGTTGGTTTTTCCGGCAGCCCGCTGCTCAGCCCGCTGCTCGGCAGCAGCCCGCTGCTCAGCCCGCTGCTCGGCAGCAGCCTCCTGCTGAGCCCGCTGCTCTAGCCTGCTGCTTAAGTCAGCTGCTGAGGCTGCTGCTCCTAGCCAGTTGACCTGAGCTGCCTGCTCCTTCTTTAAGGTTACTTCCCTAATAGTCTACCACTCTAATCTTAGAAATCTGCCTAGACTTCAATCCAAATTAATTCCTAAGTTCAGCACTATTCTTCCGTTGACTTTTCCCGTAAAGACAAAATTACCTTTTGTCGTCTTGAAAAGAAAAATAATCTATTCTGTTTGACTTAGATCCTTTTCTGAACATTGGAACTCCTTCTTAATCATTCTAGCCGTTGGCACTATCTTCCAAATAAGGAAATCAATCAAATATCAATAATTGATATTATAACCGTTGAAGCCAATAATTTAGCGATCCTTTCCTTTCAAAGCTTTGATTTCAAATCTTCAACGACCAAATATTTTCCTATATATACTCAGTCTTCTACACTGATTAAAGCACGAAGAATTCCTGACGAAATACTATCTACACCTTGAATATCCTGCGAAAAAAATTCACTTCGTCTCTGAAGCTTTTCTTAATCTCTCTGTCTTGAATTCTGCTTGTGCTATAACTTTAACCTTTATTTGCAGAGACTTACATTGGTTTTAAGATCCTCAAATTCATATTTTTTACTCTTGATAAATCCAATTTTTTTTAGAGAGCTATTTGATATTTGCAATCACACTTATTCTTGATCAAACTTTATATCCTTGAGTGTGTTGCTTTGTAAATCTCAACTCTACGTCAAGCATCAATCTTTATTTTCTACTTGAGAGTTTGAGATCATATTCTCTACTTGTATTTATATTCTCCAACTTGTAAGGTTTTGTTTGGTTTTCCTAAAACCAGTCTTAGGTTGTTGGTTAGCCCATTGTAAAACCAACATAGTTGAGGTTGTGTGGTTGTGCCTCTTGAAAACTACTTTGAGGTTTTTGGTTATTCCTCTTGAAAACCAAGTAGGTTGTGAGTGAGCCCGTTGTAAAACTCATACTCATTGGCAAGGGTTTGTTTGCCAAAACTTTAGGTGGTGCTCTTCTTGTATTCAAGGGAGACCATTTTTAGTGGATTTGGAAATCCTAAGGGAGGTGCCCTTAGGTAGAGGAGTAGGATTAGCCGAACCTCTATAAATCATTGTGTCTTACTTGTTAATTGCTTTCTTGTTTAAACACACACACACACACACTACTTTGCATTCATTTGACACTCACACAGTTTGTTTATCTAACTTTAATTTCTTGTTTCCGCTACCTTTTTATCTTAAGCACAATTTTTTTTAAAACACCTAATTCACCCCCCTCTTAGGTGCTTTTCGTGTCTTTCAAAGTGTTGTATTATATTATTATTTTGAGTGCACATCACGACAAAGTGCACGTCACCAACTATATATATTTATTGGAAATTATTTATAATATAAAAATGATATGAAAATGTTCTTTGTTAAACTACTCTCATGAAAATATAAAATTTATAACTTTTACTAATCAAAACCGTGGTCCAAATTTTTGGGACTGCAAAAAAAAACCGTGGTCCGAATTTTAAGATGCATATAAGTTTGTGCGGGTTGTAAAAACAGTGAGTTTATTCACAGTGAAATGTTTCAAATTACATAGTTTGAGATAACATTAGTTAAACCAAGGAGTTTATACACCATCCTCTGTTATGCAATTTCATACTCATAAAAAAAGTACAGAGTATACATTAAGGCCTCCACTTAAGTGTTTGAAGAGTGGTTCGCAATGGTATAAATTGCATCAGTTTAATCGCAATGGTATAAATTGCATCAGTTTAAACAACAGAGTGCGGGGCAATCGAAACAAAGCAGTTAACCATGAAATGTGGACCGTGAAAGCAAAGGAGTCAATTTTTAAAAAAAAGTAATACAAATAAAATCTGGAGAATAAGTGAGTTGTATGACTTGTATCTTAAATACTAGTTCTTTTAACGCGCGATGCGCGGTCGGGATAGGGCCCAATGTATTTTGTGTAACATAAATCTTTAACTATATATGTTTGCACCTCATTAAGTGTCTTTAGTTATACCATACCGTACCAAAATGTCAAGCAAAAAGATATACAGAGTATAATGGTATGCAAAAGGTTTCTAAAGACTGAAGTTCTTCTGTTGGACCATCTGTGAAGCTAAACTAAAAGAAAAATAAGTATAATCTTGCTACATTGTAGTTGGAGTGATGGCATCAAAGAGATAGCTAGTTGGAACTCTTGCCATAACCTGAAATTTTAAACACACAATGAATGAGGGATTGATGTTTTTTACAATGTGTTCATAAATCGAGTTTGAGACTTAATTTATACTCCCTTTGCCCCTAAAGTGCACTCCCTTTAGCATTTGTTAGACTATCAAGAAAATGAAATGGTATACTCAAAATTTATTAGAAAGCAGAAGAAAACGTGAACTAATAAAATATTTCATTTACCGATATGAGAAGATATTTTTTGCTGACTGGTAAAGAAACTGAGAAGTTAATTTGAGCATCTTGGATTACATGTTTGAACTTTATTTATAAGCCTAGGTGTTCAGATTTTAAATAAGATAATTGTCAGTTGGTCTTCAAGTACACAATGTCTATGTTTGATCAACCCTATAAGTAATTGTCTACACTCCAACTCCACAAACTGAAAATGCAGTTCAAACCAGTAAACCAAGTCTTAAATATAGCCAGAATTTTGATAGTCAAGACACTTTTAGAATACCTTGACATTGTGCTATGGTACATTGATGTTGAATTATGAGGAAGAGGAGAAATAGTTGTAGAGAAATAACAAAAACAGTTTGGCCACATATACCACAAATTTTAAATTATTATCTAAGAATGATATGCATAGACAATCATGAGTCCATGACTAATACAACTAACCAGCTTCGAAGCTGGTTAAAATATTTCTATAGCAGAGCTTTGTGTCTCCTGTATTTTCATAACCATCAAGCACTTTGAGGGAGGGGTAAATAAATTGTACCTTCATAAATATCAGTGCTCTAATAGATTGTGTAGGATGTTAGAACTGCCCCCACCGGGGGTAGGTTCAAGCTTTAGGCCTTGGAACTGCCTTAACAATCCTCTTCTCCGTGGATAGTCAGAAGCACCCAATGCCACCGCTGCAGCTGCAAGAAAACGAAGTCATTGTTAAATTGCCTGATGAAGCACCCAATGCCACCCATTGCTCTGATGAACCTGCTTAATTGCCTATCAAAATCACTCAGTTTTGTATGCGAAATGAGTGCAAACATTGATAAATCATTGGAGAGACTCGTTTCTGACCATTCCATCTCAGTAATTAATTCTTGGCGAAAAGCAGTAGAAGCTGTAGTAAGGATTCGGTCAAGGAGCTCCACCATGTGATGATCATCTGTCGTGCTTGGAACAGATTTAAGTGCCCATTAATACCACAATTGGAAGATGTTCATAGTGCTTTTATATTTTATTAGACTGTAACAAAGAGAGATAACTAATGTATGTATAGACATGGCTGTAAGCAGAACATGAGAGATTAAGAAGGTCAAAAATGAGGAACCATTTGTGTTATTTGATGTGCTCTCCGAGAGGCGGCGTAAATGTGGTTTTTGAATGTAAGATGGTAAGCTGTTGTTCAAATTTGTTGGGAATGAAATTACTGCCCATAAAAAAAATCTTCTTAATCAAACATTATATCCAGATTAAGTTATCTGACAGACCTGTGTAGAAGAACGAGGGGGGATTCCGAATTCAAGAGTAGAGGTGATTGAACCGCTGAATCAAGAACCGATTGACTGACTATACGATTATAAGAAGAAACGCTGAACAACCAATTGACTGGTTTTGCAAGAGCCCGAAGGAAGCAGAGAGCGAAAGCAGGCAAAGAGGCACAGGGGCTTGGGTTCAGGATTCCCTTTTTCTTTCTTCTTCGCTTCGATTCGAATTCGGCAATTCCAAATAGCGAGAACAAAGAAGTTTAGGGTCACATGGGCTTAACAGACCACAAACGACGTTTACGAAGGAGATGTAAGGACTTGAAAAAGGCACAACTAACTAATAAGGTAGTACAACTGAGGTAAGCTGTACTGTAACCACCAACAAAAATTTTATCCCTAAAATAGGCTTACCCTCATTCATCCTTATTACTTTGTAAAGACTAGTTTTAATATGCGCGATTATATAAATGCCCAATGTGATTTTTTGTTTGAAAAAATATATATATTTTACAATTTACCATCACATTTGGGCATGAAAGACTAACTAAGAAGATTTGTAACATGTACATTTTAAATCTCCGCCAATGAACTTTGCAGCTATATTTAAGTTAGAGGTGGACATATGGGCTCGATTTGACCAAATTGAACCGAACCGAAATGAACCGAAACTGAATCATATAATATTTGATTATTTGAGTTTGGTGGAATATCTTTCATACATATCAAACCAAACCGAACAGAAAAAATCAATAAAATCTTAAAATATCATCACAAAATAACAAAGCTGAGTTGAACTGGGGAATGAACCAAACAAAAATAAAGCTAAGTTGTTTGGTAGTCATTCTTCCAATACGTTTCAAACCAAACTAAACCAAAGTGAAACCAATATGCTCACCCATATTTTAAATATGAGGGGTTTTATTTTTGCAGTGGAGAGTGCCTGGAGTTTTCTAACGAGCTCTTGAATCTACCAAGCATCGTGTGAGTCTTCTCACATGAAGTCATTAGTACACAAGTTATTAATCAAAATACTATGAACTCAGATATCAGGACTTCTCTCTTGAGTTGAATAAAGTTTTTCTATGCATCACATGTCCATAAGTAAACAGTTTTTGACTATTGGCAATTCACTACTACCTTCTTCATGTTATCTCCTCACTACACATTTATCACCACCTGCATCCATCTGTTCAAGGCAACCAAATTTGTAGCTTTTATAATAATTGTAACTTCCAATACTCTAAATAAGATGTTGAAAACAATAAATACCAAATATGGAGTAACTAAACAATGAACTCAAAAATAGTCTAATGATAAACAAGAAAATAAATCAGAATATGTTGTTGCTATAATTGATTTGGTGGACGTGCAAAACACAGTGGGAGAGAAGAATTGAAGGAAAAGAAGGGAACAATGGATCCCTATATGTGGCACAAAATTGTTGCAATATCCGGTGTAACTGCTCTTGGATTGGGCACTTATGGTTCCCACGGATTCAAGCCCAAGAACCCTACATACAAAGAGGTTTGGCACACTGCATCACAATATCACTTGGTTCACACAACAGCTCTTGTTGTTTCTCCTATTACCAAACGACCCCACATTTTTGGAGGGCTTTTGACGGCCGAAATTGTTGCATTTTCTGGGACGTATTACACAGTTGCATATCTTGAACACGGGAAGTATTCTAAGGTTAATTAATGATTCATGGAATATTTATTCCTAATATTAAATGCAGGAGTACAAGCATAGAAGCGTGATATAAACAAAGCTTAATAAAAATTCGAGCAGAACATGGAGAAATGGGTAGAAGACGTATCAGGAAAAGACAGTTCAATAGACGGGGGAAACTCCGCTAACTGAACAATATCCATTTGCAAGGTCTAGGGGGAACGATTGAAGGTGATAGTGTCTTTTTTATTTCCATAGTCGGTGATGCACAAAACATGGCTAACATAATAGATAAAAATTAAATTACCTTCTTAAATGATATAACCATGGCGAACAAAACAAATGAAAGTTACCGGAGAGAAGATGAAGGAGATGAAGGGATGTGATAGACGGATTAAGTAATCAGAGACGTAGGAAGACACGGTCCCTAGCGGCTATACTAACGGGGTGATAAACGACGTTTCTTAAGGAAAATACCAAGTTGGAAAGAATCACAGACATTTAAACACATAGTACATCTCTTCTAAGCTATCCTATTCCACCAACAATTTTTTTATACCAAAAATAGGCTTGCTTCTATCCATGCTTATAATTTTGTAAAGATAAATTATTATTATAGGGCTTTCATTTCCCAAAAATGAGAAGCGGAAAGTTGATGTTTTGACTATTTAAAACAAAACTTGAGCTTGTTAGCTTTCCTACTCAATTTAACAACAATTTCCCTTTTCAGAAACATTGTGTTCTTTCGACCATTAATTGGGCTTTTCTAATCATGAACATCATATTTTCAAAAAAATCATGGACATCATGTAAAGTTCGAAATTTTTTGAATCATTGAGGAGCAAATCTCTTCTAGAGCATCTATTGAGATAGAGTGTTTAATTGTAGTCTTATATACTCCGTATATTGACTTTTCAATAGTTTAACTTTAACAAGTGAAGTAAACTATCAAGAAATCAGATATATGATTCACCCTCCTCCCTTACGTAATAGTTGATATCTTATTAAAAGTTGACCTCACTGATTCTCGTATAATAAAAACTAAGGAATCAAATGGAGATAGTTAATTTAAACCAGATTCAACAAGAGGGTAACATGTTTATAACCTTGTATCATGTTTTGTATGTTTCCATACCTGCTGTCAGACTAAAGGTGGGCCAAATCTATGGGTTCAAAACCAAGAAATAAGTTATTTACAAATCAGATTCGGGTAGTGGACATAACTTATATTATAAATAAGCTATGCTATAAACAATGGGTTAAAAACATTGGATATCAATGTAGTTTTTGTTAAAAAATTTAATAGCAGTGAGATCACTTACTATTTCAAGGGGTCCTGAAGAAATTAGTTCACCAAATAAGGAAACAAAACTCACAATAGATCATCTGCTGTAAGAACATAATTTTATGTTTTTAGTCTAACAAAAGTACATCATTTTTCATTTTTTGTAAAAAACAAAAACAAAACAACAATACACCACTGTATGAATAGTCACAATCAGTTCGTTCCTATTTCCAATGTGCAATTAAAATCAACTCCAACTATAAAATGATTTTTCAACAGTCATTTTAAAAAGTGGTGATACTGCAATAGAGGAGGTTGATACACATGGTAGATTAAGGATGTTTTCTTTTGGACTGAAATTTGCTGGTCTGGTCTGGTCTGTTTAAGTCTGGTCTGGTCTGGTCTGAACTGGTCTGGTCTGGTCTGGTCTGGTCTGGTAAACGTCTGGTCTCTGTGTATTTTATAACTACGGAAATACTCTGGTCTGGTCTGTTTAAGTCTGATCTGATCTGGATTGGTCTGTTTAAGTCTGGTCTGGTCTGGGACTGAAAAAAGTCCAAAAGAAAACATCCTAAGGATTTAAGGTTGGAGCACCAAGGCTTAGTGGTAAAGTTCAATGAGATAAATTCAATTCAATGGTAAAAATGGCAGCATGGCAGAAAGTCAGAAACTTGAAATTTGGGGTTAGACAGAAATGATTATGAGGGTGAATATTAGACAAAAGATCATAATGTCTTTATGAATCAGTGGAGACAACTAAATCTTCCAGAGTAAGTTTGCCGACAACCGCAACATGGTCACAAAGGTTTACATGGTTAAGCCAGTAATACATAATTAGTTGATTACATATATGTGGCTCACTATAAAACACCACTCTTATGAAAAAGGAGTTTGTAAAGCAGAGAGATTAACTGATTACATTTAGAAAGAGAAATATAAATTATTCACTATGCTATTTGAAAACAAATATTGAAATTATTGTATCACTTCATTAATTTGAAATTGATTGGTGTGAAGAGAAGGAATATTCATACCTAATGAGGCGAGAGAGATTTAGGTAGAGAAGAAACAAAGATAAACGAAAAGGTGTGCAGTGGTTGTTTCATATCTGTGATTTATAAATCCAGTTAAATCAGTTCAAATACATTAAAGTAGAAAATCAATAAAATTTATGGAATGTTTGAGGGTGCTGGAATGCTATAATTTTAAATTTCATTTGAGGAAACATATGATATCGAGCAATGTGATGATATTGTATCTGCAAAAGATCCAAATATGAAAAATATATTGAAATTTTGGAAAAGAATCGTCACACTTTAGAGTTTAGAGTTTTATTTAGCATTAACATGACTTTGAACTTACTTTATGAAATGCTAGTAACTACATAATCAAAAATTGTAAAGAAGCACAGCCTGTTGGGGAAAACATTTGCAATGGTGATATTGTGCAATTGAGTAGATTAAGGAGAATTTAAAAGCATAAGAATAGCAAGAATGGGTATAACGCTTATCTGAAAGCGAACAAGAGTGATCAATGCAGGAAAGAGCATCCGCCAACAAAACAATAAACACTCATGAGGGGGATGATTGAAGGAGAGAGCGCCTATCCGATTTTCATAACTTGGGCTACATAGGACATCGAGCTGGTTGGTGCAGGACTGCAGGTGGTCGCATATCAGATTCAATTCCCTACTTAAATGCAACGATCATTACCATGAAAAAACTGAAACATGTTCGTATATCAAAGAAGAGGAAAGATCGATGATCTGTATAGCTGCTATGTAATCGGGCTGCGGATTTTTTGTATTCACCGTTTCAATAATCGATGGTGGCAAACAATTTCAACGGCGATACAGCCTTCGTAAGAAGATTTTTCCGGCGAACTCTACACACCAGCAATCCGGCTACGATGATGCAATTTTTGTGCGGCGATATGTGTTTGGTTAGCTGTATCCGATTTGCGATCGCCCAAGTCTTTTGTCCTAACGAGAGACTGGTTAACGATTTTTTTTTCTCTTGAGGATAATGTACTGGACGACCATATGCAGTGTCCTCTGGTCATACATGCAACAGTTTCTTCTGACGCTGTTATCAAATTTTGGGGCTTAGGGCTCTTTTCATGATCTGACATTATTTTGTTAACTTCAATGGGAGAAAATTGTTGCAGTCTTGCGGATTTTCCCAAAAAAATCAGAGAAGAAGAGGACGAAGTGAGATGAAGGTGGGTGTGTACGGACAGATTGGGTCTAAGATGTGAAGGACTCGAAGGATATTACACCGTTCGACTGGGTAGGCATCTGTGAGGTTATACAAACGGGGATATACGGCGTGTGGTTGTCCGGATGACTAACATGGAATGAGGTACAAACACTATAGCATTTAGTACATTTCAGTTAAGCTTACAATACCACCAACAAATTTTATTATACCCATAATACCCTAACTCTCATTCATGCTTATTAGATTGTAGAGAACTTATCAAATTCACAGTGAATAGAAGTAGCATATCAAATCAAAAGTTATTGATGAAGCCTTACAAATAAATTTGAGACAAATGAATAAAGAAATCATATAAAATAAACTCAATGATTGGTAGAAAAACAATTGAAATTACCTTTAGACATAGATAGGAGCTCCAATACATGCCCCAAAAAATATGTAGAAGACACCTACACCAACAAACATATGAAAACATTAGCACTCAATATTCAAGTAAAGCATTATTTTTTCACTGCAATACAAACCATTAAAAATGGATTAATATTTCAAATTGAATGACATTCATACTTTTTAGGGTGAAAAAGAAAAGGAAAATAACTCACTTTGCTGGTTTATTCTGGTGTCTCTGTTTGCTGTCACTTTAACATCTCATTCCAAATGAAAATACATTTGATATGAGCATCCAAATAAACAAACCTAAATTGGGCAAACAAGTTATTCCAAATATAATTATTTACATTTAGTTACTTCAAATTAGTTACAAACACAAAAAAGAATCACTCTATATGGGTTCTTGAAATACATTTTTTTTATTTATGGTATTTAAAAAAATAAAGAAAGCTGAGCTATACATTTTATCGAACATGACATATGCAAAATTAGAGAGCAGCTATACATATGTAGTTAATACATAGAGAAAGCCTCTTAATTAGATGTAAATGAGATTTGAATGGCATTCAAATTTTTTTAGGATAAAAAAGCATATGAAAATAATTATTGGGTAGGAAAAAATGTGATGAACAACTCCCAATTGAACAAGAACTATATAAGAGGAAGCGGTCCAGCCCAGCTGGTCGCCGACTCACTCTCCCTTATGGGAAGTCTCGGGTTCGAAACTCAATAGAGTGAGTTTCAGCCTCAATTACTCTAGGGCCCCCAGCCCCCCTCCCTGAGATGCCCCTGGAGTAAAAAAAAATATACAAACAAACATGATTTAATTAGATAGGAAATAAAAAATTCCTCATCTAGTAAGGCTTTATAAAACAATTTTAAAACTATACAAACAAACATGATTTATCCCGCCTTGGCATTAGGTGGGAGAAATCTTCTCTCTCATGTGTAATGCCTTCCAGTATATAAAGATAAAGATTTTAATGTGATTTATGGGCATCATTTTAAACCACGAAGCCATAGTAATGAAGTATATTGACATATCCTTAGCCTTGACTCCCCCTTCAGTAAGCAGCTCATGTACATTTGTTAACCCAAACGACATTGATTGGGCTTCGTGCCAACTCTTTAGCTAGAGAGGTCAAGTTTCTCCATGGCACCTCGACATCCAAGCTTAGCATCGTAATGAGAAATTGACCCTACTCTGAACACATGAAACTCACCAACAATGACCCACAAATAGAGAAAATGGTCCCTACACATGCATGGAAGCTTTAAAATATGTTTCTATTCAAGAAAAAGAGACACATGTCAATAGATTGATTTACCAAAGTACCACATGATAAGATCAAAACACTTTCCTTTAATTTAATAAAGGAAAAATGCTTCTGGACAGAGAATTAATTTTAATAAATCTCAAATTTCTTTTAGCAAAAATGTGCCCAACGACAAGAGGATTCAACTCATGGGGATACTAGGAGTAGATGAGGTTGAGAAACACGAGAAGTATTTTGGTCTCCCAATTATTATTGGACACGAGAGGAAAATAATATTCTCTCAGCACAAGGGAATAAATTGGAAAAAGATACAAGGATGGAAAGAAAAGTGTTATCAAGACCCAGTAAAGAAATTCTAATAAAATCAGTGGTCCAAGCAATTCCAACCTATATGATGAGCATTTTCAGAATTCCAGACACGATTATTGATGATATTCATGGGATAGAAGGTGCACTTGCTGTCTTGGGGTAAATTGTGCAAACCTAAGAGTGAGAGCGGAATGGGTTTAGGGATCTCAAGATTTTCAACGTAACCAAGCATTATGGGCAAAGCAAGGGTGGCAAATTTTAAGCAAACTTGACACCTTAGTCGCACTTGTCTTAAAAATAAAGTATTTTAATAATGTAGATGTTGTGGAAGTGGCTAGGCGATATGATCCTTGTTATTCATGGAGAAGTATTTGGGGAGCAAAGTTTTTATTGTTAGAGGGTCTTATGTGGCGGGTCGGAAATGGGTTGAGCATAAATGTCTGGGAGAATGCATGGATACCTGGTTGCCCACCTCTGAAAACTCCCACATTGAATCTAAATTTTGACGTGGAGCTACGGGTGGCCGATTTGATAGATATGAAAACAGGCTCGTGGGATGAGAGTGGGTTATTTGAGTGTTTCCCTCCTAATGAGGCTACAGTTATAACTTATAAGCAACATCCCGTTGAGTCCGAGACTTTTTCAAGACTTCCGCTACTGTTGGCCTACCAGAAATAGAGTCATCACGGTAAAATCATCATATTGGTTAGGAATGTTGGGACCAGCGAGTTTAAAAACTGATCAGGGAAAAATGATGTGGCAGTGCATATGGGTTCTTAATGTACCCCCCAAGCTAAACATTTCGTGTGGCGTGCAATTATAGGATGTTTGGCAACGAAAGAAAGATTATGGAGGAGACACATTACCCACGAACCTTACCGTCCAGCTTGTAATGGTTCGGTTGAGACTACTACCCATGTGCTATTTTCATGTAAATTTTCAATACGAAAATATGGCAAGATGAAGTATGGAGAAGATTGTTTGAGGTGGCTCCTATCTCTTCTGTGGCTAATGTAGTGGCCTGGGTTATCGAGAATATGAGGGATGAACTATATAATTTCATTACCAATTGTTGGGTGGCCTGGAGATGCAGAAATAAAGCTGTTTTGAACCGAGTGAACCAAAGATAGAGATGATTCATGCGGGATTTCATCAATACGTAGAGGAATACCAGAGATATGCCGCTAAAGTGTATAAGGTATCAAATTTATCCATTGGTCTTAGATTCGAGAAATGACTCAAACCTCCACCAAGTTTCATCAAAGTGAATTGTGACGTAACAACTTTCAAAGAAGGGGATGTTTGTCTCGGGGCTGCCTTACGAGATGAAAATGGTCAAGTGTTGGCTGCAGGTGTCAAGAGAATGGATGTTAACAGGGAACCGGGTATGGCTGAATTTGCAGCGGCATCGTTTAGCCTACGTTTGGCATACCAGATAAGGTTGCAGAAGGTTATGATTCAAAGTGACGCTATGAATTTCATAACTGCAGCGGAGTCAGAGAGGGAAGTTCGGGCTGCTCTTGGGCTTTTCCTTGATGATATATGCATTATGAAATATGAATTTGTTAAGCTGACATTTTCTCATGTGAAAAGGAATGGGAATGCAGTTGCACACTTGCACATATGATAGCTATAATGGTTCCCAATGATGGGTCCGAACAGATATTTGTAACAAATCCGCCTGATGAAATATTATCTCTGGTAGAACTTGATTTATTTTAATATGTTGGCAAGGTTTCTTAAAAAAAATTAACTCTTGACCATTTTTAGCAATGAGCATTTGATTTACCATGAATGCTAAAACACACCATTCTTATCCATTTATCTTTGATCTATGTAATTATAATATTATATTCCTTAATTAGTACTCCTCCATCCCAAACAATTCTTTCCGTTTTGACTTAACATGCTTATCAAGAAAGTGTGAATAAAACGATAAAACAAAATGTGAATAAAGTAAAAGTATACAATTATGGACCTTGTTGTTGAGTAAGAAAAAATACGAGTAAATGAAATATAACAAAATTTAAGGAAATGAGAAAAAAATTGGAACATCCAAAAGTTGGACGAATTTTTCAGGGTCGTAGAGAGTATATATATATTGTATATAGAGTATGCATTAAGAATGTTTTTACTTGGACTGGAATTTTTCTGGTCTGGTCTGGTAAATGTATGGTCTTTGTGTATTTTATAATTGTCCAAGTCTGATTTGGTTTGTTCTGGTCTGGAAACAGTCTAAGTAAAAACATCCAAAGTAGAACACTGAACAATGAAAACACGGATGTTTTTAATTGGACTTAAATTTTCTGGTATGATGTGGTCTTATATGAACTAGTCTGATATGAACTGTTCAAATATGACTAAAAAAATTACTCAAAAATCACCACTAAGAGCCCGTTTGGTAGCACGAAAATCGGTTGATTTGGCTGATTCTGCTGAAATTTATGAACTTTTGACTGAAGTGGCTGCGTTTGCTGATTCTGCCGTTTCAAGGGAAAAAAAATACTCCCTCCGCCCCGAAAACAACCTCCCGGTTTGACTTTCACACATTTTTAGAAAATAAATTTGACTTTACTGTAGAGTGCACTGTTTAAACACTGTTTGGCACTGTTTAAACACTGTTTGACATTGTTTATCACTTTTTTGATGGAGATAATTTGCCAAATAAGAAAAGTATTGAAGTGTGAAGTTAATTTTGGGACATCCATTTAAGGAAAGTGGGAAGTAGTTTTTGGGACAGAGGGAGTAGAGGTAAAAATAGTTAAAATGGTCACCTACAGTAACTTCAGCCAATATAGCCAGAAAAGTAACTTCAATCTTACTTTTGCTGCTTATTACGCAATTCAACACGCCAAAAAAAAGTCAGTTATTTGGTAAAAGAGTTGGATAAAAGTTTATTTCACTTTATTTCTTTAGAAAAGCTTTCATTCTCTTTGCCAAAAAAACGTTCATTCTCAATTTCTCATGTAGAACAATTCCAGTCATCCACCATCCATCACACACACAGTGACGATGCCTATTGAGATGCCAATTATTACACTGTAAGAAGTACCAAGTGTAGGTGCGCTGTCATTTTCGACATCTTTTTTGTATCACCATATCTTTACGATAGCTCGACTGCTCGAGAGACTGTGGACTGTGGAGTAAATTTAGTGAAGTGTGAGCTATTTCCAGAGAATGTGGCGACAGTGTAGGAAAGTGAGCAGCACCACTTCTACTGCCAACTCCGACCTCTTGTTGAAGGACAAGAAATGGGACGCTCTGGTGATTGGCGGCGGCCATAATGGCTTAACTGCCGCCGCATACCTCGCCCGCTCCGGCCTCTCCGTGGCCGTCCTCGAGAGACGCCACATCATCGGCGGTGCTGCCGTCACCGAGGAGATTGTTCCCGGCTTCAAATTCTCCCGTTGTAGTTACCTCCAAAGTCTCCTCCGCCCCTGTGTCATCAAGTAACTCTCTTCCCTTTATTGCACAAGATCATTATCACAAATTCGTACTAATACTGTAATGCAGCAATCGCAGTCTATTTCTAGCATAGACAAATTACAAATAGACAATGTATATGCATAGTTTATCGTCAATGCTTTGTTCAATTCCTGGTTTTCTTAGTGCGGTTTTGTTTTTACTGGATTAATAGAGAACTAGAGCTGAAGAGACACGGGTTAAAGCTATTGAAGAGAAATCCGTCATCTTTCACGCCATGTCGCGATGGACGCTATCTCCTGCTTGGTAGCGATAAACAACATAACTATTCCGAAATTTCTAAGTTCTCAGAACGTGATGCCAAGACTTTTCCCAGGCATGGTTTCTCTTTATGCATGGCCTAAAGTGATAAGCGTGTCTATTCTGGGCTTCTTTGTGAAAACTGTTCGGGTTATAAGCTAAAAAGGTTTTCATTCTGATTGATCATTGGCTGAAGCGGATACAAGATCTTTTTTTCACCAGTAGTAGTGTGCAATGTTTAGTTTAGTACTTAAGTCGAATGGAAGATTAGAATGATTATCAGTTTAATTACTTTTATTTTTGTGTATTCTGGATATCTGATCTGTAGATACGAAAATCAGCTGGACAAATTTTGCAAATTTTTGGATCCAATTTTAGATTCTTCTACACCTGAGACTCTTCAAGGAAATTCATCTTTTAATGACCGACTTCATAATAAGATAGAAAGATCAGCATTTTGGTCTCGCTGTCTACGACGTGCACTTACATTGGGACAAAACGATATGATGTAAGAGTTCATAATCATAATCTGAATTTAAGATTTTCCTTGAGACCAACCATGCAGTTGCTTATTAACTTGGTTTGACTTAATTTCAGGAATTTTATGGATCTTTTACTCTCTCCAGCATCCAAAATTCTAAATAACTGGTTTGAGGTAGCTATACTTGGCTCTATATTTCACCTGTTTATGTTAAAAGTTACAAACTGCATTGTATTATTACTCGACTTTTCCAAGGTCCAGTTTGAATGCTTTTTATATTCCCTCCGGTTCTAAATAAACTTCGCACTTTCCTTTTTGGAACGGTCCAAAATAAACTTCACACTTCCTTATTTCCTTATTTGGCAAAGAAATATACATCAAAACAGTGTTAAACAATGCTAAACAGTGCCAAACAGTGTCTCAACAGTGCCAAACAGTGTCTCAACAGTGTCAAACAGTGTCTCAACAGTGTACTATACAGTAAAGTCAACTTTATTTCCTTAATAAGTGTGAAGTCAAACACTGAAGTTTAAAAAGAACCGGAGGGAGTATTAGATTATTCACATGACATATATTTTCCCAGTGAAATTGTTTGTTTTGACATCATCATCACCTTAAGCATAACTATTTGGGCCTGTGGCATGCCATGTATTGTTTCAGTTAATCGTCTAAAGTTAGTTAATGCTATAAATCAATGCAAAAAAGGAATGCTCTTTCTGTCGCTAGCTTCTTTCAGATATTTCAGTTCTGTAATACATCCTCGGAATGTTCACAGCTTTCTAACTCAGTGTCACTTCATACTTGCAGAGTGATATTCTGAAAGCAACTCTAGGAACTGATGCAGTTATAGGGACCACAGTAAGTTATTTCATTATCTTCTTTAGAACAATGTGCACCAAGTCTTACGGTTTGTAGCGCTAGCTAATTCAATTTCATGAATAAAAGTCCATATTCTATTCTATTTGGTTTAGGTATATGAACAGCGTATAATGATTTGACTGAATATATATTCTGTCATGAAATAGTTCCAGTTATGTTCCTACGTCTTTGATATGCTTCTTCTTGGGTTGGATGAAAGTATGGCTTTGGGGAGAGCAAAGTGGGGGCGCATATTGTGTGTGGATGATTGATCTCTTGTCTCTCTCTCTCTCTCTCTCTCTCTCTCTTTCTTATGTTACTTTTATCTTTTATCTTTCTGATTTTTTAATATTTTCATTCTTTATCTTTCTTATATGTTCCTATGTTATTTTTATCTTATACGAAGTATTTATCTTTATCTTATCCATTTTATCTTACCTTAGCTTTTTATATTTCTTATCTTTCTTATCTTTTGTCTTTGATATCATGGATCGATTCATGTTAACCGACCCCAAAATCTTTTGGGAGTAAGGCTTGGATGTTGTCGTTGTTGTTGTATACTTGTATGTTCCCACGTCTTTGTTTAGGCGCAATATACTTGGTGGATTAGGATATGCACCCATCTTTAGACCTGAAATGTAAACGTGTTCAATCATCATTTACCCCAGTGCCGCAAAGGCTCCCACCTATGGTGGGGTAAGGGGGGGTCGGATGTACGCAATCTTACCCCTGTACTAAAGCACAGAGAGATTGTTTCCGGATGACCCATAATGAAAATCGCGTCCAAAATTGCATGCTGACTGCTGCTTCATAACAAAGAAGAACAGACAGTTTGGTGAGCCATTTTGCTTTATTCCATCATATTCTCAAGCCAAAAAATAATGAATCTTTGGCTCCATTGCAAATGATGGAAATAAAATGTAAACGTGTTATTGGAGATAATTTGATTTCAGCCTTACTGCTGCTATAATTTATTGAAATATTTAGTTGTTTTAAATGTCAGGTCATGTGTTACATTCTAAAGTAGTCACTTGTGCATAATCCTTGTTTGCCACTTCTTTAATTATTTGTATGCTGTCTTGGATGCAGTTATGTAAAAAAAATCAACATGACAGTTTTAAATGTTCAATCACAGGCAAGTGTGCATACACCTGGAAGTGGATATGTCTTGCTACATCATGTGATGGGGGAAACTGATGGTGACCGTGGTATTTGGTCGTACGTATTTTTGGAGACAAGACAACATAACTGCACAAGAAGATTATGTCAAACATGTATCATGCTTGGGGTTTAAGATTTTTCTTTGATCATATGTATTCAACACACCACGAGCATAGACATTTATTTATTAAATTTCATATACTTACTAAAAACATTGAAACCTATTTGAGTCTTTTGCATTTCACTACCATTTCTTGGTCTTAATTTTGGACAGACTCTAAGTATAAGCGAAAGTATGGTTTGTAATATTTTCTGCTATTACTCATTTAAATAAATGGTATCCGCTATTTGACTTATAGGTATGTTGAAGGAGGAATGGGCTCAGTGTCATTGGCCATGGCTGGTGCTGCTAGAGAAGCTGGGGCAACCATACTGACCGGTGCAGAGGTATTTGCAGATTATTGCTTCAGCTGGATATATCATCTTTGATATTACAATAATGAAGTTTTACTTGTTTGTTGAGTCATGAGTGCTTATTTGCTTGGCCGAACAGACAAATTCTAGAAAAATGCTACTAAAATTTGAATTCCTTCTTATAGAAAAGATGAAATCATGAAATGCATGTTAGGGTGTTAGACCTTATGACCTTATGCCTATGTGAACCAATTATAACACTCTGGGTTATCTAATTTGTGAGTTTTTCTTTTGTTTTATCATGCAGGTCTCAAAGTTGATAGTTGACAATACTGGTAGAGTAACTGGGGTTAGACCATCTCCATCAATGCTCCCCTTTTTTTCTCCAACTTATTTGATATCCATTTTAACTAACAATTTTGTCAAATACAACTCCAGTCAATACTATCTATTTTTATCAGTGAATAAATATTTAAGACTTTCAGTACTTTCTCTTTCCTATTTTGCCTAATTAAATATATGTATTTTCGTCTTCTTTCTTCCACTTGTAACTAGGCCGGGTTATATTGAAAAATTATTATTCTGATTCCTGATCGGCATATTTATTGGAGATTCTGTTTGGTGATGGAAAACATGTCTCCCTTAGCAATTTCTAGATCTTTTTACCCTTTACAAATGCTCTTGGAGTTGCTCTCAGTGTTCTTTCATTCTATCCCTTCTTAGGTATGTTTTCCTTTGTGAGTTGAGCTTATGAATACGATATGACTGGCATTGTCTAGGTGTTGTTGGCTGATGGAACACCTGTTTATTCTTCAGCAGTCTTGTCAAATGCAACCCCTTACAAGACTTTTGTGGTATAATTTTTTCTAGCTCCATTTAGATTCAAGTTTGAGATTCCTGCTAGGAAAGCTTTTGACATCTTACAAGTTACAACCTAACTGATTGTATTGTTCAAAGTGATAGTTTTTTTATTGCACAGGATCTTGTACCAGAAGATGTGCTTCCTGAAGATTTCCTCCGGGCAATAAAGCTATCTGATTACAGCTCTGTAAGTTTATATCAGCTTGTTACATCTGATTTTATTTATCACAAAGTGTACTGCACTCCATTTCAAAGGACAAAGAAAAAGGTTCAAACATTACCTCTTTAGCTTGGATGGTTCAACTTGATCATCGACCCCGCCTTTTTTCTGCTTGTATAATTTGAAGCATGTAAGGTTTCAAATATTTATCTGCATGCTAATGCATTTCAATAAGAGAACATTTTAAAACTAAGGGTTGTTTACTAGCTGGAAAGATTTTTCATGTTCTTGGAAACCTGAAAATGGAAGGATGAAAAACATAAAGCATGATTACTCTCCCAAATTCAGAAAACAGAAAACATCTTTCAACTGTTCTCTACTATCCCAAATGTGGAACTTTTGTTTATGTTTTCCAAAATATAAAAATATGTTTTCAACTTTTGAACCTATCAGTAATTGCAAACCGAAGACAACTCTATGGTGACCACCTTTTCCATTAATGTCTAATGAAACCACTATCTACCACCTTCGGCACCATTTCCCGGCTTCCCGCCGACAACCACCACCATAGAGACCATCACTACATTTGGAAATGGCGGCCTTCAGAGGTTGCAATCGGAAACCACCTCCACCACTAGGAATAAAGAACATTTTATGTCACCACCAGTAACCAATGCCACAGTAGAACTACCACCGCCATTTCCGCTAATGCAAACCACCGTCCTTTCTAGTTCTTACAGCTATTTACATGAGTACATCCCAATCACAAGTAATCACCGCCAATGCCCGAAACCATTGTCATCTCCTGACACCATTGCTATCAACCACCGAGAACCACTGTCAATGCTGGTAATCGTTGGCGACCATTGGTCCATTGTTGCCACAGATAACTACATCCGTCTCTGATAAGCACTGACATTGTCGATACTCACCTCCACGGCGTGCAAATATTGTTAGGATTTGTTACTATCGCAACCCACCTACTGGTGATCACAGTCACCATTGACAATCACATCCATCAATGTCATTGTGGACCACAATAACTGTTTGTATTTGTTTTGTGATATCATTTGTTGACATTCTTTAACATGAAGTATAACAAGAATTGGTTGATGAGGCAGGCAACTACCAAAATCAATTTGGCGATTGACAGAATCCCACGGTTCCAGTGTTGCAATTTAGGATATCCTGATGCCGGGCCTCAACATTGTGGCTCCATTCACATTGGCTGTGAGAAGTATGCCACTATACCAGTACTCTTTTTATTCATTTTCAGATTTATATTCACGTGATTTAATTGCTACCAATGCTTTGATTTAGTAAAATATCTGTCATTGATTTTCATATATATTGAGAAACTACAATGATAGTTCTGTACTCTAGTTTGAATTGAAATCCTCTATCAGTCATCATGATATATTCTTAAACATGGTTGGCCAATAGCCATTTTAATCAAAAGTTAGATTGGCTGGTGATTTTAGAGGAATTCAACATTGAACATCATGAATGTGTTGTGCTTCACAATATTTACTTGTGTTGCTAACAAGACCACTGAAAGTGTGTCCATAGCATAGAGATCTCTGTCAACAAAATATTTTTGCTCCTTTCTGTCCTGTCTGTAAGACTGTTAAAACTGCAGTTGTCATGACACTGGTCACATGATTTTGGTGTTTTGTAAAGTTTCACACGTCGACTTGCGTGTTATTTGTTTGCTTGAGTCATAAATTCATAATTTCCCAACTTTGTTTCAAGCCATAACGTAGAATGTTCTAGCTCATGAATAAAATATACATTATGGTCCTTCATGTTATTGCAGTTTCAAGGACATGGCCTCTGCTGCACAGGATTCTGAAAATGGATTACCGTCTCGAAGACCTATTATTGAGATGACGATACCTTCTGTCTTTGACAAAACCATTTCTCCTCCTGGTGATTTTTGATATCTTCAATAATATGTCAGTGAATAGCTTGTGTTTTTTCTGGGTGCACCAACTTTTGTTATTTATTATAATCTTTCAGTGTCTCTATGTTGCACTAGTGTGTCATAAGTTTATTGGGACAAAAAATAATTAAGAGCAAGATTGATCCACCTTGAATGCTATTTATTATTTCACTTAAACCATGTTAATTTTGTTTATTCAGGCATATGAGCGATATAGATGTGACAAAATGTTGGATAAAGTGTAGGACGAGGATAACTTTATTGTGCGTGTGTGTATTACTCCCTCTGTCCCAGCTTAAGCTTCTCACTTACCTCTTTTCTTTTAGATGTCCCAGTTAAAGGTTCTCATTTATATTTTACGAAATAATTAGGACTCTTAAATTACAATTTAATCATTAAATATTTAAAATAATACGCCTATAACATCACATTTATCATAAATGACCTCATTATATTAATTATCCATCAAAACTACTTCTCAAAATATACATAACTAACCTCATTTAATATTTAATTATTGTCTAAATAACTGTGCCATTTTTCAATGAAAAGCTTAAGCCGGGACGGAGGTAGTAATATTCTTTTTGTGATTTTCAAGTTGTATGGCTTTTGATGTCATTTTTGTACTCAAGATTGAATCTACCACACCTTGTACCATAAGATTACTCCCATAAATATTCTTAAATGTTTGACTTTATAAAGTGGTTTGGAATAATACCTCTTTTATCACATAAAGCCCGTAGCATATTGTTCTTAATGGATTCAGGCACTCCGGTCATCATACGCACATTGCTGCTAAAACTGAACTTTCATTCCTCTTCACAGGAAAGCATGTTGTTGGTTTATTTATCCAGTACACACCATACAAACCGTCAGATGGAAGCTGGGAAGATCCTACGTACAGAGTAAGAATGATATCAATCTTAAAACTCTCAGCCATATTTCATCTTTTTTTAAAACCAATACTTTAGAAACTTGTACAGTAAGCCGGTTAGTACAAGACTATGATATGAGTGTGAATCATTTCTGCAGGAAGCATTTGCAAAGAGATGCTTCAGCCTAATAGATGAATATGCTCCTGGATTCAGCTGGTCTATTATTGGTTATGACATGCTTACTCCACCAGATCTTGAAAGAGAGATTGGCCTGACAGGTATCATGTGCATGCTTATCTAGTTATCTGAGCTCAGTTAAATGCTATGTAGCTAAATAAACCTCAGAAATCAGGTTATAGGTGTGAAGATATGTCATGACTTTAGCTGGAGTGTGAATTGAAATTACTTATCAACTCCAATTTTCTTTAGTAAACTCAATCCTTCACTCTTGGACAGTAAATTAATGGTCATCCAGTTCACTAATAATTCTCACTCCCTCTCTCAAATTAAATGTCATTTTCGCAAAACTCTTTCTCCACAATAATTGCCATTTTGTGAATAACATTTTTTTCATTAACTCTTCCTACATTAAAATGTGTTTGTGCATAAAGCTTATTTTTTCATTAGCTTCAATCATTCTGAAAGGTTCTTTAAGATATGCACATTTTTATAATATCAATCATTTTTGGACGATTATTTCCATTTTATCCAAAAATAAGAATTTTTGGACGGAGGGAATAATTGGTTTTAGTCTCCGCTACTTCCTTTTTGCATGACCTGCGTATGGAAATCTCATGTTTTAGGGTCAGAGTTCCCTCCATTTTCGGAAGATAAGTTTGGCATATCCATATATGGTTTATAATCCACCAACTCACAACCTGTAAAATTTAGTTGTATTTGTACACTTGGAAATTTTCTGAATTTATATTCATGAGTAGTTTACATGAACACGATTCGAATAGATTATAGCAGTTTTAGAGCTAAGTTGGGAACTGAGTGTTGGTATAACTGGCATCTACATTCTTGTTATCGAGTGTTTTAGTGTGTTTGATATAAAGTCGGTCAAACAAAGTTAGGGTACCGAGTAGGGTAAACCAGGTTATTACTACCGAGTTTTGGAATGAACAAGATTATTTGTTGACATGGTTACCAAAAAGGATTTCAGATGTGTAAGTAGGAGACATAATATGAAATGAATATTTTATACTACATATTTTTTATGTTTCACCATATTGTATTGTTAATATAGTAGTACATGGATATTTTGTCTCCATTTGGTAATACACTTTATTCTCTCATGTTGCTTTTGGCAGAATAAGTAGCTTTGACTGATTTAGCTGATATTATGATTGTTCTTCTTTCACGAAATATCAGCTGATTCCGTCATTAACCAAGTACCCTTTACCAAATATACATGTTCATTGCCAAAACCTTATTTCGCTGTTGTGCAGAGATTTCAATGCACAAACAAATGTTTCGCTAGTTTCAGTGTGACACCAAGTGAGTCTTACATTCGTGCATTTCTTTCACTTTTGACAGGAGGGAACATATTCCACGGTTCAATGGGGTTAGATTCTTTGTTTCTCATGAGACCAGTAAAAGGATGGTAAGATCAAATGAAGTTTTCATAACATTGATTTACCACACATTTGTTTCAAATAAACGCTAGTTATTAGTGACTGGTTACATGGATGGTTGTCTTATTGAAAAACGTTAACAATGCCCAGGTCAAATTATAGAACTCCACTTCAAGGTTTATATTTGTGCGGGAGTGGGGCCCATCCTGGCGGGGGAGTAATGGCAGCCCCTGGACGCAATGCTGCACGTGTGGTCATTGAAGACTTCAAAAATCATTAACTCAAGCTGATCCAGTATTGACCAGGTTACTTTAACAGGAAATGAAAATCAGCGCGCTTATTCCCAGTTTGAGCATTCCTGGGATTCCGTGATGCATTAGTTACAGGAGGTTAAGAGTTAATATGGAGAACTATGTCCCCAAGCCCCTTAGTTGAGTGCATCTACATCATAAGATGCATCGAGTAAGTTTCTGCAATTCATTGACATTTTAGTGTTATTTGTGCCACGAAGTCACCAACCCCAACCAGTTTGAATGATGATGATGCATGCAATGCGATTGGTTTATTGAAAAGTGATGGTGTTGACTTGGCTAATTCCATTCTCTCTCTTCTTCCCCTTTCTGTTTGCTGAGAATCCATCTATTCTCAATTAAGTATCCATGACTTTGAAGGTTATATAAGGAGTAAAGGGTCAGTTTGGTCCTCGAAGTTGCAAAAAAAGCGTCAAATAAGTCCTTATATAAAAGATTCTGTCCGGACGTGCCATTTGAGGTGGCTCCCGGTGGAATTTTGTGATAAATGTTTTTGAACATCTTATTCATTAAGTCTAGTTTACTCATACCAAATTTCAGCTAAAAATTCAATCGGGAAGACATTCAAATGAATTCTTGAAGATAACAGCGCTTTTAAGTTTTAACGGCACAGTTATCTTCAAGAATTCATTTGAATGTCTTCCCCATTGAATTTTTATCTGAAATTTGGTATGAGTAAACTAGACTTAATGAATAAGATGCTCAAAAAATTTCATCAAAAAATTCCACCGGGAGTCACCTCAAATTGCACGTCCGGATAGAATCTTCTATATAAGGACTTATTTGACACCTTTTTTGCAACTTCGAGGACCAAACTGACCCTTATCCCATTATATAAGTTATGTGTGATAATTTGACAATCATACATTCATACCCCCCATTGATTTATGAGAATTAAAAGCGGAAACGAAAGTGAAGTATATATGAGCAGGATACTTTATTGGTCAGCAAAATCTTGTCAAAAATAATAATCAGTTAGCTATGAGAACAATTATGCACAAGGTGTCTTTATTTATCGATACGTATACTTACGTAAGAACAGGAGGGAGTATCAAATACTAATTTCCCAAATTAATCGTCAATATATAGTTAAAATACTGTACTTTAAGGAATCCAATGCAAAGTTTGTACTAATTGAAAGTGGAAGTACGTCGTAAGGCTCGTAAGAGGCTGAATAAGGTGGCAATTACACTTTGTGCCTTCATGTTCAATTACTCATTAAAACTTTTTGACATGATTAAAGTGTATGAAGCGTAAATTTAACAATATTAGTGTGAATGCTGTGAAGTACGTAGTATATGACATTGTGGCTTATATTTTATATACTCCGTATATAGTACTCAGAAATCTTACACCCAATGCCCCAGGACACCCTCCATCAGGCCATGGGATTTCGCAATCCACTCGTTTGGTCTTCTTTTCCCTGGCTGAGCAGTGAGCACAGAATCCAAGTTTCTTCAAAGAACCCCTTATCCATAGGCAGGCCCGGCCCTAACAAATGGAAGGCCCTATTCAAAATAAAATCGGAGGCCCTAATATATTATACAAAAAATGTTAATAATAAAATAAAACATAATATACTTCGTACAATTTTATCACAACTCTTCATACTAATAAAATTGAATTCTACTTATTGAAGTAATATACCAAGAGGCAAGAACATCAAAATTTCATCCAATATTTGAACATATTCTGCACATATTTAAACAATCCTATCATTCTAAGATGTAGACTCATCCAAATTAACAATTAAAAACTAATAATATAACCAATTACATGAAGAAAACAAAAACAATCAGCTACTCAGTTACTCAATATGTTAATTAATGGAGGCATGGAGCTATTGAGTTCTGCGGCCATGCCATCGTTTCTGGAATCAGGTTGCTTTCCCGCTTGACGCCTTGACTTGTTGTAATCGCAGTTCGCAACCACACAGGACAAAAGTCTCCGACTGAAGAATGAAAGATTGAAAAAGAATGAAGAAATCGAAAGAGGTTTAGAAATTATGGGAATCGAAGGGAGATAATCGTAGGAGATAGAGCCAAGACGTTCGGAAATAATGGAACATAGGAGATATTTAACATTAAAATCCTAACAACAAATAGAATAAATTGATTATTTTACAAGCCTTTCCGATGTTTTCGTAGACTGAATCATCAATCTCGGTATTCTCCTCAAAAATAGCTTCGTTGCTTCGATTCCCCAAAAATATCGTAGATGAAGAGCCAAGACTATCAGTATAAGCCTAGGCTATCAGCGAGGATTGGAAACTGATGAGACACATGCTTTACGCTCTACTGGATCAGGCTGTATATCTTAATTATTTTTTACTAATGGGCCTAGGTATACTATAAGGGTAATAAAAATTGGGGGCCCTTACAAAATTGGAGGCCCTGTGCAGTTGCACCAGTTGCACATGGGCTGGGCCGGGCCTGTCCATAGGGAAGTTGACTTTACATAGTACAAAAATAATACATACGAAGTCGGAAGTACTACGTATGAAGGATATAAGGTCAAATGCAAATTGGTGACTTCTCTTTTCTTATAAAACTTAATTCTTTGAAACATCTCCGTCCTTTTTAAAAGATAAGGTCGCGGGAGAAGAATTCATAATAAGAGAGCTTAAGAAAAATGCAAACATCCTAAGACTAATATGTGAAAATCTTAACAGATTTGCTTAACGCTCCTCCGTAAACTTTGTGCTCTCTCTTGACCTAGCAGCCGTTTCCCTCTTGTAGGTGTTAGGATTTCCTTCACCCCTATCAATATGTGGTTGGAACGTCAGAAGAGTTAACAATGATGGATGAACGGGAGTTTGTATTGCTCATGAAACGTGCAGCCTTGGTTGGTCGCTCCAAGACAATGACAGTTGGACAGGTAGGGTACTGACGAGGAGACATACGTGGTGAAAGCGGGTGCTAGTTACCAGGCCCGCCTGGTCTCTGAAGAAATTCTTTCATTAAAGCTACAAGCTTAAGCTTCTCGCTGTTATGGGGAAGCATCTTCATCTAAATGTCTGTGTTTTAATTTTAGTTTTTCATTATGAATTGGATGTTTTATTGTGTTTTTTGTTTGCTACGAGTAGTACTCTACTGTTTAGGGAAGTATGTTTCGGTCATCTTTGACTCAATTATTCTCATTTTAGAATCATAGAGTTATATTACTTTTTGGTTAGTGATTGATTCCAAGTCTAATTGTGATCATTTTTAGAATCAGCGAGTTATACTAATTTTGGAGAGATCTTTTTATTGTGTAATTTGACTGAAATCTGATTATATACGATAGTACTACGTATAATATAAACAACTTTCTTTCAAAAAAGACTAAGGATGTTTCTTTTGAACTGAAATTTGCTAGTCTGGTCCATTGGTTTTATCTGATATAGTTTGGTCTGAACCGGTTTGGTCTAGTCTAGTAAATGTCTGATCTGTGTGTAATTTATAACTGCGGAAGTCTGATCTGGTCTGGTCTAGGATCGAAAACGGTAAAAAAAAAACATCCTATATCTCCAAACGCTCACTTTTACAGTTGCACCTCAATCTCCCTCTTTCCTCGTCTGAATCAACAACACAAGTGATAAAGGCCGCCGTAAGGGTTCCGCCTGAAATACGAAACATTTGAAAATTTATGAACGCCCCGCCGTTAGCCGGAGCAACCATGACTGATTGGAGTAGCCCACATGACGTAGAACATTCCGATGATGAGGTCAATCCTTTCACGATGCTGCTCCCACGGGAAGAAGAAGAAGAAGAAGAAGAATTGCAGGAATCAGTGTCTCTCCAACACCAACGCTACAATCTCCAATCGATCCACTCAACCATTCTCATCAGGCAGCTCCCTTCCCAAGGCCTCTCCTTCCAGCTCTGGCCCGCCGCCGCCACTCTCGTCAACCTCCTCGATACCCGCCGCCAAGTTCACCCCACCCTCTCCGCCTTGTTCGCGCGTCAAGAGGCGGGTTACCGTCTCCGAATACTCGAGCTCGGTTCCGGCACCGGTGTCACCGGAATAGCCGCCGCGGCGATACTCGGCGCCAGAGTCACCGTCACAGACCTCCCTCACGTCCTCCCCAACATCCAATTCAACGTTGACTTGAACTCGGAAGTTCTGCAAAAGCGCGGCGGCGCTGTTGAAGCGGCGGCGCTATCGTGGGGAGAAACCGAGGACATGGAAGCCGTCGGGAGAGAGTACGATCTGATACTCGGATCTGACGTGGTGTATCACGATCATCTGTATGAGCCGCTGCTGAAAACGCTGAGATTCTTCCTGTTAGGGCGCGGGGAAAGGGAAAGGAAGACGGCCTTCGTGATGGCGCACCTGAGGAGATGGAAGAAGGAATCGGGATTCTTCAAGAAGGCTAAGAAGGTATTCGATGTGGAGATCGTTCATACGGATCCTCCATTGGATGGATCTCGGATTGGCGTTGCTGTCTACCTTTTCGTCCCAAAATTTGGTCTTAGTTGACAAAAGTGCTTCTGAGTCCTTGTTTCATAGCTTCAGAAATGGAAGCTACGATTAGCCTTTCTCCAATTTTGCAATGCAATGCAAGACATTTGTCCAATTTTGCTTTCAATTCAGATCGAACAAATAGGTTGCCGTGAATTTGGATCGCACATTGAAGAATTTCAATTCAATAAATTGACGAAATATATACTGAAACTGCTAAATCTACAGAGTTTGCTTCCTAGTTCCTAGAAAAATTAAAATCTGTTTGGATCCTATTAATTTTAATTGGATCAGTATTTTTTTGATTTGGTCTGAACGGTATGATACAGATCTCCATATATTTTATTACTATCTAAATCTGAAATCAAATAATTGTTGCAAAAATTGTTAAAAGAAGTCGTCTTTCTAAATTACTAAATAAAATTTATACATCAAAATTTTACCAAGATTATATGTGCATAACTATCACAATATTATACTCCCTCCGTCCCTTAAAGGTTTGCCATGTTTGACCGGCACGTAGAATAATAAAGTAAAAACTGTGTGGTAGAAATTTGTGTAGAGGAGAGAGAAATAACAGGAGCCACAAATTGATTGATTAAAAGGGAAAGTGGCAAAGTTTTTGGGACAACCAAAAAAGGAAAGTTGGCAAAGTTATAAGGGACGGAGGGAGTAAGATTGAAATATACTCCCTCCGTATCACATATATCTTCTCACTTCCAAAGTGGGTGAGATTAAGAATAGTGAAAGAGGATATGAATTATTGAGAGTATGATGGGAAGATAGTGAAATAATGTGATGGAATGAAAGATAAATCCAAAAATGAAAAGTTAGTAAGGCTCCATTCAGTATCACTTCGTTTTGTTTTCCAACGAAAAAAATGACAAAGACAAAATACATAGTCCTGTTTTGTACGAAGTAATTAGGATGTTTTTACTTGGACTGTAATTTGTCTCAGACCAGTTCAGACCAGACCAGACCAGACTTGGATAGTTATAAAAATACAAAGAAACCAGACCTTATCAGATCAGTTCAGACTAGACCAGACCAGACCAGACCAGACCAGCAAATTACAAAAAAACATCTTTGCTTACACATCAGAAAATCCAAAGGTCAAAATGAATCAACACCAACACTAAAATAGTTTCAAAAAACTGAAAACAGTTTTTCAAAAACAAAAACAGAAAACTCGATATCATACTGGGCCTAAGATAATCAGTTTGTATAAAATATCAGATTTTTATCCTTAATTTGTATTTTTATTTTTATTTTTAAGACATTCTTCGTATTTTCTGATATGAATGAACACAAATGATCACAAATTATTTGATATCATTATTTTTATCAACTTATTTCACACATTATAAGCATAATTTCTAATAGGTGTGTGTCAGTGTTTATTTCAAAAAGTTTGAAATAGATTTATATTTATTAATTATAAAATTAATTCACTTTAGTATATTATGCACCATCTAAAAATGCACTTTAGTATAGATCCATTAAATTTAAATTCTAAAAACACATATTAAGTCATAATATGCATTTACAACATAAACAATATGGAGTATAAGAAAAGTTATTTTAAAGTGATACTCCCTCCGTTTCCAAAAATACTTCCCACTTTCCTGTTTGGGCCGTTCCCAAAAATTCTTCTCACTTTCCTTTTTTGGACAATTTGTGTGGCTTACATTGATTTTACTTTTTTCTCACACAACCACAACCACACATTTCCACTTTATTCCACTTTCTTAATAGGCGTGCCAAGTCAAACCGGGAAGAATTTTTAGGAACGGAGTGAGTATTTGACTAATCTTTAACCTATGTTCAAATCGATTCGATATTCGCATATGATTCGTTAACTATTCATATTGTTAAACAAATACAAATACAAATCAAAATTAATATTCGTTTCATATTTGAATTCGAAATCGTATTCAAAAAAATTAAACAAATACAAATACAAAATCTCATTATTCGACTCGATTCGGTTCATTTATAACTCTATTTGTATGTCTTAATGTCTTATCTTATTATTTCTAAAATGATTCATCTTTTAGAAGTTCTCAAAATATGTGCAAAAGATACTAGTTCTAAAAAAACGAAGTTAACAAACGCACCATATAATTCTTTGTAATACGAAGTCGTTTCTATACTCAACATAACGTTGTTATCCAAAAATTACTTCTCAAAAACTAAACATTATAGACTGAAGTCTGAAACAACCGATGCACTTAAGGATGGACCCGGGCCGGTTCCGTTTTTTTTTTGGGAATGGTGGGACCGGAACCGGCCCGGGTAGCCGGGGGTTCCAGTTCGGGCCGGGCCGGTTCCGGTTCAATGTTATTTTTTTTTTTTCTTTTGATTTTCTAAATAACCCCCGACCCCCTTCACCCCCCACCCCACAAAACACTTAACCCAACCCAGTAGAAACAAAAAAAGTGAAAAAAAAAATAGGCCTGAACCGGGCCCGGACCGGTGGGGCCGGTTCGCATTTTAGGGGGGCTGAGCCCACACCGAGATTAGAGCGGTTCCGGTTGGCCCGAACCGACCCCAAGACCGGGTACCGGGCCGGGCAGCCCGACCCAAATCCACCCCTAGATGCATTGCACTCATGCACATTGCACAACGGATTTAAATATTAAACCGATTGGTGGTGAACACTTCTAAGAAACCCATGCACAATATAAAATACGTAGTACTACTACTATATGCTAGCCAGTCATCACGCCAGCAATTCTTCAAGGTCCAGGGCTCCGGGCGTCCACCGTCCAGCACCGCACGTCCACACCTCGGGCAGTCCTCTCTCCACCGGTTCAGCACTCTGCAGCACATGGGCGGATCTATGTTGGGGCAGGGGTGGGCTCCAGCCCAGCCCAGCCCAATTTATTTTTATTATTATAGGTATAGGTTTATTTTCCAGCCCACCTCAAAACTAATGTCTAGCCCAGCCCAAGCCTACCAACTTTGTAATTCTATTTGACTATTAATTGAATTTTTTCAGTAGATAGTAAAATAGTTTTTATTTATTACTCCCTCCGTCCCCTTAAGTTTGTCCCGTTTTACCTTTTTCGTCCGTCCCACTAAGTTTGTCCCGTACCATATTTGGTAACATTTGAGTGGTTAGAATTCATTCTTATTTTATTTACACTTTATCAATTCAATATCAACCACACAATTCCACTTTTTCTTAAAAACTACACCACACCCCTCCGTCCCAAACTTAGGGGGACGGAGGGAGTATTATAAATTTATAATGATTAAAGATAGAATTAAAGATTAGAAAATGATTTATTTATAATGCAATTAAAGAATAGAGAACGATGTATTTACTGTTTAGGCATGTAAGAATGGATTCAAAATCTCAATTCAATTTTAAAATTGGGAATACTTATTAGTTTTATGTACATCGACTATTTTTACTTATTAGTTTTATACTTTTATAGAAGTATTTTACTCCCTCCGTCCCTAAATGTTGTTCCAATTGCGGACTACGAAGGTTGACCGATGATAAAGTTAAATGATCCCTGTGAAAACTCGGATTATTTTTAGTATATAAAATTTACATATTCAGAAACTACATTAAACCTGCTACAAAGCCTGCAAAAAATAATTCAACTTTTATAAAATTTTGATATAAAAAGTAAGAGTTTAAGAGTGATTTAAGTTGACCCTCGATAAGCGAAATGAAATTTCTTTTAGGGACAGAGGGAGTAATTCATATCAATAAATACTAAAATATTTAATAATCAATAATAAAATTATAAATCACACTAAAAACGTTTAAATTTTAGATATGCTACCTCTGTCTCATTTTATTTAGCCATCTTTGACTCTTTACTCAAAGATGGTAAACTTTGATCCATCATTTTAACTCATGTATTAATGTGAAACTTACTAAATTTATACTTTTATGATAAACTTTTTAACAAAGAACATTTCCATTTCATTTTCATATTATCAATTTTATTGTATAAATATATAGTCATTCAGAGTTTAACTTCTTTGACTTGAAAAGTCAAATTAGTCTTAATAAAAGTCGGAGGTAGTATATAGTTTATTTCTATAATTTATAAGTTATGAATATGCTCAAGTCGAGATCGAATTGAACATGACTATGCTCGAATTCAGCTTGAATAACTATTCAAACTCAAAAAAATAACGGCCGTTTTTTTGTAAAAACAAACTATTAAAACTAAAATTTAGCCCGTGTTCGAGATTGAAGCTCGTTAAGCTTTGGTCATTAAATTAAATTCGAAATCATGATCGAACTCGAGTAGTTTGAAAAAAAAAACTCAGTTTAATAACTATCAGTCCTAAGCTAAACCTTTTGTATGCAATAACGAAAATTTTTACTACTTAGCCCACCTCACCCCTCATTCCTGGATCCGCCCCTGCTGCAGCAGCTGTCCACAACCGGCACGCCCCCAGTCTGGAATCTCCTCTGTCCGCCGGTAAGTTCTATACATCTATTAGACATTTAGGCTGTTTTAATTGTTTTTCTTATATGTTCGGAACTTTGGACTATTAGTAGAGTAGATTATTTATTGTTTACTTAGGCCTCCCAATCTAGTAATCTATTATTCCATATAGAATTTAACAAATTAGGTATTGTGGTTGTTGTTTTTTATTTTGTGTAATTAATTGATGAATTATTTAAACTAGTCATGTTTAATAATTTGGTGTAAATGTAAAAATTGTTATTTCTTATTACTTTTTAGGTGGTGGGTTAAAGTTATAAAGTAAAAACTAAATTATTTTTATTGAATACATTTGTTTTTGCTATTATGTTCAAAATTAACTTGAATTTTAACAGTAATTTACGGTAATTTATTACTATTACCATTATTATTTATGTTCTATTTCTCTTAGTGTTGTCAAGAAGGGCTCACTTTTTTTGTCGCACCGGGTCTCTAATTTTCCACGACCGGCCCTGGCTAAGTTTTTATCACACATGAAAACTTAAATTGTATTGCAGTTATATATATTAAGTTATATATATGACGTACTCGTTAATAGACACTAAGAGCATCTCCAATGCTAAGCTTTTGAAATTAACAAATACTTGACACATGGCAAAAAATGTATGGAATGTCATTCCACCTAAGGTAAACGTTGAAACCTACCAAAGTGAAAGTTTAAAACCTTCTCCAACGCATAAAGGGAACGTAACGTCATTAGGGGTGGACTCGGGCCGAGCGGCCCGCCCCGGAACCGGCCCGACCCGCTCAGTGTTTGAACCGGCCCGAACCGCCGGCCCGGCCAGGGACCGGTCCGGGTAGGCCCGACCCGCTGGGGTTCCGAGCCGGGCTCGGGCCCCTCAAAAGGTGAACCGGCCCAGCCAGTTCGGGCCTGGTCCGGGCCAATTTTTTTTTTCTTTGTTTATTTTTTTGAATTTTTTTAAAGTTTTTGGGTTGGGCTGGGTATTTTGGACCATTTGGGGTGGTTTGGGGGTGAGGGGGTTAATTAGGAAAAGCCCAAAAAAAAATTAAATAGAACTGCGGCCCGGCCCGACCCGGACCCGGGGTTACCCGGGCCGGTTCCGGGCCTCCCCTTTCATGAACCGAGGCCCGGTCGGGCCCAAACCGGCCCGAGTCCACCCATAAACGTCATATTCCAACTGTATATCCTCATATGGCATTTATTTAATACAAATTCAATATAAATAAATTAAAATGAAAGAAGCTGTATTGGCAAACTTCACTTTTGCTACGTACTTATTAATTCATCTTCTCTGATAAACGAAGTCATTGGTTCTACTCGCAAAATTCATTGATAGCATGATAATTTCTTACAGGTTTAATTTAACATACATAAATTAAAAAGAAAGAAGATATACACCAGTATTACATACTCTGCTAGTTTCCAATTTGACATCAACGTAACTTCTCTCGAGAAAATAATTGATGGTAGATAACATCTTGCAAGTTCATTTATTCTAATTTGCAGACGGTGAATTACAAAAGCATTAAATCCATTTTTGTGTAAACCACCCATATTTTGACCAAATTCCAAGTTTTAAGCCTGAATTTTGTACGATACCTCTTTAATTGGCTGACTCAGCCTGTGTAAATGGCTTTCGAGAATGAGAAAGCGGATTCAACTAGTGGTGGACTCGGGTCGAGTGGCCCGACCCGGAACCGGCCCGGGGCCGGCACTGTTCCAGCCCAGCCCGAACTGGTGGCTGGGCCAGTGACCGGTCCAGGTAGGCCCGACCCGAGGAATTTCCGATCTGGGCTTGGGTCACCCAAAACATGAACCAGCCTGGCCGGTCCGAGCCCAGTTTCGGGGCTTATTTTGTTTTTTGTTTCAACTTTTTTTTAAATCCCTGGGTTGGGCTGGGTATTTTGAGCCATTTGGGGTGGTTTGGGAGTTGGGGCCTGAGGGTGGGTCAAGGGGTAATTAGAAAATTAGAAAAGGGGAAAAAAATGCAAGAGGCCCGAGGCCGGACCCGGTGGCTACCCAGGCCTAGACTCGGGCCGGGCCAGGTCCGGGTCGGGCCAGGTTCAGGCGGGCCGGCGGTTCAGAATTGGTGGACCCGGGACCGGCCCGAGTAGCCACCAGGTCCGGTTTGGGCCGGGCCGAGCATCCGGTTTGGTTATTTTTTCTTTTCTTTTTTTTTGCTTTCCTAACCCCCCCCCCCCCCCCCCTCACCCCCCCAAACCCCTCCTAACCATCAAGCCCAACCCGGGTGGGACCCCGAAAAATGGGAAAAAAACAAAACAATTTGGCCCAGGCCAGTTTGCCAAATGTAAGACCCGAGCCCAGACCCCCCCCCCCCCGGGCCTAGGCCCGACCCGGACTCAGACTCGAGAACCGGGCCGGTCCCGGTCCCATAGAGTAGCGGGCCAGGCCGGTCCACGGGCCGGGTGGCCCGACCCAAATCCTAACTAGCGGCCCGGTCGGGCCTAGGCCCGAACCGAGTCCACCACTAGGTTCAACACTTTGACACGTACGTATGACACCATGAATCAAAGAATGCATTGGAGAAGTTTTTTTAATATCACTTTCCCAAATTTTGCAACGTGGCATAAATTTATGAATGTCAAAGTTAGGATTAGAGATGCTCTAAGCATCTTTAAAAACATGGGAAATGAAATTTCTTGTAGCATATTTTTTTAAAAAGAACGGAATCAACTGTATACACTTATCTGTTGATAGTTGTTGAATATATGGAGTACAAAAAACAGTTAAGTTATATACATAGTTTTGCCATAAGGCCCATAATGCTGCAACTATCTGTCGTACCTTATACTTAACATATATTGCCATTAGATAATGACACTACGTATTAATCAGCAAGATCTCCTACAACAGGTAATAACTCATTGACTTATTTTTGGGGTTTTAAGACAATGAATGCTTCTTACAAAGCCTTTCCCAACTTCACCCACTGTTCTCAGTATATTCAGCATATCTTCACCCTCGTCCATGGAATCACTTCTCCTTTTCTGGAATGCAAATGAGGGTTATAGGTTGTGAAACTACATGATCTCAAACTATTGATTAAACACTAACAAACACCGTGCACGTTAATTTAGGACTAAATATGTTTCTCATCCATGAAAATATGCGCTTTGTTTTAGGCTTTTAAGTCCAAACAATTTTTTTCTTATTATTGTTAATCCATTCGAAGTATAATTCTACACTGTTTTCTTTTCAGTCTCTGTCAACCTCAATTATAAAATAGTACTAATAATATAGTAGTAATAATAACAACAATTTTTATAATAATAAAGTAATGTGGCTTAGCAGAGAACTTTAATTCGGCTTTTGCATGAAATTTAAAACATACTCTGGGGTATTATAACTTTTGTTTTCAGAGAGACGTGGGACATTATTCAAAAGTGGAAATGAGTATTTTCGTCTAGTCCTACTCTTCTAATAGTCAGATGAGTTATATACAGCGGGAAATGATGTCGAAATAAATAAATGACCAAATAATACATTCCCGCTGTTAATATTATGCATACCTTTGAAATAACTTTTCCCCAAGTGAGACCAATGGCATCACCTCCCAACGAGTCGTACCAAATCTTAAATGTGTCTGGCAATTCTCTCTGCAGAAAGAGAGAGCATATGAACAACTTGGAGTCGAAAAGGGAAAATGTCAAACATAGATAAATCAAGGCTTATCTGATACCTCAATTTCAGTAATAAAGCATTTGAGCGGATCAAAGTTAACCATCAGTTTAGATTTCAATTCCTTGTAGCTCCCTCTGAGGTTTGTGGGATGAAAGAAAGGATCGAATATCTTTGTTGGCTTGCCACGCACCACACATTGCCCTAAAATATAGCAACTATTATATCATACTATGTACTTATTAAACAATGCAATATTATGCGTGTTTTTTTTGCTTTTGAAAAGGCGTTTTGGAATGCGGAAAATGCTAGGAAAAGCAAATGCGGAGAATATAGAAGAAATTTAGCAAGAAAGGAAATGTTACGGAAATGAAACATTCTTTCAAACCCAATGAATGCAATTTTAATATTTGTTTGAATAGGGTTTTGTATATTTACTTTATTTGATACGAAGTACATAAATACTAATCAATCATAACAAATTTAAAATATTAGAAAGCAGTAATCATTTCCCATTTTCCTTTGCATTTTTTGAGGTAAACCCACTTACAAGAAAGTAATTTTCCTTTCTATAGCACTTTCCGGTATCCAAACATCGCCTTTATGATGAAGAATCTGATTCTTAGGCGTTTCACAGAATTTCAACAGGTGATAATGGGATGGTGAAATTATTTATTTATTTATCATACCATCTTGACCTAGGATCCTAAAGACTCGTTATAATCATCATTATGTTTTAAATTAGTTTATTTCAGAATCATACCAACATCTACAAAAGTAGCTCTGTTAAATAATTCAAACAGAACCCAACCTAAACACCTTTAAATTAGTCAATCTTCCACACTACAAATTCTGATTCATAGGATCAAAAGCCTGAATCAACTTTTCACCAAACATTATCAACATGAGGGAAAAAGATAAAAAGAAGAAAAACCTTGTTTCATTTCAGAGGGGAAAAGAAGATGGTGTGGGTAGGGTAATTTGTCTCTGTGTAGAAGGACAACAGCATCATACTTGTTTAAAGGTGTGCGGAAAAGGCACTGTGAGTCAGAAAATAACACTATTATAAGTCTATATTCACTTCAGAACATCTCAAATCATATATAGAGGAAGATGCAGATATATTGCTCACTTTCCATCCGTAAGAATCATAATCATCTTGCAAAATCAGTTTGGTCAACAAGTTTGCGCTACTAGTTGCATATGCCACCAATCTCTTAAGCTCCTTGTAAATAAAAGCATATGGGTTAACATCATATCTCAAATATTCGCATTTTTTAAATAATGGCTGCGGCGAGACACCTCAGGGGGTTATTACTCTTTAAGCCCCTAAACTGTGAAACTGTCTCATTTTTAGTCCCAGTGTCATTAACTTTCGCAAAAAAAATCAACTCTAGTCGTATCCCTGGTAGCGGTTTTAGGTCCCATTCCTGTAGCAATTTTATCCCTATGTAGTTGAGGCTGACACAGTTTGTATAGAACGGAAATCGCAACTAAGGGCAACATGAGATGTTAAAAGGAACATTTATCCGTTTGCTCGTTAAAATTTCATGTGCAAAGTGTAGGGAATACAATCACTTTGCATGTAAAATTACATCGCACTGTTTGGTTATTTTGATGCTTAACTTCTGCTGTGCATAGTATTTTGTGACCGTTCCCTTGTAAAACATTTCTGCTATACATTGTATATCTGCTTGTAATTCTCCATTTATATTTACGCACTCCACTAATGGAATTATTTTACCAAGTGGTCCTCTTTCATGTTTTCGCAATTACACATCTATCAAGTATCAAGAGACATAAATGTTCTTTCAAGCATTCTCTCACCTACTTTTTCTACTTCTTCATTTTCTCTCAAATTTAAACAGAGGCAGTAGAAATATACACAACATTTTAAATTAAGTCAAACCCAACGGCTTAAACTCTTTTCAACCCTACACTTCATGTGAAATTTCATTTCACGCATACTAAACAACCCTCTTTTATTTGAAACAATTAATGAGACTAATTGACTAAAACTGCGTGCCTAGATGACTATAAATGCAATATATGAACTTTTAGCACTTCAAACAAAAGCAATGCATATAAAGGAAAGCAAATATCCCTTCAGATTAAAATAAGATCTAATTCAACACATGTAACAATATGGAATGTTGACTTTATACAAGTACTATTCTTACTGTCACTGTCGGTGATGATATGGTCCAAGCCTCAGACATAAGGTCATATTTAGTGGCCAAGAACATTGACGGTCTTGCATCATGCACATTTGTTTGTGATCCCTCTCTGCTTTGTTTAAAAGCCACCTGAGAGTAATATTGGTGTGCACGTAAACTAAGGTTATGAAGAACTGTTAATGCAAAACAGGAACAAAATACAGAAGGGAAGGTTTACTTGCATTAATTTTCTTCATATCCTCAGCTGTAAAATCACTCCCTTGAGTCACTTCCTCATTGGTAGAAACACCATTAAAATCAACGACTAGAGGGGAAAACATCCAATCATGCTCTGACAGTAATCTTAGGAACCTGTTTCAGATAAAGCTTTGATATTAACTGTGACCAACGTGCAAGTTGCAACATATCAAACTTAGAAGTGCGAGAGAGAAACTTTCACATAGGCACTCCATCCGTTTATTTTTTCTTGCACCACTTTTTTGGCAATTACAAATGTACCAAGTGACATAAATGCCCTTGTTTTCATCTTAATTCCCACTTTTTTATCGTCTAATTGTTCACTTCTTCAACACTATGCATGGCCCATGTAAGGCTGTATGTTTATTCTTAGACTTTGTGGAAAAACTAGTGGAGCAAGTTAAAATAAACAAAAGTACGCAATATACATGGATACACAAACACACAGAGATACAAAAATGTACATAAAAGTTATGTAGTATATTTTCGAGAGAGAATGAGACACACACACAATAATATAATATAAATCAGTAAGCTTAATGCACCTAAATAGTGGATGTCAACCTTAGAAATCCTGTTATGCGAGAGCAAGGAGGATCAAATGGAAAAGGACTGAGAAAAGTAAATGCAACCAACAACTCAATGGCCTCTTCTGCCAACAAGGTCGAAAGGAAATGAGCAGATACCCATCGTTTTGCCAGCCTACAGAGAATAGTAAAAATATAAGCCTTTAAAAAGAAAAAAGGAGAGGGAGCTGTACAAATATTGAGTAAAATTTTCTCACCGAACAACTGGCCCATAAATTGGATAACGACCTCGCAACCCATCAGTCTTTCCAGCATGAATGTATCGTAGGAGAAGTTTTTTATCTGTGGGGAGAACCCACTTTGCTTGACTATAATTAACTACATATAAAAAATAAAAAAAATGAATACAAAATAGCATGTTTTTTACTAATCTTTAAAATAATTAAATTCAAAACCATGTCAATCAAGAAAAGCAACATACGTTGTCCATTTACAAAATTCAAAGCTCTCTCGTGCAATACTTTAAGGCGGAATGCAAATCCAGACATAAGAACTTCTACATCATCCTCGGTTGCTGTACAAGTCAACCCCCAATTGTTCTGAAGACTGACATATGGGCATTGTAATGGGGGAAGTTAATTCCTATTTCAAATCACAGCCATTTCAAGGAAATTCCTTTTAAAACAAAAGACCAACCTTTCCCCAATCTGGAGAAGAAATGCTGATTTTGTCTTCTCCATTGCAACTTCATCCAGTGGCCAATTTCCTGAGCCTTCTAGCTATTAACAATGCAGTGAAGACAGTGAAGAAAAAGACCACATGAATAAAAAGGGAGGCAAAGAAGATCTGCCATACCTGGATTGCAACTTCCAGTGGTTGTAAACAAGTAGAAATAGGTATCTGCAGTTTCGTGTTGATGGACTTCTCAAATGCCAGAGGGTGGGGTCCAGGGGGGTAGACAGAAGTCTGCCTGAAAACTGTTGCTAAATTGTAAGTACTATACATGGAAAATTTAAAGACATTTGTATTACACAGTATAAATCAAGACATATTCTGTCTGATAACATGCATATGCACCTAAGAGGCTAAGAGAGCTATAACATATAATTGCAGCTTTTTTCATCTATTTCCTATATATGGGAATAATGACAAAAATAATACTACTCAAGGTTGTCAAAAGCGAGCGCCTGGGCGCTTAAGCGCACCAGACGCAGCGCAAATGAGGTTTAGCGACTGAAGAATGGCCAGGCGCAGCTCCCTGTCTAAAGCGCAGTTTAGGCGCAGAAGCTGAGAAAAGCGCACGCTTAAATTACCTGGGGTGGGAAAGGCTTATCAGCCTATTTCTTTGTTTGATCCTACTTTAAATAATCAGCCCATACTGATAATAAGATTTAGCCCGTCCAAATAATAGGTAAAAACAACTTAAACCCATATAAACCCCTCTTAGTCGTTGGAAAAGTCTTCTATCTTGAGTCTTGACTTCATCGTGAATCTCCTACGCTGCTATGTGCTCTACTTGTGCAACATGCTCAGCACTGAAACACATTCAACGAACCCACAGAAGCCAGAAACCCACAAGGTGTCTTCTTCATCATCATCTTCCCATGTTCTTTCTTCTTTCTTTTTCAGCTTGTAGTTTTCATTTATTATGTCATCATCTTGGTGATCCTTTCATTTTTTATTCTTTCAGTCTATCTTCTTTCTTTACTTTTATCAGTTCCAGTCATCTATGCATACTTTATAGTTCTTTTTGCTTCTAACCTAATATATTCTATACAACTCAAACATAGTATATGTACCTGACTACCAGTTTAAATTATATGTACTCTATATTATTTTATCTTATTATACAGTCTATAAGTCTATATCTTCCTATTATCATTTCAAATTTTAACTGTATAAAAACTTCATAGAATCTAACTCACTTGATAGTTTCATACACTATACTACCTCCGTCCCGCTAAGATTGTCACATTTTACCTTTTCGGTCCGTCCCACTAAGATTATCCCATACCAAATTAGGCAAAATTTGTGTGGCTCCAAATTATTCTTACTTTATCAATTCAATATCAACCACATAACTCACTTTTTAGTAGTTTGCGTGCCACTCCCTCTTGTCCCATTGTTAGTGGGACGGAGGGAGTATAATTTATGCTATTCGTAATGCTAAAATTCCAAAATCAACAAAGACAGACCCCACTTGTTTTTTTTTTGTGAACAATGACTTTATTTTGGTGATTCGTGACTTTATTTTTTTAGAAGCATGACTTTTTGATGCATTTAGTTCAATATGATGTTGAATATGTCATATTTGATCATTCTAGAATATGCACTTGACCCGAGTCAGGCGAGCGCTTGTTGCGCCTTGCGCTACAAGCGATACTTCTAAATAGTGCACTTGATTCCCCTCTATGAATCGCAGATTCAATGGCAGACTTTAGTCTCTTTTTTGGAATTTTTCAAATCTAATACTACCTCCGTCCCCTTAAGTTTGGGACAAAAGAAGGTGGCACGGTTATTAATAAAAGTGGGTTTATGTGGTTGGTATTGAATTGATAAAGTAAGAATAAAGTAGGAATGATTTAGAACCACACAAACTTTACCAAATAAGGTATGGGACAATCTTAGTGGGACGGACCGAAATGGTAAAATGGGACAATCATAGCGGGACGGAGGGAGTATTATTTTTGTCTTTAACTTCTCCATTAGTGTTATTTTTGTCAAAACCTCTTTCCTAGCTCTTCTCACAGGCCCCCCTTCAAGAAATGGCTAGAGTGCTAGACATATAAATTATGGAGAAATGTGAAAGAAATACAAAATGGGTTGTACAAATGGTTAAAAAGAATACAAAGTAATATTTTTAATAAAAATGTAGATTCAAGAAACAAAAAAAAACAAATACATGGAAATAATGTCAATGTAGAATTCAATTCACTTTGCATGGGAATAGACTTCCCACTTCACTTTGTCATTGACTTTCCATGGAAAGTAAGGGAGGTCTAAAGTAAGTCTGATCACATTCCATGTGTTTGTTAACCGGTTACCCCCAATATTCACACTAACTTCATCCTTGGATGTATTTTCTGTACATCTAAAAAAAGTTGAAATTCTTGAAAATATTGAAGAATTTTCAAATTTTAGCATCTTCAATAACATCTCAATTTTCCCTATTGCCTGAGTTCTGCACAGAAACAGCCTCTCTCCCATGGATACTTGTAATATAAGTGTACATCTCACCTTCCCCAGAGTGCCAGACTTTACCTTTAAAGTGGGACATATTGGGTATGTTTGGTTGGGTTTTACAATGAAAATCGATTAGTGAAAGATGATTTAAATACATGCCACGATAACAAATGCCCCTATACTTGGACCCCCCCATCATTCCCTTTGTAAGGAAGATAGTCAAGATACACAGTTAACCAACATATAACTCCTGTTAAATAGAAGGATACGTATACTAAGGAGCCGATAATTGACTATCTAAGCAGGCCTGCTACTAAACCATGATTTGCAGAATTTATGATTGAACATGTTGTTTTGGCATGTGTCTTTACCCCTTTAATAATAATTGGAGAAAGGGAGATGGATGGCATAAATAACAGAGTTGCGATGCCAAAGCATGGGAAACAAACCTGGGTCAATAGCTTGAACACTTGTCACCTTCAATGGAATATCATTCAGTTGACGCAAACGCTTTGATAGCTCTTCAAATGCTCCCAAAAGAGCAGATGAGAAAGAGATAGGATCTGAAAATTGTACACTTGTTCCAATCTCTCAGCATTCTTAAAGATAAGGACAACAGAAGATTGAAAAATTACAAAGCGCTTAAAAGCCATACCTATATCCTTCTGGAGAAGAGCGAAATCGAGTTGACTGGCAATGGGAATGATCTTCTCTCTGGTGATAGATAAATGGCGTGATAAAATATACTCAACTATATCTGGCAAAAGGAGATGCTTCTCCCACTCTTTACACTCCCATACTGGATATATAGCATGATGCGTGTTATCATAAAATTTAAAAAAAATAAAATAGAAAGATTAATAACAATCATTATAACCACCATACCTGCGACTTCAGCAATTCTACTGTCACGGAACTGTCTAAGTGTTGCCTTGTCACCCCAAAATTTTCTGAACTCCATAGCCTAATATGAACATCACAAAAGAATAATTGCTTTTAAAGCGTATATTTAAAATGCTAGCCAAAGGGAAAAATAATTACCAAGGAAAAGTTGTTTCTGTGTCAAAATGGAAAAGCTGTGTTATCAGTATGTACCTTATCTTCTTCTTCGTGACTAGGGCCAATGATGGCCTTTTTAAAGGCTGCATCTACAGAACTTACTGAAATCCCAATAAGCAATGGTTCTCCATCCAATTTTGAGAGTCCCTAAAAGTAATTCTCAAAAGTACAATATTTCACACACAAAAACACAAAATTTATGACGGGCTATGTCCTCAAAATTGGGGACAATTCAGAATCTATGACATTGTGGATAAATACCTCCTCAAAATCGAATCCAGATGCCGTATTTCTCCAAATAGAACGAACGAGCTTAGATCTGTCTGTCAACCCTTGATTCAACACAGACAACACCTTGTTCTCATATGATCTCCAACATTCATCATCCAAACAAAATCCCAAATTGTAAATATCATGGTGTCCTCTCAGACTCAATCTAGAGGAGTTGAAAGTGGCAATGAGTTTTCATACATAAACCTTGAATAGTAACAATATATTACTCCCTTAAAAAATATACCTTAAGCAATAGTCATACTTAGCAGGAAAATCAACCTTTGTCATAAAAAGCTCATCAAATCCACCATCTCTACACTTTCTAATGCAAGTAAGTGCCAATGCAGCCTCATTCCGGAGCTGAATACAAAACAATCACAATATCTAGTTAATGCATGACCACTAAAGTACGCTAATTAGCAACATAAATGGACACCTAAAGATGCTGTTTTGACGAAACCACACCTGATGGAGGATTTTAGCCATTTTAGTGATACTGATTTAACCATTTCATTATCTTAACTTTTTAGATGATTTTGCATTAAAATAATAATACCATAGCCCATAGGTAGCAAATCAGTATAGGTATGTTAATGTGTGATTCAATTCATTCTAATTCTTCCACTTTAACTTTCACCAATTAGTTATTTATTCTTTATTACCCTTGGGGCCTTGGTTCATCTTTCGGGTGAGAGAATGAGAATGAAACACTTAGGACCTCCAGGGTAGCAAGGAAAGGAGATAAAACAAGTCTACTTAAGGATACTAGCTAATTAAAATGCTAAAAAATCCATGGTATAAAGATATAGGTACATTTACAATCACATGATAGAATGCACAGGAATAGATTACCTCTTGAAAACCACTCTGTGACAGACGGAATGCTAGATTGAACTCTGAATACGCATTGCAAATAACCACAGGAAACTGTTCAAAGTATACCCTTGTGTCCTGAAATTCCGTCAAGAGATGAATCTCATCATGAACACTAATAAAAACATCTCACAGATTGTTAACACTGCATCTATTTTATTTACTTGATTTTTTAGCCTTTTCCCTTCTTTTTACTTTGTTCATGTTTAAAGAAAACTCAATGGCAAGGAGAAGAGTTTGAGGATTTGATCTTATTATGTGTTACTGACACATTCCTTGTACAAATTATTTGATTATGTATCAAGTCTCTAACACATTTATTGTACCAATTATTTGATTATTTTGATGCTCCCAATAAATGTCTTTACTATTTTAAATCTTTTGATACTGCCAAATCTGCAAAAGGGGGATTGGATCAAGAAAATGAGTCATTGTATTTCTTCTTGATTCTTGTGTTATATCATAAAACATCAAGTGATAGAAAACAGAGGGACTATATGATGATCAAAAGCACCCATGTGGGGACATTGCTGAAAAAACATAGTGAGCATTAATTTGGTGATAACATACCTTGGTTGACGCATTGTTTTCGCCTACTGCATTAAATAAAAGTCCCTTATCCCAAACCTTAGAATTTGCTGCATTGAACACAAGGGGAATCAGTAAAGCAAAAACTGGTGATTCTTTACTCCATGTTAAAGCTTACCGTCGCAAAGTGGATATGAGTGAAGCTTCAACAACAACAAAAACAACATTCAAGCCTTAGTCCCAAAAGAGTTTGGGATCGGCTACTCGGCTCACATGAGTGAAGCTTCAACAAGATCCAAAATTAATACAGTACGCTTAACCGCAAATTTATTAATTGTTTCCCATAATCCCATCCTTATAGAAAAAATTGGGGTGGGGGTGGGGATGATACATCAGGGAGAATCTACACTGCTAACTGTATTACACAAACGTAGTGCATGTGCTTATTACCATAAATCATTATATTGAGAAATTGGGAGGAAATAATAAATACAGAACAGAAATGGATGAAGTAGTTATATACATACCAATGAACTCCAGGGTGACACGAAATATTTGCACTGAACTCATTATATTCTTAATACTGTTGGTACCGGTTCTTTTTGCAAGGAAGGACATTATAACCGAAATTAGGAATCCGTTTAAACAATCATGGGCATATATTGAACTCCTTTGGCGAGCCCAGACCTACACCATGATGGTTATGATAAGATCTCTATATAAGTAGCAAGTTCATAATTAAGAGCACATGAGCACATCACCCATTCACCCCGAAATAGGTTTCCATACTTTAAGTAGTGTTAGAGCATCTTTCAATTCCGTCCATTCAGAAAACGTGTTCTTGATGAACGCAGCATTAGACTCCATGAACAAGTCCTCCAATATGCTACTGTTGTACTTTGGTGTAGCCTGCAAAATACCTCCTGATGGGAAATATCACACGCATAATAAGTATGAAAGTAACATATAGCACAAAGCATCACACGAAAACTACTACCAACCTTGATTTAGAGAACGAATATTGTTCCGCTCCAGCCGAAGCTTCGATGGATTGAACAAAAATGTTGCCATGGGAATTATCCTTACGACGAATCCAGTATCCCGAACTAGCTTTGCAGCTATAAAATGCAAGAACTTCTCTCTTGGTTAAAGAAATTGAAATACAGAAAAGTAGATAATATCAATAGCAACAATATGTACAACAAAAAACCAATACTCAGTGAAGTAAATAATGGTCAAAGCATAGAATGAAAACCTGGGCAGAATACCAGTATTGGTTTCCGAGCCTCATTTTGAAAGGAAGACCAACTCAAGTTTTCAAATTGTGGAAAAACATTCAGATGCTTCTTTATTTTGCAAAGATAAAGGTATCGTTTGGCATGGTACCGATGGTTCAAGTAGTCTTTTTCATGAAAGCACTCCTGATAAAAAGGACATCAGAACCATGTACTAGATAATTAACAGACGTGAAAAATAAGCAGATAATAAATGCAAGGTACCACTGGGTTTTAAGACTTATTTAAATATAAGTTTCCAAAAATTAAAATGAAAATCTGAATGAGCCACCTTTACCCCACATACATCAAGTGCAGTAATTTGACACCACAGTTAAATGTAAGTTACGCAACCCAAATCACATTGCAACTGTAAATCTAGGAATACAGTACTTTAAGGAAAGCAAAACAGTCAGTGGTTTGTCCACTGTGGGGGACGTGGGGGAAGCTCCACCCCCCTGCCCCCAACCCCAACCCGTCCCCTATATATATAACTTAAAAATTTACAGAAATTGCTCAAAATACGAGTTAAACATACGAAAAATTCTAAAATAGGATTAGGAGTGTTTTCTTACCTAAATATAGGATTTATGTAATCCCATTAAAAGAATAAAAAGATAAAAGTTTCACTAAACTTAGTTATGTTTAACTTTTGTTTAGATAATTTTCTCAAAATTTATCAACAATTTCACCTTTGCACACATATAATTTAAATTGATCTTCTATTTATACATATTTGTACATTTATTATTTAAACTAAGCCTAATAAAAAAATATTAATAATGTGATCCGCTATTTATGAATATGTGATTAAGCTCTAGTGTAAACTCGCCCCCACTCATGGATACACCACTGAAAACATTGGAAGGCTCTATGAAAGCCCTAACCTGCTGTGAATCAGTTGGGGGGGATTTCTTTTAGGTGGAAGTTTTAGCTAATTGCAAGGTAAAAAATATTTCTTAAAATGGCAGTATCTCTTAAACAGAACATGCACTTTATTGTCATTGAGATATATTAACCACACTAATGCAGTATCATATGCATTTCTCCATTTTGAGACCAGGGTGACAAATTCAGCTGATTGTGGAATGAGAGTACGGGAAGATGATTTGTCCAACGACATAAAGGAACAACTGAGAAACACAAATGAAGTTGTCATACTGCATTTGGAAAAATCACATTTACAAAAAATCATGCAAACATAATATTGTAGAACAAGAAATTCTACAAAAGAACGTCCTTTTCCAAATATATCCCCAGATATAGCATACCTTTGGCAAGCGAAGTAAAAGATCCACATTAATGTCAGGTTTCACAACACATTGCATTGAGTAACTACCACCAATTTCTATCGACACTGGCTTCTTAAACACAAATTCAACCTTATCAGCATTAATGTCTCTAATGAACCCGGGAGCTAGCTCAGCAGTAACCTGCAAGTAATTTCCAGAAAATCAAATACCAAGTATTAAGGAAACAAAAACAAACGAAATTGACATTTTGCGGGCTTCCGTAAGATAAGACTGATTACTCAAATCAGATAGTAAAAAAAACCTTGTCCTCAGGGATTTTGTCGATAGCCTCTTTGATGAAGGAAACGACGTCATTGATAATTTTGGTGTTTGCTGGAGAGTAATCGAGCTGGACCTCTTTCAGAAGCTCAGAAATCCTCAGTTTCATTCCGTCCATAGAATCAGAAGCCATTGTTTTGCGTGACTTGGAATTGCTAGCTCGTCTGAATTAATTCCTTAACTTCCCTGAGTCTAGGGTTTTTCTAAAACCGCGACTTTGATTTTACCGAGTATTGGGCTTCCCAGCATATATCCGTACTAATTTTAAACCTATGCGACATACTTTTAAGCCTGAAATACAGAAATAGTGAAACGAGTGATTCCTACATTTCTTGTCTAATTACTTCCCGAATTTATTTCAACTAGGAATGCAAATCCCAAATACGATTAAGTATTTATATTATATTAATGGTATTATATTGTTATTACTACTATTCAATTATTATTATTAGGTAATTGCTGTTACTACTCAATTATTATTACTACTCAATTATTTTATTATTAATCAAAATTATTATTATTATTATTACTCAATTGACTCATGTGTTGCACGGATGACAAATGAACTTAACAGTTTGTTGGAAACTTATGTCTTGATCTTATCAATCTTATCATCCAATTTTTTATTATCAAATACTCTGTTATCACATTTTTATTTTGTGTTTAGGATGATGTAATAAATAATTTCAATAAACAAGGTTGAATTTACTTCTCTGATGGCGTCGAGCACTCAAGCCCATATGTAGCTCGAGTGGAACATCTACGTTAATTTTCATTTGCCAAATGACCAACCAATATACTACCACTCGGATGAATCAATGGAATCTATTCTTGAAAAAAGCACATTTCGAGACACAAAATTCTTGGCTTGCATGAAGGCAAATGAAAAATATCCAGAGGCCGGAGAGTCGACATACGTTGAATTTCCAACCAGGTTTAATTTACTTGGGAACAATCAACCAATGCGTGAGAGCCAAGGAAAAAGGATTCACAAATATGGGACGGGGGGATCGGACGGGGATTGATACACCCTCTCTGTCCCTGCATCGTCCCCATTATATATATATATATATATATATATATATATATATATATATATATATATATATATATATATATATATATATATATATATATATATATATATATATATATATAGGTTTTGGTTCAAATAAGAACACGGTCTTGTGAGAGAAATGAGAATGAATCTGGACCGTTAGATTTGCTTTAAGTGAAATTCAGTGTGAATTAGATGAAACTGTAATGTGCATTAGGTGAAATTGAAATGTGCATCACAAGGGTACAATACAGTGGCATTATGTGAAGTTGAATTGTGCATTACATGAAATTGAAATGTGCACTAGGTGAAACTGAAATGTGCATAATAAAAAGTACAATGTGATGTTATTTTTGTACCTTTTATTTCGCACATTTCAGTTTCATCTAATGCACACTTGAGTTTAAATTTTTATTTTGCACATTTCAATATCATTTAATGCACATTCCAGTTTCACCAAATGCACAATTTGGTTCCACATAATACAATCCAACGGTCCAGATTCGTTCTTTTTTCTCTCCTAAGAGTCCGTTCTTACCGGAACCGCTCCCTATATATATACTCAACCATACACACACACACACACACATTTTTTTACAGAAATGATTTTTTTATTGATAATAGAAAAAAGTAAAATGCAAGGAAAGAAAAAAATAGTACTAGGAAAGTAAAGGAATCAAAAATCAAAGATGCAACGCTGTGGAGCTTAACAAATTAGTGTAGAGCGTGCACAATCTTGGATGTGGTGCGAGTGCTCCTCCTCTTCGAAATATAAGCAATTTCGGCCTTAGCCAACCGATTCAATAGTTCTTGTTCTGATGGAAGGTTTCTTGGAGGAGTGTTGAAATCATCGTTCGACAAATCTGCTTCCAAATGTTGAGAACATCCCACCTTGGTCATTTCGGGAGAGTTGTACTGGGTTGGGAGTGCCTCAAGGTCCTCCTCCCGGAAGCCGCAATTGTCCTTCTCTACAAATATGATCCGAGTTTGATGGAACATGTTGTCAAAAAAACCAAGTCACAAAATGCTTTGAAGAGGGTTGTAAAGTTCTTTGTGTCTTCAGTGTTCGTGTGAAAACAGAGCATCAAGTAGATTTTCTCCGCTAAATTTAGAGAAAATATTCGAAATTCAATTAGGCTGGATTTTCTCCGCCCCATAGGAATAAGGGTAGAGCTCCCCTTTTCCTTAGCAATTTTTAAAAAATTGCTTGACTTGTAAAATTCAGAGGAGACTGTGAGGTTTCAATTTTTGTATTTCTGGTGATCATTAGAAACTTCCCTTGAGAGTTGTGTAATAAAATGTAGAATTTGATTGACTAAATCAAATTTGATACACACATACATATAACGTATATAACATATTTAATTAAATTATACATGCGTTGTATATAACAAACACATACACGTACATATAGACATACATACATGTATGTGTATAAATTAGTCGTGATTGTGTAAGGTAAAAATATTCAAAAGAGCGGAAATGAGCTAAATAAATCTTCAAAAAAATTAGTTTGTCAACCATTATAGAATGAACATCATATCTTTTAAATTTGCAATCCTTGAACGCTTGGCGCTTGTGTATATGTAATTAATTGATGATAATTACATTAAATGTGTGTGATAAAAACATTGAACTCAAGCACAAAACATTAAAACTAACTACTCTCGTTAATTAATTTTTTTCCTACCATGGTCTAATTGTTTTAATCCCGCGAATTTTGGTTGACGAAATTCAATTAAACTTAGTAAATAAAGTAATAATTAATAATTTATGTACTCATTCATAATTTATATACCATGGATTCCATTTACATTTTAGGTAAATAAATTAAATGATATGTGACACCTATTGTTTAAATGCAAGCACCTTAATGATGAAATTGAAGAACTAATGAGAGTGAGGATGCCTGGTGTCATCTAGGATTGTGGGATATAACTGAATTGGTGATGCAGCAAGCATAAAATTTTGGGGAGCTATTCATGATGGGTTTGGAGAATGGAAGAGCCGGTATGGGTTGCTGCGTTGGGGACCATCAGTGTTAATTTTATGTGGCCATGTCATAATGGTGTAAAACATCTCTCTCGCCGGGAGAAGCAGAGGTATGGGGACTCCGCCACCAGATGAATTGGATGCAAACATGGAATGGGCGCAGATAATCTTTGAGATGGATTCTAAACGAGTAGTTGATGATGTGCATTCAGACCAGGAGGAAATGTGAGAATATGGACTAAAGTCTTGTAACAAATATAGAGTTTGTAATTGCATATGGTGGCATTACTGTACTGATAGCGAAGCTATCATGCATTATCGAAGTTGTATGTAATGATAGTGATTATGTTCTATGTAACTTGATGTAAACTTTTAAAGTGGAACCCAACATAAGTTATTGGCAAATATAGTAATGTGATATTTAGTATTGCAATGTGCCTTTTGGTTATGTCTATGTTTTGTTAAAGTCCTGTATTGATTAATTCTTAATTCGACCACTGAACAAACACAAAATTATACTTCGTACGTTATCAGTCTTCACTTGGAACCATTTAGGACATTTTATGATTCTCTAAAATGTGAAACTTGTTGTGAAAACTCTTAGAAGAGCATCAAGAAAGATTGAAAAGGAAAAAAAATGCTTCTAGTGGGAATATAAGGATTATTAAGAATCATGTAAATCATACAAGTACTTTTAAACACTGATTTGGTCATTTTAAAGCTAAACACCAGACACCTTTTGAGCAACACACAAGTCGTATCAATATCGGTATTACAAATGTAGTTGCAAACTCGAGAATGATGAGCAAAATACTGCATCAACATATGTTACATATAATTGTGTATATTACAAATTAGTGAAGATGAATTGTACAAAAATACAAATGACCGAGCAACGTAAGACATCATCCATGGCAAAAAATACTACATTATCCAGTAAAAAAAAAGTCCGGGTGTTGAGGTTTATTCCTTCAACCCTTGGGTCCAACACATAAGCCCAAGGATTTCGAGTGGAGAGTTTAAGTGTGAGTGATTGACTGACCCAACAAGCAAATGAGATGGATTCAAGGAAGGTTGAATAAGTAAAGGATCGGATATTATTAATGGTAAATAACGCCCCGATACAATACACTTGCTAAGGCCGAAGGCCGTTTGTCTTATGCTATGATAGAAGAGTTGCGAGTAGTATGCTAGAGTGCTAAGGCTAATAAGTTGTCAACCCTTTACAATGAAATAAATGTTGTTATTTATACCACCAGTGGGCAGCTGACCATGCTGATGTGGAGAGCTGTGATTGGCTGGTGTTCCAACCACCAAATCCCCGCCAGAATCTGGGTTTCCCGCCTAATCTGTGGAGACGAACGCCCCCCTGGCTTGGGGCCTGCTCCTGGTGGCTCTGGCAAGGGTTGTGGGTCGTTCGTATCCTGGCCCTTGGGAGAATTTGTCATATAGATTGGAGTGGACATCACATGGCTACGAGCTTTAGGTGGGGATGTTCATTGCCACGACCCTTGTCCGCGGCGTGACCCACCGTTGTCCTGGTTGGACGCCTGTCGCGATGGGCTGCCTTGTTTGGCCGGACGTTCGTCCGAATGAGGGGATAATGGGCCGATCCTCTATTTGGGTCATTAACCCAACACCGAGTAAGTAAAAATTAAATATAAACCATGGCACTACGCAAAAAAGTCATCTCCCATAGTCCAATCATGCATCGTCAAACCATAGACATACACTATGCTTCCATCACCACAACTAGAGGAAGCAACAATGTCATTAATATCATTCTTTGAAATTATGGGATAATAGGTCTGCTCAACATGATTCTTGCTACACAAAGAGAAATCATTATTAACAAAAAATAATGAAAATACATATAATGTGAAGTGGAGAGTTTTTCTAATTTGTGCATAAGGTAATTAGGTTAATACTACTTACCTTGATTGTGATGACCGAGAAGATCGTGCATTATGACTAGTTTTTTTACATAATTTGCAATGTCAACCACAAAGTGAAGTACCCTTTTCTGAAGGATGTTTTGTGCGCCTCCCATTTCCTTTCACTTTGGCCACTATTGGGTCTCTTACAACCACTTCTAGTTGTTGAGAAAAATCTTCTTATGCATCTAAACCCCCCACTCCATTCATCCATTGGAGACAATTTTCCCATGCCAGTCTTCAATAGGTCCGCAAGGTATTGGCTACACGCTTTCTATTAGGGATGCTGCATCAACAAGCTCAAGTTCTGACTTTCTAAGTGTCACCCTTCTTGACCATAACTTTTGTCCAAAAAATAAATGTGTGTGAGACTTATAAAGGGGGGTGCTCTTAGCATTATGTGTCAAATGTTGAAGAATATACTTGTTAGGCAAGAGCATCACTTGTTCTAGTCGCATCCACAAAAGCATGTGGCGACAAGGAATCCCGACAACCTCAATTTTTTTACAAGAACAAAATAATGATCCCGAGGTGATATTAAATGTTGGTAGGTGTAGAACTTGACACCTCATCAAATCTTTTGACTTCATAAACCTTACCACTTGAAAAACATGAGAGCAAATGCACGTGTAGAACACACTCTTCCATTTCCTTATGAAACTTCATAAAAATTGCTTTTGTGTATATGCGTGACATTTGTTTTTCCATCATATAACTTGACATCACTCTTGGCACTTCATTCCGATCTCGATGGTCAGCAACAAGCTCACGATGCCTTTGGCGAACAATTGCCATAGTTATGCGTGTAAAACATTGACTGACGGGTCATATATTATTCAAGTATTTTTGTAAGAAGGCGTGAGTTCCTTCCACTCGTTGACTACTCAACATCCCCGCACTGAAAGTATGTTTCACATATGCATGAACCCATTTGCAACGTAGCTCATATATATCTTCAAGCCACCCGTTCCCTGCTAGCTGCGGAGTTAAGAGCATGCATATCAGTCCACTGACGATCGAAATCATCTGAAGTTTTTGCTCGCATAGCAATATTAATCAGGCATTTATGTATCTATTGATATTGTGCATGCGACACGTTCATCTTTTCAGGAAACTTCTTAAATACTACCTCCGTCCCAAATTGATTTGCAAATTTGACTTTTTTTGGTCAAACAATTTCATTTTGTTCGCTTAATTAGGATGTCAATTTTTAATTATAATCTAATTTGGAGTTTACAACTTTGAAGAGATTTTAATGTAGTTTCTGTATATATATAAACTTTAATTATTAAAAGTTAAATTAATTATTGATACGGAGCATTGACTTTTATTATTGGTTGACCAAAAAATGTTGACTTTGCAAAACAATTTGGGACGGAGGGAGTATATGCCATAACCAATGATGGTGTGTTGTTATTGGCATCTCACTTGCAACTGCTTTTGTAATTGCAAGATCTTGGTCTGTAATTATAACTAAAGGAGGACAACGGGGAACCATATATAGCTTCCAAGAACTCTAAAAACAACCATGAAAAGGACTCGGTGGATTGATCACATAAGAAACCACACCCAAAAATAGTTGTCTGGTATGATGATTGACTCCTACAAAAGGTGCAAGATAGAACCCATACTTGTTCGTATTGAACATTGTGTCAAATACCACGATCTCACCAAAGAATGCATAACAGTTCCTGCTATAATTGTCTGTCCAAAAAAAACTACTAAGAACTTTTTCCTCATTCATTTCATATGCATAGAAAAAATCACCATGCCTTTTTATTTGTTTGAAAACCATGAAGCATTGTTTGTACATCAATTCCATCAATTCTAGCATTCAGCGATGCTTTATAGTTATATATTATCCATCTCTATACAACCCATTGAAGAGGGACCTCCAGCCTCATTTTCAGACCTAATTTGAGTGTGGGTCTCAAATTGGCATCACCCATTCATTCATTCATCAATATTATTTTGGAATTAGTCACATTCTAGTGAGAACGTAACAAATGTGTCTTACTAGGACATACTAACAAGTGATTGCGAGCCTTCTCAAATTGTGTTACATAATAACCCCTCCTTTAGATACCTTGGAAATATGCATTCTACCTATGCATCCACATCGAATCTCACTCCGGTTTCTTTCACCAACTTTATCACTTATGTTCTTGAGCTTTTCTCTATAATATGTATTTGTCCTTCCATGTGATAGCATTGTTCTTATTGGTGCTAGTGTTGCTTACTTTCGTCCCAAACCCCACCAATTTTGCATAATCATTGTAGAAAGATTTTGCAACTTAGAGTCAGAATTTTGCCCTATTGTTGGTGTTTTATCCACCTCCACTGCATTGTACATACAAATCATCAATATTAACCTATAAGCCTTTAACATTTACAAAAAAAAACATTAAACTTATAAGAGGAATAATAATGTTCTAGAGTTCTAGCTTCTGAGGTTTAAGGAGTTTTCAATTGCAATAATAATAATAATACACCATGCTTAGTAGAGTAATACATTTCATTCTATGTTTTGAAAGTTGTTTGGAAACATTTTTCAATAACTAATATCTTAAAAGGGAGGAACTGTCGTTTATTTGGGAAGCATTCAGGTTGACCACAAATCGTCATTTCATTTGCGTTGAATGTTTAAATGTTATACAACAAGTGAGAACTCAAGCTAAAACTTCTGACCAAAAAAATTGTGAATTTATACCCTCATCACAGTGAAAACCTGGTGTCTGAGCTTCAATCCCATTGATTACTCTGCCCAGGCTAGAATTTATTGGAGATTCATCTCCTCTGAGACTTATTGTTCTATTATCTCCATCTATTCCACTTATCTTCATTTACTTTTTCCAGAATTTCTTCGCTGTATAATTTTTCTTCCACTTATTATCGCTGGATTTGATTTCCTCCTCTCGCCGGTTACTTTTTATCACTCGACTCCTTGGATTTGGCTCCCTGGTTGAGAATCACTTCTTATCGCTGGATACCGGCTTTGCAAATGACCTAGTTACCTTTTGAACATTGTTTTCAAAAGTAAAAACATAAGGGAGTATAGTACTCCATATTTTTTTATTTTATCCAACTTACATGTGGGTCCCATCATTTCACCACATCATCTTGCCATGAAGTATCTGACTATAATGGAGTCACGTGTGAGTGGTTTTAAGAAATCACATGTGACTCCCTTATGGAGTCAAATGAATATTGTGTCATCATCTCAACCATTCAATTTTTTAACGAAGATTTCCACTAAAAAACTAAGTGGCGAAGATTATGCCACAATAGTTCATGCGATTCCATAAGAGAATCACATGTGGTTCTTTAATAATTTTGAGTCACGTATAACACCATAAAATTTCCGACCCTCATCAACTTTAACTTTTTTCTGTTGCAATCTATTATATTTGTAACTTATAGTAAATGCAATATCAGTCTAATAAATATAATATTATTAAATAAAGAAAAGTGAATTAAATAGTATGATTGGTCACTTGTTTAGGAAATTTTAAAAGAAATTATATTTTTGTCTTTTATAGTCTTATTAATATTCATAAAAAGGCCTTTATTTTACATTTCAGATTTTGTCATATTAGAATTCAAATTTTTATCAAACATATAGTACTTTAGTGCATTAACTAATTAAATATTTGATTTTTTTATTTTACTCATTAAATTATTTTAAGAGAAGAGTTAATCTTAACATGATTTAGCATTGTTAACTTAAAACAGAAACTTCGTTTCACAATTGAGGAACTTCATTTGAATGGCATGCATTCTTTCTTTATTTTATTTATTTTAAAATCTTAATTGATCTAAGATCATGTAGTAACAAGGATATACTCGTATTTAATTGGACTGATTACGGTCCTAGATATGATCATAAAATTACCGTTCAATTAAAAACATTCTAAATTGAAAATTATAGTTCAAGAATAAAACAAAAACATAAAATGTCGCTCAATGTGAAATCATACTTCATATGTGTGTAGTTGCCACCCTCTTGCTGGTCAGTTGCGGGAGCTATCCACGCACATAGTTTTAGAGAAAAACGTGCTTTTGAATATTTAAATTTCAGACAAAACATTTTGTAAGAAAAAACATCACTTTTCTTAATAGACGCCTTTTGGGATTAGTGTCTTCCGACTAGTGCATTTTGAATTCCCTATGTTTGAACACATGAAAATTAATGTCACTTTAATTCACTTTTTCTTCCTCGGAACCTTATAATTTGTGCATTGTTTGATGGGATAAGGTTCAAATTGGACACTATGGTTTTATGAGAATTTCATATTGAACATTAAGGTTTCATATGGACCAAATTGGACTGTATGGTTACATATGTATATCATATTAGACACTGAAGTTTCACAATTCATAGTTTTTGGACACTCACTTATGATTATCAATTTTCTTCCTTTAATAAAAAAAGTTAGTCTTTTATTTCCTTTCCTTTTTGGAATATTTAATTTGAAGTTTTAGAATATATATTTTGATTTTAATTAATAACTTCTTATTTTTAACAATTTAAAAATATATTTAGGACCTTTCACTTATATGATTTTTATGGAACTTTAAGAAATATCAATTTGTTAAATTGATTTAACAATAGATTTTCTTAATTGGAACTTCTAATTATATATTCTAAATCTAAATACACGAATTAAGTTATTTTTGTTTTCAGGTACATAAAACCAAGAGAAAAAGGAATACTTGTAGCTTTCAAGATGAAAATCTTTGGTGGGTGTCTGAAAATGACCAAAAAACGTGAAATTTGATCCATTTGAAATTTTAGTGTCCAATATGATATGCACAAGAAATCATAGTGTTCAATTTGGTACATTTGAAACCTTAGTGTCCAATATGAGATTTTCATATAACCATAGTGTCCAAATTGACCCTTATCTCTTGTTTGATTCACCAGAGTCGTCCTTCAAAAATGAAAAGTTATTCTATTTTTGGAGACAATTGATATGCCACAAAATTTGTGTTAAGTAGATAAAACCACTTGGACTCTATTTCATCTTTTAATCTCTTCATCTTCTCATTTATTTATTATTATTATTTGAATGCAATTTTAGTATTGCGCAAACAACAAAAATATGTTATTATGTTCAATTTTACCATAAGGATAACTACTTGATAAACTCAAATGTGATTAACGTTTCAAAAAGTTTGAAGTAAACATATACGTAGTATGACTTTACTATGGAGTTATATATGCATATGTGTCTTTATTATAACCACTAATTTATATAGCGTGGGTATAATGGAGGGCTCCACTATACAAATGAGTGATTAACTGATTATGGTGTTGTCAAAAAATGAGTGATTATGGTATTGTCACACATGACAACCTAGGGGGTGAATTCGGTTTTTTCGTTTCCATTTTGATCCAAAACTATTTACGGAACAAAAGTAAAAAGTTTGGTTCAATTTCGGTTTGGTTTTGGATCTCAAAACTTAAAACTAGGGGTGGCAATGGGTCGAGAGTGGGGACGGTTCAGATTAGGGTTATCCCGGTCTCAACCAATTAGTTATCCCGGCGCGGGACAAACATTTAGCCTAGTCTTTTCCCATTTAAATCGGGACCGGGATGGTTAGGAGCGGTTCGGGACTAGGGCGCCTAGGTTTTTCCTTTTATTTGTTTATTTTTTCATTTCCTATAAATTTTAAGCATCTTTAATAATAATTTTTTAATGTTTTGACAATAGAAATAACTCATAAAATCACTAAATGCTATGCTTTTTGTAATAAAATTATAAACAATAAAGAAGTTTCTAAAAATGTTTATATACATTCAAAAGGTTTTTTTTTTGTAGAAATGTGATAGTGAATTTTATAGGAATAGAATACTTATGAATTAAACGGTGTCTTAACAAAAAAATGGGAAAGATATGTTGGGTCGGTAACAAATTTACACCGGTACGTCCACCTAGCCACTACCTAGCCCACCTAGTCGCCCGCTTAGGTAGGCGAGCGATTTTGCCCAGTGATTACTACAAAATCAGGGCGCATGGTCACCGCCTAAGCCGATATTTAGAACCATGAATATGACGATATTATTATTGGGAATGAAAGTGTGAATGCGTTTAAAAACTAAACTGAACCACAAATATAATAACTTCACATTTAATAAAAAATCATAATACATAATAAGAAATACATAATCCTTCAAAAAAAATAAGAAATACATAATATTTGCCAAAAGAAAATAGATACAGAGTAATACATATAGCACAAAACATTAATTTTCTAGCACAAGCAAACCAAAGACTATCAAGAATATTAGGATTTAGTGTTTAATGGATAAAAAATAAAATTTGATATTTTAATTAGTTCAATTTATTCAGTTCGGTTCGATTTTGAAGGAACAAAACCAAAACCGAACCAAACAACAACAGTTCAATTTAGTTTGGTTGCAATTCAATTTATTTTTATTTGATTTTCAGTTTTTTCAAACCTAGCCCTACATGACATATGATTCCATAGTGGAGTCATACATGCCTCTCTAAAATTTCCCTTAAGGTTATATGTCTAGTTTTTATATAATGAAAACTAAAGAACTCAAATGAGTCTGAACAAGTATCTAAAATAAAGTTATTGAGTTTGAACAAAAAGATAGCATGATTTTTGCTATACTGTTTCCTTCCAAGTACCCTCCATATTTTCCTCATGTTTTCAGGTTTCAAAGCTTTAATTTCAATAACTAACAAAGTTTCCAAGTTAATTTCCATTTGGATATATGCTCGCGTAAATGGACGAAATGAAAATTGGCTAAATAATTTGTTTCACTAATTAGTCACACAAGAACATAATTACGGAGTAAGATGCTAAAATACCATATATACATATGCATTGTGACAACAAACTAGAGAGCAATACAACATATGAAACCATCAGGAAAGCAAGCCCCCCGGTTCACCTAGAGAGGCCTAGCGCCTAGAACATGTAACTCAAGATGTTTCTGCTTCCCTCCCACCCTCATTTCATATCACGCAGATTTCCTTTTTATATACCCATAATATCCTCGTCGGTTTGTTGAATAATAAAAAGTCACAACCTGGAACATGGAATTGGATTTAAGCATTCATATTTTTTAACCAATGCATTAAATGTAAGCTTTTTATGATACCTGTCTTGTTTAATGGTATATAGATGAAGAGCTTAAGATGAACGATTGCCAAATCTCAGTTGAGCCAAAACCCAGTTCTATCTGAAATACAACTGAATTGCCTCGAGTGTCTTTCCTTTGGTCTCGGGAACCCAGAGGTATACAAAAAACGTTGTGAAGGCTGACACTAGAGCGTAAAGGGCGAACGTTCCTGTTTAAAATATAGATTGCCTATTAATTAATATCTCAAGAGAATCAACTAAAAAAAAGTTGGGGAGGTGATGAAAACGAGAGAGTGAGAGACACAACCTCCTTTGCTCCAATCCAAAAGCAAGTTTGCAGTCATCGTGACAACCCAGGCGGCCATCCAATTGGACAATGTCGCCACACTGCCACCTAAACTTTTAACATTCACTGGGAGTATCTGGAATGGCCAAGTTTCAACTACATGAATAGTGGGAGATAGAGTGGGTCCCAATGTATACAAAAACATACGGAGTATAATAAATACATACGCTATCACGCTAATCCTTCTAATGCTCTCAAAGTTGAACAACTATCTTTAATAGTTTAATATTGAACTGGTGATATATGTTAACATGCATGTGAACACGAACAAACACAGTTGTTTCAGTTTGAATCATCCACTAGTAATTTGAAATCTTGTCATACCTCTGACATTATAATCCAAGGAACACCACCCAATCCGAGCCCAAAACCAATGACCAAAATCTGCCAAATTCAAGAGGGGTTAAGGCCTTAGGGGGTAGATATGCATATCCCCACCATAAATTTACAGATGGAAGGAGGAAAAAACATGGCGTACTTTGGTAGAAAATCAAATGTAACATAATGTAATCAAACACACGTCTGATCTAATGAAAATGTACAGTAAACATACTCCATGTGTCCCTTTTTAAGTCCTAAATTATTTTTGCATGGATATTAGGGAAACAAATTAAATTGGGTCAACTTTTCATTTTCCCCATACAAGGTGGGTAACCTTCTGTACAAAATTGTGTCAAATAAGTCAATATTTTAGACCATAAAACTGTCATTCAGAAATGATAAAAAGAAAATGTGTCTGGAAAAGAAAAGTTGACATTTTGTAGGAAAATAAGATGAGGCACATGCAATATTTGATTACACTACATTATAGAATGGTCTACCAAATTACACCTAAAATCATTGTTAGCGCGGCAGATATACCAATAGCCCAATCACTGATATTACTCCAAAATGAGAGTGCAAACGCTCTGGAGTACAATCCTGTGTTGACAAAGTAATAAAACAAGTATTTAAATAATAATGATCTCCAAAAAGGTTAACTAAAATCCTTAAAAACTTACAATTGATGTTCTACATGATCCAATAAAACAACATACAGACCTTCAAAAAGAATGCAGCTGCAACAAGGAGGGTTCCAATAGTCATTGTCAATGCCGATAGCTGGAGAAAAAGAGAAAAATAAATTTTAATATGTAAACTTTTGTCCCTTTTGTTACATCTTAATGATCTTATAAGTTATAAAGTAGTAAAAATAAATAAGAAATATTTAGAAAGAAGTACAAGAAGCAGCAGTCGACGCCCTGCCCTTTCCATCAACAACGTTGCAATCACAGTGACGATGACCTATTAAAAAAAATCAAATAATTTGAAGTCTGATTCTTTTTCCAAACCGAAAATGGAACCGCCTTGAGTTACCTGAATAGCCCCGATCCCAAATGTTGCAGCTTTACTGGATGAAACACCTATGGATGTTGGAAAATATCAATCATCAATCATTTACACGGGTCCATTCATTTTAAGATTTCATTAAACAACAAACAGACCCCAAAATCTACCAATAGATCATCTGAAGAAAATATAATTCATAAATGTTGGCAGTAGAATGTTCTTATTTTGAACCTGAAAGTAAGTGAACTCACCAGCAGATTCGAATATCTTACTAGAATAAAATAAGACACTGTTGATTCCGCTTAATTGCTGGAGTGAAAGTAATCCAATGCCTATCTGTAGGATGAATAATCACATAAAATGAAATGCTTGGGGTGAGAGCAGGGCATGTGTTGATTTACAATGCACAAAAATTTGTGTTGTATATATATAAACAAGTGCTGGTGAAAATATAAATAGAAGTATCGAAGTTTTACCATTAGAGGTAAATAATATCTCCTTTTCTTAAGGTCTGAAAATCGAACAGTACTTGAACTTTTATTTGATGAGGCCACTGATTTCTGGAAAAAAAAACATAAAAGATATTACATAGCCTATTAGAGTTAACTTTTTATGTGACCGAATTCAAATACCGATAGCATACTCTTCCATAAAATAAAATATGGATGGAGAGGATAGTTTTTTTAATATTAAATAAAGTCTTGCAACTTTTACTTGTTATTTGAAATTTCATGTGCACTACTACATAAGGGTATCGCTACTCATTTTACAATGTGGAAGCATTTTTGTTGATCCCATACTTATGGTTATTCTCTTGGTTGGATGGTCACTTTTTTATACATCGGAAATGGTCACATTTTATATGTTATGATTATTTTTGTCTTTTCAATTTCTGCCTAATTTGTTCACAATTAACATGTAGTTACATCCAAACACTACAATACCTTGATATCATTCACTTCAGATGATATGTCTGTATCAAATCCACGTAGAACTTGCAATGATGTTTCGAAATCATTAATCTTCCCCACATTGGCCTATATTATAGATTGATGAACATGAGTCAAAAATCATAAATCAACAAATGAGAAAATTGATCTAAATAATAATATAATACGTAGTATACACTAGAGAAAGTCATTCCCATACCAACCAACGAGGAGATTCAGGTATAAAAAACAGACCGGGGATCAAAATGGTGCATGGTATCATCCCTACACATTGTGATGAAAAAATGGCAGAAACATTTCATGAATAAAATTCTTGACATGTAAGATGAAGAAAACATGGATATGTAATCGTCCACAAGTATATAAAGTAATTACAAAAATAGTTATAGAATAAGTTGTCGTTGACACTTACCTATAACTGCAATCACTCTCCAAGGCAAAAACAGCCCCAATAGATATGCAAGCATTATTCCAAGAGTTATAAAGAGCTGGTGAAAGAATAAGTGAAATAAAATTAAAGTAACTTTCTATTAGAGATAAATGAATTAACTACTGGGGCTGAAGTAGCTTCTGAAGTAACTGCCAAAACAAACCTGGACAGTGGCCACAAGAACTCCTCTAATGTCCTCTGGGGAAATCTCCGCTATGTAGACTGGCACCTAAACACAAAAAGCTATATATATCATGGTAAGCTGGATTTATGATCATATATTATTCTCCATGCCACATAAGCTTAGCTCTGGAATCAGTTCTCTAGGATTATAGCTTACCACATAAGAAATGATCCCCACACCAAAACCTGCTAGTAACCTTCCCATATATAGAAAAGACGAATCCTGTGAAAATAAGAGCCAATTATTTTACAAGTTCAAGATGTAACCGAGATGAAATAAATTAAAGAAAGCCTTTCACTATTCCATGTGAAAGAAAATGAGAAAGAATCACTAACTCGGGCAAATGAAATGGCAAGCCATCCTATTACATTAGGAATTGAAGCAACCATTAATGTCTGCATTTTGTAAACAAAAGATTTGAGACAAAATGATATGCCCAAATAACATTTTCCAATAATAACAGAACCACGTGGTTTTAAATATCTTTAAATACTACAAAAACTATACTATTGGTTATACCCCTTTCCTTCCAATGTATTCCGATATTTGACCACTGGCTATTGCGCCAACCATGGCACCCACATTTGCTAAGGATCCAAACATAGAGTACTGTCCATTAAAACATTGCCAAAAAAGTAGAGAAGAGGTTTTTAGTTTTTATAACATATGTTAATAAAGTCCACTAAGAGGTAGAACATACTCCGTAAATGTTGTAGAAGATTCAAACAAACCTCTGGAATGGTTAGGTCAAGATCACGGATAATTTCATCTTGTGTGGGATTGGAGTAACCGCACTGAATAATTTCATTATTCAATAATACACAGAAAATTGTCACCATTAGCAAATATGCTCACGAAGGGCCTTCATAATAATGTGATTGATTTTGTAGCTTAACTAAAAAGAGAGCTATACAGAATATATCTTTTGTTGAAATTGATTACTTTCAAAACAATATAGTTCCATGCAAAATTGGGAAGAAGGAAAGAGAGCTAGAACGTACATTGAAGCCGAATTGAATTGGGCCGAGCGCAACGATGAGGACGCAGAGGTAAACGGAAATGGAGTCGCGAATCAACTGGTTTGAGGAGCTCATCATGCTTCCCTGCCTAGACCCCATTCGATACCAGCTTCCGGTGTGAAGCAAGGGCCTGCGAAGCCCATCTTCTGCGAATTCGTCTCTGGTACTCATTGCAGGCGGCGCTTGGGCGTTGTCTGATCAATAATTTACTTTCTCCTTTTCCTTTATTGAAATTGTGGATTCTCATGCAGAGCCAAAAGCTTGAGGAGGAGGAGGAGGGAGGTGCCATTGTTGTAGAGATAAGTATCGAAGGAGAATATGTCGCAATGACTATTGGCTGCGCGGACACTTCTGAATTGCTGTTAGAAAGAAATGCAAGAGAGAATCACACATTTCAATTACGACACCACATATTAAGACACAATTAATCAAGATTTTAGTATAAATAAATTATACTCCGTAATATTTTGTCAAATTTGCATATGTAATATTCATTTCATATGAAAGATCATAAAATATACTACAAAAATATTCATTTTATAATCTTGAAGTGATTTGATTTAATACAGAGCATATTTTTGGGATTTTTCAAAAATATTAAACAAATATGACTAATAGTTACTATAATGTGGTGTCATAATAATTTAATTTTAAAATTGTATATAAATCACTGTGGATGCATTAATACTCTAGTCAATGGTCACATTTTTTATATGAATTTTATTTTAGCCATAAATATATAATTATTTCTATATTTTTTGAAAAACTTGATTGAGGGGTTAGGAGATGGTTAATAAATTTGAACTCCAGATTTCAGACATAGCCAACGTTGAAACACCCGTCCCCTTCCCCAAACGCACACCATGCATGGATTATAACTAATTAACAACACATTGATGTGCAAGTAAATAATTTGACGATTTTGACGGCATTAATGACTGAACTCAAATCTCCAACTTTATATAGGGGTGGTATGATGAGGATATTTAAGTCGTATTTTGGAGGCGCACGTTAGAAATCGCATCATTCATAAATAATGAACTTATTTGTAGAATTGCTTTGATAACAAGAAAAACACCATCAAATTACTTTCTAGGCATAAGTTATTGAAGGGAAACGGGGCAATAATGACCCAAAACTTGCGTTCTAGGGGGATATTTGACCCTAAACTATTCTTAGGGTGAAATATATATAAGGAGTGCTATGTATGTTTTTTTTATAATCTAGACACCTATAAACATGATTATTAACTCTCAATGGAAGCAGGCTCGGTTCTGTGTCAAGGACAACATGGCATACTCCCAATACTCATTGCTCCATTAGGGCCCATAATTTCTCAATAAATCTATGTGTGTGCATTTTAGTTAGAGATTTTTCCAAAATAATGTTAAATAAAAAATTCCCAAAACAGTGTTGGGTTAAAAGTATTTCCCGAAATACTGCTCGGGCAAACTGGGGTTAAGAAAACCGCCACTTGAAGTGGCGGCTTAGGCAATGTTACATAGTTCCTTGTAACGGTGCAAGCATCTATGTAGTTCCATCAAATTAAAAACACATGTTTTGCTTAAATTGGTATAATTTTTTTTATTTATATTCCGAGTGTCACAAAAAATATATCAAAATTTATAATTTTTTTATAATCTTTCATATGACACCATATTGCATACTCCGTGTATAAAAATAAAAATAGAATTAAGCACTTTAAAAAGATTTTAGGTTTTTTAAGTGTTGTATGTTTTATTTATTTTATTTTATCAAGTACGGAGTATCTAGTCCTAAAAGTTTCCCGGAGCGAGAGCATCGCTCTCTAAATCTTCGATCCTCCTAGGGTTTGGCCGCCGCTAGGCTTGTTTTTCCGATCTTGGCTTTGGTTGAGGAACGAGAGCAGCAAAGTAGAGACGACAGCTTGGACGAGTGCTATTCAACTCGTCTGGGATCGAGGCGTAAGGGAGGCGACACGAGCGAATTGCGACGAGGCTGGAGCAAAGGTCCGACGCGAGTGAAGGTCGACGCGGGTGAGCGAAGGTTGCTACATGGATGATTTCGTCGCTTCGTATAAGAAATTATCAATGAAGGATCAGGAGAGCGAGTTGAACTTTGATGAGGAGACAGAGGAAGATGCCGATGAGGAGCAGGAACCGAAGCGGTTTCCGGTAGTGGGGATAGTCATCACTGATCGAAAAATCAAGCTATCAGGTTTTCAAGAGTTGATGTCATCAATCTGGAGGCCAGTGAAAGGTATGACTATCAAGGAGATTGGTGAACGCAGGTATCTATTAATCTTTAATCATGCTTTGGACATGAACCGTGTGGTTGAGGAAGGCCCTTGGCTTTTTGAACGAGACTTTATATTGTTAAAAGCTGTTCAGCCTGGTGATATACCTAAATCAATGAATTTATCTGAGGCCAGCTTTTGGGTACAGGTTCATAATGCCCCTATAAAATATAGGAATCTGAGATCTGCTAGAAAAATTGGTAATTTTATAGGCTCTTTTATTAAATTTGAGATGAGTCACTTTGATGGAAAGTAGAGTTCCTATCTGAGAATAAGAGTGAGTTTAGATGTTCGTCAACCTTTGAAACGAGGGACTAATTTGACATAGGATGGAGTAAAACACTGGGTAGATTTTAAATATGAAAAACTACCCAATTTTTGCTTTATTTGTGGTATTATTGGTCACTCTGACAAGTTTTGTCCGTTAAAATATGAAGAAGGCTTTGTAGCTGAAAAAACATATGAGGCGGAGATTAGAGCAGGTGGAAGGGTAAAGACCAGCCCTACAGGGTTTAATAAATGGTTACCTGATGGAGCCTCTAGCTCAGATGGTTATGGAAGTCAGCGGAAGTCTGATCTCGGGGGAGAACACATGGATGAGTCCAAGACTAACAAGTCACCACCGAACGAAAGTGAAGACAAGGAAGACCCACATGGGGATTTGAAGCGCAGGAGGTTATGGGACGATCAGGCTGAAGAGGGTGTGGATGGCGAAGGAATGGCTCTGGACGGGTCAAAAAATGGGGAAGGGGCGGGTCAAGTCTCTTAGACCCGCCGTGCATTGTTTGGGTGGTGGTGGAGAAGAAAACTTGTTTTGGTGTTTTTTTGTTTATCTGCTTTGGTCATCTTAAATTAGGTTGCTTTGTTTTATTTATTTTTGGTACTTTTATTCATTGTAAGACTCTTGCATTGAGGTTGGGGGAGGAAAAATCTGCGGTAACCGTCATTGGCTCTAAGTTGCCCAATTTTGGTCTAGCGAGTTATACTTCTTTTTTACAGGTGGTTAGCTCTCAGTCTCGGCCACAGACAGATGGTTATTTGCGGTTTTTTTCTAGTTCTGTACCCTTGTTGAATACTATTTTTATGAATTAAGTCTTCTTCGAGCAAAAAAAAAGTGTTGTATGTTTTTTAATTGTACACCGACGAAAAATAAATCAAAATTCGTAAATTTTTATTGTCTTTCATATGACACCGATATTGCATATATAAAAATAATAACATGATTTGAGATATGAAAAAGATACTCCTTATACGAATAATACGATATATTTTTCACGTCATTCCTTGATTCAAAATTCAATATTGAAAGTAATAGTTGTACAACTGATTTCATTTGGGCCGATTTAGGTGCATGAAGTTCTCGAGTGTAACTTATCAAATTAAATATAAATTTTCTAACTGTTTGCTTTATTACTTTCTGTAATGGGTTATACTCGTCATTTGGAAGACAAAATTGCTTAATTTTATTTATAGTTTTTTATAATAAAATAAAAATTATTTTCATGTTATAAGCCTACAATTTGTACTGTCCCGTTTCCACAAAATGTCAGGACCAAGCCTAAACGTAAGAGTGAAAGACCTCATTTACTATACTCTCCCCAATAACGTTTATGTTTCATGAAAAAATCAAACCCTCCATAGCAAGCCACCTACAATGTACCAATTACAAGTTGGTTTATCTACTTTAAAATTAAACATGCCCTTACAAAAAACATGGAAGAAAGGCTCAAATGTATAATAATAATAACATTAATAATAATAACAGTAATAATAATAATAAACAACAAAAAAAATAACAATAATAATAATAGTAATAATAATAATAACAATAATAAGTATTAAATGTGGTTTGTAGTACAAAAATCTGGCCTTTGAAACCTGACAAAAATTACCAGTAACATATATAGATAGATGCTAAAATCATATGCACTAAACAAAAAAAATCTAACTAAGCAACTCCCATTGCACGTTGTTTAAAAATGTCTCTTCAAGTTCTTTTGCTGCAACACATGGTTTGTAATAATTGCCGACACTCTTCTCCATTGCCGGCACTCCCATATATGCAGTCTTCTCCATGATTTGTAATAATATCACATCAGAATGGTATACACGCCACATCAATTATATCATGTGTTATAGTTGAACTAGAACTTTCTTTCCTAAACTCACTCTCACGTGGAATTGTGAATCTAACATTAGAATCAGATATCCAAGTTATGTCATACTTAGCTCCACCGGTCAACATTCTTTAACTATTCAGTCCAGTCTAAATAAATAAGAACATGCGCTAACACAATAATCAAATATGCAACAAGCGCGTAACAATTGTAAATTCCTCACCACATAAAAAATTGCATTTTACTTACATAATTAATTTCCCCATGGAAGTTCTTTATCTTTGGAAGTTCTCCCATGGAATTATAAATAAGCGTGTACGTCTCATTTAAACGAGAAAGTTCCACATGAAATACTAAAATTGAGAAAAGAAAGAGAGGATGCACCCATTGACCTATGAGTTAATAACATCTATAATCCACTATGTTATAACCGGATTCATAATATGTATAGAAGTCATATCGTGTGAAGAAGAAGTTGTTGAAAGATGTATTTTTAGTTTAAAACATTTTTATAAATCAGATGTGATTTTTGCATCGATTAAATGACACAAATAATTCCATTCCACATCACATGAAATTTAAATATTAATATAGAGAGTATGTGTAGCACATGGTAACAGAGTGTTTAAATATTTTTCCAACCTTGCAAGTTTTTTTCACACGCTCTAATTATTCTAAATAACATTGAAATTAAATTATAGAACTTTTTAAATTCAAATTAATGAATACCATAATACAACATTTTTTTGTAGTCACCAGTTAAGGTAAGAAAGTGACAACTATAATGACACTAAAACTCAAGATTAATAAAACATGACATATGTAAAATAATAAATTGTGGCTAAAAAATTTATAAAATTTCTTTAAATATTTTAATACTTATTGATGTGAGTGAGTTATACACGTACATTAGATTTTAGATTAGTTTATTTCAAAATATATTAGTGTTAAAATTTCATTTTTAATTCAAACATTTACTTTCCAGCTTAAAGCTATTAGGAGCTTGTTTTGGTAATTAATATTTTTAACTTATTAGTTTTATCAGTCATTTTAGATTAGTTTATCATTCAAAATCAATAATTTTTTCACATTGAATTATATATTAATCAACGTCAGTGATTTTTAAGTTAAATTTGTAGTTGAATTACTGAAGAAGTCATTGTAACTATTTTCATAAAGTATTCTATATTTCCGCAAATTAGAAAATTACTGAAGTCGCCCTATTCTACCAAAGTTTTCATCAATTTCAATAAATTGGGCTCATATAAAATCTATCAAATTACAATACTCCATATAAAATCTGTCAAATTATACTACCTCCGTCCCGGTGGACTTTGCCAAGTGCAAAGTAGGTGAGAAATAAGAATAGTAAAAACTGTGTGGTTGAGATTTGTGCATAGGAGAGAGAAATGTGTAGAATCAAAACTTAATTACTTTAATAGGAAAGTAGCAATTTTTTTTGGGACAATCAAAAAAGGAAAGTTGACAAAGTCCAATGGGAGTATGGACGGAGGGAGTACTACGTATGATTTAAAGTTATTGGCCCAAAGTGTTTGATCCGGCCCAATTCATTCTGATCTACCATCTCTGCTCATCTCTCAGTCAGACGGTCGTACGCTATATTGGCCTCTCTGTTTCCATCTTCTCTTCCCCTTAGGTCGGACGCAGTCTACGCCACGCCGTTCGTCTAAAGTCCCGAGGTTAGTTGATTATTACTAACTGTCTTCTTATTTTATCTCATCTGGTTTTGTTTCTTCCTACATATCTTATTTTATCTTATCAGCAGTGAATAGGTCAAGCTTAGAGAGTTAGAGGGTGTTGTTGAGGTTCGTTCTTTATCTGTTCTTTCATTTAAACGATGAATAATTTTGTTAATTAAGGAGTTGTAATAAGCTGTAGTTTAATGACTAACCAATATGCTGGCAGCGTTGCCTTCCTACGGAAGAGAGCCAAAATTCTGCAGATTAACTGTAAGACGACCTCACATTATCCAGTAATGACCTTACTTTTTTGTTGCTATTGAAGTTACTTTTTATATATAATTTTTTTGGTGGATTGAAATGTTAGATTCACCCCTGTCCTGAATAATGGGGAAGTTGAAGAGAGGCAAAGAGGAAGGCAAGGAAGGAGCCAAGGGTAACAGAGGCAAGAGGAGGAAGCTCAGTCGCGGGAAGGAATCTAAAAAAGGGGAGGGAGGAAAGAGACGTTATGGGCCCGGTTTGCCAAATGTACTTCGGAAGCAACTTGCTCTTCAAAACGCGTCAGATACTGATTCTATCGACTCCGATTTTGCTGCTGATAATGATTTGTTTGAGAATGAAGAAGTTGTTGCGGAGGAGGAATCTAAAAAGAATAAACGATATGATCCTGTAGATAACTACCTTGGTGAGCTGCAAGACCTTCCTGCAAAGTATAAGGTATCTTTCTGAATACGTTTGAAGATGTGATCTTTATCCTCATTTTGTATGTTTTGCTGTGCAGATAATATGTAGGATCTAATGAAGTTCAGAATCAAATTATGGTTTTTTTTACAAGAATATTACTAAAATAAAACTTGTTTACATAAATATGACTATTCATTAATACAACGTAGTGTTGTGGTAACTTAAGTTCAAAACTTGGACATGAATTACTATGATTTCATTACTACTCTAGTAACTAGTCATATTTTTGTAAACCATCTTTATTTTGGTCATATTTATGTAATTATTTCTCAAATTATTTAGTAGAAGTTGATAAACTACCAAAAGAGCCATTTTCGTAGACCTTTCACTTTTCTTTTTGCATTATCTGGAAAGTCTTGCTTGTTGGTTGTTGTTGTTATTGAAAACATCAGTTAAAAAACAGTGTACGCATAAGACGGAGGACTATAACTATGCACTCAGCCTGTTATATGAGGAGTTTTGCGGATAAAGCGTATTTTTTTATTTTTATGAAGAACCTGGTCGTGACATTTGATGAAGAAGACTATAATATGTAGGATGTAATGAAGTTCATAATCAAATTATTTAGTAGACCTTTCAGTTTTTGTTTGCATTATTTGGAAAGGCTTGGTTGTTGGTTGTTGGTTGTTGTAATAATTGGAAACATCAGTGTAAAAACGAGTGTACCTAAAAGATGGAGGACTACAACTGTGCACTTAGTCTGTTATATGAGGAGTTTTGCAGATAAAGCTTATTTTTTTTCATTTTAATGAAGAATGCAGTCGTGACATCTGATGAAGAAGACTATAATGATGATGAAGGCTATGGAGACAGTGATGATGCTGGTGAGGATGCTGATGAAAGACATTCAAGGATGTTGCAGGGAATAACTGGTTTGCCAAGTGATGCATTTATAGGTAAAGATAATACTTCATATATTTTTGCCTTAATCGTTTACATGTTCTTTAATCCAAACTCCATTGGTAATCCTTTACATTTGTGCCGGAGGGTTCTACATTTCTACCTCGATGCCTTTGAATCTCCTGCATTCCAGGATTGACATACTGTTCACGGGTTAACACATTTCACTTATGTTCTCCAATTTTTTTATGTATCATATTTTTATCATATTGATATTTAGTCGTTTGTGATTAATATCAATTTTTAATGTATTTGCTAGTATGTAAGTTTTAATTAATTCTAATTGTACCATTGTCAGTTACTCCGTATAAGATAACTTTTTCATTTTGGGTCAAAGGGAGTATTTTTTGGCATTAGGGAATAAAGATACCTTTCAACTATATGGTAGAGAACACATTTACTCCTCAGCATTTGTGGAACAGTTAAACACAGATAGTGGGTGTAAAGTTGAAACAAAATTACCCTTAAAGTACTCCCTCCGGTCCCAAATAAAATCCACACTTTGACTTTACAGTTTTTAAGAAAGTACTACCTCCGTCCCTCAAAACTCTGCCAAAGTTGACCGGCATGGAGAATAATAAAGTAAAAACTGTGTGGTTGAGGTTTGTGCAGAGGGTAATTTATACTCCCTCCGGAGTATAATTTTTGCTTTTGACTTTCCTATTAAACCCCTACAAAAAGTAGATTTGATGTAGTGGGAGAGACCGAGAGAGAAAGTGGGTGTAAAGTACGTAATAAAATAAGGGTATAAAGGTAACTTTATATTTAAAACTTGACAAAAGTAGAAGTGTGAACTTTATTTTGGACATGCCCAAAAAAGGAAAGTGTGAAGTTTATTTGGGACCGGAGGTAGTATATATTTTTGCACGAATGTACCCCTCAACTATTGGATATAGTGGGCTTCAAGGGTATATTTGTTCCAATTTTACAATTTTGTGTGTTGTTCTTCCAAAAGAAGACTTAAGGGTATCTATGTTCTCTGATACTTCCTCCGTCTCATTGGACATTGCCTACTTTGATTTGGGTGTGGGGTAAGAAAAGTAAAAACTGCGTGGTTGAGATATGTGCAAAGGAGAGAGAAATAAGGATAACCACAAATTCAATACTTTGCAAAGTTTTTGGGACGAAGGGAGTATATATGAAGTATACTTTAGGGGCATGCATACGTTCCTTATCCCTATTTATTCCCCTGATGTTCAAAGGTTGCAATTTTTTTTACTCGTGAGTGCTCTGACATTTAAAAGATGGATCTTTGGTAGGTAAGAAGAAGAGAAGTGATGATATAATAACTGAGGCTTACCCAGAGTCTGAATATAACCCCAGTCGTGATATCCTGGATGGCGATGGCCGGATTAGTATTGCAGACCTTCTAGATCCCCTACATGGGAAGTCGGGCTACAGCGAACTCAGGAAGAACATACAAAGAATGGAAAAAAAGGCTATATCCATTCACGCACCTCTCCCTAGACCAGATCAAGAAAGGTTGGAAAGAAAAGCTGCTTATGAACAATCGAAAAAGGATATTAGTAAATGGGAACCATCGGTCAAGAGAAACAGAGAAGCAACTACTATCTTTTTTGATGAAGACTTAGATTTGGGGTTTTCTACTGTAGGTGCAATCGCTGCAAATTTTGAACCCAGAACAGATTTTGAAAGGAAAATTGCTTCTTTGGTTGGTGGCAGTGAAATAGTTGAAGCTCATAAAAAAGATGGTGCAAGGCTTCTTGAGTTAAATAAGGTATAGCATCCATTATAGATCAATTAATATTACAATTCTCAACTCACATTTCCACAGCTGTGTATCTGGGCGTGAATATCAGAAGTCAGAGCCCTATAAATGATCTTCTTTCTTATTTATTTGGTAGATAAGCGTTGAAGATGTGAAGGGACGTCAAAATGAATTAGCAAAAATGCGCAGTCTTCTTTTCCGCCATGAAGTGAAAGCAAAACGACTAAAGAACATCAAGTCCAAAGCATATCATCGGTTACTAAAGAAAGACAGATTGAAAGCAGCCACATCTGCTGAGACAGATCCAGAAGCTGCTAAAGAATTGGCTATGAAACAAGAGTTCAAAAGGGCTGAGGTAACTATAGTTACTTCACTTGTCACAGATGCGATTCTCAGATCTTGTTTTTAGAGCTTAAAATGTTTTGAAATCCAATTTATTCAGGAACGCATGACTCTGAAACACAAGAATAAGTCCAAATGGGCAAAACGCATCATTAAACGTGGCTTATCAGTACAAGATGAAGGAACACGTGCTGCTTTGACTGACCAACTGAACCAGCATGCTGCCTTAACTAGGAAGATGAACTCCATGAATGAGGGCAGTAGCACTAGTGATGATAGCAGTGATGAAGATGGCATTGATGAGGTTTCAGCTGAGTCAGATGGGGATGTTGAATCTAAACTGTTAAGTAAAGCCAAGGAGAAGACACTTAAAATAATCGAAGAGGGAGATGAATTGCCTCCTACAGGATTGTTGTCTTTACCTTTCATGGTATTTTTTTGCATTTTCTCTAGATTCATTGACTGTTTTGTTCTAGACTTGAGTCTTAAAGAGCCCCAAAAAAATCGGTTGCTAATTCTTATGCTGAAAACCATCCCTAACGATTTACTTTGGCTTTTAAAGTTCGGGTTATTCAGGTCTGGTTTAGTCATTGTGGGTCCATTGAACCTCAAATTATAGTTAAGTTGAAATATGCGTTGTTGCGAATTGATTTATTAAATAACAATAATGTTAATGCCATAATAGTTTAAACAAATAGTTTATCTACAAATCGTGCTCCATAATAAAAAAATATCGGGTCATGTGCTCCATATTATATGGGTTCCACTTTGGCAGGCTCGCAGTTTGAAAAGAAAGAAAGATGCAATTGATAAAGAAGCAAATCTGGCTCTCCAGGAGTATGAAGCGTCATTGAATGAGTTGAAGGACAAAGGTGTTGCTGGAACTCAGAAAATAAATGTTTTGAGTGGTAGGAGAGCCTTTGGTGCTTCGAATAATCAGGCTCATAAAAAATCTAGTGATGAGAATAAGATGAAAACGGTTGATTATTATGATGACAGTGATAGTGAAGGCTTGGGTGATGATCAAGTAATAGATGATGGACATGATAACAAAAATAATACAACTCAAGCAGACGCTTCTTTGGATCTTAATGTACTCCGTGAAGAGTCTGAGATGGATCATGATCCCATTCTTAAGGTGATTGAATATCTGTCATATGCAGCACAATAACTACCGTCTGTTTGTAACTAGCTAATTGTTTTTACTGTTATCATTCCGTTAATCATGTAGTTATTACTCTAAGGGGTGATGTTGGTTCTAACTTTTACGAGCTTTCAGACTTTTGAGGATATTGTTAAAAACCCTGGACCAAAGACAACATATGAAGTAGCAATTATTGCACCCAAGGAAATTAAAAAGGTTTGTATTGCTTGCCTTCATCTTCTTTGGTTTTACTTCGTTTGTTTCAAACAGATTTTATGTAACTACATGTTTGGATACTTTGCAGATGAAACAACCATCTAATATGAATGGACAGAAACTCTCAAGGAATGCCTCTGCTGCTGAGTCTAAAGAGATTCCACTATCAGAGGTAAATATCTAATGTGCATTTGACAAGTGCCTTGTGCCATTTAGTGTCCATTTGGTAAGGGGAATTGGGCTGAATTGGCTGAATTTTCTTAAAGCAAAACTGATCGGTAATATATTAACATCCGTTTCAGCCAAATAAACAAGTTTTAAACTACTTATTCTATTGATAAGCAGAATAAACAAGATAAGCTACCAAACGAAGCCGTAGGTACAACATTTGTGCGGGATTTCTTTTGTCATGACTTTGAGTTTCCATATTTGTAGGAAATGGATGGTGGAAGTGATACAGATAGTGGAGGACAGATGGTTGACGGGATGTTGTCTTCTGGGGTCAAGTCAAGATATGAACTCCCGTCTCAGGAAGAACTCATCCGGCGTGCATTTGCAGGTGATGATGTGGAAGATGAATTCGAGAAAGAAAAACAGGATATTTTGAAGGAGGAAGTTCCAGAACCCGAAAAGCCTGCTCTACTTCCTGGGTGGGGTCAATGGACAAGTGTACAAAAAAAGAAAGGTCCACCTTCTTGGATGCTTGAGGAACATGAGAATGCCAAAATTAAAAGGCAAGAAGCTCTCAAGAAGAGGAAGGATGCCCGTCTTAATCATGTTATAATCTCCGAGAAGCTGGATAAAAAGGTATCTTTTTTCAACTATACCTTCATTCTCTTCTCAATTTCTATAGTTTCCCATTGATATAGGCCCTATGTATACACTGTTTTACCTGCAAAAATAGAAAACATAAAACCGTTCACAAAATAACTTGAAAGTCAAAACACATGACAATCTTTCCTCGAAAATATATTTCCATTCCAGAGGAAATAAACATTATGAAAATGTTTAATTATAAATGGAGACTTAACTCATTCAAAACTTCAACCTGACTTGTTATGTTTAAAGTATTTTGGTGATCTGTCACTCCATATTCAATCGTGTCTATATGTTCTTACAGGCTGAAAAATTACATACAAAGACATTGCCATATCCCTACACGTCCAAAGAAGTATTTGAACAGAGCATTAGGATGCCAATTGGACCGGAGTTCAACCCAATAACAGCAGTTGCTGCACTTAATCAGCCAGAGGTATTTATTCGGAGACATTCCATCTCTCTCCCTTTCATAAAAAGCTTCTCACATAGCAGTTAATTTTTGTTGTGTAATTTGGTTTTTCTTATTCCTCAGTTAAGCTTCTGATTGTGTAAAAAGCTTCTGGAAAAACAGTCATTGCCTTTTCCTCTTCGTGGTAGTTAGGTTTAGCTAAAACTGCCACTGAGAACAAGCAGGGATATAGTTTTATTAATATTGAGCAGGGAGGGACTCAATTTGCTAAAGCCGCAAAACTGAGGCCAGTTTGATGAGTTTTTTTTTTCCGGCTTCAAATGATTGAATCCGCTGAAATTTTCTTTCAGGTGGTAAAGAAAGCCGGTTTGATCATAAAACCTATCAAATATGAGGATGTGAATCCTCATGAAAAGCACGGTACAGACCATAAGCGTGTTGATGGTGTGAATAAGCAGCGGAAGAAGTCGAAAAAGGGCAACGGTGATGGCGGTGTGAAAGCAACCGCCTCAAAGACAAAAAAGTGCAGGCCTACATAGATAAAGTTTTGCTGGATATTTATTGTATAATCAGATAAATTTTGTAGTGACATGATAGAAGACCAAGTCGTATCGTATACACCTTTGATTTCAATGATACCAAGTTTGAGGTATTGTTACAGTTTCTTTCTAATATACGCAGTATGTATTTGTGATTTCATAAAAGATATGGTAAAATTAATTCCAAAGCTTTAGGTTGGATTATAAGCTGTGCCGTGGAGTTTGATATAAACTCCCATACAAGAATACACAACACACATGATGACGCCAACTTTGTAAATTGTAAATTGTAATGTTTACATATCATAATTACCTATTACTCTATTAGAAATACCTGAAAAGCTTCTTAAAGGATCCTCACCACTTGGAAATGGAAGATGACTGCGGGGCAAAACTCAGTGTGTTCTACACTTCTAGAAAGGATTTTATCAAGATTTTATAAGTATATACGAAGTTCATATTTGAAAATGTTGAATTTAATAGTCAAGCTTAGGTGGTGTTTGGATTTGATTATGCTTTTGTTTCTGCTTCTTTTATAAATCAGAATCGGTTTTCAGAAGCTGATCTCTCCCAACTTCTAAAAAACTGATTCTAGAAGTAAATGAGAGCACCAGAATCATTTCTGCGCTTTCATCCAAACATTCCAACTTTTGCTTTTGCTTTTGCTCCCTGAAGCAGTTTTAAGAATCAGATCCAAACACACCCTTATACACTTAACATATTTATGCAAATTTGCTTGTTCGGATTTTTGACTAACATGTGTGAACGGGAGGAAGATGATCCAGGGAAAGGTCAAAGCCCAAAGGTGGGAGGAAAAAGAAAGGGTTTGACATAAAATTACCTTCAGTGATTTACTTGACAGTGTTTGATATGACATAGTGGTCCTGATCAATGACCACTGCTATCGAGTAACCATCGCCGGCCAATAATCATTGCTGATCAAAGTGATAATTGCCGGTCAGTTACATTACAATAGCACAATGACTTGGTTAGTTTTGAACATCTCCACCCTAGTGAAACCACCATCTTGCCACTGACAACATTGTGACCTTGCCCTGCCCGAACTAAGGTGTCCTTTCCTGAACTAAGGTGCGACCCCTAGTGGGGGGCACCACCTACTGCTCTGCCCCACCTCACCCCTTAACCTTCCTCAGCCTAAATCCCTCTCCCTAGGCCCAAGAACAACCCTACCTCTCCAATCCCTTCACCACCGCCAATCTTGAACTTTCATTAGTTATAAATAATTAAATATGGCCCGGTGCTCACATATGACTAATAGTATATTACAACGGTCCTAAATGAACCCATGTTAAAATATAGAAAGGTATTTTTGCGCTAGTGAGTCCCATTGAATTTGAGAATAAATTTTAAACTTTTTATTGCTTGAATTGGATATGTTACATCAAATTTTGATGTAAATTGCGGTGGCGAAATTCTAATTTTTTTGAACTGTAAATGCGCAATATTCTATATATAGATAGTGCATCATCTGTACATAATTGACACAGATGTGTAATGTACTCCGTATATGAGTATATCATTAAAAACTGTTTCGACTAATGTAATAAAATTATATAAACATAACTTTATACATTTAAGGAAACTACGATTACGCTTATTGTATATGTGTACACTTATTTTCAGCATACATTTTCTATTTTAAGATACCCATAATTACAAATTTACAATAACGTCACCACATTTTGGGCTAAAAAGACTCTTCTTTTTTGGGAAATTTTCGCAAGAAGACATAAACGTTAAAAAAATATCACGTTTTTCACTTTTTAATTTTTCTTTCAAAATTAGACTAGTTAAACTGTTGTTTTCATAAATGAACTGTCGTACGGCCGGTACACGCGTACGTTCGATCTCCCGCCTTTTTAAACATAGCTGGGTTCCCAACTTCCCATACCGGAAGTCATCCATCCCACTAATGCTTTATAGATAAATTAGTAATAAATCACCACTACGGCACTACTAATTTTTAATTTTGATTTTTAAACCAAAACTGCAAAACAAATCCTTAAAAAGAATAATGAAAAATAGAAATGGTGAAACTAATTAGAAAAAGTACTCCGGAATAAAAGACTAACAAATAATAAAACTCAAATTGAACAATAAAAAACCTCAAAATTAGAAAAATGTAATTAAATTTTAACAATAAAGACAAAAATCTATATTTTAAAATTAAATCAGGTAAAAGTAAACAAAACTAATAAAAAAGCGTCAACATACTATATGTAAAAAGCACATAAAACTATAAACATATAAACTTAAAAGGTCAAAAAATCAATTCAAATTTTATAAAATAAAACGTAAATAAAGAATTCCTTATAAATATATAAAATCAGAAAATTTAATTAAACTGAAAGGCATGAAAAATATAAACGTTTTAAAGTAATAAAAACGTAAGAAACTTGAAAATTTTACAAAGTATGATTTTTTTAAATTTTGTAAGGAGTTACAAAGTTTAATTCCTTTTTCATTTTATTGTTTATTTGTTGTTGCATGTTGTTGCTTTGTGTTTCTTTATGTTTATTCTTGTTGCAGATTTTGAATAATTTGTTTTTTATTGTTTATTCATGTTTTTGTTGTTGATATTCATAAGTCACAATTTATCATTTAGGTGATTGGACATCTCTAAATGATTTTTCTATTCCAAAGAAGTAGCAAATATAAGTAAAAACCTAAATAAATAAGTAAAATCGAATTCAACTATAAACAACAATAAGCAACACAATTCAACAACATAAAACACAAGGCAACAAAAAGAAACACATACCGTACAACAAAAAGCAACAAAAAATAACATATAAGACTATCACAATAAATACATAATTCAATTTATTACATTTATCAAATATGTTATTTGGCTTTGCTTTTTATCATCTCTTCTTTTTCATACTTAGCACATAGTTTCTCAAACTTGGCTCTCTGGTCTTCTTTTTTCTATTGATCCTCTTGTCCTACTATCACCTTCATGTGCTTCTTATCCTTTTATGCGTCTGCAGTAGGAATATAATTTAAAATAAGCAGTTATAGTATACTAATTGTTTATAATAATATTTGTAATAGCTGCCCTACCACAAAGAAAGCTAATACCTTAGCAAGTAAGCCATTTGGAGCTACACTATCCCCGCTGCAAGTGAGGCAGGTCTCTCACTGAGTCACTGTATATACTTTGCTTGAGCTCTTCAACCACCTAATAATGAAAGTACCACAGCCAGATCAATGATTTGCAATGAAATCAGTTTCACAGAATGAAAAAAAAAAACATATTGGCTGAAGCTAAGGTTAGGTTTGAGATTTTAACAGAAAATTATGTGGACTTCAAACATACATGAGTTTGTTTTAAAGCTACCTCTTCACCTGTAATTCCCCTATCTGCAGAGTTGCAGTGATCTGCCACTCCATTGTGGTTCTATCATCTTTGAGTATCTAGCACCTACAAATGAAATACTCTTGTAGTAATTACAAATGATGTCTAGAATAACATGATTACATACTTGTGTATCACCGATTATAAGTCATTTATAAGGGGGATTCAAACTACAACAATAACCGGACAAAACTAACAAAAAATTGAACAACGATACTAAGCTAATAACTAAGCAAATCCAAGGAATTTCATCAAAGGAGGAAGACAATGGGTTGGGATTGATATAGAACTATTCAGTTAAAAACCATTACAATTCAATCAAGGAAATAAAATAGCACTAACCATCTAAGGTGAGGAGAATTCACCTTGCGTCTATCAGCAGTAGCACTAGCTTCTTTCTCAGCAGTTAAACATGCATCGGTTCCCTATTATTTTCCCAACCGTAGCTAGTGAATTATTTGGCCTTGCTAAAACCATAACAGCAGATATTTTTTCTAGCAGCTTCCCAAATTCCGAATCCTATTTCCCAGCAGAAACATGGGCAGTCAGTCTTGACGAATTTTCCAGCGGCTGTGATAGCAGTTGGTATCACAGCAACAACCTTACTGTCTGGCAGCTTCGGTTCCCAAAGTTCAAAGTAGGGAAATCGTCAACAGTACTATCCAAAACATCAAACTTGGAGGACGATTGAGTAGCTCTTGCCGTAGAAGTCTCCCCTGTTTGATTTAAAGCATTTAAAGTTGATGAACAATCTCAAACTTAAATCAATAGTGAACAGTAACCACGAAATCGGAGAAGACGGTTTCAGGCCTATAGACGTCCCCACCGACCAGTGCAAGTTTGGAAGGTGCATCCAGCAGTGTAGAAACACAAACCTCCCTCAGATTTCAGATTCAAACGTCAAAATTCAAGAATCGAGCCCATATCATTTGCACATGAACATCAAATCTACATACCTTGTTTCTCGATTTTTTTAATTTCAGTCTCGGAGCCCGGGAGATCGATTGAAATCGATCGGCAAGTGTGAGCTTGAATTACCAGCGCCCAAAGTCGATCTCCAGAGTCTACTTCAATCTAAATGGATTTAGGGGTTAGGTTTTAGCCAATAGGGGAAGGAAACGGAAACAAGAAACAGATAGGAGGGTGGGAGAATTCTGGTCTAAAAGTGAAATCAAAAAGTAATATTGAAAACAGTAAAGTTAAAAATGAAAAGAAAGATCAGTTGAGCCATAAATGATATTTTGCACCCAAAAGTAGACTATGTGGGTAATTTGCACTTCTTTTTTTCACATTAAAAATCAATACAGTTCCATTCGCATGTTTCATATGGCCATTTTATTTTAATCAAATTCCACAACATGCACACACAATGAAAAGATCCTATGACCCTACCTGATTGTAACTCTGTCATGTGGACTTCATTTTTGCCTAAAAAAGAATGAAATGATCTAATATTTTACTCATTAATATCATCTGTCAGATCATCTAAGAAATTGTTTTTACTGAATTTAGTTCCTTTTTATGATAAATTAATTTTAATCATTAGACAAATCTTAGAGGTGAAAAGTGAGTTTATTAGACAAATCTAATAATTAATTTTAATTATTAGACAAGTTTTACTAAACAAATGTATAAGTTTAAGATCTAGCAGCTGAAAGTTGACACTTAAAGTTAATAGTAATGAAATTGTCCTATGATAATCACGAGTACTCCTCTACACACACAAAAACGCTAATCACCATATACTACGTATATTACCCTGTCCAATTTTTTCATAAGTAAATTAGATTGTGATTATTTTATAAAGCTAGGCTAATTTTTAAAAAATAGAGTTAGTCTTTCGAAGTATAAGGGTATTTAATTTAATTATCAATTGTTGAAAAACTTTATATAATTATTTAATTGAAATTATGAATGTTAGGTTATAGATTCACTTTGCAGCTTGTTCAAAACTTGCATTGTAGACTTTGGATCTACAAGACTACAATGGTGTACAGTGTACTAATGGTGTGATACTCAATCTATGATAGGTATTGACTATTGAAAAACTGAATAGAATAGAATACCATGCATTAAGTAATCATTAATGTTAAAGTATCTATCCCACATATGAAAGTTACACACCAATTAGAAATATTATACTAGTATGAGATATTGGACTACTCTTTCTATCGGGTTGACATTTTAAGATGAAACTTCAACTCTTAACATGATATCTGCAGAGTCAAACTCGATTGTGATTTGACTACTTGTATAGCACATGTGATTAAATGGTAGCTTCTTAAAGATCTATTTGGTTCATTTATACACTCTAATATTGTGCAGTCTGAGTCTATCTATTAAATTTAGAAGAATATGCTGGTGAAGCTTGAGTACCCGGGGCATGCCTCACAAGAGAAGGAACAATCCTAACCGAGTGGGCTGGTCATTCATACAAAAGAATACAAAACGGGCCTAATAGGTGAAATGGGTTGTTTAGATGGATTATAATACGACCAACAATATAATAAAAATTTGAAATAATGGACAAGAATAATCTCAACCATTAATAATCTGCTTGAAATAATCCAAAGTATCAATTATCTCAAAATAATCTCAACTATTAAAAAATCTTCTCAAAATACTCCGATGGCTTATAATTATCCGTAAATAACTTATAAATTTATGAGTATGTGGAGTACTTTTTAGAAGATTTTTCAATAGTTGAGATTATTTTGAGGTAATTAATAATTTGAATGATTTCAAACAGATCACTAATAGTTGTGATTATTCTTCTACATTTTTCCTAAAAATTTCTTTGCTTTCAAGGGGGTGTACAAAGATATATATATAATGCATGTACTTATTGGATATTATTGATGCATTTTAGATTACTGTAATACCAAGTGGGATGCGTGTATCACTAATTCACTGTCTAGTTTTGAAATAATAAATTCGAAAATTATATTTTAAATACGCACGATCTCTAGCTATTAAATAATTAATTGCTGCATGCCCATATATGACTCGACCCTTATTTTATTCTTTTCTCGTTGAACACTATTTCTAAAGCTGACACACATATTTTCTTGCATGCACCAATGTTAAGGGCTGCTAGCTTAATAATTAATTGTGAGGTTGTAGAAAAATAACACCCAATTAAAAAAAAGAACTCAAACGGGAGACCAAATGCTGTTCTTATTAGCTTGTTGAAGATTTTGATTGAACCACAATTAATTAGTCAAATGAAAAAGATCAAACCAGCATATCATATGTTATATGTATATCTAGATTACCCTTAATTAATCACTATTACGTTGATTTATGATCAAGCGATTCAAGCCCTAGACTTTTTCCTAAACATACCAGGTAGGCTTGTTCAGTTCCGTTGATCGACCGACTTTCTCTCTCTCGGGTGGCCACGTCAAAGTAAAAACAAATAATCCCCTTTTAAGATTACAACTTAAAACTTTGGTAGGGGCGTTTGTTAGTTTACACATTAAAACTTTACATGTAAAGTGATTACATGTAAAGTATACGATTGTATAGTAAAGTATTTTGTACGTAAAATAAAAATACGTCATTTGGCCATTTGGCCAAGTGTGTAATCTGTTCTTAAATTACACAATTTTTGTCAAATAAGTTTACATATAAAATACTCATTGAACGGGTAGAAAGCTTGCTTCTAATTGATAGTTGGCGTGCAACTTTTAATTTTGAGGACTATTAACTACAAAATTGTAGGGAGTAACTTTGAAGCTTCCGGAAAAATATTAATCACTAAAAAACAACTAGCTAGAAGACAACTATGCGTCTATACTACTACAGTCGAACAGGTGTAAATACATACACACATAAATACACATAGGTGTGGGGATATATATATAAACAAAAGCAGTGTAGTACGTATATATACTACTTGATCAAAAGCAGTTCCCAATTTTTCGCTTTGCCGGCACGCTGGAATCCCCAAAGTATAGCCGGCCGTCTGGTCTCAATAGCAAAGTAGTGTTCCATATATTTATTCTAACTCGGTTAAATGGATGTAAAGTAGTTTACTATCCTTCCCCCATGTAAAATATTTTACATGATACAGTGTAAAATGTGTTTAAAAAAGTGACATACAATTTACATTAAATAGTTAAAACAAACGTTGTAAAATGTTTACATCCTCACACTTTACACGCATAGTGTTTACTTTACATCATAACAAATGGGCCATTAGATTGATCTCCTTTGTACTAACATTTTTTTGGGCAAAGAATAACTAAATTATAATAATACTCAACCCACAATACAATGAACAATACAATTAAGGGGAGATCCCACCCAAGTACCATCAGCCCATGAACAAGCTTCTATTGCCAGTGCATAGGCAACTCGATTCGCTCATCTGTGCACAAACTGGACAACAATATCAGCAAAACATGTCATTATATGTCTAATATCTTTAAAACCATTATAATTCAACCTCTCCATGTGTGATATTCCTTTCACAACTTGTTGAGCATCTAGCTCCACCTACCCTTTGCCATCCTGAATCACTTGCTCGCCTGACCGCCTCCTCTATTGTCATAGCTTCTGAAGTACCATGTATGAAAAAACCTTTCTTTCGCACACATCTACCAATCACGAAGACCCCTCTATCATCTTAAATAGTTAAACCCTTCCACTATTTGTTCTTCCCTTACTTTATTTGAACCACAACCTCACACCTTTGGGCTTCCTTCTAACCAACCAACACTGCTTACCTACAAGATACAACCCCACTCCAATTATCAATAAGATTTTTCATATTTTCTCATTCTTCGCCTTCCAGAGGTTCCAACAGGAAATAGGGAAAAGATAAAGATCATCTTCAGAATACCTGATGCACAAATTATTTATCCACTTCCCAAAATTGGTAGTCATAGGATAAAGAAAACTCGTGCCAAAATTTTGCCAAACCTCCATAGCCAAAAAGTAGTCCCTCAACACATGCATAATGCTCTCATCATTATGCCCACAAGGATAAAGTAGTACCTCTGCACCAACCTTTGTTTAGTAGGAAGACAATCCATACAAGCTTGCCATATTTTTTTAACATTTGGTAATAATGCAAGCTTCCAAATCATAGCCCATGCTACATCAGGTAGGTCACATCTAGTCAGCATTCAATAACAACTCCTAACAGAATATATGCCTTTGTCATCACCTACCCAAATTCACTCGTCCGCTCCACTTCCCCCCCATAAAGGAATACCCAAAATGAGCTCCACGTCTTCTTTACCTAACATGTCCGCTATAATGTCATGGTCCCATTCTCCCCCCATCTTCGGCCATCAGCGAGCAAACTCAAAAATCCTCCAAACCATATGTGAATGACATTATTTGCCATTCTGCCACCATGCATGTTGTGTGATTAACTAGTTATCCTTCCACACTTGAGTAGTATCTCCACTCCCAATTCGAAAACTTAATCTCTTCCAGGAGCAGATCCAGTATTTTGAGTCAAGGGGGGCGAATTATTTTTCGTTAGTGCAGGGGTGAATTTTTTTTCGACAGTGTAGTAGGGCAAATTTTTTTCACTAGTGTGTCGGAGCGAATTTTTTTCGTAAGTGCAGGGCTATGCGGCTATTTTTATTTAAAAATTCCATTAAAACATACACGGCGACATTTAAATTCATCGAATTCTAAGTTTAGACAATGGAAAAATAACTTTGATTTTATAATTGAAGTGATCTAGAAAAACATATGGATACATTAAAGCGTAAGAAATAGAAAATTAAAGGGAATTACTTGAAAATAAAAAAGGATATGTAAATTTTATCCAATTATTTGAATATAAAAACTTTAAAAGTTATATATCCATCAATACTTTTTAAATAACTCTTGGTTGTTTAACCACATGAATCTTATTGGAATAAAGAATTGAATTTTGAATTACAATTTTTGTCTACTAAGGAGTGTGTTCATGAGTCATGAGAAGTTTTCTTAATATTACAATAATACGTATGAGATTATTATGTTTAGAATAATATTATATTGCAGATTCTTATATATGGTGCATATTATATTCATAGTAATTTTAAAATAAGTTAATGTTTATTATATATGCAATAAATTGTTTTTAGAAAGTAAGAAGTAAATCGCTTGTGTAATATATTTAAATGTTAAGTGTCAACAAACATTTATATTTTGGATTTACTTCACATGATCTAAAAAATTAACTAGTGTGTCTGATAATTAATATCATTTGATATTTTACAAAATTGAGTACTAATTATCTAATAAAGATAATTAAACATTACAAAACTAGGAATTTTTACAATCCGTATAATAAGTATCCTAAATCTTAAACAATGAGATGTTCTGTTATTTATTTGTCTTAAATGTTTCTTCTTTTTATCTCCAATTAAGTATTACATAATGTACGATTATAAATTAATTTTGAAAACTACTTTTCAAAAAAAAATAATTTTGAAAACTAAAAGTTAAGGGGGACAAACAAATATATATCTAACTAAATTAAAGTATGAAAATTTTATGAAAATATTACATGTATAATAGAATATTTTGAAAGTCCAAGCCCCGCCCCTAAATCCATCTCTGATCTCTTTCGAATTGCATGTATAGCCTCGGTGACACTCCACCCTGTCGTAGGCTTTGCTCGATCATATCAGCTTTAGAGCAACCTATTCTTCCTTCCCATAAGTCTCCCGGCCTCTTCAGGAAATGCTGGACTTCAAAAGCCACTGTGATATTATCCACGATAGATCTGGGGTTAACCCACGTTAGAGATATTTTGTTCCCTCATAAAGAACTTTATAAATCTTTTCTTTCCCCTTCCTACTCGCTCTACTCATAGATGGAATGGAAGAGACTTTTGGTGTCCCCTCCCGTCAATAATTGGGTACTCATAATCACTAACTTAGAATCTAAAGGATCAACTGATGGATAAATACATTTAATTTGCAGCTAGCTAAACCCTCTTGAGAGTGCGGAAGTTGCATCTAAATGCGCAAATGTCGTAGCAGGATTAAGATCTTATGAATACGCTTTTTGGCTTTCGAAATACGTTTTTTGGAATTGCATTAAAAATAAAAATACTTTGATATTCTGCCTCAATACCTTCTAATAACCCTTTTAATCGGGTTGCTAAAACCTTAAGAAAAATCTTATACGCAATATTACAGTATTACACAAGTCGATCAACCTCCAATCCCCCATATCTACCGGACATTCTTTTTCTTTTTGGGATTAGCACTATGATAGACAAAATGTATCGATAAGAATATATAATTATATTTTATTATCAAAATTAGACTTATTATTTTTATGAAATGTATCGATAAGAATATTTTATATTTACATCTAGGAGTGAATAAGACTATAATTCTATATGTGTACTAAATGTGTCTAAGTTTTAGTTGTCCTATTTAAGGCATCTCCCATGTACATAATGAGCTGAGTTTAGCCAAAATCTGAGTAGGACTGAAATTAGAGTAACAAAATTAATTAGAACTAAGTAATGGTGAAGTGAACTAATAATAATACGGAGTAATAAATGAAAAATTGTAAAAGTTAGTTACATTTAAAAAGTTGACACCTCATCCTTGAGAATCTCCAGAACGGATTAGACAATATATGAGAGTGTAAGTTGAGCTTTGAATATATACTAATGAAAGAAGAGTGGGAATTCTTTGTGAGCTACGCTTGTTAATAAGAATGTGGGGTTTCATACCAAAGCATCGCTCGTAAAAGTGCATAGTAGAAAGACTAATTCAGTAGATAAGAGTGAGCCAACACCCAAGCTAGGCTTCAAGCCTTCAACCTATGGGTGGACCTGCTTCCCTGTCTCCTTCCCTCAAACAGCATAGACTGAAAAAGGAAGACCAATTGAGTAAGAAAAGGTTGTCGGTTAACACTCAACATCATCGTGCATGCACCTACCGTAAGATGCACCATCTATCAGAATTCAGGATTCAAAAGGAGACAAAAGGTAAATACACATTTTTAGACTTACGTAAGATGCACCTACCGTAAGACATCGGTAACACTCCCAATGAGGAGATCACAGGTTCGAATTTCATCTCAATTCAAGGATGTTGACATTAACATTGAGCAGATACTATATAGGTTAGAAAGAATTGTCCAAAAAAAAGATGTGTAATCATAATTGACATTTATTTTCATACAAATTGTTCATTATAGTGACCAAAATATTATTGACAAAATTTTAATATATGATCAAATAGGTTTTCATCCTAAAATATGACTAGAACAAAACACTAGCAAAAAAATACGGGATTGAAAGAGATTATGGCAGGGGTTATGCAAAATCCGTGTCAAAAACATTTTGGATCGAGCTATTTGACACGAAAAGTCGGTAATCTGTGTCAAATTCGTGCCAATCCCGTATTTTTTTGTAGTGAAATAAAAGTGTCAATAAGTCGTATTCAAATAATAATAATAATGTAAAATGGCTTCTGATTTTTTTTAATTAATGTTTTAATCGTGTTTAGGGAGTTTTCTGTCATCTCAAAGTGATCGAAACATTGAGGACCACATCTAGATTTGCTTTGAGATAGGGGAAAAGGAAAGTGAAAACATAAACCATGTATAGTTAATTTGGGCATGCATCAGTTTTTTTGAGTGAACTTTCTTTTTTGCAATTCGATCAACAGAATTGAACGTTGTGGTAGCTGCGCTTTTGGGTATATAAAATTTAAATCATACTTTGTACTCCGTAATAAATTAGAAAATGTTAAGAAATTTAATTTAGTTCATAAGTCAATCATCCGAACTATGACTCGCAATGTCTTGTGGAACAGAAGGAATAATTAACCAATAAAATCCTAACATATAATGCATATATATGTAACATTGTAACAAATGGTATGTATGTAGAATATTAACTAAATTAAACAAATCACATCATGTGATGTCGTGATGATATTGATTCTAATTTAACGAACAAACTAATTAAATAAATATTTAAAAAAAAACTAATATAATTAATTAAATAGGGCTCTAGGTTGAAGACTCATATTCTCCCATTTTTTCTTGTTTAATTTTCTCTTATGTTTTTATTTCAGCTGAAGACTTTATTTTTGTGTCGATCTTTGGAGTCTTTATTCAGTGACTATATATAGACTTTGTAATTAATCTCAAAACTTGTGATCCAATTTGGAATATCTGTCTAGATTTGCATGCTCATGTATTCTCTGAGTCTTTTTCAAAGGGTCACATTAGCTAGATAAGTTGAATTAAGGCTTCGATTCGTGATCGAGAACAAAAAGTTACGAAGTACGTAGTACAGTCCACATCAACCTCCAAGACTAGCCTGCAGTAACGATAATCAGCATCCCAATTAATTTAATTAGCCCTAGTTCAGCACCTCTCTCAAATGAATCTCCTCCATAATCATCATCAAGATTCAAGAGATCCTGATCCATCCTTATTTTCTGGTAGGCAATCTAAACCCAGCATATATAAATGTTAGTTTATACTTGTATATATGGGTATGAGATATTTTCTCAAACATGGCCCAAAGTGTCGTTCGGCCTTCTTCATTTGAGATGCTTCTCGGTGGAGCTTTTTGATAAAAATTTTGTGATCACGTTCATCATGAACGGTAGATTATATATGTCCACACAATTTCAGTTTAAAATTAAATTTAGAAGTCATTTGAATAAATTATTATATATTGAATAAAATTATGTTATTTGAATAATATATAATATTATATATATTATTTAAAAAAAATTATATATATATATATATATATTGAATTCAATGTTTACCAATAATTTATTTAACTGATTTCCCGATTAGATTTAAATTTGGAATTTTGTAGACATAATCTAGATTTCAGTAAAAAAAATGCTTATACAATTTCATCAATTTTTTTTTATCCCGACACCTCAAATGGAGGTGACTGGACAGCACTTCGAGTTCGTTCGAATGTATAAGAAAAGATCTCTATATATTTATACTACATACTCCGTAATACTTTGTATATGTATACTTTACAAAAAAATAAAACTATTTGTACACGAAATTTGTATTACATTTCGCACACATTGAACGTAATTGTTTATGCGCATAGGTAATTTGTACACCTGTTATTGTTTGTGTACACAAACAATTCAACTCGTGCAACATGGTTTGTGTGCACAGACAATTACGTACAAATGTGTTAGAAATGAGCACAAATTAAATTTTGCCTAAAAAGAATTATTGATACTTTAGTGCTCCATAATAAAGTCATCATTAACAGTTGTGGCACAAAGATCGACAACCTCAGTTCGGTATATAGAATGTCTTAAGAACCATGCTGCCAGCACCGGCGGCCATGCCGTTGACGGCTGCAGAGAATTCATGCCGACCGGAGAAGATGACACCCCAGAATCCTTAAAATGCGCCGCTTGCGACTGCCACCGTAACTTCCACCGCAAGGAAATCCATCTCCGCGCTCCTCCACCTACTGATCCGCCTCCTGCCCCAACAATAACGCCGCAGCTCCACCAATGCAGCTGGGGTGTGGTGTCGCCGGCGCCGGTGACAGTGACGCTTGGCGGGAACAGCGGAGTTCCGGCGGAATCGTCTAGCGCAGATCTTGAGACTGTTAAGTCACGTTCAGGGTCAAAGAAACGGTTCAGGACAAAGTTCACCCAGCAGCAGAGAGATCAAATGCAGGGATTTGCAGAGAAAATTGGGTGGAGGATCGAGAAGGAAGATGAAGAGAAAGTGCAGCAATTTTGTGAGGAAGTCGGTTTGAAGAGGCAAGTGTTCAAGGTTTGGATACACAACACCAAACAAGCGGAGAAAAGGAAATAAATGTAAGAGTATAGCACAATATTGCGGTTTTATATTTTAAGTCTTGGGTTAGAGTTATTATTGACTATGAGCCTATTTGGTAAGTAACTAGTATGTTTTATTCCAAATATGCAATTTTTGATTTCGCGCGTTAAATTGTGTAACAATAAGAAAACGTAAGGTTATAGTTACTTTTCTGGCTGTATTGGCTAAAGTTACTGTAGAGAATCATTTTAGCTATTTTTACATGTAATTTTAAATATAATTTATCATAAATCAGCTGACCTGCCAATTCAGTCAATTCAGCCACAATTTCATAAATTTCAAAAGAATGATCAGATTCAGTCAAATTTGGTACTCCGTATATTACCAAACTGACACTATAAAACTCCACCATATAACTTTCAATGCTTTCACCATATAACTAGCTAGCTCATATGATTTACAACTTTCATACTCCCTCCGTCCCGTAATTAATTAAGTTCCTACTTTCCATTTTGGGATGGTCCATATTAAAGTTCCTACTTCAAACCTTTCCTTATTTGGCAAATGATTTACACCAAAACAGTGTCAAACAGTGCCAAACAACGTTCAAACAGTGACAAACAGTATTCAAACAGTGCATTGCACAGTAAAGTCAAATTTATTTCTTAATATGTGTGAAGTCAAACTAGGAACTTAATTAAGAACCGGAGGGAGTATTGTTAATGTTTTACAATTTGATTTGTAAACCAAAATACCATGTTTTAAATTTACAAATCAAGCTGATTTACATAAGGTCTGTTCCATGAAAGAGCACAAACAATTTTAGAAAACAGCATAAACGCCATATTAAATATGAGTAGAGTTCATTCCCAATTTCAAATAAAAATGAAAAATATACTTGTTTAAGATTATTGTTTTTAATTTGAAGCCCATGTGATACTAATGGCTAGGCACTAGCTACCTCAAGTGTAGTTTAAAAGTAAACCATGAGAGAAACATTATTGAGTGTGTGATGAGTCTTGCCTGAAAAAGATACACTTGATATACTTAATTAACCTATAATAATACGGAGTAATAATTACTGGGTTTATTAGAAATTAATTTGGTAAGCTTAATGCGGTATGAGTAAATGATAAGTTAGCTAGTAGTCCAAGTGCCCAAATTGATTTTAAAATGAATTTTTTTAATAAATAGGATTAAATAAAAACAAAAGTATAATCATAGGAGCTTAAAGTTTAAACTCCTAAAACAAGACTAACTCTTCCTATTCTACACTTTTCCTTGTCAATTTTTTTTTTGGTCGCCGAACAGATAACTTATATTATTAAATCATTTGCCAATTGGCTACAAATACAATATGGAATACTATCAAACTGAATACTATGATCTGAAAGATTTACACGGGACCTTGCCAAAGCATGTGCCACGGTGTTCGCAGACCTTTTACAAAAAGAGACTTGCCAGTTACTCTTTGTTGTCAGAATCCTCCTAATATCATCAATAATGAGATCAATATAAGCGTTGCCGTCTTCTGCCTCTTTAATGCGATGAAATACGCTTAATGAATCAGTCTCCACTTCCACATTCTGCCAACCTGCTTCCATAGCTTCCATCAACGCCTCTCTGACTCCCCAAGCTTCCGTCTCGTCAACTGTCCATTCAGCCATTTTAGAGCCGCCTCCTGCTCGAACCAACTCACCATTTTCATCTCGAGCTACCCAGTCCCAAGCTCGAATTCCTGCCGAAGCATTGATAGCTCCATCAACATTGAGTTTTAACACCCCCTGCGCCGGCCGCCTCCACCTTCTTATATCGCCTTGCTGTTGTTGTGAGACGGACGACGCTCCACCTGTCTCGTTCGCCTTTCCCCATGTGTCTAACATGCTTGATGCCATACGGATCACCTCACCTGCCCCCATCATCCGCCCCGTTCCAAACTGCTTCATTACGCCTCTTCCAAATGCACCAGACAACCGCGAGAAACATGCGGTTCTTTTCCATACCCAATTTTGTGATATAATTTTTAAACCATTCCTCAAACTCTATCTGCTGATCCTGTACTGAAAACCCGGCCTGCGCCCACACGTCCCCCACCATCTGGCAATCCCGCAAGGCGTGTGCCGTGTCTTCTTCCACTGCTCCACACAATTTGCAACCTCCCAAAATAGCTACCCCCCTTCGGCGAATATTACTAACTGTAGGGAGCGTACCATCAAGCACTTGCCAAGCCAAATACTTAAATTTTGGAGGAACTTTAATATTCCACAAGTGACCCCAGCCGTTCCAATCGCACGTTTGGTCCCCCATCAAAATTCGGTAGCAACTCTTGACCGAATACTTGCCATTCCGTTCTCCAGTCCACCAAAAGTCATCCCTACGGTCCAAGAAGCTGATAGGAATACTCAGAATACGCTTTCTATCATCCGGGTTAAACCATTTATTTAGTCGTTCAGATATCCATTCCTTCCCCGTATGGTTTATAAGAGCTGCCACATTCATATCTTTTATTCCCGGAGGCTTGTCAGAAGAAACATTCCCATTTCCTCTCGGTAACCACGAATGCGCCCAAACTTGGGTGTCAAGCCCATTCCCCACCCTCTTCCTAACATTATTTTTTAGGACCAACTGGGATTCAAAAATACTTCTCCAAATAAAAGAGGGATTACTCCCCAGTTTTGCATGAAGAAAGTCAGAAGAAGGGAAATATCTAGCTTTGAGTACTCGATGCATCAGCGACCCGCTTTCTGTGATAAGACGCCACCCCTGTTTGGCTAGCATAGCCAAATTAAACTCCCTGACACGTCAGAATCCTAGCCCCCCTGCCTCCTTTGGTTTACACAATACTTCCCATCTTCTCCACCGCATTCCTTTCTGATCAAACTTTGAACCCTTCCACCAGAACCCATTCATTAACTTTTCCACTTCATCACAAAGGTCCTTGGGTAATAGGAAAACATTCATTGCATAATTTGGTAAAGACTGAACCACATTCCTTAATAACACAGCCCTCCCAGCTCGAGACAAAAAACGATTGTTCCAAGACTTAATTCTGTTGACAATTCGGTCTTTCAAATAACTCAAGATTACCGATTTATTCCTCCCTACCAAAGCTGGTAATCCTAGATACAAATTAGACCCTCCATCCCTCGGCACCCCTAGCTGGCCACAACAATAATCTCTAAACTGTTCGCTCACATTCTGGCTAAAATTCAAAGAGGATTTATTAAAATTTACCAGCTGGCCAGATAAAGTAGCATACCTCTGAAGAATATTTTGAACCGCCTCACACTCCGAGACTGATGCTTTGAAAAATAAGAAACTATCATCCGCGAAGAGCAGATGAGACACCCGAGGGGCACCTCGACAAACAGCTACTCCGTGCAATTCCCCTCTATGCTCAGCCCTTCGGATAAGTGCACTCAAGCCCTCTGCAACCAAGATAAACAAGGGGAGAGCGGATCCCCTTGACGTAATCCCCTCTGGAGTTCAATTGGTCCTAGATGCTCATTATCCATCTTAACAAAATACTTCACTGTAGTAATGCATTGCATCACCATATGAATCCACTTCTCATGAAAGCCCACCCAACTCTGTCATACGCCTTGCTCATGTCGAGCTTAAGAGCCACATAACCATCCTTCCCTGTGTTCTTCCGCTTAAGATAATGATGTGTCTCAAAAGCTACAATTATATTATCAATTATGGACCTTCCAGGAATAAAGGCACTGTGGCTTTCATCGATTAAACTCCCCAGAAACAATTTCAGTCGGTTAGCCAGGACTTTAGAAAAGATTTTGTAAATCACATTGCATAACGCAATAGGCCTCCAGTCCCCCATTCCCTCTGGTTTGTCTTTTTTAGGGATCAAGACTATATTAGTAATATTTAACTCACCTGGCAGAACACCCTGATTAAAAATATCTGTGCACAAATTCACTACATCAGGGCCAACAATATCCCAAAATTTTTGGAAGAAGGCTGGGTTCATCCCATCTGCTCCCGGAGCCTTGTATGGGTGCATGTCAAAAATAGCCTCTTTGACTTCCTCTGCCTTAATAGGTCGAATTAAATCCTCATTCTGTGAAACCGAAACCCTCTTGAAGCTTGCAAGTCCTCCCCACTGCCGCTCCCCGCCAGGTTCCTGAAAAATGTTAGTAAAATAATCGCAGACAGTGGCTGCTATCTGCTCTCGGTCCGTAGCCCATGACCCATCCTCCAAACGGAGGCCCTGAATTTTATTCCTCCTCCTTCGTTGTTTGACCGAATTATGGAAAAAACGGGAGTTCATATCCCCTTCCTTCAACCAAAACTCTTTGGCACGCTGACGCCAATAAAGGTTCTCCTTTTCCATGAGCAAATGAACCACTTCACGTAGTCTAACAAACTCAAGAATGCTCGCTCTATCTTCCTTCCCTCTTAACCATGATAGTCTCTTTTTACACGCTATGATTCGTTTTCTGAAACCTTTCGGTCTTCTGCTATCCCACCGCAGCAACTCCTGACCACAAAAGGTCAGCCTTTCATTCACCGATAGCTGAAAACCAGCATTCCAACTATTTGTCACTATCGTTCTGCATTCATCTTCCTTTAACCAGATGTTTTCAAACTTGAATTTTCGCGCTCTCCGAATATGAATAGTGGGGTTTATCTGAATCCACAAAGCCATGTGGTCACTCACCGGAGCCTCCAAAGAACAAGCTCTAGCAGCCATGAATCCGTTCCACCAATCATCATTCACAAGAATCCGATCCAGTTTAGCTTCCACCCCATAAGCTTTGCCTTTCCCTCTATCCCAAGTCCACTGATATCCTTCAAAGGGGAAATCTCGAAGACCACTGCCGAATACTGCCTCGCGGAAACCCTTCAACCGCCATGGGGATTGCTCAACTGAACCCTTCTTCTCAGACTCATAAAGTATATCATTAAAGTCCCCTAAAATCATCCACGGACTCGAGTTATTCTCTGCCAAACCCTTGAGCATCTGCCATGCCTCTCTTCTCCGACATGTCTCTGAGTAAGCATAGTAGCACGTTAGTCGCCAGTCGTCTTCCTCTGTAGCCAGTCGAGCTCTGCAATCAAAATAGTTCCGAGTTTCAGAAACAAGATTAATTTCCACATCATCAGTCCATCCGATGGCTATGCCGCCACTCGCCCCCACACTGTCAACCGCTCTTGTGTGCATAAACCCTTGTTTCCGTAGAATATCCGTTGCCCTACTCCCATCAAGCTTCGTCTCCATCAGGAATAGAAGAGAAGGCCGATTAGTCTGTACAAGATCGGTCACTCCCTGCACCGTGGCTAAATTCCCCAAACCCCGACAATTCCAGCTCATGATACTCATACTATCTTCCTTCCTGAATCGCAAGACTCAGGACAATCACCGGACACAAACGCCGGAGATCCGACGCCGCCGGACAAAACCTAGGACAAAACCTAGGACCTCGCAGTTACTACCCTATAATCAGCTTATATTGTTTAGTTGCCTTAATGTAAAAGTGATCTTTTCCTTGTCATTCTTAAGAGGTTTTTTAAACAAACATAATAAAACATATATAAAAAAATTTAAAAATTTAAAATTAAAATCGTAATAAATAAATAAATAATACACATGCCTCAACCACCACCTCAGCCTCCTTCCAGCGTACCACCACCTCTAGTCACCGAAAAAGAATGGCAAGTTGAAAAAATGTCCTCATGATGTCAATTTTGAGAAGAAAACTAGATATTTTCAAGGAGTAAAAATGCATTTTCATGACATTTTCAAAGGAATGTGACATTTTTTTGTACAAGATGACATTTTTTTCGGCAATCAGAGCTACTGATGTTGGGATGCGGAGAATGCGGTGGCAGTGTCCTACACATTTTTTTATATTTTTAGACATTTTACTTTATTTTTAGTCTTTTTAAACAATTAATAATTCTATTTATTTAATTATTTATTTTTTATTTTTTATTTTATTTTTCCTCGTTTTTATTATTAATTTATTAATATTTTTATAATTTTATGGAACCGTGATTTTCTTATTAATAAAGAAATCTTTTAGAAATTATAGGAAGGGAGTAGAATATGAAGGAGAGACATATATTGCTCCTAATTTGAGAATTAAAGGGATAATGGTTCTATCATATCGTTGAATTTAGGGCTATTTTAAGTCCTATTTATGGCTAATAGCCGTTTTACAATTTGTAGAAAATGATCTAGATTACTCTACAACTATTAAAAGTACAATGACTATGTTTGACATAACGAGCTCGTTGAAACTAGAAGCTAATGTCGTTTGAAATAGAGATTATTGTCTGAGTCAGAGACAATTGTCTGGAGTTGAACTTTGAAATGTTGGATCTGAATTGCTAACTGAATAAAGTAGACTCGTTTGATAAAAAGAACTAGATAATACCCGGGTAATATCAAATTACATTAAAGTAGTAACTTGTAAATCTACCAAGAGCTGAAAAGACCCTACTCATTGACCCGACATGTACATTTTCTTTTCATGTTTTCACTTCGGAGCCATTTGATTGTCCTAAAGTTCTGCAACTTTGAAAAGGGAGAAGGTTCAAAATTGACATTAAAGTTATTTGAAAAACTCATATTTAGAGCCCGTTTGGAGAACTCTGTTTTCGGCTTATCAGGCTTATCAGCCAGCTTTTTCACCAAACACGTAACTTTTACTTTCGCGCGCTGAATTGTGTAATAAGCCGAAAAAGTAAGGTTGGAGTTACTTTTCTGGCTGTATTGGCTGAAGTTACTGTAGAGGACCATTTTAGCTATTTTTACATATAATTTTTTCTTTAATTTATTAATAAAATATATTTTTAAAATATTTTTTTCTTAAATCAGCAGAATCAGCCAAAACAGCCACTCCAGCCAGAATATCATAAATTTCAGCAGAATCAGCCAAAACAGCCGATTTTGGTGCTACCAAACGGGCTCTTAAATTTTTAAGTGGACCAAATTAGTACAAACTTTAGCTTTTTGTATTATATTTGGACATCCGCTCACCTCGGACTTAAACTAATAGCTTTCCTCCCCATCAATTATCACGTTACTTTCCCTCTGCGCACAAAACCTCAATTAACCACAATTCTTATTTCTTCTCCGACTGAACACTACAATTCATCAACCCCATAGCCGTCTACTCTTTTGAAAACCCAAACAGGGAACATATACTTCCCCCTTTGTCTAAAACTTTGTTTGACTCCAACACCAAGACTCATCTTTTGCACACACATTTGGAAATAGCAAGCAAACAGTGGCAGAGGAAGAATTGACCGTCCCCTTAAGTGGCGGAGCCACTCTTGTTCCAAAGTGTTCACATGAACACTCTGAAATTTTGAAAAACATGCAAGTATCTATGTATAAATCAGTGTCTTAAATAGTCAGCCGCTACGGTTATCAAGGCCGCTATATAGCGATCGCGGTAGGTACCACTACCGCTACGGGCCGCTATCAAGATGTGATTTTCAAATCACAGAAAAATCTCACTACGCCGCCCGCTCAGTCCGCTACAGGCCGCTACCGGCAATACATCATGAACTGGTTGATGTGTAAATGTGTAAATGTTGTGTGCATGATGTGAAATACATTAATGGTGATGCATGCAGTGAAACTCTAAATTAAATGTACATGTATCCACATACATTATGGGACCAAATATTAATAAATATCTAAATTTTAATTATTAAAACCAAATTAATTATTAATAATGATGATTTAATGTTATTGCGCATTTGAAAATATTTCACGCCGCTGCGACCGCTGCATGCGGCTACAAAACGCTACAGGCCACTACCGAGATGACCGCTACCGAGATGACCGCTACCGAGATGACCGCTACAGGCCCTAAATTTAATACTCTTTACATTTTTAGTTGTAAAAAACATTGAACACACAAAATGTAAATTCCAAATCCGCCACTGGTCCGGCTAGATTGAGTCTTCATCCTTCTTTGGGAAAATTTTCTCAGCCGATCAATACAAACAAATAATTATACAGTTGGACAGAATTTGGCTTGATAGAAGAACAAAGTGAAACTAGATCCTGGGTTCTAATGAGGGTTCGTAATTATATAACTGAATTGGGGGTTAGAGTAAGAAAAGAAATTCATCCATCTGCCATAGCCCCAACTGGGGATGTCTCATATGAATCTATAAATCGAAAAAAGAAGTGAGTTCAGTTCTGCCAAATAAGTTGATTTTTGTGTTAATTTGGTCTACTTAAAAGTTTAGTGTCTAATCCCAACTTCTTAAATAACCTTAGTGCCATTTTTTAGCCTTCTCCCCTTTGAAAAACTGGATTGCTACAATAAACCCACGAACGATTCATTTTAAATAGAAAATCACTAGCAAGTCTAGACATAAAGGCTAAGTGAAAGTGTGAAACCAAGAAATTTTATGAAGACTAAACAACTCTGTTTAGCTCATATTTGTAGCAATTGCTCAAACTTTAAATTCACCATTATCTGGAAAGGATTCATCCGTTTATATACACAAAAGACACCTTAAATATCATTAACATTGATACATTGTCAGCTTTAGAAGTAAACATGACATTGCATACCTATTCAACTATCCGTTGGTTACTCAAAACAAGCCTTAAGAGGGACTATAGTTCCTTATAGTTGCTCCAAGGTCCCCAGTAGCTTTTGAAATTCTTTCTTTGGCTTCCTCATATCTCTCCTTTTCTTGTTCTGACATTGTATTCTTAGCAGACACACATGTTTCATAAACCTCAGTTTTTGCCTCCTGGAATCTCTTCAAGACTTCCGATGAACTTTCCGAAACAATGGGCATCTTATAATCTGAAGCTAGTTTCTGGTTCAGTTTGTCGGAAGCATATCCCCAGGGACAGCATGAAAGGTTTGATGACTGCCCATTTCCTTGTTCTATTTTCTCAGCTCCATCTTTGTGGGTATCCTGCAGATATAAAAACCAAACCAACTAATCAGATTTGAGACACAATCACACAATTCACTCGTTAAACTAGTTGTTACTCCCTTCGTTCCCGATTAAACTTTCAAATTTCCTTTTTGGACGTCCCAAAACAAACTTTCGTTTTCCCTTTTTGATAAAAAAAATGTGATTCGTTGCGATTCTTACACATTTCGTCGCACAATGCTCACTATCTTAAAGTGTGCAGTATTAACTGCAATTCTTACATATATTTTCGTCAAATATATTAATTAGATAAACAATCAAACATAACTAACACCTAGTTTAAATTTAAAAAAAAAAACTTAAAGAAGTTGCTCTAATACAGTATTACTAAAATGGCAAGTTGTACAAATAGGAGTGATTATGTTTATTTTTAAAATAAGAGTTAATTGATCCAATTAAAAGTAAAAAACTTTCCTGGTTAAAAAAGAATGCCTCCTATTTAAGGATTGATGCATGTTTGGTTGGAGGAAATAGGAAGGGAGGGAAAGAAGTTGGAAGACTTCCGATGAACTTTCCGAAACAATGAGCATCTTATAATCTTGCTTTTGCTACTTTGAAGCTTAATGAATTTGTAAGTTGTGAGTTATTTTCTTTAATCTTCTTCCTTGAATATTAATTCTTCCTTTAAATACTATTTCTATATCAATGTTGGGGAGTGTTACTAAGATGACAATTAGTTAACATCTTGACATTAGTTATAGTAATAGTTATTTCTTCCTCTATGTTAATATTGGGGAGTGTTACTAAGATGACAATTAGTTAACATCTTGATATTAACTATAGTAGGATTCATCTTCTTTAATTTTCTTCCTTGAGTATTAATTAATTCCTATTCATATTTCATATTAATATTTTGAACATTAATTAAAGGATCAACTAGTTTTGTTTCATATATTAATTATTACTAGAATCGATCGACGAATACGCTTGTTAATCGTTCGATCATTTCACGGTAGTAAACTTGGGTTATTAATGCATGCGTTTCATGGTTAATAAACCAAGGGGAATTAATTATGTTGATTTAACCAATAAACCGCTTGTGTTGAGGTTATCAATCTCAATCGTTTTCATCTTGATTTTATTGCTACTATCGGGTTAATATACGGCGCATGTTCTATATTAACTCAGTAGTAAATTTTATTAATGAACGCGTCTCGTTATTATTAACTACACTCGATGAACTGGATATACTCCTCGATTGAGTATTCGAGAGGAAGATAGTTAAAGATATAACCGGGATCGATGAACATTTCATTAAGTGGATAAAAGCAAAACCAAAGTCCCCATCTCTATTAATTAAACTCATTTAAGTCATTCATCTTAGTGTTAATTAAATTAAATCAAATCAAATCTAAAAACCCCTTGTTACTAGTTATATAAAAAGAGAAGTATTCTTTTCCCTGTGGATACGAACCTTACTTCGCTATACTACGTATCAGTGTCGTATTGATATTTATTTTGACTGCACACCACGACAAAGTGCACGTCAGAGCGTGAGAAAGGGTTTTGGGGTTCCCCCAAGAATTCATGTAGATCTTTTCATGAGCTTTCCGAAAAGGTATTATACGCATAAATTGGATCACCGAGTCAAAAGTTATGGCCAAGACAGTGCAGGACATCGAAAAGTTTGAATTTTGAACTTTGAAAAACTCTTCGAAGTTGAGGTTCTCGAGGTTGAGTTTCTCAATGTTGGACCTCGAAAACCTGTTCTCGATGTTGAATATCGAAAACCTTTTCTCGCTATTGAATGTCGAAAACTTTTTCTCGATAATGAATGTCGAAAACTTTTTCTCGATGACTGAATATCGAAAACTTTTTCTCGATGTTGAATGTCGAAAACTTCTTCTCGATGATTGAATATCGAAAACTTTTTCTCGATGATTGAATATCGAAAACGTCTTCTCGATGTTGAATATCGAAAACTTCATTTTCGATATTGAGGGTCGAGAAACGTGTTTTCGAGGTTCAAACTGCGAGAAACGTGTTTTCGAACTTCAATCCGCGAGAAACCTGTTTTCGAGATCCAGTCCGCGAGAAACCTGTTTTCGAGATCTAATCCGCGAGAACCTGTTTTCGACCTTCTACCTGCGAGAAACGTGTTTTCGAGGATTAACTTCGAGAAAATCAAGACTTCGAAATCGTTAGAATTTCTAACCAGTTTAGAACATCAAATACTTTGAAATTTCTAAAACCTCAGAATATCGAAAACTTTAGCTTTGAAAACTTTAAGAACTTCGAAAACTTCTTTAAACTTCGAAAACTGAGAATATCGAAAATCCTTTTAAACTTCGAGAAGCTGAGAATATAAAAATTCTTTTAAACTATCGAGAAGCTAGGAATATTGAAAACTCTTTTTAAGCTTCGAAAAGTTCTGAATAGGGAAAAATATCAAGTTTCGAAAAATTCTGAGAATCGAGAAAACCCAAAGTTCGAAAGATTCTAAACATCGAGAAACTCCAAAACTTCGAAATATTCATCCATAGAAAACTTCCAGCTTCGAAAATCTGCAAATGTGAAATCAAAAATTTCTTTAGAAATGATATTGCAGGTTGTTGTCAAACGGATATCGATCTTAATCTTCCATAAATTGCTGAAAAAATATTGAAAACAGATTAGGCAAACCAAAATATCGAAAACTATGTTTTTCGAATAGGCAGGGCCTTTCTCGAAAATGGCAGATCCGAAAAACACAGATGGATTCAATTTACTTCACGCCTCGGCTCTGATACCACATGTTAGTCCCTATTTCTAACAACCAAACAATCATAGAACAGTGATGAAACAAATAGAAAGCTCCGATTCAGTACACAAGGATATGGAAATGTCGAACAATGTGAAGAACCGGTGCTGCTCTCCCTCTAGAGAGAGAGAGCAGCTGAAACTATTCTATTGCTAGGGATTTCTCTATACTCTATGCCTTAGGTTTTCTCATAAGTTAACCTCCTTTTATACGAGAGGATGGCTAACTTATGGCTTACAAGAGAGGCTAATGGGCTAATATTCAATTGTGGCCCATATTACACATTTAACTAACAACTACACAAATACAAAGGCATCTAACTAGATTGGACACCAGAAAAAGTCCTAACACTATCCTTTCATTTAATGCTCGGATCCGCCATATCTTGCATTAAACGCGTTTTTGGTAAGAATCTTGAATTCCCGCCATTATCTTCGCTAGCTTTCCACACTCATTGCTAAGTAAGAAAAGACGTTCGCCCACCAGCTAGGTTGAATGTCTGTCATGCCATAACATCTCATGCTATTCTCGACGTTTGAACCGCTGTGGATCATTTGTTATTGATATCAGACGACCTTTTGGGATGTGAGGCTGAGGCCGAGCTCTGGTTGGAACCTCGCTCGAATAGGTTTCTTCTCGGCCAGGGGCGGAGCCAGGGCACTAGGCCGGACTGGGCCGATACAAAGAATATTTTTGGAGAAAATTTTACACGGAATTTTTTACGCTAAAAATTTAGACATTTTTTAAAATAAATTGGGCTTGGCCAGGGCCAGGGTTGGCCCCCTAGCTCCGCCCCTGTTCTCGGCCCTCATTCATTTCGTTCGGGTTTTCCAGTCTGCTCACATAGAGATGTCGCAAGGTAGTTGGGGGTATTGGGCCGGACGTATTGTTTGATGGGCCTATTACCCCAACATATTGTCTTTATTAAAATTTTATTTGGTGGCTGACTGGCTTTATGTTCTAATGTTCTATTGGCCCACCCTGACATACATAACAACCGAGTCTGGACTGGAAATAATTACAGTAACACATAACTAGAATTAGTCTTGGGTGATTCAGAATTTTTCACACTTAATTCTATGGGTTATGGGCTTATGGCTGTGAATAGAAAGAGGGCCATTGATGAAAATATACACCCATATAATGCTCCGTAGCAGTATTGTATGCGGACTTGTCCATCAGGCCCAAATGAAATACGGAGTATAATGACGTAGTTTAGTCATTTTTCGGGTGTACTTGTTCGATTCTTTAGCATTTCAGCATCCACGAAGACTGCAACAGCGACTCGGCGATATACACGGCGACGATTCCTCCAACCGGAAACGCCGACCCGCCGCGTAGTTGAGTTCTACCGAATCGAGGTGTCTAATCTTCTGACGAATGTTCATTCTTAGCTTCTTCAAATTCTAACCTTATAAAATGTTTTCAAACAAAAGCTGTGCCTCGTTTCGATTATCCAGATCTCCAATTATATTGTATTAACCCTGGTTTTCGAAATGGGTATGAAAAATTACAGATGTCATATCCACTTCGTATTTTAATTCATAATATCGGAGAATATACTTTTAGACTGTTTCTCCTGTCATTTTTGGAACAGATTTGGCTAAGCAAAACGCATCATTGTATAGAAGATAAATAGATCTGACCATTTCGTTACTGATATTCTACATGATTGCATGCACAGATTTGTGAAAATGGGTGGAGGATTCAGAGTGCTGCATCTTGTCAAACCGTTTCTCTCGTTTCTGCCGGAAGTTCAGAGTGCTGACAGAAAGATCCCCTTTAGAGAGAAGGTCATATACACTGTGATCTCTCTTTTCATCTTCCTGGTCTGTAGCCAGCTTCCTCTTTATGGCATACATTCCACAACGGGTGCTGATCCCTTTTATTGGATGCGTGTTATTCTTGCCTCAAACCGTGGTACTGTCATGGAGCTTGGAATCACACCAATTGTGACTGCTGGGATGGTAATGCAACTGTTGGCTGGTTCAAAAATTATTGAAGTGGACAACAATGTCAGAGAGGACCGAGAACTTCTGTGAGTTTGACTCTTATACATCATTACTGCTTAATCTTAAATGCATCTCTCCATCCCAAAACAAGAGAGTGATGGTGGAAATTTATACATCCCACCAAAATTTCTAGTTAGAATAAAAGAAACCAACTTTTTGTTGTATTTGATGTATTTTTTTAAACAGAAGTGCTTTAATCAAATTAATTATTTTAGATTTAGTTTAAGCAATTAAATAAATTCTAAAATATACATAGTAGCTAGAACTGCTGTGTGAAATAGCCTTACCTTCGTGAAACCAGACTTTTTTTGCATGAAGGTATTATTAGCCTTACATTTTTAATGTCCAGACTTATATCATGATAATCCTCTAGGAAGTAGGATCCTTCTAAGTTCTAATGATAATTTAATCTGCAGAAATGGGGCTCAAAAGCTGTTAGGCATATTGATTGCTATTGGAGAGGCAATTGCTTATGTCCTATCAGGGATGTATGGAAGTGTGAACCAATTGGGCGTTGGAAATGCCATTCTAATTATCATCCAGCTCTGCTTTGCTGGCATTATAGTCATGTGTTTAGATGAGCTCCTTCAGAAGGGATATGGTCTTGGTTCTGGGATTTCCCTATTTATAGCTACCAATATCTGGTAACACTGCAAATTTTTGTATTCGCCCCAAAAGTTTTTAATTCAATGGTTGTGGCTTTGTGTATTAATGATTGCTTGATCTAATAAAAATGTCTCAGTGAAAGTATTATCTGGAAAGCATTCAGCCCTACAACCATTAATACGGGCCGTGGAGCTGAATTTGAAGGTGCTATTATTGCTTTGTTCCATCTACTAATAGCTCGAACAGATAAAGTAAGGGCCCTCAGAGAGGCTTTCTACCGGCAAAATCTTCCCAATGTTACCAATCTACTTGCCACAGTTTTAATCTTCTGCGTTGTCAACTATTTCCAAGGTTTTCGAGTGGTTCTTCCTGTCAGATCAAAGAATGCCCGCGGACAACAAGGATCTTATCCAATTAAATTATTCTATACCTCCAACATGCCTATCATTCTTCAATCTGCACTAGTATCCAACCTCTATTTCATATCTCAGGTACCTAAGATTTCTTTTTGGTGAAACATTTAATGCCTGATTCAATTCCCCAGTTATATGCTATTGCTCATTTTGGTCCTTAACCATCTTATAGAGCCAATTTCATCCTCGCAATACATTTTACTCAATTAAATATTTATGCATGTTATACTATAACTACAAGGGTTACTTTCATCTGCTCAGGATTAAATTCGATGACCATATTAAGTCCTAAATTCAATCTAAATCTATTTATTTGATGAATATACCAGTGCTATTTAGAACCAAATTTGTGTTAGAACTAAATTAGGTTCAAGATGCATTTTCAGGATCAAGTAGCCCTTAAAAGCTGATCGAATCGAGTAATAATGTATAGCTGAGTGACTATATTTTCAGTTTTAATTCGAGTATAAACATTTAAGGTGTTCTGAAGAATCTAATAACTCTGCATGTACAGTTGTTATACCGGAAGTACGGTGGAAACTTCCTTGTCAATCTTTTGGGTATATGGAAGCAATCTGAATACTCTGGCCAGTCTATTCCTGTTGGTGGACTTGCTTACTATGTAACTGCACCATCAAGGTGATAGTTTGAATATATTACCCAATTATCTTTTTTTGTTTTGGTTTTGTGATTGTAATCCCACGCATGAGTATTTGCATATTATGGCAGCCTTGCGGACATGCTGGCAAACCCATTCCATGCCCTTTTCTACATAGTGTTCATGCTTTCTGCTTGTGCTTTGTTCTCAAAGACATGGATTGAAGTTTCTGGGTCTTCAGCAAGAGATGTTGCCAAGCAACTTAAGGTAAGATGGTTCTTAGGATTCTTGTGTTATTAAATTTAAGTTCAAAAATAAAAAAACGCTACGTTGAGCTGCTATGGAAACAAGCTTATAAACCTGTTATAGTGGTATATGCCATCTGTTTCAACTGCTAAAAGTGGTGTAAACTTAACTCATTCATCCCATGTTTGAATAAGCTTAATTTGAAAATATCCGACTGCAATTAACCTTTTTATTTTTGTGGATAGTCTTGTGATTTGTGAATCCAACTTTTAGTTTCTTAAATTCCTTAAGAGCATATTTATGTAAGCTATTTTAAGTATCCTGAACAGTAATGAACCTTCTAATTCAAAGGTCATTGAAAAGTACAACCCTGTCAAAACAACTTTGAACTTACAAATAAGTGTTGTAAAACATTGAGCGTTTGCCACAGGCTTATATAAATGTATAGAATAAATTACTACCATCCTTTTTAAGTTACCATCTTTCCTATTGGGTTGTTTTTAAATAATCTTCTCATTGGACAGTTGCAAAGTATTTTCTATTGATTCTATCCTTTCTAAACAAATATTAACCAACAATCCATTCCCTTGGACAGTTGTGAAGTGAAATGAGTTTTCCTTATGTCTACACTCTTTTTTATTTAAGAAGAAAAGAAGTTGGAAAATCATTCATCTGTTTTTTTATTTTCCTGAACACCAATGAGCTTTACTTGTACCTATAAACAGCTCAAAATTTGAGCTTCTTGGAGTAGAGGTACAATGTTTTCCATCTGCCATAAGTTACTTCAAAGAATAGGCAAGACAAATATTCATTTTGTTAATGACGGGTTTTCTTGTGTAAAAATGAGTGATTTCCCTTTATTTAACATTGTTCTAATCACATCCATAGTCACATGGTTCGCGGTACGGTTCGATACGGGAACGCGGAACGGGAACGCGGTTCGCCAGATCTAGTGTATCCGATTCGGAGGGGGGTAGGTTCATTTCGGTACGCGTTCGGTACGATGTACCATATGTTCGGTACGTTGTACCTTATATTTTGGTACTATAATAAACTATAAAACTGAATTATAGAATACATATTTTCAACATTGAACATATTTTCAACATTGAACAAAAACAGATTTCATAACATGATTTCATAACATTAAACAAAAGCAAAAACATTAATATTCAAGAAACATTTCAAGCAAAACAGTCAACTTCAAAGTTCAAACAAAAAAGTACATGTCTAATCAACTCGAGGTCTCTTTCCTTTCCCCTTGTCCTCGTCTTCATCTTCAAGATTCTCCCAAGCCATGTCTTCGAGTCTTGAACTTGAGCCTTCTATGTAAGTGCTCTCGGGATTGATGTCCGCATGAGTGGCATGACTTGCAGCATCCTTAGCTTGAGTAACTTGCGTTTCTGGAATTTCTATGTCACTATCATCAACATTAAAGGTAGTTGGGGACTGTGGTGTAGATGAGGAAGAGTTAGAAGACCCAAACACCATTTTCAGTGAAGAAAATAAAGAGTAGAAGAAGAAGACTGTGACAATGTGTACTGGGCACTACTGCTACTGAAGAAGGCTTGGAACAATACGCCATCTTCCCTCAATTTATAACACTCGACTGAAACTGTAAAATTGATGAGTAGGAGCAGATTATCAGAAAACGAGGAGCTGGTTCGAAATTCGTACCGCCTATTACTACAGGCGTCTGAAACGATGCATATTTTCAACCTTCCAGTTCGCGTCTCAAATTTTTACGCAGCGACCATTCGTTTTCTTTTTTTCAAACGCGTTCGATGGGAAACATAGTAGGAACGAGTTGCGTGGATTCGCCGGTCGCGTTTCCTGACGATTGAAGTCGTCTCCTTCGGCGATTGCGTTCGCGTCGATGTCCGATTGGGATCGTATTGCAAAGCGTCTCCGATGTCGTTCCAGGCCACGACCGGTTCGCTTTCGTACCGCGATTGGGTACGCAGCGACCGGTACGCGGTTCGTGGCATTTTTAGCGATTCATGTACCTATGATCACATCTTCACTTACATAGTTACATTATATCTTAAATTGTTTGTTCAAATTGGGGTTTGTTGCATTACGCCAATAATTTTTACTCCATTATTTTCAAATAATTACACCCCCACACTTTAAAAACACTGATTAAAATTCTTCAATCAAATCTTGGTTTAGGCTAAATACCATTCTTATAATTGCAGGAGCAACAAATGGTGATGCCTGGACATCGGGATTCAAATCTGCAAAAGGAACTGAACCGCTACATTCCCACTGCTGCCGCGTTTGGCGGAATGTGCATTGGTGCATTGACAGTGTTGGCAGACATGATGGGCGCCATCGGTTCGGGAACCGGCATTCTACTAGCCGTCACTATCATTTATCAGTATTTTGAGACATTTGAGAAGGAGAAAGCCACTGAACTTGGCTTCTTGGGATTGTGAGCCCCTTTTAGTTACTTGTTGTTGAGAAACCAAAAGTACCTCTACAAAAAGAGTCCTACTGACACAAAGTTTTCGAACTACCTAAAAGGATAACTCGTTTTCATTTGGATATCTAATTGAATTTTATGCACACAAATACACAATGCAATAGCACTCCGGTGAAGTGCTATTTCATGCCTTTGAAGTTTGAATCATGGCCCAAGTGCCCACTGAAGTTCAATTGTCCTAGAAAATATACTCTCTAATGTTGCAATGTTACATACAATGATCAAAATGCAATATATAAACCATTCTTTACTAGAATCTCAAAGAAACATAAAAAAACAAAAACATTCGTGGAATATCATAAAGTATCATAAAAGTTTACTGTTCAAAATATAAATTGCTCATTCTCCATTTTAAAATTCTTATACCTAGAAATGTTCTAGATAAGAGTGCATATATTTGGAAAGTCTTGTTCCTATTTTTGTCTTTTCTACTTTTACACGAACTCTTGTTCTTTCTTTTTATTATGCCTACCATTTTCTTCTAAATTTCTACAAAAACCCTATGGACAACTCACTCTAGTACTCTACAAGTACCCAATATTTTCTTTTATTCAAAAAAGATGCCCAAAAAATTATTTAATTGGGACAAGTGAATGTAAATTAATTCTTTTTATGCAATTCTCTATTATAGCACGGAGTATATGGTTTACAATACTTAAATTAGTGTTAATAATTTAGATTAATAGTTTGACTAATCTTTAAAACTAAATTCAAAGGCGATTTATGTTAAAAGCACGCTGTGAAAAAATAAAAGTATTGTGATAAGCAAAATTGTGCAAAAAATATAAATTTAAAAGTTCAAAGTACTAAATAGAATTGGGATGGGCAGTCCCAATTCTGAATGGCAAGTGTCCAAAACTACTTATTTAAAATCCCAAATTGTTGTGTCGAATCAAAATCAGACCAGATAATTAACCTATTTCTGGTCCCATTGTTTCTCAAAACTAGGCTCGAAGAACAAGGTTGATCCTGGTTTTCTTTTTTCTGTGTAAGAGAACATGAAGGCCAAATTGGATTTGACCAAACGAAACCAAAACCAGACTTTGTGCACCTCACTTGGTACTTTTGTAAGTTTAAAAGGTGTAATAATGGTTCCCAAAACCCATATGAAATGTTACTCCGTATTTCTACTTAATGTTTAGTATGAATGGTCTCAAGAACCTTCACATATTTCATACGTATAGCGATTCAACTTTTTAGACAACATTTCAAGAGCAGAATAACAATTAAGTCAAATAATAATTTAGATAAAAACAATTCGGCAAAAATCACTTGCATGTGAGATTGTTACTAATGAAATGTTCACCATCTAGTCACCTCACCATTTAAAAATGAAAAAATTATAGTCAGAATGTATCGCTTGACTTTATGCTCTGACACAATTGCTAAACTATTCCTTGGTTTGGGACTTCCGGAAGATTTTATTGTCACAGCTTAACTTAAGCAGTAGGAAGTCTGGCCGCCATCAGCTGCCAGTTGCATACGCTGCTTATGCTCTGCAACTTTGAAGTCAATAATCTCCTTGAACAGCTGGCAATCGAGGACGCAATCAGGGCTACCGTAAACAGCAGCCTGCACACTGGCCATTAGTTTCGCAATCTCCCTTCCGGAAAACCCTTCGGTCTTCCAGGCAGCTTCCCTAAGAACATCATCTGTCACATCATCCTTCACCACTATTCTCCGTGATGTCTTCTTAAACAGATGCTGTCTCCACCAGTTGGACTTACTGAGGTCACCTTCCCCAGAAGCGAGGTATTTGTTCATATACAGCTTTAGGAGATGGTAGCGTTCCTCCTCCTGTGGAAGGGGGAATTCAATGACTTCATCGATGCGGTCAGTGATGGCCGTGTCAAGATCACCTGGCCGGTTGGTTGCAAGGACGAGAACCACATCTCGGGATTGGTCTCCTGTCCTGAACAGCATCGCATTTAATGCGCTCCGCTGAGCTTCACTCATGTGTATACTGTTTCGCCTGCTCCAAATGAAATGTAACACTATGAATGGAGGGCATTAAAAAAAGTGAACTTTTTTTAGTGCAACTAAAAAATAATGGTTTTTTAGTGCAACACAAATAATGGTTTCGCCTGCTTCACTCATGTGTATACTGCTTCACTCTTAATGGTTCTACTGAAAATTTGTTGTTTCTGATAATTCGTTACATAATGAGTACATTGAACTGTCAAAATCAAGAAAAAATCCTTTTAGGCTCCATGGGACCATGACCATTAGGTTGATCTTAATTTTGGTCCTCTTTCAATTTTCACTCTGTATACGACTACCAAGTTCTTACAAGATAAGTTGATCAGAAGGACCAAAAAAGAACGCAGTTCATAGTCCAAAAAAGAACGCAGTCCATAGTCTGGCACTGAGGTGGAAAGATTGTAGATCACAAAATGTGTGAATGACATGATAGTTGTACAATCAAGTGGAAATTGTTCTGTTCAAAATGTCTTGACCAGGTCGAACATGAAATTAAAAAAAATCAAAATGATGACACTAATTTTTCAAATTAATCATATTAATGTTTCACTATAGTGCAGATGGTGTATACCAGAATACCTATTAAAAGAGTAGATCCACAATGTATGAATTAAGAATATGATGCAACTCTGCTTAAATCTCATGGACTATGCAATATTCATTTTAACACTGAGAATCTATGGGTGGAGTTTGGATAATTGGGAGAAATTATGGAAGCAAAAACATGTGGAGGGGAAAAAAGTTTAACACCATTTCTTTTTCTTTTTTACGAGGAATTAAACAACATTCCAAACTCAATAATTCATCTTCAGATATTTGTTCAACCATATTTTATCTAAATATATGAAGACTAAGAATTCTAAATATATATTATATATAGAACTCTAAAAACTTCTAATCCAAATTAATTTTCCTTCATATTATTATCCAAGGTAAAATAAAAAATAATTAATTAATAAATCATTTTATTTTACTTTTTCCTTTCGCAACCATTTTTAGTTACAGACATGGCCTAAGCGAACGGAATCAAGAGACTTACTCGCATAAGAAGGCATCAGCCTCATCAATGAAAAGTAATAAGCCCTTCCTGGATTTTTTGGACCAGTCGAAAATCTCATGAATTTTAGTGACTGCTTGTGCACCCAATGGTACAACATCTCCTCCTGTCATCATTGCATAGTCTAAACCCTGTAGAACGTAGAGCCGGTAACATTTAGAACACAAAGTTCAGTTTTAACTCCACGAGAGCTACCCAAGGGGGGGAAAACTTTAGATGTTATTACAACCTCTGCTTCGGCGATAAGGGTTACCTTTTTTGTTCTATTATACTTAGGATTACTATCACTATATTATTATTTTAGACCAACATAGAGAAGATGAAATGGGGTTTTCCTCGAATTTGAAACACACACATAGGGTGGCCCAACAAGTGTATGTTCAGCATGCCACTATATTTCATTGCGGGTTGAAATATGCAACAAGAACCTCATTTGGATACCAGGTTTATGTGATGCAGTTGAAAAAAAGCTGAAGTGAAAAAAAGTAAGGGAACTAGGTTTGTAGCACTTCATTCCTGCTCAATCAAAGTAGATTTGTTGTACAAAAGTTGTTCTCAAGTAATTTAAAAAAAATCTATTGCACACTGGGACCATGTCTTTTAATGTATTTTGCATTTTTATAGTCACCACACTTACCAACAGTGTCTACGATTCTACACCATTATGTTAACATATTGATTCAACAACCCAAATCTAGCTCTAGACAATAGCTAATGATCTAGACATTAGCTTCCAATTAAAGTTTGTTGGACCAAATATAGACCAAGAGCTTTTGATTTACTTATTTAGCTAAAATAGGTATCACCAAATACTTTTTTCCATAAACTCATCCGATTTAGACAAATGACCCTACTACAGAGGCCCATAGTCTTATTATCCCGTTCCTCGCATCTATTAGTATTTTAATGTATGTGCATTTGCACGACTAGTAATTGCTAAGAAACAAAAAGAGAACATGACAAAATGATGGTTATTTCATACCGATTTTCTGGCTATTTCCCTAGCCACCATTGTTTTGCCGGTCCCTGGAGGCCCATAGAATAGCATATTGCGAAATGGTGCCTGATGAGACTTCGTATTAGCTGTGGCTCGTGCAAGGTGTTCTATTCTTCTTTGCAATGAAGGATGCAACACAATGTTATTAAAATGAGATCTACTTGATGTTGCTTCAATGCCTGTACTGGATTCTAATGCTCTGTTTGCTACTTTTGAAATCGTCCCTGACCATGGAAATTTTTTCATTGATGACTCTCGAATAAGAGATGGCTGTCCAAGAATCCTATTAATGTATCCCCATGTAACTCTTGCCCCTTCCCTGAATGAACATTTAAAGACAGAACGAAAGGCATAATTAAAGGACATACTTTTTCTCTCTCCTTGATGTTTTATGTTGATGTGATTAAAGGATAACACTTTGCAATGTAACAGACAGACTGTAACGCACCTTTTAGGAAGAGTTGGACATAAGTTAATCCTCATACATATATTGTTCTAAATAATAAGGGTATTTTTGTTTGATAACTAAATTTATACCAATTTTAACTTTTTAAGGCTAAAATTTGCCCTCAATTATGTAATTTGGATCCAACCTATTCATCACCATATGAAAATACCCTTCTTAGAGAAAAATATGTATGACGTACAATTGGGGTCCCATGCATAATGGATGACTAATTTGAGTCCAAAAGGAAAGTCAAAGACGTAATTGAGTACTAGTGAATGGTCGAATGAGTACACGGGATATTAAGACTTAAAGGAACTTGTGTTGTCATGGCGTCGCCTTATCGTCGCAATATCGTCCTGGCGCTAAGAGAGGGTCGCCATGTGCTGTCGACACGCCATAAACCGTTTGGCGTCGAAGTAACGTCTCTCTGGCGTCGGAAAAACGCCATAGACGCCTAGACGACGACCCAGGACGTACTTATTTGAACAGGCCCAAACCCAAACCCGAATTTTTTGAACCCATCAAATAAAATAAAACCAGACCTATGCCACTCGACGACTTTCCAAACGCATAGTCCCGTCTGCGGTCCAGCTTCCCTTCCGTCTTCAATGGTCCACACGCTGAATCTTCCGCCAGGTAGAGTCGCTGGCTAAGTCGCTTTAATAGCTCAATAGCTTGTAGTCGCGCACTCAAGAAAAATGGTCCGCAGTTTTACGAGCCTCAAATTTTTCTGGACTTCGACTTTTAACTTTAGTGTGGGTATGTTATTCGTATTTTTTAGTAATTACTCCAGTTGGGTGCTTGGGTGTAAAATCATACAACTTCATATATCAACTTTGTACTCCGTATTTAATATTTTTCAAAAAAAATTGTATTTAATATTTTGTTGAATGCTCTGAATTTAATGTTGTATTTAATGTTATGATGGACTGTATAATGTTTTACAGGAAGTCCAAAAGTTTTTGAAAACTTAGTATTGTACTATTTACTATTTTAAGAAATGTTTCAATTTTATGAAAACAATTTTATGGATAATGACATAATGATTGTGATTGTTTAGATCATTAGATGAACTATAGGCTTATGGTTATGGTCTTATGAATTATGTTATTTCTATGATTACATGTTTTATTACTTCATTACTAGTGTTGGCTATAAGTGTTGCATGTAGGGCCTAGGCTTTTTAGTATGCAAAACATATTATGAATTTATTAGTGTATATGTCGACTTATCGCCGCGACTCCGCCACGACAGGCGCCATATCGCCATGGCGGTATGGCAGTCCAAAGGCGCCGCACTGCAAAACCCCGCCGTAACAACTATGGTTGCATCACATAAGCAACAAGAGCTTCGAGTGAATATTATACACTGACCTGGTGGTATACACTCCAGCAGCTAATGCAGTAACTCCCCCCACAGCCATAATCAACTTACTCCTATCAGTCAATAAAACACGGAACCCCTCTGCATATAAAAAAACTTGAATGAAACTGTATGGAAGTGCAGAACAACTAAAATTAGAAAGAAACTAGAAAGGAAGTGATAGGACACATCAAGAAAATGCTATACTGGTACTTAGTATTAGATTATGAACACCATGCGGATTATATCACAACAGTGCCTATTTCAATTGAATGAACCATTAGTCCCTGCTTCTAGCTGACACAAGGTGAGTTCAAATCATATTGCATTGAAGTTCAAACATCAATGGAATGTTCTACGGTTCTACCACGGTACCACCATCAATAGTAGAGAAGAAATTAGGATTCTGATTTCAGAAGTATCCAGGAAAGCAACTTGTTTAGGGAAATGTTTTCCCTTGGGAAATACTTTCCGGGAACTTTTTCCCCACAAAAGAAGTAGTTCATTGTGAATTGGAAAAATTACTCTAAGACTGTTTTTCTACGAAACTTCAATATTCAAGGAAAATATCCGGTACCAAACACAGGATAACATTTTCAGCAACACTTTTTACGGTGCCAAACAAAATAAATCAAGGAAGGGATTTCATAGGAGAATATTTTCATGAAAGAAATGAAGCCTTAGTGCTATAATAATACAAATATAAAATATCCAGTCAGACATATTAATATAAGCATCAAGGGAGCATACAGAAAGGTGGTGAATGATTTCACAGATCTTAAATTCAAAAAAGTAAGTTGGAATAAGGGATTCAGAAAGAAATGCACAACAGTACCTTCAACATGTGTAAATGTTGTATTTATTGCAGCAAGCCACTTCTCTTTTTCACCATTTATTTTGTCAACTAACATCCGCCTATTATGATCTTCAGTCAATTTAGCTTCAAGAGCACGGCCTTCCGCCTTAGCCATTGCTTCAATTCTAATAGTCTCTCTTTCTATTTCAGCTCTCTCTTTCTCTGTTTGTCGTTGCTGAGCTTGGATCTGTTCTTCAGTTGCTCGTCTTGATTGCTCTGTTCGTATAGAAGACTCCTCTTGCATTTTGACCAATTCAACATTTTGATGTCTTTTAGCCTCATGATCAGTCTGCAATAATTGTGAGTGATGGATTAAAAAATCAACATGAAAGATCGTTTTGACAATGATGAGTTAAAGAACTCTAACTTCTAACTAAAGTTAACTCATTATAATAAAGAAACTTGATAAATGAATCTAAATTTCTTATAAAAACGCTTATGCTACTCCAACCAAACATCACACCTGCATTCTTTTCCTGGCCAATTCGTCTTCATATCTCAGCATTTGTGCCTTTGCCTGTGACTGTTGCTGATAAAGCTCACGTTGATCTTCTGCCCATTTTTGTTGCTTCTCCTACACAAATAAAAACCGAGGATGTTAAATAAGCTGATGAGCCATTATGACTAGTGATGATTGACAGTAGATAAGGTAGTATTTGCTAAATCTAAAATACTATATGGAGCTATATGTGAGTTCCATTGTCTGCATGGTTGACATTACCACATTGGGTTGATCTATTCTGTATTTTAATATTCGATTCTGTAGTAGTAACTAGGAATTAGTTTCTGATTTCCCATGCAACTTCTTGCTTGCTCTTCTTCTTCTTCTTCTAAGTGGAATTATTGTTTTTGACTTTCATATTAATTCCTAACTTTATCTTACTAGAGTCAAGCGCATCGGATGGTTGATTCATATATCATGGGGCGAAACACATGGTTGATACAACCTTTTAATCATGCCTAGCCTGTCTAGGATAAAATGGTGTTTTTATCCAAGTGAATCTGTTTCCTCGTTCATTCTTATGAAAAAGAGATGCGTAATTGTCACTTCTTCATAAAGTTCTTATCTTGAATAGATATGTTCCTACTCCACTTCATTTCGTGCTATATTTGACTGATATAGTCTTATAGGCCTATACCCATTTACCTTTCCCTACTTCATATGAGTTGTAAACTTGCAGTTAATGAGCAATATAAGTTCAGGGAATCTATGATTCAATGAGGTAACTCACAATATCTGCATGAGCCTGGAGAGCCTCAAAATGAGCTTTCTCGGCATTCAACTCGGAAAGACGAGTCTTTTCCTGCCTTCTCATTAATTCAAATACCTTTACAAGTTACAAGAAATCAAGATATAAATTATAGGAAGCTGTCCGGAATGAAACTGCGATTAAGAATAAGAAACCCATACTACTCTGAAGTATGTATAATTCACCTGTTTGTGATGCGGAGAGCTGTTGATTTCCTTGAGGGCTTTAGCCGCCCTTTCTAGAGCTAGATGATCGAAGCCACCTTTAGAATCTTCTGGGGGAGCATTGGAATCTGAAGCAGAAGAGTCGGCCTCCGGTGAAGGCGGAGGGGGAGTGGGAGAAGGAGAGAAGGGGGAAAAGCGAAATGGAGAATCAGCGTACGCGCAGGTAGAGAGTGTGGAGTTTGAACCGGCTAACACTGCGGCAGCCGCGGCGGCTGCCAATGATGAGAGCCTTGAAGCTGCCATTTTCTCATGAATCGAAATCCTCGCCGGCGGTCCAGTCTAGGAGGAGCTTGGCTTAAACCCCAAAACTGAAACTTGCTGTCCAAGTAGGGTTCACCTAATTGAGGGTTGGTCAAGGGTGTCCGTAGTTCGCATATGAACGGTCAATTCCGGGTTTAAAAAAGACCCCTACTAATAATACATAAAAGTCAATTAAACTTCTGAACTAAAAAAATATTCAATTAAGCTCATGAACTATAAAAAACGAGACAAAACAGTCCTTTTAGCAGTTAAATTAAGCGGTTAAAAAGAGATAAGGAAAAAGGAAAGAAAGAGAAAAAGAAAATGTAAAAGCATGCCACGTCATTTTCCACACAGGCAACTTAACTGGGAACGGTTAATATCCTGCTAAAAGGATTGTTTTGCCTCGTTATATTTAGTTCGTGAGCTTAATTGGATGGTTTTTTGAGTTCGGGGGCTTAATTGACTTTTTCGTATTAGTAGGGGGGTCTATTTGACACTATTTCCCTTTAAAAAATCCAGCAATACAAATTGCAAATTGCCCCGGTTCATTTCCATGTGAGTTTTTTCCTTTTTCTAATTTTGATTCCCAACTATTGTGTCAGTTATATTTTTGGTATACGATTTATTATTTTTTAATTTTCAGTCCTCGATTATTGTGCTAGAAATATTTTAGTCCTTGACTTCAAAGCTTTTCACATTTAGTTCTCTGGGTGGCTGGGTATTATCGAATTGACATTTTTAGTCTTTCCACTATGATTTTGATACACTAAGTGAAAGACTAAAACTGTCATTAATATAATAATTGAAGAATAAAAAGTGTCACTTCTATGGGAGAGTGTCGAACGGTACATGTGGTTTGGAACGTTTTCATATAGGGGCACGTGTTTCATTTTTTAACAAAGCAGGACATGTGTTTCAATTATGTTATCACAGAAGGGGCATGACGTCTAACGCCATTAGAAAATTTAACCCCGATTTTCAAAAGTCTCTGAAACATTAAAAGAAAAATATTGGGAGGTGCGCCTCGTCAAGGAGACCAACAAACTAATTTTCTTTTTTTTTGTTTCCAGCCACCATATCGCCAAAAAATAAATCGGAAAAGTGATGTTAACAAATTCATTTTTAAAAAACAATCCAAATAGAGCCGAAAAATTCAAAGAGAACGTTTGTTTGTTGGTCTCCTTGACAAGGCGCACCTCCTAGTATTTTTCTTTTAATGTTTCGGAGACTTTTGAAAATCGAGGTTAAATTTTCTAACGGCATTAGACGGCATGCCCCTGTTGTGATAACTGAATTGAAACACATGTCCCATTTTGTTAAAAAATGAAACACGTGCCCCTATATGAAAACGGCCCAAACTACATTTACCTTTTCTGTACTTTTCCATTTACTTAATGTTAGGACTTTTTCTGGTTTCCAATCTAGTTAGATGCCTTTGTATTTGTGTAATTGTTATTTAAATGTGTAAATGGGCCACAAGAGCCATGTAGCCCATTAGCCCTCTTGTAAGCCATAAGTTAGCCTCCTTCCCTTATAAAAGGAAGCTAACTTATGAGGAAAACCTTGAGAAGGCATAGAGCATAGAGGCAGAGTAGAATAGAAAAGTTTCAGGCTGCTCTCCCTCTAAAGGGAGAGCAGCGGCCATTTCATACGGTCTACCAAAGTTCTCGACATTTATATATTGGATGAAATCTATCTGCTTTTTCTTTCATTCTTATGATTGTATGATTGTTAGAAATGGATCAACATGTGGTATCAGAGCCGAGGCGTGAAATAGATTGGATTCATCTGCGTTTTTCATATCTGCAAAACTGATTTCTCGAGAAAAACCACCCATTTTGAAAAACTGATTTTTCAAGATTTTTGGTTTGGTTGATCTGTTTTCAACGATTTTCTTTGATTTCTGGAAGATTAGGATCAAAATCTGTTTGAAAACATCCTCAAATTCTGTTTCTGAAGTGTTTTTGAAAATGATTTTTCGATGTTTTGTTGTTTTTGAAGCTTTTCGATACTCAAAGGTTTCGCCGTTTTGGAGTTTCTCGATGTTTAGCATATTTCGAACTTTGGTTTTTCTCAAAACTCAGGATTTTTCGAAGCTTGATACTTTTTGCAGTTTTCGAAGCTTAAACAACATATTTCGATGCTTACAGCTTTTCGATGTTTAAATAAGTTTTCGAAATTCTGAAGTTTTTCAAAGGAAGTTTTCGATGTTCTGAGGTTTTTGAAAAGGCAAAGTTTTCGATGTCCTAAACTGGTACGAAACTCTAAAATTTTCGAAGTCTTGAGTTTTTCGATGTTAATCTTTGATATCATGTTTCTCGCAGATTGCAGGTCGAAAACAGGTTTCTCGCCATTTGATGTTCGAGAACAGGTTTCTCGATATTTGAACTCGAAAACAGGTTTCTCGATATTTGAACTCGAAAAACAGGTTTCTCGCGGATGAACTTCGAAAACACGCTTCTCGCAGCTTGAACATCGAAAACATGTTTCTCGACATTCAAATATCGAAAAAGAACTTTTCGATATTCAATATCGAGAAAAAGTTTTCGATATTCAAACAACGAGAAAAAGTTTTCGATACTCATTCATCGAGAAAAGGTTTTCGATATTCATCTATCGAGAAGACGTTTTCGATATTCAATATCGAGAAGACGTTTTCGATATTCAACATCGAGAAGATGTTTTCGATATTCAACATCGAGAAGACGTTTTCGGTATCCAATATCGAGAAAAAGATCTCGAGATGCAACATCGAGAACCTCACCTTCGAAAAGTTTCTCAATTTTCTAAATTCAAACTTTTCGACATGCTGCACTGTTTTGGCCATAACTTTTGACTCAGTGATCCGATTTACGCGTATAATACCTTTTCGGAAAGCCCAGAACTCATTCTCACGCTTTCTCACTCGCCTTTGTTGAGGGATAAAACATCTGTTTTCTGAAAAATCACCAAAGTCAAAGTCAAGGTCAAAACTGAGGCAAATCTGATCAATTCTTCCAAAGTCAAACCTAAGTCAAACCAAATGTCAATGTTGGTCTAATCTACACTGTAAGGTCCGGAACTCGTAGATAATTCAATCAACCTCGCGTCAACGGTCATTTCACAACAACCAACAATCAACAATCAACTGTTGATGCCTCCCCTAACTCATCAACAATACAATGTGTGATCAATCCTGATCATCAATGTAAGTCTAGATGATGAGCTCAGGGAAACCGTCATGTGTCGTACCTGTATAGATTGCTCCATACACATGGCAGGTATATCAAGCTGTGAGCAATCAAACCTTGCACAATCTGAGGGGGAGTTACAGTTTTCTCCTCCTGGCGCCACACAACGACAAAGCAAGGATTCTCTCAAAGAATGCAACACTTGAGGGGGAGTTTTCAATTTTATCCTCCCCAGTGCCAAATGATAACAACACTTGAGGGGGAGTTTTCAATTTTATCCTCCCCAGTGCCGAATGATAACAAAGCATACCGAGTGCTTCAGTTGAGGGGGAGCACAGAGAGAAAATAAACAAAGGAATGAGAGAGAAATGAGAGAGAAGTCCCGATGGCTTAGTAAACCCAACTAAGCCTACCCAAGGGACAAAGCCAAGAGTAAGCGAGTGAATGAATGAGTGAGTGAACTCTATGAGCATTAGGAAGCAGTAGGCTCAATCGAGCAAGAGAACAATAATGAATGATAAGTCTGCTACCTCAACTGCCTGCTATCAATTGAACATTTACTCCCAGTCACTCAAATACTCTGGACAATCCCCATAGGTTCAGGACTGAATTTATTCATATCCCGGGTAGAAGTCACTGCATCTTGTCCAACAGTGCATGCATAACCCTAGCCAAGACCACTCATTTGTCTCCCAACAGACAAGTGTTTAATCATATTTCACGGGGAACCTCATCTCTCATTACTGTCTCCTTCCGAGGCAAGTGATACTGACTACAGTGGCCTCAGCCCCATGCTACTGGACTTTCATTGATCACGCTGTGTCTAGTTATCTCACATCCAAATGTTTTGAATTTTCTAGGACACAGACACACTTTTGAGTCAGTTGCAGGTCCAAGTGACCATGCGAGAACTTCCATAGAGCTCATCTAATATAGATAGACCGATGATTGGAAAGAAGTCCTGCTGTTGCAACATAGAAATCACCAACATGTTCAGGCCATCGCTTTAGAGTTTATCTTTACAGTGATGATAACGAGCGTCTACACGACCTCGGGGGGCTACCACTTTCATTGCTGATCTTTATGATCATGCCACAACAACCAGAGTGACATCTATTCAGATGCTTCACAATGATTGGTTCGAAGTCCTGTTAGAGCTCTAATGCTTCTATCATCTTATACAGGCCACACATTAGTGTTTACATCAATGTTGTGTTAACGGAACACTTCAGTGTATCCGGTCTTTATCATTTAACTTTTCTGTTTGTTTTCAATTTTGTTTTCCAGAATAAAAGAATAAAAGCATGACGCCCCGATTCATCGGATCGTCATGAGGGGGAGAGTAGTCCACATGTTGTTCACTATCAACAAATCATTTTTGGACACTTTCTCCACTATCTCTACTGCTAAATGGCCAAGCCAGCTTCAAGTCAAATGGTTAGCTATGCTCACAAGTCAACCACCTTTTTCTGTTGTGCCACCGACGAGATCTCCTCAAAAACAATAATTTTCCGCTGTGCCACGTAAACTTTGAGGAGACAAAGGTCAAGTATTCAAGTTCTGAAGATGAATCCTTTGCGCGCCTGTACACTTGTTCCAGAGGCGCCACCAGAATGCATTAATGCTGATCAAGAGCAACTTCTGAAAGGTAAAGATCACAAGCTACATCCTGAAGATTCTTCAACTCCCCGGCATCAAAGAACAAATTGCCATGAAGACATCAAAGGGGAGATTGCAAGGATTTCTTCAAAAAGCCTTTTCAAGAAGCCGAGTGCAAAGACAAAGGAAGCTGAGCTGCATTGAGGAGCAACAAAACACAAAGACAAAGACATCCGCGCTGCAATGCTGATCAAACAAGATTGAACACCAAGGGGGGGATTGTTAGGACTCTTTCTGGTGTCCAATCTAGCTAGATGCCTTTGTATTTGTGTAATTGTTATTTAAATGTGTAAATGGGCCACAAGAGCCATATCAGCCCATTAGCCCTCTTGTAAGCCATAAGTTAGCCTCCTTCCCTTATAAAAGGAAACTAACTTATGAGGAAAACCTTGAGAAGGCATAGAGCATAGAGGCAGAGTAGAATAGAAAAGTTTCAGGCTGCTCTCTCTCTCTAGAGGGAGAGCAGCGGCCATTTCATACGGTCTACCAAAGTTCTCGACATTTATATATTGGATGAAATCTATCTGCTTTTTCTTTCATTCATATGATTGTATGATTGTTAGAAATAGGGATCAACATTTAATCTTACAGCAGCTTCTTGTATGGCAAATCAAATTTGTTGGTTAATCAAATTTGTATTTTTCTGTACTTTTCCCTTTACTTAATCAAATTTAAGATTACAAGTTAGGGTTACCACTTGGGGCAATGGGGCTTATTGTTAAACATTTATTATAGCCATTTTCCAAGGTTTAAGTCCTACCAAACTATTAGCTGTATGGCAAATCAAATTTGTTGGTAATTGTACTCTACACTTGTAGTTGGTCAGTGTCTCAAGTTTCAGGCTTTCAACTACTAGACAAACTTGTTGGAGAACTACTTGAATGAAAACACAAGGTGTTTAATTCCTAAAATGAGTAAATATATGAATGATGATGTATTTTGCTGATTTTTATAATGAGTTTTGTATGCTATGAAAATGGGAAAACACACGCACATACATAATACTAAAAGGGAAGGTCTGACTTGCTTCTGTATTCGTTTCTGGAAAGGGAAGTCACTAAAATTTTAAGTTGCCACTCAAAACTGGCTTGAAAGTTTGAATGCTTTGAATGTCTATGGGGTATGTGTTAAGTTTGAAAAATCTTGCAGGTTTTGTGTTAATAAATTGACATATGTTAATGTGTCAGTTTCATGTGATTTCTCTATTTAATAAGCTCTCTGCTGGCAAGTAGTGAAAGAACACGTTTTGCAAGTTTGTTCGCTTTGTTAATTCTTAGGTGAAAGAATACTATTTTCAATTATGGGATCTCCTTTACATTCAGTTTGGTGTTCTTTGTTGAGTAGTCACTACTACAAACAACCGATTTATGACGGAAACAAAAATATGTCTATCTATAAATGATTGTAAGAGGTTTGAATTTAATAAGTATGTGCTTATTTATTTGTATCTCCGACCTCCCCTTATTCAACCGTAGGTGGGAGCCAAGCCTTAACAGCACTGAGGTAATGTTATAGTTGTTGTTTTACTTAGCTAAATGATTGTAAGAGGTTTGAATTTAATAAGTATGTGCTTATTTATTTGTATCTCCGACCTCCCCGATTTATGACGTAATGCTCACTTTTTGGGGGGTGTGATGCTTTTCAGTCATCCAGAGGATTGGAACCATATGTGATCAGTCTCAAGGATTGGAACCATATCATCCAGAAAATATTTTAGCCCATGTGGGTGAATATTTTCTTCTGCTGTTTTTTTTCATTTGTTGTCCATGTGACATTCTCACCAAATTGCTCTTATTTATGGTAGTTTACTTTTATTCATTCAGATTGAAGTTCAAAGAACTGCCGTGATTTATCATACATGCCACCCTATTAATCTATAATATCACATTTATTGGTGACAGAAATTTGATACAAAAAGAAACATAAAGTTTATCTGACGAGAATGGATATGGAAGAAATACATAACCAATTCAAAATATGCATTCCAGGTGCGGCTCCATTAAATATTTGTACTAGTGTACTCTAGAGCATTGATATTGTATAGTTTGAGTATGCTTTATCCTCTATGATCTAGCTTTTCTCTTTTACTCGAATCTCCAGCTTGAGCTACAATCAATTTACTGCATATGTTGGGTATGCTTTGTCTTCCATGCTTTCGGTGAAGATGACTTACTTGAGTTTGCATCTTTTTGAAGTCATTATAGTGTGGAAGAGTGGTTTCAATTGATTTTGTGTGAATGCATTGAGTTAAATCTTGAATCTATTGAATGTAATTATCATTTTTGTATTGACATACTTGTAGTTATCCTTGTAATCGCATATACATGATTTTTCTTATATATGATCATTTTCTCGATTATACTTCCTAATGTACACAATTTTGTGGTTTGGATTGTTCATGGTATTAAGATAGCTTGACCTATTTTATGTTTTCAATTGGAGCTGCACTTTTTCTCTTTTTACATCTATGTAGTTACTGATACTCCTAATTTTGAAGTATGTCCAAGAATAGGGGAAATTGCTCGTTACCAGTTCATTTTGGAGAAGAAAAGCTCTCTGCAACATTAGTATTTAAAGGTTTTGTACCCTTATTACTTTATTAGTTTTTTCCTCTTAGTCATTTTAGCCATATCATGGATCTTTTGGAAATAAGGCTTGTATGTTGTTGTTGTTGTCATTTTAGCTATATATCCCTCCTTATTGCAGATTCTAGTTCAATCAATATATGCACTCTAATGGACATGAACATGACCTGCATACTTTTCAGTTAGTATCTTTTAATTGAGTATACAAAACAAGGTTTGAAGTGTCTATGTGATTTCACATTATCAATTCTTTGATCTATGTTATTTATGGCTATTTTTTCATGGCATTAATGGCATTGGAAAAGTAACCTCTTTATTTATTTATTTATTTATTTATTTATTTATTTTTACCAAGAAAACCTGAAATTTTATTGATGATCAAACAAAACGTACATAGAAAATATGAAAGAAAAGAAAAATAAAGAACAAACAAAAGGAGAAAAAAGATAAGGATATTAACCCAGCCCTAAGTACAAAAGGAAAAGTAACCTCTTTAATATCCTTGTATATGTCCTTCCTTGTTTGGAAATGGAGTCATTTTCTAGCTTGTATTGTGTGTTGTCTGGAAAAGTAACATCTTTAGTATCCTTGTATATGTCCTTCTAGATGGGTTTAGCTCTTTCACTTGCAGGTTTAGAAAGGTTTGGGAAAGTTTGCATTTGGGATGGGATTGACTAAGGTATCTCCTACTTAATAGAAGCTCAATATTATTGTAATCGAGTAGGATTTAGAACACGTGAGAATGAACACATTTGCTAGTCTTGGAAAACTAAAGCAATGGATTATCATCTTTAGTTTCTGGTTATACGTTCCATTTTTTTGTGCAAATGTATTGCCAAGTGTAAGGTGAATGTGACGTTTAGAAGACCAGCCAACTTTGGTTTCTGACTTTCTAAGAATCATGATAGCATCACTCTAAATATTAAATATTTTTCTTTTGTTTCTTCTCTCCATGAGATCACTCTAATGACATGTATTGGTTCATTATATAAATGGATGACTTGTTGGCACTTTCTATTTCTCTCGTCTCTACTTATGTATGAAAAAGATTGGTAGGCTAGATGGAGTGGACTCAAGAGCCTATAAGTTTCATATGTTTTTGAAAATTTATAAGTTCTGCACAGAAGTGTTGGACAATTTTCTTTACTTTGCTTTGTTGTAAGCCGGTAATTAACAAAATAGATGATAAGCTTGATACTTCAATAGCTTCTAATCCTTTACAAATCAGCATTATACTTATAGTTTGTAATTGATTTAAACGAGCCCTCTACATTTGTAAATTTTAATGTCGTGAGCTACTAGTAGAAAGGTCTTCAACTAAATCATGAACATAGTGAAAATTGAAGAAAACATATTTTTGCTTGCACAATATAACTTAAGAAGAATAAAATTTTAAACATTTTGTAATTCTCCCTTTGATAGATCTTTTGGCTTTTTGTCTGCCTTGTAGTATTTGTGTATTAGCACTTTCTTTTAATTATTTTGGCCGTCATTTGACTTATCCTTTATACTTATTTAGTTTTAGAGTATACCATTGTGAATTATGTACATTTACAATTGTAAGGAATGTTGATTTAAATTTAATGAAAATATTTGTTTGATGTTTTGATTATTTATTGGTAGTAAGGGATGTTTTGATTATTTATTGCTAATAAAACATTTAGTATGATATATATGTAGAGTATATATAATTATACACACACACATATACTCATGATACTAATGTATCATATATCTTTATGATACTAGAGTGTCAAAAAAAGTTATGATATTATAACATCATAATTTATGTGATGCTTTATTGTCATAAATTTGTTGCACTAATCTATTTAGCAATCAGTGACACTAAGTTTAGTGTCAGTTGCCTCGCTTTTCTGTGACACTTTCAGAGTGTCATTAAATCTTTCGGTGACACTTTTAAATGTCACTATAAGCCATTTTTTACTAGTGGCTATGCCCCTTTAGTTGGATGAGAGATGGCCAAACAGAGTTCAGATGTGTTTGTCAAAATCAGCTACCTCAAGGAGTGGGCTGCCGAACCCCAAGAAGCAGGCTACCAAATGAGTTTACTGCTTTAGTGTTAAAGACACAGTGAAAAACTATGATCTTAAACATTGTTGGACTTTTATAATATACTAAACACATAGGTATGAATGATTTAGACCTATTTAAACATAGATCTCGTTTTAAAACAAGAATGAGGAACAAGGAGACTAAGGTTAAGTAAACTGAATAGTTTACTGACCAACATTTAAGGAAGCTGTTTAAGTTGACTGGAAAGATGTGAAGAGGAGTGAGAGCTGTTGTGTGTTGTGAGAACTAAATATACAATGTGACACAAGATATATTCTGGTTTAGAAGTGGTGTAATCCTCCTACATCCAGTCTCACCATCTTTCAGACGGATTTTCACAAAATGAATTACCCATTACATTTAGTGTTCAATCTACCCTTGGCCGCAGGCATAGATTGTGAGGTTTTTCACAAGGAATTTGAACATCCTTCCAAGCTACTCAGTCCTCCGAGTTTTTTCATTAATGGCATTGACAAGCCAAAAGCCAAAAGTTACTCATGTCATTGTTCTTCACTTACCTTCTCGATTTGGTCAAAAAGCCCTTCAGAGTTTACTAACTAGTCTAGTTTACAAGAGTAGCTAAACTATTAACTAACTAAGCTCTAAAGATGTATATGTATTTGAACTATTCCAAGAGCTTAGGAGAGTGGGGTGAGAACTAAGAGGATGAAGGGGGATCTTGACGTTCTTTTGCTGAATATGTATCTTGTTCTTATGCTCCTATATTTAAAGACTGAGTTGTTGAAGGTCTTTCATTGGATGAAGAGATTCAATCTTGACCGTTGCTTTGATCCACTTGATTTATCTACTTGATTAAAAGGCAGCAAGGTTGGTTTTTGTCTTCTTGTGGCACAGATTGTATCTTTGTCTCAACTGGTGTTCCTCATTTCAAAGCATGTAACAAAGATAAGATATTTAATCTTCGTCCGTAGAATAAATAGAGCAAGCTGATTTTCAGATTCGTTCAATGCTTCCTTAGAATATAAATTCCCTGCTTTTAGTAAAGATAATGTTATAAGAATTTTTTATAAGGATGTAAAAATTTCTTATAAAATTACTTTCTGACTTTGTCTTTTGTTTGACTGCAACTTGGTCTTTTGATTTCTTGTTTATGCTGTAGAGAGGAATAGAGGATTTCAGTGGCCTTGGTTGAAATCTAAAGTCTGTAGCCAGCTAATAGTTTTTCGACAGGCTACTTATTTTAGCACAATCAGGAGGCTGCCGAATTAAGAAGGGTTTCAGTTGACTCTTTTTGTACCTTTGCCTTTTGTTTTGGTACATTTCTCTCTTTTTAGTACTCTTCTATTGTTTTTCTTTTGTTTGTTTTGAGTACTTTCTTTTTCATCATATATTGTAGCACAATACAATAAACAAGATTAAAGCTATAGATTAAGTGATCTTTAGTCTAATACTCCGTACAAAATAGGGAAAGGGGGTGACATCATCAAAACGACAAAACCTTTAATCATCAAAATATGGAAACCTAACAAAAGTGTACATACTACATAGTACATAGCACTGGAGCAAATTACAGAACCCACAAGACTCTCTGCTAACAATTTTTTTGACACACACTAGTTTACAAGAGCCACTTGCATATTATAGTTCGTGAAGAAACAAAAAATTTCAAAATGTCTCCAATCTGCATACTAGAACCAACACCAACACTAACTGCCTGCATCCATACTACATTACCTGCATCCATTCTATCTGCATGCAACCATACCTGCAAAGAAAACATGACATTTAAGGAAAAATGAAAGTCAAACATTGGATGTCTTCATTGTTAACACTTAATTAAAATCTAAAGGCATTCTAAAAGCAGCACTTGAAAGAATTCTGGAAGCATCACGAAAGCAAATAGTATGTCATACCCTAAAAAAAATGAAAATTCAGTATTCTTCACTAAGCATCGATATCAAATATCACTTTGTTGATCGCTTAATTTATGGAGCTCTAAAACAATTCAATGGAAGCATGGCATACCTAGTTAAATGCATTTTAAAAAACATTATAATGAATATAAAATAATTAAAACTTAAAATACCCTCATCCATTATTGGATCCATAAACTCTTTTTTCTCTACTATATGGTGAAGGCTCGCTTTTACATCATAATCAAGTGATGAACGTAACTAGTCTTGTGTCAAAATCGATGCCTCAAGCATATGTGGAGTTAGACAACTCCTATATGGATCTAAAACACAACCTCTTGTGCTAAAGGTTGATTCGGATGCAACCGTTGAAACATGAATTGCTAGAATATCTCTTGCCATTTCAGTCAAAATTGGAAATTTCACACTATGTCCCATCCACCATGATGTGATATCGAAATGCATGCCCAATCTATTGCGTGATGGCATCTCAACTTTTTCCATCAAATATACATCAAATTTAGTAGAAACTTCTTCCAAACTTCCTTTTTCGCTGACCATGTGAGAATATTCAGAAAACAGATTCTCAAATCCATCATCGCCATTCAAATTCAAGAAATCATGTGAATTACTCTCACTTAAGTAACAAGATTTATTGACACTTCCGCTTTCACTTTCGCATGCAAGTGCTCTACACTTTTTAGGATGCGATGCACTATATGCTTCATACAACCTACGTAACACTTCTAAGACAGCTTCTTTCATTTGAATACACTTGACACTATCTTTACCACGTAATTTCTCCAAACAAATGGTCACAAAAGTCATTTTACGTCTTGGGTCAAACACACTCACAACAATGAGTAGTTTGTTAATCTCCACACCCTCCCAATATTTTTCAAACTTGTTTTTCATATCTATGGCAGCCTTACTGAAGTTGACATTGGAGTTGCTGATTCTTGATTTTAGATCAATTTCAATTGAGCATATCTCATTATAACAACTACTAGTTGTCACACTTTTAGATGCGGAAAAAACTAAAGTTGAATCATAGATTTTTTTTTTTAAAAAAATCTCACCAGTCGCCTAACACTCTCCCAATCACTTAATTTTGGTGGTCCAACTCTTTTTTGACCCTTTTCGTCTTCTAGAAAGTAACCATCATACAACTTATCTTCAACAACAATTTTATCAAAAGCGCCCCTATGCTTAAGTGTTGCAGTCAACATGAGGTAAGTATAATTACAGCTAGTGTTGTTCAAAATTAAACTCTCTCTAACCTTATCGAGGTCAGGATGTTTTTGAAAAACTTGAAACCTAGCATTAGATGACTTGACATACTTCACTGCATTACAGACACTAAAAACACTATCACTTAAATCGGATAGACCATCTATCGCAATCAAATTCAATATATGTGCACAACAGCGCACATGCATGAACTCATCGTCAAAAGGTAAATGATCATCTCTCCAAGAACCTAGGTTATTTTTCATGATCCTAATTGCACTATCATTTGCAGTTGCATTGACAATTGTAACAGTGAACACCTTCTTAATACCCCAATCAATCAAACATCTATCTACTTGTATAGCTATTGTCTCTCCTTTACGATCACATATTGGTTTGAAACTAATGATTCTCCTATGCAACTGGAAATTCACATCAATAAAGTGTGCAGTGACGACCATATAACTAACATTGGTAGTATTAGTTGTCCATATATATCCGTTGTTAAAGAAACTGTTTGTTTATTGAATAAAATCTTTCTTTAATGTGGAGTTCCATAATATCCCTAGCGAGTGTTCTTGATGGGACAACCAATTTAAGACAAGCAACACAACATGAATGTCTAAACACCGCCCCTCTACAAACACAATGGTAATTCATCTAAAATCACCATCTTAACTGTTGCAATTCTACATGCCTCCTGACTAAATCCAATGGCCACAAGTTGACCACCAACATTATCATTTGTATTAACTCGAGTAAGATTTTTTTGGGTTTCCCTTTCAAGATGGTTCTTAAACTCTTGACATTTTTCATTATGAGTTTTCAGAGTACTAGTACCACACCTTGCTGACCCACACTGATATTCTTTAAAGCAGTAGTTACATCTATACTTATCTAGTGTTGGACCAAACTTTGTGAAGTGTTCCCATACCTTTGATCTTGGCGCTACTTTTTTGTTTTTTGCTTTTGTTTTGGACCTTTAGGCCGCAAAACACCGGCATTTGAGGCTGATGGCTGCTTCCTCTTTTGTCCAACTGAATTGTTCTCCATTGACTCAATTGTGAGGTCAAAATCAACTATGTTAGCACTATCTTCACACGAGGAGGAATTTTCCATCTACATAATACAAAATTACAAACACATTTCATATCACATAAACAAAATTTAACTAAAAAATAACATATAGTTTACATATTGATTTCGTACTTCAGACAAATTGTCACATTATATGCTGTTGAACAACAATAATGAATCTCAAAAAGAGTCTTTACTAATACAATTAAAGGTTGAAATCATCAAAATTGCAAATTCATTATTGAACATCAACATAGCAGGTTGTCGAGACAGTTTATAACTTTATATCAAACATGTTGTTTGTTTTCAGATTTGACCTTTGATTCCCAGGGCCTTTGTATGAAAGTAGATATATATCAAATAAACAATGAGACTTAGTCATTAGTTGTCTATTTGAAATGACAAATCCAATGCATTCTCTAAGCACAAATTAACAAATCAAATCAATACAACTGGATAATATTTAATTATTTAGCAATCAACACAACACTTACATGCTTAGAGAAAAATGATATATTATATAAGACAAATATGGGCAAGAGATATACGAATTTAGAAATATTAGAAATCCCAACTAAAAAGAATCATGGATTCTGTACCTTTTCAGAGAAGCATTCACAGGCACAACCGCACAAGAATGGATTTCGAACTTTTAGAAATCAAATTAGGCAGCTACAAGAAGTAAAGAACGATGGTGACTGCCTAACTGGTGAGGATAGGATCGTCAAAACAACGAAGGATCTAGGAAGCCACAAAAGACTCTTTTGGTGGAAAAATCTTTTGAAAAACCCTTCGCAAGCACAACAAATAAGGATAGGATTGGTGAGGATTTTACACTTTTAGTCACTAATTAGGGCACAGAGATTGCTGAGAAGACGACAAGATCGACAAAAGAGTAAGGTCTCCCATGGTTTCTGCACAATGCTTGGCTATTATGTTTGGAGTAAGATCTGCGTATCTGGGCTCGATCCATTCAAATTGTGAATATATGTACCAAACGGGTTGCTCTAGATAACCAAAACCAAACCAACCCCTGAAATTTCGGTTCGGTTCGGGTTTGGTCAGTTGACCCAAACCGTTTTGTCCACCCCTAATTTCAGCAAGTGCTCTCATAATTGCACATTGATCAAACACCCAAGTCCCTAACACCCCAGTATTTTCAGGTGTTGGATTAAACAAGACTCGTTGGAAAGTGAGAAGGGCCTGCCTAGCATCCTTTGAGCAAGGCATTTTGAGACAGTTGAGTATGTGATTTCTAAGAGAGGAAGTGACATGTTTCTTGGACTGACAATAGTATGTTTTACCACAATGTATGCATTATCCTTTTATGACACCATTACTATTTTTTATCTTAACAAAGTGATCCCATATTTTAGATCTAGATTCTACCTCCTTTCTCTTATTTCCAGGAACATTTGTCTGCTGTGTGCTGGTGTTAGCCTCAACATCATGAGCTTCCACCACAAGTTCTTGGGAAATAGGAGTTAGAGGAGGTTGAGAACCAGATGCAGGTATGGTATCAATACATTCAACTTCCATTCTGATAACTGATAAGTATATACAGTTCAAAAACCTTAATGCAATCAACACATTGAACACAACATCATACATTCACAATAAAGTCTGGAACAATCAGCAAGCTAATCTATAGAAGGATCTAAACAGTAGGCCTATTCACTTCTCTACAGACTTAGAAGATACCAGTTCACTCTAACTACTCGTTTGAGTGCTTGAGTAGAAAAAAGGTAACTTCAACATTTGTCGAAATAAATCAATCATCATCTTTACTCAGCAAATTGTATTCACCAATCATCAGAATTTAGAAAATATGTGTATGAAAGCATCATAATTCTGGTATGTCTACACAATAAAATTTACACATATCAGAGAAATAGGCAACTAGGAATCAAAAACTCTGAATCACAGGCATCACCGAGGCATCAAAAGTAATTCATATCAATATATCAGAATCACACAGGCATCATCGAGGCATCACATATTCAGAGGTCATTTATATCAAAATCTCAGAATCATAGGCATGACCAAGGCATCACAGATTCACAGGTAATTCATATCAGAATATGATAATCACATGAATAACCAAGCCGGATCTAGGGTTTCAAGCTTCCATCATACACAAATAAGTGAATCAAAATAACACAAGTAATTCACATACAAAAATGATAAGACATCAGATTTAGGCTTCCACCATAACACATTTCAAAGCCAATATTACGGATCAGGGCATGCATTAAATGGTTTATCCAAGCGGACCAAGCATATAATTTAACGTTTATACCTCAGTAAGATAGTCGAATGGGTTACAAGCTTCCACAAATCCACAAGACCATAATAAATATCTAGATTCGTAAGGCGTATAAGGGTGAGGCGTTAATCGGCTTCCACAGTTCCACCAAGGCAGAGAGGCAGATAGGCAATGGCGGTTCAGTACAGACTACAGAGGTCGGACCATCAGAGGGACAAACGGAGTACCAGAGAACGGTAAACGGTTAACGGGTGTAGGCAATGGTGGATGGACGACAGTGGAGAATCGGCAGGGACGACTGGTTAGAGAGAGGGCAGAGAGAGAGAGAGAGAGAGGGAGTTGCGAGTGAAGAGTGAAGTGGTAGGGTTAGGGTTAGAGTTGAATAAGTAGCTTATATACTAAGTTAGTTCGGGTTTTCGGACGGGTCGGTCGGTAGCCATTTTAAATACCCTACCCAATACCCATTATCCTTACAACATGGGCTTGGCTTTTAGGTTCGGAAACTCAGGTTCGGGTCATCCGATCCGGTTGGCGTAGTGAAGGTATACCCGATCGGGTTTTCGGATGGGTCGGATTTTGCTCACCCCTATCTTTAACACAATAGTCAAGGACTAAAAGTGGAAAAAATCAAAGTCGAGTAGCAAAAATGTCAATGACATAATAATAGGTAGAGGACCAAAAGTGGCAAAAACTCTTTCCATTTCATTTTGATTGCTTTGATTTGTTGGGCATGTTGATTTTCATTCGATCTTTATCAGTATTCAGTCCTGTTCACTTTAGAATGAGTGTAAAGAATGATTACCAAAGAAAAGTTGTACTACATACTTCTTCCGTTCTTTTTTAATTGCAACAGTTCACTTTTCACGTTTGTCAATGCACAAGTTTGACCATTAATATCTTTCATTTCATATTAGTAAAAAAATTAAAAAATTCAAATTTTGAAATTTTAAAATGAGAAGAATTTAATAATATTTTTAGAAATTTTAATTTATAATACATTAATAAATAAAATATAGTCAAAGTGGAATATGTGAATAGTGCAAAACGTCTAATGTAGCAATTAAAAGAGAACGGAGGTACTATATGAAAAGCCGCTTTGAGTAGTTTTGTCATAACGGTTTTTAAATTTTTTATTCTAAAAGCCTAATATGAAATGCTTTTCAATTGTACTCAATTCTTTGATTATTTAAAGACTATTCAAAAAATAAAAAATAATAATTGAAATAAAACGAAAATAATAATGATAGTGTAATAATGATGATAATAAATGCTACATGTTATTATGAATATGGTTGCTATTAAATGAAATCTGAATGCAGGTTTTAGAACTCGATAAGATCTTTCCAATGAAATATAAAACACTATACAATAGAGCAAAATATGATTATGTGAAACACTACATATGTCCGCAATCAACTCCTCGATATTTTTTAATTTCAGGGTTATTCATACGTATCCTTTTATTACATTTGTAAATAAAGTCTAATACAAATTTTATAACTTAAAAAGATCTTTCCTATAAGTTATAAGACCCGGAATTCAAAGGCAAGAACATACAATGATACAACAAGATCTTATCAAATCAAATATTCAACTTATTTTATGTATGCATAGCTTATTTAGAGTAAATAGAGTATATATGGAGTAAATATAGAATTGGTTTTTAATTTCGATAATTCGATGCATAAGGTACCATGCCCGTGCGTGCGTGTATAGTTTAATTAAAAAGTAGTAGTTGTAATTATATGAAATGGTAGTAAACGTAGTTTTAAAAACTCTTTTTAAAAGTTATTAAAATATAATAACAAGTTAAGTGTTTATAAGGTACTGCATCGCCTATTCCTGCACCATTTATATGACGTGGTCCATGTGGAGAACATGGAGAACATGCATGCAATGTTGCGTATTTCAACCACGTCAGGATACAAACCCAGGAGCTGGTAGCTAAAATCAAAGTGGTGGTCTATAAGATCCTGTTCAGTTTGTTTCCAAACGCTATTGTTGATTTTTAGAAACTGTTTTTGGATGATTTGTGTATTGGGTCTATAGTTTGGATTAGGTTGTGTTGTTGTTTGTTTTTTTTGATGTTGTTGTGGCTGGTACGTTATGTTTGCTCACGGTCAGGGGTCTGTCTTGAGATGTTGGTATGTCTATTAGGTGCGGGTGAGGCAATGTTCTGCTTTCTGCCCGCACTTTAATGTTTTTTCTTTCTTTGAGCAGGGGTATGCCCCGAAAGTTTTTGTACTATTAATTTTTGGATTTGGATGAGTCAACATGTACATTTTACCCGTTAAGAGATTATATAGACTTTTGTTTATATTTCTAATGGTCATTTTACATCTTAACAATTAATTGTAAAAGACAAGTAATCAAACATTTTACGATCAAAATGAATTAACAACCAACCATTGATTACTAGACAAGCTCATGAGTTATATAGTTTTGTAAATTTGTAATGAAATGCCACTATGACGGACAAGATTTTTTTATAATGGAACTAATATGGATGAGTTAGGAGTAGTTTTATGGAGACCCATAATCCCATATGACGTCATAAGGGACTCTTTAAATTTTTTGGACGAGTTAGACTTGTAAATATAATTGATAAATAATTTATAAACATGATTGTTCTTGTATTGATCGAAACCTAATTCAAATTCAAATTTTTTAAAATTTGGTGATGGATGAACTGTGAACTCATGAACGTAGACATCTGTCATCTGATTTGCTTGCGAGAGATTAAAATATCAAGAACTAACATTTTACTACGTATATTAGAAGTGTTTGGATCTACGTCATAAAATTGCTCATGCTTCTTCAAAAGGATGGAAAGCGTTTGAGTCAAAGTGCAAAAATGCTTTTGACTTTTGAGTACTCCAAATTGCTATTAGAAGCAGTCTTTTAGAAGTTAGAAGAGACGAGTTTCTGAAAACATAATTTTGATTCTGCTTCTGCTTATTTAAAGAAAGCAGAAACATAATCAGTACCAAACACCTCTAAGCTAATGAAGTATTTGCGATTGCTTCTACTTAAAAAAAAGTGATTTTTTAAAGTGGTTTTGAAAAAAGTGTTTAATTGTAAAAGTTGATAGTGTTTGAGAGAAAAATGTTTTTTGAAAAAGTAAAAGTTGGTAGTGTTTGATAAAATAAGTGTTTTTGTATAATAGAAAAATTGAAAAGTAGTTAACTTGTACTTAATACAAGTACAAGTTAACCTGCTTCCAGCTTTTAACTTGTACTACCTCCGTCCCATTTTATGTGTTTTGGTTTGACTTGATACGATTATTAATGAAATGGTTGAAAAAGTAGTAGTTGTGGTTGAGGTTTGAGTATAATAAAGTGAAATGGTGTAGACCACATATTTCTTTCCAAAAAGGGAAATGAGACACTTATTTTGGGACAATCCAAAAAGAAAAGTAGGACATGTAAAATGGGGCGGAGGGAATACTTAATTTAAGTAGAATATGTTAGTGCAAACACAAATTCCAACTTTCTTAAATCTAAAAGCAGAAATACACTTTTTTGTAAGGGTTTTCAAACACACCCTTAGTAGTGATACCGGGTATTATATAATTTTTCACAATATTATGAAATGTTATTTGGCCATATGGAATTTACGGATTATGGATAGGGTGGTGAAACAGTGGACATTGATACGAATTGAAGTCATAGTGACCTTATCTCTTACGTCATGATCATACCAGTCACCAAAGGGTGGGATGATCCTACTAGCTATGGCTGGGTACCCTTGAAATGAATACCCTCTCCGGCCCTCTATTAAATTAAGTTCCTACTTTGATCTACTCACATATTTAAGAAATAAATTTGACTTTATTGTTTAGACACTGTTTGACACTGTTTTGACACCGTTTGACACTGTTTAGACACTGTTTGACACTGTTTTGCACTGTTTTGATGTAGGATAACTTTCCATTTAGGGAAATGAGAAGATGATTTTGGGACGACCCAAAAAGGAAAGTAGAAAGTTAATAGCGGGACGGAGGGAGTACTAACTAGCATGGGTGGATAATCTATACTTTCGCTCACAATAAATTTAAAAAATTTCTTAAATTTTAAGGTAAAAATTATAGTGTAAAAGATTTTTTTTTAAAAAAGTCTTTGTATCTCGACGGCTTGATGCCACCCATGCTAACTAGTGTCATTTAACCCTGCTATGATTTAGGGGTTGGGCTTCGATAGATATTTTCATTTTGCGGGAATTAAAACATTAACACATTTTTTTATAAATTAAAAATACTTGTAAATATATTAGATTTTTTCTTTCTCGGGGGTAAATCCCCTCGACGGAAGCGTATATAGTACAGTCGGCTGTACGGTGAGAACCGTACAGCCGGTGGCATTTTTGTAATTTACATGAAATCCGCGTCTTGTACTAAATGAGCATTAAAACACGTCTAGTGAGCATGTGACATATTTTGTTGAGCATTACACGCATAACAATGAGCATCGTGATCTCTGTTTCATCTCTTCTAATTTACTTTCTTTTCCTTATTTTTTTCTAAACTTTTGAAATATGCATTGTTATGCCATTTTACAAATGAGCATAACATGAATCGCCGTTGAGCATACATAACTTATAAAGTGAGAATTGGTATTTAACATGTGCAACCTTTTAAAATGAGCATAAAACAGTAATAAATGAGCATACATAACTTATAAAATGAGTATCAAAATATTAAAAAACTCATTTGTGTGTGCTCATTCATTTTGGACGTTATAATCATTTGAGTTTAACATAAAACTCATTTTGAAATATGCATCAATATGACATTTTAAAATGAGTATTGCACTAATATCAAATGAGTATACATTAATTACGCAATGAGCATTCAAAAAACTCATTTCAAATGTCTACTATGCTCATAGTTTCATTTGTTATACTCATATCATAAATGAGCGAACTCCCTCACCAAACTTGGGTAAGAAAAACAGAAAAAGGAAGAGTCCAGAGCAAGAAAGAGGGAGAAGAAGCAATTAGGGCTATACACCAGGAGGAGCCGCCACAGAAGTCGCAGCTCAAGCCATAGTTTGAGGTGTTGAGCTCGTGCTAGAGGCCGTGGCTGTCGATCTGCGAACTCCGATGGAAGCCCTGCGAACTGCGATGGAAGCCTACGATCTGCGATGGAAGCCTGCGATCTGCGATGGAAGCCTACGATTTGAGATGGAAGCCTGCGATTTGGGAAATAAAATGCCGGCTGTAGCGTGCGCACGGTACAACCGGCTGTACCATGTAATTTACCGTCCCTCGAGCCCGTGGCGTTGACCTTCTTCAGCATCATTCATTAACTAAATTTTGACAAATTATTTGCGGTTCATAAATCATAATGCTTTTATTTTACTCAAATGGGTAAGAGTTCATTAATTCCATTTCATAGTTTTACATATGATCATGCACATTTATAGTTAGAAAGGTTCAAGAACAAAATATGTGAAAAACCAAGACGATCGAAACATTGGTAAAACTGGAGTTAGTTATTAATGTCTGTGGGCATTTTTTTTACACATATTATTGGATTGAATGTTAGATATAAAAGGAATAAAAAACTTGAATATCTATAGATAATACAATTCAAAGATACAATTAGGGAAAGTTTTGACATGTGGCATATTCTCATCAAACCTTCATTATAATATCTTAGAATCTCTTTCCAATTTAGGGAGTATTATACGTTACATGGGTATTCAAGTTAGATTAGAAGTGTTTAATGTTAATTTGGACTAATCACGGTTGGAATCCTAAAGCTTCCTAGAGTTTGCAACTCAAAAAATAAAATCCCATATTTTTTTAAACCGCCATAACTTTTTAAGTTGTATTCTGATTATTACAAAAAATATACCAAAATTCATAACTTTTTATTATCTTTCATATGACATCAATATTGAATATATAAAAATAAAAAAATAATTTAACACTTTAAAATAATTACTTTACTGTATATATACTCTGTAGTATTTACGGAGTATTAGATTTTTTGTTACAATACATTGAATGGTAGAAGTTAAACTTGACTCAAATTTGGAATTTAAAATACTTCGTATGTCTTTTCCTAAATACTGTCTCTGTTCTCCAATGGTCTTTTCCTAATTACCGTCCCTGTTCTCCAATGCATGTTCTCCTTTCCATTTTGAGTTGTGCTATAATGATTGTCTCTCTTTCAATTTTTTGAAATTTTTTCAATAAAATATACATATACTCTCATTCTCTTTCCTACTTTTTCATTTAAACACAAGACCAATAAAAGTAATACAAATGTTTTTAATTAGATTAAATTTTTCTGGTCTCGCTTGATCTGTTTAAGTCTGATCCGGTCTGTTTGATTTTTTTTAGTCTGATCTGGTCTAAGCAAAGTAAAAACATCTTAACATGTCCCAAAACTCAATCCCTTATGAAACGGGTCTCTTATATTGTTTCTAGAATTGCACTCAAATAGAATTGTACTCAAATTATATTTTGTAATAACTTCAACCAAATTAGCTAGAAAAATAAGTCCAACTTTGCTTATTTTGATTCTTACACAATTCAACGTGAAAAATAAAAAATTACATGTTTATGAAAAAGTTGATTGATAAGACTGATAAACTGAAAATTGTGTTTATCAAATGTGATCTTAATTTTTTATTTCTAGAATTGCACTCAACTAGAATTTACGCTATGCATAAGTGTATATTATAGTTTAAAAACATGATTAAAAGCGTACTCTATTTGGAAAATAAAATATTCTGCAAATTTTAATTTGACATATTGCCTTTAGCATTTTCATTTTTGAAAGAACTCTCAATGTATACGCTCGGATAATTTGGAATACAATATGAATATTATTAAGTAATTTTTCAAAAAGTGGGACACAAAAATGAAAATATTATAACACTGTTCTTGAAGTTTTCACAAATCAACGGTCCTTAAATTTGTGCCTTAAACATCCCTATCGTCGATCAAAGAAAATAAGACAAAAAGGTCAAATAGACCATTCTATTATATTGAATTCATTACTTAATTGATTATATTAAAAACTAGGAAAATTGATAACAATAATCTCAATTATATTATTACAGGTTGACTCATTATATATAGTCCCAATTATAGATTATCTCAGAATAATTCGAACATTAATGACCTTGTGCTTATAATAGTCTCACGTGCCCGACACCGTGTTTAGTCAATTACAAAAGAAGTATCTGAGTGTAACAATCTGATCTGTCAACTTTTATTGGGCCCTAAAAATTAAAATAAAATTTGCATAAATACATAAAAGTGGTTAAAATTGATTATACATATTATTTTTACTATAATTAACTTCTTAGGTTTCTTCAAAAAAACTTCTTAGGTAGTTTATGAAATTAAAGAATATATAAATATAAAATATGGAAAAATTATATAAATTTCAAAATTAAAATTTTATATTATTTAAGATGTTATTAATATATACAGAAAATAAAAATTATAAATATAGGGAGTAAATAGGCCAATATAAAAAATTTAGAGGAAAAACGAGTGAAAATCACAAGTACAAATTCAAAGTTAATAAATGAAGATCTACAATTTTAAAACCAAGAAAGTGAAAAAAAATGATAATATTTTTTCTAAATACTTAAAATTAAAATATTGAATAATTTTAAAATTAGTTAAAATCCATACAAAATCATGAATATGCAAAAGAAACCAAAAATAATATATATAAAAAACATAAATATTTTATTTTAGAAAAACACAAAATATAAAATAATGATTTTAATTTTTAAACTGCGGTACATTTTTAGATTTAGATAAATTTTAAATTGTAAAAAATCCTAATTTTGAAATCGTAGTAACATTTTTTTGTGTTTTATATAAAAAATATGTTGATAATTGGGATATTTAAAAGAAGAACAAGCATAATTCTGATTAATAGTGACCTGGTATAACATGTTATACCCAGTCATGAACCATTATTGGCGGACAAGACACATAGTTCGGATTATATAGAAATAATTAATAGTTGGGATTATCGTAAATAAACTAACAATTGTTGAGATTATTGTTTTCAATTTTTTCAAAGAAGTATCATATGAATGTATTTACTTTAAAACCATCATCAATCAAGTCATTGTAACCTGCTATTGAAGGTCATTTAAAAAAATTAAATAAAACAATTGATTAATCGTACAAAATTCCATATAAATTTGAAAACTAATGTAATCATAATATAACATCAGTATGAGTTCAAAAATATATAAATATTTTTAACATGTTAAAATAAATAAAAAATCTAAAATTAGAAAATAAAAAATAAAGTAAAATTATAAAAATATAAAATTAAAATGGAATAACTCTAAAAAAGATGCAGAATATAAACACAGTTCTTAATGCAAAAATATAGACTTTGACATTTTTAAAGTTTTTAATGTAAAAACCCTACTTCTACAGGTTAAAACCAGTTAAAAAGCCAAATTGATTGATTTTTTAAATAAAAAACATTTATATAATTTTTTAGTACATGTACTTAAATGGTATATTTTAAACATCAAAATGATCTATTTGACTTTGTTCCCAAGCAAAAATAGGTATGCAAATGACCAGTGAAGTTTTTATTTTGGTCGGGGTCCCATCTCCCATTAAAAAGAATTCCATTTTAATGTAGAATTTCAAGTAGCTTAATTCTAAATTAACGAAATAACATTTCTTAAGTACAAAATACATCCGAGTGTTTTTAACTAATTACTCCTATTCTGGGAAAAAAAGCATGACACCCCTAATTTAAAAAAATTGTCCGTGCCGTGCTCCGGATAAAATAATTTAGATTTTAGTTTTACTTAATTGATTATAACATTGGTTTATAATGAATATTCATATTTATTGAGTATATCTTATTTTTTAATTAATTATAACATGTATTTGGTCTATATTTTCCAATGAAAAGAGAATTTTTTTATAACTCTGAGTTGAAACGAACCCTCCAAAAATGCTCAATGCCTATTTTTATCCATTAAATTTCATATGTGATTTACTGTTTTTTTCAAGACTAACCACACATTTTTGTAATTTAAGAATTTAAAAATGGGTGTAGTCAATTTTATTGCAAATATTAGGCCTTCTAGGTTTTAAAATTTTGCCAATTGGTCCTTCGAACCTATTTCTTTACGAAAAGAGGTTAGAATATACTTCGTATAATTTTGTGACATCACAATGAATATATCCTTAATTAGAAAGTTGAACATAAATTTGAGATGGCATTTAGGAATATAATTGATAAATAATTTATAAACATGATTGTTCTTGTATTGATCGAAACCTAATTCAAATTCAAATTTTTTAAAATTTGGTGATGGATGAACTGTGAACTCATGAACGTAGACATCTGTCATCTGATTTGCTTGCGAGAGATTAAAATATCAAGAACTAACATTTTACTACGTATATTAGAAGTGTTTGGATCTACGTCATAAAATTGCTCATGCTTCTTCAAAAGGATGGAAAGCGTTTGAGTCAAAGTGCAAAAATGCTTTTGACTTTTGAGTACTCCAAATTGCTATTAGAAGCAGTCTTTTAGAAGTTAGAAGAGACGAGTTTCTGAAAACATAATTTTGATTCTGCTTCTGCTTATTTAAAGAAAGCAGAAACATAATCAGTACCAAACACCTCTAAGCTAATGAAGTATTTGCGATTGCTTCTACTTAAAAAAAAGTGATTTTTTAAAGTGGTTTTGAAAAAAGTGTTTAATTGTAAAAGTTGATAGTGTTTGAGAGAAAAATGTTTTTTGAAAAAGTAAAAGTTGGTAGTGTTTGATAAAATAAGTGTTTTTTGTATAATAGAAAAATTGAAAAGTAGTTAACTTGTACTTAATACAAGTACAAGTTAACCTGCTTCCAGCTTTTAACTTGTACTACCTCCGTCCCATTTTATGTGTTTTGGTTTGACTTGATACGATTATTAATGAAATGGTTGAAAAAGTAGTAGTTGTGGTTGAGGTTTGAGTATAATAAAGTGAAATGGTGTAGACCACATATTTCTTTCCAAAAAGGGAAATGAGACACTTATTTTGGGACAATCCAAAAAGAAAAGTAGGACATGTAAAATGGGGCGGAGGGAATACTTAATTTAAGTAGAATATGTTAGTGCAAACACAAATTCCAACTTTCTTAAAGCTAAAAGCAGAAATACACTTTTTTGTAAGGGTTTTCAAACACACCCTTAGTAGTGATACCGGGTATTATATAATTTTTCACAATATTATGAAATGTTATTTGGCCATATGGAATTTACGGATTATGGATAGGGTGGTGAAACAGTGGACATTGATACGAATTGAAGTCATAGTGACCTTATCTCTTACGTCATGATCATACCAGTCACCAAAGGGTGGGATGATCCTACTAGCTATGGCTGGGTACCCTTGAAATGAATACCCTCTCCGGCCCTCTATTAAATTAAGTTCCTACTATCTACTCACATATTTAAGAAATAAATTTGACTTTATTGTTTAGACACTGTTTGACACTGTTTTGACACCGTTTGACACTGTTTAGACACTGTTTGACACTGTTTTGCACTGTTTTGATGTAGGATAACTTTCCATTTAGGGAAATGAGAAGATGATTTTGGGACGACCCAAAAAGGAAAGTAGAAAGTTAATAGCGGGACGGAGGGAGTACTAACTAGCATGGGTGGATAATCTATACTTTCGCTCACAATAAATTTAAAAAATTTCTTAAATTTTAAGGTAAAAATTATAGTGTAAAAGATTTTTTTTTAAAAAAGTCTTTGTATCTCGACGGCTTGATGCCACCCATGCTAACTAGTGTCATTTAACCCTGCTATGATTTAGGGGTTGGGCTTCGATAGATATTTTCATTTTGCGGGAATTAAAACATTAACACATTTTTTTATAAATTAAAAATACTTGTAAATATATTAGATTTTTTCTTTCTCGGGGGTAAATCCCCTCGACGGAAGCGTATATAGTACAGTCGGCTGTACGGTGAGAACCGTACAGCCGGTGGCATTTTTGTAATTTACATGAAATCCGCGTCTTGTACTAAATGAGCATTAAAACACGTCTAGTGAGCATGTGACATATTTTGTTGAGCATTACACGCATAACAATGAGCATCGTGATCTCTGTTTCATCTCTTCTAATTTACTTTCTTTTCCTTATTTTTTTCTAAACTTTTGAAATATGCATTGTTATGCCATTTTACAAATGAGCATAACATGAATCGCCGTTGAGCATACATAACTTATAAAGTGAGAATTGGTATTTAACATGTGCAACCTTTTAAAATGAGCATAAAACAGTAATAAATGAGCATACATAACTTATAAAATGAGTATCAAAATATTAAAAAACTCATTTGTGTGTGCTCATTCATTTTGGACGTTATAATCATTTGAGTTTAACATAAAACTCATTTTGAAATATGCATCAATATGACATTTTAAAATGAGTATTGCACTAATATCAAATGAGTATACATTAATTACGCAATGAGCATTCAAAAAACTCATTTCAAATGTCTACTATGCTCATAGTTTCATTTGTTATACTCATATCATAAATGAGCGAACTCCCTCACCAAACTTGGGTAAGAAAAACAGAAAAAGGAAGAGTCCAGAGCAAGAAAGAGGGAGAAGAAGCAATTAGGGCTATACACCAGGAGGAGCCGCCACAGAAGTCGCAGCTCAAGCCATAGTTTGAGGTGTTGAGCTCGTGCTAGAGGCCGTGGCTGTCGATCTGCGAACTCCGATGGAAGCCCTGCGAACTGCGATGGAAGCCTACGATCTGCGATGGAAGCCTGCGATCTGCGATGGAAGCCTACGATTTGAGATGGAAGCCTGCGATTTGGGAAATAAAATGCCGGCTGTAGCGTGCGCACGGTACAACCGGCTGTACCATGTAATTTACCGTCCCTCGAGCCCGTGGCGTTGACCTTCTTCAGCATCATTCATTAACTAAATTTTGACAAATTATTTGCGGTTCATAAATCATAATGCTTTTATTTTACTCAAATGGGTAAGAGTTCATTAATTCCATTTCATAGTTTTACATATGATCATGCACATTTATAGTTAGAAAGGTTCAAGAACAAAATATGTGAAAAACCAAGACGATCGAAACATTGGTAAAACTGGAGTTAGTTATTAATGTCTGTGGGCATTTTTTTTACACATATTATTGGATTGAATGTTAGATATAAAAGGAATAAAAAACTTGAATATCTATAGATAATACAATTCAAAGATACAATTAGGGAAAGTTTTGACATGTGGCATATTCTCATCAAACCTTCATTATAATATCTTAGAATCTCTTTCCAATTTAGGGAGTATTATACGTTACATGGGTATTCAAGTTAGATTAGAAGTGTTTAATGTTAATTTGGACTAATCACGGTTGGAATCCTAAAGCTTCCTAGAGTTTGCAACTCAAAAAATAAAATCCCATATTTTTTTAAACCGCCATAACTTTTTAAGTTGTATTCTGATTATTACAAAAAATATACCAAAATTCATAACTTTTTATTATCTTTCATATGACATCAATATTGAATATATAAAAATAAAAAAATAATTTAACACTTTAAAATAATTACTTTACTGTATATATACTCTGTAGTATTTACGGAGTATTAGATTTTTTGTTACAATACATTGAATGGTAGAAGTTAAACTTGACTCAAATTTGGAATTTAAAATACTTCGTATGTCTTTTCCTAAATACTGTCTCTGTTCTCCAATGGTCTTTTCCTAATTACCGTCCCTGTTCTCCAATGCATGTTCTCCTTTCCATTTTGAGTTGTGCTATAATGATTGTCTCTCTTTCAATTTTTTGAAATTTTTTCAATAAAATATACATATACTCTCATTCTCTTTCCTACTTTTTCATTTAAACACAAGACCAATAAAAGTAATACAAATGTTTTTAATTAGATTAAATTTTTCTGGTCTCGCTTGATCTGTTTAAGTCTGATCCGGTCTGTTTGATTTTTTTTAGTCTGATCTGGTCTAAGCAAAGTAAAAACATCTTAACATGTCCCAAAACTCAATCCCTTATGAAACGGGTCTCTTATATTGTTTCTAGAATTGCACTCAAATAGAATTGTACTCAAATTATATTTTGTAATAACTTCAACCAAATTAGCTAGAAAAATAAGTCCAACTTTGCTTATTTTGATTCTTACACAATTCAACGTGAAAAATAAAAAATTACATGTTTATGAAAAAGTTGATTGATAAGACTGATAAACTGAAAATTGTGTTTATCAAATGTGATCTTAATTTTTTATTTCTAGAATTGCACTCAACTAGAATTTACGCTATGCATAAGTGTATATTATAGTTTAAAAACATGATTAAAAGCGTACTCTATTTGGAAAATAAAATATTCTGCAAATTTTAATTTGACATATTGCCTTTAGCATTTTCATTTTTGAAAGAACTCTCAATGTATACGCTCGGATAATTTGGAATACAATATGAATATTATTAAGTAATTTTTCAAAAAGTGGGACACAAAAATGAAAATATTATAACACTGTTCTTGAAGTTTTCACAAATCAACGGTCCTTAAATTTGTGCCTTAAACATCCCTATCGTCGATCAAAGAAAATAAGACAAAAAGGTCAAATAGACCATTCTATTATATTGAATTCATTACTTAATTGATTATATTAAAAACTAGGAAAATTGATAACAATAATCTCAATTATATTATTACAGGTTGACTCATTATATATAGTCCCAATTATAGATTATCTCAGAATAATTCGAACATTAATGACCTTGTGCTTATAATAGTCTCACGTGCCCGACACCGTGTTTAGTCAATTACAAAAGAAGTATCTGAGTGTAACAATCTGATCTGTCAACTTTTATTGGGCCCTAAAAATTAAAATAAAATTTGCATAAATACATAAAAGTGGTTAAAATTGATTATACATATTATTTTTACTATAATTAACTTCTTAGGTTTCTTCAAAAAAACTTCTTAGGTAGTTTATGAAATTAAAGAATATATAAATATAAAATATGGAAAAATTATATAAATTTCAAAATTAAAATTTTATATTATTTAAGATGTTATTAATATATACAGAAAATAAAAATTATAAATATAGGGAGTAAATAGGCCAATATAAAAAATTTAGAGGAAAAACGAGTGAAAATCACAAGTACAAATTCAAAGTTAATAAATGAAGATCTACAATTTTAAAACCAAGAAAGTGAAAAAAAATGATAATATTTTTTCTAAATACTTAAAATTAAAATATTGAATAATTTTAAAATTAGTTAAAATCCATACAAAATCATGAATATGCAAAAGAAACCAAAAATAATATATATAAAAAACATAAATATTTTATTTTAGAAAAACACAAAATATAAAATAATGATTTTAATTTTTAAACTGCGGTACATTTTTAGATTTAGATAAATTTTAAATTGTAAAAAATCCTAATTTTGAAATCGTAGTAACATTTTTTTGTGTTTTATATAAAAAATATGTTGATAATTGGGATATTTAAAAGAAGAACAAGCATAATTCTGATTAATAGTGACCTGGTATAACATGTTATACCCAGTCATGAACCATTATTGGCGGACAAGACACATAGTTCGGATTATATAGAAATAATTAATAGTTGGGATTATCGTAAATAAACTAACAATTGTTGAGATTATTGTTTTCAATTTTTTCAAAGAAGTATCATATGAATGTATTTACTTTAAAACCATCATCAATCAAGTCATTGTAACCTGCTATTGAAGGTCATTTAAAAAAATTAAATAAAACAATTGATTAATCGTACAAAATTCCATATAAATTTGAAAACTAATGTAATCATAATATAACATCAGTATGAGTTCAAAAATATATAAATATTTTTAACATGTTAAAATAAATAAAAAATCTAAAATTAGAAAATAAAAAATAAAGTAAAATTATAAAAATATAAAATTAAAATGGAATAACTCTAAAAAAGATGCAGAATATAAACACAGTTCTTAATGCAAAAATATAGACTTTGACATTTTTAAAGTTTTTAATGTAAAAACCCTACTTCTACAGGTTAAAACCAGTTAAAAAGCCAAATTGATTGATTTTTTAAATAAAAAACATTTATATAATTTTTTAGTACATGTACTTAAATGGTATATTTTAAACATCAAAATGATCTATTTGACTTTGTTCCCAAGCAAAAATAGGTATGCAAATGACCAGTGAAGTTTTTATTTTGGTCGGGGTCCCATCTCCCATTAAAAAGAATTCCATTTTAATGTAGAATTTCAAGTAGCTTAATTCTAAATTAACGAAATAACATTTCTTAAGTACAAAATACATCCGAGTGTTTTTAACTAATTACTCCTATTCTGGGAAAAAAAGCATGACACCCCTAATTTAAAAAAATTGTCCGTGCCGTGCTCCGGATAAAATAATTTAGATTTTAGTTTTACTTAATTGATTATAACATTGGTTTATAATGAATATTCATATTTATTGAGTATATCTTATTTTTTAATTAATTATAACATGTATTTGGTCTATATTTTCCAATGAAAAGAGAATTTTTTTATAACTCTGAGTTGAAACGAACCCTCCAAAAATGCTCAATGCCTATTTTTATCCATTAAATTTCATATGTGATTTACTGTTTTTTTCAAGACTAACCACACATTTTTGTAATTTAAGAATTTAAAAATGGGTGTAGTCAATTTTATTGCAAATATTAGGCCTTCTAGGTTTTAAAATTTTGCCAATTGGTCCTTCGAACCTATTTCTTTACGAAAAGAGGTTAGAATATACTTCGTATAATTTTGTGACATCACAATGAATATATCCTTAATTAGAAAGTTGAACATAAATTTGAGATGGCATTTAGGAAAATGTGAATTTTTCAAATTTTAACACATGTAGTCTTGCTATTTAAATTTTTACCTACTTTCACTTTATCATGTTCCACTCTTTATCCAATTTTAGGAATGATTTGAAAGTTATTAGATAATTTGTAAACAGTTTTATTGAAATGATTTGGAGTGGTTAAAAGATTTTATTCTTATATATTCCACTTTCATATATTCAATTATCGTAATTAGAAATATAGAATATAATGCCATATTTTAATCCATAGATATATGAATATATCCATCCTTCATATCAAATATCCAAAAATTGAAACAAATATTACTCACCCCAAACATGGAATGCCCGAACATATATTGCGACATAAATCTTTGATGTTTTATTAGTATGAATTCAAGTACCAACTTTCTCAAAACATGTGCACACGATGTAGAATTATTGGATAATATCACATTATAATTGAACATATAATTGATGTACGTTAAAACAATAACATTATAACCCGAATTAATGTTTTTAAAGTCATTTTTCATTTGCGTACCGTTGCCATGAAAATATTAAAACTCTTATACGAAACAAAATTGAAAATCCAATAGTAGAACTATTAACAAAATTTAATATTCGAATTAGATCAACAATCTATATATCCATACTCACCACTAACAAAGTCAAATAATAATACAACCTTATTATACCTCCAATCTATCAACCTGAGACCATTGCAACTTTGGTAAATGACAGATCGTATATCCATAGAATAACTATCAACGACCGCCCGACTTAAAACCCAAAAATCAACGACAAAGATATCCATTCTGTGTGTAATGGCGAACCCGACCTCAAAAATTGACACAATCCCTTTAAATAAGGGCGTAAAGATTCCAATTTGATTTCGTATAAGAATGCGTAAATGAAATGAGAATTTCAAAGTAAAGGGAAAAGGAAACAAAAAATACTAAATAAGATGGAAGGATTGTAGTAAATAAAGTGCACGAAAAGAATTAATACTCTGATCTGTAATGATGTAGAAGGTGAAATGGGAGGACGACATAGACGCATAGTCATATGAGTAGGAAAAAATAACCCTTTAAAAATTGTTTAATTCAATCTAATAACTACAAGTAATAAACGAAAATGAAAGTGAAATATATGAAAACAAAAATCCTTTTAGCAACCCCAAATCATTCCTAAAAGTGGGAAGAATAGTGAAACATCATAAGTTAAAGTAGGAAACATTAAAATAGCAAGGCTGCAAGTGTTAAAATTTGTTATATACACAATATTCTTAATGATATCTCAAATTTATGTTCACCTTTCTTATTAAGGATATTTTCAATTAGAATCAATTTTTTTATAAGAAAATATCCTTTCTTATTAAGGATATTTTCTTAAAAGTAGCTAGACATTGAGCATTCGTTTTTTTTACGTAAAGATAGTTGAAATGAACTTTTCATTTGGATATAACTGAGTCATAAAAAAAATTCGCTTTTCATTGAAAAATATAGACTGAAAACATGTTTGGATAATTAGTAGAAAAATAAGATACTACAAACAAAATGTCATATAACGGGATTTTATACCAATAGTCAATTACCATGGGTATAGGAGACCTATACCTACAGTAGAATATGCATTACAAATCAGTGTTATAATCGACTAAATAAGTGATTTTTCGTTAGTATAACTAAAAATCAAAATCATTTTGGGGTTGTTTATTAACCGGCGTTTCAAGCCCAACACGCCGATATTATCAATACTTACAATGTAAAAAACATAACGTTTTTGCTCAACCCGCTAATATCCCAACATAGTCTTTATCCCGTGCACGGCACGGGTACAAATACTAGTATATCACAATTACGAGATGTAGGTAGAAATCCATAGCACAAACTTAACAAAGAAGTCTTGTACTCTTGTAAAAAATACTCAACAAAGAAGTAATTAAGTCACAATCAATACTAATCCTTACTATTTTGTGATTTAAGAAGTAATAAATTTAAGAAGAAAAGTTTTTAATTAATAAATATATAAATAAAAGTTCAATAAATACGATTGTTACTGCGTCCTTTGAGAATGTGAAGACCACGTGGTCATGCATGCGCCTGCTTAGTCCCCACTGCTTATTTATTACTCGTATTATTATTTTATTATTATATTATATGCATATACTAATCAAAAGGGAAGGTAGCTATCATGGAATTAATTGCCTGTGTGTTGATGTTTTAGCATTTCCTTAGATATCGCCGCTTTGCCCTCAAATAATTATTCTTTTAAAATCACTTTATTCAATACTTTTGTTCCAAAATAATCTTTGTTTTAAAAATCACTATTTTATTCAATACTTTAATTCCAAAATCTATAGGAAATAAATAAGTACTGTATAAGAGATTAGTGGCCGTTCAATCATAATTTCATAAATTTAAGAAGATTCTGTCAATTTTAATGTTACCAAATGAGCTGCATTTATTTCCTAATATATATATCTACATTTATACTTGATACATAGGAAAAACTAAACAATCTCGTTTGTTACTTGGGAATTACCATCATCACGAGGTTGCTTTGCTTTTTTCTTTTTATTTGCAATAGGGCACTAATGGACAAAAAGAGCCACTCCATTGGAAGAAAAATAATCAATAAAAATATAGAACCCATTTGGTAATACTAAAACCGGCTAAATGGCACCTAAAATCACCTAAAATCAAAGCCACCTAAAATCATATTCTAACTGAAGGAATGCCAAAATAATCCTAGGAGAGAGAGCAATTGGGCCGCTCACCATCTGGCCCAATTGCGGGTTGATAGAATGATCATTTACTCGAGCACGGGTCAACTTCCAACTTTTGTGAAACGTTTTTTTTTAAATAGCTTTTATTATTAAAATAAAGAAAAAAATATATGTAAAAAAAAGTTAAAATGGTCCTCTACAATAACTTCAATCAATATTGTCAGAAGAGTAACTCCAATTTTTTCCCCTTATTATTACACAATTCAGCGTGTGAAATCAAAAGCTACGTGTTTGGTAAAAAAGACTGACCGATGAGCCTGATAAGTAAAAAAAAATATGGTTACCAATAGGGCTCATAATTTTCTTAATAAGAAACCAAACTGAACAAGTTGTGGATAACCATTATGTATAGTTAGTAGGGGTGGGATCGGGATGATCCCGATCCTGATTCAAACTACAAGAGGATCCCGTATCCCGTCCCGATTAAGTCGGGATCCCGACATTAAAATCCCGGTTAAGTTGGGATCCCGATCGGGAATCCTGCTAAATCTCGACAATGAAGTATCAAACATAAAATTATGTAATTTCTTTAGTGAAACACTAACTTTGATATTTAATGGTTTTAAGATTATTCTTTGTTCATTGTTATACCATATTTATCATCATCTACTTATAAAATTTATTGTAATAATTATCATCACAAATTCACACTAGTACATACTTTTAGAATAATTTTTATTTGTAACTTCAATTAATTAATAGTATAATTTTTGAATAAGCTATCAAGGCTTAGTGAAACTTACTTCAAACATTATATAAAAATCACTAATAGAAGGATGTGTAACGTATATTATTTCAAATTCAAAACTAAGTAGACTCATTTAGAAACTTTGTGACCAACGAATATAGTGTATAAATACATATTATGATTAGTTAGGATCCCGAATATTGTTGTGATTTAGATTGTCGGGATCAAGAATAATCTCTATTTAGTTAGGATCCCGAATATTCATTTTGGGACAAATGCCAAACAGTTTTAGAAGTTTGATATTGTAAGATACTCGTAGTAAAATATTAATCTATGTAAGGAATAAGTAATTAAAAAACATATGAAATTATTTAGATACATATTCATTTTTTATATATTCATATATAATTCTATACATGTGTGTGTGTGTATATATATATAATGTCGGGATGTCGGGATTTTCCCGATTCCGACTTTTTTTTAAAGAAAATCCCGATCCCGTCCCGACTTAGTCAGGATCGGGAAAAATTCCCGACTAGTCGGGATCGGGATTATCGGGATCGGAATTGTCGGGATCGGGATCGGGAGTCGGGAGTCGGGAGTCAGGAGTTTTTCCCCAGCCCTAATAGTTACATCTACTTTTATAATTTATTTATACTCCTAATTGATACAAAGGGAAAACTTAACATAAAAAACTTTAGTAAAAATAAAGACATGTATAGTTATCATAAAGAAGCAAAATTTAGTACAAGTTGGATTCTAAAAGATGAAATTAATAGGGTAGAGCGAGTTGAGTCCCATCAAAGCACAAGAAAGGAAATAGGAAATTGCTGTTAGCAAAACAGTGTGGAATCCGTGGCTAAAAAGCTGCAATTCAAATCTTATAACTGAGTTAATAGATACGCACAATATTTGTCACTGGGTTTTGTTCATTGACGAGATGAGTTTTGACAACAAGATGCTCCCGACAATTCACACCCCTTCCTATTTTCCTTTTATCATAATGAATGAATGTGATTAGACTATGCTTATTAATACGCAAAAAATAAAAACAAATCAAACATTTGCAAAAGGTAGTCATTAGTCAAACATATGCAATTTTCAAACAAAATTAATTGTTATTTATACGGAGTAAGAAACTAGTTTAAATACGAGGATAACAAGTACTTCCTCAATCTTAGTTTAAAAGTTGAAAAAAATGATTTTGAGACCAAAATATGACTAATTATTATGTACGAGTAACAGGCAAAGTCACTATAATTTATTTCTGAGTGACAAATCACCGGTAGATTATGAATCACTGGAAGCTAGTCACTTAATATATACTTCTTCCGTCCCATTTTACCTGTCCTATTTTTCTTTTTGGGTTGTCCCAAAATGAGTGTCTCCTTTTTCTTTTTGGAAAGAAATATGTGGTCTACACCATTTCACTTTATTATACTCAAATCTCAACCACAACTTTTATCTTTTCAACCATTTCATTAAGAACAGTGTCGTGTCAAACTGAGACACATTTGACACTCGTAAGAATGGGACGGAGGTAGTAATTTTTTGGAAACTCGTAAGAATCTTTTTTCTTTTGAATTAATTTAGTAAATTCATGGGAAAAGGTCTTTAAAGTTCTCATTTGCCTTTAAAAGACATCCCACTTAAATAATTTTAGAAAATAATTAACACTCTTAAATGACAAAATAATAATTTAATATTGAAGTCTTTTTTACGTATTATATGAATTAATTTGTTTTAGTTTATGGTATTTTATTTCTTTATTTTGAATTTACCAAAAAATATATAAATATTTCGTATTTATATTTATATTTTCGACTTATTTTTTATTATAATTTTTCTTCTTCCATTTTTCATTTTTATTTCTATTTTTCACGTTAAGAGTTGAGGGGGTGAATTAAACGATTTAATCACGTTAAGGGGCTTATTTGATCACTTAAATTGTCACGTTACATGCACAGTTGGAACCCTACCGGGTGATGTGGCGGTGACCGGATTGTGAGATGCAAAAAGTGAAATTTGAATCTTTTCATCGAGTTAAGGATGTCAATTAGAGCTTTTTGAGTTCGAGGGGCAAATTGAGAATCCAGAAGGGTATAAGGACATATTTGACCGTTTAACCAAATTATTAAATCAATCGAACTTCTAATTCATGTGGTTGAATTTTGATACAGATCTCCAAAAAAATCAAGAGGCCGTTTGGTAGCATTGTTTTTTGGCTTATCAAGTTTATCAGCCAACTTTTTCATCAAACACGTAACTTTTGTTTTCGCGCGCTGAATTGTGTAATAATAATAACAAAAAAGTAAGATTGAAGTTGCTTTTGTGGCCGTATTGATTGAAATTAATGTACATGACCATTTTAGCTATTTTTATATACAATTTTTTCATTATTTTATTAATAAAACATATTTCAAAATTATTTTTTTCTTAAATCAGTCGAATATTTCAATGCAACCACTTAGTGAAAACTTCATAAATTTTAGTAGAATTAGGGGGTGTTTGGATCTGATTCTTAAAACTGCTTCTGCTCCTTCAGGGACCAAAAGCAGAAGCTAGAGTGTTTGGGTGAAAGTGCAGAAGTGATTTTGATTTCAATTTTGCTTATAGAATCATTTTTTTAAAGTTGGGGGTGGTTCTGAAAAGGGATTGTGATTCTACTCCTACTTCAGAAGTGATTCTAACTTAAGTTCCAAACACCCATTAGTCGAATAAGAGATCGAACACGCATTAGTCGAATGCTCCAACATCACAACCCCGAAGTCTCTCTTCCCACTCTCTCTCTGTTTGGTTTTGCTGGGCTCCGCCGCCTCGTCCTTTTGCTTCCACCTATGTGAGTTAGGTGGTTGCTTTAATGACGACTTTATGAGTTATTCATTCATAATTACGGAGTAGCTGTTTTCCTGTGTTGAACCACAGGTTGTTGTTGAGGCTCCAATTCTATTCTTATCTTTCAAAATTTCAGCCTTCTGTTCTTAAAGGGAGAAAAAGGGAGCGTTTGTTTGTATTCTTGTCCTACAAATCTGGAAATTCTTTCTTTTGCTAATTCCTAAAAGTTGGAAACTTTGCTTGGAATTGGCGGTTCTTCAAAGCCTGGCTGTAGAGAGTTGGATACATACTCTTATTCCACTGATTCTTTTCAAGTTTGATTTCTCCCTGCACCAGGTAAATATTTCTTTCTTTGAATTCTTTCTCCCTGCATAAAGGTTCTTCTTCTTTTTTTTTTAAATCCCGGTAGGCATAAAGGTTCTTCTTTTAAACGTGTTGTTGACATGCTTTTGCCTGTTTAGCTTCTTTCACCTGACCCTTTTCCTGTGTAGCTTCTTTGATGGATAAAAGTATAAAACCTTGATTATCTGAGGGGGTGTTTGGATCTGATTCTTCAAACTGCTTCTGCTCCTTCAGAAGCATAAGCTGGAGTGTTTGGCTAAAAGAGCAGAAGTGATTCTGGTGCTCTATTTTACTCACAGAATCAGTTTTTTAGAAGTTGGGGTGATCAGCTTTTGAAAAACTGATTCTTATTCTGATTCTTCTATAACTGCTTCTTCCTTAAAAAAGAACAGAAGCAGAATCAATTCCAAACACCCCTTAATCATAATCATAAAACTTGACCTTCTGAGCATGTCTGTCTTTTAACATTTGAATGGAAAACCTCATAAGCTATATTCTTATGAGAATCTTTCTTTTAACAAATAGTTGGATTGCTTAGTGTTAAATATTTCTTTATGATATCAAGTTTTGCCTCTTTTAAAACGAATAAAATGAATTGTGTTAACTATGGTAGTCAACTAGGGGGTTTTGTGTACAATTTGTACAAGTCATGTACACTAAGAATTTTCCTTATATAATAATAGAAATAAATAAAGGAAGTGAATTTGAAGATAGAAATTAATAAAGGAAGTGATTTTGAAGTAGTATATTTCAAAATGATGTTTTCCTACCAATTTCCCTTTATGTTTTTCTTCATAATTCTTCCCCTAGAAGAATTATGGAGAAAACAATGGGCTTATGTGTCTTTAGTTGAGGGTTAAAGTGGGAAACTTTTACCTCGGCATATCACCTATCAGTGCTATGTAAAACAGATTACATGGGGGCTTTGATTATTTATTACCATTCAACTGTCCAAGTAGAATAAAAAAGTGAATGTTTGTCATTTTTGTGAATATTCTGGCAGTTGGCTATAAGTTGTTGTCAGGATCACTGAATCACGACCCCTTACCTATCTCTATGGGAAGTGATACCACTGAAGCTGCGGATGCACCCCCATCTCCTCAATCCATTAAGGTATTGAATTTATGGAATAATAATAATCACTCTTCCCTCTTCCCACTGAAATGAAAACTTTTATAAGTTTTCACTCTTCCCCGTTTGGTAGCTGTATTGTTGGGCTTATGGGTTTTATCCTCATTATTATTATTTTTATTATTATCAAACACTAACTTTATTTGATTATCATTGACTCATTTTAGCTGATATTAGAAAAATTATCAAGAGGCTATTTTTTTTTTTGGATCAAATAGAGTCAAATGCACTTTTATCCTTAACTTTTAAAAATATTACTACGTAGTTTTTAAGTTATGAATGCATGGCCAAATATTCAGCCACAACACATAGCAAATTCTGACCACCCGACTATATTAGCTTAAATTTATTATCCCCAAACAGTCCCTTAATTTATGTGATAGGATGATATTGCCTCTTCACAAACTAAGCACATCTTTCAGCCCATAACCCTTCCCAAATGGGCCCTGAAAATGGTATGCAAAGAAAATAGTCAAAGACACTACTTATTCATATGTGTAAGACTGTAAGATATTGTTCGAAAAATCATCCCTTATAAATATATATTTATTGTATAAATGAACACTTTTAGCCGTTCAGTCACACCCTCAGCAGAAGCAAAGCCTGACTATGCTCACCAAACAGATTCTTAAACTTTAATCCACATGGAATTTTGATTTGTCTTTCTTGAAATCTTTCCATTTTCTCCCTTCCAAGTAATTGATTAACATCCACCCCTCTTGTTAATATGGAGTACAGGTGCATCTTCAAATGTGCACTGAGCTTATAAAGTTTGTAAGTAGAGCCTCAAAAATACTTCCAGAAATAGAAGCATCCCGACCGCGATGCAGTTCTGGATTAGAGTCGCTTTGCATATTCAACAATGCTATTGTCAAGGCCAAGTCGATACTTCAGTATTGCAGTGAATCCAGTAAGCTCTATCTGGTATGTATTCATTTAGCATGTTGCTTAGTTAAGCTATGCAGTTACACTTTATGTATTTCATTTTTTAGCATTGTTAGAATGAGTAAAAAATATTATTTTATTTACTTATGAGGTTTTATCCTTTTATTTAAAGAAGGTTTACTTTACCCTTGTGGTTTACTCTTTGGATTTTAATATATCGAGCTGGTATAGAACTTTTTTCTCATTCAAACACTACATTGTTTCCAAAAGGCTCTACCAAACAAGGGAAAAAATAGTGTATTTATGAATTAAAAGCACTTTTTTTTCCGTGATGGGTAAAAACACTTCTTTCAATGTATTTCTTTCAACAAAAGCACTTAATTGTTGAAAACAAGTCATCCCAAATGCACCCTTATTTTGCGACCTTCCATCTCAAGTGGAAACAACATTACGAATTTTCTGTAAGTCTGTAACTATGGAAGATGACACATTTTTTGGTCCTGTGATCAATAAAGTCATTCTTGTGAATCTTGTCTTGTGATTGACTGATTGTGCCTTTACTTATGATTCTCCATGTGCGAAACCACATGTTTATAGTTATTACATCTTTTGATAGTCAAATGATATTAATGTTTTCTAACTACCACATTTGCAGGCTCTAACAGGAGATGCCATCCTCTCAAGATGCAAAAAGTCAACAAAGTTGTTGGAGCAAAGCTTAAGCGAGATGCAATATATGGTTCCCGTTATGCTGGCTGCAGAGGTAAAAGAATGAAAGAAAGATCTTTTTATTGTTTTTTAATAACCAAACTATTTATGGTGTATCCCACACAATGGGAAATGACATGCAAATTAAAGACATAGTTTTTTCAAAAATGACCTGGATAGATCAGTTTTTCTTTCAAATGAAAGCTGACCAAAAAGAAAACATTATTTATTGAGATGAATAACAAATAATTATTTACCTAAACTATGTAACCTGAAATACGTAAAATGTTGAAGTATTAGTTCCACATCAGTGAAATATAAAATAATAAATTAACATATAAAATCATGGGGTTATACTGCCTATCGTGTTAACCCTCTTATCCTAGTGCAATTGTGGTTTGTTTGGTATCCATTTTTTGAAGTAGCCCGTTCGGACCCGGTTGGGCATTCATCTCTTATCTCTAAAATATAAATAATAGACTAACATATACTCCGTAAGATCTCTTAGGGCGGAAACCCGAATCTTAATTCAAAAAGGCGTTATATTTGGCTAACCATAACTATTAAAATATGCATGCAGATCTCTCAATTAGTTGCTGATCTAAGAGAAGCAAGATTTAGCTTGGAGCCTTCTGAAGAGGAGGCCGGGAATGTTCTCAAAGATTTACTTCATGAATACATGTATGAATCTGGCCCCACCACAGACAACACACTAAAATCGATCCGAGTTGCAATGTTAATGCTTAACATAACCACCCCGAAAGCTCTTCTCATTGAAAAAAGATCCATCAGATCACTTCTGGACCAAGCCAATGATTCCGAACAGTCAAAGAAGAAGATTCTCTTCTTCTTTCTAAACCTTCTCAACAAATACGCAAAAAGAATCCTTAAAGATAAATCAGATTATGACTCTGTACCAAAACATGAAGATCCTTTACCCACATCAAATGAGGAACCTCCTGATGAATTGAGATGTCCTATATTGTCAAGATTAATGTACGATCCTGTCGTGATTGCTTCTGGAGAGACATATGAGAGGATGTGGATACAAAGATGGTTTGATGAAGGTCATGCCACCTGTCCAAAGACCGGAAAGACATTGTCCCACTTTTCGTTGACCCCCAATAACTCTATGAAGGATTTGATATCAAAATGGTGTGCCAAAAGTGGGGTCGCCCCTTCTAAGCCTAATATGCGGGCCGTGCGACCACACACGTGGGAAATCTCATCCGTTTCAATAGATAGCTTTGGAAGTTCAATGAATGATCTTAGGCTTCCAAGCGATTTTACCAATTCGTCCCTTGGCTCTTCGGATTCCTTGAGTCCTAAGAGCCCACCCAAGTATGCCAATGTGATTTCCCCAGTCTGTCCCTTGGAGTCATTGTACGGTTTGGAATTGCTTTCCTGGGAATCTCAAAGCGTCGTGGTTGAAAATGTTGGGGAAGTTTTGAAACATGAGGATGCTGATCAAGGTTTGAAGAAGAGGACATGTTATGAGAAGTTTGTTGGACCGCTGATGGGGTTCTTGAACAGTGCACATGAGTCACAGGATGGGAAGGCCCAGATTTTGGGTTGTCGGTTGCTGTCAACGTTCCTAAAGAAATTCAGGTAGCCTATTTACTTTACTCTTTCATTATCTCGCTAGAGTGAATTTGTTTTATAATATGTTACCCCCCTGTCCCACTATGTTAGATGATCTTTCTTTGTTGATTCAAAAAATTTAAACAATTTCCTAAATAGAACTCTTGCAGTTATATGCTTTTCTAAATTTACACTTTTATTATCATTTCACATTTTGGCCTTTTACTCTTTGGGGATCCATACCACATCTTCTTCATTAGAAAAGGTATACTGAATGAATTTTTCAGTATATGCTGTTTCCGGTATACTGAATGAATTTTTCTTTGCTTATTGCAGTAGTAGTGCCACCCGGTGCTTGGATGACAATGCATATGAACTGTTGGCTTCATTTCTTACAACAGATGCCTCCAGGGAAGCTCTCTCCATCTTAGAAACACTATCCTCTTATAACCACTGCCAGTACAAGATTGCGGCTTCCTGTGCACTTGGCCTCATTGACATGTTAAACTCCGAAAACAGAGATTTATTGGAGACCTCATTTAAAATCATTTACAACTTATCCGGAAACGACAACATCCGCCCATTATTTGAAACCTCAAAGTTAATCCAGGGACTGGTACCACTCTTCCAAGACACATACTTGGCGAGACAATCTCTTAGCATCTTGAAAAACTTATGCAGCAGTGAAGACGCGAGACTTTATGTTGCCAAAACTGACGGGTGTTTCGCTTCTGTTGTGAAGGTGTTAGAGAGTGATGATGCAGAGGACCAAGAACACGCTTTGGCGGTCCTTCTTTCTTTGTGCTCTCAGAGATCTCAATATCGTGAATTGGTTATGTCTGAAGGTGGTATTCCTGATCTTTTCTCTATATCCATCAATGGGAGTACCAAAGGGAAGATGATGGCTTCGGAATTACTAAGGATCTTGAGAGATGAATTCCAAGAGGCTGCTGGAGAGACTACCCCACCCGATATTGATGTCGTTATATATGGTGGCAATGATTCTACGGAGAGAGGGAGAAAATTGCCAGCCAAGGGGAGGGGTATTCTAGGAAAATTGTTCTACAAAATCAGCCCTGCTATGAAAAGGAAAAAATAAAAAAGTGGGATCCTTTGTTATTAACACCTACTAACCTGTGTCACTTCGTGAAGAAAATAGGTCATTGTGATATCAAGAACCCATTTTCTTCACGAAGTGACTGAAAATAAGTTGGACATGTGATTAACGATTGGGCGCTACAAATCCCATGGAATGAAAATATGTCATATTGCATGGAGAACAGGTCATTGTTTCACAAATATCTGTGAGGTGTATTCTTCTCTAAAGTGCCGGGATCCAGTTCTTGACTAGCATTTGTCGGGACTAACATGTAAGGATGCAAGGCCGCGTTCGGTGGCTCAAGCAATCCTCATGCAATCCTCGCTAATGTATTGTCTGTGGTAGAGAGTCGGATATGATGGTAGTACTAATTTAAAGAGTAGCCCATGTTGGTATCTTAATATATCAAATATCAATATACAGTTTTGCCTAAGAAGATGGTCTGGTTTGGTTCATAGATAATATTCTGTTGTAACATTAGGATTAGATGAGAATATTGAATACATTGTAATCTTTGTGTATATGTAAAATCTTTGTAGAGTTTGTTGATTGTGTACTTCTGTTTCTTTTCCCTACATATGTTAATTCGTAGGGACTTGATGTAATCAACTATCATAAACACATAGGATTGTATAAATTGTACATAAAATAAACAATCAAATGTTATAAGTGACGCCTATGGGTGGACTCGGGCTGGTTCGGGCCCGGGTCCGGGCCTAGGCCCGGTCGGGCCTCCGGTTCAGGAATGGGGGGCCCGGAACCGGCCCGGGTAATCCCTGGTTCCGGGTCGGGCCATGCCTTAGTTATTATTTTTCTCTCTCTCTTTTCCTAGTTAACCCCCAACCCTCCCCAACCACCCCAAATGGCCCAAAATACCCAGCCCAACCCAAAAAGTAAAAAAAATTGAAAAAGAAAAAATTAAAAAGGCCCGGAACCAGGCCCGAACCGGTCGGGCAGGTTCGTGATTTGGGGGGCCCGAGCCCGGAACGGACCCCCAGCGGGTCGAGTCTACCCGGACTGGTCACTGATCGGGCCATCTGGCCGGGCTGGGCCGGAACAGTGCCGGGCCAGGCCGGTTTCGAGTCGGGCCACCCGGCTCGAGTCCATCCCTAGTGACGTCTAATGCTCCGCAATACTCCTTTGCGCTACATTAAAAATAACCATTGATAAATTATATGAGAATGAGTGTAGGAGATAATTTAGTGTGGTTGTTTGAAAGTCCGTATTTAGACACGCATTTGATGCGTGTCGGCATCGGCTTTTGATGGTTTTCCAAACTTGCAAGTCTTAATTTTAGCTCAAGTTATGTTTACCAGACATTGGTTCAAGTTTTGTGTCATTTGGAGTCAAAATCAGGAATTTAGAGTTCGGCACCGGCGCTTGAGGAGCAATAGGGATGATTCGAGATGCATTTGAGAGTGGATTGAGAGCTTTGGAGGTCACCGAGAGGTTTACGATGAAGATTTGATGACAAAAGAGCTCTAGGATTGGCTATGAGATCAAACGAAGATGAATGGAGCTTGAAAACGACGATCAGGATGACCTGTCAATCGTTCAAGCATATCTCTTTGTAGAAGCATCCAATGTACACGATTCAAATCCCATATGAAAGCCAACTTCAAGGGCTACAAATCATATGAAGACACTATTTCGAGAATATGAAAGGAAGAAGGTGAAAACAGACGATGCAGTCAGATGATCTCTGTTGCGATTTCAGAATGACACCTTACACCATTTATTCATATCTCTTGATTGAATGATTCAAATCCAATTCTGCAAGTTGGCGTGGATAGATAACTTCATTATCTACAACTTTCATGAGGGAGGTTTTGTCAAATTCGGAAGTTTGACGCACGCCGTGCGTAGGGGAACGCACGATCGTGCGTCTGAGGCGAGAAAGCAAGGAGGCTACTGCCAACCACGCACGATCGTGCGTGGCAGGGGACGCACGATCGTGCGTACGTCCGAAACGCGGAGAAATGCAGATTTTGACAACTTTTTAGTCCCAGTTCAGCCCAAACTCATCTGTTTTCTATAAATAAGGCCTCCTTTCTCCTGTTTAAGTGTTACGAACATTACGGAGAGGCCTGGGGACGAATTTACTTGCGTTTTTATCATTGTTTACTCCAAGACCCTGAGATTATTTGTAAGTTCACCTTTTTAATTAATGACAATTAATTCTATTCATCCCAATTCTGTTGATTCTTCAATTATGAATTGTGAGTAGTTTAATTAGGGATATGGGGTTGATAAAGGGGTTGATCATGATGTATGGCTAGATTCTTGACGGATTAATTGCATGAGTTCCATTTAATTTGTGTTTGAATAATTTAACTGATATCTTTTGTAACCTGGAACCGCGGCTCGAATTACAATTGCTTATAGAATAAATTAAGAGAGATCTAATTTATTCTAGGACACATTCACACACACTTAATCGTTCACTAAGAGATTAGTAGTGATTAGGGGGCCATAAGCTTGCTCGTGTTGACAATAATTTAGGATCTTGTCGCATGAGAGATCAGCCTGGTTCCCTAAATTATTGTACTCTACGCCGCGAGAGCGGTAAGAACTTAGTAATGATTAGCTAGACTCAATTAAATTAATTTCATGTAATTAAGCCTGATCTGCCAGAAATCTGGTTATCCCGGAATCAATCTCTATTCTCTTCGTCGTTTATTAGAGAGAAACCAATCTTTCATTTTAATAGCTCTTTCGCATTATTTTAATTTCAATTCAACCTACCAATCTCGCACGACCACTAGTGGAAAAACGTCAAATAGAGGCGCTTCATTTGAGGCGCTTTTTAGCACAAACGCCTCTGTTAGCCAAATGTATTCATTTTTTTATTTTTTTTGAATGTGTGCGGCGTTTTTGGGTGAAAAACGCCTCCATTTTGTTTCTGAAACAATTTTTTTTAAAAAAAAATAATGTACTGTGCGGCGCTTTCTTCTAACAAGCGCCTCCATTTTGATTCCCGATTTGTGTTTTTACATGCGTGCGGCGTTTAAGTCGGAAGCGCCGTTGTTTTTTAAAAAATTAAATCAAGCGTGCGGCGCTTTATGAAAAGCAAGCGCCTCCTCCAACTCTAACCCTAAGTCGCCCCTACACGTCAATTTCGATCGAGAGGACCAGCGGACCGACCAAGGCTATCTCACGCGTCGATTGAGCAGCCGCGCATACCAGCTAGAGGACCAAATCTTCACCGTCGCAAGCTGCTCCATTGCTGCCTCCGTACAATAGCCGTCGTCTTCTTCCTCTCAGGCGCTGCAAATCTTCACCGTCGACTTGACTTCTCCGGCCCTGCTCTCTCGCCGTCGACTGGTCGCTGCCGTCGTCTCCAGCCCGCCGTGGACTGCTCCGGCTCGCCGTGGACTGCTCCGGCCGCATCACATAGACAAAGGTCAATTACGTTTAGGTATATTTTAGTTGATTTCACTTTTATTTAATTTTCTTTTGAATGTTTTCGGATTAAAGTATATTTCCAATGATATCCATTGTTTTCATGTTTAGGCTTCCTTAGTTTTTAATCGAGTGGGAATTACATTTGACATTGATAAAGGTGAGTTTATTTGTTCATTTCTTTTGGCATATATATTTGATTTTTCATTTTTATTTGATTTTATTTGATTTTTTTGGACTGCTCCAGCTAACAGTTAATTGTAATTTATTAACTGTTTATTTGACATGGATATCAGTGTATTTTATTTGATGATAGTATGTGTAATTATTAATTGTATTATGGCATTATTGTGTATATCTTTTTTGTTTTTTTAATGTGAAATGAAAAAGAGATGAAAATGTGACCTGCACGCTTATCCGATTAGAAAAAGAGAGAATCCCAAAAAGTAGAAGGTGGGGGGTTTGTTTCCAATATGAATTCATTATCTTTGATTACAGGCAATGTGGTATGGGAATAAGAACTGGTGCGGGAAAAATTTCCCAAATTAGGTATATCTGTTGCTGTCGGTTGTTTGTACAATTCTGCTCTTACATCTATCTAAATTCTAATATGTTAATGTCTTTGTTTCTTGCGTCCATGCATTAGTTGCAGTTAATCATCTGGATTACCTGGGAGTACAAGTGGCATGGGTAACAGCCAACAGGGCCATGGTTCCTCTCTATATTCATGAACATGCTTCCTTGGGAAAGTGGTCTGGTTCATTCTCCATTAGCTAATCGTTAATTGATTATCTAAATCTATGATGCTTTCTATATAATTGTGAAAGATAAACTACGAAGTTGATATTTCAAAGTTTCATCTCATTATTCATTCATAAGTGTTAGGACCCAATGCTTCTCAAATGTTTGTTGAGAATCCATTTAAAGTAGTCTGCATATCTTTAAGTTTCTGTGCATGATTTTCCAGCTATGTAATTATGTCCATCACTTGTAGATTGCTAATCTAAAGTCATGTCTTTGATGTTTTTATTGGATTTAGTTCTCCGGGTCTGGGATGTGCTTCTATTTGAAGGAAATCGTGTGATGTTATTTCGGACAACATTGGCATTGATTGATCTCTATGGTAATATTCTTGGCAGTAAGCATTGGTTGAATTTCTTGGTTGATCTCTATGCTTTCAAACAACAGAAAGCAGTAAGTTATGTTTTTGGGAGGTTTCTTGCCATGCATGAATAGGAAGCAATGACCTCTTATGGTCACACAGATATATGTGATTAATCTTAAAAGGAAAGATGCTACTCTTTAACTTACTGCTTTCTGTTGTTTGAAACATAGTTTGTATGAACTGTTCTTTTTGCAGGTGGTATGGTTAAAGGTTGAACTGTGCAAGTTGCTTGAAGAAAAAAGATCTGCTGAACTAAGGTAATATCATCTTAGAGCAGTCTCCTTTTACTTCTGATTCCTACCAAAGTGATGTATATCCAACTTAACATTTGTTTAGGCCATTCCCTTACCCTATATATCTAAAGTTATGGCTTTGTAATTTCTAGTAGTGATTCTGAGTAAATGCAGAGTAAATGGTCACTAAAAAGAGATTAGTATTCTGCTGATGCTTTCAAAATTTTGTACTGTCTTGAGAAAGAAGTGGAATCATATTGGATGGAAAGCTCATGGTTTATGCTGCATTTATATAGTTATTCGGTGCATTTATGTGTTACACTTTTACAGCAAATCTGGCTTTCCTGTCTACAACCTAAAGTAGAGAATTGCTTTAACGTTGATTATAGCAAATCTGGTTATTGCTATAATCAACTAATTCTTAGAATCTGTGTTAATCTGATGAGGGGATTGAAGTAGGGAACTTAATATTTCTTATACTTCAATAGGTGGATTTCATTAAATCATATAACTTATATATAATTTAGCTTCTCATTATTTATTTTGTCTATATTTGTATGATTATTTTCAGGTTTGGAATGCAAGAATTGAGCCATATACAACGGAGGAGTTTGATGACATTAGAAAAGTATGGGCTAAGTTTTTTGTAGATGAAGTGTTATGAAGTGTTATGACTATGTAGAATTGTGAAAATTAAGCAAACATGAATGTAATTTATTTCTATTGTGATGCAAATTTGTACCTTTTGAATTGAATTTGTACGAAACAATTCTATCGTTATTCTGGTTTTATGAATGAATGTGTTGTTTTGGTTTATAATTGATCTGTAAATAGAACAGGTTATATAGTAATTTAAATAAAATTATACGGAGTAAAAAATAATATTAACAATTGGAGGCACTTTTTATGACAAAAGCGCCTCTAAATAAGTTTACGGAGCAGATTTTGGAGGCGTTTTTGTGGCTAGAAGCGCCTCTAAATCAGTTTACGTAGCAGAGTTTGGAGGCGCTTTTTTCGTCAGAAGCGCCTCTAAATAGCGATATAAATTCAAAAAAAGAACATTAGAGGCGTTTCTAAAATAAAAAACGCCTCTATTTAAGTCGTGCGTGCGGCGCTTTTTCTGACCGAAGCGCCGCAAAATTTCTAATTTTTTTTTTTTTAAAAAAAATTAGAGGCGCTTCCAGTCTGAAAAGTGCCTCCAATTTAGATTTGCGACACATTATTTAGAGGCGCTTCGAAGCGCCGCGCGTGGGCAATTTCAAGCGCCTCTGATTGGCGTTTTTGCACTAGTGGACGCATTTATTTTATTTATTTCTTTTTAATCGTTGAATTTAGTTAATCTTTAATTCACATTTGTCCGTCCATGTGGAGACGATACTCGTACTTACACCACTATATTACGATCTATTTTAAGTGCGAGAAAACTCACATCATTGTTTTTGTAGAATAAACGGAGAACAAATATGAATATATATTATTTGCAAAAGTAGATGTAATAGCAAAGTGTAAGACATAAAAAACTAAAAAATAGATTATTTGGTGTGAATGAGAATTGTTGAGTTTGAATATCATTTGAAAGTTTTGAGGTTATAATAAGTCTGAACTCTGAAAGGTGTGGAGTGTGGACCATAAAAATCATATTACGTACAAATTAACTACTGTCGTTTATATATATTACTAGTTATTATGACGCGCGTTGCGCGATACGAAATGCCCAATGTTCTTATGTAACATGAATATTAAGATAAAATTGTGTGATGCGTTGTTTCATGAAAAATTGGATACACCGATTAAATAATTTTATTTGAACCTAGGTTAGTTTTGTTTTTTGAGTTTTTTTTTTTTAAATTAAGAGTGTCAGGGTCATTTTATAATAAAAACTTATAAAATGGAAGTCAAATAGTGCAAAACAATTTGCACCCCCCGCCCCCCCACCCATTTGTTTTTTGAGTTTTTCCTAAAATATGACTAAGAAAAAAGTCATGGACAAAAATGTGACTTAGTAACTTTAGTGATTATAATTGTGTTCAATGTTTCTATCTATCGTAATTAATCACTATACCGTAGTAACTTTGAACACAATTATAGTCACTAAAAGTTACCAAGTAACATTTTTGTCCGCTACTTTTCAAAGAGTAATATTAGTGGGATTTTTTCTTTTTTTAATCAACCTAGGCTAGTTAAGAATTGGACCATCATTAATAATGCAAAGTTAATAATATCTTGTTTGGGCTTCAATTTTCCGTAAACCCAATTTCCAGACGCATTTGTTAACTAATCACTCACAAGGCACAAGTCACAACAACTAAAAACTTCAAAACTCAAATAGAGAACAAAAATAGGATGCAAAATGTCCACCACGGACGAACGAACATTTTACCTAAACCTTAAACTCTTTACGGGGAATTAGTTACAACAGTTAACTAACAAGCGACTCTGAACTACGGTTCAAGCTATACACATTACTCTGGCTCGACTATTCCATTTTTTATGGGATTGTACTACCACATACATATTGGAGTCCTTGACTGAACTTCTTACGGAAGTTCAGGAATTGGCAAAACATTTGACAATTAATCAGAATGTATATAAAGTTAAGAGTTAATTATCAAAATAACACTAAAAGTCACTCACATTGTACAAATAGAATAAAAAAATAAACTATGTTTTTATAGGATTAATTATGTGTGTCTTGGACAAATATACCCTTATACGTATTTGACGTGCACTTTGTCACGGTGCGTCAAAATAAATTCAATACTAGCACTAATACGTAGTATAGTGAAGTAGAGTTCGTATCCACAGGGAAAGGAATAATTCTATTTTTATGAACTAGTAAATAAAAGGGGGGTTTTGGTATTGTTGGAATTTAATTAATTAAATACTAAGATGAGGGACTTATATGAGATTTAATTCAAAGATAAAAAGGACTTGGCATTGCTACTTTCCACTTTTTGATATATTTTAGTCGATCATTGTTATATCTATAACTTATCCCCTCTCGAATACTCAATCGAGGAGTATATCCAATTCATCGAGGGTAGTTATTAACAACGACCGTTCATTAATAACCCTTACTATTAGTCAAATATAGAACAACGCCGTATACCGATATAATAGTAGCGTTTAACCTCTTTAACTCCTTGATGAAATCAATTGAGATTGATAACCTCAACACAACGGTTTCGGTTTAACCAACAAAATTAATCCCTCTTAAGTTTATTAACCACGACCGTGCATTAATAAACCGAAGTTACTTACTTGTGAAACCATCAACGATTAACCATCGGTTCGTTGATCGTTTCTAGTAGTAATTAATGTCGGAACGTTAACTAATCGTCACTTAGCCACCCTCCAACATTAATATAGAATGAGATTAAGGGAAAAATTAATAATCAAGAGGAGAAAGTAAGAAAATAACTCACAACTTTAATAATCAACAAACTTCAAAAGCAAAACCAAGAAATGGAAGTTTAGCTCCTCATTTGGAGACTAAACATGCTATAAAAATATAAGAAATAACTATTCTAAACTGAGCTTAAGTATATGGAAGAAAGGATGATCAAAATGGAAGGAAAATGGGTTTATTTATAGGTGTTTTCAACACCCAGGGGCATTGACCCGCCCGGGTAAATGGACATACCCGACCGGGTAAACGTCAAAATCAAATATTTCGCCATGCTCTCATGTTTCTGCACGTCGTTTGGTCCCGGGTCGTGTCTGACCCGACCGGGTCCCCTAGTTGACCCGACCGCGTTCGGTCAAAATCAGATTTTTCCCCATTCTGGCGATCTTCGACATGTCCTGGTGTTTCGGGTCACATCTGACCCGACCGGGTCAAGTAAGGGACCCGACCGGGTCTGTGTAATTTTCAGCTATCTTCGTCTATTTAAATCTTACCCGACCGGGTGAAGTGTTCTACCCGGTCGGGTTTCAGCTCCTGGAAAGTCTAATCTCCGTTTTCCTTCACTTCAAAGTCTTCCTTTCCAACACCATAAATCCTAACTCTACTTTACAACTTACAAATGAGAACTAAAATACAAATACAACTAAAATCATACAAATGTTTACAAACTAATTAAAATGGTAAACAATCCACACAAATCAATCATAAAATCATACACTTATGCACTACTAAGTAGTGCATATCAAACATCCCCGCACTTGAACTTTTACTCGTCTCGAGTAAAACAAATTTTGTCCATGAAGTTTCCAAACCAACAATAGTAGCAATCACAACCATTCACGAGTGTTTATTTTGAAAGTCAACAAAAACAATGCCAAGTAGAGCTTCTGAACCTCGTTCAAGGACGTACAATCCATATGTACTACTAGTTGTCACACTTTTAGATGCGGAAAAAACTAAAGTTGAATCATAGATTTTTTTTTTAAAAAAATCTCACCAGTCGCCTAACACTCTCCCAATCACTTAATTTTGGTGGTCCAACTCTTTTTTGACCCTTTTCGTCTTCTAGAAAGTAACCATCATACAACTTATCTTCAACAACAATTTTATCAAAAGCGCCCCTATGCTTAAGTGTTGCAGTCAACATGAGGTAAGTATAATTACAGCTAGTGTTGTTCAAAATTAAACTCTCTCTAACCTTATCGAGGTCAGGATGTTCACGCTTTCCCTTTGCCATGATCTCCCTTGTGATCTTGTGCGGAATAGTAAGGCATTTGTCATCAAATAAAACAGTAAAGCCAAACCTGTCGCCACACCATGGGTTCCGCGTTCCCAGCTTCATAGCGCCTCGGCCACTTTGTTTCATGATCCTACATTGTTTCGCTCCATTGTTGGTGCTCTTCAATATTTGACAATTACTCGTCCCGATTTGTCATATGTGGTTAGCTCGGTTAGCCAATATATGCAGTCTCCTACAGTTGATCATTTCCAGGCCGTCAAACGTATTTTGCGTTATGTTAGGGGTACGATCTCTTATGGCATAGACTTTACACGATCCGCCATGCCTCCTGCCCTCCTTGGCTACTCCGATGCCGACTGGGCTCGTTGTTTAGAAACCCGCCGATCTACTTATGGCTATGCCGTGTTCTATGGTGGTAATCTTCTATCATGGAGTGCAAAGAAACAACCAACAGTTTCTCGCTCCAGCTGCGAATCTGAGTACCGAGCTTTAGCTAATACCGCCTCTGAGATTATTTGGCTAACTTATTTGCTTCGCGATCTGTGTGTTCCTTTGGTTGATCCTCCTCTTCTTCTTTGTGACAACAAAAGTGCAATTTTTCTTTCACAGAATCCTGTTGCTCACAAACGTGCCAAGCACATTGATATTGATTGTCACTTCATTCGTGAACTGGTATCTTCTGGCAAGCTCAAGATTCAATTTGTCCCCTCCGATTTGCAATTAGCTGATATCTTTACTAAAGGGCTATCCCGATCTCAATTTGAGTTCATTCGTACTAAGCTTCGTGTTGCATGTCATCCCACGCTCAGCTTACGGGGGGGGGGGGGGGGGGTGTTAAGGAAAGAATATTATAGCTAGTTAATACATAATTATAGCTACGTATCATATCATTTGTATATATAGAAATATCTATATTTATTCATTTATTTCTTTCCTTGTAAATGTAAAGACTTTACTATAAATATTAATACAAGGCCTCACACCAAATTCAAGGTGTGATATTCTCACAATCATGTCAAATTGTATTGTGACAAACATTTCGACAAATATTTGAACTTTTCTTTCTTTTTCCTAACACTACCGAATCTATATTGCCATAGTGCCTGCCATACACGGTCTAACCTATCCCCAAGGGTTCTTATGGATATAAAAATGACATTCGCTTAAAATATTAATAAAAAACCATATAATAATGTCTTAGCAAGTTTTGAGATCCAACACATATGGGGTCTGTTTGGGCTTTTGTGGAAAATTGTAATGAAATAAAATAGGAAAGAAAATTTTTTGAGCTAAAATAGGAAGGTAAAAATTTAAAAGATAGAAATTAAGAGGAGACGAATTAAAAGTCACGTGTTTTTTTTTATAAAAAGTTGGTCTATAAAGTTAATAAGTAAAATGTGGATGATCAAACATGCTCTTATTTATTTACTTTATTAAATATATGCTAAACAGTCTAAACATATGTAAATTATGCTATTGACATTTCATTTTTCTACATTTCCCTATACTTTCTACATTTCTCTGTTTTTTTTATACATTTCAATTTCACAATATTCAAGGCTAACCACTGTGTTTGACATTATAAAAATTAAATATACTCCATAATGATCAATTATAATTTTATCAGCTATTCATGATCTTATGCTTGACGTATGCAAGTATATGACTAATTAGAAAATTTGCTCTTATTTATGTTCCATGTCGTATGACTATATACAGAGTACGTATAGTACGCACGTATTATTATAGCTAATGTTCTAATTATCGACTTTTAAAGTACAAATGTGCGAGCCTGATAGCATGAATTGGGCTTAAAAAATAAGTTGTTTCTATAAATATTCTCACTTATGTAAAGGGATTGTGATATAATTAAAACGTATGGAATTGTACAAACCAAGTGGCTGATTTTAGGGCAATGATCCTAGGTGAGCACTCATTATAAGTTTCAATTGGACATATTATCTCTCAGTCCCTTCATTCCCCCGTTTCGGATTTTTGTGTTTGTTTTTCATGCCAACACATGCATGTAGCCGGCCAGTGTAGTAGGACTCACTGTGAGATTATATTGTACGTACAACACTATCTAGCTAGCTCTCTAGTACATTCCTTCAAATAACCTTAATTTTTTTTAAATTGTGCTATTGAATAATGATCAGATTTTTTAATAATCAATCTTAACGAGTGGATAAGTGATGGAGAAAGAGAGACACAATAATTTACTCTCCGATCATTATAATGTACGGCTAAAATGGCATCTTATCGACTTATCTTTATTCTTGCTCACTTTTGTATTTTAAACGTGCTTATAGCTTATTAATACGAAGTACTAAATTTCTTTTATCCACACAATGACTAATTAGTATACTTTTTTCTTGAAGGAAATTAAAACAACATACATGATTCATTTTTTTCGAAACATATGTAAGCATAATAGCAATATACCAAATTAGGAACATCATGTTTGGGAAAAATAATTAAAATACCCCAAACTTTGAAGGGGTGTGAGGTAAACTCCCAAACTTGCATATGTAATTTAAATATCCTAAAATTTATATAAAAAGTTATTTTAGCACCATGATCTTTTATTATTTCTTTCAAAAATGCTAATTTTTTGTGTTAATTTCATAATTTACAATATTTTAGCATTCATGAAGATGCAATTAACATTTGTAAACTTCCATTGTAAAATAAATAGTACTTCGTATTATCCTCCACTCAATATAATTGCAACGTTTTCACTTTGCTATTTTAAATTATACAATTAACACCATAAATTTACATTTTTGAAAGATATAATACATGACCATGGTGTTAAAAATAACTTTTCATATAAAGTTTGAGGTATTTAAATTACATATGAAAGTTTGGGGTGTTTATCTCACACCCCTTCAAAGTTTGGGGTATTTTAATTAGTTTTCCCATCATGTTTTAGTCTCTACATACGGTTTAGGCTCATGGGATCCGATCTGATTCCGTTCAAGGTTTTAATTTTTAATTTTAATTTTTTATGTGTATGTTTTAAACTCTCCCGACCCCTTCATATATCTTTTCCAGCTTTTAAATGAACTTATACCTCTTTTAAAGTGCTCCTTAGTCTTAAATATAAGTATAAGAATGGTCAAAAATACTACGTAGTACTGCCTCCGTCCCAAGTTAATTTGCAAAGTCAACAGTTTTTGGTCTGTCAATATTAAAGTTAAATCCTTCATAGTGATAATTAATTCGATTTTTAATAATTAAAATTTACATATTCAGAACTATATTATAATCTTTTCAAAGTTGCAAACTTCAAATTAGAATATAATTAAAAATTGATATCCTAATTAAATTAATAAAATGAAATTGTTTGAACTAAAAAAGTTAATTTTGCAAATCAATTTGGGACGGAGGCAGTATGAATTTTGATACTAATGTCAAAATATGACAACACAATTTTAGGATAACATTAATTAATTTACTCTAACTTATGGGAAAAAATAGTAGTCCTTTAATTTTTAAAATTTCACGTTATTTTAACACCTTGGAGAAATCTTTTTATGTACGGAGTATTTTCCTTTTGCTATAGTGATACAAGGAATTTGGTGGATGCATGCTCTAGCTAGCCTCACATTACATGTACTATTCATGTCTTTTTCTCAAAGCCGTTTGGTCTAAGTGTAGCGTCCAGGGGCGGATCTAGGAATGCAGAGTGGGGTGGGCTAAGCAGTAAAAAAATAGTTTGTTATTGCACACAAAAGATTTAACTTAAGAATGTTATCAAACCCAACTTTTATTTTGAAGTATTCGAGTTCGAGCGTGATTTCGAATTTAATTTGACAACCCGAGTTTTATGAACTTCATACTCGAACACAGACTAGTTTTTTAGTTCGAACAGTTATTGAAGCCGAGTTCGAGCATAGTGATATTCGGTTCGGTTTGAACTCGAGCATGTCGATAACTCACATATTATAGGAATAATTTTATATATCTTAACATTTAAATGTTTTAGTGCAATTTTATATTTTTTAATGATTATTAAACTCTGATATTTATTGGTATGAATTAAAGTACTTCTTTAAAGGTATAAAACTAATAAGTAAAAACAATCGGTGTACATATGAGTATATGACTAATAAGTATTCCCAATTTCAAAATGAATTGAGATTTTTTAATTTGTTATTTCCAAACAATATATAAACCTAGAGCTATTAGGTAGTATATAAATATATTAAATAAAAACATGCAAAAAAATTACACAGTTCAATTTTATAACAAAAGTATATATCTACACTTCTAAAAATAAGTAGTTCTTATGTAAATTTGCAGTTTTATAAAAGAATAGGATTGTATAATTTGCAGTTTTGCACCCAACATTAGCAAATAGGAGTATTGTACTCCGTATGTAAGTTTTTAATCTCCTCAATTTTTCCCACACCGGTTGCAAAGAATGGTTCATCCTATTAAGGGTTGGTTTGCAACCACTTTAAAAAAAAGCACTTCTCAACTTTTGGTTTTAAAAAAACACTTCTTTTGCCAAACACTATAACTTTTATTTTTCTCGGCTTTCGTGTCAAAAGTGCTTTTACTTTTTCTATTACACAAAAAGTACTTATTTTACCAAACACTGTCAACTTTTACTTTTCAAAATCACTTTATTCTCAAACACTATCAAGTTTTATTTAATCACTTCTCCCCCATTTCATTAAAAAAAGCACTTTTTTAAAAATAGAAGCTGTTGCAAATAGACCAGTCTCCTATAAAACAATTGCTCCTTACGTCAATGATGACTACAATATGCTCATTGTTTGGCTTTATGCATTGCGACCATATTCTGTCATGGATATGAGCTTTTAATTGATATGAGTTGTCTTTAATCATGCCCTTGGAGTATGTGAACCTTTTGGCTGATTCCCTCAGTTTGAGCGGCGTTTTGGGGTGGGCTAGACAATTCTTTTAGGATGGGCTGGATATGAAACCTATACCCATATTAATAGAAAAAAATTAGGTTGGGCTGGGCTGAAGCCCACCCTTGCCCCTTAATAGATCCAGGATATAAATTGATGTATGTCCTTTTTCAAATAGAACGTACAACCCCCTTTTTTTGTAAATTAAATTTAACGCAACTGATCAATGATAACACGCCGATCGACACACGAAAGTTCAAAACCTCAAATAGGGTAAAGTTCTATCGTATTGATCGTAGAATCTCCCACTCCAGGAGCCCCACCCCAACCCAACAGTATAGTAGGAATGTTAGTCACGGTGACTCAGACAGCAAAGTGACAGTATGCCCATACACATGTGTACACCAGAAGCCCAACTTTATTTCAGGTTCTGTAACCTCCACCCGGTCGTTGCGGGGATTCGAACCTTGGGCCATTGATCCAAATTTCCTACCGCTCGACCAACTGTCTTACAAATATGTGTAAAAGAAGATTATAAACGTATCTTTATGATTAAACTATGAGCTCAATTCAAGCACTCACTTTCTGTCTCTTGGCCTTAGAACACATTTTTATATATGACTAAACTCATTGTATAATACTATATGCAACTGTTTTTAATGGAAATAATGACATATTTTTATATATAACTTAACGAAAATAAAAACTAAAATAATGACACATTTACTATATTATGTTTGGCGTTGTATTATATGAAGTCATAGTCATAAAAAGTCTAGTCATATTTTTGATCGAGATTTTTATTCCTGTAAAATTATAAGAAAATTCTTCTTTTTATGGAGTGTGTCTTTAAAGAGGCACATCATAGTACAATGTCTTTTCCTTTAACATAAGTTGAATCGTATTCTTTAAAATTGGCAGTTTAATTTTTAGTTAGATGAATTATACCGATTTTATAAGATTCATTGATTTGTATATCCTAACAGTAATTCTTAAGAATTTGAAAGGAACGATGAACAGTTTGAGTACGATAATGATTACGTTGTGTAATTATATCTCTTCCATTTTACAAAAATTAAACGGTCACGTGGATTGACTACAGGTGAGGTCTTACTACTTCCTAAGCATGTAATTATTTAGTTTATTTTCCGATCTCAAAAGGAAATGGTATGATCAACGATAAGTATACACCTTTAAATAGTCACTTTTTCACTAATATTATGAAAATACAATACTCCTTACATATTAATATGGGGTATTTGATAATGTGAAAATTTTGATTTTTTAACTATACTATCAATAAATATTTTTGCTTATTGGAGTTTTACAAACATTTGATGAGCACCATGTTTAGCGTTCCTCAATTGCTTGGATCCTTGGTAATTATATTCTATAAACACAAATTAAATACTCAACAAAATATTTATATATCTAATGACAAGTATTTTTTTTAAGTACAAAGTGATCCCAACTTTGTCAAACTTTGTGCTATGAAAAATCCATCACAAAATTTTAACACATATAAATCCAATTTGGTCAAACTATTCGTTAGACTCTCACTGTCATCTAATGAAATAGTTAAACATATAACATATGCATCTAATGAATCTAGTATAATAGTCAAATAGCAATGGATAGAAACTCATATCTTGTCACAACCAAGGCCACATAGCCGATCACGTGAACTCACTAAAAGTTTGTGCCTTTATGGACCTTTTTGCATTTAATGGTGAAATGTTGACTGAGCAAAAAAGAATGCATGGGAGATGGATGAGAAGCATTTTCCAACTCCACGATTCTCATTCATCCATACGGACAGGAGACGGTTAACCAGCCAGGGAGAAGAAGCCATGAAATATGCGACAACCGTATTTTGATCAGATCCGTAACAAGTAACAATATTAGCTCAGAATTAATATGCAGTAGAGCAGTACTACTACTGCATATTTTCAATTTGACTTTATGAATCAATCTTTATAAACTTTGACCATTAATTATTTAAAATTTACGGAGTATATGACTATCACAAAAAATCAATTTATTATATTTCATATACTTCAAATGTTAATTTATTGTAGATTTTACCAAAAAAAATGTCAGAATTTAGAGTCAAACTTGCACCTAGGGAATTGTAAAAGTTAAATTATGAATTAATTATGTGATGGAGAGAGTAATAGTTTATATTTTTGCATTAAATATTTGTCGAATAATATCTCTATACACTTTATCCCACTATTTGTTTGATGGTTTTTTTATCGCCAAAACTAACAAATATATTAAAAGAACATAACATTCAGCACATGGCTGATAATACAATAAAAGAAAAATCAGTAAACAAAACGATAAAAAGTCTTATGTTTGTCGTCCGCCCTTGAACCAGACTTAGAATCTATCACCTCTGTAGAAGCAATAATATTCGCTGATCCTGTAATGAGCTTAACCGAGCCAATGACTAGAAAACCAGACGTCTCATCATCTGACTTAAATTCTAGAATCTTTCTGCTAGGAAATAAGAACACGTCCAAAACAACATGCATTTCGAAATAAAACACAAACAGAATAAAACGGAATTAAAAGAGATTTCATCCATCTTCTTCCAAACCCTTGACTCGTTTGCACTCCATGGCGACGGCTCGGAAGGGAGACGCGCCTGCCGCTTATCCGCCTCAATAGTCATGCTTTTGTATTGATTGACGATATCCTCCTTTGACATCCCTTGTTGTTGAAACGAAACCAAACTCCGCCACAACTTATCAACCTTTTCTTTGTCAACATTCGACCTTCGACCAGAAACACCAGCAGAAGTCGAGCCCTGGCTGCCAAAGCGCTGCATCCCTGATCCCGAGCCTGCTAGCACGACCAAAATTGACTGACGGCCGCTCTTCGTCGATGACGAAAGCGGAAGAACAAAACCCTAACTCGTAGGGAGATGACCGCTAGAGAGAGGGGCTCTCCAATTCCAACAATTGGCCAAAAAAACCAGCCCCGCTCCTCTGCAATGACCGATAGCGGACGAATCGAAGCTAGCGATTACCTTTCGGCAACCCTAGAGAGAAAAACGTTTGATGATTTTTAAAAAAAGGATTACTAAAATAAAACTTATTTGCACAAATATGATCAATAGTTACTAGTTTACTACAATGTAGTGTCATGGTAACCTAAGTTTAAAAATTGAACATAAGTTACTATATATGATTTCATTACTACTCTAGTCAGTAGTCATATTTTTGTAAACAATCTTTATCGGTGAAATTCACAAGAATAGTCCCTACTTTTAGGAATTCCGTTTAATACTTTCAACTCCTACTCTCACTTTTCTCTTCTTATTCTTCTTCTCGTGGCAAATTCAAACTAAAACACGTTTAATCTAGACATCATTTGCACCATATGTGGTTTTCTCTAGATTGGAACATAAAAATGTTAATCGAGACGAAGAGTGGTGAAGGGTAAAGTGGAGATAAAGATTGAGAGTATTATATGAGCATTAGTGTGAATTTACTCTAATTTAATCGTGTGGACAGTATTGCTAGTACAGATTATTTCTATGGACACTCTGAGTAGAAACTGTTATTGTAGAATCCATAAAAGTATGAATTCTTATTGTGAATTTCATCATTTTTATTTTGATCATAAATATGTAATTACTTCTTGTTTGATAGTATCCCACTATTATTATATATCCTCCCTCCGTTCCTATTTAAAGCTGTCATTTTGATTTTTATTCATGCGGAGTACCACTGTACCAGTATTAAAGAAATGACATTGTTGTGACACTATTCAACATTGTTTGACACTTGCACTATTTTGTTTATTAAATAAGAAAAGTTGACTTTTTTAAAGGACATTCAAAAAAGATAAGTGAGAACTTTAAATAGGGATGCATGGAAAAATAATCCTTATTAGGGCTTTTTTATAGGGATCGACTCAAATCCAAAAATATGCCCACAATATCATTATGGGGTAGTGTAATTAACCTGATTCTCCATTAGTTTCTGTTCGATAGACGTGTTGATAACTCATATACATGTCATATCTGTGTTGTAGCTAGTGAGCGTATGTTTGTCAATACTTCCATGTTTTTCAAAGTGATATTTTCTTTTATGTAATATAGTAATGGTATTATATAAAATCATCCCAATTGAAGGGAAGGGACACACATATCCGCCGGATTTAAGAATATGGACCTAACGGCGAGGTCATTTCATTTCTTTTCATAAATGATGGGTGGAGTTACCCCAAGGGTGGGTGAATAATCTTACTCGTATTTGGGTTTGGTTTGGTCCGTTGGAGCCCATTCACTTTCCTCATTACCGAATATGGTTAGATAGGTATGTGACCTTTGTAGGGTATGTCCTAAACTTTTAGGGGTGAAAGAGCTAGGAAGGTTCAATGTATCAAGGGTGTGTGATCTGGTACAGTAATACGTCATTGTTTGATAATGACTAATTATTAACATTCCTCGGTTGTGTCCAATGATATATGGCCCTAAATTGTGTACTTCTTTCAAGCTTCGTTTGGTTGATTAGTACATGTGGTTCCAAGTCTCAAACGTAGCATAGGCTAGTGTGAGGCGATAGATGGTCAAAATCGTCCACCACACAACATATGAGGATAACACTTGGACTTCATATATAGCACCAATCACAAGTAGGGGAAATAGTGGTACAAATTAAAAGTTTTTTTTTTGAAATGATGTGTACTGTTCGGCCAATATTATCCAAAAAGTAAGGTGTGAAATCAAATTCTTACTTTATAAAACATTCTTTCAAAAATAGGTTGAAGAATACACTGCTTCTTTATACAATAAATATATATAGTAATGTAAACTTTAGACTAAATTTTTGAATACGAAATAAATATCTGATCAAATCAAATCAAATGTTGAATAAAATAGTTGAATCCAATCCGGCGTGAATTGGTTATCAAATTTATACAATTCAAATGTTGAATACTTCACATATTGTGCACGACAGTTGGCATACGGACAATTTGTGAATCAAATTTGACCGCCTTTTTGTGAAGAGAACCGTTTTTTGCATAGACAAAAAATTTTATCTTCGTCAAAGGAAATTTTAAATTGTCGGTGACATAGAATTTTTTTTTTGTCTGTGTCAAAAATAGGTTCTCTTCAATCCCACTCATGTATTTACAACTTAGTTAGAATGTTCTCTTTTGGACTATTTTCAGTCACAGACTAGACTAGATTTTCATAGTTATAAAATACACATATATTATATATTTATCAGATCATGTCAGACTAGTTCAGATCAGACCAACAAATTTTAGTTTAAAAGAAAACATCCTTACAAGGTTTTTACATATTCACGTTCACAATAGTCAATAGACCATCATATTCAAGTTTGGTTGAGATTTGTGCAGGAGAGAGATAATTAACAAGAATCACAAATTCTTTACTTAAATGGGAAAGTGACAAAATTAGTAGGACATTTAAAAAAGATAAATTTGCAAAGTTTTAATGGACAAGGGAATATGAAAATAAGAATAAAACTTTTTAATAGCGAAGGAATTGACCACCACTTCACACGAGAAAGATAAGTGAAAATTAATAAGAGCATCTCCAATGGTAAAATGTGCACGGTGCACACGTGGCATGCATGAGAAATAGCCACATAAATATTAGTAAATAAATTTTTTCTTTCCTTATTGAATGATTTTATACAGTTTTGGTAAGTTTTTCTCTACAATGTCAAGGAGACCGTCTAGATGTTGACATTGCAGGGAAAAACTTACCAAAATAGTATAAAATCATTCAAATAAGGAGAGAGATGATTTATTTGCTAATATTTATGTGGTTATCACTCATGCCACATGTGCACCGTGCACATTATAGCATTGGAGATGCTCTAATGGCCGCTTATCATTATTGAAAATAGATGCATGAAATGGTCTTTATTTTTAGGAAAAATTCACAAGAATAATCCTAACTATTAGAGATCTTCTAATATTAATCCCAAGTATACATAATTCCAAAGTAATCTCAAATACACCATCAGTCTTCCCAAATTAGTGCATGTTACCTATGACCTGCTCAACCGGTAAAATAAAGAAAAGGAACAAAAAAACTAAAATCCTTCATCTTCACGAACGATTCTTGCTTCCTTCTCTAACACCTAGGCTTCACAGTTTCTCTGATCCTTCTCTTTTAATTTTCTCAACTATTCTTTTTCCTTCCCCTCCACAGCAGAGAGTAGATCTCCTTCCCACCTTCCATTTTGTTCTCCAATTTGCACCTCAAATTTGTGTTTAATTCTTTCAATTTCAGATTTGCAAAGTTTAATTTCATCAATCCAACTCAAATGTGACACTGTTGATGGATGTCGATGTTGAAACTTGAGTGATGACCATAAACCATGGAGGCTGGACCAATCAGGACGAAGGGACGGATGGCTACGAAGAGCAGTTGGCATGGACGGAGGTTTGATGTCGAAGAACAACTCAGATGGGCGATGATGTTGATGAAGACGGACGGCCAGTTGGCCGTTGAAATTCTACAACGGCTTTAATGGCGACGATGGAACAAAGAAGGGCCGGCATTTCCAATCTCCTGAAACATTCCTACGCCCACTACCAGTAAGATGAAGCAGAATGAGGGAAAAAAGGAAATCCAACAATAGAAGGAGATGGAACTAAGAGGACAAAAAGAAACAAGAAGAAGAGGAAACATTTGAAATACGGGAATGAAAAGAAGAATTTGATACATACGAAGTATATAACAGATGAGAGTGAAAAGGGTTGGTCGCTGGGACAGAGTTGCAGAGAAGACGATGGGAGAAAGAAAAAGGGAGAAAGAAAAAGGGAAAAAGAAAAAGGAAAAGAAATAAAGGAAAATAGAAAAATAATCAAGCCTAATTAAAATTTGCCTCGTGGCAGAGTAACCGGCTGAAGTTGTTAGTTCAAGTCACATGCTCATTTTTAGAAGATACCATATGTTGTTTAGATTATTTTGGAATAATTCATATTTCGGATTAATAAGAGAAGATCGTCAATAGGTCGGATTATTAATGTGAATTTTTCCTTATTTTTATCGAACTTTTATTTTAAAATATTGTATGTAATTATACCGCCTCATTTTAGATTTCAAAATCGAGTTGTCCTTCGATTTTATTAAACCAATATACAATACTCCGTATTAGTTCTCATATTTCTGCCACAAAATGTATTTTATTTGAAACAAATTCAATGTGTCCAAGTGGCTCATACAGTCATACCCCTAGGCCTCTTTTAGCTATGCTAACCGCCGTTTTGGATAGAAGCGGTCAAGCTGGCCTCCGATGCTAGAGTGAGAATCAGAAAATGTGTGGAAATTTCCATCCAAAAGGTGAATATGCCCCTAATTCACACCCCACACACAAGTTGTAAGCATTTTAGGGATAAAGAAATTCAATCTCAATTGATTTTTTTCGCTATACAGTATACATCCCCCTTAGGGATTGAATTACGTTTTTATACTATGTATATTCGTTAAAATTGTATCATCCGTTCTTTTCGATTCGTCCTATTGTCTCATACAAAATTTGACAAAATGTGTGGTTTTAAATTATTTTTACTTTATTCTTTTTTATTTATTTATTCAGTTTCAACCATCATCAATCACATAAAATCATTTTTCTTAATAATCGCATTACCTTTCTCATGACCAAATGTTAATAGAATGGAGATAACATATTTATCTAACGTAATCCTTCCAGAATAATCCTAGGGTTGGGCCCGAAAAATCCAAAACCGAAAACTGAATCAAATCATACCGAACCGTTGCCAAATAAAACTGAACCTCTAACAAACTGAAACCGAATGTAACAAACCGAACCGAACCGTATTTGTTTGATTCAGTTTTGGTTTTTACCCTTCAATACCGAACCGAACCGAACAAACTGAACTAATTAAAATATAAAACTTATTTGTCAATTGTTAAACATTAATTCTAACTAATCCTAATATCATTAACAATCTTTGGTTTTCTTGTGCTAGAGAAATAATGTTTGTGTTATGTTTAGTTTAGTTTAGTTTATAAATTCATTTACACATTCATTGCCTATACTTGAATGATGATAATATGTTTTTACTAGTTATTAGTTTTAATTAACTTTTATTTTTATTTAAACCTATTATTGATGAAATAATAAATATTCATATCAACTATATCACATAGAACGTATATACTCATGAATTTTTTTTGAACTAGTCACAAACAATGTAAATTAATAATATTATATACTTTTATCTCTCTCGCATACTCATATAATTCAAGACATATTTATTTATTTTCATTTTTATTTTATTTGTTGTAGTGTACTTGCATTCTTTGTGTAATATGTTTGATCCCTCAAAGTATTATATGGAGTATCAATTTTAAATCAAATGATAATTTTTTGGTAAAAAACCGAAAAAACCAAAACCGAATTGAAACAAACCGAACCAATCAAACCGTGGTTCCAAGTTTTGGAGCGTAAAACCGAACCGAAACCAAACCGAACTTTTTACTTTGATTCCATATTTGGTTTCAAGTCAAAACCGAATCGCAAGAACCGAACCCACCCCTACTTCTCCCCTAAGTCGTAATTTGTTTCATAGAGCCCACCCATAAATTATTGAATGATAATCCTTTAAGGTCTGAAAAATAACTAATTAAACATCCTTTGTTGGACATATATGTTTTTCTTACTAAATGGTGTTGGTCTTATGGGGATCAACACCATCCTTGCATTCGGGATATATAACCTTTGATTAGGCCCGATTTGCTCACTTATAGCCTTTCATGTCCATTCACCGTTCAATAGTAGGTGTGACTTCGGTTCTTGCAGTTTGGTTTTGACCTAAAACCAAATATAGAATCGAAGTAAAAAGTTAGGTTCGGTTTCGGTTCGGGTTTACACTCCAAAACTTGAAACCACGGTTTGATTGGTTCAGTTGGTTTCGGTTCGGTTTCGATTTTTTCGGGTTTTTTACCAAAAAAATCTCACTTGATTTAAAATTGATATAATACTTAGAGGGATCAAACATATTACATAAAGAATGCAAGCAAAATACAACAACAAATAAAATAAAAATGAGAAGAGATAAATATGTCTTGAATTATATAAGTATGCGAGATAGATAAAACTGCATATATTATTGATTTAATTTGTTTGTGAGTAGTTCGAAAAAAGTTCATCAATATATACGTTCTATGTGATATAGTTGAGATGTATATTTATTGTTTTATCAATATAAAATCTTTAAATTATCTAAAAATAAAAGTTAGTGACTACTACTAATTAACTAGTAACCACATATTATCATAATTCAATATAGCTACATTATTGCAAACAATGAATGTGTAAATGAATTTATAAACTAAATTAAACATAACGCAAACATTATTTCTCTAACATTATTACAGTATTATACTGGAGCTTACATGTACCTTGTTGCTGAATTCTAGTCGGCTAGCACTTTTTATTAATTGATATTGCTTGGAACGCATGGCTCAATGTCTGTTGTTTTTTTTTATTTGAATTTGAATTAAAATCCATACGTACATTAAAAAAAAACTGTACGCACATGTTGATCTTTTGATATTTACATGCATTTTGTAGAGTGAGTATGGAATATGGAAGTTTTTTATTTATTAAACGCGAAACGTATTTTCCTTTAACATGTACTACGTATTTGTTAGTTTTCATGATTTTTGGGTTTGTAGACACCTTAATTATATTTTATCTAAAAGTAGTATAAACGGGTGCACTTGAAATTGTTCCTTTCAAGTTAATACTTCGTGCATATTTTAATAGGAGATTTATGCTTGCGATCTCCTTAGTACTATCCTCCGTATCATAATAGTTGCAACATTAGAATTTACGCACTATTCATGTACTCTACTTTGACTACGTTTTATTTATTAATGTATGTGAATTATTATTTTAAAAAAATATTGTTAAATTCGTCTTATTACAAAGTATCATAATCTGATTTTTAATTTTTTTTACTAATAGAGAATTAAATATAATGATGGTCAAAGTTGTGCATTGGCAAGCGTGAAAAGTGAAATATTGCAACTAAAAAAGAACGGAGGAAGTATATGATTTGATAGTGACTTAAACTAGAAGAGTTGAAGTCGTTGAGTATATGCTAGTGAAATATTGAAAGTGTTAATGATATTGAAATAATAAACTAAGATTCAGGTTCCGGTTCTTCATCTTAAAGTCAATCGTGTCACATCCCTGTTTATGCATCCTATATTATACGTAGTATTGTACATGCATGTATCTCACATCCCTTCCATTTGAGTTGTATAATTTGGCCTGCGAATTAGTTGAATTTTTTTACCGTGTTTGTTCTACAAAAGTTGGTATAGCAATTCATAACTACATCTCAGGAAGATATCATGGTAAATATTAAGCACATGTCCTTATAAATATTAGGAAGAATTTGTATGCTTTGTCTATAACTTGTGTCTCTATTCTTTCTCAGATCCTTGTTTGTAAAAAACTAAGAAGCCATATACTTATGTTAGGTTATTTGTGCTGAAATTCTATTATTTCAACACATGTTAAACTGTGATCCTCTTCCAGAGATTGTGTTTATTACTGATGGATTTATGTTACTTTTTAGTTTGATTCACCAAAGCTGCATTTTAAATGCCTTTTTGTTGAGTTTCTAGCCCCTGTTTCAGTTTAGGGACACAAACAATATGTTTCTTATTTGGGTTAAGGATGGTTTTATGACTTTATATTTTCCTCTGGTCAGTATCTTTTGACAGATGATCTATTTTTCTTTCCTCAATCTCCCAGCTTCTCTATTATCTATTATTGTCATTTTGCAGTTCACATCCAAATAACCTTGTTTAAAAGCCCTTACAGTGCTCTAAGATTCAAATGTCCCTGTTTCGCCCTCTGTAGAAACCTCTGAACCCAACTAAATATGTACGAAGCATATGTTATAATATGAAAAGTTGCTTTTAAATTTTAGTAATTAGAAAATCAGTTTAGATATTTTAAGTATAACAAGTTTACAGTATGTTTGTTTTAATGGTTTATGTTAGTTTTATGTATTACAGTATAAGTTGTATGAATTAATGTTTTGACATATGTTAGATTGTTGGTTTTATGATAGTTACTTAATTTTATGTTTTTCTACCAGTGTTTCCCTGAGAAGCATAGCTCTTTCAAGGATGTTCAAGAGTTTACAGATGGCTTTTCTCACCAATTAACACAGCCACGCCAACCCTGAAGGTTGAATTATAGATTCGTTTTTGAAGCACAATGACTGACTAGTAGCTGACCTGACCTGAGGAAGTCTTATTATGACTGGTGGGTGATCTTATTTTGAAAGTGCAACTATTGAGGATTGGAAACAACTACTCTGTTATGCTGGGATATAATAACATAGTTTATGGTCATAGTGACTGGCGGTGAAGCTTAATAATGGAGCAAAGAAAAAGGCAGAGAGATGTAGAAGATGAACCGGTGTTAAAATTTATATTGCTTCATACTTCATAGACTCATCGTGTATAGATTAGTGTGAAAAGCAACTTTTGAAATTACTTTGTTGAATATTTGAATACTTCATTTATATAAGCCCAAAATTTGTGTTGAATGAAATTTATTTTTTTGGTTTTACCGAATATTAGAAGCTTTATGTGATGGTTGTCACTATTTATTGTTTTAGCATCAAGACGTGCTTGCCTCTAAAACATTCATAACAACGAAATGGGTTGCCACTAGATCATGGTTGCCTCTAATTATATTTTGAGACAATATAATTCACTTGCCTGAAACTATGTTATGGGACTATATAATATGTCACGCCCCGGACCTCCCCGGACACGTCAACAACCCGCCGTACAATACGAATAGTCAACCGCAGTCCAACACATTCATATTATACAAGGCGTCTCGAATATCATTCTCACGTAAGCCATCCATAAACAAACATAATAAGTAATTCATAATGCAGCGGAAAACATTGTTTAAAACAAAAAGGCCACACCGGGCTATTCATGAGCACGCAGGCTCCATAGTAAAATATCCATGAGCATGTTTATTAATGTTTAAAATCCGAATGGAGGAAGCACGAACCAAGTCTTCGCTCCTAGATGATCTCTCGAGCAACGAGCACAGGAAGCAAGCTCTAGCCTCAACCTGAAAAATGGTGGTGGGACGCCCCCGAAGGGGTCAGCACTCTATAGGGCTATAAAGTGCTGGTGTGGATGGCATCTAATAGATATACAACAAGTATTTCAAACACAAGACCCTCAAATAGGGTGATAATATAATCTAGGCCGTAACCCCAAGTTACCCCGTTTTAAAATGTACTTACTTTATATATAAAGTCAAGTAGTCGGCCCGTAGGCCCAAGGTTTGTTTATCAAACATACCCCAAAATCCCGTGACCCCTAGTCACAACAATACATAGGGTTCAACCCTAACACATATGTTTGCATTCTCGAGTCCAACTCGACTACATCACCATGCACCTTAATTAACATGAGCTAACTACTCCACCGTGCATTTCTCGAGTCCAACTCGACTACATCACCATGCACCTTAATTAACATAAGCTAACTACTCCACCGTGCATTTCTTGAGTCCAACTCAACTACATCACCATGCACAACAATTAACTCATCATGTCTACCCAATGCAATTCTATGAGCACGGCTCAAGTACATCTCCTTACATTGGCATAGACCCCAACTCCTAAGCACTCACTATGCCTAGAATTGTAATATCAATAATCTATTTTGGGACATCCCTACGGACTGCCCAACCATGATCTTAGCATCACATTACATCAAATTTGTCACTTGCATCACAATCAAGTACATCAATTATAATCAAATCCTTAGATTCAATTCCCTTAACAATTACAACAATCATTAACTAGTATTTCAATACTATTAAGATTATTCTTATCCATCATATATTCCATTTGTAAAACCCTACATATTTAGAGATATGTAGCAGCAACTTAATCATTCAATGTAATACATAAATAATCATTTATGTATCTACACAATTCACACATGAGTAAAATGACTATTTCACACAATAGTTCATTTAACTCCATTTTTATCAATACTTTGCCGAATCATTTCTCATTTCATTCTTTGGAAAATAGATCAATATTCCATCAATAATTTATCATCATAATTCATGGAAAAACATGATTTTGGCATTTAGGTAATCTCATGCTTAACCTACAAGTTGTAAGCAACTAGATGTCGGTCCTCACCTCAAATGAGCTTTAAAACCTCCCTTCTCGATCCAATGACCAAAGCCTCGGCCAAGGAAGATTGGAAACTAGTTCATTGCTTGAAAATGGGTGCTAAACAGCCTCCTCAAGTTGCTATTTCAACCCTGAATTGTTGATACGAAAACAGCCCCTAGAACGGGTGTTTTCCGGCTAACTCGATTCCTAGTTTTCCAATATTTGCATCTAGGTTAGTATCTATGTAACACCGCCCCCAAGTATTTGTACTTTATCAAATTATGTATTGAACCCGAGAAATGAATAAACGCATTTTACGTGATTGTGAATTTTTATCATTTCTTTTACGTGAATAGTAAAATTCATGTGGGGCCCACACCGGAAGTGGGGGCCGCCCGATATGTTCGGGACCACATATTATATTCATTTGGATCAAGGTAACATGAGTATAATGGTGGGCATCCTTGTTGGACCATATAAATTATGTGAGTAACCGTTTGGGCATATAAAGCCCATTTATCGGTACTGAAGGAATATCAGATAAAAGGGCCATAATAAATTATGGAGACCATCAAATTAAAGATGGGAACATACATTCATTCTTATAGCCAATATTAATTGGAAGAGTGATAGATATTTCATTTTACCCGATAAAATGAAATATAGTTAAAACAGTCCGGAAAATACAACTTTCGGGACCAAGTGTACACTTGGGGACACAAAGGGATGACCTCCCACATATGTGGGGGCCACCCCACGAAATCATTGGAGACAAATGGAGGAGGTGGGCGGCTGGAGTGATGGAAGGAGGATGGGAAGGGTTGACTTGAGGGAAATGGCATCAAGTAAGGACATTGGGGACCATAGCCACATTATTTTGGAGGTAAAAGCCAAAGGATAACCATATACTCTCCCCTTAGCCAATACATCCGACCCTATCACTCATTTTTGAGAGAGGAGCTCTGCAAAATACTATCTCCACCATTTCCATTCGAACCAAGTTCAAGGAAGAAGAAGAAGGACAAGGAGGGGAGGAAAGAGGAGGAAAACTTAAGGATTACCAAGGTAATGACTTCATTAACCTCATTCCTTTTTCCTTAATCCTCCCATATGATTATATAATCATGTTCCAGACCCCTAGGGTCACTATACATGTTATATGTGAAGAATAAGGGGTTGGAAGGTTGGTTCATATCCAAAACGGATTTAGAGAACAAAGTTGACCGGTTTGCCGGGAAATAACCTTTTAGAGGTTATTTGTATTGATATGGGTTTTATGATGATAAAACCTTGTTATTAACTTGTATAAGGTATTCCAAGAACTTTCACGGAGTTGAAAGGGGTCGCCGGAGTTGTCGCCGGAGTTAGTTGAAGTTCACCGGAGTTTTACCGGAGCTCAATAAGGAAGGCTAGAACTTCATAAGCTTCTTTTAAGGTGAGAAGACGGCTATATGCCTTATAACTTTTGATTGAGGCATGAGATTACCTAAAGTAATCAAGGATATGTTTTACGGAATGATTAAAGTTAATCAAGTATGAGCTTATGCCATGAATATATATAAAACAAAGTTGAAAGGCATGTTTGTATGTTTGGTGATTACAAATGTGATAACTTATTATGTACAATGATCCAGGGGTCAAAAATGGTATTTTTGGATCAAGGACTTCAAGTAGAATGTGCATATAAAATTTCACGTTAATCGGACTTCGTTTGGGCGGTCAAACGGGCGTTGACCGCCGAGACAAGGGTGATACCCGACCGGGTAAGATGGATACCCGACCGGGTATTGATTAAAAATGGCTCCAGAAGCCACTGCCACACTAGACCCGACCGGGTAAGGTCATGGACCCGACCGGGTCTCAAGTAAAGTTGTTTCCAGGGGCTTCTGACCCGTCCTACCCACCCGGGTAAGGTGGATACCCGACCGGGTATTGGTTTATACTCAAAACGGGTAGCTTTTGAGTAGGATAACGTGGACCGATCAGGTGGGACCCGTCCACGTTGGTTACTAAGGATTATTATATGACTATAGGACTAGGTATTGTCCATAGTTAAGTGAATGAAAGGTTAGCCATATCCAGGTTAGGGTTTGGTTAGAAATAAGGGTGAGGTTGAGTATCCTCGGGACGGTAAATGATCCCAAAACTCGGTGAGGTTGAGTATCCTCGGGACGGTAAACAATCCCAGAAACTCGGTGAGGTTGAGTATCCTCGGGACGGTAAACAATCCCAGAAACTCGGTGAGGTTGAGTATCCTCGGGACGGTAAACAATCCCAGAAACTCGGTGAGGTTGAGTATCCTCGGGACGGTAAACAATCCCAGAAACTCGGTGAGGTTGAGTATCCTCGGGACGGTAAACAATCCCAGAAACTCGGTGAGGTTGAGTATCCTCGGGACGGTAAACAATCCCAGAAACTCGGTGAGGTTGAGTATCCTCGGGACGGTAAACAATCCCAGAAACTCGGTGGGGTTGAGCATCCTCGGGACGGTAAACAATCCCAGAAACTCGGTGAGGTTGAGTATCCTCGGGACGGTAAACAATCCCAGAAACTCGGTGGGGTTGAGCATCCCCGGGAGGGTAAACACTCCTGAAACTCGGTAGGATATTATGAAGGTAGAATGTAGCTCTCAAGCTAGGCATTCAGGAATGGAAAGGGGATAGGTTGGGAAGTACCTTATCTCTAAAAGACTCTTTGAGATAAAACGACCTACGGGTCAAGTATTTTACAAGTATATACAGTATGTATTATCTTGGGAACGGGGTAACAATGGTTACACCTATAAGTATATGTATCACCCTATTTTTGGGTCTCGTGTCTGAAACATTAGTTATTCCTCATATAGCCTGCTTGTCACTAGTACTTCTATGGAGTACTGACCCCTTCGGGGGCCCTCACATTTTTCAGGTTGAGGCTAGAGTCCTACTACCTGCACCTTTGCCTAGGGTGATTGATCAAGGAGGAAGACGTGGTTCGTGCTTCCATTCTCATTTGAAATAATGCAACTGCTCATGGATAATTTTAACAATGTTTTCTATTAAAACATTTGGGGGGCCTGCGTGCCCGTATTTGCCACGTGTGGCTAAGTATCAAACATATCTTATTTTCCGCATTTGTTTGACTAATATATATTGATGTTGATTGTATGGGTTTACTAATCGGTTTGGCAAAAGAATCTAACGGACGCCTTGTATGATCTGATAAGAATGAACTACGTTGCTCTTATTGGGTTGTACGGCGGTTGTCTACGTGGCGCAGACGCGGTCCGGGGCGTGACAATTAAGTGGTATCAGAGCCAGGTTTTCTAAACTATATAATTAACCTCTCAATATAGGATCATCAAAAAGTTTTGAACAAAACCATGAGCAAAAGTTTTTGTACTTAAGGAACCGTTGGAAACCAAATTATTGACCTCTTATTGTTAAGACGGTACCCTTAACAGTTTGTTGGCCATAATGTTGGACCAAGTGGTGTCTTTTGTACTATTCCGTCAATCGACATTGATACGAGTCTAACGGCTCATTTCAAATTTCTTTCAGAAATGGAGGGTAGACGCATGGGTACGAGGAACAACCCGAGAGGGCAAACTCCGGTGACGTCCGAAGGGGTTAGCCAGGTTGCATCTCGGGGCGCGAGAGGCGGTAGGAGAGGCCGTGGAGGCCGTGGAGGCCGTGGAGGCCGGGGAGGTCATCGGGCTCAAACCGTGAGCGATGGCCATGTTAGCTCGGTGCATGGGACTCACACCGAGGATTACGACTCTACATATGTTCCCGAGACGGAACATGAGGAGACCCCATATGATGGGGGTGATACGTACACCGATGATGATGACAATGATGAGAGTGATGCCAAATTCGCCCAGATGGGTGAATTGTTTGAGTGGTATCAAAAGGAAAAGCTGAGGCGAGATCTTAGGCGCCAAGCTAGGCGTGCCTCTCAGGGGGCTTCAGGTCACGGGAGCCGGGGGGCATCCGTGGCTACACCTGTGGCGTCACAGGGAGTACAGGGCGGAGGTTTTTGTGTAAGAATCTCCAAATACCTCAAGGAGGCTAGGGCCTTGGGGTGTAAGTCATTTGATGGCAAAGGCGACATATCTGTGGCTGCTGATTGGATCAAGAAACTGAACGAGGCTGCTAGGGATATGCAGATCGGGCTTGATATAAAGCTAACGATTGCTACCAGGCTACTGGAGGGGGTAGCTGCTGTATGGTGGGAAGGCGTGGAAGGAAAGTTCCACGGTGAGACCACCTGGGAGAGATTCGAAGTAGAGTTCTATAACCAGTACTACTCCGAATTTGAGAAGAATCAGAAAAGGAAGGAATACATGACTTTGACACAGGAGGATGGGTGCTCGGTAAGGCAATTGGAACAGAGGTTCCGGGACTTGGCGCGATACATACCTGAGTACGCCATGGATGAGAACCGCATGGCTAATCACTTCTGGGATACCCTACAGTTGGATATCCGTGATAGGGCCACCTACAATCATCACATGACCTTTAGTGAGATTGTGGATCAAGGGCTACTTGGGGAAGCCAAGTGGAATGAAAGGAAGAAGAGAGACGCCGAAGAGGCGAAGAAGAGGAGATGGGGAAATTCTGGACCCCAAGACCATTCTCGGAAACATCACGCCGGGAATGGAAGTTCATTTAGGGCGCCGGAACCACCGGCAAAGAAGAGCAAGGGTCCAGGAGGGCAAGGGCACAGCTCGGGGAGCAGGTGCCTAAACTGTAACAAGAATCATGCCGGGAAATGCAATGCACCACCCCGGTGCTACAAGTGTGGTAGTACTAGTCACCTCAAGCTTTCTTGCCCAATGTTGAATGGAGGGGGACCATCGGGGGCTATGGAAGGACCTACGGCTAGTAGGGGACGTGCGGGACCATCACAGGCCGGCACGGGAAGGGGCGGACCTACGGCGAGCAATGCCGCGTCCGTTAACCAAGGGAGGACCCAGGCACGTGTGTATGCAATGACCGAGGCGGATGCGCGAGCAAACCCGGACTCTGTTGCAGGTAATGTACTAGACCTTATATGTTTCTAGGCTTATATTAAAGTTATAAGTCCTAGGGGTCAATTGCAAACTGACTTAGGGTCGAATCGGGGGAAATTCAACGAAACCGGGCTGATACCCGACCGGGTAAGACGGGTCACCCGACCGGGTCTACCGAGATTCTGGCCTGGTAAACCCACTGGAACGGATACCCGACTGGGTATAGTAGGCTACCCGCCCGGGTATGATGGAATTTTATACCCGCCGGGTTCTGGAATGGATACCCGACCGGGTACATCAGGTTACCCGACCGGGTTTGCCAAATTTCCATACCCGTTGGTGTTACCAGACCGGGTATAACAAGAGGGATGTCTCTGGATTGGATACCCGACCGGGTACAAAGCTGTACCCGACCGGGTATTGCTATATATTTTAAGTACGGACTTTTTCGGGGGCCTACAGTTCAATTTTGGTAGGCAAAGTACCTTACATGACTTATAAATGTAGGAACGTTAAAGATTAATGGAAGGGATGCGAGGATCCTTATCGATACGGGAGCACAACGTTCATTCGTTAGTGAGGTGTTTGCCATGGATTTAGGCACATCTTTAACACCAATGACGCAAACCCTATTGGTGTCTACGCCTCTAGGGGATGACGTCGAACGAAATGACTACTATCCTTCATGTGATGTGGAGATAGGGGAGCACTGTCTAAAGGGGGACTTCGTACCACTAGCCATGCTTGAGTTTGATGCCATACTTGGCATGGATTGGCTTGAAAAGCACCATGCAAAGGTAGATTGCTACACCAAGGTGTTAGAACTCAAGGATGGTGAAGGAAATACTGTATGTTTCAAGGGAGATAGAGAAAAATTCAATCCTTGCATCATATCGACCATACGAGCAAGGCGTATGATGAGGAAGGGATGTCAAGCTTACTTAGCCTATGTCATAGGCAAGGAAGGCAAAGGAAAGAGCCTCACGGAGGTGAGGGTGGTGAGTGAGTATCCAGAAGTTTTCCCTGAAGAACTCCCGGGACTTCCACCAGATCGGGAGATCGAGTTTGAGATTGAGGTTGAACCAGGCACCAAGCCCATCTCAATTCCTCCGTATCGAATGGCACCGGCTGAACTTCAAGAGTTGAAAGTTCAATTGGAAGAGTTACTAGATAACGGGTTCATTAGACCAAGTCATTCACCATGGGGAGCACCTGTACTCTTTGTAAAGAAGAAGGATGGCACAATGAGAATGTGTATCGACTACCGTCAATTGAACAAGGTCACGATAAAGAACAAATATCCTTTGCCAAGGATTGACGACTTGTTTGATCAATTGCGGGGGGCAACCGTGTTCTCCAAGATCGACTTGAGGTCGGGATACCATCAACTAAAGATCAAGGAGAGTGACATACCCAAAAGTGCATTCCGTACAAGGTATGGTCACTATGAGTTCCTAGTGATGTCGTTCGGGCTTACAAATGCCCCCGCGGCATTCATGGACCTCATGAACCGGGTATTTCATCAATACTTGGACCAATTCGTCATAGTGTTCATTGATGACATTTTGATATACTCCAAGAACGAAGAAGAACACGAGAAACATCTAAGGCTCGTACTTGGAACACTGCGGGAGAAGCAACTCTTTGCCAAATTCTCTAAGTGTGAATTTTGGCTTGGGGAGATCGGTTTTCTCGGGCACGTGGTATCAGGTTCGGGCATTTCAGTTGATAACTTGAAGATTGAAGCAGTCACTAATTGGGAGAGGCCCAAGAATGTGAAGGAAATAAGGAGTTTCCTTGGTTTGGCGGGGTATTACCGCAAATTCGTGGAGAAGTTCTCCGTAATAGCATCTCCACTCACGAAGCTCACCAAAAAGGGAGCTAAGTTTGTGTGGGATGACAAGTGTGAGAAGGGGTTTCTTGAGCTAAAGAAACGGTTGACTGAAGCACCAGTACTTGCTCTACCCGTGCAAGGGTTGGGGTATGACATCTATAGCGATGCTAGCATCCAGGGGCTTGGGTGCGTACTGATGCAATCGGGGAAGGTAATTGCTTATGCTTCTCGGCAACTGAGGAAGCATGAAGTGAATTACCCCACACATGACCTTGAGCTAGGAGCTGTGGTATTTGCTTTGAAGATTTGGAGGCATTACCTCTACGGTGAGGTGTGTCACATCTATACTGATCACAAAAGTTTGAAGTACGTGTTCACTCAGAAAGAGTTGAACATGAGGCAGAGAAGATGGATGGAGTTAATCAAGGATTACAACTTGATCATAGATTATCATCCAGGGAAGGCTAACGTGGTTGCTGATGCTCTCAGTAGGAAAAGTTCATCAGGAGTCTTACTCACATGCTTACGAGCATTGAGGGCACACGTGGAGGTATCCACGAATGGGGCCTTATTGGCCAGATTTGAGGTGAGACCCACCCTATTAGACGAAATCAGAACGCGTCAAGGCAATGACGAGGAAATTCAGAAAATCCGGGAACGGATGCTGGTGGGACCCGTCGAGGGTTTCCGTGAGAGAGAGGATGGACTCCTACTATTCAAGGAGCGAGTGTGTGTGCCGTCAGATGAGGAGCTCCGAAAATCTATTCTTGAGGAGGCTCACTCATCTGCGTATGCCATGCATCCAGGTGGAACAAAGATGTACCGGGACTTGAAAGAAAGTTACTGGTGGTCGGGGATGAAGAGAGAAATTGCAGAATATGTGAGCCGTTGCCTTACCTGTCAGCAGGTTAAGGCAGAGCACCAGCACCCGGCAGGATTATTACAGCCACTTACCATCCCAGAATGGAAGTGGGAGCATGTTACTATGGACTTCGTGGTAGGTTTGCCACGGACGGTTAGGAACTTTGATGCGGTATGGGTGGTGGTTGATAGGTTGACCAAGAGTGCCCATTTTCTACCTATCAACACTACTTATACGCTTGAGCGACTGGCCAAGTTGTATACAGATGAGATCGTGAGACTACATGGGGTTCCGGTCACTATAGTGTCGGATAGAGACCCACGGTTCACATCACGGTTTTGGCCTAAGTTCCAGGAATCCATGGGGACGAAGTTGAGATTTAGCACAGCTTTCCATCCCCAAACGGATGGGCAATCTGAACGGGTAATTCAGATTTTGGAGGACATGTTGAGGGCATGTGCCCTGGAGTTCCAAGGAAGTTGGGATAACCAGTTGGCTTTGGTAGAATTCGCCTATAACAACAGTTATCAGGCAAGTATAGGCATGCCTCCATACGAGGCATTGTATGGGAGGAAATGTCGAACACCCTTGTGTTGGGATGAGGTTGGCGAGGCCAAGCTTGAAGGCATCGAGCTAGTAGAAATCACCAAGGAGAAGGTGAGGGTCATTCAGGATAGACTCAAGGCTGCCCAGGATCGGCAGAAGAGCTATGCAGATAAACGACGAAGGACATTGGAGTTCGAGGTCGGCGATGAGGTATTCCTGAGGGTGTCGCCTTGGAAAGGGATCATCAGGTTCCTTAGTCGGGGTAAGCTTAACCCACGCTACATAGGCCCATTCAAAATCATTGAAAGAATTGGGGTTGTAGCGTATCGGCTTCAGTTAACTCCAGAATTGGAAAAGATTCATAACGTATTTCACGTTTCCATGCTCAAGAAGTATGTACGGGACCCGTCACATATTCTTGAGAAACCACCGGTAGAAATCCGGGAAGACCTTCACTATGCGGTGCAGCCGGTAAAGATCATGGACCGACAGGTAAAGAAGCTAAGGAGTAAAGAGGTACCGATGGTGAAGGTGCTTTGGAAGAGTGATCGTGTCGAGGAGCAAACTTGGGAAGTGGAGACCCTGATGAGGGAACAGTATCCATTTCTGTTTGACTAGACACGTGGATTTCGGGGACGAAATCCCAAATAAGGGGGGTAGAACTTGTAACACCGCCCCCAAGTATTTGTACTTTATCAAATTATGTATTGAACCCGAGAAATGAATAAACGCATTTTACGTGATTGTGAATTTTTATCATTTCTTTTACGTGAATAGTAAAATTCATGTGGGGCCCACACCGGAAGTGGGGGCCGCCCGATATGTTCGGGACCACATATTATATTCATTTGGATCAAGGTAACATGAGTATAATGGTGGGCATCCTTGTTGGACCATATAAATTATGTGAGTAACCGTTTGGGCATATAAAGCCCATTTATCGGTACTGAAGGAATATCAGATAAAAGGGCCATAATAAATTATGGAGACCATCAAATTAAAGATGGGAACATACATTCATTCTTATAGCCAATATTAATTGGAAGAGTGATAGATATTTCATTTTACCCGATAAAATGAAATATAGTTAAAACAGTCCGGAAAATACAACTTTCGGGACCAAGTGTACACTTGGGGACACAAAGGGATGACCTCCCACATATGTGGGGGCCACCCCACGAAATCATTGGAGACAAATGGAGGAGGTGGGCGGCTGGAGTGATGGAAGGAGGATGGGAAGGGTTGACTTGAGGGAAATGGCATCAAGTAAGGACATTGGGGACCATAGCCACATTATTTTGGAGGTAAAAGCCAAAGGATAACCATATACTCTCCCCTTAGCCAATACATCCGACCCTATCACTCATTTTTGAGAGAGGAGCTCTGCAAAATACTATCTCCACCATTTCCATTCGAACCAAGTTCAAGGAAGAAGAAGAAGAAGGACAAGGAGGGGAGGAAAGAGGAGGAAAACTTAAGGATTACCAAGGTAATGACTTCATTAACCTCATTCCTTTTTCCTTAATCCTCCCATATGATTATATAATCATGTTCCAGACCCCTAGGGTCACTATACATGTTATATGTGAAGAATAAGGGGTTGGAAGGTTGGTTCATATCCAAAACGGATTTAGAGAACAAAGTTGACCGGTTTGCCGGGAAATAACCTTTTAGAGGTTATTTGTATTGATATGGGTTTTATGATGATAAAACCTTGTTATTAACTTGTATAAGGTATTCCAAGAACTTTCACGGAGTTGAAAGGGGTCGCCGGAGTTGTCGCCGGAGTTAGTTGAAGTTCACCGGAGTTTTACCGGAGCTCAATAAGGAAGGCTAGAACTTCATAAGCTTCTTTTAAGGTGAGAAGACGGCTATATGCCTTATAACTTTTGATTGAGGCATGAGATTACCTAAAGTAATCAAGGATATGTTTTACGGAATGATTAAAGTTAATCAAGTATGAGCTTATGCCATGAATATATATAAAACAAAGTTGAAAGGCATGTTTGTATGTTTGGTGATTACAAATGTGATAACTTATTATGTACAATGATCCAGGGGTCAAAAATGGTATTTTTGGATCAAGGACTTCAAGTAGAATGTGCATATAAAATTTCACGTTAATCGGACTTCGTTTGGGCGGTCAAACGGGCGTTGACCGCCGAGACAAGGGTGATACCCGACCGGGTAAGATGGATACCCGACCGGGTATTGATTAAAAATGGCTCCAGAAGCCACTGCCACACTAGACCCGACCGGGTAAGGTCATGGACCCGACCGGGTCTCAAGTAAAGTTGTTTCCAGGGGCTTCTGACCCGTCCTACCCACCCGGGTAAGGTGGATACCCGACCGGGTATTGGTTTATACTCAAAACGGGTAGCTTTTGAGTAGGATAACGTGGACCGATCAGGTGGGACCCGTCCACGTTGGTTACTAAGGATTATTATATGACTATAGGACTAGGTATTGTCCATAGTTAAGTGAATGAAAGGTTAGCCATATCCAGGTTAGGGTTTGGTTAGAAATAAGGGTGAGGTTGAGTATCCTCGGGACGGTAAATGATCCCAAAACTCGGTGAGGTTGAGTATCCTCGGGACGGTAAACAATCCCAGAAACTCGGTGAGGTTGAGTATCCTCGGGACGGTAAACAATCCCAGAAACTCGGTGAGGTTGAGTATCCTCGGGACGGTAAACAATCCCAGAAACTCGGTGAGGTTGAGTATCCTCGGGACGGTAAACAATCCCAGAAACTCGGTGAGGTTGAGTATCCTCGGGACGGTAAACAATCCCAGAAACTCGGTGAGGTTGAGTATCCTCGGGACGGTAAACAATCCCAGAAACTCGGTGAGGTTGAGTATCCTCGGGACGGTAAACAATCCCAGAAACTCGGTGGGGTTGAGCATCCTCGGGACGGTAAACAATCCCAGAAACTCGGTGAGGTTGAGTATCCTCGGGACGGTAAACAATCCCAGAAACTCGGTGGGGTTGAGCATCCCCGGGAGGGTAAACACTCCTGAAACTCGGTAGGATATTATGAAGGTAGAATGTAGCTCTCAAGCTAGGCATTCAGGAATGGAAAGGGGATAGGTTGGGAAGTACCTTATCTCTAAAAGACTCTTTGAGATAAAACGACCTACGGGTCAAGTATTTTACAAGTATATACAGTATGTATTATCTTGGGAACGGGGTAACAATGGTTACACCTATAAGTATATGTATCACCCTATTTTTGGGTCTCGTGTCTGAAACATTAGTTATTCCTCATATAGCCTGCTTGTCACTAGTACTTCTATGGAGTACTGACCCCTTCGGGGGCCCTCACATTTTTCAGGTTGAGGCTAGAGTCCTACTACCTGCACCTTTGCCTAGGGTGATTGATCAAGGAGGAAGACGTGGTTCGTGCTTCCATTCTCATTTGAAATAATGCAACTGCTCATGGATAATTTTAACAATGTTTTCTATTAAAACATTTGGGGGGCCTGCGTGCCCGTATTTGCCACGTGTGGCTAAGTATCAAACATATCTTATTTTCCGCATTTGTTTGACTAATATATATTGATGTTGATTGTATGGGTTTACTAATCGGTTTGGCAAAAGAATCTAACGGACGCCTTGTATGATCTGATAAGAATGAACTACGTTGCTCTTATTGGGTTGTACGGCGGTTGTCTACGTGGCGCGGACGCGGTCCGGGGCGTGACAATCTAACCTTTACATCAATTAAAGTCACATAATAATATCATTTTATACACTCCAATCAGTGTATAATAGTTCTTCAATCATTTATATGATTTAGGCAATAGGGAGGAAGGTTTTGGATTCAAACTTACTTTGAATACAAAAACGTTTCCTGCGAGGTCGTGTTTTGCTCGGTCAATTTGGAAGCCTTCCACTACTCCGATTGATGAAAACCAGACCTTCACGGATTCCTCGTCTTGAGAGCTTTCTGTTGGTATCTCGTACGCCTTATTTGGATGTGTATAACTCGAGATATGAAGCAAACAAGTAACCCTTGCACTGGAGGAAAAACCTGCGGGCAGTTTGCTTTCTCCTTGCTCTTTTAGGTTGTGTGGCTCTCTTCTTCCCTCTTATCTTGGGGAGTTCGAATGGGAGCTGGGGAAGTGTTATCTTGGCCTTAACTTAGCCTCAAAAGTCAAAGGATAGGAGTGGGTTGGCATGTGGGATGATTGAGCAAGATACCTCAATCAAAAAAAATGGGGAGAGGGTCCATTTGGTTCACAAACATGTCATGTTCAGCCTCCCTCTCCTTTTGTCCGCCCCAACCAAGGTTTTTAACTCATTCTCTTTATTTTGCAGGTGCCAAGAAGGTGTGGGGTGCTCCCCAAGTGATCCCAATCAATTTGGGGTCCAAAACATCTACCAATACTTCCAAAATTAGGAAGATGGGTCCTATTGTTTTATCTTTTGTCAAAGATGCCTTTTTGTACTCATCCTAATTTATTTAGAACAAGTCAACTTATTAAATCACATTATTGATCTCCAATATGTGTAGGCTCATCCCAATAATTTACTTGATGGATATTTTAGAAGGAAAATCCTACTCCCATTATTTAGCTCAATAATGCCCAAGATGGGGTTATAGGCATTTGTATTCTCCTTTAATCATTCTATCACTTATGTAACATTTGTCATAAATATTATTGGGCTACTAGCCATGTGGGTCACTCCCGAGTGGGTCTAGAACGCCATTCTCGAATACTTGCTATTTTTAGCAGGTTGGGCCCAAAATAATGTTTGGGCCGCCCGACCTTCCTCAAATTGTCTTGAAGGATCATGTATCACTATTTAGGAAATGTTGGGCTCTTTTATTTATTAGTAAGACCCAAATAGTATTTGCACGCCCGACACTAATATACGAGTTTGAACAGTACACTAATCGACCATTATTTACGTAAAACATTAATCGTTTCACAATTGTTTGGGAATCAGAAATCCAATACATAATCTTTGAATTTTTAAATAAATTTTCAAGGACGTACGGGTGCGGTGTCACATAATATGGTTGCCTCAAATGATGTTTTGGGACAAGATAATATGATTGCCTCAAATCCTGTTCTGGGGCAATATAGTACGGTTGCCACTAAATATGTAACATTTAGAGTCACATTCCTAGTTGCCTCTAAAGGTAATTTTAGAGGCAACCATCATTTAGAGACGAATTAATTAGAGGCACTTTAGAGGCAACTAATATATTGCCTCTAATAATGATTAGAGGCTACTTCCCTATATATAGAGGCAACTTTATCCTGCCTCTATAAAGTAATTTTGTTGTAGTGTAACCTTTATGCAAATTATGTATTGAACACGTTGTGTTGAGTAATGAATTTACGAGGTTGTAAATTTTTGTTGTTCTTTTTGCGTGAATAGTAAATTGCACGTGGGGCCACCCAATATTCCGAGTCCACATAATATATTCATCTTGGTCTAGATAATATATATATGGTGTTGGATATTCATGTTGGGCCATAAGACAGACATTGAGTCGACGGGTTGGTCAAATGAGGCCCAATTATCGGTTTTGGTAATTTATCGGATAACAGTCCGAAATGAATTTCGGAGACTTATTAAATTAAAGTTGAGGAATGTGTATTCATTATAAGGGCCCATAATGATTAAGAACATGTGGTATATTTTATTTGACCTGCTAAAATAAAATATAATTAAAACAGTTCGAGAAATACAACTTTCGGGACCGAAGGTACATTTCGGGACAAGTTTGGATGACCTCCCACATGAGTGAGGGCCATCCCACGTTTTTGTGTGCAAGAGCTGACTATTGAGAGCTGGAAGGACACCTGATGATGCATGAAGGGATGTGAGGAACATGGTTGAAAGCCAAAGGGCCCCTCCCATTCACTCATTGGTTAAGTGAGACAAAACAACCTCTCCACCCTCTCTCATCCATCATTCTCGACCAGCACATCCAAAGAAAGGAGGAAAGAGCTCTTCACACCATCTTCCATAGATACACCTTGAGCTCACACAAAGAGAAGTCCATAAAGAAAGTTTAAGAAGAGAAAAAGTGAGGAAAAGCATAGATAATTAAGGTAAGGACTCCATAGTAAATTTTTCTCCTCTCTTTGAACTTCATATGACTTATATAGCATATGAGGAACCCCTAGGGTGTTTCTACACGTCCAAAAGTGTAGAACGATGGGTAGGAAAGTAGTTCTAAGTCCAAGAACGGACTTAGAAGCCAAAGGGACCGGTTCGCCGGAAAATAACCTTTTAAAGGTTATTTGAATTGTATTGATATGGGTTTTGTGATGATAAAACCTTGTTAGGCACTTGTATAAGGTGATTCAAGAGCTTTCATGAAGTTGAAAGAGTCGCCGGAGTTATCACCGGAGTTCGTCAAAGTTTGCCGGATTTTCGCTAACCGAGAAGGGTAAAACTTCATAGCGCTAATTCGATGTGAGTGGACGGCTTAATGTCTTATAACTATTGGGTTAATTATGAGATTACCTAAGTAAATGTTATATGTGTTCATAATGATGTTTGAAAGATGCTTAAACATGTGATTAGCCAAAGTGATTAGGCTTATATGAATGATCCATTGATATCATAAATGAAGTATGATATGAAAATGTTTATAAAAACATATATGATGTTTTAAAGGATAAAAAGGGCATAGAATGCTTGGTTATAACTTAATACATGTTGGGATTAAGTTTGACACAAATCGGGTTTGAAATGGCGAGTCAACGAAAATGTTGACTAGGTTGCCTAGGGGGTAACCGGCGTCGATTATGGTTCGGCATGACCGGATTTATTAATTTAATTAATAACCGGCGCCTGTTATGTCTAAAACCGGCGCCGGTTTGGTGCTGTTTTACCTATATGTTGATTTTAAATGCGTAAATTGCATGGATGATTATGCTAGGCCTTAAGACTTGGTTTAGTCTTGATTATTGATTATGATATAGACCTTATCTAGGATGATATGTGGTAGATCATAAGTCGGGTGGAGTACCCACGGATCGGGCGGTGTATCCTCAAAACTCGGTTATAGGGTGGAATACCCAAGGATCGGGCGTGTATCCTCAAAACTCGGTTATAGGGTGGAGTACCCAAGGATCAGGCGTGTATCCTCAAAACTCGGTTATAGGGTGGAGTACTCAAGGATCAGGCGTGTATCCTCAAAACTCGGTTATAGGGTGGAGTACCCAAGGATCGGGCGTGTATCCTCAAAACTCGGTTATATAGGGTGGAGTACCCAAGGATCGGGTGTGTATCCTCAAAACTCGTAGATTACTATTAGATTACTATTTTGTAATTCAGGACCGGACGGTGACATGTCCTCAAGTAAAAAAGATTTGAACCAGGAGGAGTTCTATACAATCATAGGTATATGGGTGGGTTGGGGTTTAAGTCAAGGATATTGACTTTACTATTTTCCCAAATAAACAATGACCTACGGGTCAGGTATTTCCAAGTGTATATATACTGATATGTATTTCATAACTTGGGGAAAAGAACTATACGTATGTGTATCACCGTATGTTTGGGTCTTATACTTGAAACGTTAGTTATTCTACATTTAGCCTGCTACTCGCTCGGTACTTGTACTGACCCCTTCGGGGGGCCCACCATTTCAGGTTGAAGCTAAGGCTAGCTATCCACACCTTGCTCACGGTGAAGTGATCCAAAGGAAGACGTGGTTCGGGCTTCCTTTACTGTTTTAAACTACAAACTATGCTCATGGATAATTTGTAATAAATACATTTGTTTTGGGCCTGCGTGCCTATGTTTTGGCCATGTGTGGCTCATGATTGAATATTGAACATTTCCGATATTCGTTCAATCCAAATATGTGATGTTGTTATGTATGTTTACTTACTGAGTATGGTATGGACTATGTTCATGGACGCCTTGTGTGACTAAGTCATGTTGACTTGCGAGTGACGTCATTTGGTCATACAGCGGTTGTACACGCGCTTAGATGCGGTCTGGGGCGTGACACCAAGATGGTCAAAAAGTTGACAGTGAGGGCGTGGTCGAGAGGAAACTGTGGAGGTAGAGCTGGAACGATCACTGACACGTGAGGTGTGACGGTCACCATTAGTGTGCTGCTGTGAGTAACGTTGGGTGGTGCGTGTGGGACCATTCTGCGGGGGTCGGCGAGAGGATCAGTGTTGTCCATAGAGAGCAGTAGGATGTTCTGCAAGATGGCGAGTTTCCTCACGTAGAAGAAACCCGAGCAAATCGTCAGATTTAAGGCCATCAAGATTAATGTTTTGGGCAGATGGCGAGTTCCCTCTTCTGTTCAAAATATTCAAGAATAGAGAGATTATTTTTGCGAAGATTTTGTAGTTGTTGTCTGAGATGCATAGCCCGAGCCCGAGATTGAGCCTGAAGCATTCGCTCCTGAGTAGTCCATGCTTGGTATGAGGTTTTAGCTTTGGTAAGATAGCCGAGCAATTGAGATGAGACAGTTGTACGAAGCCAAATAAGAATAAACTTATCTCGGTGTTTCCATTGCAGAAAATCAAGATTAGGAGAGACAATTGAGGACTGAGATGCGGAAGTTGTGACTGTCGAGGACGGAGCTGTGTCGGAGATGACAAAGTCCTTGAGTTCATAGGCATCAAGGGTGTCCTGAATATTGGCCCGCCAAATTGAATAGTTGTTGCGGTCAAGTTTGATGGAGAACAATTGGAGGATTGTAGTCCGACAGATGGAGAATTGCTGAGTGCACCGGCGAGTAGGTACACACCACTGGGACGATTGGAGGAGAGATCGGCGGTGCCCTGAATATTGGCCCGCCAAATTGAATAGTTGTTGCGGTCAAGTTTGATGGAGAACGTCGGAAGTTGTAGTCCGACAGATGTAGAATTGCTGAGTGCAGCGGCGAGTAGGCACACACCACTGGGACGATTGGAGGAGAGATCGGCAGTGGCAGATAGTGCTGGACTCGGGCCGGGCGGCCCGAACCGGAACCGGCCCGGCCCGGTTACTGTGTGAACCGGCCCGGCCCGGTGGCCCGGTCCATCGGCGGTTCGGGTCGAACCGGCCCGGTGGATACCGGTTCCGGGCCCGGGCCCTCTATTTGGTGAACCGGCCCGGCCGGTTCGGGCCCGGTCCGGGCCGGAATAATTTTTTTTTGAAATTTTTTAAATTTTTGGGTTGGATTAGGTATTTTGGGCCATTTGAGGTGGTTTGGGGTGGTTTGGGGTTGAGGGGGAGGGGTAGGGGGTTAAATAAGAAAAGCCAAAAAATAAAAAAAAAAAAAAAAATGGGGCGGGTGAACCGGCCCGGAACCGGCCCGGTCTGGCCCGGAACCGGTCACCTGCCGGTTCGGGCCCGGGCCCTCCTTTTGGTGAACCGAGGCCCGGCCGGTTCAAGGCCCGAACCGGGCCCGGCCTGAACCGAGTCCAGCCCTAGTGGCAGAGGTGTCGGACGAGTGCTGCTCGCTGTCGGACGGCGAAGTTTCGCTGGGGATAGTCATGACACAGATCAAATAAAAGAAAGAAAAAAAATTAAGCTTGGTGAAAGAAAAAAAATTAAGATAGTGTCTTGTATATACACGAACGAATGATTATTTTACAGTATAAATAATTACAATGGTATTTAGCTCAAATACAAATAAGGTATTTAGCTCATTATTAGTAAAAAATTAAAAAATTCAGATTTTGGAACATTAACATTCAGATTTCAACATGTTGTAAAAGAACTAGGTATTATTTGATTATAATTAAAATGTATCAATCATATGTTAATTTTGTTTATCATTCAAATCCCAAAATCTGCAATGAAACTATCATTTTCGAACAGGGGAATAAGATACTAGTGTAATAACAATGCATAAATATCAAAACATAAAAGTTCATACTAACAAATGCGTAAATATTAAATCATATTTTTTCATACTAATTCTGCTACATAAATTATGATAAAAATAATCTACATGTTCAAACATGAAATTTATTACTAGTACATATTAGTACATAACTAAATGAAAATGAAATACGTAGTACAATTTTAGGAGCGCATGGCCGCATGCTGTGAAATATGAGAATGACCATATTGCTATGAAAAAATCTCATAAAAAACTCCATCTAAGGGACATGAGTTTCCGTCAAGAAATCCCATTAAAAAGAAAAAAGAATTGGAAATCTAAAGTTTGGGAACACTAATTATTTTGGAAAATAGGTTTCCCATTTTTTATTATTACAGAAACAACTCAAAAATGGGAATTTGAAGCTTCCAAATTTCCTTGACTTCCGAGTTTCTGGCAAATGGTGACCTGTCAAAAGTTTCCGTGCTTCTGATCAGATCAACTAACACTACAGAAGTTACTATCAAGCAGCACTATTCTCCGGAATATTTAATGTCTGATTCTTCTGCAACGAATAAATGTGTAGAGAGAAAGTTCTACGGTTACACAAGCAACAAATGATCAAGATTTACAATCTACAGAGTCAGATCATTCACATGCCAGCTTCGTGTCAAAGCTGCTCAAACAGATTGCAAAAGCCTGGAAGGCAGAAAGAGGGTAACAATAATCCATGGTAAAAATATCCTTCCCAATTTTCCCAAACTGCAAAATTACCTTTTCTTGTTCTCCAGCCGGAATGCTATTACTATTATTATTAGAAGGGTCAATTGCAGCCACGAGCTGAAAGTTCTTAACAGAAGCCACTGTGACTCTTCCTTTAAAGTTCAGGCACCAACACTGCAACTGTTCATGCCATCTAGGGGCCTTGTTTTTAAGGGTAAGTGGCTCTTGAGAAGGCGGGACCGACTCTTTTGTGTCAAAGCATTGCTGGAATGCTGTTGGAGTGGGGGCCGTCCCCCCCAGTAGGACAGATGTGGAAGGGATGGTTTGCATGGTGCATTGCATTCTCCTGGGGCCTCTGGTGCGTAGGACGTTGAGCTCGTAGGACATAGTGGCAATACTGTAATTACATGCGGACAGTGTTGGAGATACTTGTTTGGCATGGAATCTCCTGCTTGCTTGGCTGTTTTGATGCACTGCTCCACCGTTTGGGGGTTGGCTGTCATATACAGTGAACTTGGTGCGAAGAAAGTTGGACCTGGCGAAAGCCAAAAGTATACATAACATGAGGAAATTAAACATAAAACTAAATATCCGTTTGGTAGGCTTCATATATAGCTTATCAGTCAATTATTTTACAAAACACTTGCTTAGTTCACTGGAGGAGATAGTTTTATGAAACGACTTATATTAAGACAAACATTTATGATTATTCCTTATTACTACTTACATACTCAATGGACAAAATGTTAATTTTAAATATTAGGAAAAGTATGTTACTATGTTAGTATGTTACCAATGGAATAACCATCAATACCACACAATTAGTAATAGTTATTTGATTTTTGGTAACTCAGTAACTGTATGGATAATATTTGTCCTCCATTTGAAAATTTAGGTTTTTGTCCAATGGGTATGGAATTAGTACTCCATAATGTTATGGAAATTATCCCTTCCGGCTGAAATTGATACTTCTACTTTTACGTTTAGATAACATTTTCTTGAATTTATTTAATTTGATAATACTCTGTATATTTTTAAAATTATACTTCCATTATTAGGGATATTCAGCAAATCTAGAGCATTGCCAAACAGGTTCAATTTTTTTCTGTGTATTTTGGGAAGAGGTGGGAGTTCCACTTCTTGGGAAGGGGTGAAGGAATTGTGTAAGGGCAATACATATTATTGTGTGTGATGACAGTTACGCTAACTCCCAACAAAAGCAGTGAACATTCTACGGCAAAATGAAAAGCTACCTCAATTTTCCAACGTATGTATTGCTTGCTCGTGAAAAATCATCTCCAACCAATGATATCACAAAGTCTGTGCTTATTGCCCTTCTCATCTTTTTTGCTGCTAGCAACAATTTATCACTGTCATCCGCAGCTGAACAAATGTCAAATATGATTAGCACTTGGTTAAATTTACATCTAGTAAATAAAACAATCAATCAATGTGAAAAAGGGGCATTATGCATATAAACTAATGTGTAATTACATTTGAGGTTGCGATTATCACTACCACTACTACAAATTACTACCGCTGTCATGTTTGACAACTAATCAAGTCTTTAACTTTGGTAAGGTACAACGGCATCAATGTATTTGTTGTTTAACACTTTTAAACTAAACTTACCATAAGTAACCTGTCTCAAATCCCCCCTTTTCCAATTTGATATAAAGAGTTGCTTTGTTTGGTAAACTGAACTAAACAAAGTCATTTTTGGAAACTGGACTCTCTTTTGGACAAAGGGAGTATTAGTTGTCACCATATTTCCCTATTGAACAGGCCAGCATTTTTTGTGGGGAGGGAGGGGGTTTAAACAATGCCCAGGAGTTGGATGTATTGTGCCAATTGAAAATGGCATTCAAATATAAGTGAAATTTAACACATCTTACATGGAGTCAAACCAAGGTAGAGGCGATAAGTTGAAGTGGCTCGATCTCTTTTAATAAAGCACTGGATTGGAGATTCACGAGGTCCGGGCTGATCAATACAAACAGGAAAAAGTGTGTTTTTTCAGTTCAAAATAGAAACGAAAATCTTAATAAGGAAAACAATATCAAATGAAGTAGTTTAACAAAATATTACCTGTTTGAGAGAAATGGGAAAGGTTATCCTCCCACATTCCTCAGGAGTCTTAACAATCTCCTGAGTGATTTCCCTCCATGACTTACAAACAGATGCACAAAAGAGAACAACTGTCCGGGCTGGCCAAGATGTCTCACTGTTTTCAACTCTCTCGATTATATCCAAAAGCAATTCAGGAGGCAGATTTGCCCACTGCCCCTGCTCATTTTGCTTAGAGTGGATACAATCAGGTGCTATATGTGAGCGTGCCCTACTTCTCCATTGCCGTCCTTCGAACCCTCTCCTTGATACACTCCCAATCCCATCTTTCATCTCCTTCACAATGTTCTTGAACGACATCTCGACCACTGATCACACCAATCAAGCCCTTCCCTATATATATGACAAATCCAAAATACTGAATCAGGAAATGATTTTATCAATTTCAATCATAGCTTTATTCGATCAGTCTAACCACACTACATCCAGTTTTTGACATGAACATCAAACGTAGACTATACTCATTTAAACGTTTATTTCCAGGTCCAAATCAGTTCAATCTTTTTCCGGAAATAAGCAACATTTCCAGAAATACGAAGACTTTTTTAACCAGATATTGAAAATGTGAGATAATCACAGTTGATAGACATTCTGGGAACTACGAAAACCTTAATTAAAAAAATCAAACTTTTCGGCTTGTAATAACGAATAAGCATCATCCAAAGTTGAAGATGAACCTGAGCTAAGAAGATGTAGAGATCTCGAATGTGATCGAGTAAGACAGAGAGTGGTCAGAAAGGAGAACCGCGGCCGGCCAATGCGGAAACAAGTCGTCCGGCGGCGACTTGAAAAAGCTTCGAGATGATCTCTCGGTTTGGAATTTAAGGTCGTCAGAACCACCGCGGCGCCACCAACGCTGCCGCCTCCTCGTGTACCGACCGGAAACGAAAACGCTTAGGTCGAGCGAGCAGCTCGGATATACCGATGCCTCCTCCGCTCAGTGTTCTATCGCTCTCTCTCTCTCTACAACACCCACACAATTCACACCGCATTTGATTTTTCACGACGGAGGTCTGAGCTCCCTATTTAACCACTCCGATTTTCACAACTTTCTGTTTGTTTTTCCTTTTTCTTTTTTATTTCCTTCATTTCTTTCTGGCCCAGTGCAATCAATGATAAGGCAAGTCAAGTCAATAGTTGGAATTTGAAAAAAAAAGATGACACCCCATTCCTAGGGTCCCCTAACACCGACCGGACAGCACGATGGGAGGATGTAAGTTGGACTATAATCACAACCTGACAGATAGAGACTGAGGCTCTGTCCTCGGTACTTGCAGAGACCCTATGCATTTTTCAGCATAGTAACCCCTTATCGCAGTTGCCGAGATTCGAACCCGGGATCTAACCCTTGTGGTACTCCCTCGCTACCAGTCGAGCTACGCCCACCAGTAATAGTTGGAATTTGAAGTAGTATACTATGAGCCTATTTGTGATTACGGGCTTATCGGAGTTATCAGTCAAATTTTTAATTAAATACATAATTCTTTATTTTGCACAACTTTCATAAATTTCAACAGAATGAACTAATTCAGCCGATTCAGTGTTACCCGCTGATTTGTACACTAATATGGTATCAGGGGCATAGCTCAAGGTCTCGGGTTCAAACTTCAAGCAATGATTTGGGATGGTACTTCACTCTCTTTCCGCTAGAGTGAGATTAAAGTTTAGTTACATCCTCCGAGATAATTGTCCGATCGATTTTGGTTTTCCATCATAGTGAAATCAAAGTTTAATTTACATCCTCCCAGATAACAATCTGATCGGTTCTGGGGGGCCTTCAGGGATAGTGTGTCATCCTTTTCGTATATTAATATGGTCTAATTTAGAAAGCCGTTTGACGACAGTGTTTTCTGCTTATTAGACTTATTAGACTTTTTTAATATGGTCACAAATACGTAATTTTTTTATTTCGCTCGTTAAATTATGTAATAATGAGAGAAAAGTAAGGTTCAAGTTACTTATTTTGTTGCATTGACTGAAGTTACCGTAGAGAATCATTTTAGCTATTTTTAAATATAATTTTTCTTTATTTAATAAATAAAATGTATTTTAAATATATAACTTTTTCATTAATCATTTGAAGCCGTCAATCTAGCCATTTCAGCCAGAACTTCATAAATTTCAACAGAATCAGCCCATGCACATGAATTTGGGCAATACCAAATGGGCTCTTGATATGTTAATATGGCCTAATCCAGGTACATACTCGACTCGAAAAGTTCGCAAACTATTCAATTTAGAGTTAGTGTTAACGATAGTATTATTTTAGATTCATACATATAACTATGGTAGATATTCCTAGTACGGACTCATGATCAAAATTACACTACGTACTTCTGTTTTAAAAATATGCTAGAGATTCTTGCATAACATTTTAATCTGTTCTAAAAGTGTGATGTGAATTATAGGCATTTTTAGACAACTCCCAAGCAGAATTAATTAAGTAGGATTAATTGAACTTAACTCATTTTAGGTTTTAATAAATCATAGGCGTCAACGAGAATCTAATACGTAGTATATGAGAGACAATTAGACGAAAATTTTTAAAATAGTATTTTTTGTTTAATAATTGTTTAATAAATTGTTGATATGCACATGCATGTTTAAACGTAAAGCAAATCAATTGTTTGTTTAAAATTATACCATTTTCTTAGATTTGATAAAACTCGAAGTCGAACGAAGCTTAAAAAAATCGACTTGACTTAAATTCACTCGAACTCGAACTCGTTCTTTCTTTATTAAACCCGGATCGATTTAAACCGAACTCGAGCTCAACTCGCTCGATTAGCATCTCTAGTTTCGTCTTATACATCCATGCAAATATCATTTGTTCTTTCACCTTTTTGCTCACGCAAGGTGCGCGCGCAAAATTTTGCCTTATGTTAAAGTCGTGCTTTTTGTGAGACTAATTAATACACTATCATATGTGAGATTGCTATGAAGATTTTTAAAATAGTGTATGAAACTATCATATACTTTTGATAAATTATTTGATGATTTATATTCTCAATTCACCAACTATTGCATGGAAATTTTACCTATATTTTAGAGAGCTATGTGATTCAACGAATTGACTATATTGGTTGAGTTATGAAATAGTCATAGTGACAACATGATTTTATAATGAATTGTGAGAGCATTGTTATTGAATACATTAAGTTATGTGAATACTGAGCTAGAATTTACAAGGTATAAGTATAACCGTTGAGTGCATTTAGAAGTATAAGAAACTTTTTGAATTAGCGGTACGTGCTCTACAAGGTTCTGGATGATTAAATATAAATAAGAAAACATGTGTTTTTCAGTTCAAATGTAAACTTTTTTGAGTAGTTCATTTTATCTGCTTTCAAATGTGTCGTTGTGTGCTATATTTGAAACAAATATTATGAGTCAATTTTGGATCGATTCACCCTGTCGACAAACTTCCCAGTGGGTCACCCATCCTTGGGCTTTCTTACCCCGGGCTCGCTTAACTCCAGAGTTCTGTGGTTAAATAGCAGCCATATCTTTCTTAAAACCAATTGGTGATAAGGAAGTGGACACCCTCTATTTAACCCATTACTCTGTAGTCCCCAAGTCAAGGTAGATTCCTGTGGGGCACCCCCCACAGTTCACTACGGCAGTGCAGAGCCCCACTACTGAGCGGCGGATGGACATGAGGGGCTGCACCACATCGTGGTGCCAACAGGTTGGGCGGTTAAGCCCTGAATCAAAGGGTGGTGCTGATCTCCCATAAGACCAACAATCACCCCCTCAGCACCAGCCGAGAGATTCACCTGTGACCTCGCTCTGATACCACTTTTTGGATCGATTCACCCTGTCGACAAACTTCCCAGTGGGTCACCCATCCTTGGGCTTTCTTACCCCGGGCTCGCTTAACTCCAGAGTTCTGTGGTTAAATAGCAGCCATATCTTTCTTAAAACCAATTGGTGATAAGGAAGTGGACACCCTCTATTTAACCCATTACTCTGTAGTCCCCAAGTCAAGGTAGATTCCTGTGGGGCACCCCCCACAGTTCACTACGGCAGTGCAGAGCCCCACTACTGAGCGGCGGATGGACATGAGGGGCTGCACCACATCGTGGTGCCAACAGGTTGGGCGGTTAAGCCCTGAATCAAAGGGTGGTGCTGATCTCCCATAAGACCAACAGTCAATATATAATTGTACTGTGAAATTATTATGAATCCACATTCACTCTTCTCTTGACTTGGATGGTTAAAAATGCAGGCCCCTACTATACCTTACTTCTAGTACTACACGCACTGAATATTGTTATCCAAGATGTAGTCTAATTCTCTATAATGCTTCATACACTTTATGACTCTCAACACTCTTCCACTCTCTTCCATAAGCTTTTAAAAGGTTTCACATATATCCAGATTACTCTACATGTTTGTAAACTATTTCACAAGCTTCTAGAGAATTTAACCCATAATTTAAAGATGACACTGATATCTATGTTTATTCATCTTTTAAGTATGTGGGCATCGAATTGTTGGAACCTTGTTGACAATGTCTTGGTATGTGATGATCTGGAGTACCCCAAAGAAACTAGTTGAAGAGACATGAAAAAAATAAGGATGCTAAGAAGGCTGCATTTGAGGAGGCAGAAAAGAAGTTCGATGAGGAGGAATCCAAGGATGATGATTCTGGTGTTGAAGATGGGTATGATGATGATGATGTGAAGCCATATTCCAATGAACATGATGTACATCAGTACATAATTAATGAATTCTAAGCGCCTACATTTCAGTTGATTAGTACAGAAGCACATTAAGCGCCTGTCAGCTTCTAGTTATCTTCAGCATTTGCGTTTAAAATTTTTTGTTACGACTCGGTCTTTTTTCTACCGTAGCTTCGGCGACACTTCGGAGGCTTTGCATGAAGATCATATCTTTTCAATGCATGCATGTTAGAGTTTATAGAATTATCTGAATTAAATGTTGAAAGAATTGCCTGTATATTACCCGTAGCTTTTTAGATTCTAAAAATATGACTTTTTTTTCTTTTCCCAGAAAAGTGACCCATCCGTCCGTTCACGTCGCACCAGATCAGTGGGTCAATCCCTAGCTTCTTCTTCTTCCTCTGTCAACCATCGCTCCTTCTCCTTCACATTTCATCGCAGATCTCCAACCTACTTCTATCAAAATCCAACGTCGCCGCCTCCCTGTCAACCATTTACCGCTTCTACCACACCATAGATCTATCTCCTCATTCATACATCGCTCGATCTACCTCACGGCCGGCACTCCCTACGCCTCCAGCGGCCGGCAATCGCCGTTGTGTGGCCACCAACGTCAGGCCATCATCTTCGCCTCTCCACTGTCTCCTAGCTACTGCCTCGCCACCGCCTCCAAGCCGTCGCGTCACAATTCGCCACCATCGTCGTCAACCAGCTTCGTCTCTCTTCTTCTCTTTTCATCTTCTTCATCAATCATAGACTCCGGTTCTAATTTGGGATGGCGTGGCTGCGAGGCGACGGCGGTGGATACATACGTTTTTTACGGCAGTGGCTAGATCTATTCTGAATGGCAAGTGTTCACAACATAGACGATGACAGCTAAGGTTGTGACAAGTACCAAAGGTAAAGTGATTGGAAGCAGCGATTTGCAGGGTTGGGGTGGGGGTGCGGTGTTTTGCGGTGGCTAGGGATGGGCTGGTGAGAGGTCAGAGCTAGGGCAGGGCAAAGGGCAGGGGATGGGGTGTTGGGGGCATGGGCAAAGGCTGGAGCTTGGGGCGCTGGGGCATGGGAGTAAGCAGTGTATGCGCGGGATGGCGGTGCAGGAGTGGTGGTGGTGGTGGTGGTGTTACTGTGGCCGTGGCCGTGGCTGTGGCCGGAATCTGCACGTCACTGTGGCTGAAATTGGGTGTCACTATGACCGGATTCGGGTGTCACTATGGCCGGAATTGGGTCTCACTATGGTGGAATCGGGTGTCACTATGACCGGTGAATGGTGGTCACTATGGCCGATAAGCGGGAGTCACTGTGATCGCCAGAGTCACTTTGGCCAAAGTCACTTTGGCCAGAGTCACTGTGTCCGGAGTCACTGTGGCGGTGGGGCAGTCACTGTGGTCGGTGGGGTCACTTTGGCCGGAGTCACTTTGCCCGATGTCACTTTACACTGCAGGGTTAATTATGATGTTAGTCACATTTTTAGAATTTTTAAAAACAGATCACTTTTTTATCTTTTATCTTATTTTTAGTAATATTAGAATAAAAAGGCCTTAAATGTTTAGGGAATTTTTATTTATCTCATTATGGAAACCCATTTAATGCTTTGAACTGAATTTTCTCAACAAGGTAATAGTAGTCTTCCTCTTCGGCTCCTAAACATACCTCAAAAAAGTAAAGGGTAAGAAAGTCATTTGAAAAGTAGGATTCAAGGCCATGTTCTAAAAACAATGTACAACTTTAGTACAAAGTGTGTTGACACAAATCAAGGGAAACACTTTCCATAGGTTTGTGAATGCTTTTATTTTGCTAAACACTTTTTATAGTTATAACTTATAGTCACATTTTTGTCCATAGGTGTTTCTTTAGTTATATTTTTGCAAACAATCTCATAATAAAATGAAAGTTGAAATCATCTATATCTAAATTTTTGGTAGTGCACTCTTAGAAAGGAGATGTACAAATAGGGAAACATCACATTTATTCTACTTTATCTAAATTCTCTAGCTCTATCACAAAATTTTATCACCTAACAATCATCTACAATATCATTCTCTTATACTAATATATCCATATATCTAAGTTTTTGGCGGTTCATTACTTTTATATGTTTTTTTTGGAAGAAATATGCTTAAATTGATAACACATCATTAAGATAGTAGGTAAAACGACAAAAAGACTCCTGACAACCGCCGACCCTCGAACCAGACTCAGAGTTTATCAGCTCTAAGGAAGCAATATAACTCGTTGATCAATTAATGGGAACAAATGAGCCAAAGACGGTCAACACATTCCTTCCATCAGCCACATCCAAATCCACAGTCTTACAACAGAATAAAATAAAAATTCAAAAGTAAACAACAAAAACCAGGCAATCAAAATAAATAAATGCTAAAATATAAAAGTCCCGCTTCTTCATCCAACAAGAAGATTTCAAACACCATCCAAAGCCTGCAACCCTAGCCTTTTATGCGCTCCATGGTGGTAGTTCATGAGGAGGTCAGCCCACAGGGGCCGAGCCAGAACTGTGGGCCGGACTGGGCCGGTACAAAGAATATTTTTGGAAAAAAAATTACACAGAATTTTTTACACTAAAAATATAGACAATTTTAAAATTTGGGCTGGGCTAGGGCCAGGGATGGCCACTCCCTAGCTACGCCCCTGTCATCCCAACAGTACTGCATCTTCTTCCTCATCCTGCTTCTTATTGATCAAACTCCATGTCATACATGCGTTTACAAAACCTGAGCAATGAAGCCTCGATTTCCTTGCTTGTCATTCTGACACGCTTGCCAGAAGCCGACGCTCCACCCGCTGCTTCGCCGAACAGACTTGCCTGACAAAGCCATCCCAACCTGTCCACACTCCTGCCGGAGCAAAAAGAACTGTGGCTTCACCATGCTCCAAAACAGCCCCTCCTTCTGAATCCCTTGTCACAGATCCAAAATGTTTGACCGGAAAAACCAGCCCCGCTCCGCGGCGCAAGCCGATAGGGGACAACCAGAACTAGCGGCAAACCTTGCGGCTAACCCTAGAGAGAGAAAGTTCCAAAAGAAAACATTACTTTTATATGTTACTAATTATAAAGTTTGGGTATTAAATTAACAATGTATAAAAGTTCTTCTGGGATGAGCTTAATTGGGCTTAATAGGCTGCGATGGGGTATGACAAGCCGGACCAATGGACTGGGCCGGGTTTCAAATACTCTACCCCATGTCCACCCATTCAAATAGTGGGCTGGGTCGGCACATGGCCCTTATGGGCCGGGCCGGACTTTTGGCAAATGGGACGGGTAGGCCCCCACGAGCTTAATGATTATCCCCTACTTGACCACATACATACAATGCAGAAATTATATTATATCAGGTCAACAATTCACAATATTACACACACAAAATCACAATCTAGTTTTTTACCAATGCAACTAGAGATTGGTCAAATAAAAAGTAACAAGTTAGACTAAATTTTTACTCTAGATAAAATTTATGTTAAATTCCATTAAGCTAATTGATTCGGAGTAAAATAACTTCAAAGTTGCATATACACATCTTATGATCACACTGTCGATTGATGTCAAAATGCTGACCATTTTTTTTAATTACAATCCCATGAAAAGAAAACTTTAAGAAGGGATTAGTGGAATATATACTAAAGTCAATCACGAAAATGAAAAAAAAAAAAGAATACTTTATTAGTACAGGGTATTTTGCAAATTAATTTTAATTTATCCATTCAAAAAAAATATTATAGGAAGATTGTCCCATTCCCATTTTATACACCTGTTTTTTTTAAATCATTTTATACACATGTTTTGTTCCTCGTTAGTGTTTCTTTGGATTGCGTAATGTGTTAATACTACTCCGTATTAATCTATTAATCCTAGTATACAGTCTTTTTTTAATAACCGTTGTTGTTTGCCCTGGCATTTGACTAATTAACAATCATGATATTTTATTTTGTCAAAACATTTCAGAAGAGTCTCCTCATAAATTACCTGATGTGTTTAACTCAGATCTCTAGTACAAGTATCATCTTGGAATAATCATATAATTAACATCCTCTCACACTCTTACAGTCTTACATATTCTCTTCAAACACCCGCATAAGTGAAAGTTAGAACTCTTACGTACTAGATTGAGCTTATTATAGTATGCATGAGTTGATGAGTATAAATAGACCGTGATTTATAACTTCTCATATGCCCTGTCGGGTCAGAGCTTCAGAGCCCATTGAAGCTAGAGATACAACCCTTTTGGACAACATATACTCTTCAATATTAATTGTTCATTTAGTTGACCAAGAGCTTAAATGAGAAACTTCATGTGCGCCATTTTGAAGACGCATGCATCATGTTCTTAATCTCAAGGGAGATCTATACAAATAAGACTAAAACGTATAAAATTTCCAAATCTAGGATTACAAACTGCCGCAGGACATAAGTGCATTTGTTTTGACCATTATACCCTTAATATAAAATCAGATTATAATTCCCCTTCTCCAGGCATAGCGGACGATGCCGCCTTTGACGAGGACCCAAGCGAAGAGCTCTTTCTGGAAGACAATTTCGACGCCGATGAAGTACCAAATCCTTCATACGCCGGGGTTCGGTGACGGCGGTGTCTAGGGCTCGACGGTGGCTAGGGTTTTGCGATGCAACAGCGGCTAAGCTTCAAGCTTCGCAGATGGCGACGATGGCTAAGGTAACAGACAGTTGAAGGCTAGATTTTGAGGCCGGAGGGGGGAATGGTGGATTGGGGGTCGGGATTGTGCAGATCTGGGATAGATCCGGGTTGGGGAGGGTGGATCGGGGGTTATGTGGGTTGGTCAGAGCTGGAGCTCGAGGTGGGGAGGGGGACTGGGGGCAGGTCAGGAGGCTGGGATGTGGCTGGAGCTGGGTGGGGGTCGGGACTGAGGAAGGGGCAAGGGGCTGTCGACAGCGGCACTGTCGCTGTGTTGCGGCGGCCGGGGTGTTGCGGCAGTTATCGGGGTGTTGCAGCGGTGACCTGGGTGTTACGGTGGTGGTCTGATTTGCCAATTTCGAACTTCTATTTCATATTTTTACAACGCCACAGGTACTCTGCAAAATGTTTGAAGAAACCAGATCCAAAACCGAACTTGCAAACACTAGACAATACATAGACATTAAGTGGTCAGTAAACAGACAATAAGTTCTAATAATAGTTCAATAGCAGGCAATACATAGACACTAAGTAGTCATTAAACAGACAATAAATTTTGATAATAGGCTAATAGCTCAATAACAGAGCAGGTCACATAAAACAGTAAGTGAAGGGTAAAATTGGATGTTTAAAATCCAGTTTTCAAAAATAGAACTACATGGCTCTTACGCAAGGAAAAAACGTATGTAGGTCCCAATTTTAGAAAGGAGTTGTGATTTGGTCCTACCAAGTGCAAATTTGCCTAATCTCAATACCCGTTTAAAAACTTAATACTTATATATATATATATATATATATATATATATATATATATATATATATATATATATATATATATATATATATATATATATATATATATATATAATATATATATATATATATATTGGGCGTGTTTGGTATTTAGCGGTTTCAGTTTGTGGATTATGTTAGCGGGTTGTTAATAGTGAATTCTGTCAGCGGGTTTGGCTAGCGAAATAAGGATGTTTTCTTTTGGACTGAAATTTGCTGGTCTGGTCTCTGTGTATTTTATAACTACGGAAGTCAAGTCTGGTCTGATCTGGTCTGGTCTGATCTAGTCTGGTCTGGGACTGAAAACAATCCAAAAGAAAACATCCTAAGTTGGCGGGTTGCCAAAAGATGATATGTTTAGTAATTTAGCTGTTTGTCCATAAAAAAAATACTAGAAATGCCATTTTCAAAACGTTAACCCAAAACTCTCTTATTTGCAACGTTTCCATTTCACCGGTTTCGTCCAAAAAACGTCGAGGCCAAACAACTATTTACCAAACGTCGTTTTCATTTATTGAAAATGCTACAAGTGATCAACCCGTCATTTTTTTTGCTGAAACGTCATTTTCCAAACATCCCATTAAAACAAAAGGAAAATAAAATAAAAGATTTTGGCATAGACACGTGGTACGATCTGATCCATGAGCTTGCAATAAATTGTAAGTTCATCATTGATAATGTGAAAAAAATGAAAATTATGAACTATGAACTTGATATCAGTATTGTAGATGTTTACATGAACCTACCAAATTATTCAGTTTATTATGTTCACTTTCAAGTTTGAACATTACCAAATTGTAACATTCTACGATAGTAAACTATTAAGGGGTTAAACTATTAAGGGGTGTTTGGATTTGATTCTTAAAACTATTTATGTTCCTTCTGCAGGGAGCAGAAGTAGAAGCCAAAGTGTTTGGGTGAAAGCGCAGAAGTAATTCTGGTGCTCTGATTTACTCATAGAATCAGTTTTTTTGAAGTTGAGAGTGACCAACTTCTGAAAACTGATTCTGATTCTACTTCTGCTTTAAAAAAAGAAGTAGAAGGAGTTCCAAACACCCCTAAACTAACCATTTAAAAAAATTGCACATTTTTGCACAATAAAATAAAACAAGCAATTGATACTATTTTTCATCCTTATAAATAATTAGAACTTATGTTATAAAACAGTATGAGTACTATCGAAGAAACGTGATACTACAAGAATAGAAAAATAAATGCCAATGCGTTTACAATGTTTTTAATTGGATTAGAATTTTTTGTTTTGATCAGATATAGTTTGGTCTGTAGAAATCTGGTATGTAACGATACCAGGCCAACACCAAAACATTTATGTTCAATCATATTCACTAATTAAGTTTTAGATAAAAAGATGATAGGGTATAAGTTGGTGTATACACTTCTCTATAAAAACATTTTTTCTTGTAGATTTCGATATTTTGCTTCGCGAGTTGGTTTGGTCCCCTAAGCTCATCCCGTTTGTAGTCAAGTTTCAACAAAACATGATAATCTTGGTATTTTACTTTCCAGGTGCTGGAGGAATTTATTTCCCACCTCTTGGGGTTTGCTTTATTTCGAGCTCTAGGAAAAATGATTTCACTTTTAATCTTTACTTTTTCTATTAAAGCGACCCTAAAAGATAAAAATACATCTTCCACTTTATTAGATTTTTTAATTAAAAGTAATAGCTTTTCAAAATAGTAAACATGACTTTAATTTGGTATGGCCAAGACTTTTTCAACGTGCTTTGCTTTTCCTTTGTAATACGGAGTAGATGAAAAACGATACGACTTATATGCTGCCACCGCTCAAAGTTAAGCTCATAATTACCACTCCTGCAATTAATTTATAATGCTGATTCTAAGCATCACACTTTTATCATATTGAAATTGGGTGGAGATTAGGGACATCTAACCATCTACCCACTTCAGTACTCGCCCCTGCATGTACTTGGTACTATGAGGTCTCCTTGCGCATAGGAAAGCATGACAATGGGTAAGGGCAGACCCGGTAGTATAGGACCCGGACCCACCCCGTGACATAATGATAAGTCCGTATTTAGACACACATTTGATGCGTGTTGGGATCGGCTTTTGATGGTTTTCCTAGCTTTAAGGTGTTACAAGTCTCAATTTTAGCTCAAGTTATGTTTAACAGGCGTTGGTTCGAGTTTTGTGTCATTTGGAGTCAAAATCAAGATTTTAGAGTTCACATCGGCACTTGAGGAGCAATCGGGATGATTCGAGATGCATTTGAGTGTTGATTTGAGAGCTATGGAGGTCACCGGTAGGTTTACGATGAAGATTTAATGACAAAAGAGCTCTAGGATTGGCTATGGGATCAAAAAGAAGATGAATGAAGCTTGAAAACGGCATTCAGGATGACCTTTGGTCAATCGTTCAAGCATATCTCTTTGTATAAGCATCCAAAGAACACGATTCAAAGTCCACATGAAATCCAACTTTAAGAGCTACAAATCATATGAAGACATCATTCCTAGAATCTGAGAGGAAGAAGATGAAAACAGACGATGAAGTCAGATGATCTCTGCTGCGATCTCAGAATGACACCTTCCACCGTTTTGATCATATCTCTTGATTGGATGATTCAAATCACATTCGGCAAATTGAGGTGGATATAAGACTTCATTATATACAACTTTCATGAAGAAAGTTTTGTCAAATTCGGAAGTTTTACGCACGCCGTGCGTAGGGGAACGCACGACCGCGCGTCTGAGGCGAGAAAAGCAAGGTAGCTACTGCCAGATACGCATGGCCGTGCGTAGGGGGGACGCACGCCGTGCGTAGACCCGGGTTACGCGAAATTAAATCCCAAATCGACCCAAATTCGTATTTTTCATCCTTTTTCTATAAATAAGGCCTCTCTAACCCTTTTTGATGGTTACGAACATTACGGAGAGGCCTAGGGACGAATTTACTTGCGTTTTTACGATTGTTTACTCCAAGACCCTGGGATTATTTGTAAGTTCATCTTTTTAATTAATGAAAATTATTTCTATTCATCCCAATTTTGTTGATTCTTCAATTATGAATTGTGAGTAGTTTAATTAGGGATTTGGGGTTGATGAAGGGGTTAATCATGATTGATGGCTAAATTCTTGTCGGTTTAATTGCATGAATGCCGTTTAATTTGTGTTTGAATAATTTAACTGATATCTTTTGTAACCTGGAACCGCGGCTAGAATTACAATTGCTGGTAGAATAAATTAAGAGAGATCTAGTTTATTCTAGGAGACATTCACACACACTTAATCGTTCGCTAAGAGATTAGTAGCGATTAAGGGGCCGTAAGCTCGCTCGTCTTGGCAATAATTTAGGATCTTGTCGCATGAGAGATCAGCCTGGTCCCCTAAATTATTGTACTCTACGCCGCGAGAGCGGTAAGAACTTAGTAATGATTAGCTAGGCTCAATTAAATTAATTTCATGTAATTAAGCCTGATCTGCCAGAAATCTGGTTACCCTGGAATCAATCCCTATTCCCTTCGTCATTAATTAGAGAGAAACCAATCTTTTTATTTTATTGCTCATTAGCATTAGTTTAATTTTCCACCCAATCAAATCTCGCACGACGCATTTATTTTATTTCTTTTTAATCGCTGAATTTAATTAATTCTTGATTCCCCTTTGTCCGTCCCTGTGGAGACGATACTCGTACTTACACCACTATATTACAATCTTTTTAAGTGCGAGAAAACACACATCACATAACTAGGTGGACCCGCCCCGCGCCGTGACCCGCACGAGGTCATTAGATGTTGCCCCATAACTTGTCTGCCCCGCAGTAATCTAGTAGCTATTACACATTACTAATTGTGTGAAATAATTACTCCAAGTATAAAAAACAAATATAATAAATCAAAGTAACAATACAATAAAAAGGTTAAAATATAAAACGATTTAGACTTGAATAATTAACTCTTTTTTAATGAATAAATGAATATATAAAGGCTAAATATAAAAAACACATTGACCATTAACTTTTCATCTAGTTCAAAATGTAAATTTTTTATTCAAAATGTAAATATTAATATATTAAAAGATCAAGTAATTCATGAATTATTAATCCCCCCACACATATATGTATATGTGTATGTATATGTGTGTTTAATTTGTAGTATAATTTTAAAAAATGACATATATTTATATAGGGAGCGGTTCCGGTAAGAACGGACTCTTATGAGAGAGAAAGGGACGAATCTGGATCGTTGGATTGTATTATGTGGAACCAAATTGTGCATTTGGTAAAACTGGAATGTGTATTAAATGATATTGAAATGTGCAAAATAAAAATTTAAACTCAAGTGTGCATTAGATGAAACTGAAATGTGCGAAATAAAAGGTACAAAAATAACATGACATCGTATTTTTTATTCTGCACATTTCAGTTTCACCTAGTGCACATTTCAATTTCACGTAATGCACAATTCAACTTCACATAATGTCACTGTATTGTACCATTTGTGATGCACATTTCAATTTCACCTAATGCACATTACAGTTTCATCTAATGCACACTGAATTTCACTTAAAGCAAATCTAACGGTCCAGGTTTATTCTCATTTCTCTCATAAGATCGTGTTCTTATTTGAAACAAAACCTATTTATATATTGAGCGGGTCAGAGTGGGGCGAGGCGAGGTGACACGGATCAATACTAGTATCTGGACTCGTCCCATTGTATGCACGGAGCGGGCAGACCCGACCCATTTTCAAGATAGGGCGGGGCGGACCCGCCCCACATGCCTCGCGGTAGGGCGGGTCTCTACGGGCCGGGGTTTTAGACATGCCTAGTCCTCACTTTAGATATTTTTAATTAGACTGGTTTGAATTCCAAATTATAACAGATCGGACTTAAATAATCCAGACTAGATCAAATCAAATCAAATTCTTGGATTCCAAGAGTTATAAAAAACAAAACATACCCTTCATAGAAGCTCTCAGTCCGCCACTACACACACTTGAGCGTCTATATTCTATAATCTACTCGACTACTCCCCATAATTCCATAAACAAGCCCAATCATCGATCTAAAACCAATTTTCTCGGCCAAATGAGGACTAAAACCAGCTCTTAGGAGATAGTACGTTAATGTTAAAAGGGATGCGTACGTAAAAATCAGCTGCTACCTAGTTTCTTTTTCTTTAAGGTAAAGATCCTACTAGCTCTAAGCTATCGGATCTGTCTGATTGAACACATCCATCAACTCCATCCATTTTTTGGGATAGATAACGACATCTTCTTCTTCTTCTTCAATTCTTGACTAACTTAGCTTGAGTATATGGTGGATTTCCAAAGCCTCTACGTCAGTCAACTATCAATATCCTTTACGAAGTCATAAATTACAGAAGATAGTGTCTTTATCAACGTAATTTGGCTTACAAGGATATATATCCCTAGTGCATATATGCCCATTGGCCATTGAGGAACTTCCCTTTCTGTTTACCTAATCAATATTTTACTCAAATATTATGCACGTAATTCACCCTCTCCTCTCCATCCTCTTAACAAACTGATAATCACAATGTGCCTGCAAGTAACAGTGACCCTTTCATCTCATTACTGCATTCCTCGGTTCTATAAGAACATGCTCACATTTCTTCTTTTCGATCATTAGTTACCACATTCATATATATCAACTACCAAAGTACATTTCATTTGTGTACTGTCTTCATAAATGGCAAGTAGAAGCGGCCTCTCACTTGCGTTCTTCGTGGTTCTCCGTCTTCTTCTCCGTCTTCCTGCCGCTAAGGCTATCACTAAGACCTACCAATTTGATGTGAGTTGAGTTCACAGGTCTTATAATAAATACTTTTGCATTGGTCCATGGTTTTCTTTTCATTACTACGTACTCATATTGTTAACGTAATTCTTTTATATTATTTGAGTTTTTGTACACCATATGAAATCATAATCATATTTCAAACTTGACCGTTCAGTATTTTTTGAGAAAACGATCAAATTATAACGCTATAGTTACTTGGTAATCTCATATCTGACACTGCGATTTCAAATGAATCAAATTGAACACTACGATTATATTGGAATCCCCCATTAGTCATCAACGTTTCAACTGAACCAAATAAGCACAAATTTAACTTTTTCCTTAATTTATGAACACCAAGCAAAGGTTTTTCATTTTCAGTCATTGAAAATCGTTAATACTCTCCTTCCTTTATGTTCTATACCTAAAAATAACATAATTGATGTATTTAGATTTAGAATGTATTATTATACGTTCCAATTAAGAAAATCTCATAAATATAATAATATAACTAGATTTTTATTAATTTCGCTAACTCTTAATGATTTGACATTTTCCAAAGTTCCATAAAGATCGTGTGAAATGAAAAACCCAAAATATATTTTCAACTTCTTAAATATGAAATGTCCTTAATTAAATTATCCATTATATATTCTTAAATACATCAATTAAGATAGTTTATTAACATTATAAAAGAAAGAAAAAATCGTGCTAACGATTTCTATTGCCAAAGGAAGACAATCGTGAGTGCCCAGCCCAAAATGACGAAAAATCGTTAGAATTGTGTTTTTTTATCATCTGAAGCAATAGTGATCAATATAAGATTCACATGTACCTCTAGTGTCTAATTTGATCACCATGAAACTTTAGTGACTAATATGAGATTCTCATATAACCGTAATATTCAATTTGGTCATTTTTTTATATTTTTTTAGTACTACCTCCGTTCTCTTTTAATTGCAACATTGGACGTTTTGCACTATTCACATATTCTACTTTGACTATATTTTATTTATTAATGTATTATAAATTAAATTTTGAAAAAATATTATTAAATTCTTCTCATTCTAAATTTTCAAAATATGAATTTGTTAATTTTTTTTACAAATAAGGAACGAAAGATATTAATGGTCAAACTTGTGCGTTGGCAAACGTGAATGTTGACTGTTGCAATTAAAAGGGAACGGAGAAGTATAATTTATAAATGCATAATTCTCATGAATAGTTCTAATAAGCTAGTTGAAACATTATTACCAATAAATTAACTTTATGAATATTTTCACTTGGAGTGATTTCAGTTTCAAAGCAGACCAAACTAGACAAGTCCAAACTAATCACAACAAGAAGATATTTTAAAAATACAACATCTTCAACTCCAAGATAAATCCTACCTTCTAGCTTTTGTATTATTTAAAAAGTTTATATACACTTCTAGTTGTATGTTTGGCACGGTAATAATTAACAGCCTTTTTAAAAACAAAATCCTTTCGAGATGCTACACTGAGTAACTTCTAATGGGAAGTCTGTAGCTTTTAACACTAATTAGTCGATTGTTATATAAAACGGAACTAAATCAAACAGTCAATTTTTTATCAAACAGCTACAGTTTTTCTTCTAACATTTTTTCGGTCTTTAAAAACTAACAATGACTAAAAAGACACTCCAAAAATGTTCCAGTTATTTGTGTCAAATACTCCGTATAACTTTAAATAGATCGGGCTTAGGTGAAAAGACATACTCCGTATGTAACATAATACGTACCTTTTAGTGCCAGCTAGTAGGTAGCAACGTGCGAGATATCGATATATAGGTTCTTGTGACTTAGGATGTTTTCTTTTGGACTGTTTTCAGTCCCAGACCAGACCAGACCAGACTTAAACAGACCAGACCAGACCAGACCAGACTTAAACAGACCAGACCAGACTTAAACAGACCAGACCAGACCAGACTTCCGTAATTATAAAATACACAGAGACCAGACGTTTACCAGACCAGACCAGTTCAGACCAGACCAGACTTAAACAGACCAGACCAGACTTAAACAGACCAGACCAGACCAGACCAGACCAGCAAATTTCAGTCCAAAAGAAAACATCCTTAAATGGATCAAAAGAAGAAAACTTTGACCATATTTATTACAGTAATTCATATTTACTCATGTAGTTAAGTCATGTGTAAGAAGTAGTATCGTATGAGATCTTGTTAAGTTCAACTCAAAATGTAATTTAATTCAAATCATCGCCGTCACATAAATTTAATGATATGTATTTAATTTAAATGCATGAACGGATGAACCCTAAATCAGGTAATACCTTCAACAACTTTTATGGAATTATCTTAATGTATTGATACCTTAAAAATAGTGTAATTTTTAAATTTAAAAAATGTTTTTTGGGAGAAAAAAATCATACCACGACATTTCGATATTGTTATTACTATGAATATAACAGTCGATTAAAATATGCATTTTTTATAATTAAGGAAAATAATTTAAATACCTCAAACTTTAAAAAAGGTGTGAGGTAAGCACCTAGAGATGGCAATTGTGACCGAACCGATGGATACCCGCACTGAACTGCCCCGGTCAAAACGGGGAAAACCGCATTGACTCAGTAGCGGGTACGGGGCGGGGAATACCCGTTTTGTTTTTAAAGACAATGGGGCGGTTACGGTTTTATACATGTTTGCCCCGTACCTGCCCCGATTATTTTTAGTTATATTTTATTACACTTTTATCTATTATTTGTCCCACAACTATTAAAAGATGAGATTTTTCTCTTTTCATAATGTATATATAGATTATAGATGTACTAACTATAATGTATGAATGAAAGTTCTTAATAGATTTTAATAGTCTTGTTTGATCATTATCATATTGTTTTCGTGATTAATTATTTTTTAGATTAAGTATTTTTAGGTCAAATTAATTTAAGTTGCTTCCTTTCTCATTTTGTAGAGATATGGATTTTTAAAGTGACAACGTCTAAAGCCTAGAGTCATCTAGGCAATGCCATTTTTCACCTTTTAAAATATTATTTTTATATCAAAAATTTAATGACTCATTTAATAAAGCAGTTACCCGCGGTTATCCGAAAGTTTACCCGTTACCCGTTGGGGCGGTTATGGTTTGAATAAAAATTACCCAATGGGTAATGGGGCGGTTACGGGGCGAGGAAATTATCCAACAGGGCGGATACGATTATATGTAAAACCGTCCCTGATCCACCCCATTGCCATCCCTATAAGCACCCCAAATTTGTACACGTGATAAAAATACAACGGTGTTTATATAAAATTTATCTTCACGCCATCATAATATGTTTTTTCTTTCATAAATGTAAATTCGTAGTGTTATAATATACGTAGTATATTTTAAAATACCTTGATCATTTATAAGGATGAAATTATTATCTAAGCTTCAATATTTTAAATAAATAAAATTAACACATAACTCTATAATATTAATTGCACACTAAAAATGATTAGAATATTTAAATTATTTACTTAACACTATTGATCAACTTTGTATATAAAGTTCGGATACTTATATTAGTTTTGCAAATTTAAGATGCTTACTTTACATCCTTCAAATCTTCGGGGTACTTAAATTATTTACCGCATTATAATTCAGGCAGTCAGCTCATATGACGATTGCAAATCGCTGGGATCAAGTTTCAGCACATTCAATCCATTAAACATATTTTTGCTCCTCAAAAGAGGCTTTAATTGTTACGTAGTATTTCAATTATTGAAACACTGCAAATCCGTAGGGGGTAAAAATCAAGATTTGAAAATGAAATGGTCAAAACTCAAAACCATAATTTTGTTATTATTTGCAGATTCAAGTGAATAATGTGAGCAGGCTATGCCATGCCAAACCTATCGTGACAGTAAATGGGATGTTCCCAGGGCCTACCATTTATGCAAGAGAAGGGGACAGACTTCTTATCAATGTCACAAACCATGCACAATATAACATTTCCATCCACTGGTATACAACATAAGATGAAGACTCAATTCATTGTGTATGTGTAAAAAAACAGTCATTTTCTAAAACTGGGTTCTTACAGGCACGGGGTGAAACAGTACCGCAACGGTTGGGCAGATGGACCGGCTTACGTAACACAATGCCCGATCAAGACGGGGAATAGCTATGTCCACGACTTCAATGTTACAGGCCAGAGAGGAACCTTGTGGTGGCATGCCCATATTCTTTGGCTAAGGGCAACCGTCTATGGTGCAATCGTGATCATGCCAAAACAAGGAACCCCTTTCCCTTTCCCTCAACCTGATAGAGAAGAAGTTATTGTGCTCGGTCAGTGACCCCTTCATCTTTTACTCTCTCCTTTAAAAAAGGGTGGTTGCAATGTCCCCAAAAATAGCAGTCTGACTAAGCTAGAAGCAGCTAAATGTTCATGTAAATACTTAATGTGCTTATAATGAATAGCCAGGAAAAAGGCCATGACAAGTCACACGTGATGAATTCTTTTTTTTTTAACCAGCAGCTTAATTTTAAAAACATAAGTATAAATTTTGATTACCAACAGTTGTGCCACCATAAATAAAAAGGTTGTTATAGTCGCATAGGACTCTTTTTGGGATGGATGTAGTACTACACATAGAATCAGCAGAAACGTGACTCACTTTTTCAGACCTAGGAGATAGTAATAATCTGTGCTCAAAATATCATATGATCGACAAGTGTTCATACCACATGCTGCTTTGTGTTGTTAACTACACAGGAGAATGGTGGAACGCAGATGTTGAAGCAGTGGAGAATCAAGGGAACAAAATGGGGTTACCCCCAAATATGTCTGATGCTCACACGATCAACGGAAAGCCCGGACCTCTGTTTCCATGTTCTGAGAAACGTATGTAAGCATTATAGAGTGAAGCAACTTTTTCCATGGGGTAGGGGAGATAAATAGTAAACTTAAACTCAGAAACTCACATCATGTGTCCTTTATACCCAAAAACACTGAGCTATAATTCTTAACTTATAGACTAGGAATGTAATCATCATTCTTCTGAATACAAAAATTTCCACTGCAGTCCCATGATTATTTGGTCATCTTTTCATCATTGCTCTTCAAATTTCTTTTTTTTTAATTTGTACGACTTATTTGGTCGACTACCATACAACTTTAGGATGAATTTTGCCAGGAAAGTGACCAAAAAGGAAAAAATTGCTATAAATTCATAGTCGTGCACCAAAAGAGGAGCGCAGTGTCTCAGTGATCAAATTAAGAATGAGCAATCTAATAGTTATGGCCTATGGAACTAAAAGTGAAAAGTATTCTTCTAAAAAAACCACCTGGTCAACACCTAAGCATTATACTTCCATTAGTTTCTTATGTTTATGTTCAAAGATGAAGCTTTGACCCTCATTTTATATTTTCAAACCCCAACTACTAATATACAATATTTCTGGCTCCCCAACTGGTGGTTAGTGCTTGTTTAGAACAGTGGGCATTGCCCATATTGGAAATCAGGTTTCCAACAACTACAGCCATACACATTTTCTTTTATGGTGTGTATGTGGACAGATACATATGCAATGGAGGTTGAGCAAGGGAAAACATACCTTTTGAGGATAGTCAATGCTGCCCTAAATGATGAACTCTTGTTTGCACTATCCGACCACAACATGACAGTGGTAGAAATAGACGCAGTCTACACTAAACCCTTCTCAACAAACGCCATACTCATCGCCCCGGGCCAGACAACAAATGTTCTCGTCCACGCCAATCAAATCCCAGGCAGGTATTTCATGGCTGCCCGGCCCTTCATGGATGTTCCAATAATTGCAGTAGACAACAAAAGCGCCACCGCCATATTCCAATACAAAGGCATTCCAAACACAGTCGTTCCAAAACTCCCTCTCCTGCCCGCCCCCAACGATAGCGTTTTTACCACAGCTTTCAACAGCAAGCTTAGAAGCTTAAACACTAAAAACTTCCCCGCAAAAGTTCCCTTAAAAGTGGATAGAAATATGTTTTTGACAATCGGTATGGGAGCAAATCCTTGCCCGACCTGCTTCAACAGTTCTAGGTTGACAGCTTCTTTGAACAATATTTCATTTGTGATGCCCAAAACAGCCCTTCTCCAAGCCCACTACTTTGATATGAAGGGCGTGTACACCATGGATTTCCCAGACAAACCGCCAACTCCATTTAACTACACCGGTGCACCATCAACGGCAAATCTCAAAATGGTTCACGGGACGAGGGTTAGTAAGATTGCCTTCAACTCCACTATTGAGTTGGTTTTGCAAGACACTAATCTTCTGACAGTTGAATCACACCCTTTCCATCTCCATGGCTATAATTTCTTTGTTGTGGGAACTGGTATTGGGAATTTTGATCCTGTTAAGGATCCTAAAAAATATAACCTTATTGATCCTCCAGAAAGAAACACTGTTGGTGTTCCCACGGGTGGTTGGACCGCTATTCGATTCAGAGCTGACAATCCAGGTATCCCAATAATCCTCAAGAGTTAATAGCTGATTTAGTTCCTGGACTATACACTAAAAATGTAAGCTTGGTACATATTTCTTTGAGGGTATCCACATTACATAGTTAAGGCTCATTTGAGCCTTGAATTGGGTCTAGACTAGGTCAACAAAAGAAAAATCCCTTCATTAATATATGTGTGTGTGTGAGGACTAAATTGGATTCTAACCGATCTCAAACTCTTTTGGGACCAAGGCTTGGATGTTGTTGTGAGGACTAAAATGGTCCAAGTTTTATGGTCGAGGACCAAATTGAGTCCCAAAAAAGTTGAGTTTGAAATTGAGTAATATTCCTTAGTGTATAGTCATCTAAATCGGGTATTAAGTATTAACTCAATGATAAACTATGGAAAGCTATGAAACAAGGAAACTCTCGGGAAACAGTGTGTTTATGTTTCCGAAACTCCACGGAAACTCTTTGGAACTCTCCAAACATGTTTTTCTATTAAAAGATGGTGTTCCTCATTTCCCGTTTCCCCATGTTTCCGTGCAACGTAGCATGAAATTGTTAGTTCTTGATTTTACGTTGTGGAATATATGTGCAGGGGTGTGGTTTTTCCACTGTCACTTGGAGATACACACAAGTTGGGGGCTGAAAACAGCATTTGTAGTGGAAGATGGACCGGGTTCAGATCAAAAGGTTCTGCCACCGCCAAAGGATCTTCCACTGTGCTAATGATAAAACAAAAACACCTTATGTACGCCGCATCATGAAAAAAAATTACACAAGGCATCTTGATTCTTGAGGTTGAAGATCCCCAAATTTGAGACAAATATATCAAAGGTTATTATGCATGTATGCAGGAACATTGTGAAAAAACAATGTATTTAATTTGTAATTAACTTCAAAGTGTAATAAAAGCCCCAAAATGAAAAGCAATTGTTTTCATCTTTTGATTTCAAATTTATAAATTGGTAAATGTGGAGAATCGTAACGGTTACCTGGGTTTAAATCTAGTATATAGGTGTGAGACAAACCTTCTCAAAATTTAAGTAATGTGTTATCCTATGGTAATAGAAACCTGTTGAGAACAGAAAAATAAAAAAAATCAACGGGGTAAACCGTTGCCCAGATAATCAACGATAAAAATACCGTTGCCCAGAGCCAAAAGGCTAAAACCAACTTTATTCCCAGATAACAAGAATGAACCCTAGCGAGGGGTATAAATAGCCTTCTAAGAGAAACCCTAATCAAGCCCAAATTAATCAAATCCTAATTAAACCCATTCTAACTCTACTAAGTATTCTACTAATAATAGGCCCAAACTAAAACATAATATTTTAACTATAATAAATAAAACTATAACGACAGCCCATAATCGGCCCACGGAAGTGGGCCCAAGCCCGTTCCTGTCCCATGCTCTTCCTGCTCTCTATCAATCGATCCTCCTTCAAAATAACCTTGTCCTCAAGGTTGAAATCTCGCAGATTGAGGACTGAAATTTCCATCCATAGAATATACTGGAAAATATCCTTCATCTCCTTCTTCAATCCTTTCCTGGCCGGTAATTTCAAAGTAATCATGCTGTTGGAGGTCCAACACTCCAACTCCTCATCCTCCTCAACTATCATTACCCACAACTGCTTAAAGGGGCAGTCATGCCCTGGTGTAAATGGTTTCTTACACTTAAAGCATAATCCTTTCGCCCTCAATTCTGCCAACTCCCGTGGCAGAAGACGAGTGAACTGAGAGTGTGTCATAGACTGTCCGCCTGACCATACAGCCCTGACTTTGTCCCCGGGGGCTGTCCACTATCCTTCGGAAAGTTGTCACTCGATCCCTGTAAGCTGTAAGCTGCCACCACTGGCAGTCTACGGAGGTCCCGTGTTTGCTATTAAAAAGCTGCTGGAGCGTACCCCTGAAGGATTACAATTCAGGCTGCCACTTAGTCCACTTTGGATGGACAGATTATGCTCCACATCGCGAGCTAATTCCATGGCGGCATGGCCGTCTCCAGGTTATCCGTCCGTAAATCCATAATAAACGCAACAAACTTCGGATTGCTTCCTTAAGTCCACTCATGTAATAGCCCAAATAATGATTGTCGGTCAATCTCGGAACTTGGCTAGCCAGTTGAACAAACAAGGTATTTTATTCCTCCACCGACCCAATTTGTTTGACACCTGACAGCCGTTCAAACTTGTTTCCCTGATATCGGGAATCAAATCTGGCCCCCAGGGGCTTGCTTAAATTCCTCCCAAGACATGCCGGGTTTGCGCGCCTTCAACCAAGTCACCCAATAGAGGGCAGCCCCTTCCATATAAACCCTAGCCGCTGCAACTTGTCTGTCCGGTGGGGTCCTGTTGAGCTCGAACTGCTACTCCACTCTCGCCAACCACCCGATTGGGTCTTCACCGTCAAATGAAGGAAGAAGGGCAGATGTCGCGTTGCGCAGACCTCCATCAACGGAGGGTGTAGTCGCGACATGAATAGACGAGTCGCTTTCGGTGGTCGCGGTCGGCAATTTATCCGGCGGCACCATGGCCTTCGCGATTGCCGCCAGTGAAGCCGTAATTTTCGCGAGCTGGGCTCCATGTTCTTCCAGCTTCACTCCCTGCGCATCAAGCTTCTGGTTAATTAGGGTTTGTTCAGCCTCCAGTTATGTAAAACGATCGTTCTTAGTTCTCGTCATCTTTGCTGGTTCGAATCTGACAGGTCGGACTAATTGCTGAGAACAGAAAAATAAAAAAATCGACGGGGTAAACCGTTGCCCAGATAATCAACGATAAAAATACCGTTGCCCAGAGCCAAAAGGCAAAACCAACTTTATTCCTAGATAACAAGAATGAACCCTGGCGAGGGGTATAAATAGCCTTCTAAGAGAAACCCTAATCAAGCCCAAATTAATCAAATCCTAATTAAACCCATACTAACTCTACTAAGTATTCTACTAATAATAGGCCCAAACTAAAACATAACATTAATTTAACTCTAATAAATAAAACTATAACGACAGCCCATAACCGGCACACGGAAGTGGGCCCAAGCCCGTTCCCGCCCCATGCTCTTCCTGCTCTCTATTAAAACCTTAGGGAGTTAGAACATGTTATTTTCCTATATAAGCAATGTATCGATCTAAGTCACAGGATGTCTATTACCGTGCTTTAACAGTTTACTTATACTCTATTTATTTATTTTTATCAAAATTTGGTCCAGTGGCGGGTTTTGTGCCACATGTCCATTTGATGGTTTGGGCCTTTGGGGCAACCTGTTAGGTGTCATCTGTTTGGACCCATTTGTCCATCTATTTACTTGTCTAATTTGGCTTCATCTGAGGGGTGTGTCAAGTATCCCACGTTGGTTGTCTATTGGGGTTGAGCCTAGTATACAAGTATGATGTAAGCTTCTCTCAGGGATCATTTGGACATGAGCTATACTGAATACAATAATAGGACATCATGTTATATCTCATGGGGGGAGCACTGTAGAAACTACCCACATTAAAATCTTACGTATATATCAAGAGAAACAAGGACTGAGCAAAAAATGTAAAAGAAGTCTAGTTACACATTTATGATTTGAAACAAAATAAAGTAACAAGCATAACCATCCATTCCACCACTATAATTGGGAAGGCAACAGAATGTCTAATAAGTGATAACACACAATTCACCTTGAGAACAATACAACTTTATATCTAACCATCTGTATGAGTTAACCTGAGCTTCTTGGCTTCTACTTCTCTTAAAGCAGTGGAACTCAGTTTGTCTAAACTCGATTCTTTGAAGAGCAAATCCACAACTTCAATCTGCACAAAAAACTCAAAAGAAAGATTTAAAAAGTAAATATTAAATGGAAACTAAACGATATAATAATGTCTCTATATATAGAATAGCCCCATAGATCAGACCTTGAGTTGTGAGAGACCTCTCTCGGTCCTCTTCTTATTGACAGAGAAACCTCCGGGTAGTGTCTCCTTGCTAATCACAAAAACACCCATAGCCATGATTTTATGAATTGCAGTGCATGACTAGGTAAATTAAGAGCCACAGAAGAAGAATACTCCCTCTGCCTGTCCCCCTCCCTCCCCACAGAACAATATGTTCCAACTTCAAAAGGTGGTTTTGTAACCAAAAAAGGTCCTATTTCATCAAGTGAAGCTAATTTTTCATGTAATTCTAAACAACAATTAAATATGATAAATTTCGTTTAAAAAAAACAATTTTAAAATGTATGTACGTTTCTATAATATCTATGAGTTTACGGTTTACCTTTAAATAGTATAAAATTGTACCTCAACCAAAAGCAATGTTTGCTTTGCTTTGCGACAAAACATTGCTTTTGGTTGAGGTACAATTTTATACTACCTCCGTCCCCCTAAGTTTGGGACAAGAGAAGGTGGCACGATTATTAATAAAAATGGGTTTATGTTGTTGATATTGAATTGATAAAGTAAGAATAAAGTAAGAATGATTTAGAACCACACAAATTTTACCAAATAAGGTATGAGACAATCTTAGTTAGACGGACCGAAAAGGTAAAATGGGACAATCATAGCGGGATGGAGGGAGTACTATTTAAAGGTAAACCGTAAACTCATAGATATTATAGAAACGTACATACATTTTAAAAAGCAATGTTTAAAAAGATGCTTTCAAAAGCTTTAAAGAACTTTTGCCATAAATAAAATCAGAAATAGTTGTTCAAATGAGAAAAACAGAGAAGAAATGTTTGGAGATATTCTAGAGTCTAGACAATCGGAAGGAAAAGGAAAAATTAATGTTGTTATTTTACTTATGTTGCTATTGCTAGAATAAAAAGGAGAAACATAGCTGTAACCAATAACCATTGACTTCATTGAGCATTGCAATGAAGAGAATAGTGATAGTAGTGCTGCTACTTTGGAAGAAATGTTCTCATGCAGGACTGGCGAGTAGTTTGCGAGTTACGTAAAATAATAAACTTTATAAGTAGAGCTTGTGAAGATTATTGTAGATTTCCGCAAATAGGTCTTAGGGATTTAAGAAAAACTGGCTAAATTCATCAAAAGAGAAACATATAATTGCACATATATGTAGATTGTAAATTTACCAAAGAACAAAGAAAGGGTAGAAAATGTAGATCAAATAAAATATTTTATCAAAGAACCTGACTACAATAGCCTCCAAATTCTCATCAATGACTGAAGGACCATAAGGATCAACAATTGGTTCGACTTGTACAACCAGCTCAGGCTTGATGCTCTAGACAAAAAAATGTGTGAATGAACAAAAAGAACCACGTCATAAAACAGTTTATAATTGACGATGAAGATAAAAGCCCATTGGTAACCCATGTTTTCGTCTTATAAGCATTATCTGCTAACTTTTTTATCAAACACGCAACTTTTATTTCACGCGTTGAATTATGTAATAGTCAAAAGCAGTAAGTTTGGAGTTATTTTTCTGTCTGAATATGGTGAAGAGGATTATTTTAGCTATTTGTTCGTATAATTTATTCTTTATTTTTTAATTAAATATTTTTTTTTTCACAATTCAGCAAATTCAGTCAAATCAACTGCTTTAGACGGAATTCACAAATTTGAGCATATTGAACCACTTTAGTCAATTTTGGTGTTTCCAAAGGACTCTGAGTGACATTGCATCATCATTCTAAATATTATTGTAGAGTTCGAGTACCTTAATGTAGTCCTCAACATTTTGCATTCGTAATTGAATCGGCTCAATTAGATCGGCGTACTGCACAAAGAAAGCAGTTACACATGTCATTGCATTGATATATCTCCGATACAGTGAATAGAAAACATCAAAATACTGCACTCAGAGCATCTATACAAAGGCAGATCTTTTATTAAAACAATGCCAGCAAATAACTTTCATCTACTTAGCGTTACATTTCCACTGTAAATTACAAGTCATAATCACTATACAGAACCGTACAACGTTTTTGTTCAAAAGTTTCTATATCTTCACGCTCCTTTTCCTCCTACTTCTTACAATAAATAAATAAATAAATAAATAAATAAATAAATAAATAAATAAATAAATAAATAAATAAATAAATAAATAAATAAATAAATAAATAAATAAATAAATAAATAAATAAATAAATAAATAAATAAATAAATAAATAAATAAATAAATAAATAAATAAATAAATAAATAAATAAATAAATAAATAAATAATATCCCATCAACCCGAAGAGTTGAAAAATCATATACGTGCAAGATGTCACTCAATTATCCATTATCGAATAAAGGGATCACCTTTTGAAGGGTTTCCCTATCCAAAATATCTACACAATTTAAAAAAGTTAAGGGGCTGAAAAATGTATAAAAACTAGAGTAGAAGCATAAACTTTTAAATGTAGGTAATTTTTCTAACCCGCAGTTGATACATTACAAAAGAGTCTAAGAAGTCAAGAACATATAATAGCAGGAGTATGCGCCAAACAAATGGTTAAAAGAAACATAAAGCTGAGATCTTTATGGGCATTTCACAACACAACTTATCGAGCGTCTCTACTCCCTAACATTTACCAAATATGGAAGAAGCAAGAGTCATTAATTCATCCTTAGCAACATGGATTTAGAAAATATGACCTTCTTCTTTGTCAACATTGGGCCATCACAAACACCAACTACTATTCGCTCTCGCGACAACAGTGCTGCAGCCTATAGGACATATCATATTTAATTGCAAATCAACAAAGAAGAATTTTTGTAGAATCATATATATATATATATATATATATGCAAGATGTGCAGAAAGAATCGAATGTGGGTGTCAGTGAACCTTGAGAAAGACGCGGTGGCCGTCGTGTAAGCGATCGAAAGTACCGCCGATGACAACCGCAGCGTATGAATTTGGCGGAGATGGGTCGTGTTGAGCGGCGGATTCCTCATCCATCACCTCCAATTCAGGGGTGTTTGGGAAATTAGATTATCTGTACATTCCACCAAAGTTATGATCAATGAATCTGAGCTAAGAAGATGTAGAGATCGAAAGCTCGAATATACCGATGCCTCTCTGTATGGTAAACAACTTGCAGACCAATTTGACTAGGGTGGGCAAAAATAACGAAACTGCATGATACCGAACCGGACCGGTATGGTACCGGACCGATAAACGGGATTTGAAACGGATCTCAAATTTTTTTGTCCCGAACCGGACCAAACCGGTTCCAAACAATGTCATGATTGGTTCTCATAAAATGAGAACCGGTACCGGACCGAACCGGACCGAAGTATGGTTTATTAAATTTATACTACTATAGTTTATCTAAAATATATTAATTACCTCATTCGTCCCAAATTGATTTGCAAAGCCAACATTGTTTTGTCAAAGTTAATGTTAAGTTCTTGATAATTAATACAATTTTTAATGATTAAAATTTACATATTTAGAAATCACATTAAAATCTCTCTAAAGTTGCAAAATCCAAATTAAAATATACGAAGTACGGAGTAGTTTTTTTGAAAGGCCAAATTAGAATATAATTAAAAGGTAAAATTCTAATTAAGTGAATAAAAGAAATTGTTTGACCAAAAAAGATTGACTTTGCAAATCAATTTGGAACGAAGGTAGTATGATATATGAAAATTGATAAATTGTGTGGATTTTTTGGAGGATGGCTAAACTTTAATTTTTTCTTAAACACTTGGAAAAAGTGGCATTGTTTGGTATTGGTATGGCATGGTACCATCCCGTTTGAAAATGAACCGTACCGAACGGGTTTGGGTCTAAGACCGAACCGTACCGAACCGGACCATGCCCACCCCTAAATTTGACTGATTTTACTCAAAGTTATTAAGTTATGACTGAAGTGGTTGTATTACCTGATTCTGCTGATTAAGAAAAAATTATTTTTAAAATATATGGAGTATATTATTAATAAAATAAAGAAAAGTTCAACCAATACAGCCGGAAAAATTCAATCAACCTTACTTTTTCTGCTTATTACATAATTCAGCGCGCGAAAACAAAAGTCACATATTTAGTGAAAAAGTTGACTGATAAATCTAATAAGAGGAAAAAGAATGTTTACAAAATTTGTAAACACGAAATTGTAAGTAATTGTCAATGTAACAGCAATGCACATATGTCCTAACTCCTAACTAAGAATGTTTCAAATTATACTCCCTACTGAGTATATCATTATTTAAATTGGGAACAAGAAATTTAGATTTTGATCTAATTAACAAAAAGAATCAGTCCAAAGAGAAGCAAAAAAGGAGAGAGAGTAAAAGTATCGAATTTGAAAAATTAGGTTAAAAATCTAAGAAGAAGTAAACATATCATCAATCAATTGATAAACCATAGGCTGATAAATTAAGCAAGGGATAACGAACCTGCTACTTTAATTCGCCTGGTAACAGAGTAGGAGCGAGCGGCTAGGGCAACAATAGGATTGGCACTTCAGCCGTTGGGCTCGACTGCTCGAGCGGTCGGAAGCTTGGCCACTGCAACTGAATAGCTGAGGTGGGAGCTTGGCGAGCCAGGAAATTACTTGCGATGTTGTACCGGAGTTGGCGGAGCGAACGGCCAGGGCGAAGTCAGCTTGGCCTTCTCTTCCGTTTCTGAGCCTAGCGTAGGGATGGTCGGCCTTCTCTTCCGTTTCGAAAGGCACGTCAATTTAATATCAATTTAATATTTTGAGAACTATCTATTGATAAGGGTTAGATATAGAACAGATATGAAAACATATTTATCTTAATTACAATAATTACTCCGAACCAGATTTAATTTTATGAAAATTATAAATATGACCCCATTTTTTCTTTTCATATGGGTTATATTTAAAGCAAATTAAGCAACCGTTATGGACTAATTTTGGATTTTACAAATTTGACCCACATGCCAATATCAAATTTGTATTATTTATAAATTGAACCCCGTTTTACTATTCAATAACAGTTAAATATTAACCCACGTTAAATCCTAGTTATGGAATGCATATTTTACACTAGTGAGTCATTTCGACAAACATGTTATGATCATAAATGTGAAATAGAATAATTGAACTAATATTTCAATTATTAACCCTACATTGTCTTACAATCATACAAAATATTCAATTACTCAATGTTATACCATACATTATTATACAAATAATCAGAAATTTTAAATAAAAAAAACCCTAAAGTGCATAGAAAAATCAAATAAATTACCACCTCAATTTATGGGCTGATGTGAGCTTCTAGTTCTAGATGACAATTTCATTCTCACCGTCTGTGTCGATTCCAGTAGCAAGCATATGGCTGATGGGTGAAACAAACAAATGAAATAGGAAGGTAGGAGAAAGAAGAAAGAGAGGGGAGGAGGTGAGATGGCGTAGGAGGGGATGTGGGAGAAAGGGAATGAGAAGTGAAAGGGTAAAAAAATTAAAAGAAGGTAAAAAAATCAGAGCCTTTTTATAGCGTGTACATGGGTGTGTACAAATGTGTATACAAGAAGCATTTTTGAAAAAAAAAAGATGATTGACTTAAAAAAACAAATTTGCTATTTGTACACATTCTAATATCCACCCTATACACACTATATATATCTAAAAAAATTACCCCTCCCCTTAGCTGCAAAGTTACCCACCAGGTCACTCCCTTCCTTCTCTCTCGTCACTCATCCTCACTCCCCTCCCCTTCCTCTCTCTTTTCTTTCTTCTTTCTCATGTACGCCATTTTTTTGTTCTTCTTTTTTCTTCTTCCTATTTTTTGGCCACATAAATAAAAGCTTATGCTCTTGTTTTTCCCTCGAGCAAATTTACTACCTTGCCATCTTCCTTAGATCTGCTACTTTGATGATTTTTTTTCTTGAAATTGAGTTCGTGTTGGGCGTTCGAAGGATAATCAAAGACAAAAAGTTCTGCATCCGGAAAGAATGGAAGCTCGGGTTTAAATTCGGGCCAGATTTCAATCCTAGATTTCAAAACCAGGGTAATTATCTACTCCATTTTTATGCTCATACAGGGTTATGATTTGTTTCAAATTTAGTAAATTATACATGCTATGACGTTGAATTATTGACTATTTTGTTTCATTGATATAGGTTTATGATGTAAACCTTTGAAATTTAAGTCCTATTGTATTTCAATTATATGCCCATTACATATTTGTTGAAATGTTTGAATGATTTTTTTCATATATTAGAAGTGTTTTGGTATGTGCTTTTATGTTTATTGGGGATTAGATTTTTATTTATTTATTTTTACAGTTTAAAGCATGATATATGTTTATTGTTGACTATTCATTTGTAAGTATCAATTGGATATCAAAACATTGGTCTCTAATCTTGTTGTTCATGCTTAATTTCTGAAAACAATATGAATGGGGCCATAATAATGATAAAACGCTATAAAGTGTAAAATGCTAAACTGAGGTATGTTTAAATCTCGAAAGATAGTTTTTAAGATCACTTCAACTTTGTTTAAAGCAGCTGGCTTATTTTTCAGCCCGTTCCACTCTGTTTTGAAGGACTTTTTAATCAAAAAGTTTAGATTACTTTGTGTTCAATGGCCAAACAAGTACGTAATTTGCACTGATCTTGAATTCTAAACTGCAACCAGGTGGTAGGATGGCCACCCATAAAAGCCAACTAAAAGCCAAATGATGAACAAGATGGAGCCGTGAGTTCAATTATGCAAAAAAAAGGAAAATGAAGTATGAGAATTGCAAGGGGGATTCTCCTAAATGCCTGGGATTTGTCAAGAATGTGGGTGGACTTCCAATTGGAAGAAAGGTGGATCTAAATGCTCACTACATGTCTGGAATTTCACTTGTTGCAAAAACCACTGTTGGTTGCTTCATCTCGAGTCTCGACTTGCAGAGTTGGATAAGAGGATAAATGCAATATTGTGCTATTAATTTTTGTAATTAGTTATATTGTGAGGTTAATGTTCTTGACAAATAGTGTAATTAAAGTTGTTTGTGCTTTCAAAGTTTATCTTTTGTATTATGAAAATGACTTTTGAATGATGTCAAAGAAATTGCAGTTGTGCTATTAATCCGAGTGTAATTACCGTAATGATTTTTAGCTTAAGAAGGTGATTCTCATATAGAAAGGATGTCTATGATGCTCACAAACAAAATAATTATTAATCTTAGATAAGCTTGTTGTCTTGCACAGAAAATATAAACGATCGCACAGACAATAAACTTAGCTTCTTTAAGTGAGTATTGTCTATGACCAGACGATTCATATCTGGTTCACAGACACTTCCACTTACCATATTAGCCCGCTCTAGTGGCTATCGTCTTTGACCAGACACTTCATATCTGGTTTACAGGCAATTCCACTTACCATATTATGGTATTGTAGTGGCTATTTTCCATGGCCAAACAATTCATATCTAGTTCACACACAATTCCACTTAACACATTAACACATTTCAATGGTTGTTGTCTATAAATATTGATAAATAACAAAAAAGATCAAAATTTTCATTCATTACTCAAATTGTTGTACAAAAGATTCTAAAATAACACCAGTTATATAAATTTAAAATATGCATTTTTACAATATGACAATTGTATTTGCAACAAGTCAGAGGTCCTTATTTCTCCAAACAGTATAAACAAACAATATAAATAAACACATAGGCGACTATTATAAGAATTAACATAATAGAGGTATACTAATAATTAATAAACTATACTAGTTATGTAATAGGTTAATTAATACATGCAGTTGCATTTTCTCCTGTTAAAATAACACTTTCTGTTAAAACTAGGAGACCTTAACTCTATTATAGTACAAGATATTTTGATAAAACGTTCGTGCCTAGTTCAGCCAGTTCGAAGTGCGCCCAACTATAAGTATGTCAATACTCTCTCTTTTCGACTCTAAGTCAACTTTGAAGGTGTCACCACATATCTTGCTCAAACTGTCCACCCGCGGCACATAGCTTCTCAAACCTCCTAAATAAGTGAAAAACATCCTGAATATGGAACCAATAAATCACATTTTAGTATTCCATTCTATTTGGTAGTGAAACTGTAATTGCCACAATGCACTAGTATGGCCTCATGAATCATAATATAATGCTAAGCACTTGCTGTATAAGAAAGTACTTTTGATTTTCTGCGATCCAATTATGAAAAGAGAAAACAAATGTAAGGTAATTGTAATTTATGTAGATAAAGAAAACTAATTATCTTAATGATCTTATTCTTCAGTTTGCTACATAAATGAGGAGGTTAAGCATTAACAAGTCTTATTTGATTGGTAGCTTCTCTTTTGACTCCAGGGTCGAGCCAAATCTAGCACCGACTACAAACTCCATCTAACAAATACAAGTACTACAAGTATAAGGAAACTCACAAGATAAAAGTAATAAAGGGAATTTCATTAAATCTCAAGTAATAAATTATATAAATGAAATATTAAATTAGTGGGACATTCATAACAGTTAGACATTCATACTACGTGATACAGATGTAGGCAATTTAAGCAAAACAACAAAAAGTGATACTAAAAAATGTATAGCATGCCTTATGAAATTTTAGGAGTTTCCTCAGTTTGACACAAGATAGACTTCAAGAAACAATTATTATAAAAATAGTTGAAACAGGAGGATATCTCATTCTTGACTCTAGGAGAAAAAAAGAATAAAACAGGCCAGTTGTTTTGATATCCAATTGACACTTACAAATAAAATAGTCATACATTAACATATACAGAGTATCAATGATGTCTCCCCACAACTCCAACATCTTCTCCTACATTCAAATTGGGAAACAGGAAAATTAGATTCTTGAACTAATTAACAAAAAAAGATCAGTCACAAAAAAGGAGAGTAAAAGTCTTGTATGTAAACAAAAAAATCATTTAGTAATTTCAACAAACATGTTATGAGCACAAATGTGAAATAGAGTAATTGAATTAAAATTTCAATAGTTAACCCTACATTCTCTTACAATAATACAAAATATAGAATATTGCCCAAAATCGGACTAAAAAGGTTTGAAAATTCCAAAATAGGACTGTCATGTTTTTATTATCAAAATAGGACTAATTACTGTCATGTTTTGGCAGTACCAGTCTTCAAACATGACAGTATTTTCCAAACTTGGCAGTAATTACTCCTATTTTGGGAATAAGAACATGACAATCATATTTTGGAATTTTCAAACTGGTTTAGTCCTATTTCGGGAACTTTCCCTACAAAATATTCAACTAATCAGTGTTATACCATACATTTTACACAAATAATCAGATATTTTAGATAAGGTAGATTCTATGGTACCCATAATGTACCATACTTTTGTCCACATGAACCAATCAAAATGATGCAATTGAATTATTTAAGTCTAAATTAAAAAGGATATGATGATTTGGACCAATCAAATGCATGGTAGGTACAGTACCCCATTTTTTAAATGAGTACCAGAGTTGTCACCTGTAAATAAACAAAACCCTAAAGTGCAATAGAAAAATCGAATAGGTTACTACCTCAATTTATGGGCTGGTTGATGGGGAAAAATTGACCGTCTCATTCTCGCCCCTTGAACTTATTCCATGTGCATACTCACCGCTTATGGGCTCGGACTTGAAGATAGGTGACCACCTACGTGTTTATTTCTAAAATTTGGGAATGGAGAAACGGAGTGGAACGAGAAGGAAGGAAAAAGAAGATAGAGAGGAGATGAGCGGAGAAAGGATGTGGCGTAGGAGAAGGGACGTGAGAGAAGGGAGTGGGAAGAGAAAGCATAAAAATGAAGGATCATTCTTGGTGTACACAAGATGTACACAAAATGTGTACATTGTCTGTGTACACAGGCAATTTGGCATCAACTCCTCCCCCTGTTTTAATGAATTGCCTGTGTACACAGGCAACTAGGGCGGTTTTGTGTACAACTAACATACACTAAGCATTTTCGAAAAATGAAATGGAGGTAAAAAAAATAAAACAAAGATGTGTACAAGGGTGTGTACTAATGCGTGTACAATAAGCATTTTTTAAAAAAAACTCTCCTATGCACGGCAAGAAAAACAAACAAAGTTACAAATGGAAAAGGCTAAAGGGTCAAATAGGCCCTTGAACTCACTTAAAGTATTCAATTAGCCCCTTATATAGGAGGTTCTGCCCGGTCGTCGCTAATTGGGGCGGTTCCCTGTAGAATTTTTTGATGAAATTTTTTGAACATCTTCTTCATTAAGTCTAGTTTACCCATACCAAATTTCAGCTAAAAATTCAACCGGGAAGGCAGTCAAATGATTTTCCGAAATGTACTGCGCTGTTTAACTTCGCAGTTATCTTTAAAAAATCATTTGTCCGCCTTCCCGGTTGAATATTTAGCTGAAATTTGGTATGAGTAAACTAGACTTAATGAAGAAGAAGATGCTCAAAAAATTTCATCAAAAAATTCCATCAGGAACCACTCCAATTGGCGAGTAGCAGAAAATTTTACATTGCCTATTTGACGCTTTAGGCGATGTAAAATGTGAAAAAGTGAGCGACCACTCACCCAAACGAGTTGACTCTGTACTCCCCAGTTCAGCTCACCTCTTTTTCCCCTCACTCCTCCTGGTATCCCCACTCTCCTCTTCCCCAAAATTCATTACATTTCCCAGCAATTTCTGGACCGGGTACCAGAGGAGTAACCGAAGAAGATGGGTTCGCTTGGCAGGGCAATCTACACCGTCGGATTCTGGATCCGGGAGACTGGTCAAGCCCTCGATCGCCTGGGCTGCCGCCTCCAGGGAAACTACTACTTCCATGAACAACGTACGCCACCCTGGGCACTCAAGTTTTCTTCTTTTTTTCCCCTCTTTTTTTTGATAACTTGGCATCTCAAAGTTAATTGGTATGTCGTTTCATCAATCTTCTAGGAAGTTGAAAAATTAGGGTTTATCTGTCTCATGACGGCACTTTTTACCGGATGTTAGTGAGTGTTTGTATACCGTGAGCTTATCATTCTTGGACACTCTAATCTTGTGTGGTGTTTTAAATAATTTGTGTTCAATTGTATTGGATATTTGAATTACTTTACTGATGCGAAGATGTGAGTTTCCAGCTCTGCATAATATCTAATTGCTGAATCTGTCTTCTTTTCTATCCAGTTTCTCGACACAGAACCCTTATGAACTTGTTCGATAAAGCTCCTACTGTTCATAAAGAAGCATTCGTAGCTCCTAGTGCTTCTTTAATTGGCGATGTTCAAGTTGGGCGCAGTTCCTCTATCTGGTATGGATGTGTTCTACGAGGTATGATTGAATTGTTACAATATCATGTTGTTAGGTGTAGATGTCAAATTGTCCTATCTTGGCCCTTCTTGAAATACATCATGCTTTTTTTGAATTGCTATAAGAGACTAAGAGTGTTGAGCTTGCTATTTGATTGTTGTACTTAAACATGGCACCTAGTGGTTTTTTCACTGGTTGAGCAATAAAGTGGTAAGGAACCAGTGAGGGGAACATACCTGTTTTTAGTTAAGATCTGCCTAGGACCACAATGGTTGGAAAGTAGTGTGGTACGAACTAGGAAGATAGTGGCGCCTAGTGATTGTAAAGAACCATAAGGAATGCTCTGATTGCTCTCATATGGTTCTGAGGTCATTTCAGTGAACTTATCAGTTTTACAGCTTGTAGAGAGAGAAATGCAATCTTTGGAAAATCTTATGGCCAAATTGGTTCATTGTGCCTTATAGTTGTAAGACAATCGGAAAACATGGCATGACTAAAAATTGGAAGTTTAGAGTAGGAGTTCCCAGGTGACCTGAATCTTACAAGTCAGGATTGGTCAATGACATCACTGTGCCTTTTCTTTGTTTGATTTACTCCTTCTGCGCCCATAATAGACAATCTTTAAGGTACAGTTTCTTAATCTTTGGTACAGTACAAGTCACATATTATCAATCCTACATTTTATAAAATTTATTTATTTCTTAACTAAATGTCGTCGTCATCATCATCACTACCCCAGTGCCGCAAAGGCTCCCACCTACGGTGGTCGGTGGGGTAAGGGGTGTCGGATGTACGCAGCCTTACCCCTGTACTAAAGCACAAAGAGCCTGTTTTCGGATGACCCATAGTGAAAATCGCATCGAAAATTGCATGAAATGAGTGATGCTTCATAACAAAGAATCCCAGACAGTTTAATGAGTCATTTTGCTTTATTCCATCATATTCCCAAGCAAAAAAAATAATGAGTCTTTTGCTTCATTGCAAATGATGCAAATGAGTCTTAACTAAATGTAACATACTTAATTTGTTTGGAAAGATTACATTCAATTCAATGAAGGTTGGTTTCTTTTATCAAACCAAGACTCATTTTTTGGGCAAAAATAGTTATCCAAGCAATAGTTTTTTTTGGACGGGATGCATTCATGTCAAGCTCTCAAGATGCATCTACATCACTGCATGTAAAATGTTTCCCACTTATTTGCAACTCATTTATTTTTCCATGGATTTTTTATTTCACTATTTCTCTAATCTCTACGATTATAAATATTTGTTGCAGGTGATGTGAACAATATAAGTATAGGGACAGGAACCAACATCCAGGACAATTCTCTTGTTCATGTAGCCAAATCCAATCTTGCTGGAAAGGTTTTGCCAACAATTATTGGGAACAATGTAACTGTTGGTCAGTGATTATAAGTTTACTATGTGTATTTTCTATGTCATTTTCTAGGAGAATTCCCCCACGAGGTATTGTATTGGTAACATATGAAGAATTCTAACTGTTTGACACCGAATTGTAAAAAAAGGTCATAGTGCTGTTCTGCACGGGTGCACTGTTGAAGATGAGGCATTTGTTGGTATGGGTGCAATATTGCTTGATGGGGTTGTTGTTGAGAAGAATGCCATGGTAGCTGCCGGTGCTCTTGTTAGACAGAACACTCGTATCCCTTGTGGAGAGGTTTAGTCCCTTTATTTTTTCCAATAGTCAACTCTTCTGGCATTTGACATAACAGTATTTGATTTGTAGAAATGGAAAGTTGAAGTCTAGTATTTGAACCACCTTTGATTAGTTTGTTAAAGTAGCAGTGACTGAACAATTGACTTATCCAAAAAGGGATTCTTTTTGTATAAGAGATTGCGCAAGTTCTTTCCACTAATAATATATCCAACTCACTGCATTTGTACTAAAATAAGGCACCTCTTTCCTTTCAAGGGAAGAATGACACAACTCATATCATTTCCTTCTCCTTTAGATAAATCTCAATCACACAATTTCAAATTTCTTTATGAGTCTGTTAAGTAAAACCAAGAACCTCATTTTGGGACAAATTGAGTTAGCTGACAATGTGACAAACATGCCCCTTTCTGTGTCTAGGTATTAAAGGTAGCAAACAAAAGTAAAATAGGTATGCAAGGGCAACTTGGTCATTTAACTAAGCTTTGTTTTTTTTAGTTTGCTAAATTTAGGAGTGAAACAAATCCTCTAGTTATTGATTGCTATTTGAAGTAGGAGAAAATTATTCTAGGTATGACTAAAAGTCCATCACTTTCCCAAACTGACCCTATTAATTGTTTTCCTATTCTAACATATCTATATCATGCATGCTGATCCCAATGTCAAGCATATTGATTCTTTTTTATTCAAAATGGTTGCTCTCTATCTTAAATATAGGAAGTGATTAATTCTTCCTATTTATCTGAAAGTGTTTTAGGTTATTAAGCCATGCACCCCCATGTATGTCATATTAAGCTGGTCATACTATACATGTAAAAACATCTATAGTCATATTTTAGGTAAAGCCATGAGTTTTACTAATATTTAGGTATTTTTCCCTTGAAGTAGCTCATGAAGTAATGATTTTTCTATAGAGAGGACTGCCCTCTCTCTTACAAAAAAGATGCCATTTACCAACATGTGATGTCTAAATTGATGGGACCGACACTTGGAAATTTTCAACTTTGTGTCCTGTCAATTTGAACCAAACCACACAATGGCACTTAGAAACCATACTCATCATAACAAAGCTATGGAGAGCACAGCCCTACAATGGAATGTCTCTATAAAGTAGTGTCAATTGACTACTTGCCTTGCTAGAAAGATGTTCAGAAGAGCTCATGTAAGAGTGCGCATAGGGGTTTTCATCTGAGATTAGCCCACTTGAACTTTTTGAAGTGACAGCATCATTTACCAACATCCCAGTGACCAAATAAAATTAATGTCTTTAAATCTTGGTACCTGTGCAGTTGTGCTTCTTATAGTAAATTCAATGGGGGTTTTATGAACGTGATGAAGGTTGTTTACATGATGTGCTTTGAATTTCTTGCTATCAAGCATAGGTATGGGGCGGAAATCCAGCAAAGTTCCTAAGGAAGCTTACCGAAGAAGAAACAGCTTTTATTTCTCAGTCAGCCCTCAATTACACCAACTTAGCACAAGTTCACGCAGCTGAAAATGCTAAGAGCTTTGATGAGATCGAATTCGAGAAGGTACTCCGGAAGAAATTTGCCCGCAAGGATGAAGAATATGATTCTATGCTGGGTGTCGTCCGCGAAACACCCACAGAACTTATCTTGCCTGATAATATTCTACCAGATAAGGCAGCATCAAAGGCTTCTTAAGTTTGTTGATTATGATCATGCTATCATTGTTGTTATATCACAAATTCGAAGGCAAATTAACCAAGAACTTGCCTTTGCTTTCATGTCTAATAATTTTATGGCCAAACTCACTTGTCAAAGACTGACTCTTCCCCATGTGCAGTTACTGCATGACTTTTACTATTTGCTTAACCACAAACATGGTTTTGCCACATTTCAAACATGTTTTTTTGAGTGTTTATTTCTTCAAAATAAGAACATGCAGAAGAATTTTCTTAAAAGGAGTAGATCGATTTCTATTTTGAGCTAATTCACACTTAGATTTGGAGTAGATCGTACCATACTGCATTTCATTGGTCCATGTCATTGTTTATTTCATCATTTATTTACATGTAATTACAGTTTTTTTTTGTAATTACATTTTTTTGTGATTACAAAGTTACAACTGCTATATTTTAATTGGTTAGTGTGGTATGGTTGAGGTATAGTTTATTTAATTTGATGTAAGATAAAATGAAAATAAAATGAAAATAAAATGTTCGAAATTTAAGTTGTGGTCTAAATGAACCTAGTCATGGACCCGGGCCGGGCTATGTTTTTGGGAAGGAAGAACCGGAACCGGTCCGGTAGGCAGCGGTTCCGCACTGTGACGGTTCATGTTATTTTTTTTAAATTTCTTTTGCTTTTCTAATTAACCCCTGACCCCCCCCTCACCCCCACCCCAAACCCCCCCAAACACCCAGACCAACCCGAGAGAAACCAAAAAAATTGAAAAAACCCAAAAAAAAAAAGAAATAGGCTGGGCCAGTTTCGGGCCGGTTCCACTTTTAGGAGGCCCGAGCCCATCCCGATTAATTCCGGGTTTGGGTGGCCTGGACCGGTACTATAACCGGGTACCGCCGTACCGGGCCGAGCCCAAACAGTATCGGTTTTAGGCTGGTTTTGGGCCGGGTGGCCCGACCCGAGTACATGACTAAATGAACCCCAATTTGATCTCAGACGAATACAATGAAAACAAAAGTTACTCGTATGTTGAAATTTATTTAGACACATGATAATTTTCTAAAACGAAAATAACGTAGAGTTTTAGAATGGACAAAAATAGAAAGTGTGGACATTTTGGGACTACTAGAGTAGGCATGGACCGGTTTTGGGTAGGCATGGACCGGTTCCGGGCCGGTCCAAACCGGGCTTTTATTTTTTGGGGGCGGGCTCGGAACCGGCCCCGTTTGCAATCGGGCCCGGGCTGGTCCGGGCCGGTTCATTTTTTTCTATTCTAATTAACCCCCACCCCCAAAACCCCCCCAAAACACCTAGCCCAACTCGGTAAAAACAAAAAATATTGAAAAAAACAAAAAAATTAAATAGGCCCGGACCAGGCCCGACCGGACTGGTTCCAAAGGAAGGGTAGGCCCGGAACCGGACCGCTCTAACACACCGGGCCGGTCCGCCCGGTTCCCAGTTCGGTTCACCGGGCCGGTCCTAGGCCCGGTTCCCAGGACGGTTCACCGGGCCGGTCCGATTCTAAACAGTACCGGGCACGGTCCGGACCCAGGTCGGGCGGCCCGGTTTCAGTCCATGGCTAGTTCCTGGCTGGTCCGGGCCGGTCCAAACCGGGATTTTATTTTTTGGGAGCGGGCCCGGAACCGGCCCGGTTTGCAACCGGGTCCGGGTAGGTCTCAGGCTTGTTCATTTGTTTTTGCTTTTCTAATTAACTCCCGACCCCCCACCCCCCAAACACGCCCAAAACACCTAGCCCAACCCGGAAAAAACAAAAAAATTGAAAAAAAAATTAATAGGCCCGAATCAGGCCCGGCCCGGCCGGTTCCAAAGGAAGGGTAGGCCCGGAATCGGACTGCTCTAACACACCGGGCCGGTCCTAGGCCTGGTTCCCAGGCCGGTTCACCAGGCCGGTCCGGGCCCGCACAGTGGCGGGTCAGGCCGGTTCCCGGGCCTGGCCGGCCGGAATCGGTCCATGCCTATACTAGAGTAGTATAATAGTCAAGTAAGGATGTTTTCTTTTTAGACTGTTTTCGGTCCCTGACCAGACTTCCGGAGTTATAAAATACACAGAGACCAGACGTTTATCTGACTAGTTCAAACCAGACCTGATGGAGTATATGGCCCAGGAACCCCCGGCCCATAGACTCCTACTTCTCCTACACAAGTCCATTGGGCCTAGAGAACATCTCAGGCCCAAATGCAACGGCCCAAACCTCAAAGAAGCCCAGAATACGCACTGGGGTGCCTTCGGCCTCCTTGGCCGAAGGCTCCAAAACTCACAGGATAGCCTTTTTTTGGGCATACAAAGCTACTGGGAGAAAACGGCGAAAAAGGAGCCTTCGGGATTATCGCGCCCTCGGCATCAAGAAGCCTTCGGCCACACCGAACCTTCGGCCACATGGAGCCCTCGGCTACTTAAAGGGTCTTCGGCCAAACACACTCAATCATCGAAGATTCCCTTTGGAGACAGCCAACCACCGCATTTAATGCGACGTCACATCCGCCAACCGCATTTAATGCGGTGAACATGCCACTGCCGGTGCCACCCCGATTGTTGCGACCCCTCGGCCGTTGGATTACTGACACGTGTACTCTCATCGCATTTATTGCTGCTATAAATAGCAGCCCATTTCTCCTTGTAAACGATCCCAGATCCCAGATCTCACACGCTGAGTTCATTTAATAAAATCGACTCTCTCTCCTCCTATTTACTCTGACTTCTCTCTAAGTTATTCCCGCAATAACCCCTCGGATAAGATACCCCCCGGGTAGACTGTCCATCAAGACCAGACTAGCAAATTTCAGTCCAAAAGAAAACATCCTAAGATAATACTCCCTCCATGGCTCCATACTATTGGACTTTACTAATTTTCTTTGTTTGTTTGTTCCAAAAAGCTATGCCACTTTCCTTTTAAGGTAATGAATTTATGATTCTGTTCATTTCCTTTTCCTCTATATAAACCTCAACCACATAGTTTTCATTATTCCAATTTCTTACTCAACATCAACTTGGCAAAGTTGATTAAGACAGAGGTAATAATAATCATTAACCAATATATGACATGTTTTCTTAATCCATTGTATGATTTAAGGGGTGTTTGAAATTGATGCTGCTTCTTCCCAAAAAAAATTGCCTCAATAAAATAATATGTACTTTTTAAAGGAGTAGTGCCTCTTGTCATTCAAATAATTCACATTAAAAAATATTTTTATCATTACAAAAACTTACTAGAAATTGGATAATGAACAGTTAAAACTTAAAACCAAACTATAGGATTAATGAGCAGAAAAGGGAAAAGAATTGACAGACACTCGACCTGCCGATTTGGCCCGCATATGTCAGCTAATCGGTTAGGCTGATCAACTTTTTATAATCAAAATGCCCTGGGTGTTGGGTCGCTTTCTAGAGTTCTAGAAAGCCATTTAAATTTTTAGACACTAATATACGAGTAAAATATACGGAGTAACTAAGATGCTAATACATGAGTTAATGTTATGGAATTCTATAAATATGAGTAATAATGTGTGATTAGACAAAAGTATCATTGTATTTACTATTTAAAGTGGTGGCTCCGTATTTCGACACACATTTGATGCGTGTTGAAATCGGCTTCTGAAGGTTTTTCTAGCTCAAGTAATGGTTGATCACCACCTAACTCGCCCGTGACATATATATAATTCCTGGACCATAAAAGAATAGATCGACCATACTCGACTTATGCACCAATGCAAATCAGATTAGACCAGACTTGAATAGTTATTTGTAAAATGCACATAAACAGGACATCCATTAGACCAATTCAGATTAGACCAGATCTGAACAAACCAGATTAGACGATCAAAAGTTCAGTTCAATTAAAAACATCATAAAAATGAAGTCTATTCTTAATGCAATGAAGGACTACGATCCCTTAGTCCATTTTTGGGCGATCTTAAAAGTTAAAAATATACACTTTCTAAATTGAAATTCATTACTAACAGGTCCTCAAAACACTCTTTTTACATTATTTTTTAGGAAAAATAATTTGAATAATACCAAGTATCATCCATAAACCAATTATAATACATACTTTGAAAATGATTTTTTTTAATACCAACTATTTGAATGTAAAACAAAAATAATATGGAGTCACTTTTTGACAAGAAATCCGGTCATTTAAGACATAAAAAACAAATGACAACACATCAAATAAATGATATTTTAAAATACATTCACTTATTAGATGTTTTCATACAAGCTTTTGTTGAGTTAAATGATTGATTTTTTTGAAAAAAAATTGCTGTATATCACTTTTGGTCTATATTTATATAGTTTATATTATTAAAACTTATTACCAATTTAAAGTACATATTCTTATTGGTTCATGGAAGATAGTTTGTATTATTTAAAGTTGTTTTCCCTATTTTTATCTACCACTTCATCTTTTATTCTTAGAATTATTTTTCTTACTTTTTGAAGATTACAATAAAGAACAATAACATATTTTGTTTTCTTAATTAAAATCCACGTCAAAATAAAAATACTAGCGTATAGTACAGTATATCTTAATGGTGGAGTGTATATATATAGGCAAAAGGGTCAAGTAGGCCCTTAACTAGCTTAAAGCGTTCAATTAGCCCCTTATATAGAAGGTTCAGCCCGGCCATCGCCAATTGGGGAGGTTTTTGGTGGAACTTTTTGATGAAATTTTTTGAGCATCTTCTTCATTAAGTCTAGTTTACCCATATCAAATTTCAACTAAAAATTAAATCGGGAAGACAGTCAAATTATTTTTCGAAATGTACCGCACTGTTTAACTGCACAGTTATCTTTAAAAAATCATTTGACTACCTTCTCGGTTGAATGTTTAGCTGAAATTTGGTATGGGTAAACTAGACTTAATGAAGAAGATGCTCAAAAAATTTCATCAAAAAATTCCACCGGGAACCTCCCCAATTGGCAATGGACGGGCTGAACATTTTATATAAGGGGCTAATTGAACACTTTAAGCTAGTTCAAGAGTCTATTTGACCCTTTAGCCTATATATTTATAGTCTTGGACTCTGGAGTTTATAACTATTGGATGGTACAGCAGTGAGTAGCTCATATACCTACTTTTGAAATTCATGTTAAGGAGGATCAACTCTAATACATATTCCTTTACTAAATATTTCTTTTTTTAATTTTTAGCTATATCTAAATTAGATTTAGAGTTTTTTTTGAAAGAAATTACAGCTAGAGTTTTTTAAGCATCCATCTTATGATAAATCAAGTAAAACCCTCCCCATGCCACAAGCCAATCATCATACACCTAAAAAGAGTTCGATCATGTCGTGAAATGGCTCTTTGGTCCGGGTCTAAATGATTCCGAGAAATTTCATTTGCAATTATACCAAATACGATAGTATTATGTATAAGGAGGTTTTTACTTGGACGGTAATTTGTTGATCTCGTCTGTTTAGATCTGGCCTGATTTGGTCTGTTTAAGTCTGGTCTGATAAATGTCTGATCTCTGTATATTTTATAACTACGGATGTCAAGTCTGGTCTAGTCTGATCTGTTTAAGTCTAGTCTGGTCTAGCTAGTAGAGTTTGGTTTGGTCTGGTCTGGGACTGAAAACAGTCCAAGTAAAAACATCATAACTTATACTGGGTTAATGTTTAATTAATGCGAAGTATATAATTTCATATCCTCATTCATGCCAAGAAAATTTCGTGACGACGGTGTTACCGGCGATGATATTGTCAATTCGAAAGCAGTCTGCAAATTAAATTAGGGCATCTTCATCCATAAGATTGTTAGAGGATAAAGTTGGTCATGTGGCGGGTTATATTTTAGATCATGATTTTGGGTGATGAAGATTATTTGGTGAGGTTATTTGAAAAAATAATCCGAGATTTAAATATGAATCCAGATTATCTCAAGATTACTGTGAAACTAGTATCAATTAGTAAGTGCAGTTACCACAAAAAAAATTGATTATTTTGAGATGATGAATGTTGTAATTTAGAAGGTGTGAGATTATCTTTTAGTACCAAAAAGATAAGACTGGCATTCATCCAATAGCTCATTGCATATAAGAAAACTGAATCGAATGATTCTGCTGAATTTATGAAGTTTTGATTGAAGTGGAAGAATTGAATAAAATTTTATTGTGAGAGATACATGAAGGAGGAGAATGAACATCAATGCTAAAAGCATTACAATTTGTTCTAGTTCTTTTGTAGGGATTGAGATCCTCTGCCCGACTAGGAGGGTGCCTTCGCAGAGGACGGCTGGACAGGAAGAAGAAGAGCACCTCGAGATACGCAAAAAGGTGGACCCCAATAATCTCCGGTCGTTGAGCTCTCGATCTGACGGTAGCCCTCGGCCATGCACCCTAGCTTGAGACCCCGAATTTTTGTAGACATGCATATTCCATGTGGTATTGATTGATCAATCATCATTTTCACACACGTTAAGCTCAAATCAAATCATTCCGAACTTCATACAGACACGGAAGATTCATTCCATGTTGAATCCTCTCAATTCGCTCCTTATAGCCATTATTATTTTTATTACAATATTAAAATAATACGATAGTGTAGTATAACTGTATAATATGTATACTATATACGAGTACATGTGAAACAATTCCAATGACTACTACAAACTAGTACAAAATAAAATATCTGCCCAACAACATGAAAAGCAATCCGAACTACATAGACCAATATATAGCAAGGTAGTATTATTTATCCACTAAATTTATTATTTAATTAGAAATGGGATATATTAAATGAAAATTAAATAATTATTTTCTCCAGCCCTATGAATACGTACGTAGTCAGGCAACTTGGATTTTTCCATGGACAGAATTATCAGCCAATCCGTTCTGCTTGTCAATAGTGTTTTCATTCCTTTCCAGTTTTAAGGGCACTATTATCTCCTGCTGTTTTACAGTGGGGGAGGGTTCCTTAATAGAGTGGGGAAGCAATTCCCTCTTCCGCAGGTTATCTATGGCTCCTCTGAACATGTCCTCAAGAGTGTACTTGAATTCAAACCCCAAGTCTAGCAACTTCTTGGATGAAAAGGACACCACTGGCAAGTCCTTTTGAATGCCCTTAAACCTGTCAAAATATGCCCAATGAAATGCCTTATAACTTAATGCTACCAAGTACCAAGATATTTAAATGTTGTCAAGTCCTCGATCTCATACCCATCAATTAAAACGATAAACCAATCTCTAATATTGTTATCTCTAATATTGTAAAGTACTTCTATTATTAGGTTTAGCTTTTAGTATGAAGAGGGCAGATTGATGAATCTTAGTTGCATGAATTGGACTAGATTGAAGAGTAATTATATTAACTTGAACGTTAAATAAAGGGGTGAACGGAATATGAAAAATGAAAAAACCTTTGTTAAAAAATTGGAAAAAATTAAGCCGCACCGGACTTCAACCCAATATAGGGAGTGTTTGAAATTGACTCTGATTCTGCTTCTTTTTTAAAAGCAAAAGTAGAATCAGAATTAATTTTTCAGTAGCTAATCTCCCCAACTTCTAAAAATGGATTCTATGAGCAGTTTTAAGCACTCGGCACTTTTGCATTTTTATCCATATCTGCTTCTGCTCCCTGAAGGAGAAAAAACTATTATAAGAAGCAGATCCAAACACCTCCATAGTCCCAATGCAGATACTTCCCTCATCTATGAACATCAAGACATAATATATACATGAACCAATTAAGTTTTCATGAGTAATATGATTGTGATAAGCATATAGCAATGTCTAAGAGGAAATCAATTTGGAATCCATACGCTTTATAACGAGTATGGATTCCAATTTGGGCTCCTCTTCATCCTTAAATAGTACTCCCTCCGTCCCTAAATGTTTGTTCTACTTTGACTTTTGCGGTCTTCTAGGTAGACGTTTGACCGTAATTATCTATTAATATATAACTATAAAATCTATAATAAATTGACATTTGAATAATACATATTATAAAGAATCACATTAAATATTTTTTTAGGGATAAAATATTATTAATTTTGAGTAATTAGCGGTCAAAGTTTAACAAGTTTAATTTGACTCAAAAGGTCAAAGTAGGGCAAACTCTTATTTAGGATAAAAACAAAATAATTCCATTTAGAAAATCACCTTTTATGAAGGTGAGTAGAATACAATAGAAAACAGGAGAAGTGAAAGATTGGAATTGAAGGCAGCTTACTCAGAAGGGATGTAGTATTCGGGCCAATTCTTTCTGAGCATCTTTGATAAACCGTGAATGGTGGTATGATGAGAAGAACAGATGAATCTCCCCTCTGCTTTGGGATTTTCATACAAAAATATGTGAGCCTCGCACAGATCATCCAGATGCACAAACTGCCCTTGCTTTATTATAGAGTAGTGTGGTTCATTCCCTATAGGCACCCCATAAATAAGTTACTATCAAGTATTAATCTTCAATTATTTTAGGAAATATAATAATACTACCCAATTTAATACGTAGAAGTTTACTACTCCGTACTTTTTACTAGGGTAATTTAATACGTACTGGAGTAGTTTATTAATTACTCCCTCTGTAACTTTAGAATCTTCCCATTTCAAAAGTAGGTAGATTAAGAATAGTGAAAGATGATATGAATTATTGAGGGTATGATGGGAAAATAGTGGAATAATGTGGTGGAATGTAGGATAAATCCAAAAAAAGTAGTTGTAATAGTGTATTATTTTAAGAATTATTGAGGGTATGATGGGAAGATTTAGAAATGGGAAGACTTTTGTGTTACGGACGAAAAAGGAAAGTGGGAAGATTTTTAAGTTACGGAGGGAGTACTATAGTTCAAGGATTAGAAGAGTGTAATAGGGTGATAAATGTAGGCAACTTTACTCTATGTGTGTTGTATTTCAATCATTAGAGACAATATCAAACAAGACCAAACAAAAAGATACTAGCTTCAAAAAGAAAAAGTTAGACCAAACATATACTCCGTACAACGGTAGAAGAACATAATACAACATTACCTTAATTATCATACTAGATTTAAATAAATCAATCTATATGAGACATAAACAGATCTAACTTGGTTTAATGTACATTTACCCGGTAGGAATATGCAACATTATATTTGTGCAATTTTGTAGGGAAATGTAGGTGTTTAAGGAATACCCGTTATTGGTGAGAGTGCAGTGATGAGGCTGGGAGGAAATGTTGGGGTGATAAATTTGCCAACCACAAGTGGGGGTATAATACTGATGAAATCAATTTTCTTTTCTTTGGCAACCTTCCATGCTTCCTTCTCTGCAAGTGTCTTTGACACAAAGTACATCTGCAAAAGAAGATTTGACAACTAATTATTGTCATTAAGTTCCAATTCCTTCTCCCATGTTCCAATTCAACATGGGAAAGTTTGTAGGGTACTCTTTGAGCCCACAAGTTGACCAAGTCAATCAAGTGAGTGACGCTTATGTCACATTTGCTACACATTTTAATGATCGTGTGATATGTGATATGAATCATATGATGTGTCACTTCTTGACTTGGGTTATAGTTAAATTTTTAGAGTAAATTTTTTCATTTTTTGTATAATCTTACAAGTTATTTTTTCCTAATTTAGAGCTCGTTTGGTGACCCTGTTTTTCGGTTTATCAGGTTTATTAGCCGTCAACTTTTTCAAAAACACTTATCTTTTGATTCCGCGCGCTGAATTGTGTAATAATAAGAAAAGGTAAGGTTGAAGTTACTTTTCTGACTGTATTGGCTGGAGTTGTGGTAGAGAATCATTTTAGATATTTTTCATATAATTTCATTTTTATTTATGTAATTAATAATACAATACTAGTATATTTTAATTTTTTTTATAAATCAGCAAAATCAGTCAATCCAACTATTTCAGTTAGAACTTCATAAATTTCAGCAGAATCGACATTAAGCCAATTTCAGTGCTACCAAACGGGCTCATAGTATAATGAGCCTTTAACTAGCGCATTCCAAATTTCAGGATTCGTCCTTTGACCGTTCGAGGAATTTAATCATTTAACAATGGTTCATTTTAAGGATTTTACATGTATTTATAGTAGAGATGATAAAGATAATAAGGAAGTTTAAAGATGATAACAAACCCATCCAGTCATTTTCTTGTTGTATATGAAATCCAAGTCACTCCAATTGCTCTCGTCGTAGATCGGTTTTTGTGTTTCCTGGACGTTGAGAGTTCCGGCTGAAGAAGTGAAAACTAGCCTCTTCACCGTCTTTGCTTTCACACAAGAGTTTATGATGCTCACCATTCCCTTAATTGTTGGCTTAATTACCTCATTCTAACACAAAGCACACATTTATACATAGTATAAGAGAAAAGAACCTTGATGCAAATAGGAAGAACGTACACACGGAGATGCAAATAGGAAGAACACACGGAATATTTTATAAGTATTAAACAATAAAACCTTATGTTAATCTTGCAATTTTTCTCATATGTACAATGTTACTAAAGCAAAAGATAGGCACAGAATATGATTATATGGTCGTTGCACCCGGCCATACAAATACTGGAGTATAAACTATAAAGTTATATGGCATTCACTTCAAAATTTTCAAATCTCAATATTTTATGGGTAAGAAGTTTAATTGGTAAAAAATTACTAGAAATTTTCGTCTCATCCTAACATTTTTGTATTGGGACTAAAATTACTAGTCCATTGGTGCCATTATTAGCTTCACTATAATAATTTAGTTGTCATTATACTTTAATGTTTTCGTAGTATTGAAAAAAAAATAGGAATTGCTTAATAAAGGATCAAAATATTGAAAAAATTTGAAATAAGGTTAAAAATGTTTTATTTTCCAAATCAAACTTGATTAGTCCTATTAAAAGAATAAGTTGATTCAAAATTTCCCAATGTAGAAGTGATTAAGTCCTCATTTGGGAACAAAATATAATAATAGTCCTATTTATTAATTGCCTTAGTTTTTCCACACATATTATGAAGACTAAGGTGTGCTTAGTGAAAAGTGAAAAGTCAAACTTTCACTACAAAATATCCATTGGATTTACACCTTCCAATGATTCTAGCCTTTTCAATTAGTTTTAGTTTTCCAAAATGAATATATATAAAAAAGAAAAGTTCTCAAGAAATTAAACCGGGAGATTTTGATTATTTGTAGTACCTCTGGATCTTTGGACTCAAAATCCATAGGGGTGGCCACATGAAACACACCTTCACAACCTGCAATAGCTTCATCAAAGCTTCCCTCTTCCTCCAACAACCCTTTCCACAGTGTTAAGTTCACGTCGGCTTTCGACAGTTCTAACAAATGCTTCACCTTTTTTGCGTTTCCTACGTAATACATTAGAGATATTCATTCCAAACAATATTTTTGAGAACTTTTTTTAGCATAAGAGTAAGATTTTTTGCTTCAAACTTGGGTTACTTTGGTCTTTGGAATGATAAAACTATTTCATTTTAAATAGTACTCCGTAGTTAAAATTAATTGTAAACCAATCCGAAAATCAAAATGATGTATTAAACTTATCTTAGGATGGAAAAGAGTATACATACGAAGTATAATGTAATATTCACTATAGAAAAATAACGGGAATTAGTAGAGATCTTTATTGAAACGTCATATACGGATTTGGTGAATCTGTGCCAAATCCATGTCAATCTTGTTATTTTTTGTAGTGATTCTGAACAAGCTACATAAAAGCAAAATGTGAGGTAGATAGATACCGGGATCCCTAACGGTTGCATGAACATGGTAGCCTCGTTGAAGAAGGCGCATGACTAGCCATGACCCGATGAACCCAGACGCTCCGGTCACGCAGACCGTGGGCACGTGAACAGTAAGACGCGTTGAAATAATATCCCGATGAACATCGCTCCCAACTCCGACCATTTCTTTGTTCTTCCTACGTTAATGTTACTTTCCCCACAAGAGACAATTAAAGTAATCTACACAAGTGATTTATGATGCTTGCTTATTTATACACACACAAATATGAATATGTAATGAATTGTACGGTACGTTTTGAGGTGGAGTGGTAGGCTAGAGACCGCCCACGCGACGACAGCCGAAATGCGTGGAGCGCGCGCTCAACCCCCGGTTTGGTGAGTGAGCGAGTCAACTCAAATAGCTTCATTTGGTCTTATTAGCAACAAGAGGGTAGCTAGAGAGGCCTATTCATTTACTGGGGTACTCTATTTAATAGCTCATCATTATATTTAAGGTACAAATCGGCACATGCGAGAGATTGGTAGTCTCAACCGTCACTTGGAAAAGTGTTACACGCCAAGCTTTGTACCCATAAGTATTTGAATGTAGACTACATTCTATTTGATGATTTACTTTAAATTGAAATCAAGTGCATCTAAAAATCAAGTGGACTTTAAATTGAATGAAATCATAGTTACCTATGTATATTTTCGTTACAATAATGCTGAGGTTGGAATATGAAAGTTACAAATATCATCTAAAGGGATAATCTATAATGAACTAAAATGTGAAATCAATCTCAATGTTAAGTATGTAAGTTAGTCAAATTCATCAATGATTGTTGCAAGAGTAACCAGATCGAGTAACTAAAAAAAATAATAAAAGCAAATGAACGATTAAATTAAATAAAGAAAAAGGGATACAAGGACCAAACATATAATCAATATATATATATATATATATATATATATATATATATATATAAGAGGAACTTTTTAAGAGCATACAAAGCGCCACATAATCCTGTCATGTCATCATATATATTAATTATTTAGTTATTGTTATACCTTCTATTTTTATTAGCTAGATTCTATTTTTGATTGCATATTGATATGGAAACAAAGATCCGTAGAAATCCACCTTAATTAATTTGGTAACGTTTTCAAAACCCATTACATATTTGATAAGTGTTAAATTGAGAGAATTTCCCAAATAGGAGTAAAAGATAGGCAAAATGCAAAAATAGGAGTACCATGTTTTGAATAGGAGTAATTTTAGTGTTTAGACAAGTATATCCCTACCCAAGTCCCAACAACTTTCATTAATAATTAAAACATAAAAGGAATAACCCTTAATTTATAATAAAATTGTAAAAAAAATGAAAAACACAAAAGTATATCAAATAAAACATACTTCGTATTAAATAAAATTAATAAAAATAAAAATTATTAAAATAAAAAATATTAAATAAAAAACTAAAAAATTAAAATTAAAAAAAAAACAAAAAAAAATATGTAGGCGTCTGCCGCCGCCTCAACAACCTCCCAGCACCACCAGCTCCGACCACCAAAAAAAATGCCAACATTTTTTCGAAATGCCATCATGATGGCAGATTTTGAGAAAATTTGGCATTTTCAAAGAGCAAAACTACCATCTTTATGGCATTTTCAAAGAAAAATGGAAGTTTTAACATAAGATGGCATTTTTTCCGCCGATCGGAGGTGACATTGCTGGGTGATGGCCGAGGTTGCGACAAAGGCCTGCATAATTTTTTTATATTTTTTAATGTGGTTTATCTATTTTTATTTATCTTCAAAATTTATTACTTTTACAAAAATATTTTTTTTAATTTTTATTATTTCAATATATTTTTTCAAATATTTTAGAATTTTTTTATATTTTATTAGGATCAAATAAGTCATATTTTAGAATTAACTAGGTTAGGGGTATTAAGGGTACAAAATTAATGTTTACTTCTATTGAAGGAAGTTTTAAGTTTCACTCCTATTTGTGCAATTATGTTTATGTTTACTCCTATATTGGGCAATTTCTCTATTAAATTCTGTAATTGGAACCACAACACTTAATAGCCAAATTTTAAGCACGGACTCAAGGAGTAACAATCATTTAATTATTACATTCTATTAAAGAGATGAAGTATTCGTTTTTTGCCCACTTAACAGATAAATTTGCCAAATTGCTATTAATTTTGTCTTGAAAGTAATTTGATAAAAATAAAAAATGTAATAATAGTGTCCCATTTCGTAAAATGTTATATTTTATTTTTCTAAACTCAATGTTCAGATAATGATTACAATTCTTTTTTCAAAAAAGATAATGATTAAAATTCTATGCCCCGGATTTGCAATTGTGTTAATACTTCGCATTTTTCTCCATCTTCATACAATTCTTTCTTAATTAATAAAATAATGATAAAATTACAACCACCATATAATTGAAATTAAAAAAACGAAATAAAAACTATTAGACATTCTAATATAGAATCTTAAAAAGAATACTTCTGATCAAGTAGCTTACCTTATTTCATAAGGATGAAAATTGATATCATACATAAATACATACATGTATGTATATTTTCACAAGTAAATACGTTTAGGCCTAGCAAAAAAAGTAAATATGTTTGGTTATTTCTTGATTTTACAACTACAATTTAAATGTGCTTTCACTTTTGAAATAGATTCATAATCCAAATTAGAATCTTTCTATGTTTACAAATTCCTACTTTTATTTTAATAGAATTTTTTTAATTGGATTGATTTCAGTTCCAGATTAAATCAGATCAGATCAAACTTTAATAATAATAATAATAATAATAATAACAATAATAATAATAATAATAATAATAATAATAATAATAATAATAAGTCACATAAAATATAAAACAAACATCTACAAGACCATATTAATTCATACCAAATCAAATCCAAAATTTTATATCAATTAAAAACGTCCTTATTAATGAGTAAAATGTAAGATCTCACAATTAAAATTTTAAAATGTGTATTTCATTCCAATTTAAATGAGAAATACTAGAAAAGTATTTTTTTTAAAATGCTCAATAAAGTAGTTTAGATGTTCATAACAAATAAAAATTGTTTTTAATGTAACGAAATAATGAGTAAAATGTTAAAAAAAACTCCATTTTTTTACATTTACGGTGTGACAAAATAATGAGTAAAATGTAACATCTTATTATTAAAAGTTAAAAGTATGTACTCAGTATTTCACATCAAGTTGAATGAGGAATAGTAAAAGAAAAAAACTTGAGGTGCATAATAAAGTAATTTAGAGAACGTGAGATTATGAATTCTTTAAAATCGGGTTCATAACATGCACTTATATTTACTTGAGATGATTATGTAGAAGACCAATTTAACTATTTTTCATACAATCTTTTCTTGGCTTCACAAATAGAATATATTTTACATTTTTTTTTCATGATTCAGGAGATTCCACCCATTCAGCCAATTCAGCCAGAATTTAATCAATTTTAGTAAAATAAGTTAATTCGATTTATTATAGTATTATTAAACAGGCTCTATATTAGGCTAAGTTTATTTTTCTTTTAAATCACATTACATATGATCCGAAAGAAATCAAATTTCAAATTAGCTAAATTAATGTTGCCCGTGCATCGCACGGGCTTGAAAGTAGTCAATTATATGGGAGTAAGAGCATCTCGGATGTTGACATTATAAAAACAAAGTATTGTTTTATTTTTGCTTCAATACATTCTTTCGACAATTATGCAGAGTTGTACGAAATAAATGTACACAGCGTGAACCCCAATTTCTCATCCTGAAAAGCCAGTTACACAGGCTATCTCAACAGAGAGAAAGATATCGTAAAATGGTGCCTCTTCAGAACTTTGGTAAATGGCGCATCATCTCCTAAAGATTTAGAGGTAATACATTTTGGTTGTAGAATCTGTCGTAATGATATGGCAGTTGTACATCTCCTCACTAATTGCCACTAGACTGCTGGAAGCGGCGGACGATTCTTGCCTCCTTGGGACCTCTCGCTCCACCCTTCACCCCAAGTCGACTGCCCAACTTAGTCATTTGTCCTCGCCTTCTCCTTTAGACAATTGGACTCCCATCTAATGAATTGATCACGAAGATGGTATGTATTAAGGTACTCCGTATTCGTCACGCATTCTGCTAAATTTCTATATGTCTTGTTGCTATTAGCTCCCTTTCTCGGTTTACCTAAGAATTAGGATTTTTAAAACCTAGTCTCAAATTTTAATTTCATGAATTGGTATACCATATGACCATAGTATTAACCTAACTTGCAATTTTATAAGTGACTAAATCAACTTGGGATTTATTAAAGCTTAGAATGTTGAACTTTTACATGAATTGTTACTCCTACTTTTATGAACTTTTTAAAAAAATTACTTTCTAGATTGATTTGTTAGCAATGTTTACGATGTTTGAATTTAAAATAAAACTAGACAATGATGAGTTTCTCACTACCTTCATCTTTTCTCTATTCTGTTAAGGCCTTAAGGTTTAAAGGTTTGAGCAGTTTTAGTAATAAACACATTTATGGTCATACTCCCTCAGTCCCAAATTGATTTGCAAAATCGACATTTTTTGGTCAACCAATGTTAAAACTAATTCTTCCCTATTGATAAGTAATTCAATTTTTAATAATTGAAATTTACATATTTAGGAACTACCACCACAAAAAAACGTCTGAATTGCGACAAGAATTGCCACGGATAAAGTTAAAAAATCCGTCTCTATGCAAATCAGAGACGGTTTAGAGAAGGCTGTGATCCGTCGAAATACGTTGGTCGGAAACTCTGGCTACGGATTGGAGCGACGGATATTAAAAATTAGAGGCGGCTTTCAGACGGTAATTTTCGTCTCAAATAGAGACGGCTGGAACCGTATCTACATTGTCACACGCCTTTTTGGTTTTCGACCGATTTAACCGTCCCAAAAACTGTCCCAATGCAAATATTTCAATTCAACATTTCTGAAATTTACAATTTCTAAAATATATAGTTAGGTTGCCTCACCTGCTTATGTGTTCCAGTTCTGCTGCAAATACACACCACCCACAAAATTTATCATTCACCCATAAACTGCTATTATCAATACGTAGTATAACCCATTCACATTTCATAAAACCTCAAAACATTAAAACATCAAAACGTTTCACAATGCCCATTTCCAAACAAAACATATGAAACACATTGTTAGACAGGGCACTCAACTACCAAAATATCATATTGTCACCCATAATACTTAAACATAGAGTTTAGCAAAACACAATTACATGTACTTATAGTACTCCAAAAACTTGCAGAATACAAAGCATTTTTTTTCAGCATAATCATTCTGCAACACCATCTTCACTTCAGTCACTGCCGTTCATGGCTGTTGGAAATAACAGGATCGTGCTAATATGAGAGAAAAACACTTCTATTACTTTCAAGAATAGAAAGAAGAGACATACAAGCGCTAACTAAAAACTCTCAAAAACACCTCACATATCTCTCAAGGATATTCACAACTCAAACTTGGTTGTGCTATGATGATCTACGCTAATTTACTTGATGATAGAAAGACCCTCCAAGCTCTCTATTTATAGTACCAAACAAGGTAGTATGAAGGTGGGAGGAAGGTGGGATTAAACATGAGGAAACTTCAATGGTGGTTGAGGAAGCTCCCTTTGTCATTCTTGCACATGGAGGAAGCTTCATGGTTGTTGTTTGCACATGGAGGAAGCTTCATGGTTGTTGCAATTGGATTCTTCAATTTGCTTGTACTTGGATATGTTCTTCATGGTTGTTACATGTACTCGATCGAGTATGTGTAAAATCCTGAATTCGATCCATACTCGATCGAAATTAGAGTAAAATTTAGAGCCATACCCGATCGAGTATGTCGATGTTACCCGATCGGGTATAGACACTCGATCGTGGTCAAAATCTTCCCTGCATGTTCCTTTGTTTTCGGATCCGATCCGATTTGAAATTTCAACAAGATACCCGATCGAGTATAGGTGATACTCGACCGGGTATAGACCAAAAAATCAGGATCTTCCCTTTGTCTTGTGATTTTGCACCTTCCTTCCACTTTTGGGGTTCACCAACTGCCCTTTGAGTGATAGTAGACCTGTTTAGGCTCAGAATGATCCTAATCTAAATGAATTACAACTAAATTACAAACATAACTATTACACCAAAAATGTGTAATTTCCAAAATATTAAACAACCAAAACTAACTAAAAACGTAAACATACACATGGAAATTACACGCGTATCACTTTCCTTGTGGTCTTCCTCTATTCTCCGTTACAAGGGCATGAGTCTCATCTGTGCCCATGTCTTTCCTTCTTGCCTCCTCATTGAACAATGCATCCTTAACCACAGACATGGTAAGTTTGCCATCTGGGGCTGAGTTGCTGAGAGTAACAACTAGTGTCTCCCAACTATCAGGAATGGAACAAAGAAGTAGTAGAGATTGCATTTCATCTCCAAATGGCATTTCTACACAAGATAGTTGATTTACCAGACTCTGAAATTGACTAGTATGTTCGGCAACAGAAGTTCCACTTTTGAGCTTTATATCGACAAGGCGCCTCATCAGTAGGGCCTTGTTCCTAGTGGTCTTGGTCTGGTATATATCTTCTAACTTCTTCCAAAGGGCATAAACGTCGGTTTCTTGTGCAACATGGTGGAAGACACTATGGTCAATCCATTGTCGGATTTGACCAATTGTTTTTCTATTAATTTTCTTCCATTCCATTGACCTGGGCGCGTCAGGATTAATACATTTCATCTCTATTGGATCAAAAAGGTCTTTACAGCTAAGGGAATCTTCCATCTGAGGTTTCCATAGCGTGTAGTTGGTAGCCGTGAGCATAATCATAGCTCCGGAAGATGAAGTTGACTCGTCAAAGGTCATTTTCACCTTCTAAATAATTTTGATTTTCTGTTTGAGAAAAATCAGAGCAGAATTTTGAAAAACGGGCAACACCGTTGCGTCCGGAACGGCCGAAAATGGTGGGTAGGCACTTTCGGAGTCAAAATACAATTTTCGAAAAAATTATAGGTGGAAATTATAATTTTCCAAAAATTGAGGAACCAAACTGCAAAATTTCAAAATTATAAACTGACCGGTGACGTGGCAGATGACGTGGCAGTGACTGGGCGCTGACGAGGCGGCTGACGCAGGAGCACAACAGGCGGTTGATGTGGCTGACACGCGGACTGGGCAGGCTGTGTGGCGCTGACGTCATCGCAATCGTCTTCTTCCCTGGGCAGCGCGTGCAGTGCGTGATGACGCAGGCAGCTCCCAGCGGGAGATTGTGAGACGCGTACGGCGGTTTCCGGTGGCCAAAAAATTCCCAAAAATACCAGTTTTCTCGTCTCGACGTGACGAATCTAGGGGTGGACTCGGGCCGGTTCGGGCCTGGGCCCGGCCGGGCCTCGGGCCAGGAAAGTTGGGCCCGAGCCCGAACCGCCGGTGGGCGGTTCCGGTTCCGGGCCAAACCGGGCCGGGCCGGGCCGGGCCGGGCCTAACCGGTTCTAAGTTTTTTTTTTGGCTCTTCTATTTAACCCCCAACCCCTCCCCCTCAACCCCAAACCACCCCAAACCACCTCAAATGGCCCAAAATACCTAATCCAACCCAAAACTTAAAAAAAATTCAAAAAAAAAAAAATAAAAACCGGCCCGAACCGGGCCCGAACCAGCCGGGCCGGTTCACCAAAAACTGGGCCCGAGCCCGAACCGCCCAGCAGCCTGGCCGGGCCGAACCGAACTGGTGGACCCACCGGGCCCCGGGCCGGGCCGGGCCGGGCCAAACAGTAACCGGGCCGGGCCGCCCGGCCCGAGTTCACCCCTAGACGAATCCAACGGTATATTCAGATTGCAATTCCGAGCAATACTAAAAGACTCGATTTTTCAGACAGTAGAATTTTGTCTGAAAAATCAGGGAAAAATATCAAAAGCTCAACCTGGCTCTGATACCACTTGTTGGGAATAACAGGATCGTGCTAATATGAGAGAAAAACACTTCTATTACTTTCAAGAATATAAAGAAGAGACATACAAACTCTAACTAAAAACTCTCAAAAACACCTCACATATCTCTCAAGGATATTCACAACTCAAACTTGGTTGTGCTATGATGATCTATGCTAATTTACTTGATGATATAAAGACTCTCCAAGCTCTCTATTTATAGTAGTATGAAGGTGGGAGGAAGGTGGGATTAAACATGAGGAAACTTCAATGGTGGTTGAGGAAGCTCCCTTTGTCATTCTTGCACATGGAGGAAGCTTCATGGTTGTTGCTTGCACATAGAGGAAGCTTCATGGTTGTTGCAATTGAATTCTTCAATGGCCCCTCCACTAAGAATCAGATTGTAAATGAAATTTGTGATTTCTTCTTGAGAGTTGTTTTGATTCTGACCCGAACCAAATTGGAAAGCTTGAGTGGGAGGTTGCGTCGATGGTTGACCATGCGTATGGAATCCCGGAAACATTGTGGGGTAGTAAGGCGCCTGCTGAGATTATGAGTGTTGATGAAATCCAGTAAAGGGCCCCTGAAAAGCTGAGTTGCCTTGTTGAGAAAAACCAGGAGGCATTTGTTGTTGAAAACCTGGAGTTGACTGTGACGACTGTCCATACCCAAAGGCTCGAGGTGGGATCATAGTTGGAGCCCCCATAGTGCTCCCATGCATTTGGAACATTTTTCTAATCTCTTTCATCTCTTCCCTTAGTTTCTTAGCCTCCTCTTTTGTGATGCACTCATCGTCTCGTGTAGAGGGACTATGATTACGCTTGAAAGACCCCTTATGCAACATATCTGGGGCGAGGGAGCCCAAACCCACAAGACGGTCTCGGTTGGGTTGCACGATTTTCAAATAAACTTCATTTTTATTTATGGTTGCCCCCTCCCCTTGACTTTGTAAAATCTCTTCGGCCTAAGTCTTAAGCTTTGCCTAAGGATACAGATGTAGCTTTATCAAATGTCCCCATGCACTAAATAATTGTAAACTGTGTATAATAGGTATATAATATCATTCTAATAAGTAATATGGTGAAAGAATATGTACCGCAATGTCCTTCACTCGTGGTCCACTTGTCTTGTTTGTGTAGCTATCGTGTAGAACTTCTTCAGCGTCAGGCGTCCTCCCCAATTTTATTCTCTTATATAAGTGAACACACAAATTATAATTATAAATATTTTCATGAAAATTAAAGTTAAAAGAACAGAATAAATTTTGAAAAATTCTAACCAAGCGGGCTGTTGCGCTCTAACACATGCAGAAATTGAACCACCACAATATGAGGAGCTCCAACAAACCTCAGAACTTGCATTCTTCTTGTTTGTTTCTCATTTGTTTTTAAACTCCTCTAATTCCCACAACAACAACAATTTATCACATTTTTTTAGAAATCCAGTCAGGCTTAATGTTTTTCACCCGTCACAGCCAAAAATGATTCTTTTGCCACTTCAAGATGCGGCTATTGAATTGTTTCTTGATGGCAACAGCTTCGCATGACATAAATGTGTCCATGTAATTAATGTGTAAAACTAATATGATATGTAATAGCTTGTTGATCTAAATGATACTCATATATGTTTGACGTAATATTCCTTACTTTTAATCCAATTTACTAGTTTTTTTATTTATTGAAAAAGTTACATTTCTAGCTTCAATATTACGATTAATTGATTAAACAATATTATTATTTAATAAAATTAATAGTTAAATACTTTGATTGCAAGATTTGCCGTGACTAATAGCAATGATTTTTCTTTGGATGAAAGAAAAGACCAAAATCACTTAAACCTAATCTTATACACGAACTCTTATACATGCATGAATTCTTAGTCATATTGGAGTTTCAATTGTTATATCGTGAGAGCAGCCCATGTTGAACATGGTGCTCCCACAGTCAAAACACATGTGTACTGTTCACGCGTGAATATTAATTTTCTTGTTTTTTTTCTTGTCTCAGTAGCAGGGTGATGATGTAACTCCCGTATAAGGATCGGAAATGTAAGTCACGTTGATAAGAAATGTAACTGCAGACAAATCAAATGTAACTTGTCTAACACGAAGTATAAGAAATAAAACATTAGTTTCAATGTAAACAATAAAAAACAAGGAGTCTAATTGCTCAATTACTTTACGGGAATAGTGAATATGTTTTGCTGTTAAAATTGAGTTCATAAAAAAAAATTGCCAAAAAAATTATTTTGTTTGCAAACAAATGTTTTATTTATTTATTTCAAGAGCAGGAGTTTATTTTATGATGTAACTCGTGTTATGAAAAATGTAAATCACGTTGATGGAAATCTAACTTATGTATATGCAAAATGTAACTTGTTGACGCAAGTCCAAATGTAACTCGTGCATAAAACGATGTAACACGCGCATAAGAAGATGTAACTCCATATACTATCAAATGTAAACAATAAAAACAATGAGTCTAATTGCTCAATTAATTTACATAAATATTGAATATGTTTTTTTAATATTAAGGACAAAAAATTAAAGAACAATCTTTTTTCGCCAAAAAAAACTCATTTGTTTGCAAAAAAAATATATTTTTTGTTTCAATAGCATGATTTTATTTTGTGATGTAACCCGTGTTATGGAAAATATACCCCGGGTTGATGAAAAATCTAACCTAAGGGTATGTAAAATGTAACTCGTTGAGGTCAATCCAAATATAACTCGCGCATAGGAAGATGTAACTCACACATAAAAAAGATGTAACTCAAACACAAGAAGATGTAACTCTATATACTATCAAAAGTAACTCCAAAAATTGTCTAAGCTATAAACATAACCCACACGTGTGAAAATGTAATCTACACGCATGAAGATGTAATCTCATATTTTATCAAATGTAAATTGAAATAAACAAATTAAATGTCTGAAAAATACTAAAAACATATAAAAGAGATAAAAAAAATATTATAGAAAAAAGTGTATGAATATGAAAAAAAATATTATAAAAAAGTATATAATACAAAAAATTATTACAAAAATAAAAACAGTGTATAAATGTCAAATGTGATATACTTATTTTATTTAGATTAATGTTACAAAGAAATTGTATAATACAAAAAAAATATTACAAAAAAAGTGTATAATACAAAAAAATATTACAGAAATAAAAATAGTGTATGGATGTGAAATGTAACACACTTATTTTATTCATATTAATATTTGTTTGTTATGAATGGATAAAGAATAAAAAATAAATTGAGTTGTAATTTAAGTTGAAGATATATAAATAAAAGTTGAATTGCAATTACATTTTTAGTATTTGATGGAGAGAGAAAAAGAATTGTAGAAAAGGAAAAAAATTTAAAAAGGAAAGGAAAGAAAAGGAAATACATACTAGAAAGAAAAATAAAGAAGTACACAATATTGGAGTAAGTGAGATCAGCACATCATGCTTATGGTGTGTCGATCCCACGGTATAATTTGCATTAGAGTTTGGAAGGATAGGCAAGATTGAAAATTGTATAGTAGGTCTCAGTTTTAAACAGTAGTAGTCGAATTGAAGAAGTAGAATTAGATCGAATGAAACAAATCAGCTGTTTGTGTAATGTCGTGAAGACATAGTCACATAGAAACTAGAAAGCATGGAAGTAAAGGCAGCCCATATCAAGTTTCCAATTCCATGTTACCTTTCTAATTTTCTTATAAATTGTCGGCAGCCCACACTCCCTAATTTTTTCCACATGAAGTCCGTTGTAAGTGACGTAGTCATACACATAGTCAATTATAAAATTTAATCGTAACTGCCTAATTTTTTTTTGAAGTAGACTGCCTAAATATCTATTTATCTGTAATAAAACCAAGTATAAACAAAGTAGTATAAAGTAACAAATGTGAACCTATATTTGACATATAATAATAGTAATTGTAGAAAAATGATGATGGGCTATTTATTTGTGTTAACAACATGTCCACTAATAAAATGTTAATTGGGTATGGCCCGATTTATGAACTGTCATGGGCGAATCTAGGGGAGGGCCAATCTAAACCCCGATCTATCACAAATGTAAAAAATGACTTAATTCAAAATTATTTTTTGTACCGACCCAGTTAGGTCCAGTGTGCTGGATCCGCCCCAGTGAAACGCTACTAACGTTAATGAGTCAGTCGACCCAATAAGTAACTAATATATCTTGGACCAACTTCCGCTATAACGGGCCGACAATATTTGATGTGACTCATTATTTCAACACGAGTCTGTCACTCCTTTAGTCAAGTAGTAGACTCAGTCTGGCTGGCCGCCCACTAATCGAGCCTTGAATTTGATTTAATTATGTAAATTGTGTGTTAATTGTTAAAAGATTGCTTCATTTGGTGAGCAGTTTCTTTGCTATCATGTGACACTACTTGCATCGTTTTCATTTGGAAAATGTACGGAAAAGATACTTGTGGTTGGGCCCGTTTTCAGATAGGGTCATGTGTTTCATTTTTATCAAAGTGGTTCATGTGCTTGAATTCCGTTATCACAAGTGGGTCACGCCGTTAAAAACGTCTGAGAAAAACGGTTAATACTAACTCCGATTTCAAAAGTGCTCGGAAAATTAAAAGAAAAATACTGGAAGGCGCGCCTCGTCAAGATGACCTTCAAACCACCTTGGCCTTTAGATTTTTCGGATCTAATTGAAATATTTTTAAATAATGATTTCGCTAAACACTTTTCCAGTACGTGAACTTTCCGGTGACAAGGATGGCTGGAAACAAAAAAAAGAAAGATGACCTAGCGGTCGTCTTGTCGAGGTTCACCTTCTGGTATTTTTCTTTTAATTTTTTGGACACTTTTAAAAACCGGAGTTACTATTAATCATCTTTTTCATGCATTTTTAACGGTGTGACCCTCTTATGATAACGGAACTCAAACACATGAACCACTTTGATAAAAATGAAACACATGACCCTATGTGAAAACGGGTCCAACCACAAGTACATTTTCCGTACTTTTCCCTTTTCATTTTGTCAATCGTTAGATAGTTATATGAAAAATTGCACTAAATAAGACTAGACAAGTCCAGTGATTCCAAAATACAATTGTTATGTTTTTGTTTCCGCAATATTGTCATGTTTGAAAAATACTGTCATGATCGAAAAGTAATGTCATTAATGATAATAAATAATGTCATATTGAATGTCTAGTATGGTAACTATTTGTCATGTAAATATTGTTGTGTTAGGATGTTTTTACTTGGACTGTAATTTGCCCCAGACCAGACCAGTCCAGACCAGACCAGACCAGACCAGTTCAGACCAGACCAGACCAGACCAGACCAGACTTGGATAGTTATAAAAATACAAAGAAACCAGACCTTACCAGACCAGACCAGACCAGACCAGTTCAGACCAGACCAGATCAGACCAGACCAGCAAATTACAGTCCAAGTAAAAACATCCTTACTCCTATTTCGAAATTTTTTTGTAATGGCTACGATATTTGTGGTTTGACTTGGCACGTGAGTAATTCTAACAAAATTATTTTCAACGTAAAAGGGAATTTAATAGTTAGTCACAACTTCTTCCTTCTCACATATTAATATTGATAATATATTGTCTTACTTTCCTTTTCAAGTTGTCCCAAAATGAATAATTCTTTCCTTTTTTGGCAAGAAATATGTGATTCATATCATTTGACTTTATTCTACTCAAATCTTAACTACAACTTTTACTTTGTCAATCACTTTAATAATTGTGTCAAATTAAAACAAGACAACCAATATGAGACAAAAGTAGTATTTAATACTACGTACGTAGTAATTCACTTATCTCAAAACTAGTAACTCGTTTTGACTAATTGGCTTTATCAAGTAAAAAAAACGATGGGATAAACTAATTTTCAAGTCTGGTCTAAAATCAAGAAAAGAATGTTACAACATCGGAGTCTCTCTCTAGCAGATAGCTCCCTAGCGACTTTTGCTTAGGGTTTTTCTTCCGCCGCTTTAAGCGTGCAACTTTAGTTTTCTCTGGGCGACGTTATGTTATGTTCATTGCTCGGTAGATGTCTTGTACAGTTTGGAGTTGGTAAGGCGAAATCATGGAGATTGGTTTCTCTCGCTCGCAACCAAACGTGGTCGAATTTGTGCGATCAACATTTAGCTTTGTTATTTGGTTTGTGCATAATTGAAATAATTGAGTTCAGTGACTGGCTGATCAGGGGTTCTTGGTTTGAGGGTACGCCCCCTCCTAAATCGCCGCCTCAGAGTGGCCACGTGGTTAGGGTTTGGAAGATGACACTTCAAGGCCCGCCTGAGATTCTGAAAAAGTCTTCTCGAAGAAGGAAAGATCAAGCTTCTCGTGATTCTGGGGAAGTTATTTACCTCTACTAGTTTTGACTTCTTTTAGTTTTTTGTGTTGGTCAGGATGTTATGTTGGTTGTGCTTTTGTTTTACTTTTGTCAGTCTCTGGAGTTCAGGAGTGTGGGTTGGGTGATGAAAAGTCTATTTTGATCTTCTTTGGCTCAGTTATGCACATTATAAGATAAGGTGATTTTCTCTGAGTCTGGTTCGAGAGTTGGCGGTTGGGAGGAGACTTTTTGTCGTTTGTTACTTGTCCAAGTTCTGATTATAATTTAATATAAGCCATTTTCTTTATGCTAAAAAAAGTAAAAAATAAAACAATGCTCCAATAACTGGCTATTTGCTTTAAAATTGCAAGCATATTCCCGAAGTAATCAATGGAGATTTCTAATCAATGGAGATTTTGAGATGCTAGCAGCCTAGCGGGTGTAGTAGGTGCATATATCGAGCCGAATCGGGTGAGAGGCCCAACACAACCAAATGGACCGGGCTCTTAGTTTAGGCTACTTGCTATGGTACGTGGGATGTAGGGCCAGGCCAATATCCAACCAATAAACAAATGCGTTGCTCGTGTCTACTTTCGATTTGCTCATCTATATAAACTGTCTTCTATGCAGAGGAAGCCAGTACATATGATTTAGTTTACTGTTATATATCCTATGATTTCAGTTATGTTAGGTGACATTCTTGTTTTATTATCGATCAATAAGCACTAAAGCAGCCCCACACGGCCACACTATTCCTCCCTCCTGAGCACTTATATACTTTCTGCCTCAGCTTTTTCCTCCAAATTGATTCAAAGAGCCAAAATACAAGGGGAAAATAGCGTTTCTCATATTTTAGACTCCACCAAGAAAGATGAAGAGTTTAGAATTATTACCACTTCTTTTAATCATTTCAATTCAGCAGAGCTGTTTGTGGGCTTCAGGGAAAGCTGATGGGGATGGGTTCATAAGAACAAATGGAATCCATTTCAGTGAGAATGGGTACCCTTTCTATGCCAATGGATTCAATGCTTACTGGTTGATGTATGTGGGGTCTGACCTTTCCCAGAGGTACAAAGTTTCAGATGCCTATAAAACTGCATCTTCTCATGGCCTCACTGTTGCTAGAACTTGGGCTTTTAGTGATGGTGGTGCTTATAGGCCTCTTCAGTGCTCTCCTGGTTCTTACAATGAAGATATGTTCAAGGTATTGAGAAAATTATTGATTTGATCTTGTCATATTTTGGTAGTACACAGTAATTGTTTTACACACATTTTGAAAACTTTTCAAAATGTGTTTATGCAGGAAAGTTTCATAAAACCGAAGTTTCATAATGCATGCAGGCAAAGTATTTAATTAAAGAACATGATCTTTAGGTAAATAAATTTAATAGATTAATAATGAACAAATATATGAGTTGTACTTCGATTCCTCCGTCCCTAAAAAATGACTCATTTCAGTTTACAAAGTTTGACTGATGATAAAATTAATCAATTACGTGAATACATAGATTATTTTTAGCAAATACAATTTACAAATTTAGAAAGTGCATTAAAAAAATTATAAAGTCGCAATTTTTTTTTTGATAAAAGTTAGATATATAAAGTAAAATATTAAAAATTATTTAAGTTGATCATAGAAGAGTAACCCGGTAGTTCTTTAATTTAGGGATAGAGATAGTATGATTAAATGAAAAATACCCTAACAAATGTTGCATTGTGAAACAGACGTGATTTGTAAGTAAGTAGATTTACATAATTGTCTAATAATGTATAAATGAATATGTTATAATGCACAAAATTCACACGGATTAGCAAATATTGCATTTTGGTCTCTCATTTACTCTTGCAGTATATTTATTGTATACGGAGTATTAAATTTGTTTCATAATGATTTGTTTATGACATTTTTATTCATTGAATGTTAAATTTGAAGGGGTTAGATTTTGTGATAGCGGAGGCAAGAAAGTATGGGATTAAATTGATATTAAGCTTAGCAAACAATTATGATAGCTTTGGAGGAAAGAAACAATACGTGGAATGGGCCAGACGTGAAGGGCAGTCCCTCTCATCAGATGATGATTTTTTCAGGAATCCAGTTGTTAAGGGCTACTACAAGAACCACATAAAGGTAAGATACAAATAACAGAAAATTATTCATCCAAAGGAAAACTACAAAATATTTATAACTTTTCCAGCAGAGATAAATTTGTTCATTAACTTCATTTCACCATTTGTTATACCACGGAGTAAATTTGTTGAGGTAAACCTTGTGCTTGTTTGGTTTGGGATTTGGAAAGGGGTGGCATTTATTTTTAGACCCGTTTAGTAACACTCAAATTGACTGAATCGGATTATTATGTTAAAATTGATGAAGTTTTGGCGGAAGAAATGACTGAATTTGTTGAATGATAAAAAAAATTTGAAATATATTATATTAATTAATAAAATCAAGAAAAACTATATGAAAAATAACTAAAATCGTCTTCTACAATAACTTCAGTCAATTCAACCAGAAAGTAATATCAACTTTACTTACTTTGATTATTTCACAACTAACTACGCATAATTTGAAATTACGTATTTAATGAAAAAAGATTACTTATAAGATTGATGAGGCTAAAAAAACAAGATTTTAGTTATTCATTTGTTTAAACGGCTGAACATTTCGTGAGACAACATTTCAATCACATAGAGAGAAAAAAGCATGTGATTTTATCTGAAAAATCTCCATCCTGTGGGTCCTTGTTTAGTCTCGATTGGTATTGAGATTTTGATACTTTGTGAGTATTATCACAACTTTGCAATATGTATATATGCAGACTGTGCTTAACAGAGTCAACACGTTGACTGGAGTTGTGTATAAAAATGATGCGACTATCATGGCTTGGGAGTTGATGAATGAGCCTAGATGCACCTCTGATCCATCAGGAAATACCATTCAGGTCAGGTTTTTAGTTTTTTACCACCGAATGCTATCTTTGTCGCACTAACATTTCAATATGAAGAGACAGTGCGGTCATTAAAAAAAGTAAATTTATGTAGTTAGTATTGAATTAATAAAGTAAGAGTAAAGTAAGTGATAGAGTATATGGGCCTGGACCCCATGACCCACATACTCAACGGGCCAAAAAACACCAGCGGGACACCCGCATCGGCCGTAGGCGCGCGACGTCCAAGAGAGAAGACATCACCCGGATTCTTTGGGTGAAGCCCAGAATCCGCATCGTCCATTGACCGCATCGTCCATGGACCGCATCGTCCATGGACCGCATCGTCCGGACTTCGTCCAGGCAGAATGTGTTTTTCATTGTACTTACTAAGTATTGTACACAGCCCATTAGTGGCCTTATTTCGCCCAAAGAAGGCATGGTTATTGTAATGAGCCTCCTAAGCCCAAGGCTAGGGGCCCAAATCCACATTTCTACCTATAAATAGACCCCAAGGGGCTAATTATAGGGGATTCCAAATTGAAAAATATAATTACTCGCTTTCTCTCTCTAGCTCTCACTTCTCTCTAGATTTAATACTCTATCAGTAAGTAAGAATGATTTAGAATCACATAAATTTTATCAAATTTGATATATATATATAAGACAGTTTTAATGGGACGGACGAAAAAGAAAGATGTCATAATTTTAGGAGACATAGAAAGTAGTACAAATTCGTATTCCATGCGTGGGAAAAATTATCTTTACAATACCTTCTTTGTCCTCAATTAGAGCTAATCAATCATCAGTAATAAACAAATTACTCCGTATTACAACTTAGATATTATGAAGCAAAAGTTTTGCAATAAGAAGAATTTGGTTTTAGAAATATATATATTAGTATGATTTCATTCTCCTTTGGTTATGCAATCTGGAAATTATTCTTCACCCTTTGTGGTTATAACTTCCGTTTTTGCGACTCGCGAAGAAAAATGATGTGAAGAGTATGAAAGAAAGTAAATATATGCATGCACCACTTCAACGATAAAGAAAAAGTGATCTAAACAATTTCATTTTGATGTTGCTGGCAAATGATGTCAAACAAAATAAATATAAATGGAATAAAGAAATTATAAGAAAAAGCAAGCGGGAAAAAAATCACTTTTATACCTATGGATCCCAAAATGTGACAAACTAAATTTAAAAATTGAATTAGTTTTCACCTATAAGAAATGATTTCAAATTAAAGTCAAATTTCTGTCCACTAAATTTATTTAAGTGATACTCCGTATATATTTGTAATCATTTCAAAAAGTAAATCTGATTGAGAATTGTGACAAACCAAAGACTCCTACTACTAACAATATGCCAGTTTTTTTTGACAGAACAATATGCCAGTTAATCACCATTTTTCTAACCATTTTATCATCTGAGTGTAACTTTTATTATTGCATGAATGACAGGCCTGGATAAAGGAGATGGCTTGTTATGTGAAGTCCATAGACAAAAACCACATGCTAGAAGCTGGGCTGGAAGGGTTTTATGGCCAAACAACACCTCAGAGGACTCATCTCAATGCCTTCAACATAGGAACAGATTTCATTGCAAACAATCAAATTTCAGCTATTGATTTTGCCACCGCCCACTCGTATCCTGATCAATGGTACGGGCACACCCCTGCCTCAAACAGTCAAACATATTGTCTCCTATTTGTGAAAATAATAAAGGCGTCAAATAGGCTCTTGAACTTAAGAAGTGCAAATCACCCCTTACATAGGAGGCTCTGCCCGGCCGTCACCATTTGGGGCGGTTCCCAGTGGAATTTTTTGAGCATCTTCTTCATCAAGTTTAGTTTACTCATATTAAATTTCAGCTAAAACTTCAATCGGGAAGGCAGTCAAATGAATTTTTGAAGATAACTGCGCAGTTAAACAGCACAATACATTGCAGAAAATCATTTGACTGTCTTCCCGGTAAGATTTATTATCTGAAATTTGGTATGGGTAAACTAGACTTAATGAAGAAGATGTTCAAAAAAATCATCAAAAAATTCCACCGGGAACTGCCCCAAATGGAGACAGCCGGACAGAGCCTCCTATATAAGGGGTGATTTTCACTTTTTAATTTAGTTCGAGGGCCTATTTGACCCTTTAGCCAATAATAAAATAAGCTGGTGGGCGTAGCTCGGTAGATAGAAGAGTTAAAAGAGACAAGTTTCAAATTCAATTATACACAACTTCGATGAGAGGTCACTATATAAAATGCATATGGACTCTTAAAGTACTTGGACAAGAGTCCATACATTGCACTCCCTCGCCCCTTTTTAAAAGTGTCACCTTGTTTTACACACAGTTTAAAAAACTGGTCATGTTTAACACTGTTTGATATTGTATAACACTGTTTTGTTTAGGAACGACCGGAAAAAAAAGTGATATATTTATTGAGGGACGAAAGGAGTGTATTTTTTTTATAACTTATCATCTTTTTCTATAAAAACAAATTACTCCGTATGTAAGAACACTTGAGACTCGATTAAGAAAGGTACATCGACTTTCCCTATTACCTCCGTCGGAAATTGATTTGCAAAATTAATTTTTCTTGGACAAACAATTTCATTATGTTCACTTAATTTGGATGTCAATTTTTAAATATGTTCTACTTTGGACTTTGCAACTTTGGAAATATTTTAATTTAGTTTTTTGAATATATAAATTTAAATTATTAAAAATTTAATTAATTATCAACGGGTAGGATTTCATTTTAACATTAGTTGACCCAAAAATGCTGACTTTGCAAACCAATTTGGGACATATGAAGTATTAGATTTTTCGTTTGTCCCTATTTCATCTCGAGTACAAATAACTCATGAGTTAAGATAGTAAGTATGGTGTGACGTGGAGTTAAGCAAATTAGAAAAAATGTTGTGAAAAGTTCGAAAAAAATTTTGAGATGGGGGAGTACCTTAATGATTTGATGTTGGTTACCAGGCTTCCGAAGACAAATGATGAAAGCCAGCTCACATTCCTCACCAATTGGCTTAATGCCCACATCGAAGACTCTCAGAACATCCTCAAGAAGCCATTGCTCATCGCCGAGTTCGGGAAATCTTGGAAGGACCCCGGCTTCACCCCCTACCAGAGGGATGCCCTCTTCAGGGCTGTCTACTACTCCATTTACTCCTCCGCCGAGCGCGGCGGTGCTGCCGCCGGAAGCCTGTTCTGGCAACTTTTGGCTGACGGAATGGAAAACTTCCGCGATGGGTATGAGATTGTATTGAGCCAGAGCACTTCCACTGCAAATCTGATATCTCAGCAGGGCCACAAGCTTTCCCAGATTCATAGGATTTTCGCCAGAATGGCGAGTCTTGATAAGTTGAAGAGAGCCAACAGGGCAAAGCGAATTGGGAATTGAGAAAAACAGAAAGGAGAAATAAATTATACGTGTATCAAAATGTAATACGGACTACGTAGTGTTTCAAAAGAAAAAAATCCACTTTTTTATCCCATGATTATTATGTCATTTTCACATTTTTCTCTTGACTTTTGATATAATCATATTTAGTCTGTGACTTTTTTCCTTTCACCACATGTCGTCCTTCCGACCACAATTCCGGCACATTTTAACCAGAAATGCATTTACAGATAAATATTAGGGACATTTTAGTAAATGTATGTTGTTAAAACGGCTACCTTATAAATTAACTTGACTTAATGCGTAGTCAATACGTCAGTCTCATTAATATGTGATTGAGAGGGAGAAGAGTTCGGTTGTCAAGGGAGACCGACATATTAACTACGTATTAAGTGAAGTTAATTTATAAGGTACCCCCTTTAACAACCTACATTTACTAAAGTGCCCCAAATATTTCTCCGTAAATGGCTTTCCAGTTAAAATGTGTTGGAGTTGTGGTTGGAAGGACGAAGGGTGGTGAAGGGGAAAAGGTCACGGACTAAATGTGGTTAAATCGAAACTCAAGGGATAAATGTGGAAGTCGCATAATAGTCATGGGATCAAAAGTGGAATTTTTTCGTGTTTCAAATGTTGAAATGTTATTACACTTTTTATTTATCATCACTTATTACACATAGGTACTAATCGAGCGAGTCGAGCTCGACTTTGCCTTAAATAGAATTAGGCTTGATAAATAAAAAAACAAGATTGAGTTCAAGTTCGAGACAAGTTTCAGTCTAGTAAAAAAGAATTATGGCTTGGTTCGAGTTGAGTCGGTGCTTGAATTGTATTTGAGTTTTATCTATTCTAAAAATGATATATTTCTAAACAAAAAGTTTAATTTGTTATACATTTAAACACGCATGTGCAAGCATCAATAATATTTTAAACGTAAAAATATTGCTTTAAAATTTTCCTTCTGGTTATCTCTTAGATATTAGGACTCTTGTTGACGTATATGATTTATCAAAATCAAAGATAAACTAAGTTCAATTATTCCTATTTAATTCTGCTTGAGCATTACCTAAGAATGCCTATAATGTGCATAACAGGGGCGGATCAGAGCCAAGCCACTGGGCCGGACTGGACTTGTACAAAAAATATTTTTGGAAAATATTTTACACGAAATTTGTTACCTTAAAAAATTAAGGGTAATTGTAAATAGAGTCACTTATTTACTATCCACACCCTCCGTTTAAAATTAAATTAAACATAAATACATCAAATTCTTGTTTTAGCATTTTCATTTTGTTCGGGAAATTGCAAATGCTTTGAATTTCACAAATCTTCACCATGTTCTTTGAGCTACGAGGCCGGTCCTAGTATAGGGACAACTTGGGCTGCTACCCAGGGCTCACCAGGAAGAGGGGCTCATCCAGTCAGGAGCGCCTAACTAGACTATTTATGTATACTCTGATACTTCGTAAAAGATAACCATCAATCCTCATATCCGTAGACTAAGCCACGGCGGCAAAGCTACACACGGAACACAGCCGATGACTTTCTATCTCCCTCACCGAAGCCGAGAACTGAAAATTGATAGTATTATTAACAAGTTTGATTCTAAGAATACCTAAAGAAATTGTAACAAGTTTTATTTTTGACAATAAAACTTTTGTAATACATTCTTACCGCATATATAATTAGGAGCCTATTTTTGTCTTTTGCTCAGAACCTATAAATTGTTAGGACATCAATACATAAAATAAAAATTGTATAAAGTGAGAAAAATTCAGAATACATACATCATCTCGCATTTTTAAAAATTGTATCAAAATAAGCGCTTTACTTTCCCTTTTAAAATCATCAAACTATAATAAAATAAATGAAACACACAAATTAGTAGGATTTTATCCATCAATTTACTTAATTAAACTCTAATACAAAATTATGATTTATTTTAAAAAAAATCATAAAATGATATATTAAGTGACTAGTTCGTAGTTATCCATCATCTATCAGTTCGTCACTTACTCACTTGTAACTCTGAAATACACTATATTGATGACCCTTATCCAGTTAGTCGCGCATAGTAATTAGTCATATTTTTGTCCAAAACACAACTAATTATATTTTTGACCAGAGAAACTATGTTAGTTATATACATGTCATTTTTTTTTCAAACTAAAATTGTGTTCGTCAACCATTTAAAAGTATGTAGCAGAACACATTTGGTCAAGCTCGCTTGATCAGAACCACTATCCGGCCGAGCACGTTTGAGAGCCTTCCTGGTAGAATTTTTTGATGCAATGTTTTGAACATTTTGTTCACAAAATTTCAGTCTAAAATTCAATTGGGAAGTTGGTTAAATAAATAATTGAAACATATTACGTTTTACACACACACACATATATGAATACACACACATATATACATAAAGCGTAGCAATATACGGAGTACTACGTATTTAACCAACTTCCGGATTGAACTTTAAGTTGAATTTTAGTGGAGATAATTAATCTAAACTTAAAAAAAGAATATACGAAGTACTTATAAAGTTTCATATAAAAAAAATACATTAGGAAGGACCTTAAATACCTTAGCCGATTGACGGAGATATATATCTATTGTTTTAATAGTAAAGCTCCGCAAATTATATCGTGGGATCGGCCCACCATGAGCATGGTGCGCCGATCCCAAAACGACGTTGTATTATTAATTGCAAAAAGAGAAACTCAGCCGAAAGACAGAAAACAAGAGATTCCATCTAGTGATTGCCGACTAGAGTTGAAGGTCGCCATCGCTGGGAGCTTCTTTGCTCGTGCTGATACGCCATCACCAGGTGTTGAAGATGCCAGTTCCAATCGATCTTCTAGCCACCCCTGTACATCCTTGATGTTTGGCCGACACTCATCTGCCCAACAAAAGTGAAAAACATTCCACCACATGAATTCATACATATACAGAGCATTTAAAGAGAAAGACTTCTATTTGTAAATATTTATGCAGCAATGGAAAATTGATAAAATATGTGATTAAATTTTCATGTATGTGATTTACATTTTTCATATATGTGAGTTACATATATACATGATTCCTGAAGTTATATTTGAGTTACACATTCTCATCCGCGAGTTACATAATTTTATGCCTGAGTTACATTATTTTATAAGCGAGTTACATCTTCTGAAGCGCAAATTACATTTGTCATCAACGTGAGTTACATTTCTAATAACATGAGTTACATCAAAAAGTAACCCCTGCTATTGAAACAAACAATTTTTTTTTAAATCCGATGGTCATGATATTAAAAACAAAACATATTCACGATTTACGTCAATTAATTGTGTAATTAGATTCTCTTTTTCATTTTTTACATTGAAATCAATGTTTTATTTCTTATAGTATGGACTTGAGAAGTTACATTTTGAAGGACTAGAGTTACATTGATCAACAACGTGAGTTACATATCTTTACACGCGAGTTACATCATTCATACTACTGGGACAAAAAAAAGTTACTGTACACACGTCCACTGTTCACGCGTTACTGTTCATGCGAATTTTAAAAAAAAAGTGCAAAACTATGTCGTTTTGGGTGTGGGAGCACGGTGCTCACCATGGGATGATACCACGGTATACGAAATGGTAAAGCTCAGTTTTAAAAAGCTGATGTGTCACAAGCTTATTGGTTAAGAGAAATTATATTAAAGTTCTTTTAATTTATTAATTAAAACATTTAATTAAAAGAACGAATGATGTAGTTTGAGACAAAATCTTATCTCTTTAATAACGGTTTAACCGATTGTAAAAACGCCGTCGATATATTTTTGTGGCTGGAAACACGATCAAATGATCAATATATATTAACTCTAACTGTTATTAAAAAAGATTGCATTCTTTAAAAAAAATCCAAATAAATTTAAAACAACTCCGAAATCTAATTTCACATAAAAAGACTATTCATATATTTCGAAGGAAAATTTAGATCACCAATTATGAACCCTTTTAATAACACTAGAATTGGTTGAATCGAATGATCTAGCTAATTATGTTGGTTTAAAATTTTCATATCTTAAATATTCATATTACACGAATAGAACAACTCCTTAGTATCAACCATATTAATGGAGTATAATTCTCACAATAAATACCAAATTAATTTAGTTTACAAAATAATAGCACAACATCAAATTCTTTGAATAATGACACTCTAATACACGTAATAGAACTCTAACCATACAAGATTAATGTAACACATTTGATTGAGGTTCTAACTCAAGATCAATTTTTTTAAGGTGACAACTCTGGTACCCATTTAAAAAGTAGGGTACCATACCTATCATGCATTTGATTGGTCTAAATCATTATATCCTTTTTAATGTATATTTAAATAATTCAACTGCATCATTTTGATTGGTCCATGTGAACAAAGGTATGGTACCTTTTGGGTACCATAGAATCTATCTTTTTTTAAATAATGGAACTTTAGTTCATGTGAATGGGACTCTAAATGTACAATGACGATAATACATGTGTCCAAAATAATATAAAATTGTAAGCTCCACATATTCTCAATTCCAATTCAACACTACTTCTCATCATCTCTCATCATATAATTAGTCCTATATATAATTAATAATTATTACAGCAATAAGCACATACTTCAATATGACAAATTCATACTCCAAAAGATGATGAATCATCACCCGTATTCCATGATGGTGGTTAGTTCATATAGGAAATAAAAAAGAAAAATTGATCATACCATATGAATAGTTCACAAATCACAATGTTTATTAGAATTTGTCACCTGATCTATATCAAATTAAAACTACCGGGGCATGCCCCGGGTGTTACACTAGTTCTCTTAAAAGTATAACAAGTCACTCTAGTGGAAGGAGCAGAAGCACGGGTGTGGATTTGAGGATTTGATTTGCACTACAAATAATCAATCAATCTATCGAGACTCTTTGTTTGGTAACCTTTGATTTAAGTTTATGAGTTTTATCAATCAACTTTTTATTAAATAAGTGGTCCCCGTATTGAAATGTGTAATAATATTTTTTTGAGTAAAGGGTCAGTCTGGTCCTCAAAGTTGTATAAAAGGGGTCAAATAAGTCCTTATATAGGAGGTTCTATCCGGCCATCGCCATTTGGAGCGGTTCCCGGTGGAATTTGTTGATGAATTTTTTTGAGCATCTTATTCATTAAGTCTAGTTCACTCATACCAAATTTCAGATAAAAATTCAATCGCAAAAACATTCAAATGAATTCTCAAAGATAACTGTGCACTTAAAAGCGCAGTTATCTTCAAGAATTCATTTGAATGCCTTCCCGATTGAATTTATAACTTAAATTTGGTATAAGTAAACTAGACTTAGTGAATAAGATGCTAAAAAACTTTTATCAAAAATTCTACCAGGAACCGCCTCAAATGGCACGTTCGGACATAATCTTCTATATAAGGACTTATTTGACCCCTTTTATTCAACTTCGACGATCAAACTGACCCTTTACTCATTTTTTTGGCAAATCTTTTAACCTATTATAGTATGTGTTCTATTAAGGCCAACATCCTTGAATTGGGATAAAATTTGAACCTGAGACCTCCACTTTGGAAGTGCTACCATCTATGAAGCACGGATACTTCCCTAGGGTAGCGTATCGGCGTATCCGATACGTTCAAGTATCTGATACTCTAGGATACCCGTACCGTACGTTCCCGGGCCGTATCTGCAATTTTTAAAAGTTTCCATTTTTTTTTGTAATTTTTTGAAAGTTTGCGATACTCGTATCCTGACGGATACCCGTATCAACTTTTTTTTAAAAAAAAAATCCCAAAATTTACTTAATAAAATTCTAAAAAAATGAAAATCCAAAACTACATTTTACTTGGTAATCAAATAATGGGCCTATATGACTATATCCGAATTAAGTCATTAACTCATACTCCGAATTGGGTACTTGCACTTTTAATTTCAAGATTGTAGTTGTTAGACTTATTTCTCATTTTAAATTAATGACTTATTGAGTACATTTATATTTCGAGATACACTAGTGTATATGAGAAATATTCTGAATTTATTACTAAGTATCTTGAAAAAGGAAAATGCTTCAATGCAATGAATGAGTAGACATCATAGGATATTAGATGTATATATATATATTCAAAAAAATCTATTTTTAATATTTATAAATAGACCCCTATAACTTTTAATATTTGTAAATACACCCCCATAACTTTTAATCTTTATAAATATGGCCCCGTATCCTACTTTTTTTGGTTTTGACGTATCCCCGTACCCGTTTCCGCGTTTCCGCGTACCGGTATCGGTGCTACATAGGCTACCATGATGCCATCAGACCACAACATACTTAACATGTGTAATAATTTGAATAAGTAATATTGAAGTTACTTTTCTAATAACTAAACTTCCTGAAGAACACTACTTTAGCTATTTTCATTTATTTTTTTCTTTATTATATTAATAAAATACATTTTAGATATAATTTTTTATTATTCAGCAGATTCAAGTATTCAACATCACATATCAGAATTTTACTTATTTCATCAAATTAAACTAATTCTAGTGTTATCAAAAGGGATGTTTATTGTCGCCTCCCTAGCTCTCTAAGGTTTGTATTGCCGTCGTTTTTGTGCGGATCTTTTGGTTTCTTCTCTTCGATGCTTTTGTTTACAATTGGAGGTTTTGAATTCTAGAATCTTGTGAGATTGATTAGGCTCAGGTTAGATTTGTTTTTGTTGGGAGGAAGTTGGTGGAAGTCGTGCTTTGGGCCTTTATTTGCCGTTCGGCAAGTTGCGGGAGACTTTGGTGACGGGAGATTTCCAAGCACATGTCAACGGCTTCTGCGGGCGTAGGCTGTGGGCATATGGAGAAGGCGGCTTCAATTGGGATTTTGGTGCAGACATGTCAAGGGTGGATCATTGAGGAAGAGGAGGGGATTGTTATTGACCTTGGTGGAGACGACAAGGGCAAGGAGCGAACCAGAAACTTTGAATGGCTGGTCAAGGCGGAAGGCAGTCCGACGATCCCGGATTCGCCCCCCTCCCGAACTGCCACCGGGGCCTCCTCTGCAAGATTTTTTTTCAAGGTGGAAGATCTTGGATTGGAAGAATTGAGGGCGGGCGGGCGGGCAGTGGTGATCTCTTTTGGGAAAAAGAAGACGAAGAGATGTTGACTCGTCCCCCTCCTGAACCGCCTCCATGGAGGAATTGTGCGTCTAGGGTTTGGAAGTCTATTTCTATTTTTGTTTTAGTTTGTTTGTGTTTTTACTTCGATATTCATGTTGTTTTAGTTGTTAGGTACGTTTATTTGTGTCAAACTCTTACATTAGGTGGGGGTGATGAGAGTATTGCTCTGGCCACGTTAGGCTCATTTAGACCCACTACAGGATCAGCGAATCATATTGCTCTGTCTAGGGTGGTTGTTTCTCCAGCTGGTTCAAGGGTTGGAAGTGTTTCCTTTATCTCTTGTGTCCCTTGCTGAATATTTTATTATCAATATAAGTCTCCTTGTTACAAAAAAAGGGACGTTTATTAGATGTGTAACATTGGGGCGCGTAAAATATGAATTTTTTCCATGATATTACTTAAGTATGTTTTATAGACAAAAAAAATACTAAAATTCATACAGAGTATGAGTATATTGTCATAGTCATTATAGTGTAGAACGAACATAATCATGACAATGAGAGTAACTATTATAATCTCGAGAAAAGGGGCAAATAAGGCCACGTACTAACCAAAAAAGGTCAAATAAGGTCTTATTTAAGAGGCTCTGTCTGGCCATCGCCATTTGAGGTGGTTTTAACTGCGCAATTATCTTTAAGAATTCATTTGAATGCCTTCCCGATTGAAATTTTAGCTGAAATTTGATATGAATAAACTAGACTTACTGAATAAGATGCTAAAAAAATTTCATCAAAAAATTCCACCGAGAATCACCCCAAATGGCGAAGGCCGGACAGAGCCTCATAAATAAGGTCTTATTTGACCTTTTGTGTTTAGTACGTGGCCTTATTTGCCCCTTTCCCTTATAATCACTAAAGTACAAAATAAATACATTTTTATCCTTTGCTTCATCTTAATCATATGTATCGTTTTTTTTTATCTTTTTTTTTTTGTTACTCCGGGGGGTCTGGGCTGGGGGAGCCTGGATTAATCAGAGCTGAAACTCATTCCATTGAGTTTCAAATTCTTATGTGCCTAACGGGTTTCGAACTCGATACCTCTCGCTAGGCATAGTAACCTCACACCCAGCTAGGCTGGAATGCTTGATTAATCATATACAAGTATATCGTTATTTTATAAAATATCAAATAAATAATTTAATTGGATCTAATTTATTTGGAAACCTATAAAAGTAAAAAAGTGGGACACCTATTGAGAATGGGGAAAATAAAGCCTATGAATAACCTCAAATAGAGTGGACAAAATCGCCTTCTTGTTGGAGTAGGCATCTGAAATTAGAATAAATAATGAAGAGTCTAAAGTCACACGACTTTAACTAAGGGATGGAATCTTCGATCCTCTCACTTCATTGGAGAATTTACTGTGTCTCAGTAGCATTTCTTAGGGTTGGGACCGGTTCGGTTCTTACTCAAAATGAGTGGAACCGTTATAAAAATTTTAACTAACGAAATCAGTTCGGTTCCTATAGAAAAAATCAAGAACCGTTATGGAACCGAACCGGTAGTAAACGGTTCGGTTCTTCCTTTTACCGGTTCGTAGAATAATTTTTTCTCGTCTAAGAATTAACACATAATTTAAACACGTCGAAAATTCAAAACACGAGTATTAAAATTTTATTTGAAGCTCTAATCACTTCAAACATCAAAGCTCAAACTTAACTAATAAACTTTGAACAATTAATAGAATAAAAGTGATTTAAATTTTCATGTAATAAATCAAACATTAAAAATCGTTGTAGTGTCGAAGCGATGAAGATTACTCGTCATCATAGTAGCAAGAATAGGACGCCTACTTCAAGTCTTTCAAAACATAAAAAAAAAAAAAAGACATTGATTTTGCATGTATAGATATAAAAAAAACATTATTACATTCTATTGATTCATAATAAATCTAATAATTAGAAATATCATGAAAATAGTAAAGTAAAATATGTGCAATCAACTACAAGTTATTTGGGTTATTTTATATTTATAAAATTTATGTGATGGAACAAAACTTGATTTGTAGAAAGGAGTTTAATGTATTATATCAACCTCATGTGCAATATTTATTACTTCTTTTCCATTGATTAAATTAGAATTGTTAGTTAAATATCTTATATTGTTTTTTTATTATTGTTGTGGTGGTGGTGGTTATTATTGCTATTATATTATTATTATTATTGTTGTTGTTGTTGTTACTACTACTACTACTATTTTTTAATAACGGTTCCTTAACGGTTCCATGCACATATTTTTTATAGGAACCGGGAACCGAACCGTTATAACCCGTTTCGGTTCGGTTCCTACAAATGAGGCATTAATTGTTAACGGTTCGGTTCCTAGATGTTGTTAACGGTTCGGTTCCAATCGGTTCTACGGTTCCCGGTTCCAAAATCCCACCCCTAGCATTTCTAATGTAAAAGTATGGACATGAAATAAGTAAAAGTAAAAAACCCTTTCCTAGTATAATTTATTTACTTTAATTTTACTTATTTCAGAATTTTATGGTATCTCTATGAGTGTGCCTATATCTTTGATGTGATAAATATTCCTGTGATGTCGGCTGTGATGTCGGCTTAACAGGAATTGCCGTCCAGTTGCCTCCATTTGAGGTGCTTTTCGGTAGAATTTTATGAAGTGTAGCTTACGTCTACTAAATTACATATTAGAATTCATCTAGGAGGTCAGTTAAATAAATTGTTTAAAAACATCATTTTTATATACATATATAAAAGGCTCAATGTTTTAACCAATTATCAACAACCATGGGCGGATCCAAAAGTTCGAGTAGGATTAGAATAAAGAGTAATTATACCAGACTTAAATATTAGCAGGGTGAACTGAAAATGAAAATTAAAAAAAAATACACTAAGAAATTGGAGGAGGAGGAGGAGGAGGAAGAGGTTACCAAATCACATGTCTATAACATTTCAATCTCATTATCATGTCAAACTAACTCATCACCACGTACGACAGTGCCACATCATCTAGTTACTCATATTTTAAGTGTTTCTAACAAGCTCTAATTTGGGCGTTCTGAGTACGAGAGCATATATGATTGAGGATTTAATGATGGTATAAAGGCTTATTTGATAGGTTATTTTTACAATTTTATCCGGTACAATGTGTCATATAGAAACTTTCGGTAGACACGGTTATTCACTAAAGAATTACAATAATGAAGTTCAACTTCAAAAAGTGACAATTTAATCATATGTGTTGGGGGTGATGATAAATTTTCTACCAACAGTATGCACAAAAATATGTCTAATAAAGTAGTAACATATGAATATTATGAATGTAATTTTGTTTACATTATGCCAGAGCTAAAAACAATGAAAAACTTGTTCTAAGACCTTTTTCTAAACTTTGTCACCTAAAACTTAAGCTGCATACAATCGTGAACACAACATGTGCGATTTGTGCATAGCACAGAAATTTTCGTCGCCTTCCAGCCCAAATTTTAAAAATATCTAAATTTTTAAGGTAAGAAATTCCGTATAAATTTTTTTCCCAAAAATATTCTTTGTACCGGCCCAGTCCGGCCCGGTGTCCTGGCTCCGCCCCTGCCTACGCATGACGTGCACGGCTCGTGCGCGACCCGTTCCCGACTTGTGTTTTATACAAATTAATATAATCATATTACCTGTATAGTATTGGACTATTGGCTATTAGCTTTTCTACATTGCGTGTATCAAATGCTAGCTAGTCGATCCATATAAAGTTCTGGTTTTCATTATTGAACTCCCTTTTCACGCAACGCATTCACTTATTTTCTTTATGTTATGAAAAAATTCCACTTTTGGTCCCATGACTATTATGCCACTTCCACATTAATCCCCTGACTTTCAATTTAACCAAATGTAGTCCTTGACCTTATCTCCATAACCACCCGTCGTCCTTCCGGGCTCAATTCCGACTAATGTCAACCGGAAACCAATTAATGAGGGTTAGTTGTGTCATTTAATAGCATTTATAGGTTTCCTACCTAACTCCAACGTTAAAATGAATTTCCGGTCAACCCAAAAATTAGAAACGAGCACTCCTTCGCCATACCTTCTCTTCGCCGTAGCATAGCTTCTCCTCCGCCATAGGTACTCCCTCCGTCGTTAGTATCACCCCCAACCCCCCCAACCCCCCGAAGAAGTGTACATGTCTAGCTCAAAATTGGGAAGCTCAAATTGTACGGCCCAATATGAATATGGAGAGTGGATTCCGGTCAAGTATTGTGAATGTGACAATCGATTGAAGCTGCTGACGACATGGAAACCGGAGAACTGTGGGAGAAGGTTTTGGAAATGCACTGGAACTCAGGTTATATATGGTTGTGAAAGAGATAGGTTAAATGTAATATATGAAATATTTAGAAATGCAATATTGATTGACTGATTTGGAAACTATATATGTTGTTGCAGAGATTTGAAGGTTGTGGTTTGATGGAGTGGTTTGACCCTCCAATGTGCAAAAGGTCTCAGAAAATCATCCCAGGATTATTAAAAAAACTGAATGCCTATGAAGAGAAAATCCATTCATTGGAGATGAAGGCTCAAGCATTGGAGACAAACTGTTTCAAAGCAAAGAAGATGCAGACAAAATGTAGTAAATGTATAAGATTGGTGTGCTTTATGTGTGTTGTGATTGTTATTGTTTCAGTCTACTTGAAAGCCAAGTAATAAGCCAAGTAATGTAGTTCTAGTGTTGATGAGGTCTGTCATTATGTACTTGTAAAACCTTTGTAAAAGGTGTTGATTAGCATGATTTGGTATGAAATGAAATGAAAGTCATAAGATTATGAGTCAAAGCTGTTCATTATAAGTTCATATCTATTGCTTTGGTATAAAATGACCTTGTTATTACCTTGGTATAAAATGACTTCAACTGATAACTTAAAAAACGTGTGGAATACATATCTATTACACATATGCATGCCGAGTGATGACTTAAAAAACCAGTTCCTTAACATATCACTTCCTTAAAAAACCAGTTCCTTAAGTGATGACACATATCAGTTCCAAATGACTTGAAATGGACTTCAATCCTGTGGACTACAAAACTTACAAACTGGATTTGGCTTCCTTAACCAACATATACTCAAACCTGCCACTCAAACATGCAGTGATGACTTCCTTAACAACCATATAATCACTTCAAGCACACATGTATGACACATATATAACTTAACAACCAATTACATACACATATATAATTACTTGCATCATAACTTAAGATGCATGATGTTTGTTACACAATAAAGTCATTCCCAAAAAAGCTGAGCTCATGTATAGCCAAAATGCTACTCCATACATTACATCATCACACTGAGATGATACATTACATAATAACTTAACAAGCATGAGTTTTGTTACACATCACAGTCACTCCCATAAAGGCAAAAAACTTAGTCCATACATTACATCATAACAGTAGCATCAGTCAAAAACATTTTACTCCATCCACTACTGTATATCAATGGGGTCATCATCATTTCCAAAGAAGACTGATTTGAAAGTTGTTTTGGATCTAGTAGCATAGGTTGGTCCCCTTTTAATGGTGAGTTTGGGTCTCGGATTAACCTGAGAAGGTTTAGGCACACTTGTACTGCTCTTCTTTTGACTAGGGGGTGGTCCATAGCATATCCTAACACCCTGCTTTGTTCTCTGGTAAGTCCCAACAGTCTCCTCTTCTGAAACCTCCTTGCTTTGTTCTTCACTCTCTCCTTTGCTCTCTTCTTTGTTGTGTTCTTTCCCCTCATCTGTACTTTTATCTTTGCTCTCTTCTTTGGTTTCTTCTGTGATCTCTTCTGAGACTTGAGTGACTTGTGTGTCCTGTGTAAACATAGCAATGTCCTCTACACTCACAACAATAGGAACCTCACTTCCAAAAGTAGCTTCCTCAGCACACATCATGGTAATGTCAACAAGGTTGGATTCATCAAGAAGGTTGGAGTCATCAACAACCTCTTCAACTCCCTCATTCCCAGGCTCCTCACCTCTATCATGCAGTCCTACAGGATGCCTGATCTTAGGTTTCCTGTTTCTTTTTCTAGGTTGCAACTGATAACATGTAAAGAAAGTGTAGTTAATGCAAACATACCACAATATATCATAATAAGAAAATGACCTTATAAAATATAGATGGACATTATACCAGCTTCTCCTTGATGTTAGGATCATCCGGACATCTCCTTGCATTGTGGCCTGCCTTCTTACACTTTGAACAATGCAATTTTATATGTGTTCTTGCTACTCGGACTCCATCTGTGCTCATATCAACTGCAGATTTCCTTCTCAGTTTTCTTGGTCTTCCAGCTCTAGCAGCATATACAGGTGGAAGAGGGGGAAGTCTGTCAGTTAAAGGCCACTCATCTGGGCCTGCCATTGGCTTTATGGAGCCTCCATATATCTGCAAATACATGTCCTTGGAATAACATGGGTGGACATATGCATCAACAGGTCCTTTTCCAAATTTGAGCCAAATAGCACATATTGCATGCTTGCAGGGGATCCCAGTTAAGTCCCACTGCCTGCAAGTGCATGTTCTCTTCTCCAAATCCACACCATGTTGGTTACCATGCGTTCCCATTATCTCAAAGTCATTGTCACCACACTGATACCCAATCAAACCTGCAGCTAACTTCTCAGTCTCATGAATTTTCTTTACTATTCTAGGGCAAATATTTGTAGTCCACTTTCTTGCCTTAGTTCTGCTACTGAACAGCTTTGTTAGAAGCAGTTTCCTTATAGTTTCTAGGCACACCAAAAGGGCTTGTTGTCTCGCCTCTAGTATTACACTGTTAAAGCACTCACAAATGTTGTTGGTCAACATATCAGTTTTTGAGTGAGTAGAGAAATGTGCTCTTGACCATTCTCTGGGATGCTTATCAGCCAGCCACTCAAATGCTTGCCCATCAATTTCTTTGAATTTAGAAAGGGCAGCTTTATATGAGTTCAGAGTGCATGCCTTGCTACACTCCCACAGAGAATCCTTTAGAGCTTTGCCAGTAAAACCTGCAGCCTTCATATTGCCATGTAGATGCCTCACACAAAATCTATGCTCAACACCTGGTAGTAGTTCATTCACAGCTTGAATTAGCCCTTTCTGCTTGTCTGACATTAAAGTGAAGACATGCTCATTGCCCTCTGTGATGTCAGCATCCCTCTTCACTAGGTTCAAGAACCAAGCCCAAGATTCTCTACTCTCACCCTCAACAATGGCATAAGAAAGTGAAAAGATGCTATTATTTGCATCTACTCCAATTGCAACTAAAAGCTGCCCCCCTGTTTTGGTCTTCAGATGAGTCCCATCAACCCCAAGAACTGGCCTACAATGTTTAAATCCTTCTCTACAGGCTTCCCAACACATATACATTCTCAGAAATCTTTGTTGTCCATCCACCTCAACATTCTCACTCAATTTCACAACACATGTGCTCCCAGGATTGGTCCTTCTTATTTCAGCCACATATGACCATATCTTCTTGAAGTAATCTTCTTCTTCACCTTGCAGTTTCCTCTTAGCCTTACTAATTGCTCTATAAGCTTGTCTGAGACTCAAATGGAAGCGTTCTTCAGTGCACACTTTCTGTCTGAACTCTTTAGTTTTCCAATTTGAGTGACTTTCAATCTCCTTGAACCACCTATTTGCTACCTTACTTGAGTTCACCATTTTGTTGTGATAGACCCAAGAGCAACCCTCATGTTTGGAATGGTACTGTAAAATCACCCAAGAATGAGAGTTCATTACCTTTCTAAGATTCAGCTTCCATGGGCAGCCTATATGCTTGCACTCCACAACAACCCGTTCCTTATCATTTTTGACAAACCTGACCTCTTTACCATTGTTAAATGCAAGATTTTCCGCAGCTTCTTTGAATTCCTGTTTGGTGGCAAATGTCATACCCAACTTAAAGGTTGGGTCTTTCATATCAGTCTTGGCAGAGAATTTAGTCCACTTGTCAGACTCAGAATCAGATTCATGTATGGAACCATCATCTGACAAGTTAGGATCTGGGTCTACCATTGAAGCCTCAGTAAAATGGTCCTCTCCTTCACTACTGCTGCTTAACCCTCCATGAGCAGATAACTCAGCATCCTCCTTAGAAATGAAGTCTTCCAAATCAGAGTCATCCTCATCTCCAGAAAATTCTTCTAACTCTTTCTCACTGTAGGCAAAGTCACTATCTTCAGAGTCATCATCATCTTCAGTGTCACCACTGGGTTCTAATTCTACCCAAAACTCCACCACCTTACCAACATTTCCATCATTCACAATTCCCCAAACCTCAGCCTCACTATGTAGTTGTTTTAAGGACTCATCCTCATTGGAATAGGAGTACACTGTCATAAGTTTTTGGGTGCAACCAAGTTCTTGTAACTTCTCATTCAACACAATCAAACCGAACTCATCAACCTCTACATCATGAAAATTATGGATTGACCCTCCCAAGTATGCAGGTTTATCCTTGTCAAATACTTTTCCTCCATAAAACAACCTCAAAGTAAAAGTGTTTCCACATGTGCCTGAACCTGTTTTATATATGAGTTTTAAATGTTAGGTCAATGTCTTTAATAGGTTACAACAACACCATAAGTATATTTCATAAATACTACTACAAAAAAAACATGTATGGGTATAACCTTGCGTAAAGATAAAAGTGAACTGGTCCCATTTCTTAAATGGTAAAAGACAACCGGCCAAGGGAATCTCAACCAAAAAAAGCCTACCCTACCATGTGACCGCATAAAGGGAAAAAGGGAAAGGGGAAAAGGGAACCTCAACATAAAACCCCTAACATGTGCATACACTGCGAACAACAAATATATACACCTCAGTTCAGCCTTATTTCCAATACTTTCTTCCACTCTCTTAAAAAAGTTCAGCATCTTACCTTTATCAGCAACATTTGTTGGCGACCACCGTTCAGCACTTGTTCCTTCTCCTTCACGCCGACGGTCCAGACGGTTCCTCATTCTTCGAACGATTTTGGGGATTTTTCAAGGTCACTGAAGCTTTGCTGAGAGGGAGAAGAGACTTCGGTTTTTGAGGTAGAGGGAGTGGCCGTATTAACTAAACATTAAGCTCACTTAATGTCGATGTTTATTAGGTAGCCGTTTTTTAACTTAAATTTACTAAAATGCCCCCTCATTAATTGGTTTCCGGTTGACATTAGCCGGAATTGAGCCTGGAAGGACGACGGGTGGTTATGGAGATAAGGTCAAGGACTACATTTGGTTAAATTGAAAGTCAGGGGATTAATGTGGAAGTGGCATAATAGTCATGGGACCAAAAGTGGAATTTTTTCTTTATGTTATGACTGTCAAGTTTCGATCATTGTTCTAAGCATTGTCCTTTTATGAAGAGATATTATGTGATGCTAGAGTTTTTCACTGCCATTAAATAAATGATCTAATATGTATGTATACAATATTCAATAGTTCATAAATTTAGATTATTATGAATTAATTAATTTTATACTTGTATATGAATGTATAAAAGTGCTAATTAAGTCTATCATTGTGAATACTGAGTTCAGTTTTTTTGCATGTACCGAATCGAGACCTGCAGTTTGTTGGTTTTTGACGCCGAGAAGGTAAATAGTCATTTATATTCATTTCTTCAGAAAATATTGACCATTACCAAACGATGACTGAAAAAAATTGTTCGGGCCGAAAAATATGACCGGACAGAGTTTTTTATCGGCGAAAATGGCAAAAAATTAAAATGGGTGGAGAGCGCAAGGGCGGGGTAGGTGGAGGGAGTGGACAGGTCTTGGTCCTTATAATTTACTTTTGCATCACAAGTAAATTTAGTCTTATTATCTTTAAAGTATTAGTCATTTTTTCAAAAAATAGTATTGGCCATTAGCTTTTCATCATTGCACGTATCAAACACTAGTTGAACTATATAAAATTCATCTTATCATGTCAAAACTCATTTTTTTCACAAACAGGCTTACGTATATTTACGACTTGCTCGCCAAGTTTTGAGTACTGCCTTTTTTATAACGAGATATCATGATGTACTGGTGTTTCTCCCTGCCATTAAATAAATGATGTAACATGTGTGTATACATAGTGCAATAGTCCAATAAAATTAGATAATTATTTAAGGAAGAGATTACAAAGAAACCTCATGAATCAATTGTTCCAGGGCTAGAAACTATGAAAAACTCGTTCAACACCCTGTCTCAACATGTGTGTGTACATCATTCAATAGTCCAATAAAATTGGGAAATTTACCCAAATAAGACTAAATAACAATAAAATTGCAAAAATAGGAGTCCCAATTAAACATGTGTCGCGTAGGACTAAAAAGAAACCAAACTTCCAAAAATAACCTCCAGCCACGCAAAGAGAATCGAAGCTACCGTTCCCACTTTCCACTTAGAAACTGACACGGAACTCGAGCGCGCCGAAAATTGGTTTCCAAAGCATCGAGGTATTCAAAATTAAACAAAGAGATATAAATGCAAAGAGCAATCTACTAGCTCGCGAAAAACTCTTCCGACGACGAAGTGGAACTAGAGCATAGACAACGTTTAGTTCTGTTCGAAGGTTGAACGAAAATGGAAGCCTCTGATTTCCAAAATGACGACGAAAAGGAGGACTCTGATTTCGAATTGGACACGCGGAGTTCACTAGAGATCAGAATCAATTCCAAAACGGTATGTATGAGTAGAAGATTTAATATTCGTAAAAGCATTTGAATGCCATATATATTCCATGATATCTCCTTGTTTCATTTAATCGGATTGACATTCAGTGTATTATATATGGATTTCATAAAATGCAAGTTCACTAATCATTCATGAATACAAATGCTAGATATCCGAATTTGTCATATAGATTTATTAGGTTAATGTTATATTGATAAGTGAATTCCACTTTACTGGATTATATGATGGAATGCGAATGCCATAAGTAAATGTGTTTGGAAGATAGATTTTGTTAGGTTGATGTCAGATAGAGAAGTATGGAATCTGATGTGAGCATTGTGTAGTGAATCATGACATTTGAGATTGTGCAAGTGATGTGTACATGGCATATTGGTGTGATACTTTTTTTTTGCATAAAATGTACTTGGATTAGAAGTGAATGCCACTTGTCTGGATTATATGATGGAATGCGAATGCCATAAGTAAATGTGTTAGGAAGATAGATTTTGTTAGGTTGATGTTAGATAGAGAAGTATGAAATCTGATGTGAGCATTGTGTAGTGAATCATGACATTTGAGATTGTGCAAGTGATGTGTACATGGCATATTGGTGTGCTATTTTTGATTTTATTTTGCATAAAACGTACTTGGATTATAAGTGAATGCCACTTTCCTGGATTATATGATGGAATGCGAATGCCATAAGTAAATGTGTTTGGAAGATAGATTTTGTTAGGTTGATGTTAGATAGAGAAGTATGGAATCTGATGTGAGCATTGTGTAGTGAATCATGACATTTGAGATTGTCAAGTGATGTGTACATGGCATATTGGTGTGATACTTTTTTTTTTTTTTGCATAAAATGTACTTGGATTATAAGTGAATGCAACTTGCATGGATTATATATATGATATAATACAAATGCCATAGGTAAATGTATTTGAAAGATAGATTTTGTTAGCTTGCTGTTAGATAGAGAAGTCAAGAATCTGATGTGAACATTTTGTTGTCAATTTGGAAGTTATATGAAAGCCAGTAGGATGCTATGGAACATTTGTATTTTTTTAAGTAAAAAAATGACATATTGATGGCATTCTATAGTACTTTTTAAGTTTTTTTTTTAGTTTTCACAACTCTGTATTAATGATAAATTAATAGACAATGACAAGGTACTTCAAGAGGAATATGCTGGCTAAACTGGATGACATGCGTGTCAATTCATTCTGCAACCTTCTTAAAGTCATGGAAAGAGTAAGGCAAATTTTAAACCAAGAGGAAATAGCTGATTTCAGAACAACTGTGTTTGGGTGGCTGATTGATTTTGATAATATCAGTTACGTTAGTGGACAATTGCAGCTTGCCTTTGTAGCTAACTATGTCAGATATGTCAATGGGTTGGTTGACCAGAACGCAATGCGATTTCATATAAAGAAAAGTGTAGTAAGCTTCACAAAACAGGATCTAGCAATAGTTACTGGTCTGAAATTGAGTGGGGTGAAGCCAGTTATGTCAGAAAAACCAACTGGAGATATCTGGACACGATATCTTGGAGGAAAGACATTAGTGACAAGAAATGATATTCTAAAGGTGCTAAATAAATACAAAAGCACTAATGAAGGGACAATGAGGTATGATGGTGTCAAGTTAGCACTCCTGTATGTGCTTTCACATGGGTTCTTAGGAAATCAAACAGCTAGGCCAATGGAAGCTTACTACTTGAATCTGGTTGATAATTTGGAGGACTTTAAAGCTTACCCATGGGGAGAGGTTGTGTGGAATGAGTTGCGAAGTTATATGAAACAAAGCTGTGAAGCATTGGAAAACTGCACAGGTACAAGAGTTACATTCCCTGGGTGCATGATTGCATTACAAGTGTGGGCATTTGAAACCTTTCCAAGTCTGTCAAAAGCCGGTTTATGCAAAGTCATAGAAGGAAGAGAAGATATAATGCCAAGGACACTTAAGTGGGCGTTCCATAAGAAACCATCATTGGAAGTTTTTTGTGAGCTTATCTTCTACAATGAGAAGGTATGTCAATTTACGGTATATAATTATTAAATTTTATTTGAAAATACATATCTTATTAACCACTTTTTTGGCAGTTTGAATGGACAGAAATTGTTCCAATGGAACAGGAGCTTGCACTGATCCAAGAAGCAAACATAGGAGATGGACAGAATTTGCGTAATGATAACATATATGGTGGTAGAGTGGAGACTGAGGAAGGTGTGCAAAGAAAGAATGGAAATGGTGTTCCAAAGGCACAAAAAACAGTACAAAGAGGACGAAAAAAGAAGCCGAAAAGGCTAACAAAAACAGTGGAAAGTGGGAGAGGAAATAAAGAAATTGCTGAGCAAGGAACTTCTAAAAAAAGAAAGAAAGGTGCAAAAGAAAAGGACAGTGATGAAGATAGTGATTATAAGGGAGAGGAAACTGAGGACAACATGGATGACAGTGATGTTGAAGCAGGAGGGAATAAAATGATCAGAGCAATGAGGAAGCAAATGTCAAGAACTGCAAAAGTAATGAACGATGTGAAAGAAATGAAGAAAGTTCAGAAGAAGCAAGCAGTGATGTTAGCTAAAATCTTTCGGATTGTGAATGATCTGTCAGCATATGTAGTGAATAAGCAAGAAGGAGGAATGCCAAGACACATGGAGAATGTGGTAGAAGAAGAAAATATACCACAAAAAGATGAGAGGGAGGAGGAATGCCAGAAAGATGAGGGAAATGACAAAAGCACAGAAAACATTGAGAAGGAGAAGAAGACTGAAAATAGCGAAGATGAAAAGAGTGAGACAGAAAAAATGAATGCAAGTAAGGAGCTAAATGCAGGGGGGAATGTTGATGAGATAGGGAGCGACATGCCTAATTTTAACATATTTGGATTTGAATCTCAAAAAGAAAGTGAAGAAGGAAATCAAGAAAAGCTGAGGCCTGAAAATGATATAGAAGATGACACTGAGATGGAAGAGCATGGAGAAGAAAATGAAACAGAAGACTGCAAAAAGGAAGAAGAGAAGATAGGAGAAAAAGAACAAGAGGCAAGCACTGAGGTAGAAGAGCAGAGGGAAGAAATCCAGACAGAAGTCAACAATCAGGAAGGACAAAAAGGAGTAGTGAATGATGAGAAGCAAATGACAAATGATGCAACAAGCTATGATATGTGGGGAATGGGATCCCAAGAAAATTCACAGTTTGTGAAAGAGCTGTGCAACAGTGTGGATCTAATTGAAAAAGAGGCATTACTGAGAAAGTCTGAAGGAAAACCCCCTACAAACATTCCTACTGTGGTAAAATACTAATTATTTTTTAAATATTAAAATTTATTCATTTAAATGTATAATAACTTGTCCAAATTTAACAGTTGAGGGAAAAGAGAATTGCTAAATCACCCACAAGGTACACACCGGCAGGACAAACCGCGGATGCTAAAAGGAGAAGGAAGGAAAAGGCAAAGAAAAGAACACACGAAGAATTTTTGCCGCCTTCAAGAAAAATTTATGGCCCATTCTCTGAAGACCCCACTGACACACCACCTGCAGATCAAATGCAGCGACTGGCAAACTTTTTAAGCATTGGAATGCTAAAATATAGAAAGAAGGCTGAAAAAGACAGAAGATATAGGGCTGATGAAGAAAATATGCATGGCATTCCGATGTTGCTGGATATAATGAAAATTGAGTCAAAAACTTGGCTATACAACCTGTATTCCAATGAGCAGTGGCTAAATGACCAGGTATAAGTGCATTTCAATTTGTAGTAACACATAGAATGCCAGATATATAACTACCAGAATGGCAAAAGGAACATAATTGACAGAAACATAAATAACTTAATCTAAGATGAGAAAAAATTATTGGTGGATTCATAGAAATGGTTAACCTAAAGACATAAGTTCTAAGTAAACGAAATTATTTAAATATTTGATGTCCTTATAGTTACTAAGTACTTGCAACCTAGAGAAAAATAATACCAAAATTTGGAGAAAATGTCATTTTTATTATGTTTGATGTTAATAAGTGTATGCATGTATATAAATATGAATAATATTCTGATTTATGGATATTGAATTATATTATACAGCATATGGAAGTAGGAATGTACTATTTGAGTGTCAAAAGGCTTCAATACAAACTCAAACAACAGTATGCCACAAACAGAGCGTTCTTTATACAAATACTAAGGCGTGAACATGAGAAAATTCTGAAGGGTCAAGGAACTGTTCACGAAGCTGCAGATGATGATGAGATTATGCACAGTGTGCAAGGAAGTACATCAAAGTTTGCCCTACACTGGTGTGATTGCCAATTTGTGTACTTCCCTTTAAACACTGGTCAACATTGGGTGTTACTTGTGCTGGACATCAAGAACAGAAAGGTTAGAGTTTACAACTCTAGTTCTCGAAGGGGAGATTCACTGAAAGATATCCGACCATTCATCCCATGCATCAAAGTCTTGCTTCCTAAAATAATGGACTACTACAATGTGCATGCTAATTCTGGAGAGGAGCCAATGGGAGGGAAAGAATTACAAATAGAAGCTGTAGAAAGCTGCCCACAACAGACTAACGCGTAAGAAATGCAAATTAAAATATGTTTTGTGCAATATTAAATGGGTGATTATTCAATGTGTGATTAAATATAGAATTCTATTTGCTTACAGGGGGGACTGTGGAATGTTTGTACTCAAGATTGCTGAATTCCTAATCATGGATATGGAGCTTGATGGAATAGATGCTGATGAAATGCCAATGTTTAGGCAAAAAATGGCGACAGAGCTTGTTATGTATAGTGAAAAGAGAATGAGTGAGGCTAAAGGAGTGCAGATGCCAAAGTTTATAAGGGAATAATGATACAATGACAAGATGTGTTTCTGCATATGTTGCAAGACATGTGTCATTCAGACAATGTATGGTTTTATGTCATAATGTTCGTTTTTTTGTGAAGTCAATTTGGAACTATGTGTAATATGCTTAAACTTTGATTCATGTGACTGTTTTGTGTTGGATAATTCAGATTAAATGTGATTGTGTTTTCTATTTCAATAGAATGATAAGTGTTCTTTGATAATAAGATATATGCAGGGAAATAGGGGAAAATATGGCATTACAAACTACAAAATGCCATTTTATATATTAGAGTTTGGCAAACTTATGTATACTTCAGTTACATTTGTAGACGTAATGTATATATCTGTTTCCTATTCCAATTCAATGATAAAGGCTCTTTTATTAAAATAAGTGTGCATTGAAAGAGGTCAAAAGATGACATTACATACAACTAAATGCCATTTTATATATTACGATTTTGCTAAATGGTGTTGAATGTGTGAAACAAATAGTTTTATCATTTTAAAGTACTAATTTGATATATTCATGCCTTTTACTTAATGACATAAGTAGGATAGCTAAGTGAATAGTTTGCATCAGTAGAAAAGATGATGTAAATAGAATATATAATAACAAACTAGAATTAAGATGATGGAGAATAACAATATAAATAAAATATTAATCTGGATTAACTTTATACAAATATTAAAGGAATATAGAATTTAAAAAGCTACATATACATTCTGATGATGTATAACCAAAGTTGAGTAAGAACTAGGAAAAGTGTAAATGCAAAGCAAATGGCATAAATGTGCTACATAACAAAAAATGAATGTATAGAAAGCGAATGATATACATCATCAAAAAACGTGCAAGAACAAAGATGTATAGAAAACAAATGACATATCACTTCGCTTTAAAAAGCAGAATAGTGTTCAATACTAAACAGTGTAGAGTACAACTTATTAAGTGTAAAAAAATTACAGGATGTATCTTGTCCAAAGCTGGGAAAACAAGTGTAAAACTATCAATTCTTGGCCATCGGAATAGCATTAGAGCAAGTCTTCTTATTATGGCCAACAACATTGCAACGAGAACACTTTCGGTGCTTTGAACCACGATATTCTCCTATTGATGGAATTCTTGACTTTTTAGGACGCCCAGGTGGACGCTTCAAACAGCTAGGAGGCTTGCAACGAACACTTGAAATATGAGAAGGAATGACCCAATCTTCAGAATCACCAATAGGGTGCATTATACCACTCCAAGTTGCCAACAACATATCACGTGTGTAATAAGGAGATATATAATTGTAACATGATAAGCCCGGACGAGAACCAATTGCAGCAACAGCATGCACACAAACAAAATGGTCCAATTGAAATTGCCCACAGCTACAACTTTTGGAATTAAGATTCACAACAAAGCATCTACACTTTCTATCAATAACCTCAAACTCGTACGCACAAGATGGCTTCACCTAAAAATAAATAAAAACTTTTATAAAAAACCAGATAAAAAAATGGAGTTACATACAAAGAGATAAGAGGATATGTAGTAGGAGTACAGACGTGGCATTTGGTATTCAAAGATGGAAATCCAAAGCGTAAAATGCCAAAAACAGTGCATGGCAGAATACTATACTAAAACAGATAAAAAAATATGGAATTACAAACAAAGAGATAAGAAGATATGTAGCGGGAGTAAAATAGTGGCAAATGATTTTCATAGATGGAAATCCAAAACGTAAAATGCCAAAAAACGTGCCTGGCAGAATACTATACTAAACAAGGCAATTAAATTGAAAAAGCACAACAGAGAACGAGATGAAATACCTTCATGCACCTTGATTCCAATTGTAAAGCAACAAGAACCTTTTCATTTTTTTCAGACAATATGGTATGTGTAGATTCGGCTTTTTCCCTTCGTTCGGTAAACCATTCTTGCATTCTTTCACGCAAGAAATCAATAAGTTTGGACACACAGTATTCTCGTGCACAAACATTAACGCTGTTCAATGACTCAGCGCAATTTGAGGTCATGACATTAAATCGACTTGGTCCAGCCAAACATTTTGCCCATTTCTGGCCTCCAATTTTTTCAAGCCATGCACGCATCCTAACATCTTCAGCATCTAACAATGATAAATACTGTTCATACTCCTTCACAGTTGAGGCCATATATGCAGCTCGAAACTTCCAACCCAAATCTTTAGAAGAGCCTCTAAATTTTGAAATCATGTTGCGCCGGAGGTGCTCAACACAGAATCCATGGCTGGCATGTGGAAAGACTTTACGGGCAGCACTAAGAATACCCTTGTGCCTATCAGATATAATATACATATCATCGCGATATTGAATACAAGCAGACACCTTAGATAAGAACCAATGCCATGATGCTTTACTTTCCGAGTCACAAATAGCAAATGCAATAGGAACAATTTGATTGTTTGCATCTTGTGCACAAGGTGTCAACAATGTCCCTTTATAATAAGCTTTCAAGAATGATCCATCAACAATAAGAACAGGCCTACAATGCTGCCACGCATTTATCCAAGGAGACAAGGAAATGAAAAAATATTCAAAAACATCACCATCCCCTATAGTGAGAGTAATCTTAGACTCTGGATTAGTCTTATCAAGCATGTATCCAATAGAAGGCAACATTTGGTAGGAATCAGCATCAGAACCAAATTGCATTTCCATTGCTTGTTTACGGGCTTTCCATGACTTCTTATATGACATGGAAATTCCATATTCCATGCTCATATCAGCCCTGATTTGTTTCGGTTTGTATGGGACTGTAGAAGCGTCCAAAAACTTATGAGCAACTAATTTTGCAATGACAGAAGACGTAGCTTGTCTATGTTTCCCTTGCCTAAAATCAATGGAGCAAACATGAACAGGATCAAACCTGAATAGGAGCAAATGAACAATAACCATTGTTAAGATACAAGACATAACATGGCATTTTATAATTAAAAAACATAAACCAAATGCCATCATAACTGATTGCAGGGAAATAAAATTATATAAATGTGCAGATAAGGTAAATTAAAAGATTATTTGTGTAACTAACAATAATGAAACACAAAAGAAAAGCATAACAAAAGTCAAATGCAAAAAAACCAAAAAGAAAAATGAAGTTATAAAAGAAGCAATGTAAAAGATGACTAAAATAAAAGAGATAGAAAACAGTAAAGGATAGAAGAAGTCACCTGCGGATTTGAAACATTTCAACGCCATCTAATTTCACGGCACGAACACTCCATTTACAATTTTTGGCCACACAAATAACATGTAAACAGATTTTCCTTGAGGTTAGAGTTCTGTATTGAAAACCATTAGTAATGGCATACATCTGCAAATGGTATTTCAGCTCTCTCTTATTCAGGTATATGGCATGAAGAACAATGCAAGTTGGATGATGGTGAGTGATGATTTCTACATTATGGAAGTTATACTGAGGTTGAGGTGAGAGTGGGAGAGGGCTATCTGACAAAGAATCACTGTCTTCCAAATCTGAGGTGCTTGCGTTGTTCATGGTTTCTATCATATCAATGTCAGATGTGCAAGAGATAGGGTTTGATGTGCCAGAAACAGTATGTTGAGCATCACCCAAATCAAACTCAGAATCCTTATAAAATTGCATGCCATGAGAAAGGTTTTGAATAGAAGGAGTATTAGCAGAAAAGTGTGACTGTTCAGATGGCTTAGGTAATTGTATAGGCTGAATGGTAAAAGCAGGTCTAGGGAAAAACTCTACACATAAAGGATACTTATGAGAAGCAGGTTGCACACACTTAAGCTGAAGGTAAAATCTGAAAGTCAACTCATCATTAACAATAACAGGGGGTGGACAACTTTCAACCAAGTAGGACAACTTAAAAAGATGATCCGGTTTATACTGAAGAATGACCGGAGTGAACATCTGAATGAATGATGAATACGTTGCTAGATAATGAACATGAACAAAACAAGTGTCTGTATGGGTGAATGTAAGGACAGAATTCCAAGTACCATTCAACTTCAACATAATAAGTATCTCTGAATCCATGTTACCAGTAAAGTATCTACAATGAAAAGGGAAAACAACAATAAGTGTACTAAGCAACAATGTGTCAGAAAAGGACAATTAATGACAGAAAATAGCAAACAAATTCAGAAAATTTGGAAATCAATAAAGATATAATTGTAATTGTAGCAAAAATGAAAGTATTTCACAATTACATAGCAATCTGACAGTTCAAAACAAAAAATTACAAATTAGCAGTTATGATCAAGAGCAAAACAAAAAGAATTGAATAAGCATAACACTTAAAACATGAAGAAAAGCACGAATGATAGTGCAACAATTAAGCGTCACAGAGATCAACATAAGAACAAATATACAGAAATATAGAATGACCTACATGTGTAGTTGAAAACAAAGCAGATAATAAACACGTACAAAAGGTAATGTATAAATAAAGAGAGATTAATGTGCAATCATAACTAAAATATCAAGTTACAAATTCAAAAACAATATGAAGAATTTAGTCCATGAACATAGCGTTGAAAAATTAGATGAAGATGAACGTTTGAAAAAGGACGAATTGATTAACTCGTACCAGCAAAATAGTTGACGAACCTCACGAACAAGAGTAAGATGGATGAATTTCGTCGTTCTTGGATTCAATCCAACACAACAACTACGACTTGCGGAGTGATTCTGAAGACCATCATGAACTGCGAAGAATGAAGAAGAGACTTGCGAGCCGGAAGAGAATCGATTTCTAGCAACTAAAAAAACGGAAGGTAGTTGGCGGTGGAATTGCGTGGCAGGCTGGCAGGTTTCTAAAATTTTAATTGAGGGTAATTAAGACAATTGACAACTACACGGAAATAGGAATAGGAGTAAATGACTCCTAAATTGGGAATATTTTATTAGCAGTCCTATTATTGATTTTAGGAAGTTTTGAACTCCTATTTGGGGCTATTTTCCCAATAAAATTAGATAATTATTCAAGAAATAGATTACAAACAAACCTAAAAAATAAATTGTTCCAAAGCTAAAAACTATGAAAAATTTGTTCAAAGACTTGTCTCTAAACTCCGTGATTTAAAAATTAAGCCGTGCACAGTCGTGTACACAACATGCGTGATCCGTACATGGTACTTAAATCTCCGTCGCCTTCCTGCCCACAGCGTGCACAACTGATGCGCTACCCGTGCCCGACTCGTGCTATGTACAAATAAATATAATCATGTTACCTTTATAGTAAGCATTGGCTATTAGCTTTTCCGCATTGGGAGTATCAAATGCCAATTGATCTATACGGAGTATTAAGTTCAGATTTTTATGCTTAGACTTCCTTTTTCGCGCTGTTCTTTACGTCATGAGTATCAAATTTTACTATTTGAAGTATTGTCCTTTTATGAAGAGATGTTATATATCGGGAGATAATTTTTGGGTCATGCCTCATAGAGCGAGCAGAGAACTCCTATTTCAGCATTTGAGGATTTATGGGACTCGGACACAAATGAGGATATTTGCAACAAGGCTCGCTTGGTCACGAAGGAGAACTGTTTGCCCACTCAAAATCTCAACACTCAAATGAAATTATACAGAAAAAAGCACCAGCGATCACATCCAATGAGAACGAGATCCCAATCACATGTGGAGTTTTCCTAGCTTAAGAAAAAACTTGCTCTTTTTCAGGGAGGGCGTGTTTTACTTGTACTTGGGGTTGGGCTCTTTCTTCTTATTCTTCCTTTGTTTTACTTGTACTTGGGGTTGGGCTCTTTCTTTTCGTTTTTTGTACTCTCCTTTGCTGATTCGCTAATAAAATTTTATCTTAAAAAAAGAAGAAGAAGAGATGTTATATATGTGATGCTAGAGTTTTTTCATTGTCATTAGTTTAATACTTGTATATGAATGTATAAAAAAGCTAATTAAGTCTGTCACAATGAATATTGAGTTCGGTTTCTCTGTATGGACCGAATGGAGACCTGAACTTGGTTGGTTTTCAACTACGAAAAGGCAAATGTCATTTATATTCATCAAAACTATCATCGACAAGGTTGTTTTTACTCATCTATTTAAAGAAATTAAACGTTAAAAGTAAAAAATTCCCCAGTTAGAATTGAAATAAAAAATTTAAGGCCTGTAAAATCTTGTAGCAACAATTTCTTGTCATGTAGCCCTCCTAATAAGCCGTCCAATTTCCAGAACTTTCTCTGGGAGGTACGGGTAATCGACACCGCCCACTGTAATAAAGTACACCGAAACACTCGAATCTTAAGAAGAGTCCATCTTACGATGCATACAATATGATTATTAGTGCATCCCAAAAACCACATGAATCAATCGATCACTTCTTCACTCTTCTAAAAAAATAATTTCTAAGAAATAATAACGTACTTTTGCCAAAAAAATCACATACTTCTAATTAAATAAAACTTGTTTATTGAAATGTGATATCTTTTTTTTCCTATAAAAATACTATAGTGAAAGTGTGTGATATCTTAATATGTAGACATATAGTAGTGATTAATTATAGTTACATCCTTAGTTGTAGTAAATTTCATTGTAACTTTTACATTATACTGTAATATTTTTCACCATACATATAATTAATTTTATCTTAGTAATATTTTTGAATAACCATCGTTTTTTTATCGTAAATAACCATCGTTTTAATAAGTGATTTTAGAGAAGTCACTTAATAATAAAAAGAACTTAATAATAAAAAGAAGAAAAATGTTTGGTGTACACAAAATGTGTACACCATTTTTGTACACTTGTCTGTCTCAGGCAGACAAGTTGTCTGTCACAGACAACTCATATATAAGTTGTCTGTGACAGACAACTTGTCTGCCTGAGACAGACAAGTGTACAAAAATGGTGTACACCTAGCAAAACCCTAAAAAGAAATAGTCTTAAGAAATGATTTTAATAAGACAAAAGTTGATCATGTAATTTTTGTCTAATAAAAAAAGTGAATAACAATTTAAAACACCACCTTATACTTACATTTTGATTTTTAATTTTGAAGTATTTAAAATAAGAAAATGCTTTACGAGATATAATACACAGAGACCGGACATTTACGAGATCAATTTACACCCTAACAAAATCAGATCATACTAGATTTGGATAGTTATAAAATACACAGACACCAGACATTTACCAGACCAAATCAGATCAGACCAGATCAGACCACACCAGACTAGAAAATTTCAGTTCAAGTAAGGATGTTTGACTGTTCTCAGTCCCAGACCAGACCAAACCTGACCAGATCAGACCAGACCAAACCAAATCATATCAGATCAGACCAGACCAGACTTCCATATTTATAAAAGTGGAAATTACCCATATGAGCCACTTTTACTCCTATTTCATTTATGACTCACCGTCTTTTTTCTTTCATCTCTAATCTTTCTTCTTTTCACTTTTAACTTTTTTATTTCAAGATTGTCTAAACTTGAATATAACCTCACTAATATATGTCGGTATCTCCTTATGTTCGTCACTTTATCTTCCTCGAAGCATGACCGTTTTTCTCTCTCTCTCCAACCAGTGGAGATGAAAGCCTTACAATTGCGACAGTAATTCCGCTGCTTCTAGGCTCTATTGCCATCTCTTCTCGGCTCTGCCGCCGTCGCTTCTCGGCTCTGCCGTCGTCGCTCTTCGGTTCTATCACTCTGCTGCCAAAATTAAGAAAAGGATGGATTTCGACCTAGTTGCCTCTCATCGAGTGCGAAATAGATGTTATTAAGGTCCATCTTATATCTAGCCAGAGAGGTTTAATCCTTGAAGCAGCTTTCATGTGTGGACAGTTTAATACGTAGTGTAAATTTACTTCATCATTTAAACTAAAGAGGTAAAGGATTGTATATAGATATATACATAGTATGTCTTTTATTTTGTTCTCGTGTGACGACGCTAGAATTCTCTGCATTAGATTCATCTATGAAATCTGATTGATTCGTTTTAAATTGTCAGTTGTATTCGAAATGGGGACTGCTCTCATAATTTTTAATTTTTGTAGGTCCTGAAACCCTCCAGTTACTCTGCTCACAAATTTCAACGGAGCCGCAATCGAATTTGGGACTGGCGGCGGCTTCAACCAGGGTGGGGTTTTGGCCAGATGCGGATGAATTTCTTAGGTCTTGGTGCAGGTAAAGAAGTTATCCAAACAATAATTTTATAACTCAAATTACTATTGATGAGAAATCAAGCACTAATACATTCTCCCAAATTTCAAATGTTGTAATAAAGGTGGGGCCTGGGGCATTCAAATGGGGCTTGGGTGGTGGTTTGGTAGTTGCTTTGGCACTAAGTATAGGAATTTCAGGTTACATTTTTAGTGTTCTATGCATGAAGGTGAAGATTATTTGAACCATAAAGATCATATCATATACTCTGTACTAGAAAAGGAAGTTAAAAATAGATAATAAAGGTCAATGTTAATGTATATTTGTTTGTTTGTTTGCTATTGAATTGTTTTTCCATTGTTGGTAAGAGAAAGAGAGAAGAGGCTTCCCAAACAATGATGGAATGCTTGTTGTGAACATCTGTAACTAGAGATCCATCTTTCTTTGCTTTTCTCCTGTGCTTTGCCATATTATTGTGATTTATGAACTTGGTGTGATATAATGTTGTGGATTTTTAGGGTCAAGCTGCAGACTGCAATAGGATCAGTGTCAAGCTTTGGAACTTTATCTTCTGAGGTTCACATCCATCATTGTCGTATAGTGTGTTTTGGTAATTGTGGTAATTGAATCTTCTGAGTTAATTTTTTTTCAAATGATGAAAAATGTGATCCATGTGAGAGATATCTGAATATTCAATAAATTACTCCGTATGAACTAGTATATGAGTCAAATTGAATCATTGCTGAGTTGAGAATTGAAAATTTGAAAATAGGACTCATGTGGGTTGTTCATTGGTGTTAATGTGTTATAGATGGTAGATGATAGATATATCAGGCATTAAGGCCGGATAGATTGCTTAGAGCCTTTGCCTCCCCGTGTAGAGGCTTGCTAACTGTTTTATAAAAACTTTAATTATTTATACATGCTACACATTATAATTATTACTACTATTATGTATAAATATTTAGATTGTTAGAAGTACTCTGATTTTGCACGCTCATAGGAAAGGAGACAAAACAGCTCAGAACCATCCAACAGTCTCGAGCTCTATCAGGTTGATCTGTTTCTCTTCATCATTCTCTTGTTATGCACGGTTAATATATTTATAGACTTTGTTTAATTTGTCTTAGTACACTAAAAATATCATAGGATATTCCCTCAAAAAAATCATCAGATGAATGTGCTGTCATTTTCTACAATTATTTCTTTTTATTAGGTAGTCTGTGTTTGGTTGCAGCTGTTTATGTTTTCATCTTTGTTCAGTGTATCAGGACTTGCTCCCGTTGATTATGGGTTGACCTTGACTTTTATCATGTTACTCCATGGTAAAATTGACTCCTTAACTTCCCTTAATTTACCCTCTCAGATTGCCTTCTATTTAGTTAGCATTCCCATAAAAAAATCACCCCTATAACCAGCTGATGTCCCACAATTTCAGAAAGAGTTTTGTGTGTTTGAATTAGATTCTTTGGCAGGGGATGGAGTTCTAGGTTAGTTGAGATACTATCATCATTGTTATTGGTTTTGGTTTTTCTTTGAGTATGTGTTAAGATTGCTTTTGGTTTTGGTGTTTAAGCATGCCTGTCTAAGCAAAAATTGGTTGCTTAGAGTGCATGCTATTTTAATTGGCCGTTCTATGCCATCTTTTGAATCGATCCATGGTTGATCACCTTATTTCACCCTAGTTCAGTTTGCATGTAAAAAATGTTGTTTTGTTGCTCTTTGTTGTAATGAATATGTTGTTTTTTGTTGTATCGTGTTGCAGTTTGTTGTATTGTGTTGCATTTTGTTGCATTTTATTTTTTACTATTGATTCTGATTTTTGTTGTTAATTGTTTGGAATAAAAACTCATATATAGGTATCTATACAAACACCCAATTGGAGAGAGGCGTCTTGATAAACGCCTATCTTAATTTCTCTCGCATTTCCTTTCATTTCTTCTGCAATTTTGAAAAGTCTGCTTTTGGATCTCAACAAATCTCGAAGATGAGAGAGTGCATTTCAATCCACATCGGTCAATCTGTTATCCAGGTTGGAAATGCTTGCTAGGAATTTTACTGCCTTGAGCATGGTATTTTCCCCAATAACAATATGCCTGGTGGAGGTGATGACTTATATTTTGTGTTGTTTCCAAGTGAACTAATTAGCAGAAAATTGAATGCCTTATTTAGTCCAGATTTGAATACATATATTACTACATAATTATTTAGGATCATATTACTTCATTCTTTTTTATAAATAGCAATACACGTATGTGTAATTTGATATACTTATCTTTGTATACCCTTATAATGTTGTGTTATTATGATCACTTACTTCTAGCTAGTTGCCATGAGCAAGCACAATTTAATTGGATACATCATATTTCTTTTTTCTAGAGCCTTCCTAGTTCACGTTCTCTCCCTAGATGCAGTAGTTTCTTTACATCCCCTACCCCTATGTGTCGCTGTGGGAGAGGTTTATATTTAGATTAACTTTTTTTTTTTGTGTTCAAAAGGAAACCTTCTACAAGAATGTTCATTATGTTTATAAACTGCAGAGTTTCAATTCTGGTGTTTTATAGTCCTAGTGTCTTGAATGTCAGTTTTATTACTCGTTTTACTCAATTGATCTAGTGTTTTATTATACAGTTTTCAATATGATACACTCGTGTTGTTATTTGTGGCAGTTTTCGAGATCAACGAGTGAATGAAGACAAAGAAGAAAAATTAATGGATTGTGTGTTGAAATCCATAAATGAAAGAAGAATGTGAAATTGTGAAGAAGCAAAATCAAATGATATAATACAAACTAGCTACATGTTATAATTTGAGATTTTTTTATCATATTATAAATTGAGTTAACAAGTTGAATTATATACTTGTGACACTTTTGAATGTTATTTTTGTTTCTTATTGTTGTATTATGTGTATTACTTTTTGTTGCATCATGTTTCTTTTTGTTGTAACATGTTGTTTTTTGTTGCATTGTGTTGTTTATCGTTGTATTGTGTTACTGATCGTTGTTTTTATTAATTTAGATTTTTGTTTTTTTGTTTTGGTTTCTATTAGCTTTGTGACTTCCTTAATATCAAAATGTCTATGAAGATGTAGAAACATACACCTAAAATGATGAATTTAGATATATGAAAGTAAACAACAACTTGAAACATAAAAAACACTAAAAAAACAAAAATTTCATAATTTTAAGTAAAATGAAACACATAGAAACCATAGACAACAACATTTTTATTTTTCAACTTTTTTTTTCTTTCAAGTTCATTACTTTAATTTTTCATATTTTTATTCATTGAGTTTTTTTATTCACTGAGTTTATTTTAATTTTAAAGTCTAGTTACATAAATTTTCTAATTTATTTATGTAATATAAAATTTAAATTAGCTTTTCAAATGATTTCAATTTTTTATATTTATTTGAATTTTTATTTTCTTTAATATGTATATTTTCCCATTTTATAAAATAATTACTTTTTCATAAAAGCTGATTATATTTCATATCATTTAATATTTTCATAATATTTTAATCTTATTTTACGTTTTTAATAATCTTAAGTTTATAGATTTTTAACTATTTTATACCGTTTTTATAAAACTTTTGATTTTTTATACTTTGTAAAATGAATTATATTATCTATTTTAAACACACATTAAAAATTATTTCTCAAGTTTTTTATTATTTTTTAGATTTCTATATGTTTTTATTTTTCTAACTTTTTTTGTGAAGTTTAGATTCATTTTATTTAATTTTTAATTCAATTTACAATTTTCCAATGTTGCATTTTTTTGGAATTATATTTTTTATTTTGAGTTGTTTTTTGTGTTTCTTTAAAACCATTTTTTGTAAAATTATTGTTTTCTAAGCATTATCAACTCTATGTGTTAATTAAAAAATTAAAAGTTGAGTGTTGCACATGGGATTCGCACTTTAATCGGAGTTTTTCCCAATATAATGCTAAATAAATAAAAAATTCTGAAATTAGGGTTGAGTTTATAATATTTTCCAAAATACTGTTGGGGCTGACTACGGTTAACAAAACTGCCACTTCAAGAGTTCAAGTGGCTATCAAACATATATAGCCAAAGAGAATAATTAATTCATGAGACCCACCTACAAAACAATCATCTCTATATTTTAAACTGATATAACTTTTTTGTCTGTACTCGGATCATTATAAAAAATATATCCAAATTTTTAATTTTTTATTATCTTCCATATGAAACCAATATTGAATATAAAAAAATAGCGATTTCAAAAAAACTTTTGTTTTTTAGAGTATTGTAACTTTTTTATTTGTATTCTGATTATTACAAAAAACATATCAAAATTCATAACTTTTTATTATCTTTCAGATGCAACCAGTATTGCATATATAAAAATGAAAAACCTTTGCCTTTCAAAATGTTGTAACTTTTTTTATTGTACTCTGATTGTCATAAAAAATATTAAAACTCAAAATACACATACAAAAATATAAAAAAAAAAAATTGAAGATACCATCACAAATTCTTTTTCCAAATTTAAAGTTTTGAGCTAAAAAAACCTCAGTTTGCCGCATCTTCAACTTTTTTTTATTTATATATGCAATATTGGTGTCATACGAAAGATACTACAAATTTCGAGTTTTAATATTTTTTGACAATCAGGAGACAAATAAAAAAGTTACAACATTTTGAAAGACAAAAGTTTTTTAGAGCCCGTTTAGTAGCATTGAAATTGGTTGAATCGGCTGATTCTGCTGAAATTTATGAAGTTCTGGTTGAAGTGACCGTACTGACTGATTCTGCTTATTTATGAAAAAATATAGTTAAAATATTTTTTATTAATTAAAATAAAGAAAAAATTATACTACGTATGAAAAAATGGCTAAAATAATCATCTACAGTAACTTCAGCAAATACAACCAAAAAGGTAACTCCAACCTTACATTTTCTTATTATTACACAATTCAGCGCGCGGAATCAAAAGTTACGCGTTTGGTGAAAAACAGTGCTACCAAACGTGCTCTTAAAGTTCCAGATATTTTTCTTCATTTTTGTATATGTAATACTGATGCCGTATGAAAGATAATAAAAAGTTATGAATTTTGATATGTTTTTTGTATTAATCGGAGTAAAAATAAAAAAAGTTACAACACTTTGAAAAACAAAAGTTTTTTTGAAATTGCTAAATTGTTTTTTATTTTTTATATATTCAATATTGGTGTCATATGAAAGATAATAAAAAGTTAAAAATTTTGATATATATTTTTATAATAATCCGAGTACAAACAAAAAAGTTATATCAGTTTAAAATATAGAGATGATTGTTTTTTAGATGGGTCCCATGAATTAATTATCCTCTTTGGCTATACATGCTTCTTAGTCGGCAATGCCATTCGCCCTTTCTCATAAGCCCCGGTTTTTTAAACCCTAGTCAACCACAACCAGTGCCGATCCTACATAAACTGCGGCCTGAGTCGAGCTTTCATAAAAGGGCCCTATACAAAGTATTTGTTTTGTAATACAACATATTTAGAAATAGAGGATTAATATCACAAAAACTCAATACTTTAAATAAAATTCTTACGTTATAACATTAAAAAATCACAATTTTGATTAATTTTGGATTGAAAATTACACAATTTTATCACGATAATCTTAATAAAAATAGATCTAAATTCTCAAATATAAAATATCAATTGCAAGGCATGAGCCTGCTTGAATAGTTTGTAAGACAAATAAGAATCAACTTGCTTTTAATTTTTAAATAGCATTTGTTTATGCATATACTTCAAATCCCAACCAATAATATAAGATTTAGTAAATAGTTATAGAAAATAGTTATAGAAAATAGAAGTTAATAAGTTAGTTCATTTGGGTATTTACAAATCAATAATTTATCAAATTAGCAAATCATACTAAAAGCTAGATTTTTTGAAATAATAACATATCGACAAATTTGGGACTTCATGTTTGTACTTCACTACTTCATTGATAACTCTATTGTCCCGCTTGTTTTTTAGTACATATAGGGGTTGTTTTGAACTGATTTTGATTCTGCTTCTTTTTTAAAGCAGAAGCAGAATAAGAATCAGAATCAATTTTCAGAAGCCGGTTCCCCCCAACTTCTAAAAAAATGATTCTATGAGTAAATTAGAGCATCAAAATCAGTTTTGCATTTTTATCCAAACACTCCAACTTCTGCTTCTGCTCTCTCAGAGAGCAGAAGCAGTTTTAAAATCAGATCCAAACATCCCCATATAATATAAATGTTTTTTAAATTTTTGGGCCCCTAATTTTTAAATTTTTTGGGGCCCTGAGGCCCAAGCCTCACTGGCCTAAGGGAAGGACCGGCCCTGACCACAACAGTATTTTGGGAAATATTATAAACTCAACCCAAATTTCGGAATTTTTTAATTATTTAGCATTATTTTTTGGCTTAGCTGGGTGAAAACTAAAGCATTAATTCAAACACTAGCTAGCTAAGTGAATGGGTGCGAGAATAAGACATTTGAGTCGGTGGGCTTCATACATGCGGACGCCGGACGGTCTATTTTTGAAAAGAAACCATAAAATAATCTATATCCGAAAGAAATTTTTAATGGTGACAAAAGTGATATTATTTTCACTTTTAAGTTTATTTGTGAAAAATTCCCTTAATAAAATACACAGATAGCATACATTTAACAGATCACAGATCAGATCAGACTATTAAATTTCATTCCAAAAGAAACATCCTATTAACATCTGAAATGACAAAAATTAGAATTGAAATCGACGTTGTAGACTAACGGCGTAATGCTAAGCTATACGGCGACGTATGCAAATTGCTCTGTTTCTTCGGCCGTATTCTCCAAGCAGCTCGCACCTTCCAGGGAAACTATTCATTTTTATTTTTTTCCTATAAAAGCAGCCTTTCACTCCTCAATTTCACCAAGAACTTCTTAATTAGCTTTCATTAAAATCTCCAAATCTGCCCTCATTGAATACCCTCCATAAATAGCAAAAACCAGAAAGACAGGTCTGATTTCTGAAGCTGTTAATAAAAGCAGAAATGGCGGTGGAGATGAATAACAGTCAGTTAGTGAGTAGCAGAGCTTATGTGACGTTCTTGGCCGGAAATGGCGACTACGTGAAAGGGGTGGTGGGGCTGGTCAAAGGGTTGAGAAGGGCCAACTCTGCTTACCCGCTCGTGGTGGCGGTTCTGCCGGACGTGCCGGACGAGCACCGCCGCGTGCTGGTGAACCAGGGCTGTATCGTCCGGGAAATTGAGCCGGTTTACCCGCCGGAGAACCAGACTCAGTACGCTATGGCTTACTACGTCATTAATTACTCCAAGCTCAGAATATGGGAGGTAATTAAGAATCGGACAACAAATAATACCCGGAATTCATGAAAATATTTTAATTGTCGAGTTTAATATTCACTCTATTCCAAATTGGCTTACAAAATTGATTTTTGTTAAATATATTAATTTTATTCATTTAATTAGAATATCAGTTTTTAATTAAATTTAAATTTAAAATTTTCAATTTATACAGATTTTAATATAGTTTTATTTTGTAATCTTTAATTATTAAAATTGAATTAATTATCAATAAGGAGGATTTAACTTTAATATTAGTTGGACAAGAAATAGTGAATTTGCAAAACAATTTGGGACGGAGAGTATTTGGAATGGAAGTAATATGGTACTTCGTCAAATACTCTTATTTTACAGAGTATTAGTTTTGTTTTCATTCAACAAAAATTTATATGGAGTAATACTCTTTAATTTGGAAGTCTTCTTTTTCCTTTCATTTTTCATTTTTGCGCTCTCCGTGAAGAAATGAAGAGAGTATCTCAATTTGATTTTCAAATAAAATTTTCGTACTCATTTTTAAATACATATATTTTCAAATAAAATTTTCATACCCATTAAAGACTTGTCTCTAATTTAGCAATGATATCGAATTAAGTTATTGTCACCTTGCCCTTGCGCCATCCACCCATTGTTGGCACCGGGCAATTCACAAGCGACTCTCGGGCGCCTTGGCTTGTGTGCACTCCTAATGGAGGGAGTGAACAAGTCTCAGTCCTTACGATCAATTTGCTTTCCTAATTCCTAGTACAAATAAATCTAATCTTATTACCTTTATAGTTTATATTACCATTAGCTTCCCATCATTGTGCATATCAACCATAGTTGATCTGTAAAAAAACTCAGCTTTCAAGCCTAAACTCGTCAAGTTTTGATTACATACTGCCTTTTTGTGATGAGATATCGTGTGGTATCGAGGTTTCTCGCTGCAATTGAATCTATTTTGTAATATGTGTATACATAATACATTACATGAATGCATTAATTTAATTTCGTATGTTTTCAAATATATTATATTTAAAATTTTCGTACTCATTTTTTAATACAAATATTTTCAAATTAAATTTTGGTACCCATTAAAGACTTGTCTCTAATTTAATAATGATATCAAATTAAGTTATTGCCATCGTTCCCTTGCGCCAACCACCCATTATTGGCACCGAGCAATTCACGAGCGAGTGAGCGACTCGCGAGCGACTCTCGAGCACCTTGGCTCGTGTGCACCCCTAATGGAGCTAGGGAGTGAATAAGTCTCAGTCCTTACTACTCCGTATTAATTTGCTTTCCTAGTTCCTAGTATAAATAAATCTAATCTTATTACCTTTATACTACGTAGTTTATATTGACCATTAGCTTTCCATCATTGTGCGTATCAACCACTAGTTGATCTATAAAAAACTCAGCTTTTCAAGCCTAAACTTGTTCTTTTTCACGCATAGGACGGCTTACTTTTTTCCCAGCATGATCGTCAAGTTTTGAGTACGTACTGCCTTTTTGTGATGAGATATCGGGTATGTTTGGCAAATGGCTTATCAGCCGGCTTTTAGCTTGTTTGACCCATTTCAGCTGTTTGATTGGTCAAAGAAGCTAATAATGATGTTTGGTAAATGGCTTTTAAAATTAGCTTGTTGAGTTTGAAAAGCTGAAAAAATGGATTGTTGAAGAAGCTAAGGGGAGCAGCTTCTTCATTCGGCTGGTTCAATTTACACTCTATCAGCCATTTCGAAACAACCAATTTTACCAAACAGTTATCTATAATCAGCTAACATAACCAGCCGGTCAAAAAAGCTAACACAACCAGCTGTTAGGAAACAGCTGACACAACCAGCTAATAACAACAGCTAACAGCCATTTGCCAAACATACCCATCGTGTGGTATCGGAGTTTCTTGTTGCCATTGAATCTATTTTTTTTAAAATCCGGTAGGCCCCATTGAATCTACTCTGTATTATGTAATATGTGCATTAATACATTATATGAATGCAATTAATTTAAGGGGAAAATAATTAAAATACCTCAAACTTTGATGGATGAGATAAGCACCTCAAACTTGCATATGTAATTTAAATACCCCAAACTTTGTATAAAAAATTATTTTAGCACCATGATCATGTATTAGTTCTTTAAAAATATTAAATCTTGGTGTTTATTTCATAATTTGATAATGTTTAACATTCTACAATTAACATTCTAAACTTCAATTGTAAAATAAATAGTATTACCCCCACTATATATAATTCTAATGTTTTCAATTTGTTATTTTAAATTATTCATTTAACACCATAAATTTTTATTTTGAAAGAAATAATACATGATCATGGTGTTAAAATAACTTTTTATATAAAGTTTGAGGTATTTAAATTATATATGAAAGTTTGGGGTGTTTAACTCCCACCCCTTCAAAGTTTGGGGTATTTAAATTATTTTTCCCTTAAATTAATACCGGTAACTATATTATGAGAAATTGTTGTATAAATATTATTTGTACATATAAAAAGACCGATTCATTGGCCCTGTCTTGTCGTGAATGAAACTGGACCATGATCAGTCAGGGCGGTTCGATTCTGAGTCTGGCCCGGAGGTACCGGCCCCGAATGTGCTTTCGAGGCTAGAACCGGCTGGCTCATTTTTCATTTCAAGCATTAGAAATTTGGAAGCACGTTAGAAGAGGTGTAACTGTGTAAGGATGTTTTTACTTGGACTGTAATTTATTGGTTTGGTCTGAATTGATCTGGTCTGGTTTCTTTGTATTTTTATCACTACCCAAGTCTGGTCTGGTCTGGGACAGATTACAGTCCAATTAAGTAAAAACATGCTAAGAGCATCTCCAATAGTACAATATGCACGGTGCACACGTGGCATGAGAGAGAGACACATAAATATTATGAAATAAATTCTTTCTCTCCTTATTTGAATGATTTTATACAGTTTTGATAAGTTTTTCTCCACAATGTCAAGGATACCGTCTATATGTTGACATTGTTGTTGACATTGCAGTGAAAAACTTACCAAAATTGTATAAAATCATTCAAATAAGGAGAGAAATAATTTACTACCTCCGTCCCGCTAAGATTGTCTCATTTTACCATTTTGGTCTGTCCCACTAAGATTGTCTCATACCTTATTTGGTAAATTTTGTGTGGCTCTAAATCATTCTTACTTTATCAATTCAATATCAATCACATAAACCACTTTTTATAAATTTGCATCATTGCGTGTCACTCCCTCTTGTCTCATTGTTAGTGGGACGGAGGGAGTATTTGCTAATATTTATGTGGCTATAACTCGTGCCACATGTGCACCGTGCACATTATGCATTTAACTTCTAAAATCAGCATTGTCGGGTTTATACATTTTTTGATAGTATTTGTAAAAATGTGATTAACTTTTGATTAAATAATTCAAATTTATTCTCCATAAAACCTATACGCTACTGTAGTCCCCCACCCTCTCCTCTGCCAAAATGATTTTTCCTTAAATACTCTTTTAATTTCTTTATTCTTTCCCTATTACTGGGCTTAGGATCAGTATTCCAACAAATACTAAAATACTAACATGTTTTTACTTACATTCCTTTCGATCCCAAATCAAACTAGATCTGTTCAGATTGAACTAACCAAATTAAATCAGACCAGATGTTTCATTCTAACTAAAAACGTTCTTATCTTTTACGGAGTATTATTCACATGTAAACTTCAAATACTCACTAATGCATTTACTACAATGAAAAAATAGGTAGTATAAATTATCTAGCCAAAATGCCAAATCAAGACATGAAATGGCATTCCTCTTACATTTGAGACTCTCTTGAAATATTTAAGATGTTCACCCTAAGTATGATTTAACCCACTCTAAATAATGTATCCAATGGAGCCAAAGTGGATATAGATAGCAGTATAGCACCCCTAGTGTGAGAAACCACAATAAATTATATTGTACACCTGATTATATGGTGCCTATTGTACATCCGAGTGTTGTAAGTTAAAACAAATGAGTATAACATTTAAACAAAATGAGTATTGGTATTGACTTGTAAAGTTAATTAGCTCAATAAATATTTACATCATATATGATATACCATCCTCCGTTCTTTAATTCTTGCAACAGTTTGACTTTCGCGTTTGCCAACGCACAACTTTGACTGGAATTATATTTAATTATGTATTAGTAAACATTATAAAAAGTTGATATTTTGGAAATTCACATTGATAGGAATTCAATAACATTTTATACGTAATAATTTGATTATGTATATTAGTATAAAATCGTGGTCAAAGTAAGATATGTGAATAGTGCATAAATCACAATGTTGCAAGAATTAAAGAACGGGAGAAGTATAATGATAATATTGTTTATGAATGAGTTGATTTGTAGTACATATATGAAGTGTAGATCATGACACTCAATTGATGCTTCTAATACTCAATTATGCTACCAATATAGTGATTTAAATGTTATACTCATTAAGCATAACAAAAAATATTCTGTTGTACAATGAGCATTGTACAACCGGGTGTACAGTGTACTCTCTAAAAAACCACAACCCTTATTCACTGAGGAAGCCAATATGAAAGTCATCAAAAGTAAGAGAAAGTGGCAGTTGGCAAGTGGGACCCAAATAAAGAAGAATCTCATTTTTCTTATAATTTTTTTATTTGTACTTCATTTTTACAAAAAAAAATACATAGTATATGAGTTTCAAAATTTATAATTGTTCATGATCTTTCAAATGACACTAATATTGCATACATAAAGTTTTAAAAAAATTGAAATTTCAACTGTTGAGGTTTTTAGACCCAATCTTTTTCTGTGATAGATTCGGGTGCTAAATTTAAGACATCATGGTTAAATTTTTTAACATCTATCAGCTATTCTTTTTTCATAAAGAGATATGAAGTGACAATAAAAATTTTAACTCCAAATTTATTTATTTTTATTTTAGAATGTTTGACTTTTAAAATCAACATCATGCAAAATAATTTGGCAAAAAAAATGATGTATAAGAATAACAGGTAATTCCCTCCAAAAAAAATTAACAAAGCAGATTTTAATTAAAAAACAATATCGTATGAATATATTAGCGGTGGTAGACTGTATGACAAAACTGATTCAACCGAGTGAATATCTATAAATCGACGAAGAATTTGATTTATTGATGTAGAGCGAATTGTAATAACTTACTTTTTGAATACGTTTTTTTTAAATATCACTAAAATAAAAATTATTTACACGGATATGACTAATAGTTACTACAATCTAGTATCATGATAATTTAAAACTTGAATATAAGTTACTATGATTTCATTACTAGTCTAGTCAGTAGTCACATTTTTGTAAATCATCTTTATTTTAGCCATTAAACATGTAATTATTTCTTTTGGCCTATTCAATTCTATTCTTGCTTTAAATTTTAGTATTTTCACTTGTTAACTTCAATTTTTGGATCCTGCAACTGAGCCTCTGTTACTAATAGTGCAACTGAGACTCCGTCCCATTAACATCAGAACACTAGGAGGTGACACACTTATTAAGAAAAATGAGTTTATAGCGTTATCTATCTATAATAATATAAAGTAACAAGTAAGGTGTGACACCTTTGCTTTTCCCTCCAATTAGACATTTAATGCTTCATACCTATTAAAAAATAAGAGTTACATGAATATTGGAGTAATTGGAATATTTTCAATTCAAAATAATCTATAATGATGATGATGATGATAATAATGATAGATAATCTATAATATAATAATATAAAGTAACAAGGTGTGACACATTGCTTTTCCTTCCAATTAGACATTTAATGCTTCATACCTATTAAAAAATAAGAGTTACATGAATATTGGAGTAGTTGGAATATTTTCAATTCAAAATAATCTATAATGATGATGATGATGATAGATAATAATTATTTGTATTATAATATAATAATACTTGTTACATAATTTGGCAGGACTTCACTTAACGCAAAGAAATAAATCAGAACGTTTACAATATCTATCTGTCTATAATAATATAAAGTAACAAGGTGTGACACCTTGCTTTTCCCTCCAATTAGACATTTAGTGATTCATACCTATTAAAAATAAGAGTTACATGAATATTGGAGTAATTGGAATCAGGGGCGGATCTGGCTCTAGGCCAGGGAGGGCCTAGGCCCAACCTGAAAAAAATAAAATTACTATTATATATATATATATTTATATATATATATATATATATATATATATATATGTATTATATAATATATATTGTTGTTATGCAATGGTATGATTGAAAAGAAAGCGAATTTTCCAACAGATATGGTGTTGGTAAGTTGGAAGTAGAGTCGTACCACCTTTCGTATAACCTGAAGGTCAGGTGTTCAAAGTCCACTTAGAGCTCTTTTTTTTTTAACTTTTCAAAGGGATACCAGGATACCAAGTGTGTAAAAATTGCAGTTTTCTTTTCTAAAATCTCTTTCTCCACCCGGAAAGAATAAAAGGATTTAGTGAATGTCATAGATACTTATATTGTGAACGCTTTTGGGCTTTTAAATATTAGTATGAAAAATCAATTTGTTCAATTTATTGATATTGTAGGTGAAAATTAGTTCAATAGGTATGGGCTTGAGGTTTTTTTTTTCTAATCGACAAAAATTCTGATTCCTGTTATATTTTTTTGAACGATTATTCTTGTTATATTTATTTGCAATCAATTTTATTTTATGCCTACATATTTTTTGTTAAATGACATACTAGTACTATTTTACTACATTTTGACATTTTTTACAATGTATGTTGTTTAATTAAATTTTGGCCCCTGCTGAATGTCAATGCTAGATCCGCCCCTGATTGGAATATTTTCAATTCAAAATAATCTATAATGATGATGATGATAATGATAGATAATCTATAATAATAATATAAAGTAACAAGGTGTGACACCTTTCTTTTCCTTCCACTTAAACATTTAATGCTTCATACCCATTAAAAAATAAGAGTTACATGAATATTGGAGTAATTGGAATATTTTCAATTCAAAATAATCTATAATGATGATGATGATAGATAATAATATTTATTTTTATTATAATAAAATAATAGTGATACATAATTGGCAGGACTTCACTTAACGCAAAGAAATAAATCAGAATGTTTACAATATCTATAATAATCTATCTATCTATAATAATATAAAGTAACAAGGTGTGACACCTTGCTTTTCCCTCCAATTAGACATTTAATGCTTCATACCTATTAAAAAATAAGAGTTACATGAATATCTATCTATAATAATATAAAGTAACAAGGTGTGACACCTTGCTTTTCCCTCCAATTAGACATTTAATGCTTCATACCTATTAAAAAATAAGAGTTACATGAATATTGGAGTAATTGGAATATTTTCAATTCAAAATAATCTATAATGATTATGATGATGATGATAGATAATCTATAATAATAATAATATAAAGTAGCAAGGCGTGGCACCTTGCTTTTCCTTCCAATTAGACATTTAATGCTTCATATCCATTAAAAAAATAAGAGTTACATGAATATTGGAGTAATTGGAATATTTTCAATTCAAAATAATCTATAATGATGATGATGATAGATAATAATTATTATTATTTTTATTGTAATTAATATAATAATAGTGATACATAATTGGCAGGACTTCACTTAACGCAAAGAAATAAATCAGAACGTTTACAATATCTATAATAATCTATCTATAATAATATAAAGTAACAAGGTGTGACACCTTGCTTTTCCCTCTAATTAGACATTTAATGCTTCATACCTATTAAAAAATAAGAGTTAAGTGAATATCTATAATAATATAAAGTAACAAGGTGTGGCACCTTGCTTTTCCCTCTAATTAGACATTTAATGCTTCATACCTATTAAAAAAATAAGAGTTACATGAATATTGGAGTAATTGGAATATTTTCAATTCAAAATAATCTATGATGATGATGATGATGATGATAGATAATCTATAATAATAATATAAAGTAGCAAGGCGTGGCACCTTGCTTTTCCTTCCAATTAGACATTTAATGTTTCATATCCATTAAAAAAAATAAGAGTTACATTAATATTGGAGTAATTGGAATATTTTCAATTCAAAATAATCTATAATGATGATGATAGATAATAATTATTATTATTTTTATTATAATTAATATAATAATAGTGATACATAATTGGCAGAACTTCACTTAATGCAAAGAAATAAATCAGAACGTTTACAATATCTATAATAATCTATCTATAATAATATAAAGTAACAAGGTGTGACACCTTGCTTTTCCCTCTAATTAGACATTTAATTTAATGCTTCATACCTATTAAAAAATAAGAGTTAAGTGAATATTGGAGTAATTGGAATATTTTCAATTCAAAATAATCTATGATGATGATGATGATAGATAATAATTATTATTATTAAAATATAATAATAGTGATACATAATTGGCGGGACTTCACTTAGCGCAAAGAAAAAAATCAGAACGTTTATAATATTTTGATTTAAATGTTTTCAATTATAAGCTAGACCACACCAGATTAAAAGAAACTACACCAAATCAGATCAAATTTAAATACAATAGACTTGATCAAATCAAAATAAGTTAGTAAAATATACATACATCCGACACTTACCAGACCAGACCAGTTTAGGTCATCAGACCAAACTTAAGCGGACCCGATCATAAAACTTTAGTCTAATTAAAAACATCATTGTTATTGTCTTGCAGTACAGTAATAGTTATATTATTAATAACAATAGTCTTCTATAATAATATAAAATAACAAGGTGTAGCTTGCGTTGTCATATTTAATGATTTCATACATATTTTCTCTAAACAATAATGTGTAAATTAATAGTTAGCAATTAGTAATTATAATGTGAAAATTTTGGTTTTTAATGTTATACTATCAATTAATGTTTTTGCTTATTGGATGTTTACAAAAGATTGATCGGTAACATTTTTAGCATTCCTCAATTGCATGAATCCTTTGTTATTACTCCCTCCGTCCCGCTAAGATTGTCCCATTTTTCCTTTTCAGAGAGTCCCACTAAGTTTGTCTCATACCAATATTTATAAACACAAATACGTAACAAAATATTTATATATCTAATGAAATGTATTTTTATTATTATGAAGTGATCCCAACTTTATCCAACTTTGTGCTTTGAAAAATTCATTCCAAATTTTTAACATATGTAAATCCGAGTTAGTTAAACTATTCATTAGATTTCCACTGTCATCATCTAATGACATGGTTTTTTTTTGAAAACATATAATGACATGGTTAAACATATAACATATGCATCCCGTGCAACGCACGGGTAAAGAATCTAGTTATTGAATTGATAAAGTAAGAATTAAGTCATAATATATTTAGAATCAAACAAACTTTACCAAATTTGGTATTGGAAAATCTTAATGGGATAGACAAAAAAATGAGACAATCTGAGCAGCATGGAGGGAGCATATATTATTATATAATAGCGGTGATTAAATTATGGAATAATAAATTGAACACACTTGCATAATGTAAAGATGAATGAAATATATTGCTAAATTACAAATGAGAATATTCTTAAGCCACTCTTAATGAGGAGAGTTTTATACTGTTAAAAAATTCAAATAAATTGGATATTTTTACGAGATTATTCAAAATAAGAGTAAAAACGTTTCTAAACATTAAAATATGACTATATGTTCTTATTACCAAATGAAAATAATTACTGCCATATTTTGACATCATAATGTTTTAAACATGATAATATTTATTTTCCAAGCATCTTGTGGTTCAATGTCATCACTGACTTCACTGTGACATTCCCAAGCAATGAGGAGTTCACATGTACGAAACTCATCACAACCAAGGATGTTGACATTCAACAGAACATATACTATAAGAACAGAGAAAGTACACTAAAAAACATGATACTACATCCGTCCCAAAATGATTTGCAAATTTGACTTTTCTTGATCAAACAGTTTCATTTCATTTGCTTAATTAGAATGTCAATTTTTAATTATATTCTAATTTGGAGTTTGAAACTTTGAAGAAATTTTAATGTAGTTTCTGAATATGTAAATTTTAATTATTAAAAATTGAGTTAATCATCAATAGAGAGGATTGACTTTTATTATTGGTTGACAAAAAAATGTTGACTTTGCAAATCAATTTAGGGTGGAGGGAGTAATATGTTTCAAACTTCTATTTGTAATAGTTACTTTTATTTATAGAGTAAAATATAGTATTCCACTATTCCTATTTCAGAATTCCAATGTGTTTTTATTGAAATTACTATTTTAGGATTTCCCGCAATATTTTATTGAAATAGTGACCATGCATGAGGTCCATGCTCTCTATACATAACTGTATTTCCTTTAAAGACGATGGTCCATTGTTTACAAAACTATACTTTGACTTTTGAAAATTAAATGAGTGAATTCACGAATGGCTGACACGTGGGTGCAGTTCGTGGAGTACAGCAAGATGATATACTTGGACGGCGACATCCAGGTGTTCCAGAACATTGACCACCTCTTTGACCTGCCGGACGGCCACCTGTACGCCGTCATGGACTGCTTCTGCGAGAAGACGTGGAGTCACACGCGGCAGTTCCAGATCGGATACTGCCAACAGCGCCCGGATAAGGTCGCGTGGACGGAGGATCTCGGCCCTAAGCCGCCGCTTTACTTCAACGCCGGGATGTTTGTGTTTGAGCCCAGTTTGCACACTTATCATGACCTCTTGAAGGCCGTTCAAGTCACTGCTCCCACTCCTTTTGCTGAGCAGGTACACTTTTTGTCCCTTTTAATGGGCCCACTAAATGATTGAATTACTCCTTCCATCCCTATATTATATTCAAACTTTTTTTTTCAAACTTTCTTTTTTCATTCGTCCCAAAATTATCCCATGTTTCCTTTTTTCGCAAAAAAATTGTGGTTTACAACGATTCTTACACATTTATCTCTTTTCTACACAATTTTCCACCACACAAAATCTACTATCTTAATTTGTGTGTCTGGTCATATGTGGAGATAATATAGGGACAAAGGAGTATTCTTTTGTTTTACAAAAAAAGTCCTATTTCTCATATTTCTCCCAAGTAAGTTCTTTGGCTTTAACTTTATAAAATTCCTTTTTATTGAAGGTAAATATAAGGGTGTTGGGAATTGATTCTTGCTTTAAAAAAAAGAAATTAGATTAATTTTTCAGAAGTTGGTCTCCACGGCTTCTAGAAGCAATTTGGAGCACCGAGAGGTGAGAAGTATTTCTACAGTTTCACCCAAACACTCTAATATATGATTAAAATACATACAAATTCTAAAAAATTTACGTAGTACTAAATATGTTTTTCTATGTGAAATAGTCAAAACACTTATTTAGTCCTATTAATGAAATGAAAGAATAACAATTTTCCTTTAAACATTTAAGAGTGTCTCAACCATGTTTTGATTAAAAAAACAATGTGAGGATGTTTTTATTTGGACTGTTTTTAGTTCCAGATCTGATCAGACAAGATTTAAACAGACAAGATCGGACTAGTTCAGATCAAATCAGACCAGACTTTCGTAGTTATAAAATACACAGAGATCATACATTTACGAGACCAGACAAGAATTAAACAGACCAGATCAAATCAGCAATAAAATTTTACGATAAAAGGCAAATTAAATTGTTATGTGCTTTTCTGCCCCTGGTGCGGCCAGCCAGAGGTCAAATCAATGAACTAGTTCTTCACAAACATACTTGACCCTTCAAAAATCTCCCAATGTAGGTGTTTACTACGGAAAAACAGCTAGAAAAGTCCTAGAACTTTTGTTCACGGGAGAATTGATGGAAGTAGAAAATAATTGGATTGTCGGGGAATTTTGGAAGTGATTCACGAAAATTCATAGAAGATTTGGAATGAATTTGCCAAATCAACAGCATTATATTTTGTGATTTTGTCACGAATTATTTGTCGCTAAATCATCGATGAATCCATGTCAATCCCGCTATTTTTGTGTATGTGAATAGGAAATTCTAATCTGAATGAATATATCTATAATAGTTTATGAAGTATGAATTTTTCTCCCCTCACATGGGAAGCAATATAGTGACTAACTCCTCCTTGTTTTTCTTACCATTGTTATATTATTGCAGGACTTCTTAAATGTATATTTCAAAGATGTGTACAAGCCAATTCCTAATGTGTACAACTTGGTGTTAGCCATGTTGTGGCGTCATCCGGAAAATGTGGAGCTTGAGAAGGTGAAAGTAGTACACTATTGTGCAGCAGGATCTAAGCCATGGCGGTATACCGGTAAAGAAGTAAACATGGACAGAGAAGACATCAAAATGCTCGTGAAAATGTGGTGGGATATATACAATGACATGTCCTTAGATTTCAAGAGCGTATCAACCGCTGTTCTCCCCGTTCCCGTCCGGGATCTCGAGGTTGATGACGCCAAATACGCCGTGTCGGCGATGCTTCCTAGTAACGCAATTGTGCATTGCATCACAGCCCCATCTGCTGCGTAGTTAATAGATGTATTACCTCAGCTCCTTGATGAATTATAAATATTTTGAGCTATAATAAATTGTGGTACATGTTGGGTAATGTAATTAAAATCATGGACAATATTTTCAGTTTATCTTGTAATTCTCTTAATTTGTGGGTAATCTGAAGAAATTATATGAATTGTTCCATGCTCTGATCTCTTGCAACATTACATTGTATGGTGTATGCACATATAAACTTGTTAATTTCATTTTCAGGTCATCATGATGTTTAATTAATACGGAATACTAATTTGCTGTTATCTTTAAACTTTAACTAAACTCCTTTCCATATATTGTATTTTAATTAAATTATAGCTTTGAATGAGAAATTAGAGTTCACTCCATGGACACTTATTGCGCAAGGAGTTGAGTAAAAAGTAAAAAATATTTCGTGTCGGGCAGGTGTCGGGCACATATCGTGCATGATTGTATACGAATTAAATAATTTATGTTCTGTTCGAGATTTGAATTCGTATAAAACTATTTACATCCTAATAATTCAAATACAAATAAAAATACTAAGTTTGATTCGAATTACTATCAATAAAAATATTACCATATTCGATTCGAATTCGAATGTTAGCCAATGATATTCGATATAATTTTTCAACTTATATCACACATTATATATGATTTTTAATATGTGTGTGTTAGTACTGTTGTTTTAAAAAATTTGAAATAGATTTATGTATATTAATCATAAAATTGATTCACTTTGGTATATTGTACGTGCACAACAAAAAAATGCATTGATCTATTAAATTTTATAGAAAATTGTAATGTTACTTATTTAATTTTAAAAACGCATATCAAGTCATATCATGCATTTAGAACATAAAAATATGTAAGAAAAATTGTTTTAAAGTGATATGAAGTATTTGATGAATATTTAACTTATGATCAAATCGGTTCAATATTGGTATATGACTCATTTACTCTTCATATTGTTAAACAAATATGAATACAAATCGAAATTAATATTCGCTGCATATTCGAATTCGTATTCACACCTGGAAAAATTAAATAAATATAAACACAAACATCACACTATTCGACTCGATCCGATTTCGTGCATCTACCATTAACTCTCCGTTTAGGTGTGGAAATAATGCTCATTTTTTGTGCACAACATAAATAAATGCTTAAAATAAAAAAATACAAACAATGATTGCCACTAATGGCATAGTAGTTTGATAAATATGTCATTGTTTGTACATGATACTTTTAGAGGATCATTTAGCTATTTTTTCATATATTTTTTTCAGCAGAATCGGTCAATTCAGCCACTTCAGCGTAACTTCATAAATTTCAGCAGAATTGTATAATACAACAACAACAACATCCAAGCCTTAGTCCCAAAAGATATCGGGGTCGGCTAACATGAATCGATACATGATATCACCACCAAAAGGAAAAGAAAGAAAATAAAAATAAAAAAATAAGCTAATATAAAAAGATAATATAAAACGAGATGAATATATCTAAACATGATAAAATAAAAAGGACAAAAAATAATGTTTATATATATAAGGATAAAAGAATAAAAAACAAGAAGAAGAAAAAAAGATGAGGGGAAAAAATAATACGAGATCACTCCTCCACACGAATACCCGCCCTCCACCTTGCTCTCTCCAAAGCCATACCCTCATCCAACCCAAGAAGAAGCATATCACTTCGGACTCCCCTAACTCACGTCTGTTTGGGTCTTCCTCTCCCTCTCTTCCCTGCCTCTTCTCCACACATCTCAACACGTCTGACAGATGCATCACTCGGTCTTCTACGCGCATGACCAAACCACCGTAGGCGAGACTCCCGCATCTTTTCTTCAATAGGTGCTACTCCCACCCTTTGTCTGATTGTCTCATTTCGCATGTGGTCCTTCCTAGTATGCCCACACATCCAACACAACATGCGCATCTCTGCCACACTCATCTTTTGAATGTGACATTGTTTCACCGCCCAACACTCTACGCCATACAGCAATGCAGGCCTAATTGCTGTCCTATAAAATTTACCCTTCAGTCTAGTGGGCATACCTCTATCACATAGAAATCCTAACGCACTCTTCCACTTCATCCACCCTGTTCTGATTCTATGGGATACATCTCCATCTAGCTCACCATCCTTCTGAATTATGGAGCCCAAGTAACGGAACATATCACTGACCGGTATCTCCTTACCAAAGTAATTCCACTATTACCACTGTTTCCACCTCCACCAAACTTGCACTCCATCTACTCTGTCTTGCTCCGACTTAGTCTGAAACCCTTGTTCTCCAATGTCTGTCGCCATACTTCCAACTTTACTTTAAGACCTGATTGCGTCTCATCAATCAATACAATATCGTCAGCAAACATCATGCACCACGGTATTTCGTCTTGAATTGACTTCGTAAGTTCATCCATGACTATGACAAATAAGAAAGGGCTCAGAGCCGATCCTTGGTGCACTCCGATAGTAATAGGGAACTCCGCAGTCCTCCCTACATTAGTACAAACACTTGTAGTACAATCCTCATATATACGACCATGATGATGTTGATATATTTGCGTGATATGCCTTTTCTAATTAAGGCGCACCAAAGAACTTCTCGAGGTACCCTATCATAAGCCTTTTCTAAGTCAATGAACACCAAATGCAGATCCTTGTGAGCGTCTCTATACTTCTCCATAAGCTGCCGAAGAAGGTGAATTGCCTCAGTTGTTGAGCGACCAGGCATAAAACCGAATTGATTCTCTGAAATCTTCACAGTTCTTCGAAGTCTTTGCTCAATCACTCGCTCCCAAAGTTTCATGGTGTGACTCATAAGCTTAATCCCTCGATAGTTGGCACATTCTTGTACATCACCTTTATTCTTGAATAAGAGTACTCTTCCTCCAACTTGTCGGCATCTTGTTGTTTCTCCAAATCATGTTGAAGAAACTTGTTAACCACTCGACGCCTCTCTCTCCCAAACTTCTCCAAGCCTCGATCGGTATGCCATCTGGACCCACTGCTTTCTTCCGCCCCATCTTCCTCAGAGCCTCCTTAACTTCCGTTGTTTGGATCCTTCTCACAAAATCACGATTTACCATACAATCCGGTATGATCAAATCACCGATATGTTGCGCTTTGTTCCCGTTGAATAGTATATCAAAGTAAGACCTCCACCTCTCTTTTATCTCCCCGTCCTCCATTAGTACTCTTTGATCGACATCCTTCACACACTTAACTTTTCCTATATCTTGAGTCCTACGGTCACGAAAATGAGCAAGTCTGTAAATATCTTTTTCTCCTTCCTTAGAGTCCAATTTTGCATACAATTCTTTGTTCACTTTTCCTCTTGCTTCCTTTACATCTTTCTTTGCTCTTCTTCTAGCCTCCTTGTACTCCTCTATGTTCTCGTCGCTCCAACTTTTGCCCAATTTCTTATAGCATTCCCTTTTGATCCTTATTGCTTGTTTCACCTCATCATTCCACCAAGATGTGTCCTTTTTTGGTGGTAGACTTCCTTTAGATTCTCCAAGTATCTCTTTCGCCACTTTGTTAAAGGTAGACTCCATTGATAACCACACATCATCTACATGTGCGTCATTATCAAAGGACCATACATTTTCCTCCAACATTTTCTGCGTAAAAGTTTGTTGGAGATTCCCCTCTATCCTCCACCACTTTATCTTCAGCTCCCCTTGTACCTTAACCCTCCTTCTCTTTTTACCTTGAAAATCAAGCACAAGCATCCTATGTTGAGTGACAACACTGTCACTTATGATAACCTTACAATCGGTGTAGCTAGTTCTCCAAGTCGTCCGTACTAAAAAGTAGTCAATTTGGGTACTATTAGCTCCACTTCTATAATAATAATAAGACATTTTAGCTCTATAAAAACTTGTATAATAATAAGAAAAAATACGACTGTAGTTACATTTTAGCTGTATTGCCTATAGTTTTCTAACTGCAAACGTATCATTAGGCCCTTCTTAGGAGGTGTTTGGAACTGATTCTGCTTCTGCTTCTCTTTTAAAACACAAGCATAATCACAATCAGTTTTCAGAAGCTGGTTTCTCTCCAACTTCTAAAAACCTGATTCTGGGCGCAATTTATACGGTGGGATCGGCCCACCATGAGCATGGTGTGCTGATCCCAAAACTACGTCGTTTTTATTAATTAAAAGAAGGCAACATAAATCCATAGCAATCATCATAGATCCGAATTGAACTCTGACACCCATCATCTGCTCGAATCGCAATTGCTGTCCTCTGGTCGTCTCTCTCTATCTCCAGGTCGACGTCGTGCGCTACTCGTCGCTAGTCATGGACAGACCGCCACTCCTCACCGACGGGGATCTGCTGCCCTGTACTGGTTGCTCGCCACCTCATCTCGGTTGATGGGAGGAACGAGGCTTTTTGAAGGGATAAGAGAGTATGGGGTGTTTAAGAGAGTTACATCTCTGTAAAGGCTTTTTTACATTTCAGAATGCATAAGTTACATTTCCTAAATTACACCTGATCTGTTTTCAAGTTACATTTTAATTTAAACAATTTACATTTTAACGAGTTACATTCGAATGAGTGTGATTTACATTTTGATTAACATGAAGTTACATGGTGATTCACACGATTTACATCTCATGTAATTCTGGGAGCATGGTGCTCACCCTCACCACTCTCACGGTATATGATGTTTTCTTTTGGACTGAAATTTATTGGTCTAGTTTGGTCTGGTCTAGTCTGGTAAACGTCTGGTCTTTGTGTATTTTATAACTACGGAAGTCAAGTCTGATCTGATCTGGTCTAATCTAGTCTGTTCTGTTTTGTTCTGGAACTGAAGACAGTCAAAAGAAAACATTCTAACTCCTGAATTGTAGAAGTGAATTAGAGCACCCTAAATATTCTAAGTTTTGTGGATAGTTGGGAGTACATTATCCCACCGAACCAAGCACACTTGCCTCTATCGACACCAGCATCGCGTCACATGCAATTGGATTCAATTCTCACCCACTTCTACACATCTAATGCTGTCCTTTGCATAGTTGCATTGCAAATTTGCAGAAGAATAACTGTTTTCACTCTTGCGTTTCCCTGCAACCCTAAATTGCACCCGAGTTCTTGGAATTAGCCAACTACTAACTGAGAAGATAATAGAAGATGGTTGAAGGACGAAATTCATCAACTTCTCTGCAAGTTTTTTGCATTGGAACGGCTGATACGAAGCTTGAGGAGCTCCTATTTCTTTCCAATGCGGTCCGATCCAGCCTCAGTTGCTTTGCCACTAATTCTTCCACCAAGGTCCATTGCTTACTCTGTTATTATCCATTTCTCTTTTCCCAATGCACCTAATATAATTCCTTATTAAAATACAACAAGCTGTATCGAATGGACGAGGTCTCACAATTCCTCACAAGTGATTTTTTATTCGGTTTGTGTGAAAAAGGAGTAAATTTATACAGTGAAAGTAAGCTTAGATTCCTGTTTGAGAAGTACATTGAAAACTAATGATAGTAAGATGAAATTCATGGCTTTTCATTGATGGACTCAGCTTTTCATACAGGTGGATGTCACAGTGGTGGATGTCTCAACCGGCAGTCAGGAAATTAGTAGTTGTGGAGATTTTAATTTTGTTTCAAGGAAAGATGTTCTTTTATTCTATTCTACAGGAGAGCAATCAGTTCAGCTCCCAGATGATAGAGGCAAAGCTATTTCAATTATGAGTAAAGGGCTTGAGAAATTCCTCTTTGAGGCTCACAGTGACCAGGTTCTCGCTGGAGTTGTTGGTTTAGGAGGCAGTGGAGGGACATCTTTGTTGTCGCCTGTTTTCCGCTCTCTCCCAATTGGGATCCCCAAAGTGATTGTGTCAACCCTGGCCAGTGGTCAAACACAACACTATGTTGGAACATCCGACTTGGTATTATTTCCTTCCGTAGTTGATATTTGTGGGATTAACAGTGTTAGTAGGGCTGTTCTCTCCAATGCGGGTGCAGCATTTGCTGGTATGGTGGTTGCACGAATTCAGAGCATTAGAAAATCATGTGCTGCTGATGAAAAGTTTACTGTTGGAATTACAATGTTTGGTGTTACCACTCCATGTGTTAATGCTGTTAAAGAAAGGCTGAGTAAAGAAGGATTTGAGACCTTGGTTTTTCATGCTACTGGAGTTGGGGGAAGGGCCATGGAAGAACTGGTTAAAGGAGGATTCATTCAGGTGAGTTTTTGCCAATGTGCAACATTTTAATCTCTCGGTCTCTAGTTTATTTTGTTTCTTCCGTTGTAACTCATTTATCTTTGTAATCCAATGCGAGACAGTTCTATCACTATAACAGATGATTTTGTCGATAAAAAACTCCAGTCTTCATTAAAAAGCATGATTTCAGATTTCGGTTATTTGGCCATACCAATTAAATTATTAAAAACAGTTAAAGTAACCTTCACTTTCCTAGTATACCTTAACATTTTCACGAGGAAAAATATGAGAAGTTAAAAGGCTATTGCAGCTGTTGAATTTCAATTGTTTATTTTTCCTGTGCTGCTCTCCCATAACCAGTTTGCTCTGGAAAGAAAGTTATTTGGCTTTTTAGCCAAAATTTCTACCTGACATGAACTTATTTGTTGGCATTGGCAAAACCATTTTACATTTCACATTGAAAAAAGCAGCGCTTTATTTTTTGGCTTAACTGATGAGAAGTAACACTTTTTCAGAACACTTCAGATCCTATTTCAGTGAATTTATATAAATACGCTTTTAATATTTTTAGATAATTTGACATTCAACCATTTCAGTCACATTCTCATTTCTCATCAAATTCAGGCCATTCAACAATCTTTGCCAAATGTTATCCTCACCGAACGGGAATAAGAATTGATATTTTTAAATAGATAATAATCTGCTTTAGTATTTTTTTTCTCTTTTATTTTCATCGTAGGGTGTGTTGGACATCACAACAACTGAGGTTGCAGATTACCTTGTTGGGGGTGTTATGGCATGTGACGATTCTCGCTTTGATGCTATATTAGAAAAGAAGGTTCCTTTGGTTCTAAGTGTCGGAGCATTGGATATGGTAAATTTTGGTCCCAAAAGTTCCATACCTTCTGGTTTTCAGCAAAGGAAGATTCACGAGCATAATGAGCAGGTAATGACACTGTCTGATACAGATCTAATAAATTTCTAAGATCTTCTTTGGTTCTGCTTCACTACAAAATTCTAATAACTTTATTTTTGCATATTTTGGAATTTGAATCCACCAAGATAAGTAAGTCTGTTGGTACTAGCCTACTAGGTGGCCTTAGGTATCAATATAGGTATATATGCATATAGCCGTTTGATTATAAATTTATAATTCAAACCAGAAGTAGCTAGCTATAATGTCTGAAGGAATTTTTCATGTATTATTATTTGAATCATGATGTTTCTTTTGAACTAGTGAATACCTTGTTTACTACGGGCATGTTTGGATCCCAGAAATAGTTGGTGAAGGAAAAAATGGTAAGAGATTTTTTTTTTGTTTTTTTTACCCAAAAATAATATTAAGGAAAATTAATTCGATTAATGTTTTTGAGGTTTGTACATATGTTTAGATTTTTTTGACAAATATAAAAAATATTTCTTAATTCGAAAAAATGTTTCATTTCCATTTGACGTTTCTTTCCTTTCAAATATCATTTTCATTTTCCGCTCTATTTTCTATCCCTAGCTTTTTCCAAGTTCCCAACAGACCCTAAACAGCTGGTTGATCATAGTTGAATTGTGCATTGAATGGTCACTGAATCCGTCTGTGTCCCAGGTTTCTCTCATGCGAACTACGATGGATGAAAATAAGAAGTTTGCTGCATTTATAGCAGACAAGTTGAATAAGTCATCTTCAAAGGTACGTATTTGCTTGCCAGAGAAAGGTATTTCTGCATTGGATGCCCCAGGGAAACCATTTCATGACCCTCAAGCAACTGAATGCCTTGTTAAAGAGCTGCGAAGTCTTGTTCAGATAAATGAAGATCGTCAGGTACCCTCTCATCCGAGTCATTTTGGATCAGTTAGAATGGAGGGGTGTTGAGAGTCTTGCAGGAAAAGGCTTTAGAGGGATTAAATCCTATATCTTGACATTCAAAATATTTCTACAAAATAAAAACTAATGCAGGGCGATTGAATTATATATGATCACCTATTATGTTATTTTTCTCAACTTTCATAAATACACACACACACACACTACCTTCATCCCAAAATGAAGTTCCCATTAACTATTTACTTGGTCAACTTAAATCACTTTAATCTTTTACTTTATATATCAATTTTTTTTTATCAAATTTGATTTTTTTGTGACTTTGTAGTATTTTTAATGTACTGTCTGAATACAACAACAACATCCGAGCCTTATTCCCAAAAGATAGTATCAGAATATGTCAATTTTATTTACTAAAAATAATCTGAGTGTCAACAGGTATCGATTTGATTTATCGTCAGTCAAACATCATAAACCGAAATGGGAACTTCTTTATGGGACGGAGGGAGTATTATTTACTTGCCGCCCTCCAAAAGGACCAACATCCTTCTCTCTAGCCCTCTATTCACACTGATCCTGATAAAACCAACATTGTTTCTCATAGTGACTTATTTCAAGGACTCTACCTATATGTGCCACTTATCCTTTCAACAAAATTTTCTTGTATTGGTAGGTCAACATCTTCCCTTATCATATTAATGACCTGGAGTTTGCAAATGCATTGGTTGATTCATTCTTAGACATCTGTTTGAAGCCTAAAGTTGTAGATACTCATCAATCTAGTTATGAATCTATTCAAAAACCTAAGCTTGTTGATGATCAACCAAAATTCTCAAGCATAGAAAATCTTTATTTGTGTTCGAGTGACTTCCCCAATGCAAAACCAGGTAATTTCATTTGCCCTTTTTTTTTTGCATTTACTAGCTTTCTACATTTAAAACCCAAGGTGCCTTTATAGTTTTCAAAGATAAACACGAAGATAACTAAGGACGAGCGCATTAATATGTAATTAGTATCTCTCTGGCTATTTATGATATTATCTGTTTCTTATGGTTTGATTTAAATCCTTTTTTGACACATACAACTCCTCAAAATTCAAAATTTCTTAATATAAATGAACGCAAATTATGTCCATTCCAGAATTTTATAGTTTTAAGTTCATGGTAATCTGGTTCTAATTCATAGGGGGCTTAAATGGCTTCACCAGTTGGATTAGGGTCAAGTCGGGTGAATGAGCTAGAATGAAGATTCTACGAACAAACACTTGATGTGATAAGTTGGCATGAATAGTCATGGTTACACAGTTTCTACAAGAGGTCGTGCGATATAGCTAAGAGTAGAAACGTGTAAAGCATTGGCGTAGTTGGTCTAAGTGCTAGCTAACTATTACAATGATGTTCAGACACATGATTGTGTGCTCTTTCTGCTATCAATACTCTCCCAAAACTTACAATATTACACTATTGATTCTTTCTCTCTCTAGAATTTCAGAAGCAAGATCCCTCCTTTGGTTCCTGGAGGTCGTATTTGTAGGCCAAGGCGCCAAGCGGCAATCAAGTAAATGTGGTCTATTTTAGAAGACACACATTGCACACTGTGAATGATTGAGTAGTTGGGCTATCACCGCAGCCGCATGCCTAACACCATCTGGCCAAGTCAGGTGGACTGTGTGTCCCCTGTCATTGTTCCCGACTTCTTGAGCTGTGAAGACTACCAGGTCAATTAAGTGAAAATTTATCATGCGACCCCCATGATGTCATTGGGCTGGTAATCTTAATTCTTGAGTCTTGTTGCTTACCCGACTGAACTCTCGGGGTGTACTAATGTACAATTCTTGCTGCCTAAAATTTCGCTTAAATCTCAAATCTTGAAACTTCGGGAGTTAAAATTGGGTTCTTAGGCAATGTTTTTGCTGTAAAATAAGCTTTAATGGTCACTCCTGCTTGTGAAGGATTGAATTCCTATGCAACACTATATGTCCTCTAAGTTTCCCTATATATGTGATCCCTTTTAAATTCTCTTCTCCAACTGGTGGTCGAGCTAGTGCTGGCTGCAAGACTTTCTCCCGACCCTTGAGCTGCTACTTTTAAGGCGCCTATGGCTACCCCTTAGTTCCATGGCTCCCATTGCAATCATTGTCATGTGCAACCTTGGCTCGTCAAATATTGTTGAGCCCTAAACAGGTTGGATTCTGTTAAATGCTTCACAGCCCCTCAAGCCCCCCCTCAATTCATTCATCCTTGAGTGTTCTGTTTTAATCAAGTCATGCCCGGCAGGTAGCCCTAAATACCTACTGGGCTACTGGGGTTCATCATTGTCTTCTCCCACCTTGAAATTCCTCAAAGACTGTCATTCCCAGATATGTTTCTCATCTGAGCCAGTGGTGAGCGCATATTAAGTTTCATAGTGGTGCAAGCTCATTTTCGTCATAAATTCATGGCTGAGATTCCTTAGTAGTTCGTACATCAGGGTGTTGCTAATTAATCAAGAGCAATGACCAGTGGGTGGAGATTGACTAATTGCTAACTCTTTCCTTATTTGCGCCTGACTAACTCCTAATGTCCACTAATCGTTTCCCATGTCTGGGTAGATGATCCAATGGCAGAGGAGTTCTGGATCATGATCAGTGAGAGATTGCAGGCCCCCACCTTGCCGGCTGATGGTAAAAACCTAACCTTTAAGAAAAAGAAACTCTTCACTAGGAATGGTGTCAAGCCCACGGCCCCCTCAAAAAAAGCAGTCAAGAGACCGATGGCTTGTGAGTCAATCACTAGGAATACCCTGAATAAAAAGGTGCGCAAGGGAGAGAATTTTTCTGCTGCCGCCACCAAGACTGTTGAAATGGCAGCCTTGTTGACTGACCAAGTTGCTGAGACGCTCCAAGATAATCTCTGTAAGGTAAATTATCTTAAAGTGGCCCTCCTGACCGGTTTAATCCCTTAATATTTGGTCTCCATCTTTCCTGTTTTTCTTTTTGGTCACATCTGTTGATTTCACGCCTTGTTCTGGTATTTTGATCATTTATCCAGCAATTTATGGTTAATTTTTCATTGGATAAGTGATTGTAAAGACCAGAAGTAGCATGAAATTCATAGTCGTGCACCAGAAGTTGAAAAAAATGTAACATGGGGGCCTATAATGAAGATGACACCACAGTCGTGGGAACAAAAGTGGAATATGTTGTAGTATACTAATTCAATTTTCTGCAGGATTCCATATTTGGGACTGAGCTCCACACCCAGTTGACCTTAATCCCTGAGGAGACAAAGGCTGTGGAGGCTGAAGAGAAACTCAAGGCAGAGCAGGCAGCACGGTCAGCTGCCGAAGAGCAGTTAAAAGCTGAAAGGGAGGCTCGGTCAGCATGTGAGGCAAGACTAGTGACTGAACGGAAAGCTGCAGTGGCAGAGTATAAGGCTGGAAGAGACTTCCTCGTAGACGCACTTGAGTTTGCCCGGGCCCACCATGACCGGGTAATTGAGGCGGTGCTAACATGTCCCAAAGAAGCCATCCACTTCTTTTGTAGGCTTCATGAGAATGAAATCGGGCGGTTGATGCTACTGAAGATGGGTGCCTATGGGTTCTTGAAGGGGCGAAAGTCAGAGAGATCCGAGCTGTATGAAGTTATGAATGACTTTTTGCATGATAACTTCGATCCGGCTGAATACGACCTGCCCGAGCCCTTCATGGTCGAACCAGTCAATCCATTCCTTAGCCCACCTGGGAAACAGTAGAATAGTAGTTTGTACTTAATTGTTTTTTCTTGTTTTCTACTTTGACCTTGTAGGCTTGTACGCTGGAAATGACCAGCCAGTTTTTCTTTGTTTCGATTGAGATGTGGATTTACCAATAGGGGTAGTATGGTGTTCTTTTCTTTCTTTCGTTATATAGACATGATGATCGACGGAATCTTCTCTTTATAACAGAGACATTGCAGAGAACACACGTTATACTCCAGAAACTAAGGCATCAGATTAGTATGGGTAAACCTGTCATTGGGGCTGGTGCTGGAACAGGAATTTCAGCAAAATTTGAGGAGGCTGGTGGTGTGGATATGATTATCGTATACAACTCTGGGCGTTTTCGGATGGCAGGAAGAGGTTCCTTGTCTGGTTTGTTGCCCTTCGCTGATGCAAATGCCATCGTTCTTGAGATGGCCAATGAAGTTTTGCCTGTAAGCTTTAACTATTAGCTTAGTTTATTTTCGTTAGAACACAGTCCCCCCCCACCCCCCGAATGCTATTGTACAAGCAACTTTGGTACCTCAAATTTGTCCTTAATTGCATTTCCTTGGCCTCTCCGGTTTTTGGAAATTGGGCACCTCATTTACACAGTTGGCCTTTCTTTTTTGAATGTACTTCTAATCAATTATAGTTTCTGTTCCATGATAAATGCCAACATCCTGATGGGACTCAAATGTTGATCTCCTTTTTGGGAGTGCCACAGTGATGCCATCATACCAAAGTTACTTGGCCAGTTGACCTTATTGATAAGTTCCAAACGAATGGGAATTAAAAATAAAGCCACACTAGTGCCACATCATCATCATCAATTCATCACCATCTTTCTCTGCTTGTTCCACGCACCGCCTTCTCCCCTTTCCCTTGCTTCTTTTCATCCTATTTCGTCTAGTCCTGTCTTTCACAAGACCCTTAAAACATTGCATGATTTGCGTAAGAGTATATGAGCACTCCTTCAGCTCAGGCCTCCTATCCATCTGTTCTTCATCCGACATCCGGGCATTTCACCTCGGCGAGCATTTATGGTGTTTTGTGCAGTAATAATATCTGGGTTCATTTAAGGAGTAGATGGTTAAATGGAATTTTTGTGGCTTGACTGGTTTCAGAGTGGTGGATGGTCAGTTCATGATTCTGCGCATTTTCCAACCCTAAGCATCGGTACTATAAATTTATTTCAAAAGTACTACTTATGACTTTAGTTACAGCCGTCCCCTGTATTCTGGAGATCCAGGGTGTGAATCCATCTCCTTTCAAATAGAAAGTAAATGAGTCTCTTGTGTTATACTCACTCCTAGACCCATATTTTCTGGAAGTTTTGAGACTTCATACAACCTTTATATTGTTAGTTGGACAGACGTATCCTTGTAATGATTGATATGAGTTGCCTTTCTTTGAATTTTAAAATAATCAGGTGGTAAAAACAGTACCAGTTCTGGCGGGAGTTTGTGCCACTGACCCGTTCCGCAGGATGGATTATTTCCTGAAGCAGTTGGAATCTGTTGGATTCTTTGGTGTGCAAAACTTTCCAACGGTTGGACTATTTGATGGAAATTTTAGGCAAAACCTAGAAGAGACTGGAATGGGTTATAGGTATGTGACAGCAATATGTTTTCTACTTTCCTTATGTTTGCGGCATGAGAACATTTTCTAGAAACTTTTTCCTATAGGACAGGAAAATGTTCCAGAGAAAATGTTTTCTCAAGTAAACAGAACATGCATCTGTTTCAGTCTTTCAGTCATTTTCCACATATTCTCAAAGGATCAAGGTAAATATTGGTCTCTATTTTACAGCAAACAAATTAAATCCAAGGAAAACGTTATTCTCAGAAGAGGTTCTCCAGTAATTCCAGAAGTTGCTTTTCTGTTAAAAACGGATCCTAGGAAAACTAGCAAGCTTCTAATATGTTGAAACTGATCGAATCATTAGTTCCTTCTTCCTAGAAGCAAACATAGAAACTAATTTCTTTTTATTTTGTATAATTTAGTTTAGAGGTTGAGATGATTGAAAAAGCTCATAAAATGGGCCTTTTGACTACCCCATACGCTTTCAATCCAAATGAAGCTGCACAAATGGCCAAAGCTGGTGCTGACATTATAGTTGCCCACATGGGGCTCACAACATCCGGATCCATTGGAGCAAAAACAGCTCTATCGTTGGAGGACAGCGTGCTTTGCATACAAGGTATTGCAGATGCTGCTCATGAGGTTAATTCCAATGTGATCGTTCTTTGTCATGGAGGTATGATTGAGATACTTTCAGTTATCATGCCTTTTTATTGATGAGAATCTGGAACTGCCTACTGTAATTGTCAATGCTCATTGGGTAGCTCTTCTAAATGTAGGCAAGAAATTTTAATCTACTCGTATACTCCAGTACAAAGATAATGTTCCAATATTGTTTTTAATGTCCATTTCACTATCAAATGTACGTTTTTAACATTACTTTAGTAACACCCAACCACCTAGCGCATGAGTACACATGGGGGGCAACCCCAATAGAAAAAAGTGTGTTTCCGAGGGCATGTTTGGTTTGAGGATTTTGGAGAGTAGAGTGAAAGGGTGATCTTTATTTATTTGTAAATCATTTTCACATTGAGTTGGTTGGAAATAAAGTGAAGATGAAAAACTATATAGAGAAGCAGAAATAAATGATCTAACCATTCATATATTTTAAAACTAACAAACAGAGATACATTAATGAAATATAAATCAGTACTCTCACTTCTCTCTAAAATCCCCAAACCCATCAATCCCTGCAACTCTGTGCTAAGAGTGATTGGGGCATTTGGGACAGATGGATTTAATTACCAACAGAAAGTATGGACTGAACTGGGGTTGGGTGAGGCCTAGCAATTTCTATCCCTAGTCTGCCCTTGGCTCGGGTGCAATGTAAATATCCCCAAATGAGATGTGGATAACATCAGTAGAAGTTGAACCTTGGTCAGAGCAGTAACATATTTCGAGACATACTTACCAAGATGTTTACCTGAACCAGTGACGTAGGCCCGTGGCGCCACAGGAATAAAGTGTGTTGTCCGTATGAATACATACTTGTCACAATGTCCGTTCATATCCAATGCAAAAGTGTCCACAATTCACGCGTGACATGAGAGATAAGACACAAAACAATTAATTAATAGAAAGTCCCGTACATTCTTCCGACAGTGTAATGAATTTTCAGTTGTTTTTTATTCACAATGTCAAGATCGAGACGGTCTGCTTGACATTGTGAATAAGAAAAACTGAAAATTCATTACACCGTGGAAAGAATGTCAGTTTTTCTATTAATTAATTGTTTTGTGTCTATATCTCTCCTGTCACGCCCACACGTGTACCATTGATACTTTTACATTGGAGATCTCTAAATATGATATTTAAACAATTTTTACAATTTTGTAGGTCCTATATCTGGTCCTAAAGAAGCAGAATATGTTCTGAAAAGAACCAAAGGAGTTCATGGGTTTTATGGTGCTTCTAGTTTGGAGAGGCTACCTGTTGAGAAGGCTATAACAGAGACAATGCAGCAGTATAAATCCATTTCTATGATGTAAAAATAAAATTACCAGTTTCATAATTTTTATGCTTAGATGGTCACCCCCAGGGAGGCTCTCATGTATGTTCATAATCTCTTTTCGTGTATGATACTTAAATCTCCCATGTGTGTAATACTACTTGTACCTAAATAACCTTTTATATGCTTCTTTTTCATGAATTAAGCTTTTAATTTACCCATAGTTATTATTTGGCTAAAGGGTCAAATAGGTACATGAACTAACTAAAAGTGCTCAATTAGCCCCTTATATAGGAGGTTCTGCCCGCCCGTCGCCAATTTGGGCGGTTCCCGGTGGAATTTTTTTATGAAAGTTTTTTAGCATCTTCTTCAATAGGTATAGTTTACCCATACCAAATTTCAGTTAAAAAATCAACCGGGAAGGCAGTCAAATGATTTTTTGAAGATAACTGCTCAGTTAAACAGCCAACACATTTCAGAAAATCATTTGGCTGCCTTCTCGATTTTATTTTTAGCTGAAATTTGGTATGGGTAAACTAGACTTAATGAAGAAGATGCTCAAAAAATTTCATCAAAAAATTCCACCGGGAACCGCCCCAATTGGCGACGGCCAGGTAGAACCTCCTATATAAGGGGCTAATTGAACAATTTAAGTTAGTTCATGTATCTATTTGACCCTTTAGCCTTATTATTTCTTTTTAGAAGAAACATTTACCAAGTATTGTTTTGCTTGGAGAGCTTATGTGAGAAGCTGCTTTTATTTATTTGGCTTTAAGGTTAACTTTCTAAAATACAAGCAAGTTAGAATGACTTATCATGCGATTTATGACTTCTTTTTAATATGTTTTCATGATGAAACAGGTTTCTTTCTTATTCTATAGCTATTTCAGGCGATCCTTTAGTATTCGATAGGGGTGGACTGGGCCGGGCCGAACCGGCCCGTGAACTGGCCCGGCCTGCTACTGTGCGGGCCCGGACCGGACCGGGACCGGTTGGCCGGTTCTGGCCTTTTAGCCCGTGTGGGCGGGCCGGGCTCGGTTAGGCCCGGACACGGTATCAACCCGGGCCGGTTCTGGGCCCTTGTAACTGGAAAAAAAAGCCCGCCCGGGCCCGGCCTGGAACCGGAACCGGACCGGCCCGGGTCCATCCCTAGTATTCGAGCATTTTCAAGCTAAGTTATAATAACTGCAATTGTCAAATAGTGGTATTAATTAGTTTTTTCAGAGCATGAAATCCCTGAATTATAGATCTACATAAAAAATAAAAATAGGAAGATATTATCTTAAATGTTATATAGTTATATATATAGAGCCCGTTTGGAGAACTCTGTTTTCGGCTTATCAGGCTTACAGCCAGCTTTTTCACCAAACACGTAACTTTTACTTTCGCGCGTTGAATTGTGTAATAAGCCGAAAAAGTAAGGTTGGAGTTACTTTTCTGGCTGTATTGACTGAAGTTACTGTAGAGGACCATTTTAGCTATTTTTACATATAATTTTTTCTTTAATTTATTAATAAAATATATTTTTAAAATATTTTTTTCTTAAATCAGCAGAATCAGCCAAAACAGCCACTCCAGCCAGAATATCATAAATTTCAGCAGAATCAGCCAAAACAGCCGATTTTGGTGCTACTAAACGGGCTCATAATTGAAGAAAAGAATAATAATATAATATTGAGAAAAATTATACTTGAAAATTTGAGGTATATATATTACACATAAGTTTATGGTGCTTACCTCAAACTTGGGGTATTCAAATTATTTTATCCATTAACAAATTACATCAACTCTGAATGAGGTACATTAGTTATTCAATTAAGCTGTTGAAATTTGCACTGTTTTCTTTAATTTGATTATATTTTATTCTTTGATATATAAACAAACTATATTATACAAATGTATTTATAGTTTTCTTAGTAAACTTTCTAAATATTATACTCCCTTCATTTTTAGTTGCAACAAAAAATTTGGCTAAAGAGCCCATTTATCAATCGTGTAAGCTCAATTCTGTCCCTAAACTAAAAAAGGTCCTATTCACACCCCGAACCGGCAAAAAGGGGTCCAAATTTCATTTTTTAAGGTTAAACAAGTAGTTTATTCAAAAAAGGTTAAACAAGTAGTAAAAAAGATCCAATTCACACCCCTAAACTATTAAAAAATGTCAAAATTGCAATAAATCGAAAATAAAAAACAGAAACATTAAAAAATTTAAAAAATGACCGGTTGTTTAACCGTAAAAAATGAAGTTTGAATCATTTTTTAGTTCATGAACTGAATTGAGCTTACACGACTGGTACAAGGATCTATTTGACCCTTTAGCCTAAAAAATTTACATCATTCATATCTTATTTTAATTATATTTTATTTATTTATTGATGTATTAGAACTATTAATTTAAAAAATTGTTTTTGAATTCGTGTTATTACAAATTATTCATAATTTAATTTTTAAATATTCTTTTTTTTAATGAAAATATTTTTTAATAATAGAGTCAAAATATTCATAAATCCAAAAGAATAAGTATAACTTTTTATATTTTGTCAGTCACTTGGAGAAGACGAAAACTTTCTTTTCTTCTCATCTCAGAACTCTGTAACTCGCTCGCTCAATCTGATCTCCATGACGAAGCAACAAGCTAACTGGTCTCCTTACGACAACAATGGAGGGTAATATTTACTTTTATACCGCCACAATTAGATTTTCCCTTTTCTGGTTTATTTTGTTTTTCCCATTGCAATTGCTAGACGCTAGTGCATTAAAATTGAACAATTTGTACAGAACATGCGTGGCGGTAGCCGGCGCAGATTACTGCGTGATTGCGGCGGATACTCGGATGTCTACTGGCTATAACATTCTCACTCGCGATTACTCCAAAATCATTAAACTGTAAGCAATCCTTCTTCTTTTTAGCTCATCTCCAGAGAAATGGGGACGTTTTCATGCTTTTACTCTCTGAACCCATCCTCAAAATTGAATATTTGATTCAAGTTACATCTTCAAACTCATTGGGTTTTGGTGTTTAGGGAGTATCATAGCATATACTATCGTATACCATAATAATCAGTAAAACACTTTTGTGTGAAGCTCTCTTTACTTGTAATGCTCCACCCTCTTGATGCTTGCTTTACTATTAGTAAGACTTTTCACATGAAAATGAATGAGATTTCAATGCCTATAGCTTGAAGGGGCTAATCACCTGCTCTTTTACTTAAGAATTCGAATCACTGCATTATCGTTTCTGTCTTAGTATAATGAATATGCTGATGAACCATAAAAGTATCTCTTTTCCGGTCTTTTTAGTATGGTAGATTCTGAAAGACTGGAAACCTACAATACTGCAATTGATTGGTACAATGAAGTACTGACTACGGTGTAATTGATTAATAGCAATTATGAAAGCATAAGAAAAAAGGATAGAATTCTTGAACTAAAATTTCAGCTTAGGCAGCTTATAACATTGTGGAAGTCCTCTTTGCTTCCTGGGTATATCATCGTATTGTTAAATATCAATGAGATAATGGTGGAATATGTTTCAACTATAAATATTTTTCCTGTAACCAATTGCGGTAATAGATAGCATGTAAAACTGTATGTAATTATGCCACTACAGTCCTAGACGTGAGATACTACTGTGTTGTCAACTTGTGGAGTTTATTATCTTAAGATTCCACTACAAAGTGAGTAAATTTGGTTACAAAAACTACCTATGCTATTTGGATCCCAACTCAGAGTGTTAACATTAGGCTGAGTCTTTCATCAGGCAGTGTCATACATTGAACATCAAGCTACTTGATATCCTTGAATAGCATAACGAAGCTCATTTCTATCAGGAAACTCACCATCAATGAAAAATCGTTGGAACTTGAAAACAAACCTTACCACTAAGTTGTAACTAATAGTGTCTACCCCCATCCACACATGCACAACACAGTTTCCTCACAACCACACTAACATTGCTGGACCTAGGAGCATAGTCAGTGGATTAACTTGTGTAAAGTTAGCTCATGTGATGGCATTAGATAGTTTTAGTCATTGGTGTTTTTCAATATGTGGGAATTATTCTTTAGTTTTGACTTGTTATTACTTTTTCAGAGCGGATAAATGTGTGATGGCCTCCTCAGGGTTTCAGGCTGATGTCAGAGCTTTGCAAAAGGTCTTGGCAGCCAGGCATTTGGTAAACTATCATCGCATTCTGAATACGAAGATTTAGCTTCAATTAATTTCCAATTAGACATGAATATTTTCTGTACCATTTGTCTCTCATTTTTCAAGATCTGATTTCTCTGGGTTGTTGGGTTTCTACTGTAATCTGTTAAGTATGCCATGAAGCTGAAATCTGATTATTACTTGGGTATTTTGGTGATGATGATTTTAATGTAAAGGCCTGACTTTTACTACTAGTCTACTACTATTAATGAACTTATATTCTCTGCTTCCCCAAACTAGCTGCCGTTTTCTTTTGGCATGTTTTTTAAGAAAAAGCAATTGTGTCGTTAAGATTTACTTAGATAGGAAAGGAAAATAAATCACACTAAATATAATTTTTATCCTTGAAAGAGAACATAAAAAACTTTGATTGGATGCAAATTTAGGGATGGGAATACTCACTGTTTTTAGGCATAAAATCCGAAATATGTTATTACTGAAATTTGAAATGATTTTTTTTGTTTTTACGGATAGACCTATCAACACCAGCACAATAAGCAGATGAGCTGCCCTGCGATGGCTCAGCTACTTTCGAACACCTTATACTACAAACGGTTTTTCCCTTACTACTCTTTCAATGTCATTGGTGGCCTTGATAGTGAAGGTAACAGTATATTCCAAGTCCAACTTTAGTTCTATGTTTACCTCTTATAATCTCATTTTTGTTCACTTAGTTACTCTTAAACAAATTCCAGGCAAAGGGTGTGTTTTCACATATGATGCTGTTGGATCATACGAGAGGGTTGGTTACAGTTCTCAAGGTTCTGGTTCTACATTGATCACACCTTTCTTGGATAACCAGCTGAAGTCTCCTAGCCCACTCTTGTTGCCTGCCCAGGTTTGGATTTTTTTTTTCTAGAGAAAAGGGTCATATAAGCCCTTGTACTATTGCAAAAACATCACTTACACTCATCTACTAAAAAAAACATCACATAAACATATCAACTCTTTTTTAAGGATCACTTTAACCAAATTACCGGCATTTCACCCTTTTTAGCCGGTCAATTCTCTTCGTTTCATTTCTCCAACTATCTGTTCTAGTCTTCTTCGCACTCATTTGCAGGAATTGCATATTTGTTTTTTTTTCTTGTTCCTTTTTCTTTCTCTTTTTTCTTTCCAGCTAGTTACTCCCGATCGAATGCACTGAACTTCTTTACCTTTTGTTTTTTAATTCTCCTTATCTATCTTCCGCTGGCTCTGGGTTCCTACTTCAGCTCCCGTACCCCCTTCTTACATACACTTGACACTTCTTCTATTTTTGTTCCTCTAATTGACTAATTTTAATATTCTTCTTTTCTTCCTGATGAAGATGGAACGTAAGAGCAAACAGTATTGGCAAATAAAAGCTTTATCTAGAGGTCCAGACAAACATGTGAAACTGTGAAAGAAATAATTGATCAGAATTGATTTTTCTGTACTCTTGCATGCGCCCTATATATTACATCCATGACTCTTGCTATAATCAGTGTTTTAAATAGCTGTAGCGGCAGCGGTAGCGGTCATCTCGGTAGTGGCCTGCGGGCCAGTAGCGGTTGCAACGGCGATAATTTTTTTCAAATGCGCAAAACATATACTCCCTCCGTCCCGTAATTAAGTTGTTACTTTCCTTTTTGGGATGGTCCATATTAAAGTTCCTACCTCAAACCTTTCCTTATTTGGCAAATGATTTAAACCAAAACAGTGTCAAACAGTGCCAAATAGTGAAGTCAAACCAGGAACTTAATTAAGAACCGGAGGGAGTATTTAATGGGTGTTAAAGTTAATAGGAACATTATGAATATTTGTTTGAACATTTATAACATTAACAACTAATCAACCAATAAGAATATGACACTTAAAAGAGAATGATAATTAGAACGATTGATAAACTAAATAATTATTACACACACAATAAAAAAATGTTTTCAAACCAAACAAGTCTTAACACAACTTTAAATTAAATAGATTGTTAATTAAATGACACATTACAAAAGTGCCAAATATTACACAGTCACCACCTACAATTCAATATGAATATTACATAGGTAGTAAAAGTTATAAATTTTATACTTTTATGAAAATATTTTTAACAAAGAACATTATTATTTCATTTGTATATTATAAATAATTTTCAATAAAAAGATATACTCCTCCGTCCCAAAAATATATTACTTATATGAATTTTTTTTGTTCTTTCACAATCAAATTTTAAGAAGTGGACCATGCATTGCAACTTGCATAATCCATAATAATACCACTTTCGTTCCAAATTGTTTTGTTAAGTCAACAGTTTTTTCGTCAACCAATATTAAAGTTAAATCATCCTTATTAATTAATAATTAATTTGGTTTTAATAATTAAAATTTAGATATTTATTAATATTTGCTAACATAATGTATGTGGATACATGTACATTTAATTCAGAGTTTCACTCCGGAAGTTTGTGATGTACTGCCGCAAGTGCTGGTAGCGGCCTGTAGTCCATGCATCACCATTAATGTATTTTTTCATATCATGTACACAAAATTTACACATCAACCAGTTTGTGATGTACTGCTAGAAGTGTGCCGGTAGCGGTCTGTAGCGGGCGGCTTAGCGGAATTTTCCCGTGATTCAAAAATCACACCATGATAGCGGCCCGTAGCGGTAGCGGTGCCTACCGCGACCGCTATATAGCGGTAGCGGACCGCTATTTAAAACACTGGCTATAATACGTACCCGTCCGTATAAGACATGCACGCATGAAGGATGTAACCTTAATTTCAGCATACCGGATCTAGATTAGGATTTGTAGACCACCTCTCTTCGTTGTCTCTGAGGTGGTAAAAAAAGAAGAAAGAAAAAGTTAAGAAAGAATAAGAAAAGAAAAAAATGAAAAGAATGAGGAAGGTGGAAGAAGATCGAAAAGAGAGAGCTGGAGAAATGAAAGGAACTAAGGAAGAAAGAGAACGTAACCAAAAGTAGACGGAAAAATAAAGAAAAAGAAAAAGAAAAGGATATTAACTGACCGAGTGACCGGTTAAAAAGAATGAATTTCCGGTAGTTTGGCTAATGTGACTCTCTTTTAAGAGTTGATATGTTTATGTGATGTTTTATTTAGTAGAGGGGTTTAAGTGATGTTTTTGCAATAGTACAAGGGCTTATATGACCCTTTTCTCTTTTTTCTATATTTTGAACCCATTTTTCAAAAGTGACATTTATCAAGATTTATTTGATGTCTAATAAAGATTAAATTTTGCCTGGCCAGGATGCTGTTACTCCCCTCTCTGAGGATGAAGCTGTTCATTTAGTTAAGACATGTTTTGCATCGGCAACCGAGAGGGATATATACACTGTAAGCCTCTATTCCTTTGTCTGCTCCATGCTTTTATCTTAACATGCTTTTGTGATAAGATTGAATATTTGCAGTACAAAAACGACGCAATATCCATTATCTTTAGCAATGTACATATAACCACAACTTTATATTGTGCTTGATCTTTTTTATTTGATTTGTGTACTATAGGGTGACAGGTTGGAGATAGTGATATTGAACTCCCAAGGGATTCGCCGTGAAGAAATGGAGCTTAGGAAAGATTGAGATTTGGTCAATGATCTCCCCTTTCAGCCTTTGTGTATCCTTGTGTTCAGAATGCCTGCCAGGATACTCATTGTCTTTTCTAATTTTATGGATGTGCTTGTATTTCCGTTTTAATTTAAACTACTTTATTAAAAATGGCAAACAGACTATGGTTGTTTGGTTCATCAACTGTCTCTATACGTTTTTAACATGAAAATGCATGGTGAAGAATGGGGAGTAAGCATGTCAATCTTCTCATTATGTTTCATTCGTGATCAATATTATTGTTAGGGATTGGGGAAAATGCAAATTTACGAGGACATGCGCATAAGATGATGTTTTTGAACTAAAGGCTTGCTTTTAGTGTTTTTTTCGTTTCATCTTAAAAAGAATATATGCTGCTTAATTAATTAAAATGTTATGTTTAAACTTCCACACGAAAAATTAGAAACTGCTCTTCTGGTTTTATAGTTTTGCTTAGTTGCCAAAAGACAAAAGTGATGTAAAACGACGTCTAATGATTCTGAAAACTTGTCAAATTTAGGCATTTTAAATGTGTAACTATTGGTCTCAATTAGCATTATTAAGTAGACTATATTGGCTTATGACGGAACTCATTAACTTGGATTATGTTCTTTTGAATTTTTTCAGTTGCATATGACTGAAGTTCAAAAGAATGGTAAGGTCTTAAAGTAAATCAACAACTTCTATATTATTTCTTTCTTTCCTAAAGTTAGTCGCATCCTTGAATTGGTTGTTGTCTTTCGAGTTCCAATTAATTAACATAATAAAATTAAGTTTAGTTGAAGTATATGATTTCATCTCATGAGAATAACTGAATAAGTGCCAAACAATGAGACCTAAAAATCGAGAGACGATCATTACCCAATATTAAGTCCCAAGAGCAGTGGCATTGAAAAGATGTTGTTGAAGATGGAGTCTTGTTCTTAGGTTCAGAGCAGATACCCGACCGGGTATGGTCAGCCACCCGACCGGGTATGTTAAAGCAGAGACCGGGGGATCTCACTGGATGTGAGACCCGACCGGGTCAGGGAAGGGACCCGACCGGGTCAGCAAGGCAGAAGCCTTCTGTGTTGGAAACCCGACCTGGTTTCCACCGGGTTTGTGTTCTGTGAAGGAGACCCGACCGGGTCAAATAAGAGACCCGACCGGGTCAGGCGACGGGAATTTTAAAAACAGGCTTAATTTTGGGCCTGCGGCTCTAATCTCAGTTTAGGTTTTCCTAAACCTATTTAAACGACTCTTATGTACTTGTAAACCTCTTGGGGGACGCTGATAATAATACATACTCTCTCTCGTTCGCCGTGGACTAGCGTAATCACCCCGATTGCGTGAACCACGTTAATTCTTGTGTTCTTGCTCTTAATTTATCGTTTATCTTTGCCTAATCGTAACAATTGGTATCAGAGCTATGGCTGACGAAGGGAAGGTTAAGATCGATAAATTTGATGGTCAAGATTTCGCTTTCTGGAAGATGCAGATCGAGGATTATCTCTACCAGAAGAAGCTTCATCAACCGTTGTCTGAGAACAAACCAGAAACGATGACGGAGGCGGAATGGAATTTGTTGGATCGACAGGCTCTTGGTGTGGTGAGGTTGTCGTTGGCGAAGAACGTTGCCTACAACATCGTCAACGAGAAGACAACGTTCGGACTGCTCAAGGCGTTATCCAACATGTATGAGAAACCCTCAGCAGCAAACAAGGTTTTCTTGATTAGACAGTTGGTGAATACAAGAATGAAGGAAGGTGCATCCGTGACAGATCACATCAACGAGTTTAATTCAATCATATCCAGGTTAGGCTCGGTTGAGATTAAATTCGATGATGAAGTCCAAGCATTACTTTTGTTATCATCTTTGCCCGATAGTTGGTCCGGTACAGTCACAGCGGTTAGTAGTTCATCTGGAACCACTAAGCTTACCTTTGAAGGTATTCGTGACTTAATCCTTGGTGAGGATATCCGGAGGAGGAGTTCGGGGGATAGCTCCAACAGTTTGTTGAGTACTGAAGATAGGGGCAGAAAATCCACTAGAGGAGGTAACAAGAAGGGAAGATCGAAGTCGAGAAAGAGAGGGCAATCCAAGAACCGGAAGGACATCAATTGTTGGAATTGCAAAGAGAATGGACACTTCAGAAATCAGTGCCCAAAACCCCCTGCAGACAAAGGCAAGAAGGAGGTGAACGTGGCAGAGGATTATGAAGATGTTCTAATTTGCAGCGTTGAGAATTCAGTTGAGTCCTGGATCATGGATTCAGGTGCGTCGTTTCATGCTTGTCATTGCAGGGATTTGATGAAAAATTTCAGGCCCTACAACGGAAGAGTTCGTTTGGCGGATGACAAATCCCTAGAGATCACGGGTATTGGGGATGTTGATCTCAGTACCACTTTGGGTACAACCTGGAAACTGAAAGATGTGAGGTATATTCCAGACCTGAAGAAGATGTTGATCTCAGTTGGACAGCTTGATGAGGAAGGCCATAACGTTAGTTTTGGCAACAAGCAATGGAAGGTGACAAAGGGAAAGCTGGTCATTGCTCGTGGGCAGAAGCATGGTACACTGTACATGGTTGAAGTGTCCACAGATGGGGCAAACGCAACAGTTGAAGATACAGGGGTCTCTACTTTGTGGCACCAAAGACTTGGGCACATAAGTGAGAACGGAATGAAGATGCTGTCTTCAAAGGGCAAAATCCCAGATTTGAAGAATTCAAAGTTGAGCTTTTGTGAGCCATGTGTTCTAGGCAAACAAAAGAGGGTAACCTTTGTGAAGACAGGGCAGCAACCCAAGCAACCCAAGATTGAGCGGCTGGAGTTGATTCATTCAGATGTCTACGGACCGACAAAGGTCTCTTCGATTGGAGGTTCCCGGTACTATGTTACATTCATTGATGACTCTACACGGAAGGTATGGGTTTATTTTCTTAAGAATAAATCCGATGTCTTTAACACTTTTAAGAAGTTCAAAGCTGCTGTTGAGAATGAAACAAATCTTAAGATTAAGTGTTTAAAGAGTGATAATGGGGGTGAGTACAGTAGCACAGAGTTTGTAGAGTATTGTGCTGAACAGGGGATCAGAATGCTGAAGACGGTTCCAGAAACACCACAGCAAAATGGTGTTGCAGAGAGGATGAACAGAACACTGAATGAGAGGGCCAGGAGCATGAGATTGCATGCAGGACTTCCAAAGATGTTCTGGGCCGATGCGGTGAACACAGCAGCATACTTGATCAACAGAGGACCCTCATCTCCCATAGGTTTCAAAATTCCAGAAGAGGAATGGAAAGGTCGAGAGGTATCTCTTACTCACTTGAAAGTTTTTGGTTGTATTTCTTATGTCAAAGTTAGAGATGCAGATAGTGACAAGCTCGAGGCAAAGGCAAAGAAGTGTATCTTTATTGGGTACGGGATGGATGACATGGGCTACAGGTTCTGGGACAACCACAGCAAGAAGGTTATCAGAAGTAGAGATGTCACTTTCAACGAGAATGCTCTGTATAAAGATGGTCTTGCAGCAGAAACTAGCAAAGCCAAGCAACCAGAAAACAAGCAAAAAGTGGTGTTTGACGGGATGACTGAAGATGACATAGCACAACCTGTTGGTTGTGATGAGACAACAGGAGGTTCAGGGAGCAGTGGGAGCTCAGGAGATACAGGAATGTCTGAAGATAGTGGGAGTGATGAAGATGGTGAAAATTCAGAGGCAGCTACTCCTCAAGTCAGACAGTCCACCAGAATCAGAAGACCTCCTAACAGATATTCTCCTTCAGCAAATTATTTGTTGCTGACCGAGAATGGAGAACCAGAATCTTACTCAGAGGCACTGACCGTGAAGGATTCCATACAGTGGAAGAAGGCCATGGAGGATGAGTTAGATTCGCTTGAGAAGAACCAAACTTGGTCCTTAGTCAAGCTACCACCGGGAAAGAAAGCTTTGGAGAACAAGTGGGTGTTCAGAATCAAAGATGAAGCTGATGGGAGCAAAAGATACAAGGCGAGGCTAGTTGTCAAGGGGTTCCAACAGAAGAAGGGGGTTGATTACAATGAAATCTTCTCTCCGGTTGTGAAGATGACTACTATCAGGTTGATCCTTGGTATCGTTGCTGCTGAAAATTTGCATTTGGAGCAGCTGGATGTGAAGACTGCTTTTCTTCATGGTGACCTTGAAGAAGACATTTACATGGCCCAACCAGCAGGTTTCCCAGTGAGTGGTAAAGAGAAGATGGTGTGCAAACTCAAGAAGAGTCTATACGGGCTGAAGCAAGCTCCTAGACAGTGGTACTTGAAGTTTGACAGTTTTATGCAGCGGAATGGGTACACTAGATGCAAGATGGACCATTGCTGTTACTTGAAGAAATTCGAGTCTTCATACATTATTCTTCTTTTGTATGTTGATGACATGTTGGTGGCTGGAGCAAACATGCAGGAGATCAACAAGCTCAAGAAGAAGTTGTCTGAAGAATTTGAGATGAAGGATTTAGGGGAGGCGAGACAGATTCTTGGGATGAGCATACTCAGAGACAAGGTGGAAGGTACTTTAAAGCTTTCACAGCAGAAGTACATTCAGAAGGTCCTTGAGAAGTTCAGAATGACGGATGCCAAGCCAAGGAGTACACCGTTAGGGAGTCAGTTGAAACTCTCCAAGCAGCAGTCTCCAAAGACCAATGAAGACAAAGATGAGATGGCTAAAGTTCCTTATGCATCAGCCGTTGGCAGCTTGATGTACGCAATGGTGTCAACAAGGCCGGACATTGCTCATGCAGTGGGAGTTGTTAGCAGGTTCATGTCAAATCCAGGGAAGGAACATTGGGAAGGAGTTAAGTGGCTGTTACGCTACTTGAAAGGTACTTCTGAAATTGCTCTTTGTTTCAGGAGGAATGGAGCAATTCTAGAAGGTTTTGCAGATGCTGATTTGGGGGGCTGTCATGATTCCGGGAAGAGCACTACGGGTTACATATTCACTATTGGAGGTACGGCAATCAGTTGGATGTCCAGATTACAGAAGAGTGTAGCTCTTTCAACCACAGAAGCAGAGTATATGGCTATTGCTGAAGCGGCCAAGGAGATGATTTGGTTGAAGAACTTTCTCTCGGAGTTGGGCATGAAACAGGGGGATTGTGGTCTGTACTGTGACAACCAGAGTGCTATTCATCTCGCGAAGAATCCGGTGTTTCACAGCAGAACGAAACACATCAAGATGAGGTATCATTTCATTCGAGAATTGATTGAAGATGGTACTATAAATTTGAAGAAGATCCTTGGTACGAAGAATCCAGCAGACATGCTTACCAAGGCGGTGACAACGGAGAAGTTGAAGCTATGCATGGCTTCAACGGGCCTTCCAGATACTTGATGAGAAGGCGCGGACGAGAGAGAAAGAGAAAAAGAGAGAGAAATCAGGGGTTTTACAGAAGATACATGTTCTTGGATGGCAGATAATTGTTGACCAAGCCTCCAAGTGGGAGATTGTTGAAGATGGAGTCTTGTTCTTAGGTTCAGAGCAGATACCCGACCGGGTATGGTCAGCCACCCGACCGGGTATGTTAAAGCAGAGACCGGGGGATCTCACTGGATGTGAGACCCGACCGGGTCAGGGAAGGGACCCGACCGGGTCAGCAAGGCAGAAGCCTTCTGTGTTGGAAACCCGACCTGGTTTCCACCGGGTTTGTGTTCTGTGAAGGAGACCCGACCGGGTCAAATAAGAGACCCGACCGGGTCAGGCGACGGGAATTTTAAAAACAGGCTTAATTTTGGGCCTGCGGCTCTAATCTCAGTTTAGGTTTTCCTAAACCTATTTAAACGACTCTTATGTACTTGTAAACCTCTTGGGGGACGCTGATAATAATACATACTCTCTCTCGTTCGCCGTGGACTAGCGTAATCACCCCGATTGCGTGAACCACGTTAATTCTTGTGTTCTTGCTCTTAATTTATCGTTTATCTTTGCCTAATCGTAACAGATGTTTCTTGCTATATACATTGGGGTGCCCTCACGTCTGCCCTGGGGTTTGGTTAGGAAAACTGTGGCGGGTTTCAAAGCGGTCGTGTTGTGGCGGCTCTGGCGGAGCAATGAAGGACGTTTTCGTCACAAAAAACAGATACACTACATGATGTCTATAGCCTGAAAAGTGATTTTTTTTTGCAAAAAATCAATTGGTACACATTTTTCATACACACACCTACACACTCATGTTTGTGAAGAGTATTTTTTTGTCTGTATACAAACATAACGTATTAGAAAATGTGTTATGTCTGTATACAGACAAAAAAATACTCTTCACAAACATGAATGTTTACCTCAAGCTGAATTGTTTTTTTGTGGGTCTTGAGGAATGGAATAGCTACATGTAGGCTGGTTGGGTTTCAAGAGTTGGGAGGAAAGGACATTTTCTCCACACACAAAACTGGAGGCTTTTTGTTAAAAATAGGCAATGTTCTTTCAAAAAAGTTTTTTTATAGTGGTGGATTTTAGCGTGTGAGTTGAGACCAAACCATGCATTTCCAGGATAGATAAGGAGATCGAACAAACAAGACGCTGATGAGAGAGATTATGATAATCAGCGTAGGACAGTAAGGTCAAAAGCTCGTCGTCATAATGCCTGAATCTTAGTAATGTTTATGTTCATATCTTCGAGAGAAGCTGTACAACTACTGATCTCTCATTTTATAATAGTAAAATTAATGATAATAAAAACATATATTCATTTTGTAATATTGTGGAGAGATTAAAATCTGGGATTCTGATTTCTGGATGGCCGAGTAACTACTTACTGGTACGGAGTACATGTATTTGAGCGGTAAACTGGCATGCTGTTAAGTTTACTTAAGATTTAAGAAGAATATACAAAAGGTAGTTTTCCTCTTTTAAATGGTAGCATCTCTTAACTAAACCAGTGTTTGGTAGTATTGTGTTTTGGTTGTTATAATTACCTCAAGCTCCAATTATGTTATGCTTTTAGTAAATCTAGTTAGAGATTATAATACGCTCTTATTAAAAAATGGCTGATAGAGTGATAGGCCATTAACCAAACACCCTGTTGCCTTCTTGTTTCATGCCATAAATGTGAAAAGCCGGATGATATGTCGTAGGGAGAATTTGACCTTGCATTCCATTTTTAGTGATATTTGACTTTGCACCTATTTTCAAAATCATGAATGTATGCAGCTCAATTCACTATAAAATCTTTTGACTTTGCACCTCACTCTTTCACACTTTTTGGATTGATAGAGTGCACGCATTAATGATTTTGAAATCGGGTGCAATGTCCAATATCACCCGCAACATTGGGTGTAAAGTCAAATCTGCGGATTCATCTATGGGAGTTTCGTGATAAGCATTGAAGGTACAAGTATTGACAATTTGACAGTGTGAAAACATGACTTGCTATATTCAAACAGAATATAGTCAGCCTAGTACTTCTTGTAATTATAAACCTAGTTATACATTTTCTTCTCCATACATAATGCAGTCCAGGTTCACCGGAAAATGAAATTCATGCATAGCTAGGGAATAGGGATGGAGTTGGATGGAACTTGCAATAATTGTTATAAGCAAAGATTACTTAAGAGTCACAGTCAACCAACTGCCTTATAATGGCATTAAACCAAAACCTCTTTTGACTATATATGCTTTTACTGATGGTAAGTCTAATTTAAATCCAAGCTTCCTTGACTTGGTCACTTGTTGACGAATTACATGATGCAAATAATTAAAAATCTTGACCAACTCTAATTCAAAACTCTATCCAATTTTCAAGGTTGAACTTTTGCTGTTTAGCACACTATGCAACTAATATACGAAGTATATATACTGAATTGCTCCTCCCACATTTTCATCAAAGAAAGCCGACCATAAAGTGCATGCAGTACGATTACATTAACTGATAACTCCTTTCCTGTTTTGAAGAACATAGTAAAAACAACAATGGTTGGATCAAAGAGAAGTTCCTTATTTGTGCTGATCACTATTACTCTTGCTCTTCTTGGCATGGCACGGCTTTGCCTGTGTAGCAAACTCAGCTATGGGTATGAGCCCGCGGGTTACTTATATCCGCAGTACTACGAGCGGTCGTGCCCAAGAGCACATGAGATCGTCAAGAATGAGGTTGCCAAGGCCGTTGCTAAAGAAGCGCGCATGGCCGCTTCTTTGTTGAGGCTCGTCTTCCACGACTGTTTTGTCCAGGTAGCCCAAATCTCTTTGCAAATACTTCCGTTTTCGCGTTCGCAAGTCATATGACAAATGTTAAGATTCGAGGTTCCATCCTAAAAGATCAACATTAGGAGAAGTATACCTTAAAATCTTAATATAACACTTCATTACTTCATATTTTACCAGTGTATGACTTCAACAAGACAACAACAAAGTATTAGATCGTAACAACAATTATCAATAATGACATTTAAGAGAAGAGATTTATAATTCCCCCAAACCCCAACTTACTAATTATGCAGGGGTGTGATGCATCACTACTACTAGACAGCAGTAGAGGCATAACAAGTGAGAAGAATTCTAACCCCAACTTAAACTCAGCTCGGGGTTTTAATGTGATTGATGATATCAAAAGTGCCTTGGAGAAGGAGTGCCCTCAAACGGTCTCTTGCGCTGATATTCTTCAACTTGCTGCCAGAGATTCTACCCTTCTGGTAAATGAATCTTGTTAATCAATTAGCTGTTACTAAATTATTTATTGCCCAAATCATTCTCTTTGGAATGATACTCAATACACTCATACAGTATGCGCGTTTGCTAGAATGTAAAGTAATTACTTTGCATGCGAAATGTAGAGATATAAAAAGTTTACAGTGTTTGACTTGATTATTTCATGTAAGCTGTAAGACACTTCTAAAAAACCTTTGGCACGATACTATATAAAGTATATAACTTTGGGAGATGATATTAAAATAATGTGCACACTTTTTATAAAACATTGCCACGATTTTGCCTGCAACTTAAAAATAAATTATATATCTAACCAAATAATGTAATATATTCTATATGTAAGGTGATTACTTTCCTAAACTTTGCATGAAATTATTTAGAGTATAAAGATTTAATGTGTAAACTATCAAATGAGCTGAAATTGATATTATAGGGAGTACCAAATTAAGATACAAACCACTCTTGTAGATTGAGGTTCTCATATGGACTTTTTAAAGTCAAATCATTGCATTTTGACCATTAAGGATGTTTTCTTTTGGACTGAAATTTGCTGGTCTAGTCTGATCTGGTCTGGTAAACGTCTGATCTGCATTTTAACTACGGAAGCCAAGTGTGGTCTGGTTTGGTCTGGTCTAAGACTGAAAACAGTCCAAAAGAAAACATCCTAATTTTTGAACATACCATTGACTAATTGTTTCTTTCATTACACCGTTTTGCATATTTCAATTTGTTCAAGCAATGTGGCTATTGGCTAAGTGATATTATTGGCCGCTACCCGTCTATCACACTTTCCTCCTTTATCCTGGTTTTGGACAGACACAATATTAAAAATGATCTTATGACGGAGACAACGTACCATCTTTAGATTGTCCTAAAATAATCATTTTCTTTTAAAGAAATAATTGTATGGTCCTTGATATTGAATCTATTTTTCAGGTTCCTTATTAAAGTTTTAAAATAAAATTCCTTTATTTGTTTATTGTGTATGAGAATTAGACACAACCACTAAACTTTTTGTCCTGATGAAATATTTATTGTCACAAACAAATAAGCAATAACTTAAGTAATGTTTGCTCGTGGCAGAGAAAAACGTGTACTATCAAAATGTAGTAGTGGTCAACGGTGGTCTTTGACTAAAAAGTTAAGGTCAAAACAAGAAGCTTAATTCGACACTAATGGAGTTTCATGTAAAAGTATTGACTGCCCCGGTCAGTGCCCGGCCTCCTATCAAGATGTTTTTACGAGCTAACTTTTAAATAATATATACTCACTTGGTTATTATTGACTTATTGTTATTGGGGTCGTGTTTGGAACGTGCATGACAGAGTGGTGGACCGTATTGGGAAGTTCCCTTAGGAAGGAGAGATTCAAGAAGTGCGAGTTTGAGCGGTTCAAACAACAACATTCCCGCACCAAACAACACCTTCCAGACCATTCTCACCAAGTTCAATGCTCAGGGCCTTAATTTGGTCGATCTTGTAGCATTATCTGGTAATTCCGTTTCGAGTTATCTCAAAATAAGTGTAGCATTTTATTTTGGAAACAAATATGTGATTGCCAATATTTCTTTTTATTATACTCAAATTTCAGTTACAACTTTTAGTTTTTCAGTCACTTTAAATATAATTGTGTCAAATCAAAATATGATTAAACCATCACTTGTACCTTTTAAAAACAAATATTTGAAAAGGATCACTATCTTAACAATATTATTTCATAACTAAAGTCACAAGTACTAATAAGATAAAACTTGAATATCTAACATAGTCTAAATGCATAAGCCACATATAGGCAAAGAAATGTTCATTATTGTTATTATGAAACATTATTAACCCACTTGAAAGTTGAAACATTATTTCTTGGTGAACATGTTAGCATGAGTTCTGTATTTATTCACCTAAATCACACTTTTAGTCACTGAAATTGTCGCGAAAATGAAATGTCAGAACCGTATTTCTGAGATTGTAAATGTCGCTCCTCAATTGTCCAAATTGTTGTAAATGTGGTCTTTTAAGGGGTGAAATGTACTCTCGCCCACATTGTATATTTCACCCCTCACAGAATCACATTTACAGCATTTAGGACAACTGAGGGACGACATTTACAAACTTGGGAACACTGGTCTGACATTTCAATTTCGTGACTATTTCAGGGACTTAAAGTGCAATTTCCCGCTAAAAAATGGACCTCATTTGATGTACACCACAAATCACGCAAACATGCTCACTATAGAACATGTTTACGTGGTGTACATATTTTTCGCAATTCTTACTCTTGTTTATTTTTCTGGAATAATAAAGTAAAAACAAGTCGAATATATACAGAGAAGAGAGGAATAATAACAATGAGATTTTGAGTTTTGGGAAAATACGAAAATGAAAGTTGGTAAACTTACAAGTCACTTAAACAAATGATAATTTCTAAGGATGTTTTTAATTGAAATGTAATTTGCCGATTTGAACATGTCTGGTCAGGTAGTTTTGTTTTAGTATCTTATGACTGTCGAACTATGATACAGTCTGATTTGTTTATGTCTGCTTTGTCTCGACACTAAGTAAGAATGGTTTGGGGTTTGACAGGGAGTCACACAATAGGGAATTCAAGATGCACAAGCTTCAAACAAAGGCTATACAACCAATCCGGAAATGGGCTGCCGGACTCCACCTTGGACCCATCTTATGCTGCTCAGCTGCGCTCGAAGTGCCCCACCTCCGGCGGAGACAATAACCTCTTCTTCTTGGACTATGACAGTCCAACTAAGTTTGACAACTTCTACTTCAAGCACTTGTTGGAAAACAAAGGACTTCTCAACTCCGACCAAGTTCTGGCCACCCACAACAATGAAGCTTCTTGGCAGCTAGTCAAAGCTTACACAGAGAACAATGAGCTTTTCTTGATTCAGTTCGCCATATCAATGGTAAAGATGGGAAACATTTCTCCTTTGACTGGTTCAAATGGTGAAATCAGGAAGAACTGTAGGAAGATTAACTCCTAGTTACTAACAAAAATACCAAATATTCTGTCATGTATTATCATTCGTCTTTCCATTCCTCTGTCATGAATGAAGTTTGTTTGAATAAAAAATAACATATCCTACTTCCTAAAAATCCCTTTCCGTGTTGAAATAGGAAAAAAAACATGGACACATTAATTTAGTTTAGCCTAAGTAAAGTGGTAGCGCCTAATCGTAAGATATTACTATTGAGAGTAAGAGGAGGAAAATATTGAGACTCTAATGGAGAACAAAATATTTCATTCACTTCAGCACACTCATACAATGGAGGGATGAACTATTTATAGGATGAGTTCTCTTATCCAAGAGATCTAACAATTCATATTTTAGATCTTTCATATTCATAGGTAATAATTATTCATGTAGAATAAACAAAAAAAAATCATATTTCTAGGTTATTAATGAACCTAGAAACTTACAAGGAATATCAAAAGACTTTGAATTTACTTCTATCAAGTTTAATTTTAATTAATATCCAAAAATGCCTCCCTTAAAATAAATTTGCTTCTGATTCCCAGATTTTCATGCCTTCTCTTTGAAAACTTGTGCACTAAGCAGCTTTGTAAAAATGTCATTTTTTTAATCTTCGGTCTTGCAATACTCCACTTGAATTTACTTCATTCACAAGCTCCTTTAAAATGATATAGGATGAAAATATGTTCTGTCCTCCCATGAAGAACTGGATCCTTCGTAACTGAAATTGTTGAATTGTTGTCACAGAACAAAGTGGTTGACTTGTTCTGATTCTCCTTCAAACTTTTCAAAATTCCTCGTAATCAAACCAGTTGACGTCCAACATAAGATGCAGCGATATTTTCTACCTTCGTAGTTGAAAGTGCCACAATTGATTGTTTCTTCGCACTCCATGAGATCATGTCAGTGCCAAGATGGAATACATATCCAGGAGTGACTATCCGTCATCGGTTCGATTTACACTTTATTTTTAGGTTAAAAAACCAATCGAATCTAAATCGATAGACAGAAATCGACTAAAACATTGTTAAAACTTAAAACTGATCGGAACTGATACAAGTCGATCGACAACGGCTCAATTGTGTGGTCTAGTTCTAGATTTCACTTTTTCTAAAACTGACCAATTAAAAACCGAACAGAAGAGACCGACATCAAGGAAACCAAATGAAGAAAAACTCCTACTCCTCGCCTTATGGGTGTACGAGTGGTTATATTAAAATATCAATAGCTCATTTAATAAAATGATTATTTGGAACTGTAATTGTTGCCCATTTTGTGGGCTATGGGGCTGATAAAAATTACTACCCCTGTCTTAATTTGATAGTTCTTAATATATTCACTTAACATAAATTACTTTTAATCTATTACTCCCTCCGTCCCATTGGACTTTGCTAACTTTCCCTTTTAGGTTGTCCCAAAAAACTTTGTCACTTTCCTATTAAAGCAACTAATTTGTGGTTCTGCACATTTCTCTCTCATCTGCACAAATCTCGATTTTCCTATTAAAGCAACTAATTTTTGGTCCCCCGACTTTAGTGCCAGTAACACTTTTGGTACTCGACTTTCAATTTTTTCATTTTTAGTCCTCGACTATTGTGTGATAGATATTTTTAGTACTCGAATTTAAAGTTTTCCACATTTAGTCCCTAAGCATTACCAAAGTAACACTTTTATTCCTTTCATTATAATTTTGACACAATAAATGGAGGACTAAAAATGCCACTTTTATAATAGTTAAAGGTAGGCCTGGGACCGGTTCGGTTCTTACTAAAAAATGGTGGAACCGTTAATTAAAATTTTAACTAATGAAATCGGTTCGGTTCCTATATAAAAAATCAAGAACTTTTATGGAATCGAACCAATACTAAACGGTTCGGTTCTTGCTTTTATAGGTTCCTAGAATATTTTTTTTGTCTAAGAATTAACACAGTTTTGCTTTCCAAGCTACCACATAAAAACGTCAAAAATCTAAAACAAGTAGTAAAAATTTATTTATAGTTCTTATCGTTCCAAATATCAAACCTCAAACTTAAGTAAGTGAATACTTAATAAAATAAAAAGAAGATTTTAATTTTCATGTAATAGATAAAATATAAAAATCGTTGGTTTTGCCGTAGAAATGAAGGTTGTTCATCATTATAGTGGCAATAATAGAACACACACTTCAAGTTTCTCAAAACCTAGAAAATACATTGAGTTTGCATGTACATATATAAAAGCATCACTGCATTCTACTCGCTAGTAGCATAATTTATAATACATCTAATAATTTGAAATACCATGAAGATATTAAGGTAAAATGTATGCAACTACAAATTATTTGAGTTATTTTATAATTATAAAATTTTTGTGATGGAAGAAAACTTGATTTGTAAAAATGAGCTTAATGTATTTAATCTCATGTCCAAATATTTATTATTTCTAGTTTCGTTGATTAAATTAAAATTGTTGGCTAAATATCAATCATTTATTGTTATTGTTTTTGTGGTGGTTATTATTGTTATTTTTAATATTATTTTTATATTAGTATTGTTACTAATAATACTAATACTATTTTTTTTATTTTTATTATTCTTTTAATATCAGTTCATTAACGGTTCCGTGCATATATTTTTTTAGGAACCAAGAACTGAACCGTTAACACCAACTAGGATCCGAACCGTTAACAACTAATACACCATTTGTAGGAAGCGAACCGAATCGAGTTATAACGGTTCAGTTCCAACTGGTTCCACGGTTCCCGGTTCCAAAATGTCACCCCTAGTTAAAGGACCAAAAGTATCATCTTTGTGAAAGTCGGAGGACTAAATATGGAAATTTTCAAAGAAGGGGATCAAAAGTGTCTTTCGCACAATAATCGAAGGACTAAAAGTGGAAAAAATCAAAGTCAAGTACCAAAGTGTCAGTAACATAATAGTCGGAGGACTAAAAATGACAAAAGCTCTAATTTTTACTATTCTTATTCCTCACCTACTTTGCACATTACAAAGTCCAATTACTTTTATAGGGTGCGGTTCCGGTGAGAACATTCCTTAGCGTGAGAAATGAGAACGCTCCAAAACAATGTACTTTACCGTTCACGAAAATGCACATTTGTAGTTAGAGTAATGCAAAATCGTAATGTGCACATTTACGTTTAATCTTCTGCATAATTGAAATGCACATTTTCCAAATTTTCAAATGCACTTTTATGTTTTACATAATGCACGACACCGAAATCGACGCTCCAAAGAATCATTCTCATGGTGTTATGATATATGATCCTTACTCACTTTTATATATCCAACTTTTATCGTTGAGCTAGGAATGGAGGAGACTCAAAATCTAAAAAATGACCTCGACGGTCTATCTACTTTATCTCCCGTGATTTGTTCTCCTTGTCCCTACAAATGCCCCATATCTTCTTTGTCTGCCACGGGGTCCCCCACATCTGGCCCACACAAGAATTTTGCTACCACTGTTACACCTAAATTAGCCTTCTTCCATTACATCTATGGCAGTTCATAAATTGTACTCCTAAAACCCAAATCATAAATTTACCCCCACGCCCCTCTCCATCCCCGCCGTCATATATGCGTGTATATATCTAAACGAAGCCAGATATATAGAGACAAGAAAAGGGCATATTAGTCAAATGATGATGAGTACTCACAGGTAGATCGGGACCAGAAGAGAAACAATTCAAGAAATGGAGGATTTGAGGTGGGATTGGGGTGCCCAGAAATGCGCGGCGGCTATGGCGGCGGCAGTTGCCGGAGTTTTGCTGGTGATGGTGGTGCAGAGGAGGTGGTGGCGGGGGAGGAAGCCGGAAAAGGAGGGGACGGTTCCTAAAGGGAGTTCGGGTTGGCCGTTCTTAGGGGAAACTCTCGACTTCATAGCCAGCGGTTATACGTCCCGCCCCGTCTCCTTCATGGACAAACGCAAATCTCTGTGAGTGCTTGGATTCCTTCTCTTTGGTTTTGGACAAACTCTTAATCATACTCCGTAATTCTTACTCAAGTTCCTTATAATTTGTAAAAGTTTGATTGATATTAGAATTAATAAAGTAAAAATTATATAAATAAAATTTGTATAAAAGAGAATTAATTAAAATCCTTAAAAATGAATACTAGTAGAATTTATTGCACTTTTGGTTATACCAATTTGAGTTTTATTTCAATTCCACATTTAGTCCACTTTTAGTCATATGAATTTTATGTCTTTCATTTTGTCCACTTTTGATATTTGACTAATGATTTTTGATAAGTTGTGGTTCTTCTCTGGCGATTTTAATCACCAAAACCATTGCCGGAAGGATGATATAGGGGCGAAAACACAATAGTCATATATCAAAAGAGGACAAAATGAAAGACGTAGACTAAATGTCCGTAGAATCAACGTCAAATTTATCAAATGAACTAGTTTTTTTTACGCGCGTTGCGCGATTGGGTGAATGCCCAATGTGATATTTGTACAAATCATTTGCACCAAATACACGTTTCTTATGGGCGAACAAAGGTATGTATCAATGTAGTTTTGGAAGATCATTAGTAGCTTCGGTTCCTAGGCAAAGTAGATGAAACAACTCACAAAATTATTTAAGAAACTGGCATGGAAGCGAACCATTCTTTAACGGTTCGGTTCTTGTCATTTTACGGTTCCTAGTTTTTAAAAAATATATTAAAAAACACTGGTAAATTTGTGCCAAATAAAGTCATTCAATGTTGAAAACTATAATAAACATAAATATGTTTATCATCATTTCGAATCTCACAAGTTGAGTTTTAAACATAAGTACATACCGAACTGACAATTTAGTACATAAAACAAAACAAGATATTCACTACAATCAATAATTATTATCTTGAATCAACAATGTAAATTAGTAGAGACATAAAGTTTGTGAAGAGCAAAGCATCCAAAGGACCAATTCCAAATAGCAAACTTAATATAACAATAAATAAGTAAATATACATTAAAATATATGTAGTATATACTAATAAGTAATATATAAATTTTTAATTATTATTATATATATAATGGTTCCTTAAAAGTTTCAAGCACATACTTTTTTAAGGAATCGAGAACCAACTCTTAATAAGAAATAAGAATCGAACCATTAATAAATAACTAATAAATGTTGGAACCGAACCGAACCAGGCCATAACGGTTTGATTTTCCGATTCTTGGTTTCAAAGTCCCACCTCTAATAAGACCTGTTTAGGAAAACCAAATATAGTACTCCGTATGTAATTTGAAGGAATAAACAGAGCACTATTCACGGGTAAAATTTGTAAAAATATATACTAAATCATTCAAAGTAATCATTTTAAAATGCAAAAATAAATGAAAATCAAAGCAATTAAGTACATACAATAATAATAAAACGAAGGCCACCTAGAATGTTAATTTCATGGAAACTCAACAGTTTGATTCTAACGGAGTTAAGGAGCATAAATATGGATAATGATTAAGGGTACAATGATCAAAACAAATTGTACAAGTATATCTTGCTTTAGAGTTACACCAACATTTTTATCATTCCTAAAATACCCTAACCATCATTGATGCTTATAAGTTTTTAAGATATAATCAAATTAGTGGAACAATAAAATTTGAGTTGACCGATTATTCCATTTCTTTGTTGAAAACCGACCGATTGTTCTTTGAGATATTACCCAAAATGGGACTAAAAAAGTTTGGAAATTCCAAAATAGGACTTCCATGTTTTTATTCCCAAAATAGAACTAATTACTGTCATGTTTTGGCAGTACCAGACTTCAAACATGACAGTATTTTCCAAATTTGGCAGTAATTAGTCCTATTTTGGGAATAAAAACATGACAATCCTATTTTGGAATTTTCAAACTTTTTTAGTCCCATTTCGGGAACTTTCCCTTGTTCTTTCTATGAAGCCTACACAAGATTCTCAACGTCTGAGGGTGTGATATTTTCCTCTTTTATATATACGGAAAATATTTTAATTTTAGTTAATGTTACAAGGCGTTGTCTGTAAGTGTTGTTTTTATTAAGACACGAAATTTCATCTTAAAAGGTCAACCTGTTAGGAGGAGTAGCCCGAAGCTTAATATAGCACTCTAATGCTTCTCAATTTTCCGGTGTGGGACATTTAACACCACTCCTCACGTCCATACACTTCGTTTGGATGGGTAACTAGGCGCCTAGGCGGCCATCTAATTCACCTAGACCCCAAATGAATTAGTTAGAGCTCCTAGACTAAAATCGGGGTGTTCGGCCATCGCCCAACGCCTAGGTGGGGATTAGTGGTGGACTGGGACGGGTCAGCCCGACCCGGGACCTGGCCTGACCCGATATTGTGCAGGTCTGACCCAGCCCGGGGCCCGACCTGAGGATTTAATAGGCGGGCAACGGGATCAACATTTGGTTATCTGTGCCCAATTATTATTTTTTTAATTTGTTCCCATTGGGCTGGCTGCTCGGTGGGTGAGGCAGGGCAGTTTGTCGGGGAGGTTGGAATTAATTCAAAAAGACAAAAAAATATATATTTAAGGCCCGACCCGGTCCGGACACAACTCGGTCCCGGTACAAACTCGGACCGATACCGGGCCTGAAGTTTTTGGCCCTAGAGCCTGCCCGGCCCGACCTAGTCTAACTCTAGTGGGAATTACTCAGGCGCTTAGAGCGATTTTTAGAACATTGCTAGTATATAATGAAAGTATTATTTTTTTTGTTTTTGTTTTTTTGACAATGATGTAATGTACGGAGTACGCAGTATTTTTCATATCATAATATACCAAATCATCACCTTCTTTTAGATTATTATTATTGTTTAAATGTTGAATTAGTATGTACTCTCTCCATTCTTCAATATTTTTCATTCTTTCCATTTTTGAAAAGTTTTTAAAAAAAGTATACCTATATATCTGCACTTTTATTATCACTGTCTCTTTTTACTTTTTACATACTACTTAATTTCTATTTCATACTTTATGATTAACTTTACTCTTCTTAATATATTGGTTATCCTACTTTTTCATTTACCCTATACCCTCTATACTATTCCTACTATTTCCTCTTATACTTGTGCCAAACCCTAAGGGAGCAAGTAATAAAGAATGGAGGGAGTATATTGTACACACACCAATGAATATCTTATAAAAGTAATAGCGTAATTAGAGATTTTATTTTTTAAATTTCAGAACTACAACAATATTAATACATCCGATCTTCTGAATCTTTTGCATCTTTGACTTTTTAAGTTAATGGTGGTAAATTTTGAGTAATGATTTTGATTAATACTATTCGTTTTTAAATATATGCAACATATTGAATTTTATATTATTCATATCCTCTACTTAAACTATATTTTATTTAGTAATATATATTCATGCTCTGAAAAATATTGTTGATTCTCTCATTTTTAAATTTTCAATTTTCTATTGACAATGTGAAAATGGAAATGGTACAACTAACAATATTTTTTTGTGAAAGCTATAAGTTTTATACTTTTATTAAAGTATTTTAACACTAAATATTTTCATATCATTTTTATTTTATAAATAATTTTATAGAGAAAATATAAAGTCATTCAGAGATGAATTGCAGTGACCAAAAAATTTACGGATGTCACATTTTATGGGTCGGAGTGGACCATATCATACATGACTTACGAAATTATATTTTCAGAATAAAAAATAAATAACACTTTTTAATTAACTTTTTGATGAATTATATTTCCAAATTACGTAGTACTCTCTCCGTCCCGAAAATAGCTTCCCACTTTTCTTAAACGGATGTCCCAAAATTAACTTTACACTTCAATACTTTTCTTATTTGGCAAATTATATACATCAAAAAGTGCTAAACAGTGCCAAATAGTGTTTAAACAGTGCCAAACAGTGTTTAAACAGTGCAAAACAGTGCACTCTACAATAAAGTCAAATTTATTTTCTTAATCCGTGTGATTGTCAAACTGTGAATTTGTTTTTGGGACGGAGGGAGTATTAAAGTTTACTTGATTGAACATGAAACTATCAAATTGGAGTGGACCACATCATACTTGACTTGCATCTCACATTAATAGACGATACATATAAGATCAAACATAATTCTAATAGAAGAGACACAATTAGACGGTATCAGACTTGCATAAATTAGACCAAACCAAACAGAGACTACCATTAACCAAATTCGACTAGGGATGTTTTTACTTGGACTATAATTTGCTGGTCTGGTCTGGTCTGATCTAGTCTGGTCTGAACTGGTCTGGTCTGGTCTGGTAAGGTCTGGTTTCTTTGTATTTTTATAACTATCCAAGTCTGGTCTGGTCTGGGACAAATTACAGTCCAAGTAAAAACATCCTAGGTACTAGAAGGGACCAACAATATTATAGCTGACATTAGGGGTAAAATATTTGTACCATATGTGTAAAAAGTTCATGTAGAAATTGTGTAAAAGAACTCTCTACACTAATCCACCTCACCGTCAGAGCCGTCTAATTAATTTGGAGGTCCCGTTCCAAATGTAAAAATGAGGCCCCATATTAATATAAAAGATAAAAAATCAATGTAAATACTTATACAGAAATCAATTGAATGCTCATCAAATAATGTAATAAAAATTCTAAAAATCACTTAATATTTGATTTAAAACAGCACAACTTATCACTCAATCAATTTGAGTGAAAAATGAGTAAAAGTACGGACAAGAAACTTTATTTTATCGATTAGTTTTTTTTATATATTGTCACTATGTCATAATAATAATTTCAAAAAAAATTGGAGCCCTAGAAATCGAGAGACCCTATTCTGTAGAACATGTTGAACATGCTAAATGCCGGCTCTGCTCACCGTATGTCCTAAACTTCTACGGAGTAATACATTATTGGTATGGACGGAATATTTTGACTTACAAGTCTGTGGTACGACTTTGCTGTATACCAAAGACCATAAAAAAATTTCCACCCACTCCTCGTCCTCAGGGGCGTAGCCAGGACACTGGGCTAGACTGGGCCGGTACAAAGAATATTATTGGAAAAAAAATTACACGAAAATTTTTTACACTAAAAATATTGACATTTTTCAAATTTGGGGTGGGCCAGGGCCTAGCCTGGGCACCCCCTAGCTCCGCCCCTGCTCGTCCTACACTCCTATTTGAAAACAAGAAAAATGATACCTAAACCTCAAGGTCCCACTACCAATTTAGGAAAGATGTAAATTGGAATTTAGTTTTAAGTTTATAGATAATGAATGAGACTTAAGGGCTGTTTACTTTTTTTTCGTTAAGTCCTGAATGGATTAAGACGTCTGTGTGTATTAAGCCATCTGTCTGGATTAAGTGACACATAGATAACAAACTGTTTACTAAAAGTGATGAATGGGAAGTCTGAATCATGTTAAATGACCAAATAACCCTCCTATCTATAACAAGTGTCAAATGCCTATTGTCTGTTTACTTTCCTTATTTTCAAAGATAAAATTTATATGCCTGAAAATATTAATACAATGAACCACTTAAATAAAAGAGTCATATTACATGATAAAATAAAGCCAAGAGTTTTATGAGAACAACATTTTGATTTTAAACATTAAAAAAACTGTAAAAAGTGTGAACTATATAAACAATTTCTTTAGTAAAACAGTTTGTAATAATAATAGAATAGAAAACAAATGCGAAGTATTGAATATTAAGCTATACACTCAAAATACATACGCAGATACGGAGTATTAGTTAAGAGGATTGGCTGTAATCAGATTCAATCTCATAGGCTCGTATGTAGCTTTATCCAAAAAGAGAATGAAGATGGGTGTTAAGATATGGTGAGCGAGTAGATTGCTTGAGAGTTTACTTCTGGTTCAAATTTGGCGGAGCAGAGCATATAATAAGGGAGTAAGACGACCGACCTTTAATTGCTTTCTTTGCTCCATCAAAGAATAAGTAGCTGTTCAAAGGGTGATAAACGAAACCGGAGTATTATCTAGGGTTAAAAGAGGGAAGTGGGTCTGTTCGGATGTCTGAGTGCGAAGGAGTGTATTATTTTCGTTTGAGCGAATAAGTCAATCATTTTATTAAGTTCCAAGTAAACACAACTTAATGAGGTTGTGACTAAATCATTAAGTTCATTCAATCCATTAAGTCCTAGGTAAACAGCCTCTTATACTTGTGTTTGAAGCATTATTCTAAAAGGTGCGACAAGACGCCATCGTGAAGTTTAAACTAAAAAAACGTTTTAGTTTTCTTTATGGATAATTGTTATTAGTGGTGGGCATATTGATTTGATTTAACTGAATCGAATTGTACCAAATCTAAACGAAATCGGATCATGTTCAATTTGTTTTGAGTTTGGTAACATTTCTTTTAAATCGTATTAAACCGAACCGAATCGAATTCAATAAAAACGAACAAAAGCGAACCGAACTATAGAAATTCAATAAATCCTTCATATATTATTAAAAAATAAAAAATTCAAACCGAATTAAAGTACTAAATCGAACTGAATCAAACTGAAAAATAGTATGATTTTTATTTGATAATAATTCTCCCAACCCGTCCAAAACCTAACCGAAACCGATAAAAAACGAATCGAAAATATGCCTACCCCTAATTGTTTATGAGAATATTATCCGAAATAGAACTAAAAAAGTTTGAGAATTCCAAAATAGGACTACCATGTTTTTATTTCCAAAATAGGACTAATTACTGTCATATTTCGGTAGTACCAGACTTCAAACATGGCAATATTTTCCAAACTTGGCAGTAATTACTCCTATTTTGGGAATAAAAACATGACAGTCCTATTTTATAATATTTAAACTTTTTTAGTCCTATTTTGAAAACTTTTCCATTATTTAATTTATCCGTAATTGTTTAGTCCGTATTTTATTTTAAAAATGTTCAAGTAAAAACATCTTTAATTTCAAATTCTGAATTTAGAAAGAAAATGTTTTTCTGACTTCGTTAATCATTTAAGATTTTCTCTCATTGTTGAGTAGGCATGGAAAGGTATTCAAAACGCACCTACTGGGAAAGCCGGTTATAGTGTCGACCGATTCAGAGGTGAACAAGGTTATTCTGCTCAACCAGGGCAATGTCTTTGTCCCATCTTATCCAAAATCCGTTAGTGACCTGTTTGGGAGCAATTCAATTCTACAAATGAACGGACCTCTGCACAAGAGACTTCACGCAGTTATCGGAAGTTTTTTGAAATCGCCGCTGCACAAAGGCCGTATCACTGCCTACATTGAGAACAGCGTCCGCCGGTCGTTGTCGACATGGGCGGATGAAGAGGGCAGGGTCATTTACCTCCAAGATCAGGCCAAACAGGTCTCTATCACTATCCCTGTCATAGTCTATACCTGATCTATTTCCTACCCATATCTCAACCCACATGCATGAATTTAATTTTTATTTAGGATAAGGGTCAGATAGGGTCTCGAACTTGAAAAAAATGTCAAATAAGGCCATATTTAGGATGCTCTGTCCGGCCGACGCCATTTGGGGTGGTTCCCGGTGGAATTTTTTGATGAAATTTTTTGAGAATCTTATTAATTAAGTCTAGTTTACTCATATCAAATTTGAACTAACAATTCAATCGGGAAGGCATTCAAATGAACTCATGAAGATAACTGCGCTTTTAACGGTACAGTTATCTTCAAGAATTCATTTGAATGCCTTCCCGATTAAAGTTTTAGTTCAAATTTGATATGAGTAAACTAGACTTAATGAATAAGATTCTCAAAAAATTTCATCAAAATTTTTTACCGGGAACCACCCCAAATGGCGTCGGCAGGACAGAGCATCCTAAATATGGCCTTATTTGACATTTTTTTTCAAGTTCGAGACCCTATCTGACCCTTATCTCTTTTTATTTCTATTACGGAGTATTTGGGGGGCCCTTTTCCTAAGAGTCACTCTCATTACTTTAAAATTTATTTTTGTTCACCAAGAGAGTGCAATTTTTGTTTAAAAAGGGTGATGATCACATGATCACGGATCGATGGGTTTGGGATCCTCTGCCCCCGATTAGGAGGATGCCTCGCGCATCGGACAGTCGGACAGCGGCAAAAATGACCTTGAGATCAGCAAAAATGTGGACCTCAAGATCTACGGCTGTTGAATTACTGATCGGACGGCTGTCCCTAAGTAAGGCACTCTACCTTGCTCTAAAGCAAGGCAGAGGCTCCGGATCCCGGATCGATCACCCTTTCTTTCTTATGGCATTCTAATTTTTTCTTTATCAAGTTGTCATAATTCTTACTACGGGTATCTATTTACCGCCCCCGTCTCTTAAAACTTTGTCATCTTTTCTTTTTGAGACGTCGTAAAAGACTTTGTCACTTTTTCTATTAATCAATTATTTTGTGGTTTTTGTCATTCCTCTCTTTTCTGCACAAACCTCAACCTCACAGTTTTTACTTGAGATATTACCCGAAATAGGACTACAAAGGTTTGAAAATTCCAAAATAGGACTGCCTTGTTTTTATTCCCATAAAAGGACTAATTGCTGCCATGTTTTGGCAGTACCAGACTTCAAACATGGCAGTATTTTCTAAACATGACAGTAATTACTCCTATTTTGGGAACAAAAAACTTGGCAGTCCTATTTTGGAATTTTCAAACTGTTTTAGTCCTATTTCGGGAACTTTCTCTTTTTACTTTATTATTCCGCGTGACGGTCAACTAGACTTAATGAATAAGATTCTCAAAAAATTTCATCAAAATTTTTTACCGGGAACCACCCCAAATGGCGTCGGCAGGACAGAGCATCCTAAATATGGCCTTATTTGACATTTTTTTTCAAGTTCGAGACCCTATCTGACCCTTATCTCTTTTTATTTCTATTACGGAGTATTTGGGGGGCCCTTTTCCTAAGAGTCACTCTCATTACTTTAAAATTTATTTTTGTTCACCAAGAGAGTGCAATTTTTGTTTAAAAAGGGTGATGATCACATGATCACGGATCGATGGGTTTGGGATCCTCTGCCCCCGATTAGGAGGATGCCTCGCGCATCGGACAGTCGGACAGCGGCAAAAATGACCTTGAGATCAGCAAAAATGTGGACCTCAAGATCTACGGCTGTTGAATTACTGATCGGACGGCTGTCCCTAAGTAAGGCACTCTACCTTGCTCTAAAGCAAGGCAGAGGCTCCGGATCCCGGATCGATCACCCTTTCTTTCTTATGGCATTCTAATTTTTTCTTTATCAAGTTGTCATAATTCTTACTACGGGTATCTATTTACCGCCCCCGTCTCTTAAAACTTTGTCATCTTTTCTTTTTGAGACGTCGTAAAAAACTTTGTCACTTTTTCTATTAATCAATTATTTTGTGGTTTTTGTCATTCCTCTCTTTTCTGCACAAACCTCAACCTCACAGTTTTTACTTGAGATATTACCCGAAATAGGACTAAAAAGGTTTGAAAATTCCAAAATAGGACTTGCCTTGTTTTTATTCCCATAATAGGACTAATTGCTGCCATGTTTTGGCAGTACCAGACTTCAAACATGGCAGTATTTTCTAAACATGACAGTAATTACTCCTATTTTGGGAACAAAAAACTTGGCAGTCCTATTTTGGAATTTTCAAACTGTTTTAGTCCTATTTCGAGAACTTTCTCTTTTTACTTTATTATTCCGCGTGACGGTCAACTTTGACAAAGTTTTAAGGGACGGAGGTTGTAGATAGTATAATCTAATTGTTATTAAAAATATATTAAATTAGATATTTTTTATGATATTTCCAGTAGTACTAATATTTCATATAAATAATATGAAAAAAGTCTTTTTTAAATACCTATATTTAGCTAGATTTTTTAATACCGAAAAATCATAAAAATAAAAATTATGTTATTTTTAGAAAAAATGAAACACAAATAAAAAATATTATGGTAATTGTAAATTAAAAAATAAAACGAATTGACTTGCCTCATGGAAACCTATTAGGGAGTGAATATAACCCTCATTTAAAAGAGTGAACAATATTGCTTTCCCTTTTAGACCGTGTCCACCAACATTTAAACTCTTTTAACAGAGTGAACAAAATTGCTTTCCCTTTTTGACCGTGTCCACCAATATTTAAATTTGTTAAAATTGATGAAATTATGAGTTGAACGGATTAATTTGTTATATGTTCTCAATTGTAATTTTTTTATTTAAATATAATTTATTTCAATAGTCAAGCAAAGGAACAAATTATATAAAAATAATAAAAATCGCTATTTTCACAAATTCAATCTTACTTATTTTGACCTTTGCATAATTCAATGAAAGTAATAAAAAGTTACGTTTTTGTCAAAAAAGTTGACAGATACGAATGGCAAGTCAGAAATAGGGTTTATAAAACAGGTTCTTTTTTCAATTGGCTGAATTTGATAAAATTAATGAATATATTGCTGAAGCGGCTAAATTTGTTGAATAATGAAAAAATTATATTTAAAATACGAGTATGTTTTATGAAAAAAGTAAAGAAAAAATATAATAAAAAACTAAAATAGTCATTTGCGGTAATTCAAACAATTTACTGATTTAGTCAGAGAAATAATTTCAACTCACTTATTTTAATAATTTCATAACTCAATAAATTAAATAAAAAATTATGAGTTGGATAAAAAAGTTGATTGATGAATCTGATAAAGTAGATACTTAATCTCTCTTAAGCTAAAGTATATTTTAACGGTTCACGCATAATTAAATATTTAATATTGGAAATATGAATAGGTTACTAGCAAAAATATTGATCATTTTTTGTCTACAAGATTGCTTTCGAGGTTTTGGTCAAAGTGTTATTGAGTGTCGGACCCGGTGAAGATTTGGATTTAATGAAGAGAGAATTTGAAGAATTCATGAAGGGATTGGTTTGCCTTCCTGTCAAGCTCCCTGGAACAACGTTGTACAAATCCCTTAAGGTATAATACTTCCTATTAAACAAAAGTTCTTCTTGGACGCACTTTTTTTTTTTATGTATATCAGTACACATGTCGAAAAACAGAATATTTTGATATTTTGTGAATAAGATGTTCACAAACATATATGTTCACCAACTTAATTTGATTATCCATACTTCGTAAGAAAATAACTAAAACGATCATACAATTCACGTATACTAATTTTGATTATTACGTCATTCAACGAGCGAAATCAAATGTTATATATTGACAAAAAAAGTTGCCTCATAAGCTAAAAATGTAGTTCTGAAATGGTTAACAAATTTGATGTGATATATATGTTCAGGCCAAGGGGAAGCTGTTGAAACTTGTGGCGAAGATGGTGGAAGAGAGGAAAATGGCCATGGAGGAGAGAACCAGTGATAATAAAATGGCGCCGGCAATGGACGCAATCGACGTCCTCTTGGATGAAACGGGAGAATCAGACGGGACGACGACGAAGCAAAGCTTGAAGAGCGATTTCATCACCTCCAACCTCATAGAGATGATGATTCCCGGAGAGGAGACTTTACCGACGGCCATGACTCTCGTCGTCAAATTCTTAAGTGACAGTCCTGTCGCATTAGCTCAGCTAATGGTACGTACTTCTAGCTTTCACCAATTAATTATATAATGAGTAAATCTTTTAGAGAAAATTTTCCAAATAGGAGTATAAACTATAAACAATACGAGTATAAAATACGAGTAAATAATTTTGAAAAATTATTTCATTTTTATAGTATATATTGCCATAATGGACTATATTTTCTAAACATGGCAATAATTAATAATTACTCTTATTTTTAGAATCAAAATATAATGCTCCTATTTTGAAATTCCAAAGCATTTTTATTACCATTTCTTAATCTTAAATGAATTAATTGATTTTCATGTCCTTTTTTATTACTTTGTTCCTTTGAAAATTGGTGTCTACTTATTGATATGTAATTAAATGAGAAAAAATATAGAATCATATACTTCCAACATAAATTTGATTCATTGTTTTTTATCCAGTCCAAATATCAGCTTATTTTATTCATATGTTAAGTGTCAATAATTCATTTTATTTCTCGGCCTCTACATAGTTTTTGGCTAAATAATTTGTATTTACTCAATTCCGTGATACGTTAAAATTATAATCAAATTAGAGCCAGCATGATAATTCTGAAATTGGTTAAGTTGGCTGAATTCGCTAAAATTCATGAAATCTTGGTTGAAGTTACTAAATTGGTTGAATCTGATGAATTAGTCTATGCATAAAATATTTAAAATATATGTTATAATTAAATAAAATAAAAAAAGAGATACACGAAAAATAGAAAAAATAGTTCTCTATAGTAACTTAGGTTAGTCAGAATAATAACTTTACTTATTTTGATTATTAAACAAGTTAGCACGCAAAATCGAAAACCACATATTTGATATATATACAAAATTAAAGCCCGTTTGGTGAGCCTTTTTTTGGCTTATCAGTCAACTTTTTCACCAAACACGTAACTTTTGATTTAACGCATTGAATTGTGTAATAATAACTTTTGATTTAGCGCACTGAATTGTGTAATAATAAGAAAAAGTGAAGTTGGAGTTACTTTTTAGCCGAATAATTTTAGCTATATTTTCATATAATTTTTTCTTTTTTTTTATTAATAAAATATTTTTAAATAATTTTTTTTATAAATCAATCGAATCAACCTATACAGTCGCTTCAGCCAGAACTTCATAAATTTCATCAGAATCAGTCAATTCAGTGGATTTTAGTGTCATTAAACGAGCTCTTAATTAATTGCCCCCCATGCAAAAAAAAACCTCCTCCCCTAATTTCCTTGGGCAACCGGGGTAGTTCGTTAGCATCGGAAACTGTCCGATGTTGGCGGTGGCAGAAAGTGGCGGCTGGCGAGTGGCAGCATAACCCCAACGACTAGCAACGGTAGTGTCAGAAATTTTGGGAATTTCGTACATATATTTTCGGTATCTCAAAAGGAGGTTTGGCATTGTAAAGAAGGTAACACTTTTAGAGGTATGAGTGAGGAGGTTGGGCATTGTAAGGGAGAAGTAGTTGAGGTCTTTGATTAATATAATATAATTAGTTTCCTTTTTTTAAAAAAAATATTTTCGATATAGACTGGGCATTTAAACAAAATGGGTAAAAGAAGCATTATGGTCTTATGGATATGGACTTTTAACGTCATTTTCATTTGGTGTGTGCACGTGGGGTTTCCTCATGGATGAATTATGGGATTAACCCGTACACAACCTCTATTGTTTTGTCGGTCTCCAATTCTCCCCTAAGGGAAACGGGAAACGGGAAACGGGAAACGGGAAACGGGTAACGGGAAACGGGAAACGGGAAACGGGAAACGGGAAACGAGAAACGGGAAATGGGAGAAACGTAATTTCTAAAAAATATAGGACACGAAACGTGTGGCAAACGCGTAAATATTATAAAATATAAGGATATATTTATAAATATTTTTTAATATATGTACACAAGTTTTTCCATATGCACATGTTTTTTTAATACAATTTGTTTAGTAACCAAATAATAAAATCACTCTACATGTTCGAATTTAGATATTATTTCATATTAGTACATAATTAAACATAAAATGTACGGAGTAATACATTTCTAGCAATACATTGCGTTACGAAATGTAACAAGTGTTGCCGTTGCGAAATACCACAAAAATTCACTATAAAAAATTATTTTCCACTACATAATCTTTTGAAAAAGAAAAAAAATTGGAATCCGAGGTTTCCGAAACGTAGTGAAACGGGTTTCCAAATTTTTCTTAATTACGGAAATGGCCCCGAAACGAGAATTTGAAGTTTTCGAGTTTCCGAAACGCTTCCGAGTTTCCGAAACGTGGAGACGTGAGCCATGGAGAGTTTCCGTGCTTCCTAGATTCTCCCCAATGGGCCCCTTTTATTCGAGCGGAAACCCTAGTTTTACCCTTATGCACAACTTCTTATTTCATTTTCTCCAAAATTGTAGTAACTATGTCCTATTAATATCGGGACATAAGAAGGAGCTGCTGTAGTTATTAAGAAAAATGTGTTTATGTGGTTAATATTGAATTGATAAAGTAAGAATAAAGTAAGAATGATTTCAAATCGCACAGATTCTACCAAATTTGGTATGTGCTGACTATCTTAGCGGGACGAATGGAAAAGGAAAAATGAGACAATCTTATCGGGATAAAGGGAGTATTATTTTATTAAATTATTTTCAAATTTTGTTAAAGATTGTATTTCTCTTGGAGTTACATCTCGAGGGGCCTGTCAGGAATGTAATTTTTAACTATTGAATTGCGAATACTATATGGGTTCAGCTCCTCTCCATTTCTTTATCTTCATTTCCCATCCATTTCTTTTTTACTTCCTATCTATCTCTACCTTTTTCTCTATCCTTCTCACCAACCTACCTCACTTTTAATTTTCTCCTCTCTATATCTCTCATAATAGAACTCTGGAGAGGATCCAAATTCATATTATATATAGTTTCCTTTTAATTTCTTTGTCATATTAACCTTTTGTTTTTATTATATGGACCCTTGTATATCCTCTTTTCCATCATTTGCAATGGAGCCAAAGATTCATTATTTTTTGGTTTGAACATATGATGGAATAAAGCAAAATGGCTCACTAAACTGTCTGCGCTTCTTTGTTATGAAGCGACAGTTAGTCCATGCAATTTCATACGCGATTTTCACTATGGGTCATCCGGAAACAGTCTCTCTGTGCTTTAATACAGGGGTAAGACTGCGTACATCCGACCCCCCCTACCCTTCACCGTAGGTGGGAGCCTTTATGGCACTGGGGTAAATGAAAATATAAATTAAATGATTCTTGTATATCCTATCTAAACCCATACGTACTTTGTTCATTATTAATGCAACCTTTTTAGAGACAATGTTCAAATTGACTTTCTATAATTTTCTCAATCCACCACTTAAGTGTCTATATTTAAAAAGGTCATACGGAGTATATTGCTATACCAGTTCAAAATGTTCGGATTGATTGTGTTTTCAAAGTAAACGTGCTTATATAATTCCTTTTTAAGTGTAGAAACTCATAATGATGGATTTCAACCTTTTCCCTATTTTTATGGTTGGATATCACGATGAGTAATTTTGTTCATTCTCTTACAACTTGTACACAATTAACTGACAAATAAGGCTTTGAATTAAACACCACTTCTTACTAAAGCTATTTTTAACGAAAATAATACTCTGTATGCTGTAAATCTAAATTTTGATATTTTTTTCTCATTTGGATTGAATATTTTGTATGTAACAAATATGTTGTTTTGTGTTTCTTGTTTGCAGGAGGAGAACGTAGAATTACGAAAGCTTAAACTGAGTTCCGGGGAGGAATATGTTTGGACCGATTACATGTCTCTATGCTTCACTCAAAATGTACGTCCATTGCAATTTGCAAACACTTTGAGCCCGTTTGAAAGCACAAAAATCGGCTGCTTTGGCTAAATTTATGATGTTCTGGCTAAAGTGACTGCATTAGTTGATTCTGCTGATTTAAGAAAAAAAATGTTTTTAAATATATTTTATTAATAAAATAAAGAAAAAAAATATATGTAAAAATAGCTAAAATGATTTAACTTCAGCCGACACAGCCAGAAAAGTAACTTCAACCTTACTTTTTCTGCTTATTACACAATTCAGTGCGCGAAAGCAAAAGCTACGTGTTTGGTGAAAAAGTTGTCTGATAAGCCGAAAAAATGGTTTGCCAAACGGGCTCTTTATTTAGTTACTCAATCTGTTCCATTTTATTTATCATAGCTTTTTCTTTAGTCCTTCTTCAGTAATGTTTAGTTTGCTAATTTAGAATGACTTTAATTTATTGTTAACATTTTAGAATGATTTGATACTTCGGATGTTTTATTCTGCTAACAACTTTGATGTTTCAATGATTTGTGTTCAAAAAAAAAATCCTGCTACAGTATTTTTTATAGTTTGGCATAGAAAGAAGCATCAATAAATTTTAGATTATAAGTACATTATTTTCTTACTTACGTAGTATTATATGATGGACATATATATGGACTAGGTGATCAGTGAGACGCTACGGATGGCAAATATTATCAATGCAGTGTGGAGGAAAGCCCTGAAAGATGTCGAAATCAAAGGTATTCATCCTCTATGCCCATATGAATTGTGATGGAAAGAACCTATAGTCAAATCAACTTCATTTACTTCTAATAATGATGGATCATAATAATTGATTTAATGAAACATGTTGTTTCTGAGATTGGATATGAATGATTGAAAGGAGTAATTGCACTTGTAGGCCCAAGTCTTGCCCTTACAGAAATGCTGATCGCCTTTATTCAATTTTCAAGAGGAAACTTCATGTCAGGCCGGCCTGACGGGCTGCCCCGTCCGGCCGAGCCCGTTTGGGCATCTTCCCGGTGGAATTTTTTGATGAAATTTTTTGAGCATGTTCCTCATCAAGTCTAGTTTGTCCATACCAAATTTCAGCTCAAAATTCGATCGGGAAGGTCGTCAAATGATTTTTGCAAGTTAACTGGTCCGGAATATGTATTTTCCGGACCAGTTAACTTGCAAAAATCATTTGACGACCTTCCCGATCGAATTTTGAGCTGAAATTTGGTATGGACAAACTAGACTTGATGAGGAACATGCTCAAAAAATTTCATCAAAAAATTCCACCGGGAAGGTGCCCAAACAAGCTCGGCCGGACGGGCCAGCCCGTCAGGCCGGCCTGATGAGAAGAGCCCTCCAATTTTCAATATGTCATCCCTTGTTGTCTGAGCGTTTGTAAATGTGGTATTCTCCATTAAAACTGATCTAGTACTGTAAATTTGGACACTATAAAAAATAGTACTAAAAGTGACCCTGATTATTAATGTCTGTAAATGACCCTGATTATTTTAAGTTGAATTCTCAAAATAATTAAACTGCGTACCAATCTGATCCCGTTCGAAACTGGTTCGGGGTGGATATACTAAAAGTGTCACGTTTAAAACCGGTTTGGCGTCGATTTAGTTCTGCATGAAAACTGATTATCCTGTTTTAGGACACGTTAATCAATATGTTATCAACATTTAGTTCATTTTACCTTTTTTTTTACTCCAGGGGGTCAGGGGGAGGGGGGCTGAGGAGCCTAGAGTAATAAGGGCTGAAACTCACTCCATTGAGTTTCCAACCTTTTGTGCCTAGCGGGAGTTGAACTCGAGACCTCCCACTAGGCACGGTAACCTCACAACTAGCTGGGCTGGAATGCTTGGTTAGTTCATTTGACCATATACATGTTATATACTCCGCATGCATTTCAAAATCGTAATATAAATAACTAGGAAATGACAACGATAAACGTTCCCTAAAACCGTGCTGTTGTAGGACATTTGATACCAAAAGGGTGGTGTGTGCTTGCATCGTTGATATCAGTTCACATGGACGATGAAAACTATGAAAATCCATACGACTTTAATCCTTGGAGATGGGAGGTTTATTCTACATACATTGGTTCTTTCAGTATGGGACTTCATTAAATGGCATATATTGTTTAGCAATAAACTAAATTAAAGAACTGCTGCACAGAAGCCTGGAGTGAACATAAACAGCAGCAAGTTTACACCATTTGGTGGTGGGCAGAGGTTGTGTCCTGGCGTAGAACTCTCCAGGCTTGAGATCGCGATTTTCCTCCATCATCTCGTTACGACCTACAGGTATTTTTATTTCTTCTCCATTTCGCAGCAATGTGTTTTTTATCACTTGTCCTTTTGGTAGCACTCTTTTCTTGGCTCGCCATCTTAACAAAATTTCTACCGCATGGTAACACATTTCAATGCAAAGTTCTTTTTTGTTAAGAATATGTATAAGGCTGGATACTAAAGGGAGTCTATTGGATGAAGATGAATGGTGAAGGTAAACTTTATTTTGAGAAGGATGGAGTTTATTTTAACACATTTTTTGTCATGCTTAAATCATGATTAGATTGTCAGTTAGTTTAAAGCTATAATGCAAATAGCCAAACAAAAAAAAAGAAAATATAGATTCATGTCATTAGTGAATGAAATAAAACTTTCAATAATTTTTTGTTATGCTTATCAACATATTATAATATGTGATCTATGTTAAAGGCCAACATTTTTGAGTTGAAATGTGATTCGAATGTGTGATCTATGATTCCAACTTCTGGAGTGTCATATTGATCCCATCGAACTTCAAGGTATTTGGCTAAAACTTTCATTTATTACGAGTATAATTATGGTGAACAGGTGGGTGGCCGAGGAGGATGAAATCGTGTATTTCCCTACGGTAAAAATGAGAAGAAAGCTGCCCATCACCGTCACGCCAGTTGATCATCTTCTCTGATATTCAGAACTACCGAATTTTACTTGGCTGACCACATTTAAGCTTTTGGATCTTCGGTAACTTTATTATATTGTTATATACACAAACTTGAAAAGAAATTTTTTGTTTACCACTTACTCTTTGTACATTCGACACATACAAGATGGTTGATATACACTAAAAGAAAATTCTGGGATGACTAGTAAGGATCAATGGATTACAGGCAATGGCCAAGGAGTCAGAAAACCATTATAATGTTTTCACTTCGATTTGCTTCCGTCTTGATCTAGTCAGATTAGAGTTAAACATACTAGATCAGAAAATTGCAATTCAATTCAAGTAAAAACATCTTTAGTATATAGAAAACACTCATACAAGTAAGGTTGTATCAAGTCGAATCAGACTATTTAAATTAACATGTAAGTTTGAAGCCAACTTTTCCCCCAAACCTCTCATAGTCTCATCTATTTTTCTTACTTCGCATTTTACAGGCTCTAAAGTGAAGACTTAAGCAACCATCCAAATTCTTTGGAATTTGCATGATACTCTATATTTTTATATTATAGAGTAATGTAATTATAATTTGTATACTCTATAGTTTTTTCTTAAATGAATTCAAAATTACATTTGTGACAGAAATCAGAATTCATTCTTCCAGCGTTATTTAGTGTATGTTTGGATCAAGGAAGCTGCTAGAGAAACAACCAAAAAATGATGAAATTTATTTCAAACGTTGCCTTTACCTTGGAAATTGAGATATGAATCATATGATTATGCTCTTAAATAACAACAAATATGATATGAAATTACTATGCTCATTTTTCCTCCCATTTTTATCCTATTTTCTTTCCTTGGTATTTTATGGGTTCCAATTATACCCTTTATTATGTTAGACAATGAACCGCATTATCTGAACTTCAGTTGTACTTGCTTAAGTCTAAAACCAGTTGCAATCTGCCAATCTGTTTATAGAAGCAGAGCATTCAATGAGAGCTCCACGTTTTTCCATTTTCAATTCTGAATTATGTAAAATTGAACAAAAACTTTAGTTCCAAACTCTAAAGTATGCAAAAACAAAAAAAAAATACAAGTTTCTGTTCAGAATAATACTAAAACCACCAAGGGTTTACGAACGTATTTAGGAGAGTACTACAATTTCGAAGCTGTCAAAAGGAGAATTTAACAGTATACTTGCTATAAGTATGATCCTTAACCCACATATTTGTGAGGTGTATATGTTTGGGAAGAGGGTTACTCCTTTAGCCCACCCCAATGCTATATTTGGAGCTCCAATAAGATAAGGGACACGAATAAGTATAAGACCAGGGATATGATAAAATATTCTCAATAAGTTGATTTTTGCGTTTCATTTGGTTTAGCTTGGAAAACACAAATGTGTATTTTATCATTTCATGTTTTTAAGGTTTCACATATATATAGTGGCTCGTAAAAAGTTTTGAGAGCTCCTAGGGCATCGCCTCTAGGCACTTTTCCGATTTCGATCTTCTTGGTCAAAGTTCGGTCGTTTCTCCTAGGGCTTGCGTCGCGGCCCGCGAGCCGCTAGGTCATGTTTCTGATTTCAATCTTGCCGATTGAAGATCGGTATTTACCCTCTCTGCTTCTCTCTTACTTGCTCGCCATCAGGTTTAGGAAGGGCTGGGGACGGGCGTTTCGGGAGAAAGCAGATTTGGATCGTGATTTTGTTCGGGTTATGGATTCCTCTCTTTTACCATTGCTTTCGATCGGGAATGTAAGCATGGATTTCGGGTTCATTCGGGCTATAATCATAGGGATTAAGAAGATGCCAATGGAAATTGTGATGGTGGGTTTGCAAGGAATGTTTCAAAATGAAGGATTGATGATCCGTCCTCCTCCTGAGCCACCGCCGAGGATATCGTTTGAAGCATGTATTTGGTTGCCCTGTCAGTTTTTTTTTCGTTTTATTCAACGGTCAGACTATTGTGTTTTGTTTTTACTACTCTTTCTGTTGTAAAATCTGTTGTAAAACTCTTGCGTTAGGTTTGGGGGTTGAGAGGTTTACGGTAACCCTCGTTAGGTTTAATTTGTCCAAGTTAGGTCTAGCGAGTTATATTGCTTTGTCAAAGGTGATTAACTCAGAGTCTCGGCCAAGGGTGGATGGTTACATGTGGTCCTTTCACGTTCTTGTATCCCTGCTAAATGTTATTTTAATGATATAAGCGCCTTACGATAAAAAAGTGTTTCACATATATATTTACCATTAAAAAAAAATGTTTCACATATATTTATATTTCTATCTTAAAATAATAGACATATATATTACCTCCAATTCCTAACATGATTTATGATCCACCCTTACATGGAGGATCCAAGATGCCAAGATGGTCTTACAAGAAAAAATATTTTTTTGACGTATCACTAAATACAACGTGTTGAACTAAGTGAAAAAAATTAATACTCTAAAAATGTACTAATAAAATAAAAGTTTGAACTTGCTTGTTGCTTTTAAGTTTTTGCAACTACACTCCTGAAATTGTTGGGGAAAATAAGACACCCGACTTTCATCAGGATCACGAGCTAAGAAAACTCTTGTATTTTTTGTTTTTTTAGAAAACTCTTGTATTATATAATTGAAATTTACAAGAGAGTGTACAAATGAACGAATATCTTACTTCACTCTTTCTATTTGGAAATACATCACTCTTCTTCACTTATAAGAAGCCTTTCTTTCTTACCTCAAATGAAAGGTTACAACATCTATTTACACTACTCATAAAGGGGTAGAATAGACTTTCCCTAGAATCTTCCACCTACCTCTCTACATTTTAGATTCTTTCAAGAAGACTTCATAAGCTTCCATGATCTTCTAGAAGAACCTAGATGACTTTACACTTATTTAGAACACTCTAGACTACTCTACAATCTTCCACACATTTCTAGTGACTTCTACATTTCTCTAGAGACTAGAGTATTCTAGAAGACTCCACAACATTCTACACACATCTAGATAGTACTATATTTTTCTAGATAACTCCACACTATTCTAGTGAATTCTACTCATCTCCACATAGTTCTAGAATTTAACAAAGTATTTGGAATATTGAATTACATCCTAACAGTTCCTCCCTCAATTCACATTTCCAAATATTTCAGTGAACTTAGAAAATTTCACTTTCTTTTCCTTGACTCCTCTGATGCATCCTCTTTGCACTACAATGCCTTCCAATAAGCAATAAACATTCTCCTCGTTTTTCCGTCCTCTCAAGATCAAGCGTCTTCCCTTAAACACCTTGCACCACTTATTTGTGCCAAAATACTTACACCCCTCTAATGTCCACCCAACGAGATAACATTAGCTTTACGCGAAGGCATGTGCCTCACATTGTGGAGAATGTGGTTTTTACCATTATGAAGCATCATCTTTATGCTTCCAGAACCTTGAACCTTCACCTTCTCTCTGTTAGCTAAGTTGAAGTGACTGAACTCTCCATTTGTGTTCAAGGTGTCAAACATGGCTTGATCTCGACATATGTGCATTGAGGCAACGCTATCCATCACCCACTTAGATTTGGCAACCTCTTCACTTATTGCTAAGTAAACATCACCACCATCTTCATCGCAGATCACATTGGTATGGGAGTCACTGTCATCCTTGCTTCGAGATGCCTCCCTAAACTTTTTCAAGTCCTCCCTCAATTCATGACATCTGGCTTGAATGTGACCCTTTTTCCCACAGTAATAACACTCTAGCAATGTCACTTAGATCTTGGCGAGGTTGAGACTTTGATCTCCATCTAGGGTTACCTTGTCCTCTTGATAGGTTTCTTCCTCGTTCTCGATCTCGTTCTCCCACAGCTAGTACGTGATCTCCACTTGTGTTTACATTGTCAATAGCATCCTCTCACTCTCACGCAAAGCTGTCGTCACCTCAATAGTTTACAAGTGCCTAATGTTTTAAGAAAAATTAATATTTTAATTGTATGTACTATAATTCAATCAAGTTGTTGTCTAAGAAACTATATGGTGCTACTATTATATTTTATATTAGTAATTATGTATTTAGTACGTAGTATAAACTTAATTAATAAGTAATGTATAAATGGTTCTTGATCGGGCTTACTTGGAGTTCACAGGCTTGACCGCGATGGGTTCTAACTATCAGGAGAAATGGATCGGGTCGTGTTTAAAATACTCTACATTTTGTCCATCCCTTCAAAAAGTGAGTTGGGTTGACTCATGGCCCATATGGGTCGGACCAGCTGTTACCAAATGAGATGGGCAAGCTGTCACGGGTTCATGAGTCCATGTAGGCATGGACCCGGGCCGGGCCGGTTCCGGTTCCGGGCCGGGCTCGGCCGGGCTTTTTTTTTGGGAAGGAAGGCCCGGGACCGGCCCGGGTAACCACCGGGTCCGGTCCGGGTCCGGGCCGGGCTGGGCCGGGCCTCCGGTTCGGTCAATTTTTTTTTTTTTTGCTTTCCTAACCCCCCCCCCCCCTTACCCCCCCAAACCCCTCCTAACCATCAAGCCCAACTCAGCTAACCCCAAAAAATGAAAAAAAATTAAAAAAAAAAAATCAATTCGGCCCGGGCCCGGGCCCGACCCGGCCGGTTCGCCAAAAACAAGGCCCAAGCCCGGACCCGCCCCCCCCCCACCGGGCCTAGGCCCGACCCGGACCCGGACCCGGACCCGAGAACCGGGCCGGTTCCGGGCGGCCCGAACCGGGTCCATGCCTAAGTCCATGTATTAAATGATGAAGTCTAGTTAGTTGAAATATAATCAACGGTGCTTCGTATACATGCTGAACTCATACACGCTATATGTGCACTATGTTTTAACAGTGCATAGACATTTTTTCTAATAAACTGTCTTTGATATACATAATTCATTTTAAAAACTGATAACAAATTGTTTGTGCATAAACAAAATAAAAGTTGCTCAATATATGACCAAAAGATCTCCAAAGTGCAGAAACAAGGCTAAGTATATTTTATTCCTAAAATATGACTCAATTAATCTTATTAAAAAAATAAGTTGACTAAAATCCCCCAATAGAAGTAAATGAGTCTTATTTTGGGAATAAAATAATGAGTCTATTTAAACTCATTGTTTTAGTCTTATTGAAACGTCTTAGTGGTTCAAAAAGTCTTCATCTAAACAATTACGTAGTATATAAAGTTATAGAAGAATCTAATCAAATAATGACGTATAGAATCTGCCATTACAATTGAAGATTAAGAAATGTATTCAAATTTTAATGTGTAATAGAAGAGAAACTTACTGCGTAATGTGCGGGTTTGTGGGGTGTGGGGCCATAAAAATCAAAAGCTTCATTAGCTGGCGGTTTGAATGTTCAAATTCTGCTTATAATAAATAAAGCTCTAAAAGTCTATAAGCTTGTGATTATATTTGACAACATTATGTTGGTATTTGAATGTTACTCCGTATATATTACTAGTATATGTTTATATATAATGATATGCACTTCGTGTTTTTTTGTGCTAATGAGATGTGTGAATTGATTTTGAAATATTGGAAGAAGTCCATAAAAAAAATTGGAAATATAAAAGTCAATAACAATGTAAACGCTCTTTTATTAAATTTAAAGTGTTTAAATGTAAGTATAAATACTTGAAAAATCCTACGTTTCACAGACAGAGATACAGGGGATACAACTATACAAGTACAATAAAAATGCCATTCCTCTAAAATGCAGGAAATTTATACTAGTACATATTAAAGAATAAGTGCTAATAATTTGTTAATTAATAGAATTACACAATAATACTTTATATGGATATACATAATGCATGTAAGTAGATTTTTTGATAATTATTTTTTATTTGGAAAGAATATGCAGTGGAACTCAAAATTACTACGAAGTTTATACATCAAAATGGAAATCGTAAAACAGTGGTCTAAGAGCATCTCCTACAACAATGAGTACGGAAAAAATATATACAAAAAATTAACTAATATAATAGCTCTCTCGTTATTTGAATAATCTTATGGAGAGAAACATCTAGATTTCGACATTGTGTTTGACATTTTTCTTCAAAATAAACAAAAATATGAAGACCTAATAAATACTCCCCATTAAAGTAAATGCAGAAATACAACGATCACTTTCCTGTGAAGACTTCTGTTCTTTCATCATAGTCTGGGGGTTGACGACGTTGCCAAACTGCAGTCCATAGCTGAAAAATGGAGTTCAAATAAAATAAGGTCAACACCCATTTGGGAGGTAGAATTGATCAATCGAGGAGCTTCATTTCGATCATCACTGGCCGATAGCAGGAAGAGAAAAACCATATGATGGAGGTCAAATGGGCTGCTCCTTGCCTCTCCATCTTGTTCCTTCTCACCATCATCAATTCTGAGTTCATTCATGGTAGTGTAGTTACCTATGATCGAAAGGCCATCGTCATCGATGGACAGAAGAGATTACTCTTCTCTGGTTCCATTCATTATCCGAGGAGCACACCCGAGGTATGATGCTAAGGCATCTGCTTAGAAAGTATAGAAATACAAACCAACATATAAAACCGTAGATTGCTTCTTTGTTTCCTGGTATGTTTTGGTTTGAAGATTTTAATATGATCAGTTGATATAGATGTGGGAAGATCTTATACTCAAAGCTAAAGAAGGAGGATTGGATGTGATAGAGACTTATGTGTTTTGGAATGTTCATGAGCCTTACCGTGGCCAAGTACTTGCTCTTTTCTTGACTTACTTTCTGTTCATTTTGCTTTTTTTGTGAACCTCAATGTTTGATTCTCTTTTGTTTTATTATTATACTATTTTCAACTGTCTTATGTTTCATGTGTATGGATGAATTGCAGTTTAATTTTGAAGGGAGATATGACTTGGTTAGGTTTTTGAAAACCATTCAAGAAGCAGGGCTTTATGCCCATCTTCGCATTGGACCTTATGTTTGTGCCGAATGGAATTTCGGGTAACTTTGTTTGCACATTTGATAAGTTATGAAGAACAGAAACTTCCCGGAAAGATTACCTGATTATGTTTCTATTTGGAAACATTCTGTGCCGAATGAAATATTTACTTCTTTTAATATTTCATTAATGTGTAGAGGGTTTCCGGTATGGCTAAAGTATGTTCCTGGAATTAGCTTCAGAACAGATAACGAGCCCTTCAAGGTCCGTTTTTATTTTCCTTAATCAGGCTTCAACACTAAAAATTCTCTCAGGCATTTTTTGCCCAATATGCTATTAAACGTGTTTTAAGGGATTTGACAGTTGGCCATGAAAGGGTTCACAGAGAGGATTGTGAATTTGATGAAGAGCTATAAGCTGTTTGCATCACAAGGAGGTCCAATCATACTCACACAGGTCAACAACCTTAGCTTTGACCAAATTTGTTGCTTTAATTACAAGTAACATGTATTAGGACTTGTTCCTTTTAGTTCAAAATTTGTTCCTTTTATTACTCTATATCATATTTAGTAACATTTGAATGGTTACAATTCATTTTTACTTTATTGTTACTTTATCAATTGAATATCAATCCAACAATTGTACTTTTCTAAATAACCGCATACTCCCTCTTGTCCCAACCTTAAGGGGATAGAGGTAGCACTATTTAAGTGTAATCGATCTATTCTTGTCTAAGTTTAACTAACCAAAACAATTTTTGTAAGGTCTGTTGTGACTAAAATAAATCCCAAATAACAGTTTTTTAAAAATAGTAATACGAGATTCTTCCTAAAATATTACTCAAATTAAATTCATGGATAAATATGTGTCTAAAATTACTACAAGTGTAACTTCAGTGTAAAACTGAATATAATTGTAGTAATTAAAGGTTACTAATATGTTTTACTATAATTAAAAGTTACTAGTAGAGTCACTACACAGAAGAGATCACAATTTTCTTCAATATCTTAATTTTAGAAATATTTATGTCATTACTTCTAATAATAGTTACAAATCCCTAATAATAATTGGTGAATTGTGGGTATATTACAGATAGAGAATGAGTATGGGAGCCAAAGCAAGGGGCTTGGGTCGGTTGGCAACCGGTATACGAATTGGGCTGCAAATATGGCCCTTCAAACGGACACAGGAGTCCCCTGGGTGATGTGCAAGCAAGATGATGCCCCTGATCCTATAGTGAGTGCTCCATTTTCCCCCCTTTAAGAATGAATAAACAAGTCAAGAGAAATGGAACTAGAGAATTTTGTTGAAGTAATTGAGTTATACTAATATATAAAAATGATAAACAGAATTGAACTAAGTAACATCTTTATAAAATGATTATAATAGTAACTTTTACTATTATAATGTTCAATCATACACTCTACTAACCATGATGTAATATGCTTACTAACTTTAGTCACTTTCTATTTGTATATTTTATTTTATTAATATTTTTAGAAAAACCATTGTTTCCCATATTATGATGGAATCTGGATAGAGTAATGGATTATATACAATTTGTTCGTGATTTAGGTGTTGATCTTATCTATTCAGTATTCATGATTTATCCATTTAACTATTGTTGCATGGTGAAATGTGATGCTTAAATTGTTAAAAGATCTTGATAAAACATCAAAATTTTCTTTTACTTGTCCTCAATATTAATTGTATTGTGGGGTTTTGCTTTACTTGTCAATAGATCAACTCATGCAATGGTTTCTATTGTGATGAGTTTGCCCCCAACAAACCATACAAACCCACTATATGGACGGAGAATTGGACGGGTTGGTATGTATCTTCTACGGACGTTTTATGATATCAAATTATCAAAATAGGAGTATTATGTTTTCTTAAATTACCACCACCATCAAATCATATCGACATAATTAAGTCGACATTACTAGATGTCAATATCACAGTATTAATGTCATAAGTAAAAGTTACTTTTCGAGGATGATAGAATTAGTTCAAAAATATATAATACTCCTATTTTGAATGTATGACATTATTTTGCCCCTATCTAAGGCAGTCGATCTCTGGCAATATAATCCACCGGGGGCATTTGCAATATAATAAGTTAACTTAAGCTTTTGTAATTATGTGTATGCTGCTAGGTTCTCCTTGTTTGGTGGTCCAAATTACCAGCGATCGGCACAGGATATGGCATTTTCTGTTGCTAATTTCATACAAAAAGGAGGTTCATTAGTTAACTATTACATGGTTGGTGGCTTTTCATCTAACTCCATTAATTAATTTAAGTAGAGAAGAAATTAATAGATGTCTTCATTTATTAATAAAGATAGATCTGAGTTGCAATTAAGTCTTTAATTAATGTCACTAGTACCATGGAGGCACCAACTTTGGACGCACAGCGGGAGGCCCTTTTATTACTACCAGCTATGATTATGATGCACCTCTCGATGAGTTCGGTAAGAATGTACCACCTCATTTGACAAAAATGACTACATTCCTTGTTCCAACTCATTCACTAACAATTCAATTCATCTAATTTGGGTGTATTAAAAATAGAAAAAGTAGAGAAAGCGTACATGTGGTTTAAGCCGTTTTCAAATAGGGCATGTGTTTCAATTCCGTTATCACAGCTGGAGCATGACATTTAATGTTGTTAGAAAAATTAACTCCGATTTTCAAGTCTCCGAAAAATTAAAAAAAAAATACTAGGAGGCGCGTTTCGTCAAGAAGACCTCGAGACCATCTTTTTTTTTGTTTCCAACCACCCTGTCTCCAAAAAGTCCACCAGAAAAGTGATATTAGCGAATTCATTTTTTTTTTAAAAAATCAAATAGAGCCGGAAAAATCCAAAGAGAACGATAGTTTGCTACTCTCCTTGACGAGACGCTCCTTCCAATATTTTTCTTTTAATTTTTCGGAGGCTTTTGAAATTCGGAGTTAATTTTCTAATAGCGTTAGACGCTATGCCCCAACTATGATAACAGAATTAAAACACATATTCCATTTTGTTAAAAAATGAAACATGTGCTCTTATTTGAAAAGGGTCCAAACCACATGTATATTTTCTGTACTTTTCCCTAAAAATATATAAAAATTCACGCTTAGCGAGAATTGAACTAACAATCTAGCGAGAATTGAACTAACAACCTTGCACGCTTGCACAACATAGGCTCCACACCACTGGAGTACTGGACCCACTCATTCACTTGTTATATCCCTCTCTTGTCAAAATTTCAAATGCATAGATAATAAGTCCAAGAGTCTACTAGCTTAACTCATGTATTGCTATCTTTAGAGTCATATTGGTTCGGCGAAATCGTAACCGCATTCGCAGGATTAAGATAGATGGCACATGGGAGGAGGACCAGACTATCATAAAGGCCCACGTCAGAGAATTCTTCATTGACCTATTCATGGAAAAAGGTGACTTGCAGTGCCTGCAAGTTGACGTCCCAGCAACATCTAGAATCACAACCTCTCAATCAACACCTAGAGACCGGCTTTCATGGAAGAAGTCAGAAAAGCCCTCTTTGATATGAAAAGTTTGGGCAGCCCAGGACCCGACGGTATTCAAGCAGGGGTCTATAAGAAGTATTGGGAAATTGTGGCAGGACCCATCACTGACTTTGTCAATGATGCACTTAGATTGGGCAAAGTGCCAGAACAAATTCTGAGAGCCCACATGGTGCTCATTCCAAAAGATGGTTCTCGAGATGATCTATCTAAATTCCGACTTATTACTCTTCTTAATGTGGTTTACAAGATCATATCCAAGGTCTTAGTCAACCACATGCGACCCTGGATGCAGCACATTATCGAACCCTTCCAAAGCAGCTTCCTACCTGGGAGAAGCACCACCGACAACATTGTTCTCACGCAGGAGATTATCCATACTTTGAAACATATGAAGGGGCAGGTCGGAGGCATGATCTTGAAACTTGACTTAAAGAAGGCATACGATAGCATTTCATGGAGATTTATGGAAGATACTTTAACTTGTTTTGGTTTTCCCCTGAGCTTCATTGAGCTGGTCCTTCAATCCTTGAGAGACACAGAAATTAATATTCCATGGAATGGAGAAGTGTTACGAGGGTTCCTCCCAAAAAGAGGCCTCCGCCGGGGAGACCCTTTGGCACCTTACCTCTTTGTCCTCGCCATGGAAAGACTGTCCCACTCCATCTCTATGGAGGTGAGAAACAATAAGTGGGAATCTATCAAAATTTGCAGAAGAGGCACAAGAATCTCCCACCTATTCTTTGCCGATGACCTAATGCTATTTAGCAAAGCAACCACGAATCAGTTGGAGGTTCCTATGCAGGTGATGTCAGTCTTTGGTAAGAGTTCGGGGATGGAAGTCAACAAAGATAAATCTAAACTTTTTGTCTCACCAAACGTTAATAGAGAAACCACACGGAGCCTCAAAGATAACTGTGGAATCGGCATCACAAAGGACTTGGGAAAATATTTAGGTAACCCTCTTCTCCACAGACGCAAATCAAAAGCTCACCACATTTACATCTTAGACAACATGAAAAAGAGATTGGCCAGTTGGAAACAAAAGTGTCTTACTATTGCAGGACGTCGAACTTTAGTTCAATCTGTCACCTCAACAATCCCCCAACACACTATGCAAAGCATTCTCTTACCAGTTAGCACGTTTTCTGAGATTGACTGGATAAATAGGAATTTCCTATGGGGGGATGATGATATCACAAAGAAAGTCCATCTAGTTGCTTGGGACGAAGTTTGCAAACCCAAAAGCGAAGGGGGTTTGGGACTGCGTAAAGCTAAGGACATGAATTTATCACTTATAACGAAATTGGGATGGGAACTCATAAAAAAGAAACCAAAACTTTGGGTCACGGCCCTAACTCAGAAATACCTCAACAAAGAGACCTTTTGGCAAGTTAAACTCCAGCAAATAGCATCCCACACTTGGCGTAGCATCATCGGCTCCAGGGAAATCCTCCACAATGGGATTCGCTGGAAAATTGGCAATGGTAAGACGACATGCTTCTGGTCTGATTGTTGGGTGGGAGAGGAACCAATTATCAACACAAGGGACGGCAATTTCTCTCCAGATCTGCTTAATATTAAAGTGGTTGATTTTATTAGCGACCAAGGTACTTGGAACATCGAAGCTCTGGTCTCTGGAGCCAGTGCTTGATGGAGATGTCGTGGAGATGGTTCGAGCTATTCCAATTCCTATCAACGGGAATCGTGAAGACTCCATCATTTGGAAATGGTCTGACTCTGGAAAATTTTCTGTCTCCTCAACTTACACATCGCTAGTCCACCATAACCCCGAAGAAAATATGGAGTGGATCTGGAAAGTCAAGGCCCCATAAAAAATACGGTTCTTTTTTTGGCTGCTTTGGAAAAAAAGATCCTCACAAATATGGAGAGAGCACGTTGGAAAATGACACAAGACACTCTATGTCCGGTCTGCAAAGAAGAGGAGGAAACCATTCGCCACTTGTTATGAGATTGCGAGCTAGCGAGAGGCTGTTGGTCTAATATGTCAATGCATTCGAACCGCAACTTGGAAAATTTCAATGGCATTGAAGATTGGCTGAAATATAATCTCACAGTCCATGACCATAACGATAAAGATTGGCCTACTCAATTTGCTTACCACTTGTGGCAGATTTGGAAAGCCCGAAATGACGTTATCTTCACAACATTCATCACTCATCAGCTACAATCATCTGGATGGCTACCACTCAGGCACAAGAGGCAAGCAAATATCTATTAGCGATAAAACAAGATATCCAAAGAAAATCAATACTAACGGAGCATTTAAACAAAATGGGGTTGGAGTGAGTGCGGGAGGAGTCGTGCGTGATCATGAGGGGAAATGGACAACGGGTTTTCTACTTAACGTGGGCCAAACTAGTAGCTTTAAAGCCGAGCATTGGGGATTGAGACAAGGCCTCACGTTGGTTAAAGAATATGGATGGGTGAATGTCAGCGTAGAAAATGATTAGAAGCAGCCATTTCAGTGGTGGAAAAGCTCACGATAGATGGGAATGAGGAAGTGGACACTCTCATTGAGGACTGTCGGGAACTTCTCCAACTTTGCCCAGGGACAACCTTAAGACACACCTTGCGAGAGGGGAATAGATGTGCAGACTCACTTGCTAACAGGGCTCACAATGCTCCATGTGGCCTAACAATTCTCCAATCACCTCCTCATGACATTGCTCAGGTCCTTTGAGAAGACGCCAACGGGCACAAAACAATTTGTTTGTAATTTACTTTGTTTTCTTTTTCTTTCTATTGTACCAAAAAAAAGAGTCATATTACTTCTTCCTCCAATCATTATAAATTATAATAAAAATAAACTTAATTTGTGATATTCAATTTAAATTATAAATAAGTAATAATAAAAAAACTAAATTTGAGATATGAAATTATAAAATAATTTATAATAATTCAACTCTAACTCAAATTTAAAATCATTAAATGTCAGCTAGGCTGTAGTCCACCCCCAAAACTTCACAGAAATCTTATATTATTAATGTAAGCAAATCATCTAAAAATTTATCGAATGTTAATTGAGGAAATATTTTTCGGTTTCACATTTTGTGCCCACCCCTATCATTTTGGATAATGCTGATTATGGTAGATATTGGAACTTGTAAAATGAGAATACATAATTCTATACTATCACACTGACAGGGTTATTTCGAAATCCAAAGTATGGTCACTTGAAGGAGCTTCATAGAGCACTTAAGTTATGTGAAAAGGCACTGGTTTCATCAGATCCTACCGTGAAATCTCTAGGACCCCTTCAACAGGTTATCTCCCCTTTTCCTTTTCATCCTTTGGTTTTTGAAGCACTTCCCCACTCCCTCACCTTGACACGATTTTTGACTTCTTCGCAGTCGTATACATACGTCTCGAGGTCGGGACAATGTGCAGCTTTTCTCTCGAACTTCGACGAGCACTCTGCCATGAGAGTGATGTATAACAACATGCACTATAAGTTATCAGCTTGGTCCATCAGCATCCTTCCTGACTGCAAGACTGTTGTGTTCAATACAGCACAAGTATGTTACCTAGCTTTTTACTACTCACTGCAGTCATAAACATCTTCATGCTATATGCTGCAGAAGTAACTGGAAGAATGTGATAAAACTCATCATTGGAATGGGCTAGTCAATTTGGAACACTAAAAGGTTGAATCCCATCGATTAAAAATAGCCAAAACAAGTCCTTTAAAAAATGTATACTCAATTGTGTTTAAATAAATTATCATGGGAATTGATATTTACAAATTGAGGGTAACAGTGTATTTTAGCTTCATTTCAACTGTATCAATAAAGAATTAACTTCTGCACTATTTTTTTTTACGATCAACAAAATCAGTTAATGTAGTAACATGAGTTAGCGATTGATAGTAAATCTTACCAATGAACCAGGAAATTAGGGTGCCAAGGTAGTTCAATTGAAGTATTCTGAAATCTTCATGCATTTCTATATAACAATGCGATTGCTTTCATGTTCCTCTTGCAGGTTGGGACTCAAATATCAGTAATGGGAATGCTACCGACTAATTCAGAAATGTCTTCATGGGAGTTTTATCGGGAAGATGTATTTGCATCAGGGGACTTGCCATTTTCAGCCTATGGCCTTTTAGAGCAACTCAATGTTACTAGAGATAGGAGTGATTATTTGTGGTACAGAACAAGGTACAATGATCATAAGTAACACTACATGTCTTAGTGACAAACTATGGCTTTTGATATTGGTCTTTCAGTTTAATCTTTTCACTTAGAGTTGAATGATCAAAAGTGATCGACAAAATAAAAATAGTTGAAGGATCAAAAGTGGCCATGGCACAATAGTTAAACGACTGAAAGTAGAAATTCAAATTCAAAATATCTCTGTCACAGAAGTCATAAAACTAAAAGTTAGAAAATTCAAAGATGTGCATAAAAACTGTCATTCACTCAATAATGAAAGGATTGAAAGTGGAAAGGTTTATTGCATGGAATATGTGTTATTAGGTAAGTCATATATGTTTCTTGAAGCATAAAGATTAAAAATTAATGATGTTTTAAATTATATTTCACCTCCACCCCCATTGCAGTGTCCACATTGACTCATCTGAGTCTTTTTTGCGTGATGGCAAGCTCCCATCACTCTATGTAAAATCAGAAGGTCATGCTCTTCTTGTATTTGTTAATGGAAAGCTTTCAGGTAACTCTCATAGACTCATCTAAAGATGTTCATCAAGGTTTGCATATCTTAAAAATAGTTATCTTAAACTATACTACGTATTAACTAACAATGCAATGACCAATCTTGTTATTGTAGGTTCTGCTTCAGGCACAAGGGAATTTAAGAAATTCATATTTATTGAAAATGTTGAACTCGAGGCAGGGACAAATACTATTGCATTGCTCAGTGTTGCAGTTGGACTCCAGGTTAGTTCACTCTCTTCTTTACCATTTCACACACACTACTGTTTCTTTGAAATGATGGCCCATTGCTAACCCGGGCCAATAAACTTCTGCCTGCCTTTGGGCCAATGCCGAGCCTCCCGGACTGCTTCACACCGAACCCGCGCACAGCTCTTGTTCTCTGACATCGTCGTTAGCCCATTAGGGCATTCAGTTCCTATCTTTTATGATTTTAATTTGAAGCCATGGTTATGATTATTACGCGCAGAGTTAGTATAAAGTTAAAGGGCTTATAAACTAGTGAATGTATACCAATTATCCTACACCATTTAGGGCTGAACATAAATGAGAATACATCACAACTCATAAAGCATAGTAGCTTGTCTCCAATGATGTAAATAATCACATCAGAGCTCAAAATATATTTTTCAACTTTGTTTGTTACTGGCATTATGGTAGATCTATCAAATGTATATTTATGGGAAAATCCGGAAAATGATTTAATGGTTTATTAACTTTAAGTTTAAACTAGTTGAGAATTTAAAAAGCTAAAAATGATGAGATGTTTGGAAATAATTAATTAGTACATTTTTCATTTCAAGGCTTAGAGTTTGAAACCATCCGAACTGACATAAACAAAACTAATTTAAAGTAATCAGTTTGGATTTTTAAAATCTAAAAAACTATACTGGAACTGACTGACGAATTCCCCAACACCACTACTCACCCAACAATTCACAGTAATTAATTTAGTCATTTTGTAGGTAGTATTTAGATTTGCATCTAAATTGGAGAAGTGAATTATTTTAGAGATTTTATAAAAAATAATTACTAATAAAAATTGGTAGTGTTTTATAAGAAAAGAGTGATATTGTAAAAGTAAGAGTTCGAGTGGCTGGTGAATAGTACCTTTTGATTTAAGAGAAAAAGTAAAAATTCCCTTTGAGCACTTGACTTTTAGTTTCAAAATCCTTAAATTTAAGTAGAAATACACATTTCAAAATCAAAATGTGAAAATCACTAAAAGGTGAAAATCATTAAAAGGAACTTTTGCAAACACCTTTTTTCTGAGTTTAATGAACCAAATCCCCTCGTGATATACAAATTCTGCACATTAAACCCCCTTGATTTTAATTATGTGCATAACACTCTAAAAGAACAAAATTAACTGTCACATAAAACAAAAGTGTTCAGTTTGTTTTGTATAATTTGTTATTTGAAGTGTGGTTTACATTTTTTAATCTCAATGGGCTGATGTGTAAAATTTATATATCATAAGTGGGTTTGACGTAAATCCCTTCTTTTCCAAACTTTTCAATGTTGTTCTTCGGGGTCAGTTTTCAGTGGATCTTAAAATCAAAAGAAACTTATGTACATATTTATTGCATGTAATGAGAAAAAAAATCATTTTCTTTATCTTTTTGTTGTTATAGAATATAGGTTTAGGTTTTGAGACTAGGAGCACAGGAATCTCTCCCGGTCCTGTTTTATTATATGGACTTGATAGCGGAAAATTGGACTTGTCCCATGCAAGATGGACATACCAGGTACACATTTATGTTGCACTTCCATTTCAGGTACTCAAAATGCCACAGTTTTGTGCTTCTCGTGAATGTCTTGTTAGCAGGTAGGGCTTACAGGAGAGGCAAAGAAGTTCTTTTCACCCCGTCATGTTTTTTCAGTAGGTTGGAAGAGATTGGCCTATGTGAAACAAACAAAGAAGCCTCTAACATGGTATAAGGTAAGTTGGTTGAAAATCATGTAAGAGCTTTAGTATTCATGGATATGAATATAAAGGCAATCAAACTCAAACGAGCAATTCTGTTGGGATAAACCTACATAACGAGCACACCACTTTGACGTTGGTCTGATCCGACGAGTAAACATTCGTTAAATACAAAGTATAAATCAACAGACAAATATTTAGACTGGTCATATCACTATCTCAGTACACATTTTGTAGGCTTATTTCAATGAACCTTCGGGAGATGAACCATTGGCTTTGGACATGAATAGCATGGGCAAAGGTCAAGTATGGATTAACGGTCAAAGCATCGGTAGATATTGGACAGCGAAGGCCAACGGAAACTGCACAGAAGACATGGCTAGTTATGCTGGACGTTACAAGCCTCAAAGGAACCAAGTTGGATGTGGTCATCCAACTCAGAGAATGTAAACCTTACAATATTTCACTTTTGATCCCAGCACTATTATATCAATTCCAGTTTTGATTCTTGGTTTTTAACTTTTCTAGTTTTACTCCATGTTCGTTTGTCAATTTCTACTTTTGACGGATCTGTACATTTTCCTATTGAATTGTTGCTCTTGAACATGTTATTGCAGACCAATTTTGACAGTTTTGATATCTCAGGTACCATGTACCCAGATCTTGGCTACAACCAAGAAATTTATTGGTTGTGTTTGAGGAGCATAGAGGAGATCCATCAAGAATTACTCTTGTGAAGAGATCAATAAGGAGTGTTTGTGCAGATGTCTCTGAATTTCAACCGAATATGAGGAACATGCAGATTGAGAGCTCTGGTAGAAAAGAAAAGTTTCGTAAGCCCAAACTCCGCCTTGATTGTGGGCCCGGTCAATACATTTCCTCCATCCAGTTCGCAAGCTTTGGAACTCCACTTGGAACCTGCGGGAAATTCTACAAGGGGCATTGCCATGCTACTAGCTCTTATGAAACCTTAAAACAGGTGTCTAATTTTCCCCTCTCCCCTTTATATCAACTTATTAAATAATACGAGTAATGTGTCCCGACAAAAAACCAACTGGTCACGGTCCGGGGTTCCAGAACCAGCGCCAAGTCCCCCCTATGACCATCCACTTTAGGAAACACATTAGTACGCCTTAAGGGGTCAAGCACACTCAACAATTGTCCCCTACAACTCGGTCAGATTGCTCCGAACGCAATTGAAGTGAAATGGCCAAATTGCACACCTCATGTACGATGATATTATTGAAAAAATGTAAAACGCACTCGATATGTTCTAAACCCATAATAAATTAATTTTATTTGGAAAGTGTGATTGACTAATGCTGAAACTATTGTAGAAGTGTCAAGGGAAACCAAAATGCTCAGTGACAGTAGCAAATTGGGTTTTTGGAGATCCATGCGCAGATATGCTGAAGAGTTTGAAAGTGGAAGCAACCTGCAGCCCTTCCGAATGAGATTTAAGAGATCATCTATGTGAATATTTCCACATACACGAAAGGGAAAAGATTGGAAATGAGAACATAACACTAAGCACGCGAAAAAACACAGTAAAAGTTAGACTAAGTTAAAGGTGATACTTCGTATTTGTTTAGAGGGGCTGAAGTTCAAGTAGAGTGGTCAAACATTGATGAGATCATGATTCATGAGGGTACATATAATTGTATTAATAATCACTTCTTTTTTCCTTATTCTTTTTTTCTCGTTAATACAAAGTGTTAGTTGCAATTAAAGTTCAAGTCTAGAGCTTTGAAAGATTTGGGAATGGTTCACTTATTTTGATACCTTTGACAGGCTGACAGCAAAATATAGCTTGCACTTGGATGTAATTTTACATCCATATTCTTTCAAGACTGCTGATTGGATGCATTTTTCTTTTGAAGCCAGTTACTTGGATGCACCTAATACTTTCTCTAGTGGAAAACAAATTTCTATTTTGGACTTGATAAGACTAGAGCGAATAAGGATGGTTTCACTTAGGATAGAGCGAATAAGGATGGTTTCACTTGCATTGATATAAACCTCAAACACTTGCATAAAACCAAAGCAAACTATAACAAAACATACTAAACCATCCCAGACCAAACCCGAAAAATTTCCATCCAAATCAAAACATCCTACCTACTTAACCTCCTACTTTACCATGAACTTATCTGATTGAGAGTGTCAAATATGGGATCCAAAATTCTTATCCATAATCCATCAATGATTATGGAAATGATAAAACAAACCAGTTACTTAATACAAAAGAAGCACACTAACACAGCAAATTAATATCACATATCAATATTTCTTTTTTAAGTGAAAAAATAATTAAAATAACACTGCTCAAGCCTCAAATCTCAATTAGAAGGCAGAAAACACTTATACTGTATTGATTGTAAACATTAAAGATGGCAAGGTTCAAACATCAAAGCATTGTATGATAAGAAGATTAATAAAATTATATAACTCACACTAAGTTAAAAGATTCTAAACTTAACAAAGCAATGATTAATAAAGGCTACAAAACACGGACTAGGAAGATGATGACTCTGCTGCTTTGTTGATGTGTTTGGCAATGGTCTGCTGCAAATCATCTTTCTTAGCCCCAACCACTTTATCAACAATCGACCCTTCCTTCATAAACATGAAAGTTGGCATTGCTTCAATGGCCCAATCCTTGGCAACTTCCTTCAGAAAGTAAACAGAGAGTACAAATTAATTAAGCTTCCACAGTTCAACGAGAATATTGCCTTGGGCTTTTTAGTTTTTAATCCCAAACTCTCCATGTTGTTTACAAAATACCCTTAATGGAATCTTCTTTTTTTGCACTCGCCACCACAATTTGTCAAAGCATTACCAACTGGATTTAATGCACGAAACCTCTCTGATAAAAATTCACATGCACATTCAATCAGCATTGTTTGTCCAAGTACAAAGTAAACCGCTCGAGGAATTTACATGTATAATTGTTTTTTATCATGAGTGGATAAATACATAAAATTTGTACATCTGAGAGAGGTTTCTCGCATTATGTTGCTATTCATCCCATATTTACAACTATTAACTACACTCCATTTTTTTAATAAAGCTATATTATGAAAGAGAAGGTCGGTCTTACTTTCAGTTCATCCACATCCACCTTCAGGAAGGTGACATCAGGTAGTTTCTTAGCCAACTCTGCCAAGAATGGAGCAATGAACCGACACGGACCACACCAAGAAGCGGTGAAGTCAACAACTATCTGCAATGACATGCCATGTGAGAAGTTAGGAACATTGAAGTAAGATCTGAATTCCTAGAAATAATACAGAGTATAATTTTTCTTTTCACATAAAACAATTAGGAGAAAATAACAACAATTTCATCTTTTATCCCTTCTACATTTTTGGGTATGACCTGGAGTCTAACAAATGAAACCAGAACCAACTAGCAAAATCCCCCCAATACCACTAGTCACCCAACAATTTACCATAATTAATTTAGTCATCTCGTAGGTAGTATTTAGATTTGTATCTAATTTGGAGAAGTGAATTATTTTAGAGATTTCATGAAAAGTGATTAATAATAAAAATTGGTAGAAAGAAAATGAGAAGAAAATTTTGAGACATTTCAAAAAGCAGTGTAGAAAGAAAATTTTGGGACAGAAGAAATTATTCATATTGTAACTATTAAACTACAAATGTTTTAATTTCTTTTTAAGTTAGTATATTATTAACAATAATAACAACATAGTAATATATCAAAGTAAAAATGTGGCACACTTATTAATGAATATGTGCGAATACTAAAATCCACATAACAGTATACCAGCTCACATTAAATTAGATCTGACAATATTATTCAAACAAAACTATATCAGACTAGACCATATGTTATAGAACTAGATTGTAGTAGTCTATGTAGCACGGAAACTCTCGGGAAAGAGTACGTTTCCCATTTCGGAAACTCTCCAAATAAGCATTTTTTTGAGCAAAAGTTGACGTTACGCGTTTCCCGTTTCCTCATGATTTTCGTGTTTCCATGCAACATAGGTAGTAAGTAGTGTAGGTCTTATAGGCTCAGACTAGATCAAATCAGACTAGATCACCACACTAGAGCCTTACGAGACTGGACCATGGAAAGCCATAAGAAAAATGGTGTTTATATGTAGAACAATTTATGGGTTTTTAATACAATTATTAAAAAAGAAACTGCTCTAGATAGGAATAATAACGTTTGTGAATTCCAAAATATGACGATATTTTTATGGAATAATTACATATTTATGACTAAAATAAAGATTATTTACAAAAATGTGACTAATGATTAGAGTAGTAATGAAATCATAGTAACTTACAATTTTTAAACTTAATTTACCATGACACTACATTGTAGTATCTATTATTCATATTTGTGTAGATAAGTTTTAATTTAGTAATATTTTTTAAAAAAAACCTTTTTTTATTGCTTGAACAAGTTTTTTAGATATGACGGTATTTTCCAAACTTGAAAGTAATTACTTCTATTGGAATAAAACACATTACTACTCCGTAGTATTTTGAAATTCTTAAACATTTTTTCTCCTATTTCGGCAATTTCCCCATATTTCTTTTGGGATTATTGATTTCTAACAACAACATCAAGAAATAATATATAGGAAAAAAAAAGTAGTATCATTGTAATTCTTCATCTTTTTATATATCCTAAAAAGTAAAAAAATAAACATTTTATGATACTAAAAAAATGAAGTACGACTAAAGGTAATTATAGGGAGTATTAGTTATTACTTCACTTATCTGAATAATAATATTGTAATAGTGATAAATGTTCCAGATATTATATACTCCGTACTAAAAAGATAAATATAAATTAGAATATCAATAATATAAGTATACAATATATGGAACACGCCAAACGTACTCTGTTGGCTAGATTTGTGGGAAGTATTTTCCTTGCTCCATTTATTTTTCCGTATAAATGGAGCATTGTAGATTTGTTAGGGAATGTTTGCGATTGCTTCTGCTTTTCAAAAGTGATTTTTTTAAGAGATTATGGAAAAAGTGATTTAAAGTAAAAGTAGATAGTGTTTGGAAATAGAAGTGATTTTTATTAAAAGGTAAAAGTTGAATTGTTTGATAAAAAAGTGATTTTTAAGGTATGAATTTATTAAAATACATAAATGCCCCTTTCTAAAAATTAAATGTAAGCCCTTATTCTCTTGAAAGCTATTTCAATTCCACCCAGATCGTGTTCTTCTTGGCCTCCGGCAACCTGGTAGCTAAACACTCCATTAATCTGCTGTAGCCTGTATCTGTATATTCAGCTTATATTGAATTTATATTTACTGTACAAGAAAAAATAGTTATATTGATCTCGTTATTTTCCCCTTGCAACCATGCAGAAAAATCTTCTTATTCACAGTCATGTCAAGTTAAGAAACAATAGATTTATGTTTCGGTTGTTTTCTTAACCCTGTCGACAAATAAAAAACAGTACCAAACCATGGAATAACCGAAACAAAACATCCCATCAAAACTGAATTTCAGATTGAATTTTTTTTACAAGAACAAAGAAATTAGAAATGTCTTTCTCACAGCCATGCACTTCGAGATCTGGACTAAAATCATGTAAAATTCACCGCCAGGAAGATTCATGAAAGCAATGATAAGATTTGATTTTAAATTATAAATATGGTCCGTAAATAAGCGACAAGATCCGATTCAAAAAAAGCTGATTACAAAATTCAAAAAATAAGATAAAAAATTAATTCAGATTTTAAAATAAACCCACCAGTTTCTGGCTGTCCTTTCCCTTCTCCAGTTGCTCGTTCCAGGACTCGATGGTGTGGCAGGAAATAACTTGCCCCTCAACCGCCATTTTCCTTTTCGTCTTCTTCGCCTCTGGGTTTTTTGCTCAAGGGGCAATCTTTAGGCTATAAAACCAGACCGTAACGCTTTCTTCTCAAAGGTTTTGGTTGGGCCTTTATAAGGCTTGGCCGGATGATACCGCTACCTTACGGATTTACCATCCAGTAAATTAATTATCCAGTTAATTTTACCAGCCCCAAGTCTGATTCGGGCACTACTTCGGGAGGTTAAATGTACGAGGCCCGAAGTTAGTTTTCGGACTATTTCAACTCCTCTACGTGTTTATTTGTTATATACACTTTTTACGAGGTTAAGACAAAAAATAGTATGTTTACCGTGTAATAATACAGTAATAGTGAGGGAAAACTAGGGTTGTAAATGAGTCAAGCCGCTCGCGAGCTGCTCGTGGATCGCTCGGGAAAAGCTCGACTCGAGTTCGGTCATATTAAGCTCGACTCGAGTTTGGCTCGACTCGAATAGTTAACAAGCTCAATTCAAGCCTATTTATTTTAAGCTCGTGGCTCGCGAGCCGGTTCGCGAGCCTTTGTGTCATATTTTATATATAATAAATATATATGTAATAATTATATATACACTTTTTTTGAAATATATATTCCAATTAGGACTATTCCATTTCAATACTTATCACAGAGTATATTATAATACTAATTATTACAAAAATAATAACATGTGTATAATATTATAATTATAATCATAATATGTAATAATTATAATATGTACTCTTATATTTTTTGGCAGTAAAATAAAGAATACAAATGTTAGTAAATGAGAAATAAACTAAAAATGAGAATGAAAAAGTACACATATAATATTTTTTGCTCGAGTTCGAGCATCTAGTTCGAGTTCAAACCTATAAAAATTAATTAGCGAAACTTGACCTCAGCTCGAATCAAGCTCGAATACAACTCGAGCCGAGCTCGGCTCGAGATCGAACTCGAATTATTTAACTCGTCCAAGCTCGAGATCAAGCTCGAGCTCGGGAATTCTTATCAAGCTCAAGCTCAAGCATACACATGCTCGGGCTCGACTCGGCTCATTTACAGTACCCCTAGGGAAAACACACACAAAATGGCCAAATTATCAAATTGGTAAAAAGTGAGGGTGTATTATCATATTGGTAAAAAAAATCATCTGGTATAAATTGATCAATTTTTTAAGTGAGACATTTTTTGTCCTTGATTATAAAATTCACAACATTTCATATTTTAAGTATTGTAAAATTGACATGTTTAATCATTCTAATTTGATTTGTCATTAAAAGTGGAGGACTAAAAATGTCAACGGATTCCGTTACGTTTTTTAACAACTTCTATTAGCGGTTTGAGATAAACTGTTAGTAACTTAATTGTTAATAATTATTACTCGTAGTATTTAAGATATAAAATGACGATTACCTATATGTCTTGCAAAATGTTTTGGTTTTTTTAGTTTCGTTTATTTTAAATAACTACTAACAATCTAACACTATCATTTTTCCAAAACTTATTAAACTAAAAAAACTCAAGTTAAATATGGAGGTGTTTGGATTTGATTGTTAAAACTGTGTATGCTCCTGCAGGGAGCAGAAACATAAGTTGAAGTGTTTGAGTGAAAGTGCATAAGTACTTCTAGTGCTGTATTTTACTCCTAAAATCAGTTGTTTACTTGTTTTAGAAGCTGGGAGAGATCGGCTTCAGAAAATTGCTTTTGCTTCTGTTTAAAAAAAAAAGTAGAAGCAGAATCAGTTCCAAACACCTCATATATATACTTCTACATTCATATCATTAATGGTCATTTTGCGCCTTAACATTTAACCACACATAGTTATGTTACTAACATTTTGCTTCAAACCGCTAATGAAAGTGATTAGTTAAAAAAAATTAACAGAATCTAGTAGATATTTTTAAAAATATTAATAAATAGACATATTTAAAATATTAATACTAAAAATATATGAATTTATATGTGTGTTGTAACACTTGAGATTAATTTAAACGGATTAATAGTACTACTCATACCAACAAGGTGCATCTCCTTTTACGGGAGCTCATCACCAAGAACTCCAAAGTTAAGCGTGCTTGCACGAGAGTAGTCTTGGGATGGGTGACCTCCTGGAAAGTTTCTCAGAGCGTGCACGAGTGAGGACAAAGTGCACGGAAAAGGCTAGTGGTAGTTTGTAAGGATAGTACTAGAGGTCTGGATGGTGTGTGGAGTAACTACCTCAGATCCTGTGGGGCCAGGGTGTTACAGGTGGTATCAGAGCAACCCTGCGATAGTGTGCTGACCCATTGGATATCAGGCGGACACTTAGTGGGGGAGGATTCTGGGATTTGAGATTGGTTTAATTTATGGATACAACGAGTACGTTGCGTTCTTAAGTAGGGGTGATTGTAACACTTGAGATTCATTTAAACAGATTAATAGTATTACTCATACCAACAAGGTGCATCTCGTTTTAAGGGGGATCATCAGCAGGAACTCCAAAGTTAAGCGTGCTTACACGGAAGTGGTCTTGAGATGTGCGGAGGACAATACTAGAGGTCTGGATGGTGTGTGGAGTAACTACCTCGGATCCTGAGGGGCCGGGGTGTTACATGTGTGCTCGCCAGTTGAGGGAAAACACTCTGCGGTCCGCGTGCACCGCGATCACCTCCTCGGTGGAGCTCTCAGCCAGTTGAGGGCACTAACAACAAGCATATGAGAAAAAAGCAATCCGGGTTTGCTTTCGATTGTGAAATTTTATTTTACAATTTTGGTTCTAGTCTAGTTCCGATTATAACCCGGATTGTTTTGATGTATCTAATTCAAACTAGCCGATTTTTCTATACTTTTTTTGAAACATTCTTCTAAACCTATTATAGTACCTGCTCTTGTTAACGCCAACATCCTTGATTGGGATGAAACTCGAACCTGCGACCTCCTATTTGGGAGATCAGCAGGGATGCCATCAGATCACAAGGTACTTGGCTGTTTTACTACACTTATATATATTGTCTATATATACAAATATTAAAACATATAATATTAGAAATAAATTAAGTAAATATCATGAATAACCACATAAATATTAATAATTATAATACGGAGTATACCAATGTTCCCTTCATTCTTTCTTTTTATTATCTTGAAAATGGAACCAATCAATATTTACTATTCTACACTGATATTTCACTAGTCTTAGTAATAAACACTTTAGCCTTCATTATGTATAATTTTTAATTTTATTTTGTTAGGAGAAAAAAGTTAATAGATTTTAATCCATTTTCTGCCCCGGTTCAGGTTTTAAACTGATTAAGGGGGTTTTGAATCTGATTCTCAAAACTGATTCTGGTCCTTCAGGGAGCAGAAGCAGAAGCTGGAGTGTTTGGGTGAAATTCCGGAAGCACTTCTGGAGCTCTAATTTACTCTCAGAATCGGGGTTTTTTAGAAGCTGGGAGGTACCAACTTCTGAAAACTGATTCTGATTCTGCTTCTGTTTTTAAAAAAGAAGCAGAAGCAGAATCAGTTCCAAACACCCCTAAATCTGCTTGATTCTAGATAAGAACCAGGATATGTATCATCTCTGATTTTTTGTTTCCATAATTTTTGTTTTAGATTTCGGTCCATTTTAGCTTTGCCTGGTTTTGAACAATTGCATACCCCCTATCTTAAAGTAGTCTAGTTGGGCCAATTACTTGTCGTGTTCATTTAAATTCTAAGTTTGTGTTGGTCCCAGTTACACACGAAACAGTCTAGAGGGGGAGAGGGGTGAATAGACTGTTCTGGTTTTTAAGTTTTTCGTGAGTCTAAGGAAAACTCACAGAGTAGGTCAAGTTCTTAGGCAGAACTGACCGGCAGCGGATAAGGTCTTCTGGTCGGGTAGCCTCACAAACACACTAAAGCAGTTGCCTTTCTGTTAACTCTTAAGGCGAGATTTACTGAACACAAAGTTCAAGCCTTTTAGAGATAATCAGTTAGAATCTAAGTGCAAGAATTAAAAATAGTAAGTTAATGACACCAGAGATTTTTATAGTGGTTCAAGGAACAACTCGTTCCTTTAATCCACTCTTCCACTAAGCTTGCAAAAAGGCAGATTACAACACTTAGTCCCTAGCACTTAAGAAGCTCTCCACGTCTTCTTCAAGCCTAGATGTCACCCGGGATGCTGTTCCTAGCTTCTTGATGACTGAACTCTTTTCACTGAGCTTCGAGAAGTATCCCCACTTCACTACTCCAGTTATTTTAAGGGGTCCTTAAACAAGAAGATTCTTTTAGAAATAATAAAAGTTTCTCTAACGTCCTTCATACAAGATGAGTAGTTGAAGCTTTCGAAGTAGTTGAGGAACTTGAGAGAACTTCCTTTGAGTTGGTTTGAAGGATATGAAAATATTATCTTTCCAACGTCAAGCTAGATTTCTTGTAAGATGTAGAAGATGATGTCTTAAGAGAGTTTGATAGCTTGAATTTAAAGTGTGAAGTTCGTCGTGGTCCAGCCCTTTGAGGTGTATCATATATACTGAGAGATGCTTTTCCGTTGGAGTGTAGAAAACATCATCATCAAATGCACGTACAGTTATTCGCTTGGATCCTTGGTTAATCATCAGCTTTAAATATCTTAACGTGTGGAGCTCATTAAATGAGCATTTAATGTGCGTACTGTAGCTAGGGCTGGGACCGGTTCGGTTCTTACTCAAAATGAGTGGAACCGTTATTAAAATTTTAACTAACGAAATCGGTTTGGTTCCTATATAAAAAATCAAGAACCGTTATGGAACCGAACCGGTAGTAAACGGTTCGGTTCTTCCTTTTACCGGTTCCTAGAATAATTTTTTCTCGTCTAAGAATTAACACATAATTTTAAACACGTCGAAAATTCAAAACACGCGTATTAAAATTTTATTTGAAGCTCTAATCACTTCAAACATCAAAGCTCAAACTTAACTAATAAACTTTGAACACTTAATAGAACAAAAGTGATTTAAAGTTTCATGTAATAAATCAAACATTAAAATCGTTGTAGTTTCGGAGCGATGAAAATTACTCGTCATCATAATAGCAAAAATAGGACGCCTACTTCAAGTCTTTCAAAACATAAAAAAAGACATTGAGTTTGCATGTATAGATATAAAAAAACATTATTACATTCTATTGATTCATAATAAATCTAATAATTAGAAATATTATGAAAATAGTAAAGTAATATATGTGCAATCAACTACAAGTTATTTGGGTTATTTTATATTTATAAAAATTTATGTGATGGAAAATAACTTGATTTGTAGAAAGGAGTTTAATGTATTATATCAACCTCATGTACAATATTTATTACTTCTTTTCCATTGATTAAATTAGAATTGTTAGTTAAATATCTTATATTGTTTTATTATTGTTGTTGTGGTGGTGGTTATTATTGCTATTATATTATTATTATTATTATTATTATTATTATTATTATTATTATTATTATTATTATTATTATTATTATTATTATTATTATTATTATTATTATTATTATTATTATTATTATTATTATTATTATTATTATTATTATTATTATTATTATTATTATTATTATTATTATTATTATTATTATTATTATTATTATTATTATTATTACTACTACTACTACTACTACTACTACTATTTTATGTTATTTTTTTTTTAATAACGGTTCCTTAACGGTTCCATGCACATATTTTTTATAGGAACCGGGAACCGAACCGTTATAACCTGTTTCGGTTCGGTTCCTACAAATGAGGCATTAATTGTTAACGGTTCGGTTCCTAGATGTTGTTAACGGTTCGGTTCCAATCGGTTCTACGGTTCCTGATTCCAAAATCTCACCCCTAACTGTAGCTCTTCTGTTGAGAGGCTCCTAGCCGTTAGGGAATTTCCCATTACAAAAGACGACTTAGGTAGCTTCAATAGAATTCCCATGTGTAAGCAGTTCTGGAGGCACTTCTGTAGACGGCTAAGTCCACAAAGATCTCTTGAGCAGTTATGTCCAGTGGGCGAGGCAGAAGACCTGAGGTCTTCTGGTCCGTCGAATACTACTTCCAAGTACTTACATATGAAAGATTCTAATTTATATTTTCTAAAGAGGTACTCTAATACCCTAATCAGTCTAGCATCTTCAAAATCTAAATATAATTTATTCCTTACAGTTTGACTTTTACGGTATTTTAGTTGGAAGTTTGACCCTAAATATCTAAAAATACTCCCTCCGTCCCTTAAAATTTTGCCAACTTTCCTTTTTTGGATGTCCCACTAACTTTGCCACTTTCCCTTTTAAGTAAAGAATTTGTGGTTTTTGTTAATTCTCTCTCTTCTGCACAAATCTCAACCACACAGTTTTTACTTCATTAATCCCTGTGTCAGTCAAACTTGGCAAATTTTTAAGGGACGGAGGTAGTATGTACTTATAACGTCTAATATATATAAACATTTGAATAATACACGTTTCGATGAAGTATGTAAAATTAGTTTTGTGTGGTAAAGCAATGTAAATTTTGAATAATTAGCGTCAAAGTTGATAAAGTTTGACTCAAAAGGTTCAATTATTAACTTAATTGGGGGACGAAGAGAGTATATCGAGCCTGTTTGGTAATAGCCAAATCAACTGTATTGGCTGATTCTGCTGAAATTTATGAAGTTCTGGTTGATGTGGCTGTATTGGGTGATTCTGTTGATTTGTGAAAAATAATAATTTAAAATACATTTTAATATTAAAATAAAGAAAAAAAATATGAAAAATTACTCTAACCAATAAAAATAACACTAACTTCAGCCAATAAAATCACAAAAGTAACTCCAACCTTACTTTTTCTTATTATGACACAATGCAGCCAGTAAAACCAGAAGTTACGTGTTTGGTGAAAAAGTTGGCTTATAAGCCTCAAAAGCCAAAAATCTTGGCTACCAAACGGGCACATCATATGCACATGTCTTTTTTTTAAGTTAACGGTAAAGGGTCTATTTGCAAACGCTTGAAAAAGCGTTTCTCGGTTTTCAACTTAAAAGGCTAAAATTAGTATTTTCAAGTGACATCTTTTACTTAAAAATGCTTCTCGACTTTTGGCTGAAAACCATTTTTTACTTTATAAACAACACACACATATTTTATCAAAAACTACCAACTTTTACTTTTCAAAATCATTTTTTTTCAAACATCATCAACTTTTACTATTAATCATTTTTTCTAAAATCACTTTAAAAAGTGTTTTTTAAAAGCAAAAGCATTTGCAAACACTCTCTAAATGATACTTCTTCTGTTCTTTTTTAGTTGCAACAGTCAACTTTACACATTTGTCAACGCACACCTTTAATTTGATCGTAAATACATCTTATTCTCAATTAGTAAAAAAATAAAATACATATCTTGAAAACTTGTAATGAGATGGATTGAACAATAATTTTAAAAAATATAATTCTCATAAAACTAATAAACAAAATATAGTTAAAGTAGAGTATATGAATAGTGTAAGAAATTATAACTAAAAACACATGGTCTATTGAGTGGATTTTTAGAACATGACCATCTCTACATTGTTGTGCTATTTCCACTCATCTGTCTTGAAAGCATCACATTATAATATTTTGATATTTGTGAGTTCTATATATTTTTGGGAAAAATACCTCAATAATACTAAAACTTATGACTTTTCCTAAAACTCATATATCTACCGTATGATCAAACATGGATGTCATGCATGGACGCATGAAGTATTTACAGTTAGAGATTCAAAATGTGGCATGTCATTTAACATGATTTAGGAAAAGAAACTACTCTAGTCATACATCGGGAAACTACCCCTCTTTCACGTGTTAATTTTCTCTTTTTGAAATTTAAAATAATAGATTACCCAATATACAATATAATGGTTAAACTAAAATAAAACGAAAAAATATTATCAGTGAATGTGTAGTGTGTTACCCATAATGAACATCTCTATTTGTTTTTTGACCAGATAAGCGCGGGAAATGGAGCAACTGAAATAACAGAAGCAAGCAACTAAATAAGCTTCCTGATCCTACTCTTGTGGATCTTAATTAGAATCATTCTTCCATCTTTTAGTCTCCCGTCTTCTCTTAATTCCTCCACAAACTAATCGGGAACTCCTCCCATGTCTTAATTCCTTGTTCAACTCCACCATTTTCCCAGAACCATTAAAGGAATAAAGTAGAAGAAAAACAAGAAGCAGACAAACATGGCCTTAGGAAAAGTGCGTACCACCGGCGGTAGAAGAGCATCCAATTCCTCCTGCTCCTCCACCGTCACCCCCATCGCCTTCGTAGCGTTATGCATCCTCGGGGTCTGGCTATTGTCCTCCACCTCTGTCGTTCCTCCCCGAACCACCACCCGAGATTCCGCCACCATCGCTACCAACGCCGCTGCCGGAGTTGCCTCGTCCCTCCTCAGCTCCGTCACCAACACCATTTCTAAGAGCCCACCCGCTTTCGAAGACCATCCCGGAGAGCTTCCCGAGGACGCCATCAAGTCAACCGACCACGACAACGAGGAGGCGAAGCCCCGGGACAATAATGAAGACGCCTCGAAAAATGATTCGTCCGACCGTGAGAGTGAAAATCAGAACTCGAATAAAGATCAGGCTGCAGTTGAGCAGGCGGAGGTTGATCGGGATGGAGGCGGTGGCGACTCAGATAGCAAGAAAGCGGCAGAGGAAGCAGAGGAGGAGAAAGCCGAGAAGCAGAGTGGAAGTGAACGAACAGATGAAAAGGGTGATGTGTCAAGGGAAGAGATATTTGAAGCCAAAAAAAGCTCAAAAGAGGAAAGCAATGATAAGGTTCAAGAAACCTCATCGGCTGACACGAAAAACCTGATATCCGATGAAGATCAGCAGAAGCGATTCGAGCAACAACAGAAAGAAGACGATCAGATGCAATCAAAAGGGCAATCATCTGAGCAAGAAGCTCACACCGAAGATCATCAGGAAGAAGTGGTGGGAGAAGATCAAACGCAACAAAATCAAGACACAGACAACGCGGTCCAGAAGACATCAAAGAAGGAGTGGTCGACTCAAGCCGCTCAATCCGATAATCAGAAAGAAAGGGCAAAGACAACGACAACAAGTTCAGCGGAGGACGATGATCAAGAAAATAGTACCACAGGCTGGAAATTGTGTAATGTCACAGCCGGTCCCGATTATATACCGTGTTTGGACAACGAGGAAGCTATTAGGAAGCTAAGGAGTCGAAGGCATTTCGAGCACAGGGAGCGACATTGCCCCGAGGAGCCTCCTACATGCCTTGTCCCGCTTCCCAAAGGGTACAAGAAACCGATCGAATGGCCACAAAGCCGAGATAAGGTAAATGCATATATGTGATCACTGGACAGTCCTTTTATCATGTCCAATCCACTTGAAAGAGTTCTAATCAATAATAAGAGAAGTAGTTTAAATTGTTATATGTGAGTTTTTAACTGTATATACTTAACAAAAGTTATGCATTTATGGCAGATATGGTATCACAATGTGCCTCATACATTGTTGGCAGAAGTGAAAGGGCATCAAAATTGGATGAAGGTCTCTGGTGAATTCCTTACTTTTCCTGGTGGAGGCACTCAGTTTATTCATGGAGCTTTACATTACATTGATTTTGTCCAACAGGTAAGCTAAAGTGTGACTCTAAATATGAACCTTTAAGGTGCCTGCAATTTCAAATACTACTATAGATTTAGCTGTCATAAAATAAAAAATTAATTAATATCATTGAGAGGGAGTAAACTAATTATAAACCTTTGTGTAATCTTTAGTTTCAATTAGTGGTGGTTTAAATATTAGTAATTGTTTCTCTGTTTCATACCCGGAGTGATTGATTACTTGTTTTCAACTTTGTGTGCCATACCCGGTTTAATGTAGAGACATATACGAAATAATAGTGCCATAGTGGTCAAAGATATCCCATTTTCACTTTGAAAAGCCAAACATGAAATTTAATTTGGAATTAAGGCTTTGTTCTTCTAGAAATGTATTTTCTATGCTTAGATGTTTAGGTCTTACATGATCTAATCTCATGTTTTTTGAGTTGTACTATCACATGTTGCAACCTGCAAGTCTAGTTTGATATGATCTGATCTATATTGCTCTATAAGTCGTGTCTGACATGGTATGATAGTTTCTAATATTGTCTCCCTAATTAGTGAGAAATGTTTAGTATATAAGACCTTAGATAAACTTCATCCTATACTGATAATAAGTTATATATATTCGTATACACAAAAAAGTTATATACTCCATCCTATAACTTACATGTGAGCCACTCGGAGAAAATTATAAAGTTTGGTTGGCAGGCAGGGCAGCTCACATGATTTAATACTCTTTCCCCATACAAGAGCCAATCTTAAGGAGTGATAGACTTGAATCTTGTAAAGATTGTAAGATGGGATCTAAATAATTCCCACACTCTAAGCCTTAAAGTTATTGAAATCTTTTATAATTCCTCCCCCAAAGACTTTGATTCACTTAGCTCTAATTAATTAGGTGATGAAATTACACCTGTTTGACTACTTGAAGAGTTGTAGGTGAGTTTGTTTGCGTGACTTTACGGACAAAGTACACTCTGTCCTAAGCATGATATCATATTTAGGAGTATACTTTGTCTGTAAAGTCACCCAAACTAACAATCTCACTAACCCTAAATCAACTTTTTGTATAATAAACATTTAAACGTTACGTTAGGCAGTACCTAAGATTGCATGGGGAAAGCGTACAAGAGTGATATTAGATGTGGGGTGTGGAGTTGCTAGTTTTGGCGGTTACCTATTTGATAGAGACGTTCTGGCAATGTCATTTGCACCTAAAGATGAACATGAAGCTCAAATTCAATTCGCACTTGAAAGAGGGATTCCGGCAATCTCCGCCGTCATGGGCTCTCAACGCCTCCCCTTCCCTAGTGGCGTCTTTGACATTGTGCATTGTGCACGTTGCAGAGTCCCTTGGCACGCTGAAGGTATGTGACTTTCTCCCTTCAAATTTTCACTAAAAGTTCAGTCATTTAACTCATCAAAAACTAATTTCAAAATATCAAATAAGTGACCCTATTTCTAAATATCATTTATTTGATAATTTGATAGAGGTTTTTGATATCTTAAATGATTATAATTCTTATCAACAAGTGGCTCTATATTATTATTTTTATGTATTCAAATAGTTGTATTATTGAAATTCATTTCAAAGTATGTATTATTATTGATTTATGGTTGATAATTAGTATTATTCAAAGTTATTTTCATTTTTATTTGGGCACGCGAAATTTTGGGAGGCCGAAAGGGGAGGTTTGGGAGGATGGGGGCTAGGGTTGGGCGGGTGGGGCAAGGCTATCCGCATGGTGGGGGAGTGGTGAGGTCATAATTATACAGGTGGACCCGTTGGTGGTCACTACCAGGGCGGTGGAGGTCACTAGCCGGGTTGGTGCTGGACAGGTTGGTCACTGGTCGGGTCGGTCACTGGACGGATTGATCATGGTCACTCATCGGTAATTGACCACTAATCAGATTAGTCATGATCACTAGTCCAGTAGGTCGTGGTTGGTTGATCACTTATCAGAATGGTCATGATCACTAGTCGCGTTGGTCACTAAGTGAGTTTGTCAGTAGTCGAGTTGGTCATAGTCACTCGTAATAGTTTGGTCCCATTTTTTATTTTTTTTAAAGTGATCATTTTTTTCCATAGCATTTATTTTAATATTATTTTTGGAAAAACATCATGTTTTATTGCAAAATAAAACTTTTTGAGTCCTATAAAAAGAATAATTTGATTAAAACTTCTCAAAATAAGAGCAAATGAATCCTATTTTGGGAATAAAACAATAATAATCTTAATGATGAAATTTATCCTTGTTTTAATCCTATTACGAAATTATCTCTATTTAAATCTAGTCTGATCTTCACCAATGTTATAAAATGCTTGATTTTTGCCATGAAGGTGGAGCGCTACTTTTGGAATTAAATCGAGTGCTTCGTCCTGGAGGTTACTTTGTCTGGTCTGCAACTCCTGTCTACCAAACACTTAAGGAAGATGTGCAGATATGGAAGGGTACGACATAAACAATATTCATGTCTTGTTTTTATGGAACCCTTAATATAAATGGAGTATGAGCAAAATTGGTGATTATTCCTTCCGTCTCTTAAAACTTTACCTTTTTGAATATTTTATTTAAAAATTTTAAACTTATATTACTGAGATGAATTTTTTTAAAGTACATTTGTATGTAATTTATAACTTCCACATATATATATATATATATATATATATATATATAATAATTAAAATCATTGATCAAAATGTATCTCATTATTGCTATTTTATATTGTATCGCAGAAATGTCGACCCTGACTGTGTCTATGTGTTGGAAGCTTGTTGGGATAAAGAAGGACAAACTAAACTCCATTGGTGTAGCTATCTATCACAAACCCGAAAACAATATTTGCTACAATCATAGGAAATCCAAAACTCCCCCAATGTGTGATGACGACGACGACCCAAATGCTGCCTGGTAAGCTCACATATTCTCTGTCCCTTCTTTGAATTACTAAATGGATTTTGAGCCCATTTAGTGACTCCGCTTTTTTTTTACTTATCACCTTGCAGCTAATTTTTTACTGAACATGTAACTTTTGATTTTGTGCGCTGAATTGTGTAATATTCCGGTAATTAAAATAAATAAGGTCATAGTTACTTTTTGACCGAACTGCTGAAGTTACTATAAAGGACAATTTTAGCTATTTTTTATATAAATTTTACTTTAATTAATTTATAAAATATATTTTAAATGTAATTTTCACACTTAGAGTACCCTTAGGCAATCATATCTTTAAGATATTTTGGAGAAAATTGCAAATTTAGTTTTGTAATTTATGCATGTGCATACTTTTAGTCAATGTAACTCTTTACATACTTGTAGATTTCGTCCTTTAACTAATAAATTTATCTATATTAAAGATTTTTGTCGACACAATGTACTAATTTGGCGGTAAATTTTCCTTTGTGATTTTTGTTATAAAATGTACTTTCCCGCGAAAAAGTCATTAATATGAATAAACTTATTTCCTTTCAAAAATGAATAAATTTATAAGATCAAATTTGTAACAGAGTAAAATTAGGGGACGATAAAAGCGGATACTTACAAAAAATTACAAGACTCAAAGAGTAAATATCTAAAGATTATTATATCACATTAATTACTACGTACTCCATACCAAATTGCATTTGACATTTTGAGAGGCCTATATATTCTTTTTAGCACTTAAAACTCAAACTTCTATAGTTTTACTCAAGGTAAGACATTGAGGACCGCAACCCCCAATGCGGCCACAATAATGCGATTGTGGATGGCATATTGAGATTCTGATTCACACCGATTCACAAAAACAATCTTTGACGTAATCGCAACACAAACTGTAAAGGAGCCGCATCGGTCCGCACTGGGTCGCAAACTAATTTATTTATTTTCTTATTCCGCTTGAATGAAAAATTAATTCACATTGCATCAGCCGTACCAAGTACCTAGGTGCAACTCCACTCCTCGTGCCACGCCATTCAGGGGTTGCGCCTTTGCATTAACTGTCTTCAGCCAACCCTCGCCCTTTGTCCATCGAAGACCGACCCTCCACTACAATAAAATTAGTTTGTAGAGGCATGGCATAATTGCCTCCAAAAATAGAAAACTAGCCTCTAATGCTCTTTTGAGGCAATTTAGTGGTTGCCAACAAAAAGTCGGTCGCTAAATGTTGTTTGCCTCTAAAACTCCCTTTAGAGGCAACCAAAGTTATGCTTCTAAAACAACACATTTAGAAGCAACCATATCCCTTTGCCTCAAAAAGGCATTAGAGGCAACAATATGATGTTGTATCATAATACAATTAGAGTCAATCATATTGAATGACTCAAGAAGTTTTTAGAGTCAAGCCAGTCAACCGTGTGCAAATTTTAGTATTGATGTTGAAGCCTTTTAGTGACAACCATATGCTCCTGTTAAACAAATAGTTACATTCATGTCATTTTGTCTCAATAGAAGTAGTATTACATATTATATTTTAGACATACAATAGGAATACTACGTAAAAGACATCACTCAAATAAATTACTCTTTATAGAATAAGGAAGAAAATCAACAAAGGAGTGTATTGAGTAGCTAAATAAATTTACAATGCAGTCAAACTAAATTACTAATATACTACACCTCAATAATCTCTATACAGAACTGACTAGAGTTAATTTAGCAACTACACCCAAGCATACTAAAATATTAAGGTGGACCAGAATAGATCTAAACGCTAAAATGGTGCTCTGGAGGGTTACTTCATCATGATCATCATCACCATCACCATCACCATCACCATTGACATCGTCACTGCCATTGCCGCCACCATTTTTAGAAATATCTGCATATATTAATATAGTAAGATATTTGCAGCTATCTGATAAACAATCTAATACAACCTTCGTACTTCAACAAACAAGCTAATACACAATTTTCAACTAGTTATCTTAGATAGTCTGCAGCTAGAATGTTTGCATTATTACAACAGAGAACTTGGTAAATGTTTGCTTGTAGCATATTCATCTGCATGTATAAAAAATTGTGCTATTGGCAATAACCTCTAGTATATATAACAACAAAAACTATATAGTTTACAACCACATGATAACAACATGCATGAATAAGCATATGCTGCGTATGCAACTAGAATATTAAAATATAGCCTAATAAATGAGAGGTTAAACATGATATGTACTAATCAATCCATAAATTATTAATTGAGATTTTTTGCTTTGGATAAAAAAAAGTATTCAAATGCTCAAATAGTCAAATGATGTCCATATAAGGAAAACCCTCAGAACACCTCACAAACAAAAGGCAAGAATCTAATATACAAAAAATATCCTTGTGAATGTTTTATACATAGACGATAGATTCAAAGAAGCTATAAGATGTACCTCTTCTACATTGAGTCACAACCTGCTCTATAAGTCACTTCACATTCTGTTTAGCCAGACTGCAAAACATAAAACCATTGATTAATTGTATTAGGACGAGAAAATATAGATGCAAAAGTAATGCTTAGTCGTATTAAACAAACATCAATGCAAAAGTAACGCTTACTTGAAAATGCATTTTACAATTGTGTATATATCTAGTTTTAATCACTGCTACTAGTTGGTTGCCTCTTAAAACAAACTAAATCATGTGAGAGAAATATCTAAAATCACAAATTATTTAAAAAAAAGGTTTTCACCCAAACAAGATATCATTACCCTAAGTTAATATTGTAAAAAGTTACAGAAACATTTTTTCATAATGAAAATACAAAAGTACGAATACACATCACCTTATAATGTTTAGTTTTGCTTCTACAAGTAATACTTGAAAATGCACTTTCTAATCTTTATATCACTAATTGAAATCACTACTAGTTGGCTGCTTCAATGAGCAAGCTAAATTGAGTGAGAGAAATATCTAAATCTAAAAAAAAAGTTTTCACACAAATATGATATCAGTCATATTCCCATCCTAAGTTAATGATGTTAACTTACACAAGCAACGTTTCATAATGACAGCATAAAAGTAAGATAACAGATCACTGCTTGTTAAAGTTGCAAATAAAACTTTAACCTTTCAATTATACAAATTTAAGGATTGATTAACTTGAGGTTACAATAATTATATCAATAACTCCAATAAAAATAGGAAACATGAGAAACATGAGAAACTGTTGCGTTTAATTTAAACACTCACCAAGATGTAAAAGGGCTTTAAGCATATATACAGAAGAAATGGATGCACTCATATAAATGAATTTTCTGAGCCTAAGCGAATCAGAATATTACATAATGTATTCGTTAATAACCAATCTGGAAAATGGTTGTCCAGACCGAAGCTTTGACAAGATTTTGCTCAATCAAATGGCATAATCAAAATCAAAATCAATAACAAAAACTAATCCATGTTTACTCTCTCTAATGCCGATTAAAGAGGAAGATGTATTGAAGGAGAAATGCTTGCTTTCAATGACAATATTTCTCTAGGTATCCGTATCACAGAAAGATCTAGAATTAGTAGTAAAGAAATAAAACCCCAACCTGGTCTGATATTATTCAAAGCAAGAGCTCCCCTACATCATATATGGTTGATTACGCTTGTACGACCACTGGTCACAGTCGTGTGGAGAGTAGGCTACGCGCCCCATCACCCGTCGGCGCACTCCATCGCGATATGCTGCCCTGCGTCGCTCACGAACAACAAGCATCGTCATTGAGGTCGTACTCCAATTACGTGGTAGTAAATTGCAGTTTCCAATCGGCGGCCAGAGATTCTGCCATCGCCAAGGTGGAGCCGCACATGGTTGGAGTCTACAGGACGATGGCGACGGAGATTCCGCTCCATATTAGCCGCTCTTAGTAAGATTACTTGCTTTTGTCAAGGTCGATGGTGTTTGCGGCGATTCAGCTAATCTGGCGTGCTTCCGTAGTTCGGCGGTCCTTCAGAGGTAAAAACGAGATCTGGGTTTTGGATGCCATGGAGAATGAACGGCTGAAGCGTAGGAAGTAGGTCTAGTGGTCTACTGTGTCGAACAACACTGTGTCGCTCGTTGTTCGCTAATACGGAGCATTTTTAAATTAACTCCAAAATAGTCCGTAGGTTATACCGAGTAATTAAGGTTATACGGAGTATTTTTAAATTAATTGCTTGGAAACTCTTCTCTTCCAAAAGAAAAAAAAACTTAGAAACTGTGTTCCGTTCTCCTAATTTAAAATTTTCTGATTTGAAATTTTTAATATGTGATTTTTTTTATATAAATCTTTTTCATCTGATCTAATTTGGTTCTTTTTGAACTGATCAGAGTCTTTCTGATCCTATATGATCTGATTTAAATATTTTTGATCTGTGTTGGTCTGAATCTTCCTAATCTGATCTAATCTAATCTGAATCTTCTTAATCTGATTAAAATCTTTCTGATCAGAATTTTTCTGATCAGATTTGAATATTTTTTATCTCGTATGATCTAATCCGAATGATTATGATATGATCTGAATCATACTATTTTGATTTAATATTTCTGACATGATTGAGTTTAATGTTGTTGTTGTTGTTTTCAAAACTCTAATTATAACTATAATAATAATTTATAAAAACAATTACAATTGTAACTGTAATTATAAAAATAATTACCATCGTGTTAAATACTTGGTATAAATTTTGCTTTTAAACATGTTGACCTTTATGAGAATATGCTTTAGAAACAATTATAATAGTATAAATGTTTTTACAGGCAATCATAAATGTGTGCATCCAAATAGCACCTTTTAGAGGCAATTATAAAAGTGTGCCTCCAAATAGTTCTTTTTAGAGGCAACCATAAAAGTGTGTCTCCAAATAGCTCCTTTTAGAGACAACCATAAAAATGTGTCTCCAAATAGAACTTTTTAGAGGCAACCATAAGTGTGCGCCTCTAAATAGCACCTTTTAGAAGCAAATATATTAAGGTTGCCTCAAATATTCTAAATTAGAGGCAACCATGATCCATTTGATGCAAAAGTATATTTTTAGAGGCAATAATATATAAGTTGCCTCAATGAGTTGCCTCTATAAATGAATTTTATTGTAGTGCTCTTGGCCTCCTCCTCGTTTACGAAGTTGTGCATCGCGCCCGTGTCTACCAACGCCCTTGTTGGTTTCCCATTTCTCAATATCTGATAGTATTACGCATCGCAGCAGCCGCAAAAGCCGCACCCACAATGGCTACAACCACAATTGCAATTGCAATCCCAATTTAAAACCCCGATATCGCCTAATTTTGATGATCAACACTTCAAGTGGCCACAAATCTTCAAGATTTATTTAATCAAATATGCTAATCATCAAGAACATACTTTTGATTTCCAGGTATGTACCTTTACAAGCATGCATGCACAAAATCTCAACGGACGAGAAGGATAGAGGATCAAAATGGCCTAAACAGTGGCCGGAGAGACTTCAAATGCCGCCATATTGGTTAAATAGATCTCAGATGGGTATATATGGAAAACCAGCTCCAGATGACTTTGCGGCTGATTATGAGCACTGGAAACATGTAATCAGCAAGTCATACATGAGCGGGTTGGGCATCAACTGGTCTAGCGTTAGAAACATCATGGATATGAGAGCTGTTTATGGGGGGTAAAATACAATTCCCTTTTAATAGTATAAAAGTTATTCATAGTACTTATTTTGTCCTTTAAAATGAGATTTTTCACCACATTATGTTGAAGTCCCAAGTAAAGTATAGAATATAAAGCAATAAAATGTTATATTAAGATTTTGAACTACTCCTTCCATCAATTTGACTCTCAAGGACTTAACACATTATAAGTTTATATTTGGGAGACTTTTATATATATGACTAAAACATTCATGAATTTCTAATACTACATACGGAGTATATGACTAACAAAGTTAAGTGTGTCTTACATATTTGCATTGTATAGTCTTGTCGGGATGTCCTGACCGGCTATCACCATTTGAGTTGTTTTCGTGTACAACTTTTTGATAAAATTTTGTGAGCATATTCTTCATGAAGTGTAGATTGTGTCCGCCAAATTTCAGCTTAATATTCAATCAGACAGTCAGTTAAATAAATTATTGAAAAACACTGCATCAAAAAATATATAAAAACGTAGTGTTTTTTTAATAATTTATTTAACTGACTTCCCGATAGTTTTAAGATGAAATTTGGAGGTAGCCAGACTGCGGTTCCTATCAGGCCTGCCCTAATAGAAGATTCATCTTGCATTGTATTCATGCATGTTTTACAGATTTGCTGCGGCACTGAAGGACTTGAAAGTGTGGGTAATGAATGTGGTAAATGTGGACTCACCAGACACACTTCCAATCATATATGAGCGTGGCCTCTTTGGAATATACCACGACTGGTGTGAATCCTTCAACACATACCCAAGAACATATGATCTCCTCCATGCTGATCATCTCTTCTCTAAGCTCAAATTGAGGTATACATTCAAAACACTAGGAATTCACACACATTAAACTAGAGTACGTATATCAGTTTCTTAGTTTCGTATATACCATATACTTTGCATCCCATATACTGCGTATTTTATATACCATAAATTTGGTTTTAATTAAATCCGATTTTGTGTCGAATTGTCACTTATTTAACTAATTTAAGCAAAAAAAATCAAAACAAGATTTAGTCTACTCAAGTCCTGTGTTGGACGAACCAAAACCGTTTTTATAGATTGGTCCGGGCCCTACTACACACGGAGTATTACTTATTTTCTCATATTCAAATCAGATATCATCGACTTGATATTCTTAGTTACCCTTGGGGGGAAATTAGCATATGGAGAAAATATTAATTATTGAAATTGCTAAATGAAAAAAGTCCAATAATATACTGCAGGTGCAAGATATCTGCTGTAATGGCTGAGGTGGACAGAATAGTTAGACCTGGAGGGAAATTTATAATGCAAGATGACTCGGGAACAATAAAGGAAGTAGAAAACATACTCAAGTCTTTGCATTGGGAGGTACGGATGACCTTTTATCAAAAACAAGATGGAATGCTTAGCGCTGAGAAAACGGAGTGGCGACCTGAAACATATGCTGCATCTTCAACCTAATGCTTTCATTTATGGAGTATTTCAAAGCATCATATATAGTCTACTATCGAATCGGTAACTTTTGTGAGGGTAGAAGCATGTAATTGACTATTTTTTGCCCCATCCCGAAAAAGCTATTGCCATTTCATAAAATCACAGTGGATGTGTTATTGTTAATCATCTTAGGTGGAGAATCTTGTAGGGTTTGATGTGCCCACACCCCTTGTGGCAGGGGCGGAGCCAGAAAAATGACTCAGCGAGGTCGAAATCAAATTTATATTGAATCAAAACGGTAGATTATTTTTAGACAATACCCGAATTGAATGTAGCTTAGATAAATGATAATTTAAATGAAACTAATAGAGTATATGTAGTTAATATACTCCGTATATGTCACATATATTATAAACTTGTTTTATACGGGTTGAGTTGAGCACCTCGGATGAGACTCATTGTCTTACCCTAGTACTCTATGGTTCTTTTCGATCTTACTCGGTTTAGTATCAAGATTTCTTACTAGAAAAGAATCATTTATTGAGTAGGCACTCGTAGCAGTTAGATATGTTGTCTTTGCTCTGTCCCTAAGTCATGTCACGTAAGTAACAAGTGAATTACACGCTATTTTGTGAATATAATTAATATTACGCATCACAATTTTACTAATTTCAAACTTAAATAGTGTTGATTTTGCAGAAGTCATAATTTTTTACTCGTAATGAGTTACGAGAGCCATAATATATCAAATCGAAGATATTTCAAAACTCTACGCTCTTAAATTTTCAGCGGGGTCGGATGACCACCCTGACCCCCCAGTAGCTCCGCCCCTTCCTTGTGGTATATAAATTTTGCGCATTACTCAACCTGATTCATAGAATGCATCAAACCCTCTCTATAGTTAATCATGCACACCCCTGTATTATAAAATGAAGTTGAATCCAGAGAAATTCCAGATTTTTAGATTATATATAAAAATACTCAGGAATCAGTGAGTTCGGGTCCAAGTTTGGAAGAACCAGAATTGGTTTGCAATAGTTTTGGGAGAGTGCCAACATGAAACAATGCACGTGCCACTTCAATTATTTTACCAGTCCAATTTATGCTCGAATGATTCGATCACTCCAAAACGCAGAGTACCGAGACATCCGATTAATCTGAATAAATGGAAGAAGTAACATTTGACTTGCTTATTTAGCTACTAATGATGAATGTTATAAATGAGTTTCTTCACTGAAAATGTTTAATCCACTGTGTTAGAACTTCATAAATCCAACGGTTACACCGCTACAACGGTCAGTGAGGTTCCAAACACGCACGTACTGTTATTAATAAGATTCTAGTTCTGGTTCATATCAAATAGAGGACTGTAACAAGCAATATTATGATAGGCACCACTTTGAAATGATTGTCTCAAATACAAATTAGTACTACGTAGTATATTGCTAATGGTTGCTGTTTTAGAAAAATTATACATCCAACCTCACAAGTCACAACTACCATATATTGACATCAATATTCAGTGGTAGCTTTAACAGTCTTTCTGGCAAAATTTAGTTTGGCCATCCAGCAATTGAATTTGTAACTCTAGCAAACCATCATGTCATTCAGGATCATTCTTTGCTTAGGAGTGATTTCAGTTGTCCATTTTCAACCGCATTATAGAGATCTAAATTATCACAAGCCGATGAAGGGAGGGGGTTAAATTAGTATAAACATTAGACAGTTAACCGAAGCAAGTAAAGTAGATATGTAATTAAACTTTTGAAGCTTTACCATCAGATCCACCAACATGTTTCCCGTTCACAAATATTTGCGGGACTGTTCTGTGGCCCACCAGATCTAGAAGGACATCTTGAATGTGGGTCCCATCATCTGTCCAATAAAACCATCACTACTAGTAATATAATATATGTCAAGTTGGTAGTAGTTTTGTTCTACAGTCTCTGTTACTACGATCTTTCATATTTTAGCCACAGATATCTGGCAATTGTATGCAGGCACTGAGGAGCCTATTCACATTTTTTGGGTCTTTAATCACACTCTCAGTGGTTACAATGAGTCAATGCCTTTATTTTTTTAACTATTAGAAGTGTCTATCATGTTTAATTTGTTTAAATGTGTTGATTTATTAACCCATTTTACCAGTTTGAACATGATTTTCATCAATATGCCTGTTTATTCAACTGTCATACAGAAGCACAATAATAAAAGAATAACAATAAAGACAACTAAAGTACTAGATGTTTTAGTTTTATAGCTGCTGTTCTATTGGTGAAAGTGTCTGTATTTAAACACTTCAGATCTACATTGGACAGACAACACTGGGAAAAGAAAATTCAGTGACAAGTGAAAGTACATATGTAATTCAGTGTAGTATGTCACCATAACATCACTAAATTCAGTGAGAGTCTGGCAGATGAAAGTCCATCGCCTTGTATTAATCGACACATTTAATAGCAGAGGAAGGGAAAAAAGAATGAATTACCTCGAAGATCCAGCTCCACAACAAAAGGCAACTCCTTTAGTTCATGAAATATGTGCTTGGCACGCATGGAATACCTTTTAAAAAAGAGAAAGACCAAAGATTAGATTACAATCTTAATTTTTTTTTGCACCTTTCAAGATCAAGTTTCCCTAGCCATGAGTTTGTCTAGCATCACATAATAGATTTGAACAATGCGCCATCATAATTTTTATCTTTTCAACAACTTCAGTACTAAATACAGAGCTCATTTTTGACACCTCTTTGATTTTAGCTGTGTCATACAGCCTTTAAAAAGATTTTTGGTCTTTGAGATTTATATATATCCTTGTGAATCTTAACAACAAAGAAAAACATATGCATTCAATACTATAAAGACACTACAAGGTAGCCTTGCTGAATATTCGCTCCCACAGCATCATGGTTCATGAAGCAAGAAGATAGTCAGCAAGCTTAATTCTTTCATGATATGAACCTATTATTATCAGTTAATTTCCTAGTATCATTATCATTGTTATTATTATTAGTCTACTGTTACTCTTCTTTTTCAGTTAATATTTCTAATATATATAATGTAGGGAGCAATAGATTACAAACCAACTTACTTGCTAACCAAGTAAATAGGGCTTTAACTTCATTAACATTCCCCTTCCAACCTACTATATTTGTATCCTCTTTCCCCTTTGGTCCATCCCAACTATATGACCAATACCATATATGGTCATACATTTTTTGAATCACGATCACTTATACTATACAAATTTGCATTAGCCCCAAAACTCCACTTTTTTCTAAAAAAAATTCACATCCTTTTGTCCCAAAATTAGCGGGTCAGAAGGAGTGTCATACAATTCCAAGCTTAACCATAAGGTTTTGACAAGGTGAAGTCTTGAAGGTTATTGGGAATGATGAATTTATTCAGTTATTCCCATAGCCCAGACTCATGACATTTAACAGCCTCAACTCTAGAGGATGAGCTTTTCATATCCACTAATTCTCATTACATTTAACTGTAGACTGCCAAAGTTTAGAAGTCTAGGATACTAAAATGTACGGAGTAACAAAATACAGTCATTCAGGCTGTAATGTATCGCCTTGCTGGCATTGCATTCCGTGAAGGTTTAAATGATCTGTAAGGTCACAAAACAGTGGGCACATGCATGTATTTCTAAGAAAGCCCAACACTTCATGAATTAGGGTTTAAAACCAGTACTTCCATAGCTACAGTCTAACGTTGGGAAAGTTATACACTCATTCAGAGTACTAACAGATTGTTTAATGATATTTGTGTTAGTTTTCCATCTAAAAGAGGTGTGCTAGTAATGCGTGTTTCAATTAATTCGTTATACAGTGCATTTCTTTTAAGAAAAATTGAACGACTAGTGCAGCTGTGTGAGTATTACTTTTTGATGATGACAAATCATAAAAGTAAGAATGGAATACCATTTCCAAACTAATATTTGCATGTGAAAAAGCATAGAAATTGAACTCCGATTTGACTAAGTCATTAAAAAACATGAACTACATGTCCAATCGCCAATATAAAACATCTCCAGCCACCGAAGTACTAAATTTGGTACCACCGTATGGAACGGCACTACACGTTGAAAAAATGGATAAATGAGAGGCTTACGGACAATAAGATTTGGAGAAGATGGCGATTTTATTGGAGTAAATGACGTTCTGAACGAAAGCTGATGGAGATTTGGACGCCAGGGCTCTTTCAGAATTACTCAGCGTCAGCAGTACTCCGATCAAAGTGGCGAGTATAGCTCGGGCTAGTTTATGAGGCCGATCTTCATCCATTGGCGTCTCTTTTCTTCCACACTCGGCGAAGAGTTACGAAAGTTTTGGAGGGTAGAGACGAGAGCAAACCGCGAAGGCCTTTCTGGATACGGGGCTAAATGACTTGACTTTTAGGGACATCATATTTTATTTCAAAAAAAAAAAGGACATCGTATTTAATACGGAGTACTCCGTATTTATTTTACTCGCTACGAATTTTATATACTACTTACGTATCATACATTTAGTTAATTAATTTTATACCAGTACTCGTAGCTCAAGTGGTAGCGAGTGAGTACCACAAGGGTTAAGTCTCGGATTCGAATCCCGGCAATTACGATGAGAGATTACTATGCTGAAAAATGCATAGGACTTTTGCAAGTACCGGGGAAAGATCATCACTCTCTATCTGTCAGATTGTGATTATAGTCCAATTTACATCCTCTCATCGTGTCGTCCGGTCGGTGTTGGGGGGTCCTCAGGGATGGGGTGTCATCCTTTTAGTTGATTAATTTTATGTGTACAAATGTCAACTAGTTAAACAATGTTTATTTGATAAAAAATAAATAATTCGTATTCAACGCAAGTGACACTACGTAATTCTTTGCAGCATTATATAATCATCGTATAAAACAAACTCCCTGCATCTTGCATGCTTAAAATCTACTCCGTGAAATGAAAGAACTTTAATAGGAATTTGCTCTCAATAGTGTAGCCGATGTTGTGGCCCGTGGGTAGTGTAGGAAAAGTGGAAAATTAAGTGAACGGCCATTTGCTAAACGTTAAAATATGGCTAATTAATGTGGTCAAACAACTAAAAGATGGTCAAATTAGCCAAAAACAGTCAAACAAGAAAATTTTAAAAATTCATGTACTTTAAGAATAAAATAAGGAGTACGTAATATACACATCATACATGTTGATATGTATTTTATTAAAAAAAACATCATTATTCTCACACAATGGAGTGGTAATGTCTAGTCGGTCCATACTATTTATACTGCTTAAAAACGTATTATGTTAATTGTTTAATAATCATTATATTTAATAAATCAGTTCCTTAAAGTCATAATTCGTGTTTCGATATTACTATTGTATTACTCTTGTGTTTCACCTATATCAAGACTCCAAAGATAAAAGAATATTGCGGTGGCTCACCAAATTCTCGGCCACAATAATATCTACTATTTTCTAGTAATATCTCTTTACTTCTACTCAAATAGGCAATGTCATTTTATTACTTATTGCCTATGAATTCAAATTCGTATATCTAAAAAAAATATTTCGTACATTTTAAACTCTTAAAGAATGTTGTGTATGTTAAATCATTCTTTATTTCTATCATTCAGTTAATTAGTACTCCCTCTATTTCTATTTAGAAATGGGGGGAGTATATAAGACACAAATAATATGTTGTATTTTTAAATTGTGAAACGTTTAAAACATGTTTGTATGTTTATTCATTTCACAAATGTATGAAATGTATATTTAGTTATATTATATATAATTGCACCGTATTATACACGAACTTTTGTATTATTGTATTATTCACGAACTTTATAATACTAATAAAGAGAGTGATTGCTAACGTATGATAGCATCTCAAAGAATTTTAGACGGAAAACGCCAATATGTCAAATAAATTTGATATTTTTCAATACAATAAGTACCATAAAAATGAAGTTCAAATATTTTTTTCTACCTTATAATTCTGTGAGCACCTCCAATTTAACAATGTCAACTATGCATATGTAAGGTGAGAAACAAGAAAGATTGGTAGTACGAATTGAAGTAATTACTTAATAGGAAGTATGGAGTATATCTTATTTGAACAATCTTATTCGTGTTAATTTTTAATAATTCTTTGTCTACAATATTAAGTAAAATTTCTAAACGTACATATTGTGTTTGAAATTATTGACAATGTCAAAAATTACGGAGTAATTAAAAATATAGAATTTTAATTACGGAGTAATTAAGAGCCCGTTTGGTAGCACGAAAATCGGCTGGTTTGGCTGATTCTGCTAAAATTTCTGAAGTTCTGGCTGAAGTGGCTGCATTGGCTGATTCTGCTGATTTAAGAAAAAATTATTTTGAAAATATATTTTATAAATAAAATAAAGAAAAAAGTATATGTAAAAATAGCTAAAATGGTCATCTACAGTAACTTCAGGCAATACAGCTAGAAAAGTAACTTCAACCTTACTTTTTCTGCTTATTACACAATTCAGCGCCCTAAAACAAAAATTACGTGTTTGGTGAAAAAGTTGGTTGATAAGCCTGATAAGCCGAAAAATGGTGTTACCAAACGGCACCTAAAATTTCATTCATTAAATTTTATGACTCTGTATTTCTTATTTTCTTATGTCACATATGCGTTGTTGACATTGTTACATTGGAGTTGCTCATAGAATCATTGGGGTAGAGAAAATTATTTAATCTTCATTTTTATGATACATATTGTATTGAAAAATATCAAATTTATCAGCAAGCAGCAAGTAGATTTTATAACCAAGAAATAAAAATGTGATCTTTTAGATGGGGACACTTCCCCGGAAAAGTAAATCCTCCTTCCATTAAATCATTTATTAAAATAATTCCTTAAATATTATTCCTAATACTCCGTAGTATTATATTGATAGAGACAAGGAGCAGCAGCCCGATAAATTCTTTAGAAAGGTCTATCAAAGGAGGAAGTATAAAACAGTTAGTTAGTTAGACTTGCTGTTATGTGGGTCCAGTTATGTCCCTGCGTGGACTATGAGTATAAATAGAAATAATCAGCCGGGGATAGGTAGGTTGTTTGTTAATTGGGATTGGTGTGGGAGTTTTGGCAGCTCGAAATTTCCTATTGCTTGTATTCCTTCTTTGAATTCATTTCTTGTTCAATAAGACAGATTCTGCAAATTGTTCTTGAACTAGTTTCTTTGATTGTTTCAATTGTTCTGAATCGAATTACTACCAGTGTTTTATCATTGGTATCAGAGCATCATTCTGGTGACCTAAGTTGACGTTGAAGATTACCAGAAATTTTTTCCGCCTTATTGGGTGAATGGTTCGTACCAGAGCCAAAATGGAACAGAGATTGGAAATTGTGGAACGTAATCACATGGCGATGGAAAGAAATCATGCAACGATGGAACGCAACCATATAGCGACGCAGGAGACTTTGTCGCAGGTTCAGACGGCAATCGCGGCTTTATCGGAAAGGTTGGACGCGATGAATGGATCAAACGATAAGAGGAGAACACGATCTAGGCAAACGCGATCCAGGCATCATCAACGATCTCCAGAATCGAGCAGTCCTACCAGCTCGAGAGGTATTTCTGTTCATTCTCATACGACTTACCATCGGCGTGTATCTGCTCAATTTGGTAGAAAAATCGATTTACCTCTGTTCAATGGAATTGATGCCTACAATTGGATAATTCGTATGGAAAGATACTTCAGGTTGAATAATATTGAGGAAGAGGAAAAAGTAGAAGCAGCTATGGTGGCGATGGAGGATAAGGCATTAAACTGGTTTAATGTTTGGGAAAATCAGACAGAAGAAACTGACTGGGAAACATTGAAGAAGTCGGTTGTCCGCAGGTTCCAACCTGAATTAACTCAGAATCCTTATGGTCCTATGCTGAGTTTGAAGCAAACAGGATCAGTTGAGGCTTACCGAGTACAATTTGAGAAGGTAATTTCACATCAGAAGAACATGGACTGAGAACTGTTGAGAGGAGTCTTCATAAAAGGTTTAAAGGAAGAAATCCAGGCAGAGTTGAAATTGCATACTTCAAGATCCTTATCTGAAATCATGGATAGGGCTACATGGATAGAGGACAAGAATGTTATAGTTCAAGGCAAAAAGAAAGAGGAAGACAAAAGTGGAATGAAGGAAAAGGAAAATACTACTGCCAAACATCAATATTGGGGTGACAGCTATAAAAATAAAGTTGGAAGTTCTGGATATGGTCACATGGGAAAAGGTGCAGGGGAAGGCAGTAGCAATCCTAGGGGTTTCACTGCTATGGGAAAGAAATTCACAGAAATACATCCTTCTGGAATAAAGAAAGTGGGACCCCAATTAACTCATGAAGAATATCAGGAAAGGAGTAGGAGAGGTCTGTGTTTTAAATGCGGAGATAAATGGAATAAAGAGCACACTTGTAAGTTGAAAAACTACAAGTTAATGTTGGTGGAAGATTCAGAAGATGAAGGGGATTTAGATAGAGTGGAACCTGTGATTTCAGAAGAAGAAATGGAAGAAGAAATGGAGTCGAAATCTCTACAGTTATCTCTCATGAGTAAGGAGGGGATACCTACCATGAGAGCTTTTAAAGTGACAGGGAACCTGAAATGGAATAAAGGAGATCAACAGGTAGAAATCTTGATTGATAGTGGGGCCACACATAATTTCATTTCACAGAAATTAGTGGAACAGTTGGACCTACCTTTCACAACAATAGCAGGATATCAAGTACAAATTGGGAATGGGGAAAAGATAAGGAATAATGGAAGATGTGAGCAGTTGATTTTGAGCTTGCAGGGTACTGATATCACGCAGAACTTTTATATACTCAGTTTGGGAGGAACTGATATGGTTCTGGGGTTGGAATGGCTCACCAGTTTAGGTGATGTGGAAATAAACTTCCAAAAGCAAACAATTAAATGGAAGCAGCAAGGTGTGGACAAAGCTATTGAAGGGGAACCAAAACTGAATTCCATGGAGGTTTCATTAAAGACTCTATCACAGATCATCCAAGACAATGGAGATGGGTATTTTGTCTATTGTGAAGGGGAGGTAGACAAGGAGAAGAAAGGAGCAGACCTGGACACAAATTGGGATAAAATTGTTGCAGAATTTCCAGAAATATCAAAACCTTTGCAAGGACTACCTCCTAGCCGGGACTGTGACCATGTTATCAATATACAAGAGGGTGCTACGATACCAAATATTAGACCATATAGATATCCACATTATCAAAAGGCAGAAATAGAAAAGATTGTGCAAGAGATGATGCAATCTGGAATCATTCAGCACAGCACCAGTCCCTATAGTAGCCCAATACTCTTAGCCAAAAAGAAAGACGGAGGGTGGAGATTCTGTGGGGATTACAGAGCCCTTAACAAAATCACAGTTCCTAATAAATTTCCCATACCTATAATAGAGGAGCTATTGGATGAACTTGGGGACGCAAAGATTTTTTCTAAGCTTGACTTAAAATCTGGGTACCACCAGATAAGAATGAAAGAAGAGGATCGAAAGAAGACTGCTTTCAGGACACACGAAGGGCACTACGAATATCTGGTGATGCCCTTTGGTTTGACTAATGCCCCGTCTACATTTCAAGCCTTGATGAATCAGGTATTAAGGCCTTTCTTGAGAAAATTTACGCTAGTCTTCTTTGACGATATTTTAGTGTACAGTAAAACCAATGAGGACCACATTGAACATTTGAGGGCACTGTTATCTGCCCTAAGAGATAACCAGTTGGTGTTAAATCTCAAAAAATGTTCATTTGGACAACCTACATTGGTATACCTGGGACACATTATATCAGGGATGGGAGTTCCTGCAGATCCATCCAAAATTGAGGCTATGATGAGTTGGCCAAAACCCAAAAATTTGAAAGAGCTGCGAGGTTTTTTGGGTTTAACAGGCTATTATAGAAAATTTGTGAAAGGCTACAGTAAAATTGCATCACCACTCACTCAGCTTCTCAAAAAAGACAATTTCAATTGGGATTTGAAGGCTACTGAAGCTTTTGAAGAGCTGAAGAGAACAATGATTTCTCTACCAGTTTTGGCAGTTCCCAACTTTAATAAACCTTTTGCTATTGAAACTGATGCATCTGGGACAGGCTTGGGGGCAGTCCTAATGCAAGAAGGAAGGCCATTAGCATTCATGAGCAAAGAACTATCTAAAAGAAACCAAAACAGATCAGTTTATGAAAGGGAGCTGATGGCAATTGTGTTGGCAGTACAAAAATGGAGACCCTACTTATTGGGAAGAACCTTTGAGATTCATACTGACCAAAAAAGTCTTAAATTCCTAACTGACCAAAGACTATTGGGAGAGGAGCAACAAAAGTGGACTTCTAAACTCTTGGGGTATAATTTTATCATCAAGTATAAGCCAGGAGCTGAGAATAGAGCAACAGATGCACTATCTAGAAGACCTTCATTGTTTCCACTTTCTATGGTTAACTGCCAGGAATGGGAGGGCTTAGAGGAGGAATTGAGCAAGGATCACAAGTGCCAAGCATTGATACAGAAAACAGTTTCTTTTCCAGACCAGTACAAGGATTTTCATATCAAAAGAGGACTGTTATATTATAAAAACAAGCTGATGTTACCTCAGGATTCTCCTAGAATTCTGAAGATCATGAAGGAGTATCATGATTCTCCAATTGGAGGACATTCTGGATACTTTAGAACCATGAAAAGAATATCTAATTTGTTCTTTTGGCAAGGAATGAGGAAAGATATCCAGAAATTTGTGGAAAGTTGTGCAGTTTGCCAAACAAATAAATATCAAGCTTTGAAACCTTCTAGATTATTACAGCCTCTGCCGATTTCCAGCAATATTTGGACTGATATTACGATGGATTTTATTGGTGGACTGCCAAGATCTAATGGGAAGGACACCATATTAGTTGTGGTGGACAGACTGACTAAATATGCCCATTTCATAGCACTTGCGCATCCCTTCAATGCGAAGGAAGTAGCAGAAGTTTTTACCAAGGAGGTGGTTAAAACTCATGGGTTTCCTAGAACCATAGTCAGCGACAGGGACAGCTTCTTTATGAGCTCTTTTTGGTCTGAGATCTTTAAGTTGGCAGGCACTCAACTTAAATACAGTACAACTTATCATCCTCAGATGGATGGTCAGTCCGAGGTAGTCAACAGATGCTTAGAAACCTATTTGCGATGTTTGACAGGTAGCAAACCAAAATAATGGAGTCAATGGTTACATTGGGCTGAGTTTTGGTATAATACTAACTTTCATGCTTCCTTAAAGCAAACACCTTATAAAGCATTGTTTGGACAAGAACCTCCTGCAGTAATTAGAGGGGATGTCAGTCTAACTACTGTGGAGGAGGTATCCAGATTGACTGCACAGCGAAACTGTATGTTGGAGGAGTTAAAAGAAAATCTTGCAAGAGCTCAGAATCAAATGAGGCAGCAGGCAAACAAGCATAGAAGAGAAGTGCAGATTGACATTGGGGATTTTGTTTATCTTAAAATCCAGCCCTATAAGCTGAAGAGTTTGGCTAAAAGAATGAACCAGAAACTGAGCCCAAGGTTTTATGGGCCTTTTGAAGTAAAGGAGAAGATAGGTGAGGTGGCATTCAAGTTGAAACTGCCAGAAGACAGTAAAATACATCCTGTCTTTCATGTTTCTTTGTTAAAAAAGACCATACCACCTACAACTTTCTTTCAACCATTACCCAAATGCCTGAAGGAGGATTTGGAATTACAAGTTACACCTGAAAAGGTGTTGGAGGCCAGAAGAAACAAGGATGGGGTAATTGAGGTGCTAATAAAGTGGAAGGAGTTACCTGACTTTGAGAATTCTTGGGAACCTCTGCAAGAATTACAGAAATTCTTCCCAGATTTTCACCTTGGGGACAAGGTGATATTTCAGGGGGGGAGTGATGATAGAGACAAGGAGCAGCAACCCGATAAATTCTTTAGAAAGGTCTATCAAAGGAGGAAGTATAAAACAGTTAGTTAGTTAGACTTGCTGTTATGTGGGTCCAGTTATGTCCCTGCGTGGACTATGAGTATAAATAGAAACAAAAATGCTTGAGGTACACACTTTGTGTACACACTTTGTGTACACTCGTCTGTCTCTTAAGAAAATTTTGTCTGTCACAGACAACTCATATATGAATTGTCTGTGACAGACAAAATTTTCTTAAGAGACAGACGAGTGTACACAAAGTGTGTACACAAAGTGTGTACCTCTAGCATTTCTCAAATAGAAATAATCAGCCGGGGATAGGTAGGCTGTTTGTTAATTGGGATTGGTCTGGGAGTTTTGGCAGCTCGAAATTGCCTATTGCTTGTATTCCTTCTTTGAATTCATTTCTTGTTCAATAAGACAGATTCTGCAAATTGTTCTTGAACTAGTTTCTTTGATTGTTTCAATTGTTCTGAATCGAATGTTTTATCATATATACGGAGTATTATTATAATGAACTAATAAAGTCCAGCTTCTGCAGTTCTGCTCATTGTGCATTGTTGATACTTGCCAAAAAATACAGTTGGTGTGAAGATTTTAAACACAAGTACACAACCTACCTCCCTATAGAAAACTGGAAAAGTAAGGAAATAAAACGTGATGTACATAAAAAATACAATAATTTATTAGTGAAATCAGCACGCTATGGTTTATTACAGTTTATTACAGACAACAAATCACTGTCACAAAGGTTCATAGGCAAGTTACATAATGCATAAGACCGTACTGTATTTCACGAGATTGGCAAACATAAATATAATAACGGTCGGGCTTCTACAAGGGGAGGAGGTGATATTCTCAGAGAGCGGGAATCAGCTTTGTCTGGTTCATCTTCGTCACCGGTTTTTCCTCACGCGCTCTGAATTTCCAAATAACCTTCTCACCCCAGTCATGAGCAGCACCAGTCCAAAATAGTCAAATTTGTATACCAGTTTGACAAACTCCAGCTTAAAAGTGCTCCATGGAGGATGTCTAGGCTCCAATTCCAGGTAGAAGGTCCTATGCAACACCGCTTTTTCGTGGCTAAACTCATCAAACGAGTACTTCCCGTGGTAACGCCCTAACCCACTCGTGCCCACACCTCCAAATGGTAATGTATCACACACAAACTGCAGGTTTACATTCCAAGAAATTAAAGAAAAGAAGGCCTATTCCTCAATCAGCATTACCAGAATTAAGTTTTCCACATTTGGTTAACAACTTCTACTTTTAATCACTTTTGATGGATTTGTAGCCACTCTTTTCCTATTCCGACCACTCATTAGGCCGGATTCTGAAAAATTGTTCTTCCGAATAAGTAATGGGAAAGGTCCAAAAGTAACAAGAAATCTATAATCATGCCCTGACACCAATTTAATGATATGGTTATTCAATGTTCTGTAAAATCCATTTCAGCCAAATAGGCAAGTCAAAACTCAAAAGCTAATATCTCTATTATGTTCATAAGCAGAATAAGGCACTTGTGGCTCTTGAAGTTGGAAAAAGTGAAGAATGGTGACCAAAAGTGGAGATGACGTAACAGTCATTAGACCAAAAGTGGAAAATATTCTTCTAAGAAAATGAAGGACTTGAGAGCAAAAAAATGGGAGGAGATACCTGAACCATAGTATCATTGAAAACCACACTTCCAGAGGACGTTTCCAGTAAAATCCGTTCCTTTAACATTTCATTTTTTGTGAACGCATAGAGTGCAAGAGGTTTTGGCCTTGCTTTTATGAACTTGATGCTTTCTTCAATTTTATCTAGCTGTGATACAGATTGCAGTATCAAATATTTCTGACTGCAATTTCCAGACAATGCTATTTCAAACTGTTCATCATTTATTTAGGCTCTGCTTCTAATAGGAGGATTATTATTCTTCGAAAATCTTTTCTGACTTTCTTATGTTTGGCACAAGAAAACATTACAATCAAAGATTTTCATGGGTTTGACATCATATATTTTTCCTTGATTCTTTAGACTTTCGTAGAAAACGACTTCGCAGTTTAACAGGAAGTCATTTTCCAGATAAACAACTTTATGTTTTCTATTGTTTCAGGTCAATATTAATTTACACAAAAAACATATATTTACTTGAAAAACATATTTCCAGGAAAATGTCTTCCACACCATCCTGGAAAGAACAAAGCCTTGAGATGTTGCTTCAAGCAAGCATTTCACCAAGTGATAGACTACGGTTTAGCACCAAGTCATGCCCAGGCAGGGTCAGCCAGAGCATAAAGAAGATTAGGCAGGGTAAAAACAGTAAAAAAGGTACATCGGCAATAATATTACCGTGATAATAGGAAGCAAGGGGCCAAATATTTCTTCAGTCATGATCTCAGAATCAAGTGGAGGATTTAGTAATATTGTTGGTTCTATTATCCTGTACCATTCCACCAGTGAGATATCAATATAATCATCAGGGATACTCCAATGCATTGAGGAACCGAGCCATTTTGGGTCTTTAGGGATATCTAAAAACTTACAGATTTTCTTCATCTACTGAGCCACCATAAATAATGGAATCTTTAACTGCGGGGTCTCTGAGAAGCCTACATAATCTATCAAATTGGCGCTTGTTCACAATACTAGAAACGTTCTCCAACTTTGTCAGGTCCTCCCCATAAAATTTGCATATACACTTCTTCAACGCTTCAACCTGGAAATTTTTAACCCAAAGCACTTGTTATTTCAAGCATTATATGAGGGTATGTCTATATCCCAGAAAATACTAAGGAACGGGGGGAAATGGTAAGAAAAATTAAAAGTTATTTTCTTGTGTTGAATTGGCTTTGCCTTGTAAAATACAAAAAAAGGGCAGTCCGGTACTTATTGGTGTCCCCGCAAGGTGAGGGTCCGGGGAAGGGTCCCACCACAAGGGTGTATAAGGGGCAAGCCTTCCCTTGTCATTTTTTACAAGAGGCCCCTCCCAAAACTTGGAAAATAAAATATGATTAATGCCGTCATTTTTTTTTTAAATTTGTTCACATTTCTTATGTTTTATTAAAAATAAATATATAAATTGCTTTTGTTGGGTCTGAACCAATTTTATCCTATGTTTTCTTTCCTTCAAAACCTCTGCTACATTATTCCCTTCCTATTTTCATTCAATCTATCCCTAGCATTTTATTAGTTCCAGATGGACCCTTAAACTATATAATAAGAATGAGCATGAAAGGTAGGTACTGTAGGATCTGCAGTAGTCAATACCAGAAGTGAAGAGAATCCATGCTCCACAAGCACATAATCAACTGCTATACAGGCTTGGCCATTGCAAGCACCCCATTTCGCGCTAGTTATTCTCTTGGCAGCGACCTTTAATTAAAAAATGTTGAGATATGAGTGCAAAGTTATGGTCTCATATATATCTCTAACACTTCATTATCATAACTTGTAAGAATTTGAAATGAGTTAATACCTGATTTCGTCTTCAAATTTACATTATTACTCAAACTGGCAATCGACTTTCTTGTAAACTCAATTTGGTCCTCAATATAAAGTTTAGACTCGATTTACTTCCCGTTCATATCTTACACTAATTAAGATGGTAAGTTTGTGTGTTTATGACTAAACTGAGTCCACGTTTCATAGTTCTGGACCTCTGGGAACCAAATTGAGTCCAAGATTGGGTTGAAATTTAGTGAACAGTCAAATATACAACAAAAGATGCGGACCGAATTGAGTAGTGGTGTATACCTGAGGGACTAAAATGGTTTATAGATCTAAAATATATAAAAGGGGGAACCTTTAAATCAGATGAATTCGGTATGCAGTCAATGATGGCAGGAGACTTCCCTCCCAGCTCTAGAGTAACTGGCGTCAAGTGCTTTGCAGCTGCAGCCATGATAATCTGTCCCACTTGTCTACTGCCTGAAATACATTTTTAACCAAGAATATTCATTCTTTTCTTTTTTATGGTTCTATTGTTTTAGTTTTCCAAAAATCATAAAACTCTGTAGGGCTAATCACTAGTACATGACCGGAGAAGTCCAGATCACATTGGCATTCAATATTACTCTCCGTCAAGCTTAGGAACAAGCTTGATGTCCATGAAGGGAGCAATGACAGAGTGCGTTTCTAGTGTTAGGGTTGCGCAGATAGAACATGAAGAAGTTTTAGAGAAGGAGTCTTCCTATTATAATTATGTTGATATTTTATTTATTTATTAATATTAGTATTAGTATGTTTCTTGTATGGTTGGATGAGAGTATAGCTTTGGAGAGAGCAAAGTGGAGGGTGAATATTCGTGTGGAGGATTGATCTCTTTTGTCTCTCTGTTTTGTTATCTTCTTTATCTTTCTTATGTTCTTATGTTATGTTTATCTTTTATCTTTCTTATGCTCTTTTATCTTATATTCATCTTTATCTTATCTTTTTTATCTTAAGTTATCTTTTTGTTTTTCTTATCTTTCTTTTCTTTTTTGCTCCAATATCATGGATTGATTCATGTTAGCCGATTCCAAAATCTTTTGGGAATAAGGCTTGGATGTTGTTCTTGCTATTAATATTAGTATTAGTTCCAATTTCTCTTATTACTTATAATGTCTTACAACTGTTGATTTTCTTTTTTAGTTGGTATTCCTTGCAGCAGTATTGCAATAGGTTACCCAACTACAAAGACTCCTGGGGCTCATACAAATAGAGGGCTTCTATTGATAAATAATATCCTCAATAATTTTGAAATTGATTGCTTAGAGTCTTTATTAGGCTGTGCCACCTTTCTCTTGTCAAAGGCAGGGAATTTCTTTAATTATAATGCTTCCAATCATAATTTTTTATCACCCAACCCACACCCGCAACCAGTAACAAGTTAAGCATAAAATATACAGTCAACTCAAAAAATCTTCAGGCCCATGATGAGCAGCCTAACTAGATCAATGAAACAGATTAACCGTCAAACAAGCTAATATACAACAACACCGGAGGGAAAGTACCTGTAAAAAAGATTTTGTCCCATTGTTGCTGCAGTAGATGCTCAGATATATCTCTTCCGCCTTCAATGACTTTAATTGCTTTAGAGTCCAAATAACGTGGGATCATATCGGCTAAAAAAGAAGAGCATTTTGGTGCTACTTCTGAAGGTTTCAAAACCACTGTGTTTCCAGCTGATATGGCTCCAATCAATGGATCCAAACATAATGCTACACAAGAAAATGGACATTTAGGAATTACTTGGTTAAAGTTAATTTGGTAGAAATGACTGGATATGTTGAATTTTTTGAAAGCGAAAGTGTCTGCTGTGACATCGATTGAAGCATAATAAGTAAGGAAAAGTTACTTATTCTGTTTATTCTCTCTCTGGAGAAGAATAAGCCGATTGTGGCTATTAAACAGTGCCTCAACTTAGAACATCACTTCAGTATATCGTATAAAATGACTGTTCTGCATATGTTTCATCCTTTCAGGTTCAAACAAATTTAAACAGGTGAATTTTAAACAACAAAAGCAATCATAAAGTTGTATGTTTAAGCTAGAAGTGATGATAAGCAGGGCAGAACTGAATAGACTAGTAGAATCAGAGTAACTCACAGATGGGGAAGTTCCATGATGACAATATGAGTACTACACCAAGTGGCTCAGGCATAACATTAGCTTTGACTGGAAGGTATATAAGTGGTAGTTTGGCCTGCCAAGAGTATGTCATAACAATTACGGAGTGTTACTATTATTACTAGTGTGGAACTTAATCTCATTGTTCCATCTTTAGAAAGTTGCAAGGGAAGACATGCAGTATAAACACTATACAACTTTTTTTCTTAAATGGATTTATAGTATTAACTGACTTCAAACAATAAATCACTATAAAATTCATTCTACCAACCTCATGTAGTTGGGGTGAAGGTGATGAGGATTTTGGTGATCATTAGTCATAAATTTTAAATACTGCACAGGCTTAATTCTGATCAACTCACCATGAAAAACACATACAGTGCAACAGGTATGATGTTCCACCATTCCAAACAATTTCAACTTTTGTTCATATTACAAACATAATAATATAGCTAATCCAAAAAAAACATAATAATAAAGCTATGTTTCCATTCAAAATAATAATAATGCTATGTTAATCCTTTCAGCATTGGGGGTAAGTATGGAATCTTACCTTTTTGGGTTTCATCCATTGCTCAACATTGTTTAAAGCGTAGGTCGCAGATTTAACCAAAACACCTACCTGCAGAAACAAGCACCAATCAAGCAAACCACTAAGTAAATCCAGAAAGTTACCAACAACTGAAGGAAAATTAACTTTCAAAAGCATAGATTTAGGCTTTACTTCCAAAAAGTGATGTAGCTTAAATCCACTTAAGTAAAACTAGTTAATTCCCGATTTCATTCGTTTACACTAATACTCAATTTGGTTCTGGACTTACTTTTTATAGGACCCACTTTGTTATTGATTATGAAATTAGAACCTAATTTAGTCCTCATAGATATGTGGTTTTAAAGCAAGAGGATATTTTTACTCATTCTCTATATTTGATCCAAACTCAACTTTCACATCAGCTTTGAACTGTTGGACCCAATGTTGTCCTCAAGAAAGGAAGATATCTTTACCAACTAGAGACTAATTGAATCTAAATTGCATAGTTGGAGCAAATTGGATCTAAAAGAAATTTGATGATGAAATTGAGAAGTAGTGTATAGTGCAGAGACCAAATTCAAATTCACATGTAAAAAGATGCATTCAAATTCAAACGCGAGAACCAAATTTTGACAAAGTTATTACTCCGTACTAATTAACACCACTACACATGTCACTTCATCACTTTATATTATGAATAAACAAGGACTTTTTCCCCATAAACATTTAACACTTAAAGTTTATGTTTGCAATATCAACGTTATAACAGTAACACCAAACTTGCTCGTTGATTTTTAAAAACAAAAGTATGAAAGATTTGCACTTGAAAAGAGAAAATTGAAGCGGGAAAGAAGATTAGCCTCATCACGATAAGCTTCGACTCGGTGCTTGCCGAGATCCTGTTTAAGAGCTTGGAAGATCAAATCTTCATTGTCGGCGAGGAGTTTTAGTATGGCTTGAAGTTGAGCTTTCCTCCATTCAAGTCCTCTGGTTTTCCCACTATCGAAAGTCTGTCTGAGCTCGGTCAACGCTCTCTCTATTCCCTCCACAGCCATATCCGTCATCTTTGAATGTTTCTGCGCTTTCCTTCTGGATTTTCACCTATACTCATTTATGTATCATCTTTGGTGGATGATGAGTGGATCCATCCGTCGCGAAAGAAATCGCGTAATGGCACGTGTACAAGTGTACTCTGCCGAGTTGACATTTCTGCAAAATCTAAATTATTGAATTTAATGCACCAAAACTCGTCATACATGTCCCCTCCCTCCCGAAAAGATTTGCCAATTTTGATTTTCACTTGGATTAATAAAATAAAAAATGTTTAGTTGAAATTTGTGCAGAGAAGAAAGAATTAACTTTAGTCAGATATTTCTTACTTTAAATAGAAATGGCAAATCTTTCTGGGATATCCAGAAAAGGAAATTTGACAAACCTTTTTAGGACGGAGGGAGTATAACTTTAGACATTAGTTTTTGTGATTCAAAAAAATTAGTCAAAACCTCGGTGTTATACTATGTATGATTCGTGCGCAAAAACCCGACTAAGAACAAATTTTACAAATTTGAAATCGTTTTTCCTAATAATATAGTTGAATATGCAAGTTATTTTGTCAAAATTTCTAAATTATACACAAGTACTAATCATTTTTCATTTATTTGACAATTACATCTATTTATGAAAGGAGTTTTGCTCATGAATAATAATAAAAACGCATGAGGATTTGACTTATTTTTAAAATTACAAGATGATAATGCGCTGAATTTATATTTCACGAAACATTTTGAAGCATTAAACCGTAAATTAATAAAAGCATAGAATAAACCGCGTAATGACACATGTACTCTTCACACGTGTTGCATTTTTATTATAAAAAGCATATTACGTAGCATTTTTTATTATAAAAAACATATTATGCAGCATTTTTCAGAAATAGAATCATATGCTTGGTTTTCCTTAAATTAATATGGCTAAACATTACAATTTTACATTTTTACATCCTGCAAAAAATGTTTTTTGTTGTTCTTCCTTTGAATTTTGGTTTTCTTTTTAGTCTATCGATGATAATAATGTAACCTCCGTTTAACCTCAACATAACACCGACCAATAGATTTCCTCAAATCCATTGTCATGTTATTCAAAAAGTATTTAACATCATTTTTTGAAAGTTTTTAATACTTCGTGTATATTTTTAAAATGGGAATACTTAATTTTACATTGTTTTAAAATTAGACATTATCCAACAGATTATACAACTGATATTAGTTTTTTTTGTAAGTGGAGTGGTTTTACAATTAGAGATTAATCAAAAACAAAGTAGTGCATATTATCGGGATGAAAAACAATTGCAGAGGCATAAAACAAAATGTGTCATATTTGCAGCGACTAAAAACATACACTAGTAGAAAAACTGCTTATAGTGACACTATTTTAGTGACACTATCTATTAAATTAGGCATTTATGACACTTTTGTATCAGCCTAAGTGATTTTACCACGTCAGGTGACACTCCATTTTTTAAAAAAAATCATAATCTATTTTTACGAAGTACGGAGTATATAGTTACTCCCGTCTGCTGGACTTAAAGCCCTCGATACACAGACAAGACCTAAAGCACTTCACATCTCGAATTGTGAAGACTACGAGAGTCGAGATCCAGAGTAGAAGAGACAGCCGTCGACCCGCATCCCAGGCTCCATAGTAGAAGAGATAGCCGTCGATGCCCAGCCAGCAGAAGAGACCGTCGTCGATGTAGAGGCCAGAGGCGGCGATCATTTTCTGTCAACGAAGCTAGGTCGTAGGCCGTCGCCTTTCAACTACGAGCGACTTCCAGGCTCCAATTTCAGGTTTTTAAAATTATTAATCTAATTATTTCAGTTGTTGTCAATCAAATTGTTCAACCAGATTCTTTGAGTATGATTCTACGGAGTTAAAATTTCAGTTTGGAACTTTATACTTTGAGGGCCTAGAGGCTGATTCTTTCTTCAATTATAATTTGGTAATTGATGATTTGTATTTATTTTGAGTATGATTGGTAATTGTTGAGGCAGAGAGATTGTTTTGTAGATTGGAGGGTGGGGGCAGTTTTGGGGTTTCCAATGTGTGTACTTATTTTGAGATATTGATAAATGGTTATTGTGAAAGAGGGAATGTTTCACAGGCACTTGGGTTACTGAAGGAAATGATTAGCCGAAAGGTATATGTGAAACAGACATTGTATGCTTTGATCCTTAGGGGATTATGTGAGGAAGGCTGACTGGAGGAAGGACTGAGATGTTCTGATGCAATGCTTGAAAATGCAAATGTTGTTTCTGGCATGATTTGGAGAGAACTTCTTCATCCATTGCTTCATTCAGATGATGTCAGCAGTAAAAACTTCTGATTTGGCACTTAATGCAGATAATACTACATTATAGTTCTCATTTGTTAATTCAGCAGCAATATTTGCATTTATAGAATTCTCCTCCCAGTCTTCTAAGATGATTTATGGGTCAATTCAGTCCATAAGAACTGCCTTCCCAATTTGTTTATTTTGGAAGAGAGATAAATATCAGTTCTGCTTGCTATTTTCAGGTGGTCTTGTGAAGATATTTCATGGATCATTTCTCATCCAAGCTGAAAATAGAAAAAGGGATATATGATGGGAAGGTTCTCAACGCTGTCGACCACAAAGATATCTACAAATTAACATGTAATAATCATTGAGAGCTCACGTGCTTCCAGCAGTTATGTGCATCTGCTTAGCCGCAAGTTTCTTTCAGGGCGAGAATGAAAGTTTATATGGTATTTATCCTCATTTTCATACTTTTTTTTAACCATTCTATACCTTGCAAAAACTTTTCCAAGTTAAATGTTCTTCTTACTTAAATCGTCTTTTTTCATTTTCATACATTGTAAAAACTGTTTCTACAATGAAAAGTTCTTACTTGCATCAGCGATCCTGAAATGCATTTCTTTTCCAATGTGAAAAAAAAACTTCATTTCTTTGAACTCCATATCTTTCACTACTAAGATATGATTATTTTCTTATATGAGTTCTCACCATTTGATAATTTCACTACTAAGATATGATTATTTTCTTATATGAGTTCTCACCATTTGATAATTTCTAGATTTGTTGACCCAGTAAAGCAATATTTCATTCTTACTAATACATATAAGTTCCTTGAAATGTTATATATTAACCCTATTTCACCTGATATATACAGTCATAGGTTGCAATGTGCAAGTTCCCGACAATAAAAGATGCAACATGTGGTGAAACTATGCCACGATGCTCTCTGGAATTTAAGCCAGAATACTTTGAACTGCAGTTTTCACAAATTGATGGTTCTAAACAGTGGAACTAATGGATGAAGTTCCAAGGCAATGCTTTGAGAAGTTTTGCTTATTCTCATATTCCCTTTTTTATTCTTTAATTTATTTGTCATGACTCATTAGGTGTAAAGAGTGGAACTGATGGATGAAGTTCAAGTGCGAGTAGTTATTATTGCAAATGGGAAAAATTGCCAGAAAGTCCAACTCTAATGTTTGAATTTACGGGACATAGATGAAACATCCTCCGTTTATATTCATAAATTATCAGTGGTTAAAATGTGGGAAGCACTTTATACTTTCTACTTTGTTATGAGCATACTATAGCATCTTAGCAAAATAATGGTTTCTAATGATTTTCTGTGAGGATTAATTAACTCCTGCTTTTGAATTGCATATCATCCAAGTTTATATGCTGATTGGTGGACATCCCTTTATCGTCGTAAAGGGATTCCTTATTTGCAGATCTGATTAGTGAGTGATACAGTTTCCTGTCTAAGAGTTTTTGTTGAGCAGCCCAAGCCCGAAAATAGCAGCTTCAACAGAGCATTAGCACCAAATCGAAGCTATGTGCCTTGTGTCCAGTAATAGAAGTCTGAGTGCAAACGTAGTAATAGAAGGATGGCTTCATTCTGTGCAGCAGACAATATGATGTCTATGTATAAGAAGAAATGTGAAGGCCCTATCAAGAATCGGGTAAAAGTTGGATTTGTTAGCGTTTTGTTATTGTTTTTTACTTATTGTTTCAGGATATGTCCCTATGAATTATGTAGAATGTAAATTCACATTTATGTGAGAATTTGAGATATAAATAAAACTATTTGAACTTTTGGTTATTCATTAGTATTAAATTATGATTGTAATCAATGTATCATGTGTATGATTTCATAGTATTAGCGTGTCATTGAGTTTTGTGATACCGTAGTGTCACTGAATTTTGTGATATCGTAGTGTCATTGAATTTTGTGATAACGTAGTGTCATTGAGTTTTGTGATATCATAGTGTCATAATATCGTGATAATATAGTGTCATAATTTAGTGACACTTTTCGTGACACTTTTTAAGTGTCACTAGAATCCACTTTCATTGACACTTTTAGTGTCACAGAAACTTTCAGTGACAGTAATTTGGTGTCACTGTAAGCCATTTTTCTAGTAGTGCACTACTAGAAAAACAGTTTACAATGACACTTGTTTACTGACACTACAATGACATAGATACATTTGCGACACTTATATATCAATGAATATTAATATTGTTGCTTCAACATATAACAGTGACACTTCATGTAAGTTATTTGTTCGCATCGGTAGTTTTGTAGAGCTAGAAGCTCTATCACTTCTCTACATCTGGTAGCTTGGACACCACGCCCGATGCCTGAGCGGCAGCGAGCCGCCGGCGGAGGGACCAGAACCTTCGACCGCTCAGCCTTCATACGTCGCGGCCGTAAGGGAGACATCCTCTAGCCGACGCCTGCGTACCCAACCACGCCTTTTCTCCGACGTTGACTTCCTGTATCTTCCACCCAAGCGACCCGGTCGATTCAATAACACACCGGCGGTCTCATTTACTACAGACGATATCCAGGTTCTATCTATAATTTCCAATTTGCTCTTGTTGGGACCTTCTCAAAAGGTCGTCCACCCCTTCCATCATCGATTAGAAAAAGCCCTGGATGCTCTAGGGTTCTCTGACCAGTTTTCTGTTGGACTAATTCAATCGAATCGGATCCTGATAAACATTGATTCTGACTCTGATTTCCAAAGGTTTTGGTTAAAAAAACATTGGGATTTCTTTGGTTACGCGATGAAGGTAACCAGATGGACCCCCTGCAATGCTACTGACTGCGACTCCCCTTTGAGTCCAATGTGGGTGGCCCTCGATGGCCTCCCCATTCACCTCCATGATGCTAGGGCTTTATTCTCCATTAGCTGTCTCTTGGAAAGACCTCTTCAAATCGATAACTCTACGGCCAATTTCACTAGACCCTCAATAGCCAGGTGTTATATTGTACCTGATGTTTTAAAAGTTTTGCCCCAAAACTTCCCTCCTGTTCTGCTTGCTTTCAGTTTGACCACACTACCACCATGTGTCCCCAGGATGAATAAAAAAAGATTATAAAACCTATGATGCTACCTTTGGCTGAGGTTACTTGTGATAAGGATATTACTGCCCCTCTTTGTGCCTCTATTGCTAACGTTGAATGTGTAATTATCTGTGAAACTACAGAATGTCCCATTATTTAGAGTGATGTTCCATTTTGTGCTACTGAAATCTTTGTCCCTGCTAACCATGCCAATGCAACCCCGTGTGCTGTTGGAGAGGTTAGAATAACACAAATCTCCTCTGAAACTGCTATATCTGCAGATGCCCATGATTTTGAGTATTCTGGTGCAACTACGTATGGTGCCCCTGTTACTCTTGATGTCACAGTAAATGTCCTGCAGGTTGATTATGTTGCACCTGGTAAAAGCCAGGTTACCACTGCCAATTTGACGTGCACTTTGTCGCGGTGTGCACTCAAAATAATAATACAATACAACAATTATACGTAGTATAATGAAGTAAGGTTCGTATCCACAGGGAAAGGAATATTTCTCTTTTTAATTAACTAGTAACAAAAGGGGGGGTTTAGGTTTGAGTGATTTAATTTAATTAAATACGAAGATGAACGAATTATGTGGTTTAATTAATGAGAAGGAGACTTGGCTTTGCTTTTATCCACTTAATGAAATGTTCGTCGATCCCGGTTATATCTTTAACTATCTTCCTCTCGAATACTCAATCGAGGAGTATATCCAATTCATCGAGGGTAGTTATTAATAACGAGACGCGTTCATTAATAAAACTTACTACCGAGTTAATATAGAACACGCGCCGTATATTCACTCGATAGTAGCAATAAAATCAAGATGAAAACGATTGAGATTGATAACCTCAACACAAGCGGTTTATTGGTTTAATCAATATAATTAATTCCCCTTGGTTTATTAACCATGAAACGCATGCATTAATAACCCAAGTTTACTACCGCGAAAGGACCGAATTAATAACAAGCGTATTAATCGACCGATTCTAGTAATAATTAATATATGAAACAAAACTAGTTGATCCTTTAAGTAATGTTCAAAATATTAATATGAAATATGAATAGGAATTAATTAATACTCAAGGAAGAATATTAAAGAAGATGAATCCTACTATAGTTAATATCAAGATGTTAACTAATTGTCATCTTAGTAACACTCCCCAATATTAACATAGAGGAAGATATAGCTATTACTATAACTAATGTCAAGATGTTAACTAATTGTCATCTTAGTAACACTCCCCAACATTGATATAGAAATAGTATTTAAAGGAAGAATTAATATTCAAGGAAGAAGATTAAAGAGAATAACTCACAACTTACAAATTCATTAAGCTTCAAAGTAGCAAAACCAAGATGGAAGAGTTTAGCTCCTCATTTGGAGACTAAACATGATGAAAAATATAAAGAAAGAACTTGTCTAAACTGAGCTAAGAAGTATATGTGAATTGGTTCTTTTATTGTGAAGGAAAGGGGTGTATTTATAGGCTTTTGGGAGCTGCAGGGTCTGATACCCGATCGGGTATAGAGGATACCCGATCGGGTATCTCAGGAAATTGCCCAGAAAGTCACTTTTCTGGGCATACCCGATCGGGTATGTCGGCATACCCGATCGGGTATGTGACAAATCTTCACGAAAATTTGCTCCCACGATCATTTGTTCCCGGATTTGATTTGGACAATCGAATCAAGTGAATACCCGATCGGGTATAGGCAATACCCGACCGGGTACATGAGTATTTTTTCCAAATCGAAATCTTTCTAGTCTCCTTGCACTTTCCTTGATCTTTTAAGGTCCAATCTTGATCCCTTCGATGATCTTTGACCTGTTTAGCTCAGAATAATCCTAATCTAAACAAATTACAAATAAAAATGAAAATAAAATACTACACCAAAAGTGTGTAATTTCCACAACTACAACTAATAAAAACTAGTTAAAAATACAAACATACAATCGAAAATTACACGAATATCAACTCCCCCACACTTAGCTTCTTTACTCGTCCTCGAGTAAAGTCAAATGTTTAACACTTCCAAATCCTCAAAAGTTCAACAATCAACAAGAAAAAGCAAAAGACCACCAAGGATAAAACATGTTTTTTTTTACATTGAGTTTTTAGCTCAATAAAAAAAATAACATCTTCTTGGGTTTCATGGCCTTCTATGCTCATTTTTTTTCTTCACCTCTTTTATTCTTCTTTTCCGTCAAGAGATTAAATGATGTTCTGCAAAAACAAATATATCTCTCATATCTCTCATTTTGCCTAGGAGCCTTTTCAGGTTTTCATCCTAGCATCTCTTTTTGTTTTTCCATCCTTTCCAATTCACTCATTTTTTTTTATAAGCCATTTTTGCTTAGATTGCCCGTTTTTGGGTTTTCAACCTAACTAGCATTTCTTTTCTTTTTTTTTGATTTGTTTTTTTTTTTGAAGAAAATAATGCAAGTTACAAGGTAGAAAAATTAAGTACGTACCAATGAGTGACTCCCCCTCACTTAGCTCGAAGCACTGTCCCTAGTGCCCGCCATCACCATCGTTTTTGTTTGTGTTTTTTTTTCTCGAAAATATAAAGTTGTGGATTGGGAGAGGGGTGAGTGCTTCCAAGAGTTTATGGATTAGAGGGTGTGTGGAGCAAGAGTAAAGTGATGAGAACAAGATTATGAATTTTTTGTGGGGTTTGGTGGAGGATTTGGATAGATTTTGAAGAAAGAAGGATAGGGTTATGAGGTTTGGGGTGATTGGGGTGGAGTTGTATGGTGTTTTGGAAGATTAAATATGAAAATTGTTGAAGAGGAAGCTGCTAGAGAAAAAAAACTTTAAACACACAATAATGTACCTCGCTTGGGTTGCCTCCCAAGAAGCGCCTTATTTAACGTCGTGGCACGACGCCATCATTATTCAGTCGTTCAAGCTTGGATCATGATAATTCACCTTCTTCACATTTCCACTCCTAGGATTTTCATAGGAATGCTCAATTTTCCGACTCTTCACTTTGGAAATCTTTCCAGGATCAAATATCCAGATTTTCATTGATTCATGTGGAGGGAGTGAGGGAAAGAAATTATCGTTAAACATGGTCAACGGAAGATGTTTTGATCCCTCAATTTTGTTGAAGATTTCAAAAATGTCATTATCCTTGTCAATTTTATGAGTTTCCCTCAAAATTTTTAGAATTGATGGGGATACCTCAAAGGATGACAAGGATAGATATTTGACCTTGAAACTCGGTTCATCCTCTTCTTTGACCAGCTGGGGCTCCGTGTCTCTTTCTTCTTCTACTTCTTCTGGATTTTGGATCTCCTTTTGCATTTCCTTCTCAGTTGTCAATGTGATTGCAAAAGTTTGCTGTTTAGGATCACATTCTATTTGAGAGGGAAGTTTTTCTGAATCCCTTGCTTCAAGCCTCCTCACGGCTCCGGCTATTTGACTCATTTGAGTTTCCAAGTTTAAAATGCTAGACTTGGTCTCATTTTGGAATTGCACCATGTTGTTTTGCATGGTGGTCATGTTGGTAGCAATAGCCCAGACCATATCCTCTGTAGACATGTTAGAGTTGGAGAACGGATCATACCTCATGTGAGGTACATCCCTTTTGTAACCAACCTCATCAATTTGTTCAAGGTATTCATCTTGGAGCTTTGGGCAGAAATCTGTTAGATGTCTGTGAGACATGCAAATGTTGCATGTCTTGGCATCTTGAGCTTTTGAGCTTAAGATAAATTCATTTATTAGAGAAGTCAAGAAGGAAATTTGACTCTCTAATGATGAAATGTTGGTATCCATACACTCATAACTCATGTAAGCTCAGAAAATAGAAGGGTAAGTTTTTTTTTTTATATATTTTTTTATATTTTTTTTTTGTTTTCGATTTTTATGAGATAAAATAAAAAGAAAAGTAATTGCCTTTCCCCGGCAACGGCGCCAAATTTGACGTGCACTTTGTCGCGGTGTGCACTCAAAATAATAATACAATACAACAATTATACGTAGTATAATGAAGTAAGGTTCGTATCCACAGGGAAAGGAATATTTCTCTTTTTAATTAACTAGTAACAAAAGGGGGGGTTTAGGTTTGAGTGATTTAATTTAATTAAATACGAAGATGAACGAGTTATGTGGTTTAATTAATGAGAAGGAGACTTGGCTTTGCTTTTATCCACTTAATGAAATGTTCGTCGATCCCGGTTATATCTTTAACTATCTTCCTCTCGAATACTCAATCGAGGAGTATATCCAATTCATCGAGGGTAGTTATTAATAACGAGACGCGTTCATTAATAAAACTTACTACCGAGTTAATATAGAACACGCGCCGTATATTCACTCGATAGTAGCAATAAAATCAAGATGAAAACGATTGAGATTGATAACCTCAACACAAGCGGTTTATTGGTTTAATCAATATAATTAATTCCCCTTGGTTTATTAACCATGAAACGCATGCATTAATAACCCAAGTTTACTACCGCGAAAGGACCGAATTAATAACAAGCGTATTAATCGACCGATTCTAGTAATAATTAATATATGAAACAAAACTAGTTGATCCTTTAAGTAATGTTCAAAATATTAATATGAAATATGAATAGGAATTAATTAATACTCAAGGAAGAATATTAAAGAAGATGAATCCTACTATAGTTAACATCTTGACATTAGTTATAGTAATAGCTATATCTTCCTCTATGTTAATATTGGGGAGTGTTACTAAGATGACAATTAGTTAACATCTTGATATTAACTATAGTAGGATTCATCTTCTTTAATATTCTTCCTTGAGTATTAATTAATTCCTATTCATATTTCATATTAATATTTTGAACATTACTTAAAGGATCAACTAGTTTTGTTTCATATATTAATTATTACTAGAATCGGTCGATTAATACGCTTGTTATTAATTCGGTCCTTTCGCGGTAGTAAACTTGGGTTATTAATGCATGCGTTTCATGGTTAATAAACCAAGGGGAATTAATTATATTGATTAAACCAATAAACCGCTTGTGTTGAGGTTATCAATCTCAATCGTTTTCATCTTGATTTTATTGCTACTATCGAGTGAATATACGGCGCGTGTTCTATATTAACTCGGTAGTAAGTTTTATTAATGAACGCGTCTCGTTATTAATAACTACCCTCGATGAATTGGATATACTCCTCGATTGAGTATTCGAGAGGAAGATAGTTAAAGATATAACCGGGATCGACGAACATTTCATTAAGTGGATAAAAGCAAAGTCAAGTCTCCTTCTCATTAATTAAACCACATACCTCGTTCATCTTCGTATTTAATTAAATTAAATCACTCAAACCTAAACCCCCCCTTTTGTTACTAGTTAATTAAAAAGAGAAATATTCCTTTCCCTGTGGATACGAACCTTACTTCATTATACTACGTATAATTGTTGTATTGTATTATTATTTTGAGTGCACACCGCGACAAAGTGCACGTCAAATTTGGCGCCGTTGATATTCGTGTAATTTTCGATTGTATGTTTGTATTTTTAACTAGTTTTTATTAGTTGTAGTTGTGGAAATTACACACTTTTGGTGTAGTATTTTATTTTCATTTTTATTTGTAATTTGTTTAGATTAGGATTATTCTGAGCTAAACAGGTCAAAGATCATCGAAGGGATCAAGATTGGACCTTAAAAGATCAAGGAAAGTGCAAGGAGACTAGAAAGATTTCGATTTGGAAAAAATACTCATGTACCCGGTCGGGTATTGCCTATACCCGATCGGGTATTCACTTGATTCGATTGTCCAAATCAAATCCGGGAACAAATGATCGTGGGAGCAAATTTTCGTGAAGATTTGTCACATACCCGATCGGGTATGCCGACATACCCGATCGGGTATGCCCAGAAAAGTGACTTTCTGGGCAATTTCCTGAGATACCCGATCGGGTATCCTCTATACCCGATCGGGTATCAGACCCTGCAGCTCCCAAAAGCCTATAAATACACCCCTTTCCTTCACAATAAAAGAACCAATTCACATATACTCTTTAGCTCAGTTTAGATTAGTGTTTTCTTTATATTTTCTATCATGTTTAGTCTCCAAATGAGGAGCTAAACTCTTCCATCTTGGTTTTGCTACTTTGAAGCTTAATGAATTTGTAAGTTGTGAGTTATTCTCTTTAATCTTCTTCCTTGAATATTAATTCTTCCTTTAAATACTATTTCTATATCAATGTTGGGGAGTGTTACTAAGATGACAATTAGTTAACATCTTGACATTAGTTATAGTAATAGCTATTTCTTCCTCTATGTTAATATTGGGGAGTGTTACTAAGATGACAATTAGTTAACATCTTGATATTAACTATAGTAGGATTCATCTTCTTTAATATTCTTCCTTGAGTATTAGTTAATTCCTATTCATATTTCATATTAATATTTTGAACATTACTTAAAGGATCAACTAGTTTTGTTTCATATATTAATTATTACTAGAATCGGTCGATTAATACGCTTGTTATTAATTCGGTCCTTTCGCGGTAGTAAACTTGGGTTATTAATGCATGCGTTTCATGGTTAATAAACCAAGGGGAATTAATTATATTGATTAAACCAATAAACCGCTTGTGTTGAGGTTATCAATCTCAATCGTTTTCATCTTGATTTTATTGCTACTATCGAGTGAATATACGGCGCGTGTTCTATATTAACTCGGTAGTAAGTTTTATTAATGAACGCGTCTCGTTATTAATAACTACCCTCGATGAATTGGATATACTCCTCGATTGAGTATTCGAGAGGAAGATAGTTAAAGATATAACCGGGATCGACGAACATTTCATTAAGTGGATAAAAGCAAAGCCAAGTCTCCTTCTCATTAATTAAACCACATAATTCGTTCATCTTCGTATTTAATTAAATTAAATCACTCAAACCTAAACCCCCCCTTTTGTTACTAGTTAATTAAAAAGAGAAATATTCCTTTCCCTGTGGATACGAACCTTACTTCGCTATACTACTTATTAGTGTCGTATTGTATTATTATTTTGAGTGCACACCACGACAAAGTGCACGTCAAATTTGGCGCCGTTGCCGGGGAAAGGCAATTACTTTTCTTTTTATTTTATCTCATAAAAATCGAAAACAAAAAAAAAATATAAAAAAATATATAAAAAAAAAACTTACCCTTCTATTTTCTGAGCTTACATGAGTTATGAGTGTATGGATACCAACATTTCATCATTAGAGAGTCAAATTTCCTTCTTGACTTCTCTAATAAATGAATTTATCTTAAGCTCAAAAGCTCAAGATGCCAAGACATGCAACATTTGCATGTCTCACAGACATCTAACGGATTTCTGCCCAAAGCTCCAAGATGAATACCTTGAACAAATTGATGAGGTTGGTTACAAAAGGGATGTACCTCACATGAGGTATGATCCGTTCTCCAACTCTAACATGTCTACGGAGGATATGGTCTGGGCTATTGCTACCAACATGACCACCATGCAAAACAACATGGTGCAATTCCAAAATGAGACCAAGTCTAGCATTTTAAACTTGGAAACTCAAATGAGTCAAATAGCCGGAGCCGTGAGGAGGCTTGAAGCAAGGGATTCAGAAAAACTTCCCTCTCAAATAGAATGTGATCCTAAACAGCAAACTTTTGCAATCACATTGACAACTGAGAAGGAAATGCAAAAGGAGATCCAAAATCCAGAAGAAGTAGAAGAAGAAAGAGACACGGAGCCCCAGCTGGTCAAAGAAGAGGATGAACCGAGTTTCAAGGTCAAATATCTATCCTTGTCATCCTTTGAGGTATCCCCATCAATTCTAAAAATTTTGAGGGAAACTCATAAAATTGACAAGGATAATGACTAATGTTGTGAGGAAGATATAGCTATTACTATAACTAATGTCAAGATGTTAACTAATTGTCATCTTAGTAACACTCCCCAACATTGATATAGAAATAGTATTTAAAGGAAGAATTAATATTCAAGGAAGAAGATTAAAGAGAATAACTCACAACTTACAAATTCATTAAGCTTCAAAGTAGCAAAACCAAGATGGAAGAGTTTAGCTCCTCATTTGGAGACTAAACATGATGAAAAATATAAAGAAAGAACTTGTCTAAACTGAGCTAAGAAGTATATGTGAATTGGTTCTTTTATTGTGAAGGAAAGGGGTGTATTTATAGGCTTTTGGGAGCTGCAGGGTCTGATACCCGATCGGGTATAGAGGATACCCGATCGGGTATCTCAGGAAATTGCCCAGAAAGTCACTTTTCTGGGCATACCCGATCGGGTATGTCGGCATACCCGATCGGGTATGTGACAAATCTTCACGAAAATTTGCTCCCACGATCATTTGTTCCCGGATTTGATTTGGACAATCGAATCAAGTGAATACCCGATCGGGTATAGGCAATACCCGACCGGGTACATGAGTATTTTTTCCAAATCGAAATCTTTCTAGTCTCCTTGCACTTTCCTTGATCTTTTAAGGTCCAATCTTGATCCCTTCGATGATCTTTGACCTGTTTAGCTCAGAATAATCCTAATCTAAACAAATTACAAATAAAAATGAAAATAAAATACTACACCAAAAGTGTGTAATTTCCACAACTACAACTAATAAAAACTAGTTAAAAATACAAACATACAATCGAAAATTACACGAATATCACAATGTCCCAGCAGTCTTATCTGATTGTGCAGATAGCACACTAAGTGTTGTTCTTCAATCTGTAATTAATGTTGATGCCCCGGCTAATGTCTCTACTGATGTTGTATTTTCTGTACCAGAAAAATGTGCCATCCCTGGGATTGCAGCCCCGAATGATGGTGTTCTTAAATCTGTCCCTTCGGTAAATTTTGATGGTGCTGTTCTTGAATCAGACCAAGCTATTCTTGAATCAGTCACTTTTTTTTCTTGAATCAGTCACTACTGCCAGTGATTTTACTGAGGCATTTGGTGCCTCAAACATAGTCCCCTCTGCTTATAACTGTGCTTCCATATCCCAGGATACCAATGATGTTGCTGAGGTCGTTTATGCCTCAAAGATAGTCCCTGCAGGTAGTCGATTTGTTGCCATAAGCCCGGATGCATTTGATCATTATGAACCTGTAACACCCGGGGTCCGCAAGACCCGAGGTAGTTACTTCGGACCAATAGTACTGTCCTCACAAACCACCACTAGCCTTTACCGCACACTTTGTCCTCACTCATGCGCGCCCTGAGAATCTTCCTAGGGGGTCACCCATCCCAAGACTACTCCCGTGCAAGCACGCTTAACTTTGGAGTTCTTAGCGGATGGGCTCCCTTAAAAGGAGATGCACCTCTCTTGGTATGAGTAGTACTATTAATCCGTTTATATTAAATCTCAAGTGTTACAATCACCCCCACTTAGGATCGCAACGTCCTCGTTGCGCCCTTGAACCAATCTCAAATCTCAATCAAATCCCAGAATCTTCCCCCGCTAAGTGCCTGCCCGATATCCAACGGGTCAGCACACTGTCGCAGGGTTGCTCTGATACCACCTGTAACACCCGGGGTCCGCAGGACCCGAGGTAGTTACTTCGGACCAATAGTACTGTCCTCACAAACCACCACAAGCCTTCACCGCGCACTTTGTCCTCACTCATGCGCGCCCTGAGAAACTTCCCAGGGGGTCACCCATCCCAAGACTACTCCCGTGCAAGCACGCTTAACTTTGGAGTTCTTAGCGGATGGGCTCCCTTAAAAGGAGATGCACCTCTCTTGGTATGAATAGTACTATTAATCCGTTTATATTAAATCTCAAGTGTTACAGAACCCCCGGTGGCTAGGCGGTAACCGAGGGAGTTCATACTACACGCGCAAGTCCTGATCTTGGAATCCCGAATGATGCTAAATTTGGAAATGAAGAACAACATTCTGATCCATCTTTAGCAATTAACACGGCTGATACTACACTTGATCCAGCCCGGTCCAATGATGATAATATATCTGAGGACACCCCCTTTATTACTAACCTTTCTGCTGCAGGTCATCCACATTTACCACCACAGGTAGAACTAGACAACTTTACTCCGGTGAAGGTGTTTGTGAGTATGTCTGAGAGACCATCTTCTCATATTACCTCTATTTTTTAAACTTTTTGTTAGTTTCATACCTCTTTATTATAACTTGTAAGTAATATGTTGATGGCTTAGGAGAAGATCATAAATAATAACCTATGCTTTATTAGGTGTTTGATCTATGTGTTTAACTTTGATTCAACGGTTGAACTTTCTCTCCAGGGTTGCAGCGCAAGGGAAGGTAATAAATGAAAATGATAAATTTTTAAAATGAAGACAATGCAAATCGGTTACTGAAGAATTTAGTTCAAGTTTATCCTCTACTCACCGTCACTTTGCAGCTCCTTAGATTTGCTGCTCAAAAATGTTCATGTGATTGGATTCGAATCCATGTTCTCAGTTCATGTTCTCCAAGATTCTGTGGCGCTAGTATCATTATCTTGAGTTTAGGAATCATCTTTGTGTTTTACATATTGCTTTTTACGCCCAAACAATTGACATTTTATATTGTTTAATCATAGATCACATATTTCAAAATTATGAAATATATAAGTCATTCTAATTTATTTTCTGTTTTGTTTTCTTCTTCCTCTGTTTTTCAGATAAAAGCCGGTAACAAAATAGAAGCAAGATGATGCCCTATCGATGCATGTCAAGTTGTCAACTAATATCATATGGAGCTTATTTAGTCCTGGAAAATTTCTATGGATATTTGGATTGTAAATGAATCATATGTAGTTTTGTATCATGTGGGAGTATACATTATATTATTGTCATTAACTCTTTGAATATCTTGTATAACAATTTGAGTAGTAAATAAAAATGTTGGTCTTGATTACTTGTTGAAACTTATCTCATTTAAATATGAATATGAAAATTAATAAATTTGGGTGTAAATTATATGATAATATGTTATATACAAGTTATGATGCTAGTGTGTCATTAATTGGTGTGACATGTTTGTTTTTTTAAAATTTATTGTTACAATTGTGTCATTATATTTTGCAACATTATAATGTCACTAATTTTCTGACACTTGTTTGTGACTCATATTAAATGTCACAATTTTTTACCTACATTGACATATATGAAGTGTCACAGAAACTTTCAATAACACTCATACTACTTTTCTCCTTAAATGTTGTGTCAAATCCGGCCTATTATAGAAAATATTCCAACACGGAGGGAGTATGTTACTTCGTATAACTTTCCATAAGTCTGTGGTCTCTGTAACATGTACGGAGTACTCAATATTGTAGTCCGTTTTCTAAATGTAATTCTTTTTTAGATTTTATAATTCCAAGCATATTAATTATATTTGTCAGTGGGTCACAATCAAACAAAATAAAATGAAGTTTGAACAAAGTAAAAAGTTATGGAGAAGTTAGGGAGTATTAAGCAAAAATGTACTTCATGGTTGGAATGAATTTAGCTAGAGTGCAAAAAATGTGAATTTAGCTAGAGTGCAAAAAATGACATGTTATGGTCAACTGTTCAAGTCTATTTGGTCATCTCTATTTTCAACATATTATCCTTATCATTTAATTTTTTTTTATCAAATACGAACTGTTGATTTCAGTGCTGAATTGCACGTAGTATAATAATTAAAATAAGTAAGGTCAAAGTTTTTTTCTAGTTGAATTTACTGAAGTTAATTACTGTTGAGGATCATTTTAGTCATTTTTACTTGAGTTTTTTCTTCACTTTATTAATTAAATTTATTCTAAACATAATTTCTTGTAATTTAGCACACTCAATCACTTCAACCAAAACTTAAATGTATGTAACTGATTTAGTCAATTTCATTGTTACTAAACGAACCATATTATTGTTTTTAAATTTATTTCATAAATAATTTCTATATACTTAAATATATGGAAATTTGTTCATTTTTCCTTGTAACTGTTTTCATTTTCCCCCCAAAAAGTTTGTACTTCGTATTCATTTGAGTTATTTAGATCTACATTAAATGCAGTATTTATGTATTAAGAAAAATGCCTAAAGTAGGATCATATCAAAACTTGCTCACTTCCTAAAAATAGGATCAAGTAGTTTAAAATTCTTTCAATATGACTTCTTGTTTATTATTAGACAAAAGTAGCATTATAGGGTTGAAGCTGTTCCCCACGTCGCGAGATCGTGTATCGCCTGACAACTTCCCCTACCCCCACCCACGCCACCGCTGGCACTAGATTCATCCAACATTAACTGATTAACCTTAGTTATGAAAGGAAACTAGGCAAATAAATATATAATTTATTTAGGCTTAAATATATAATGGTGCAAAACAATATGAGAGGAAGAGAAAAAGTGTAAAAGAAAAGATAAAAAATAGAAAAAGTGAAGGTGATTGAGTATTTTAAACGAAAACTTACCAAAAAAAGGAAAATTTAGCAATTATTAAAATATCATTCCGAAAAAGAAAGCGTGCCAAACATTCCAATGCAAAAGGAGTATACAAATATACTTATGAGATGATTGAAACATGGAGAAGAATGCCATATGTGAGAGTAGAATGGAAGAAGAGTAGAACCAGATCGAATGAGGATTGGCAAAATGTCACTACTTCTTCTCTTCTTTTTCCTTCACTAATTTCTCTATCTCTAAGGATGGATAGAGAAATCTATATCGTGATACTATAGAATTTATTTAGGAGCACATAATTTTGTTTTTTTAACCCAGAAGGCAAACTACCAAAATCTTAATGTCGGGGAACATTTACCAGAGTTTTATTAGAAAATGAAAGATACAAATGAGAGGGGGACCAAAACCAAAACCTCTCAGGAGACATTCCTCCACCAAATACAATCAAAGAAGCAAAAGAGCAAAACAAAATCATCGGGGGAACTAGGCTTGATCCAATGAAATACATCAAAAATAATATCGAAAAGAAGGAATACCAAACAAATCAGAATAATAAGCTCTACGGGCTGAGTCCGGAATATCCTGAACCCGTTTAAAAGTTTGATGTGGGGCCTGTGCTTGATCTGCAAGATAATGTGAAGCCCAATTACATTCCCGCACACATTGAGTGAACTGAACCCCTTTCCTCTTTGCTGCCAGTAGAATTTCCTAAAATCCAACCTTCCACCTACCCGCTCCTCCATCGACATTCGACAATATACCTCAGAGCCACCTCTGCATCCATTTCTACAACGAATCCTGAGAACCCCTGTGCAATCGCCCATTGAGCAGCATGAAGAGCCAACGTAATCTCAGCTTTGAGTGGAGAGGGGACCGAAATAGGGAATGAAATAGCAAAGACCAATGTTCTAAAAGGTGCTAGGTGCTAGTCGGGCGCCAGCCCAGCGCCTAGTCGGGGACTAGTCGGAACATAGAAGTTGCATTTTATTTATATTTTTGCATAAATATGATAAGTAATATTGTATTCTAGTGTGAATAAAATACATATATACACATACATTAACAAACATGAATGATAGAATTATCATAATTAATCATACAGAGTATATGATAACTAAACACTTCACTTCATTATGTTATAAATATAAATAATAATAAAATTTAGGTATATATACCAACATATATAGTCTTTATTTAAATTCACAACTTCATTTCTTTATATCTATGGCTAAAGTTAAAGTACTTATATCGCTTAGAAAATTAAAATTGAAAAGTAAAGTAATTTTCGACGAATTTAGACGGCCTAGGCGGCCGATTAGGCGATCTGGGAAGGCAACTAGGCGCCATAAGCGGCCGACTAATTCACCTAGATGGTCATCCAATTAGTCGGAGCGCCTAGACGAAAATCGGGGCGCCCGACCACCGCCTAGTGCCTAGGCGGGGACTAATCGGGTGCCTAGAACGATGTTTCGAACAAAGTCAAAGACCAAAGCACCCTCAGAATCCCCAGAATCGCTCCACCAGCTGCTTCACCCGGTAAGAATTTAACATCTGTATTAAGTTTCCAACCCATATTAGGTCGTTTCCATTTCACTTCCTTATAATATCCACTCTTGAGCTTAAAGTTACTAGGAATCAGTTTCTCCTCATAAAGAATATCACCAACCACTCGATCTTAAGGCGCAGCTCAGACTTCCCGCAAGCCGTTCGGAAGCTATTCCTCAACAAAAATGGAAGTCAACTTGTGGGCCCATATCCCTATCAATCACCAGCTTTTTCTTTTGTCTGGATAATTGATCGGTGGGACCCATCACACACCAACTTTTCCAGATCCATCGTATTGTGTTTCTCCTCTTCGCTAGCTTGGTTCTGGGGAAAATGGAGATATAGTTAAGTTCTCCCAAACTGTCTGCATGTATTTTGGTCACCAGAAAGCTTGCGGTTTGTACTCCAGTGGGCGGCTACCTTGTCCGATATTCACTACCCCAGATATCAGTTGATACCATCACACTCCATGTTTCCCAAGGTTGCAACTGCTAGTCCTTCTGCAATCACTTTGTATGGAACTAGATTCTCACCCGTGCGTTGCACGGGATATATATTCAGTAATAGCTATAACATATGATTTGTTAACATTATTAGTTAGCACGTAGATGCTGGCCCAAAGAGTATAGATGTAATACACTTAAAAAAATAATAATTAAGGAAAAAGATAGTTTTTTATGGATAAGTAAAAGATGGTTACATCTAAAAAATGGTACGGAGTATGTTTTGAAATAAAAAAGAAAAAAATATAATAATAAGGTTTCCGCAGCAAGCACATTTTGAAACACTTTCCAGTAAACAACATTGGTCGTATGCTCAATTTGTTCATCACATTCACCTTAAATTTCATTTATCAATTGATATTTCTTTTAGTCATACTCAGGAAAGTTTCTGTAAATGACATTATAGTAAAAATATTAATAAATAATACACTACTAATATTCAACCAAAATAATAATCATAATAATATTATACTTACAATAACAACAATAATAATCATAACATTAATAATGAGAAATATTATACTCCCTCCGTCCCATTGTACTTTGCCAACTTTCCATTTTTGGTTATCCCAAAAAACTTTGCCACTTTCTTATTAAAGTAACTAATTTGTTATTCTGCACATTTCTCTCCCCTCTGCACAAATCTCAACTACACAGTTTTTACTATTCTTATTTCTCACCTACTTTGCACTTGGCAAAGTCCACCGGGACAGAGGTAGTACTGTTTTTACTTAAACTTATTTCAGTCTAAATCCATACCAGATCAGTTCAGACCAGAATTTGATAGTTGTAGAAACACAAAGACTATACGTTTACTACACCAAATCAGCTCAGATCAGATAATTTCAGTACAAATAAAAAAAACCTACAAATTAAAATACTAATATTTTAAGAAACTTTTTTTTGGATGAATTTAAATCAGACCATCGTGGGTTAAACTCTACTCCATCCTTCGGCCGCCTTGTTCATCCGTACATAGATCACCTCTCAGACCATCGTGGGTTAAACGTTTGTTCTTCCGCTCACCATCGTCCACTGGTGTGCTATCGACAGATGTTTCTTATTTTGGCTGAGGTAAAACCAAAGAATCTCAAACCACGTTTGCCATCGTTTCGTGATTTTGGTTTATCCCCTGCATCTGCGTCGTCCTACTGTGATTATTTGGAACGGTAAGTTAGTTGAATTTCTTTATCAGTTTGTCCATGCATACACTCGTTAATAGATTCATTTACATGGCTAAACAGCGTTCAATTGGTGCCTTGAAGATTTCAGATTTTTGGAGATTTGGTGATTTGGCCTTTAGGGATTTTGAGGTTTCTCCCTTTCTCCATCTGCAAGTGTTTGCGGCGAGTTGCGAATTGCAGTTGTTGAGTAGTTGCTGCCGGCTGATCTTTGTGTGGCTCGAAGTGGTAAGTTTTCTATTTTGTTAGTTTATTAGATTAGATTTTAAGCCTCATTTTGTTCTTTAAGGTTTAATTAGTCAATTAATTTTTTAGTTGTGTATCAGTTTTTGAATATATTTTGGATACGGCTACGCAGACTTTTTTAATCGGTTAAATTGGTATGTGATATGTGAAATACATAACTATTACACATATTTCAAACGGATTAATTTTAAAACTGACTTCTTGCATAGTTTTTGTTAGTAAATATATACTCGTATTTTTTAAAAGGTCACTATAATAGTTTGTTTAAGTAAAAAAGCAGAAAATTGAACTGCCCAAAAGTTTGTAAAATGACATTTAAATGACCAATTGACATTTAAATTGCCAAAAGTTTGACATCCAAAAGTTTCTATACCAGAAGTTTTTGCTTAAAATAATATATGTTGAAAATGACGTTTAAATTTTGAGATTAGAGTAATAGCATGTAAATTGAACTGCCTAAACTACTTAAAGCATAATACTAAAGCTTTTATTCAAGAAAATGTGTGAAACCTTGTTCTTCATTGAAAACATGCAAGTCTGCTCCTGTTTACACTATACTGAGCTACCAAAACTCATCTGCTTGCTGGTTATTCTTGGCCTTGCCCTGGGATAATCAAATTCCATGACAGCCCAGTGGCCAGAAAGTGTGTAACTGTACATAAGCCCTATTGATATATTTTTTTAATAAAAAGATTGCAAATCCACATAAAATTCTCATAGTTATTAATGTTTATGATACATGAACTCAGTTGCACATTGTAACTTATCATATCCTTTTTGTTCTCATGATGTTTATCCATACATATATGACACAAACATATACTGCATTTAATCCATATGGTACATTGTTCATGCATACTCACTGTAACTCATATAAAAGCACTCCATTCGTGATCCTTCACCAAAAAGATTTGATTGCATACACTTGATTTCTTGATCATAGACGTGATCAGAGTATACCAATCTGGGGCCATTTTACAGCTGCATGAATTCAATCCTCTTCATCATTGGAAACAACGTATAGTGTCTAAAGCCTCCTGCCAACTTTGGTTATTGTTAAGCATAGGTGAACCCTACTAAAACAACATGAAGTTTTATTTGCATAATTTTCGAAGAGTTTTAAGCATAATATTGCATAGTGGAGTACCTCTTAATCATTAAAAATAGCTTCCAGTGTATCCCCTCTCCTAAAATATGCTTGAACTTCAAAGACGCATACAACTCCCACTTAATTCCGAAGCAATGGTGCCCTGGATGCCTAACTGATTAAGTTGGATGTATATATACTACAAATTTGAACTGCTCTGAATATCAATGTCCATTTATCCAATGATCAATGGCATGCAATGCCATTTAGTTCGAATAGACAACACACAGTGCCCAATAAATTTGTTAAAGTTGTACTGCAAAATCTTAGTAAAGTAGATTTGCTTTGATATATGCAACCGATGATATATGCAACCCATTTAATTAGGACAACTATAGTGCAGGTACTACGCATTATACACTGGACAATGGAGTCACAATATCCGTGTAAATGGTCTGAATTAAATGCCCTTCAGCAGCATGCATTCATCATTAATATAGCATTAAATGTACTGTACTTTTATCATCAACTTGGTTCAATCTTCGACAATATAAAGGCTGTAGTACAAATCAAGAATGCTTTTTATTGAGCCACACAATCTGATTTCTTGGTTATTGAAACCTTCATTAAATGCTACTTACTTTAGGTCACAGATCCAGCTTGCAAACATTGGAGCCCCGATCCGACCCATTGAAGACCCGACCCGGACCTGTGGATGTGATGTTTTTGAGCGGGAACACTGTACATTTTTTCTTTTGGCTTTGTATAATAGAAGATTGTTTGTAGAAATTTAACAACACATGAGTCTTTTTGAACTGATTCCCACAGACGGCGCCAATGTTGATGTTTATTTCTTCAACCCTCAGGTCCAACAAGTAAGCCCAAGGATTTTGAGTGGATGTTGTGTGCATGAATATAAGATGTGCAAGCAAGTAAGATGGGCCAAGAAAGGTAAGCAAGTAAATGGACCGGGTATTATTAGAACCTAATAACTCCTCGATACAATACACTTGCTAAGGCTGAGGGCCGTTCGTCTTACACCTCGATAGAAGAGCAGCGAGTATTAAGCTATGAGCTAAAAGTAAGCTAGAGTGCTAAGGCAGATAAATTGTCAACCCCTTACAATGAAACAAATGCTACTATTTATACCACCAATGGGCAGTTGGCTATGCTGATGTGGTGAGCTGTGAATGGCTGATGTCCCAACCACCAAATCCCCAACATTAAATGCGTTTCCCGCCAGAATCTCGTTTTCCCCGTCCAATTGTGGAGATGAGTGTCCCCTTGATCCTGTAGCTTGCCCCTGGTGATACTGCAAAGGGTTGTGGAGACGTTCGTCTTCCCCTGCTGAGGCTTGTTGGGCCGTCCATAAAGGGATTATGTGGGCTGATCCTTGAATTGGGCCAACCCAACAAATATATTTATAGTTATATAAAAAACATTAAATCCATAAATAGAATAGTTATATTACTACTTCATAATTTCATGTTGATAATCCCCAATATGAGGAAAAAAACTATTGAATTAAAGTATATTGATCTTAACAAAGTTTAAAATACAATTGAGATCGATTACATCAATTACAAAAAAATAAAACAATTAAAATTACTTTGTACAAATTATTAAACAAAAATAAAAAAATATTAAACAAATATATTTAAAGATTATATACATAAGTGAAAAGTATATAAATAGAATTACTTTGTATTAATTATTATTGTTAATTGATTGATTAACTAGATAATTTCTACAGAGTATTTAATAAAAATGTCACAGATCACAAAAGTTATAAGATGGACGAAGGAACCTATTGTACCAACGTACTATAGGATATATACATTATTGCATGTGTGTATGCGTAAGCTAATCACGTAAGATGGGTGAGCTCACACTGCTTACATCATAGCTTTTTTACCCGACTCGTAAAATTCTTTGTGGAAAAAGGTGTTCAATTTAATCATAATGATTGACAATTATTAAAATTAAATAATAATTTAAGTTTTATTCATAGCTAGTGACATCCTCTAATAAAAAGAGTTAGGTCAATTATGGTTCATAACCGCTACCGCTCGTTAATCAATTTCATCGACTGCTTTAATGTTAATTATCATTTTGTTATATAATTGTCAACTATGTTTGAAATTGAACACTTTATCCCAATGAATTTTACGAGCGCGACGGGTAAAAACTACAAGTAAGCTATGACGTAAACAATATGAGCTCAACACATCTTACGTTATTTGCTTACGCATATGAAAAATGCTAGAGGTACACACTTTGTGTACACATTTTGTGTACACTCGTCTGTCTCTTAAGAAAATTTTGTCTGTCACAGACAATTCATATATGAGTTGTCTGTGACAGACAAAATTTTCTTAAGAGACAGACGAGTGTACACAAAGTGTGTACACAAAGTGTGTACCTCAAGCATTTTTGTACGCATATATACACATGTAATAGCCACGCCTATATATTTTTCTGTATTAAATAAGGTAATTGGAAAATCTTACTCCTTTCACTACAAGAAGTTAGAAATCCTTATTTGCTACGATTGTTTTGAACTATTGGAAGCAAAATACTATTTGCTGCGGTTGTTGTATAACCGCAAAAAAGATTTTTTTTAGAATTAAAAAATTAATCCACCTTGCTCTCTTTTAGCCCGCCTCTTACGGATTTCGAACTTGTGACCTCTAAAGCACAGTAGTGCACCCACAGACCATGTATTCACTTTCAAACCGCTAAACCATTGAAGGTTTTTAGTACACATAAATTAAATTCAGTATATATACTCTAAAAATTGTTATATTATGAATAAAGTAGTTTCTATTAATAGTTTCTGTAATTTTAAATGTAATAGCATGTGTAATATTATTTATGTTATTCCATTAGATATTTAGATCTAATATGTTTTTATTTAAAAATATTATATGCACACTACTACTAGAATATTCGATGCATACTTGAAAAGTAAATTATAAAGCACAAAAAACGTGAAAATTTATTGAAACACGATAAGATCATTCAACATACGATGTTGCACAGATCTAAAAAAATATATAATTTTTAAAAAAGATACCCAATCGGAAAAAACTCGAGCGTGAAACAAAGTGTATTTTTAGATATAAAAAAAGTTGTGTTTTTTGCCACGATAATAATCGGAACCGTAGCAAATGACTCCATTTGCTGCAATTCCTGCTATAACCACTGCATAAATGTTTTTTCGATAATTTCAAATACACTTTGACACTTTGTTTCGCGTTCGCGTATCTGATCGATGTAAAAAAAAAAATCAAACCACATATTTTTCCAAGATCTTTGCAATGGTGTATTTTATTTGAAAAAAACTACACTTTTGCTGCGGTTGTAGCTATAACCGCAACAAGAATTATAAAAATACTTCATAAGACATATTTGTTGTGGTTCTGACATGACCGCAGTAAAAAGTTCAAATTGAATAACTAATTACTTTTCATATTTCGTAGTAGTAATTAAAACTAGGAATTTGAAATCTATGTTACCCTATTTAGTTAAGTAACTATATCCATAAATGTAGATTGTTCATAAGCATTCTCGCTTTACAACTTTAATTTTCAAGGAAAAATCCCCGAAATAGGAGTAAAAAAATTAAATTCCAAAATAGGACTGTAATATTTTTATTCCCTAAATAGGAATAATTACTGTCAATTTTGGAAATTATTGTAATGATTAAAGTTTGATACTGCCAAAACATGTCATATTTAGGGAATAAAAACATGATAGTTCTATTTTGAAATATACAAATACTTTTAGTCCTATTTATATTAAGAGAATATTAATTTCCTAATTTATAATTACTCCGTGTAAAACAACAACCTTGAAGTTAGCAGTGAAATTCAAAAAATGAATCAAACTTTATTAAAGTGGACGCAATGCGTAAAATACTATCGGGTAGCGGTAACCCAATAGCGCCGCTAGATGGCCATCTTCTATCGATATATATAAATCATAGATAGATGCCAATAACTTGAATATATTGTGAAGCTAATTAATTAATTAATGATGGAAGAAGGCGCGGTGGTGGAAGTGAAAATAGAGGCGGCGGCGGGGCAGGCGAGCAGGTTGTCGTCGTCGAGCAGCAGAGTATTCCCGGTGCCGGCGACGGGCATTCTGCCGACGGCGGCGGCAGACATTTATGAGGATGAGACGCCGGCACAAATGCTGGCAGTTGGAGGAATAAGCGTTCGGGGAGAATCAGCTCTGGAGAGAAATGCGTCCTACAAAGAGTTGGCCCCCATAGATTCTCAGCTCCCCATTACAGAGTCCAGAAATGGCAACTTTTTCTCCGTCACTTTACTTTTGCTCTCCTCCGGCATCGGCCTCCAGGCCCTCCTCCTTCCCGTTGCTTTCACCTCCCTCGGCTGGTATGTCTTTTTATCCGTATCTTATATTCCGTATCTAAAGATTCAATTTTTTAATACAAGTATGATCTTACCTTAAACTACCTGTATATGAAAAAATCTGGATCCTGTTAATTCTGAGTATATAGAAAAGACTAGATTAATTTGTTAGGTCAACGTTAGTAATTAGAATGTTACTCGTATTTGATTATTAGCTTGGAGTACCTTAAATTTAGCTTAAATTACTCCGTATCATATTTGACCTTTAAAGGAAATTTTGGTTTACCTAATTTATCCTCTTTCCTACCACATGTTATTTGTATTCTCAAGCTAAGGTTTGATATGTGTGCGTGATTAGTATATTTTTATTTTCTAAATATCAATAATTAGGATCATCTTTTATTATTATTATATTTTAAATACCATAGTATTTTTCAAGCTTGTAACTAATTACAGCTGCTTAGAAAATAACAATATTGAGTAGTGCTCATATTTTGGAATTAAAAAATCCTATTTCAAGAATTTTTCCATTTTTTACGGAGTATCATTTTATTTTATAATAAATTCGTATGTGATCACAAGATTCACAACAACTTCAAAATGGGAAAGTTCCCGAAATATTGTTCTTGTTTAGCTAATTTATTTACTCTTTGGTGGAATGTAGGGCATGGGGAATAATATGTCTATCACTTCTATACGTATGGCAACTGTATACCATTTGGCTATTGGTGGACCTTCATGAAAGCGCCGCCACCGGGACCCGTTTCAGCCGATACGCCCATCTAGCAATTGTAGCTTTTGGTCAAACCGCCGGCAAGTTGACCGCCATTTTCCCCACCATGTATCTTTCCGGTGGGGCATGCGTTCTATTCATAATCAACGGCGGCGGGACCCTTGAGCTATTCTACCACACCATGTGCGGCGGCGTAGAGGACCCAGGCTGCCACGGCAAAGGGCCCACCGGCGCAGAATGGTTTCTGGTCTTCATTTCTCTTGCCATATTGGTGTCCCTCTTCTTCCCCAACATGCATTCCTTGTCCTCAATCGCGGCCATTGGTTCGGTCACCGGCGTGGCCTATTGTACTGTTTTGTGGACACTGCCCCTTAGCAAGGGCAGGCCGGAGGGAGTGGTTTATGACCCTCCACTGGTTTCTACCTCAAAGGTGGACAGGTTTCGGGACATAGTAAACGCGCTTACCCTCATCTCTCTTGCATTTAGAGGTCACAATCTCATCCTAGAAATACAAGGAACCATGCCCTCCAATGGTACGCCAATGCGACGTCGTATGTGGAGAGGGGTTATGGCATCTTATGCTGTCATTGCATTGTGTCATTTTCCATTAGCCATTGTCGGATATTGGGCTTATGGCAATCTGGTACGTAATATTCTTTATCTCCAATAAATTATGAAGTAATAAAGTGCTATATTAATGACCTGTTTGTTTGGGGTTAACCTAGATTATTGAAGGTTCAATTTCTAGTTAACCCCTGTATGTTTGTATTTTTGCAACAAGAATCTAGGTTTTGTGTTAACCTCACTTAACTCCCGAAAACCTGGAAGAATCATAAATTGAAGAACCTCCGAATTGGGGATTTTGGAGGTTAAATTCTCGTTTAACATAAAATGAGCTAGATTACCTTCATCCAAACAACATTTATTACATTAACCTAGGTTCACCTTCTATATTTCCAAACAATATTTTACATACGGACCTAGGTTCACTTAGGTTAACCTAGTTTTTATTAAAACTTAGATTTACTTTATTGGACTAGGTTTACTTAACTTTACTCTATCCAAACAGAGCATAACTATTAATCAATTTGACATACAGATGCCTAGAACATACAGCAGAGGAGGAATTCTAAATGCATTTGCACAATTTCACCGAGACGACATCTCGAAATCCGGGATGGGAGCAATATACATGATTATCATCATAGCTTGCCTATGCAACTTCCAAATATATGCAATACCAACGTTGGACAATTGGGAGAGAATATATTTGACCAAGAGAAAGAAAAGTGGGTCTAAATGGTTGCGGGCAAGTATCAAAGTTCTATTTGGTGGATTAACATATTTGGCAGCTATGGCATTCCCCTTTTTGGGGAGTTTAGCCGGCTTTGTCGGCTCCATCACGCTGCCTCTAACTTTTGCTTATCCATGTTTCATGTGGATTGCCATGAAAAGCACACGCCGGTGGAGCTTACTCTGGTGTCTCAACATGGCTCTTGGCTGTTTGGGAATGTTAATGTGTTTAGTAATGGCGACGACAACCTTGTGGGATTTGATAGCTAATGGCTTGCGGGCTAATTTTTTTCGGCCGTGAAATATGTACTTATCATTCCAGCATTTTGTAAAATATTTTTTGAGTTAGTTTTTTTTTTGGGAAAGTTCCCGAAATGGGACTAAAAAAGTTTGAAAATTTCAAAATAGGACTATATATCATGTTTTTATTCCCAAAACAGGACTAATTACTGCCAAATTTGGAAAATACTGCCATGTTTGAAGTCTGGTACTGCCAAAACATGACAGTAATTAGTCCTATTTTGGGAATAAAAACATGGAAGTCCTATTTTGGAATTTTTCAAACTTTTTTAGTCCCATTTTGGATAATATCTTTTTTTTTAATATATGCTTCTAATCTATCATCTATGTACTTGTAACCATAATGTACCCAAAAAATAGTTTTGGCTATCTTGTTAACGATAATCTCAACTTTTGGATAGGCTCGTTACTAAGCTATTTACGTAGTACTACCTCCGTCTCATAAAACTTTGACAAAGTTAACCGACACGGAGAATAATAAAGTAAAAACTGTGTGGTTGAGGTTTGCGCAGAGAAGAGAGAAATAACAGAAATCACAAAATAATTGATTAAAATGAAAAGTGACAAAGTTTTTTGGTACATACCTAAAAGAAAAGATTGACAAAGTTTTAAGGGACAGAGGGCCTGAGGGAGTATTTAACTTCACTCAACTTCGAGATTTGGTCCAATTTGAGGTCTTACACTTTTCGATACAAAAATTGCCGACGCCAACGGCATATTTTCGGTAATTTTTTTTTATCGAAACTATACTTTACGGTGAAAAAGTCCCTAAATTGTACAGATTTCTTGATAATAAGACTAAATCTTCCATCGAGTAAGTTTCAGAAATAATAATGAACACAATCAAAAGGTACAAGACTAAATTTACAAATTTATCCATCTTTTTAGGATTACACTATTGATTACGGCCATCTAATAGGATATACAAAAATGAAACATCAAAACTATAAAAACACACAAAAACCCCAAAACAAAACACTAATTTGGATTAGAATTGAATTACTCTAATTATAAAACAGTCAAAATTTTCAGTTTAATTTAGATAAAACAAAACATCCAATATTAGCTATTGGAATATGGACATCCAATAGGATATCTAAACAATAATATTCAACATCCAGAAAGCAAAACACAAAATTTGGATTAGAACTGAATAGCCCCAATTAATTATAAACGATCAGAATTTCGGTCTAGTACAAATCCATTTAATTATACGGAGTATAATTTTACAAATCGATATTTCATTATGTTGCATTGCAAAAAAAAAAAAGTGAAGGACCTAACACTTATTAATTACAAATTGACTTGTTTTGTCAAGACTCAATGCTAAATTTTACATGACAGCTTTTGCATAAATTTTGGCTCGAATTTGACAAATATATACTAGTTGAATTTTTTTTACAAAACCCTTTTCAAAGTCATTTTGTTGCAAGATATTTGAATGTTGACATGCAGCCAGGGGTGGAGCCAGGGAGGGGCTGGAGGGGGCCTCGGCCCCTGCAAGAAAAAAATTCTTAACTATATATTATGTATAAATACGTTTAATCTATAGAAAATATGTTGATATTTATAACTTTGGTCCCTGCAATGTAAAATTTTTAAGGACCGACCCCCTCAACCATAAATTTCTGGCTCCGCCACTGCATGCAGCCATAAAAAATAGTCGTATCAATATTTGACAAATCAATATTGAATTTGTTATTTTCTTTAGTCTTTGTATTGATATTGTTATTCAATATTTCCACAGTTCCAAATTGAATTGCAATTTACGGATTTTAATGTTGATTGACAACAAAGTTAAATCATCATCGTTGGAAGTTAAATCAGTTATACTTCTTACGTAATAATTAAAATTTACATATTCGAAACCTCATTCAAAGTTATTATTTGTAAAATTTACGGATTTACAAATTTAATTATTAAGTTCACAAAGTCCAAATTAGAATATATAAAACCTTGATATGTTACTCCGTAAATAAGTAGATAAAGTGAAACTATATATGTTGACTAAGAAAAGTTGACATTACAAATCATCTTGAGGAGGAAGTATTACTTTTGTTAAAGTTTACGGTACTAATAAAATGATATGAGCACAAATTTGTTAACAAGCAACTTCGTATATACTTGAGCATATCTATATATCGACCTCATCAAATGCTCAAATCAAACACCGATGAACTATCGAGCCAAAATAGGAACCATCTTTTCTCTAAATAAAATACAATACTTCATTGGGATACTTTTAGCAAATATTTCAGACAACTACTGTACGTAAGGTAATTATAGTTACAAAACGGATATGATACGGAGTACTTCCTAGTAGTGAATTTTAATAAAACACAAGAAATTTAGGAGAATTTATAAATCATATGCAACCAAATAATATAAAACTTATGAGTCTCGAAGTTGAAGAAGAGTGATTGGAGATACATATTTAGGATCTCCTTGGAGAAGTTTATTGGAAATAAGGATATTAGCAGCCTCACTCGGGTGGTAATGATCCCAAAATACATATTTGTCGCGATCTCGACACATATTTGATGCTGGTCCGCATGGAACTATCCATGCATATTGCCCGCCTGTGTTTCCACAACAAGCCATAGTGGCTGTGGTAAATCCTGCACAATTGTAGTCGTAGTTTTATACAGAGTACTAATTAATTAATTAAAAGCTGATGAGAATGGTGACATTCAAAGTTATGTATGAGCTGAGGGTTAGTTTTGCAAATTCAATACTCCCCAACTAATTGGTGAAATATCATGAAGATGAAATGTAATTATTTCTTGAAGAATCAAATGTATGAGTTAATAGAAATAAATGTATGAGAACAAGTGTTTGATAATAAAATGGATTTCAATTGAAAATGATTAAAAGTTGAAAATGACAATGCAAATGATGAAATTGATAAAGCGAGAATTACTGCCAAATCCCATATGAGTAGACTATTGTCATCCTTAAACCCTCATTTGTTAGTTGGGAGTATTAAATGTGGGGGTGTATTAAACTCCATGAAAGTTCTCTACACCCCCAACTAATAGAAAAATTGTATGAGAATAAGTGTTGGAAAGATATTGTTGATGGTATTGGTCCACCTCAACTTGGCCTAACCCTTACCCATGCTGTTTTTGGTCCACCTCATTTAATAGTTTGGTCTCCTATTAAATATCCCTGGCCCAATTGGGCTGTCTGCCAGACCAAGCCCATATGCCCCTTTTGTCCACTACCCAGCCCGTGACCCTTTGTGGCCCTTGATATACTTGTCTGGTTCCTTCTCGAACCTCCTATTTCTTTCGCTCTTCCTTCTCTCTATCCGTGGAACTTCTCAGTCGGTTATCCTAGATCTAGAGTGAGAGAGTACCAGCCTCACCTGAGCCTTAGCTCTGGCTATACTCCGGTGACGCTTTGGGGTTTCCTGTGGGGGTCTTCACTCTGGTTCTGGTTGTGTGGTGAGTTCCTTCACCGGTGGGGCTTCTGGGTTGGGGCTTGGGTACTGTGAGTGAGGGTAGTTGATCGTTGCCCTTCAGTTTCCCTTTTTTTGCAACCTTGGTGGTGAATGTGAGCTAGCCTTTGGGCTATTGGTGTTTGAGGTCTGAGCCGGTCCGGATTTCCAACAGTGGTATCAGAGCTTGGACGCTGCTGCCTCTCGCCGACGCCGGAAGCTCGCCGGAGAACTCCCACACTCGGTAACGCCTGGAGCTTCATCGGAGATTGGTAAGTCGGGTTGTCTTTCAGTGACACCCGCTCAGGTATAAGCCTGAAACCCTAACCTGTGGGCTGCCGGAGTGCCACCGGCCTCTGTGTTGCATGGGTGGACTTGTAACCCTAGGTTATAAATCTGCCGAGTAGAAACCCTAGAACAACCGTTGCATGTACAGTATCTGTTAGCACAGATCTGTAGAAACCCTAGGTGTAATTCGGATGTGCATGAGTGGTCCAATCTGTGTCGAACTTGGCCACTAATTGTCTGTGAACTTTGATTGGCTTATTAAATTGACTTTCTGTGTGTTGTGGTCTTTAATTTGCTATCTCCTCTGTGTTATTGCCTCTGCACTTCCTCTGTATTGTTGTAGCTTGCCCTGTTACTATTGTATTTGTCACTTCTTTGCTCAAATCAGTCTTGTCAATTCATGTTCTTGTTGTTGAGTTCTGGTAATAGTGTGGCTTCTAACCCCTAGTTGGCTAGGGCACCTGAGGATAGGGCTAAGTGATTCCCTGCCAGCCACCTCAGTGGCCCCGGAACTGCGTGGTCACTTAGTCCGCTGCCCAAACCACTAGGGTTAGCCTTTATATTATCTGTATCTCAGCAGCTTAGTGTATTGACTGCTATCATGGCTTCAAACCTATATGGTATGATGCCTTTTAATGGTAGAACTGACTTTGATATATGGAAACAAAAATTAAAATGTGTGTTAATCCAACAGAAAGTGTTTAGAGCTGTTACTGGACAATACTTAGAAACAGAGGATAAACCTAAACAAGTTGAGATGAATGAAACAGCATGCTCTACTATATACTTAAACCTGTCTGACTCTGTCCTTAGGAAGGTTGGAGTCATTGAGTCTGCTAAGGCCCTCTGGGACAAACTTGAGTCTCTATATACTGATACTTCCCTTCCTGGCAAACTGTTTTTGTTGGAAAAGTTTTTTAGGTTCAGACTTGACCTAACAAAGGATATTGATGAAAACCTAGATGCCTTTAATAAACTAATACAAAACATTAAACAGGCTGGGGATAAACATATAGATGACTACACTGCTATAGTTTTACTCAATGCTATACCTGATTCCTATAATGATGTTAAGTCAGCCATCAAGTATGGGAGGGATGACATAACCCTAGATGTTGTTATTAATGGCCTGAGAAGTAAAGAACTGGACTTAAAACATTCTAGGAGTCATCACAGGGAATCTGGGGAAGCTTTGTTTGTTAGGGGAAGATCTAAAAGCAGGTCTAGACACCCTAAAAAGGACAATCAGGATAAAAATAGTAGACAACCTGGTAAGAAGAGGTTCAAGTCTAGAAAAAGAGTTTGTTATAACTGTGGCAACCCAGGACATTACATTAAAGATTGCACCCTACCTAAGAAGAATGACCAGGCTAATGTTGTGACCAATAAGGTTGTAGAAGATGAAGTTTTTATGGTCTGTGATCAAGCCAATTCTGTGCTTAGTAGTCTGACTGAGAGTGAGTGGTTAATAGATTCAGGTTGTACCTACCATATGACACCTTTTAGGAATCTGTTTACTTCCTACACTTTGTGTGAAACTGGTTTTGTTTCTCTAGCTGATAGTAAAAGGTGTAAGGTCCTTGGTATTGGTGACATCAGTCTAAAATTTGAAAATGGAACTGTTTTTCAAATTAGAAATGTTAGACATGTACCTGATTTAAGGCATAACCTACTTTCAGTCTCTGCTTTTGAAGAATGTGGTCTTGAGGGTAAATGGGGAAATGGGTGTATGAAGATTTTGAAAAACTCCCTTGTTTTATTCAAAGCCGTGAAACAGAATAATCTATATGTTGTCCAAGCTAAACCATTTTCTGAAAATGCTAATGTTGTACTCAGTGACAAGTCTGTGCTTTGGCACCAAAGACTTGGTCACATGAGTAATAGAGGATTAAACATTTTGCAAAAAAATGGGTCTTTTGGAAATGACTTGGTGTCACCTATACCTTTCTGTGAAGGTTGTGTTCTAGGCAAGCAACATAGGGTTCAATTTCCTGTCTCTAGTTACCCTAGTGAACCTAAGTCTAAATCTGTCCTTGACTACATACATGCTGATGTGTGGGGTCCTTCCAGTGTCCCTACCCATGGGGGTAGGAGGTATTTCCTGTCCTTAATTGATGATTACTCTAGGAAAGTCTGGGTCTGTTTGCTAGAACATAAGTCTGATGTCTATTCTAAGTTTAAGGAGTGGAAGGTTCTTGTAGAAAACCAAACTGGGTGTAAGGTTAGAACCCTTAGAACTGATAATGGCTTAGAATTTTGCAATAAGGACATGGATAGTCTATGTTCTGAATGTGGGATTAGGAGACACAAAACTGTGCCCTATACTCCCCAGCAAAATGGCCTAGCTGAAAGGATGAATAGGACTCTTCTAGATAAAGTTAGGAGCATGTTGTCCACTTCCGGGATCCCCAAGAAGTTTTGGGGAGAAGCAGTCAACACTGCTGTGTATCTAATCAATAGGTCTCCTTCTGTGCCTTTAGGGGGTAAAACCCCTGAATCTGTGTTCTCTAGAAAGTCCATTGATCTGTCAAACTTGAGAGTTTTTGGGTGTGCTGCTTTTGTTCATCAACAGACAGATAAGCTTGATCCTAGGTCTAAAAAGTGTGTGTTCCTAGGTTACCCTGAAGGTGTAAAAGGCTATAGGGTTTGGGATAGAAATCAACCTGGTTTTAAAGTTATTATAAGTAGAAATGTGATATTCAATGAAACTGATTTTCCTTGCTTAGTTAAGACTGTGACTGACCTTGAAACTGAACCGAATGGCACCCCTCAAAGTGAGGTGGAGCCTGTGCAACCTGCTGCCACCCCCCTGTTTACTAAATTGGACTCTTCTGATAATCCTGACCTTACCAACACTATGCATGATACCCACTCTACCTCCAGTGAGGTGGAGCTGCACACTGATTCTAATAGTAATGAGAATATGCATGAAGTGTTTACTGAGAATGATTCTGCTGATAATTCTCATGATACTGATGATCAAGGTCTAGAAGGATATCAATTGGCTAGAGATAGAGTTAGGAGAAATATAAGGAAAATTTCTGATAGCATGACTGATTATGCTTTTCATCTCTATGATACTTCCTTGTTTGCTTTCTCTGTTTTTGAAACTCTTGATTTGAATGAACCTAGAACTTACCAGGAAGCCCTTGCCTCTAGCGAATCTAAGAATTGGCTCAGTGCTATGAAAAGTGAAATAGATTCCCTTAAGGTGAATAAGACTTGGACCCTAGTGCCTAGGACTCCTAATTGTTCTGTTGTTGAGTGCAAATGGCTTTTCAAAGTTAAAGAGGAACCTAATAATGTTAGGTTTAAGGCTAGGTTAGTTGCAAAAGGTTTCACTCAAAAGGAAGGGATAGACTATGCTGAAATTTTTGCTCCTGTAGTAAAATTTACTACAATTAGGATGATGCTTGCATTAGTTGCCCATAATGACTGGGAAATGAAGCAGATGGATGTTACCACTGCCTTTCTACATGGAGAATTGGATAAGCAGATTTTTATGACCCAACCTGAGGGTTTTGTTGACCCTAAGTACCCTAGGCATGTTTGTCTTCTTAAGAAGGCTCTCTATGGCCTTAAACAGTCTCCTAGGCAGTGGAACATTAAATTTGACCAATGCATGTCCTCCCTGAGTTTCAAAAGGTTTGATTCTGATCCTTGCTTGTATTTTAAGAATACTGCCTCTGTATTTGTTTTCTTGTTGATCTATGTTGATGACATGCTTATCATTAGCCATTCTGTGAATGCCATTAAGACTGTTCAAAAGTGCCTTTGTGAAAATTTTGCTATGAAGGACCTAGGAGATGCTAAGAGAATCCTAGGGATTAATATAATCAGGGATAGGAGTAGATGTACCCTTACCCTGAACCAGACCTCCTACTTAGACAAGGTCTTGAAAAAATTCAACCTTGACTCTGCCCAACCTGTAAATGTTCCTTTAGCACCCCATTTTGTGCTAAGCAAGGACCAGTCCCCAAGGACTGCTCCTGAGATAGATAGGATGAAGACTGTACCCTATTCCAGTGCTATAGGGTCAGTCATGTATCTCATGGTAAGCACAAGACCTGATATAGCTTATGCTGTTAGTTGCTTAAGACTGCCCTTAAATGGCTTCTTAGATACCTTAAGGGTACTTCTTCTCATGGTCTTGTGTTTTCTAAAACTGAAACTGGTATTTTGCTTACTGGCTATGTTGACTCCAATTATGCAAATGATAGGGATAATAGAAAGTCTACTACTTCCTATGTTTTTACTCTGTGTGGTTCCTGCATAAGTTGGAAATCCCAACTACAACCTATTGTTGCACTGTCCACTACAGAATCTGAATATGTGGCAGCCACTGAAGCCTTTAAAGAGGCTATTTGGCTTAAACGTATGCTAACTGAAATTGGTTTTCTTAAGCAGGTTGTGACAGTTTATTCTGATAGCCAGTCTGCCATCCAATTGTGCAAAAACCCTGTATTTCATGACAGGACCAAGCACATTGATGTCAGGTTTCATTTTATAAGGAACATTGTTGATGCAGGATGGATCAAGCTGTGCAAAATAGCTTCTGAATTCAACCCTGCTGATATGGGGACTAAATGTCTCACTTCTGAAAAACTGTTGTCTTGTAAACGTATTCTTAATTTAGATTGTGGCTAGATAAGAACAGACAAAACAAGAAAAACCGGCGATGATGATACTCCCTTTCACAGTTGTGCTCTACATCACCAAGGGGACCAATAAGGTGGAGATTGTTGATGGTATTGGTCCACCTCAACTTGGCCTAACCCTTACCCATGCTGTCTTTGGTCCACCTCATTTAATAGTTTGGTCTCTTATTAAATATCCCTGGCCCAATTGGGCTGTCTGCCAGACCAAGCCCATATGCCCCTTTTGTCCACTACCCAGCCCGTGACCCTTTGTGGCCCTTGATATACTTGTCTGGTTCCTTCTCGAACCTCCTATTTCTTTCGCTCTTCCTTCTCTCTATCCGTGGAACTTCTCAGTCGGTTATCCTAGATCTAGAGTGAGAGAGTACCAGCCTCACCTGAGCCTTAGCTCTGGCTATACTCCGGTGACGCTTTGGGGTTTCCTGTGGGGGTCTTCACTCTGGTTCTGGTTGTGTGGTGAGTTCCTTCACCGGTGGGGCTTCTGGGTTGGGGCTTGGGTACTGTGAGTGAGGGTAGTTGATCGTTGCCCTTCAGTTTCCCTTTTTTTGCAACCTTGGTGGTGAATGTGAGCTAGCCTTTGGGCTATTGGTGATTGAGGTCTGAGCCGGTCCGGATTTCCAACAGATATGTTACTCCTATTTAGGGAAATCACATTTTTTTACTCGTACTTAAGAATATTTGTAATATTATATGTTGAAACTTGAAGGGACTTATGTTTTAATTTTTGCATAGGAGAGAACAAAAAAATTCTCACCGTATTTGTGGGGGTTTATGATTATTTCCATGAGAAGATCATAAACATTCAAGTGTACAAATGTGGCGCCAGGGAGACTCCGGTTCAAATTACTCAGCAAGTCCTTCAAACGGGAATTGTATTGGAGAGCAAGCTGGTTTGCTAATTCTGCACATTCATTGTCCTTCAACTGATTAATATTCTTTTGGTAAGGAATGCAACCAATAGGGCCAATATTTCCTATAATAAATTTCCTTGCATCCAATCGGTAAAGCCTCTGCAAATCGAAATTAAAACATTATCAAATGTCTGTATACTGTATAGACGGATGGGCAGTTAGAAGAATAAATTAAATGATATAGATGGAGTAGTTATAAACATAAAACTTCCATTTTTAAACTTTTATGCTCAATTAACCATTGAAGTATCTTTTAGCTTGAAAGTAGTTTTGAAATGAAAAAAATACGGGTATGTCATTTATGTGAAGTGAAGAGAGAGATATAATAATGGGGTGTTTGGAAATGACATTTCATCCAAAACACAGCGATTTGATTCATTTTAACATTTTCAATAAGCGAAAAAACTGTTTGGTAAATAGATGTTCAAACCTAGATTTTTTGGACGAAACTGATGAAATAAAAATGCTGCAAATTAAATACTAGAGTTCTGGGTTAGCATTTTGAAATATGTCGCTTTCTACTAATTTTTATAACCAAACAACTAAATTATCAAATATCTTACAACCCACTAACATAATTCGCTGTTCGCTAAGCGCTAAATATCATGCCCAATATCTTATTTTTAAAACACTCTTACCTATAAAAAGTAAATTAAGAGAAATAATTGGGATTATATACCGTAAGTTGACCCCTAAAATGAGAAATGAGCTGGTCAATGAAGGCATCCGGAGTTTGGTTGAGTCTTGTACCAATAGAAACTACCGGAAGTAAGTAATTGTTGAGAAAATCATTGGACCCAAGGGTGATGGAAAATATTGCTTTCTTGGTGACAAAATCTCTTGCCTTTGAGGCACCAAGCAATTTATCGATTTCTTTCCTTGTTATATTGAAGTAATCAACTTGGATATCCATCGACAACCTATTCACCTGCAAGAATTACACCCACTCAATGGGAAAATCCGATCCTATATTGAAGTTGTTTAAAGTTGGCCCAGCACCACGTAAATTCTAATTAATGGGAAATTCTTGTCATACTAATATACTATGCACAAAATTTGTACAAAGCGTGTGTATATAGAGCCATACATGCAGTTGACAGACAATTTTTTTTTATTAATTACCTTGTATACATGTAATCAATTAGAAGTGCGTACAATTTGTGTACTAATTTTGTGCAGAAATGTCATTTTCCATAATTAATACACCATTGTGTGTGGAATCGCGGATAAGATGTAAATATGCTTCATGCACTTCAACAACAAGTTTCTAATTTGCTGGTCTGGTCTGGTCTGATCTGGTCTGGTTTGGTCTATTTAAGTCACGTCTGGTCTGGTCTGGTGAACGTCTGGTCTCTTTGTATTTTATAACTGTCCAGGTCTGGTCTGGTCTGGTCTGGGACTGAAAACAGTCCAAAAGAAAACATCGTATGCGTGGTATATAAAATAAGGACAAAAGAATTGAAATCCTTGGTGTGTAAGAGATTGGTGTTTGCTTACAAATATGGATCCAGTTGCGTTCAAAATTCCACCGCCTCCCGATGCGTAATTGACACCGTGTAGTATGGCTTTTCCGCTACAATTTGGAGCTAAAAATGGCGTTGAATAGTAAGACTGTCCCAGTCCCTCTCCTGCATCACAGCCAACAACTTAATTGATACAATACAAAAAGTTAACAGACGTTTGTATAGTAATTTCTTTGACAATTAATACTTGGAGTTGGAGATTCTTTTCATAATCGTTCACTTTTTTAAAGTTATTATACTCCGTAAATCCGTAATTATATCAGAAAATTGACAACAATATAATACGTGAACATGTTTTATCTTTGGACCTCATGTTGATTTTAATGTTTATACTTGCTACCTCGTTTTCTACTCTCCGTGACTTTCCCATTTGAAAGCTTGTTTGGAAGCTAGAAAAGTAACTTTATCAACTCAAAGACACAAATAAAATAAAAATTGTGTGACTGAAGTTTGTGTCGAAAGGAGAAATATCATAAGAATCACAAATTATCTATCAGTTAAAAGAGGAAAATATCAAAGTTTTTGAGGAAAATAAAAAAGAATTATGACAAAGTTATATGGGGAGGTGAAGTATTGTACAAAACAGAAAGGAAATACTCCATATGACATAAGAAAGGAAAAGAAAAGTAAAAAAACTAAGGAGAAATATGACATAAAATCCAAAAATTAATTTTTTGTGCGAAACGAAATTATAAGATACTGACATCATCATATTGGCATGGGCTCATGATTCAGCAGTAGGTGGACATGATGATGAAGGTTGATTCATCATCATAAGTATAAAACATCATGTCTGAGAAATTACAATAGATTTGTATTCAGAGTAGTCTTCTTGTCCAGCCGGCCTGACGGGAACCGTCGTCCGGCCGAGGGCATTTCGGGCACTTCCCGATGACATTTTTTGATGAAATTTTTTGAGCATGTTCGTCATGAAGTAGTTTATCTATACCAAAGTTCAGCTCAAAATTCGATCGGGAAGGCATTCAAATAATTTTGTGAAGTTAACTGGGCAGTTTATATGTATGAACTGCCCAGTTAACTTCAAGAAATTATTTGAGTGTCTTCCCGATTGAATTTTTAGCTGAAATTTGGTATGGATAAACTAGACTTCATGAAGAACATGCACAAAAAATTTCATCAAAAAATTCCACCGGGAAGTACCCGAAATGTCCTCGGCCGGACGGCAGTTCCCGTCAGGCCGGCTGGACATGAAAAGTCCTCTTGTATTCAAACACATTTTGATTAACTTGTCTCTAAATTTCTAACATATACGGAGTAAAAGAAACATGAAAATATGATAAAGAATGTGAAAACCATTAATCATATTTTGGTTATGTTTGGTAAATGGCTTATCAGCCATTTTTTGACTAGTTTGACTGAGTTTAGCTTTTTTGACCAATTGACCAGCTAAATAACATGTTTGGTAAATAGCTTCTTGAATTGGCGTCTTCATCCCAAGCAGCCGAAAAATTGGATGGTTGGAAACGTTGAAGGTTGCAGCGTTTCATGTTGGCTGGTTCTATCATCTATTCATATTTACTAAATGCTCCTTATATACGTAGTATTGTACGATTCTCTTATAATGCCTAATGCACTAGGTAACATTGCACATAGACTTAATTAGCATAATAGCATTAGCATATACTCCGTTTTACGATAGTATATTCTTATACAATTACTTTTTTAGGTTACTTTTTTTTATCTTTTCTTTTTACAATTACTAAATTAAGTAAACATGTCAGCCGACATTTTTCACAAGCTTGAAGTGGGTGATAATTAAAATTATCTCTAGATCATATTTAAATTTTCACCTTTATCCTTTTTTTTTGTTTTTTACCTCTATCCTTTTTTATACGATAGTATATAATTTCTTTGCAATAGAAATTACAACGTATAATTTTTGAAATGCTAAAATAGAAACTAGATTAAATACTAATATCCTTATACGTCTTTTTACAAGCAAACAGCTATTCTTAAACAGCTAATTTATCAAATATTTACTGACAACAAGCTAACATAAGTAGCCAACTAAAACAACTAAAACAATCAGCTATTATCAACCAGCTGTCATTACCAGCAAACAGCTAACAACTAACAGCTAATTGCCAAACAAGGCCTTTAGCTTCCTTTAAATTCTCAAAACACCTACGGGATTTTTTTGCAACACACGCCAAAACACCGCACTTCAAAACATTGGACAAAAACAAGGGAATCGGAATTCCATTTTCCGAATCCCAAAAAAACCAAGGCTGGGGCGCCATGGGTAGGGGAGTGGGTGGGGGTTGGGTAAAATATAAAACCCCATTTTTTATTAAATAATGTAACTTTTATTTTTGTTCTCCATTTTTTATAAAATATGTATCAAAATTCATACTCGCTCCGATTTTTAATAAAATTCACACTTTCTTTTTTGGGACGGTCTAAAATAAACTTCACACTTCCTTATTTCCTTTTTTGGCAAAGAAAACTACATCAAAACAATGTCAAACAGTGTCTCAACAGTGCCAAACAGTGTTTCTACAGTGTCAAACAATGTCAAATAGTGCCTCAACAGTGTACTCTACAATAAAGTCAAATTTCTTTCCTTATTTTGTGTGAAGTCAAAGTGTGAATATTAAATAAAACCGGAGGTAGTATCTTTCATATGACACCAATATCATATATAAAAAAGTTAAAAAAATTGAAGTTTCAACATTATGTAGTTTTTAGTTTCAACAATTATCTTAAATAGACCCAAGTGCTAAAATAAAATATCATTTTTAAAATAATTGAATTATGCAAAAAAAAAAAAAGTTATGTTAATAATGTGATCCAATTTTAGCACTTGAATCTATTTAAGAAAAAATTTGGATCTGAAAACTTTCTACATTTGAAACCTCAAAATTATAAAATAAATTTTATATATGAGATATTGGTGTCATTAGAAAGATCATAAAAAATTAAGAATTTTAATATATTTTTGTAAAATTTAGAGTAAAAATAAAGAATTGAAGTTATATTAAATAATAAATAAATGGGATTTACACATGTTTGCCAACCCCCTCCCCTCCCAGCCAATCACCCCCTCCCAACCCACCCAATCATCCCATTCGGAAACCCTCCTTCCAAATCCCTCAATCTTTGAAACCCTAATCAAACTCCCGTGTTTTTGCTCTGCTGATTGATAATTCCCGTTTTCTAGGAAAACACCCTATTTTACGGTTGTCTAAGTTTGGTCTTAGCTTGTCTGATTTGATCTGTTTTGTCTGGTTAAAATCTGATACGGTCTGATTTGAATTAAAAACGGTCCAACTGAAAATATCATAAGAATGTGTAAGTACTAGCTAGTTTTCCTAATAACAATTCAGATCAATGATCAAAGAAGCAAAGGATTCTATGTGCATGTTTGGGATGACATAAGTTTGTACCCTTTAGCTTTTGTACTGTTTAAAAGTCTTTAAAAGTTTCTAGTTGTGTATTTGACATGACAAATTTTAAGAGCTTTTTCAAATATAAAAGATCTTTTTTGAGATGTTATAAGGAGTAGCATTTGAGAAAAATCCGTGACTTTTAGTATTAATTTTTTCTAACAACTTGTATACCAAACAGATCTAAATCAAAGAATCGGCTTTTTACCAAATATCTTCCACCTTTTCTTTTTACGATCTTTTTAGTTACTAAAATTCAAGCTAACAGTTCCCAAAATAAAAGTTCACAAGAGTATCTTTTTAGTTAGTTGTGACAAATATACCATATACGTGTATATAATATGACGTCGAAATTAAAGGTTAGTGTTATATACGGAGTAATTACTTACCAATAATATCTCCGATGGTTTTTCCATTGGTGAATCGGCCGGTAGGGTTACCGCCGGAGGGTTTAAAGTCTATGCCGCTAGGAGGAGTGTCAGCTTTGGACAAGGTAGAAAGGTAGTTATTGTTTCCGGCGTCTACCAAAGAATCTCCAAAGATGAAGGAAGCTCCCATTTTCCAGTAATCCCCACTAATATTATTGCTATCTTCATAACAAGCTATGAAACTTCCTGTTAACCCAGTAACAAAAAGCACAAATATAGCCACAAAGTATGGGTCTCTTGCGCACATTATTAACTTTAACTTATAGTCCGATCTTGATGAATAAGCTGCAAAGAGTTTGAAACATCTTATAATATAATGCATGAAACAATTAATATAATGAAGATGGATGGTTTTATTAGCTCCAGCTATGTATATATTGTAACTCCTGTGCCCAAGTAAACCTCAAAGAGTGACTTCTTTCAGACAAATTTGATTTTTCTCAATCCTCAACCTTTGATTTTTGTTTATTTATGAAGTATATAAGTTTATAATATCGAAGTACTTTTGACCAAATTAATTGGGTTAGCTTAACTAACATAGATTTTTTTGTAGTTGCAATTGTTGGTTGGCCAACACATATCTGTGATACATAAGTAAAATTGTTACTTATGTTATACTATCTCCGTTCTCTTTTAAATGCAACGTTGGACTTTTTGCACTATTCACATGTTCTACTTTGACTACGTTTTATTTATTAATGTAATAATATATATTTTTGAAAAAAATATTATTAAATTTTTCTCATTATAAATTTTCAAAATCTATTTTTTAAACTTTTTTTACTAATCGGGAATTATATATATTAATGGTCAAAGTTGTGTCTCAGCAATGTGAAATATTGACTGTTGCATTTATTTAAGAACGGAGGAAGTAGTAAAGTTGTATAAACGTGTCATCATGTCATGCAATAAAATTACCTCGACGCAAGTTTAATTAAAAGCATGTTACGTTACATAATAAGATTACATAATCCAACAATCTCAATTTAAGGTTCTCAAACTATATATATTCACATCATCAATCTAACTCTCTTTGAATTTTAATTAGTGTTTTACAACAAATAAATTTGCATAAAAAATAATCGGAAAGGAGTATAAGAATATGAAATATAGACATATATACCGTTAAAATTAAATTAAAGTATATGGATAAACATGTGACCACTTTAGTTTCTATTGAATTGGGTTTGTTTCTTGTTCAATTGTTTGATAAGGCAGGTTACCTGTTATATCTTGTACGTTTATACTACGTATATGAATATATGAGCAGCTAGAGTGTATAAAAAAAATCCAGAATTAGGTAGACAACAACAATTCTGAAGTACAGTGTGATATGAAAAATAATTGGTCCGAGTACTACTTAAAAGTTAAAACTTAAAAGTAGAGTGTGATATGATATTGCCTTTTTTATTGATGAAAGAATGAAAATACTCTCTCCGTCTCATTTTACATGTCTTGCTTTTTCTTTTGGATTGTCCCAAAATAAGTGTCAACTTTCCCTTTTTGGAAAGAAATATGTGGTTCACAACATTTCACTTTACTATACTCAAATCATAACCACAACTCTTATCTTTTCAACCACTTTATTAAAAATTGTGACAAAAGTAAAGAATACACATAACATGGGACCGAGGTAGTACATATATTAAGAAGCTAATATTATTATGGTTATAGTGCTCTTCTCATCAGGCCGGCCTGACGGGCTGCTCCGTCCGGCCGAGCCCGTTTGGGCATCTTCCCGGTTGAATTTTTTGATGAAATTTTTTGAGCATGTTCCTCATCAAGTCTAGTTTGTCCATACCAAATTTCAGCTCAAAATTCGATCTGGAAGGCATTCAAATCATTTTTTGAAGTTGACTGCGTCAAAATATACATATAAAACTGCAGTCAACTTCAAAAACTAATTTGAATGCCTTCCCGATCGAATTTTGAGCTGAAATTTGGTATGGACAAACTAGACTTGATGAGGAACATGCTCAAAACATTTCATTAAAAAATTCCACCGGGAAGGTGCCCAAACGGGGTCGGCCGGACGGAGCAGTCCGTCAGGCCGGCCTGACATGAAGTTTCCTCATTATGGTTATACTTCGTATGTCCCAAGGACGTACTCCAGAAATCAGAAAACAGACCACCAAATCAACAATACACATTGTCTTACACATTATCTTATTTTTATGAGTATCAATAATGATATCATCAGACTAATTGTTAAGACTCGAGGTACATAATGTATTGACACCCTTATATAAAGAATTGACACAGACAATTGAATACTCATTAAAAAAGAACTAAAAGAGTAAAAGGACCAACGAAAACATGATGAATATATATATTTTTTCCCTTACTATTTGTATTTTACAGATTAGTATTAATACTTCGTATGTATATAATATTACTCCGCACTATATAATACTAAAAGAAATTTAAAAATTTGGGGCCCCATAAATCTGGAGGCCCTGTCACGAATAACCTATTGAACCTCCTAAAAAACGGCCCTGCTACCGCCCCTTCTAGTGGGAATTCATGTGTCTGCCGCTGCACCTCGTGCAAACTCATGGTAAATTTGGCATTTTAAACAATTAAACCCAAACCTATTTTTAATTTAAATACACTTCTCAACTACCGCAATAGGTAGAATTGTAGAAAGAGTGGCATATTAGCTCGAGTCGGCGCCTAGAGTTATCCCTAGGCTCGATGAGTTTCTCCGGCGGCAGTGTTGTTTGTCCGGTTGATTTTTTTAATGGTGGTCATCCCTCTCGTTAAGGTTTCAAGTTTCTCTGCAGATTGCCATTTTAGGGATCATGCGGCTTCACTTCAGCGGCAACGGGCAAATCACTTTGCATATTAGCGAAAGAATAATCGGCAGATAGGGACGAAGATCCTTGCAGCATAGCAGAGACAAGGAGGCACTCTAACAAACATGGTTGGAAACGCCAGACTGATGGAAAAGTTGATCGGGCAATGCGACGATTTGGAGATCGGTACTGAGGACGATGAACTTGTACTCGATGAGGAGGACGATGTGGATTGCATGGAGCAGACGCTTCCGGGGGATCGTCCCCCTCCTGAGCCGCCATCATGGAGTGCAAGAGAGTCTAGAGTTTGGAAGAAGATGAATGAATTCTATTTTAATTCCGTTTTATTTTGTTTGTGTTTTTCTTTCAAACGTCTACATGTTGTTTTGGGTGTGTTCTTTTTTCCTAACAGAAAGTTTTTTGCATCTACGTCAGGTGATGAGAAGTCTGGTTTGCCTGTCATTGGCCCATTATAGGATCAACGATTCTTATTGGTTCTACAGAGGTGATAGTTTCTAAGTCTGTTTCAAGGACAGACAGCAGACATAAGATTTTTTTATCTTTTTGTTTCCTGTTTTATCTCTGATTGTATTGTCAGCCATAAAAATTCTCATTGTATTGTCAGCCAGCTGGCAAATGTTTTATTGATTTAATATAAATTGTCTATGACAAAAAAAAATTAAATACACATGTTTCGACGTGCATGTGATCTCATTTGTTTTCCTTTAGCTATACATACATGTGTAGGTGAAAAAATTAATTATCCACACATAATTGTATGTGTAGCTAATAACCTTTTTCTATGGCCCGATACCCACACATTGTGACACTTAGTTATGTGTGGGTAAAATGGTTTTTCCACATTTGAATGTATTTTTACCTACACTATGTGTATGGGTAAAATTCATAATTTCTTCTGGTGACCTCTCAAATAAGTTAATTTTACCATTGATTTACATTTGCAACATCACATAAAATTATCAAAGAAAAATAAAAAGACAGTAAAAATGTTATAAAGTTTAATATATTCAAATTAAATGAGCTGTAAATTGTATACCACACTCTAATTAATTAAATTCATATAAATGCAATATACAACTTTTACTGCCAAACGTCTTTTCATTCAAACCATAACGAATACTCCCTCCGTCCCTTATAACTTTGCCAACTTTCCTTTTTTTGGATGTCCCATTAACTTTGCCACTTTCCCATTTAAGTAAAGAATTTGTGGTTCCAGTTAATTCTCTCTCCTCTGCACAAACCTCAACCACACAGTTTTTACTTTATTAATCCCCGTGCCAGTCAAACTTGGCAAAGTTATTAGGGACGGAGGGAGTATATTTTATTAGCTTTGTGTCGTAACGGATCGGAGTATTTTTTTTATCATCAAAACGGGCCTCTATTCATATCAAAAGATTCAGGATCATTACATCAAGTAAAAGGAAAAAAAACTGACACCAACTGAAACTCCAACAACTACGACTGAAACCCTATGGTGAGATTTTGAGACAGTCACCCCTGAGAGAGCAACACGAATCGCTAACCATGTAGTGGGCTTGACACAGCCAAACTTGTTCCCATGTATTCAACCATACCCAATGACATAAAGAGAGGCAAAAAACTCAAACAAACTGTCAAAACCAACAACAAAAATGGACACGAGAAAACAAATAACAAACAGATAAAAACTACAAGAAAAGCGGTCACGAACTCTAGCACCTCGTACATCCCATGGTGGTGGTTCAGGAGGAGGTCGTACCACCAGTACCATGCTAATTGATCCTCCGTGACCTTTGGTTGCCAAAGACCATGCATAAATCCTCCGTCCCTGCATAACAAAACGGATCCCTGCTCCGTGCGACCAGAGTAAACAGATAGGCGGCGCCGATCTTCTCCAACGACGACAGCAATGCCGCATCCTCGAACCTTGACCACAACGGCGATCTTCTCGAGCCATGACAGAAAATCCGCCCTCCGAGGACGAAGCACAAACAATAGTGGTCATCCTTCGATTAAAATCGAAGACGGAAAAGCGGCTATCCTTCGACTAAAATCGAAGACGGAAAAAGCGATCGTCCTTCAATTAAAATCGAAGACGGAAAAAGACTCCAAGCGACCGAAGCCCTAGAGAGAAGCGATAGGAAGATACCACTGCGGAGACAAAGAGACTTTTCTATAACGGATCGGAGTATGAAATATGTTAAAGCTAAAATGTTATAAACTACACAATTTTTTATATCAAAGTCATTTTTATTTATATTTTGAAAATGAATAGCGAACACAAGTACAAAGTATTTTAATATATACATATATACATATATATATATATATATAGGGAGCAGTTCCGGTAAGAACAGATCTTAGGAGAAAAATGAGAACGAATCTGGACTGTTGGATTGTATTATGTGGAACCAAATTGTGCATTTGGTGAAACTGAAATGTGTATTAAATGATATTGAAATGTGCAAAATAAAAATTTAAACTCAAGTGTGCATTAGATTAAACTGATATGTGCCAGAAAAAAAGTGCAAAAATAACATCACATCGTACTTTTTATATTGCACATTTCAGCTTCACCCAGTGCACATTTCAATTTCACGTAATGCACAATTCAACTGCACATAATGCCACTCTATCGTACCCTTTGTGATGCACATTTCAATTTCACCTCATGCACATTACACTTTCATCTAATGCACACTGAATTTCACTTGAAGCAAATCTAACGGTCCAGATTCGCTCTCATTTTTCTCATAAGATCGTGTTCTTATTTGAACCAAAACCTATATATATATATATATATATATATATATATATATATATATTTGTAGGGTTATGGGACGACAAGGTCCAGAGCTTAATCGGCCCAGGCCCCGAATTTGAGCTTGTAAGTCCATGTCCATGATCTGGACCAGCGGGCCAAGCCCATGTCCATTATATCGTCAAGCAGCCCGTTCATGCCCAGCAACCCAGAGCTCGAGTTGGCCCAATCGATCAAGCCCACTAAGGAGCAAAAGTCCAACAGACCAAAAGTCTAGCAGAGCGGAAGCCCAAAACAGGTTGTCTACCATAGGCCCGCCTACGGCCTACCGGAGGTCTGCCTTCCAACCTAGTCAGGAGTTCGCCTCCAGCCCTGCGGGGAGCCTGCTTTCTATTCCAACAAGTAGCCTGCCTTCCGACCCAACCATGATCCTGTTGCCTCCAGCCAGTGGGGAGCCTAGCTACCTTCCCGCCCAGCAAGAGGGAGCTCAAGCATCCGGCCTGCTAGTTCGATCGACCTGCCAGCTAGGAAAAGTAATGGTTAGACATTAATGTGCTGTTTAATTATGTATTAATGTTGTAATTAAGTTAGTCACTATTATGTTTGACAATTACCATTTGCAACATTGGTGTCATATAAAAGATAATAAAAAGTTATGAATATGAATATGTTTTTGTAACTAGTACAATAAAAATATATGGCACACTAAACAACATTTTATTAAACTATTAATTTTCTTTTTTGTATATTCAATATTGATGTCATATGAAAAATAATAAAGAGTAATGAATTTTGATACAATAGTATATTTTTTGTAACACTTTAAAAATAAATAAGAGATTTTATTTGGGTGTATATCCTCACTAATTTTCTACTTGTTTTGGTGGAGTATAATCTATCAAGGAGTATATTAATATACCAAGGAGATATAGAGGATGTTTGGTAAACGGCATTTCAGCCGAAAAATGGCGGTTTGGCCACTTTCAACGTTTTCAATAGATGAAAAAGTTGTTTGGTAAAGAGCGGTTTGGCACTAGCGTTTTTGGACGAAAATGTTGAAATGAAAACGCTGCTAATACGAGAGTTTTGAGTTGGCGTTTTGAAAATAGCGTTTTCTACTAATTTTATGGTCAAACAGCTAAATTACCAAACATCTTCTAACAACCCGCCAATTTATTCCGCTAGTCAAACCCTCTGATTGAATCCACTATTGACAACCCGCTAACATATCCGTCATCCACTAACCGCTTAATGCCAAACACGCCCATAATATACTCCGTAAGAACTTAGGAAGGAGTTTAATACTACATAAAAGAGAGATGCAGATTTATTACGGAGTATAAATTAGGGGGGAATCTAGAAAAGTTTTTAAAATAAATATGAGATTTTATTACTTTTGCTACATGACATGACATGTAACAAAAGTTTTCAAAATTTTATCTTTAGAATATACTATCTCCGTCCCCCTAATATTGGAATGGAAGAAAGTGTTGTGGTTTTTAATAAAAGTTGAATTATGTCATTGATAATGAGTTAATAAAGAGACAATAATATAAGAATGAATTAGACTCACAAAAATGTTACCAAATATTATACGGAGTACTCCTTCCGTCCCTTAAAACTTTGTTATCTTTCATCAACCACACAGTTTTACTTTATTATTCTATGTGTTGGTCAAACTTGACAAAGCTTAAAGAGACCGAGATAATATGAGACAATAATAGGGGGGATAATTAAAAATACCTCAACTTTGAAGGGGTGTGACATAAACACCCCAAACTTTCATATGTGATATAACCCCAAACTTTATATAAAAGGTTATTTGAACACCATTATCATCTACGGAGTATTATTTCTTTCAAAAATGTAAATTTGTTGTGTTAATTGCATAATTTAAAATAACAAATTTAAAATGTTGCAATTATTTATAGTGGGGGTAATACTATTTTTTTACAATTAAAATTAGAATGTTATTTGTATCCTCATGAATGCTAAAACATTTTAAATTATAAAATTAACACAAAAATTAACATTTTTCATAGAAATAATATATGACCATAGTGCTAAAATCACTTTTTATGTAAAGTTTAGGATATTTAATTTACATATACAAGTTTGAGTGCTTACCTGACATCCCATGAAAGTTTAGGATATTTTAAATATTTTTCCCATAATAGGGGGCATCCAGAAATGGAAAAATGGGATAAGTATAGGGGAAGGAAAGAAGTACTCCCTCCGTCCCTTAAAACTTTGCTAATTTTTCTTTTTTGGATATCCCACTAATTTTGTCACTTTTTATTAATATCCCACTAAATTTGTGGTACCACTTAATTCTTTTTCTATTGCACTAACTTCAACTACATATTATTTACTTTATTAATCTCCGTGTCGATTAAACTTTTCGAGGGAGGGAGGAAGTATTATTTATAGACTTTGGATCTTTTCGAAAAGTCTCAATAAATATTCCCTATAAGCTAATAGGTACACCGTACCATACTGTTAGTCTCTTTGATGCTCGCCAGTCTGAGGTCTGCCCAAATGCAGTTGCACCAATTTCATAGTCGTTCTGCCCAAGATACCACCCTCCTTTTCCTGGCAAAACCAAAATCAATACTCTCAAATCATACTCAGATCTCGTTTATTTTTGAGGACCTCACTAGTATGGCAAATTTTCCATACTGAAAATGTTAGAATACTCCGATCTTGTTTAGTCACTTTAGTGTTGGATTGAAAAATTCTCAGATTAAAAATGTTTGAAGATTTCTAAAATACGTAATAGAACTTTTATATTACCTTCCTTCCAAAAAACATTGAAAAACTGTACATTTTTATTATCAATCATTAATTAGGAGGTGGGAAAAAATACCGAAAAATCGGTATAACGTACTTATCGTACCGAAAAATACCGGAAAATACCGGAATATTGGTATACCGTCATTTTCGGTACGGTATCAGTAAATGTTTTCAAATACCGCAGTATACCGGCATAATACCCTACCCATCAATTACTTTGAATTGTAAAATATTGTAAAAGTCCATTACAACTTTGAAGCTCAAAATTAATACTTATGTTGTTTACAAATACAAAATACAGAGTACAAAAATAAAGGTCTAATTTCCTAAACCCATATAACCTTTTAGGCTTCTACTACGTAACATTCAAACAAATTTACTCTAATGACTAATGAGTAATGTACTAATGTCCAGAACCAAGTCCATCTTGTTCCAATAGCTTGCGAGTCACGATATATGGTTATGCCGCTGAGTAGCTGACGAGTGAAAAGGGATACACTTATGTGACAAGTGTATCTACATAGAAATTCCGTGAGTCGAGGTACAATTTTTTTCGAAAGTCTTATTCAAATTTTTTTTTTAAATTATAAAAATGACTAAATACACAATATCATATTAGGAATAAATGATTTTATATCAATTTCATTTGAATTTTTTATTTATTTTTGTTAGAGATCACTGTTGTTTTAATTATATCTATATTGTTTGAATTATTTTAGGGGATTGTGTTATTTTTTAATGTGACATGTTGAACTACTTAAATTAAATACTATGTATACTAATATCAATAATTGTTCAATGTTGAATATGACATCAATAGATTATCAATTGTATTTAATTTGTAATATTTTAATAATGGATTTAATATGTCGCTAGTCACACCGGTTTAGTATATTTCGTTAGTCTAAGATAATTTGTTGTATTGGGAGACATGGACGGTAATTTACCGATACCGTACCGTTATCGAACCGAAACTTCGGTATACCGCAATGCGGTATACCGAAACTTCGGTAAAGTAAAGGTATGCAAATTTTGAATACCGAAAGTTTTGGTATGACAAAGGTAAGAGAGAAAATATTCCGTATACCGTACCGAACTACCCTATCATTAATAATATAGATATGATATGTAAATGTTGTCTATTAAAAAAAAATCATAAAAGCATAATATTTATAACTTTCATAATGATATAATCCGTAGTAATAAAAACCATGGTTCCAATTTTATGAGTTGACAAAGTTCCTGCCTTCCTGGGATGTAAATAGTTTTTTTTTCTCAAAATAGGAGTAATATGACAATATTCACTCTATCTTAGAGTCAATACTCCTAAAATAGTTGGAGTACTACGCTTAAAATGACAGCATTTATGTTCAGTCATAGCGGTAACGACCTTATTCGAAAATAATACAAAGTCATATTTTAAAATTGGAAAAATTGAAAATAATAATCCCAACTATTGCCAGTCCGCAGATAATAATCCCAACTATTGATTATTTTTGTATAATCCCAACTATATGGACCGTCCGCCAATAATGGTCCATGACCAAATATTACCTCCTATAAAAAGTGAATTTTAAATAGAAATTAAGCGTAAAAATTAAAACTTGGGATTATTTATAAGGAATACTTGTTATATCTTTTCTCATCCACTTTAAAAACTACAACAATTTATTTATAGGGACCATTATTGGCGGAAGGTCCGTAAAGTTGGAATTATTCTGAAATAATTGATAGTTGGAATTATTATAGGCGAACCGCCAATAGTTGAAATTATTACTGTTAATTTTTCCAAAATTGAGAACATTTGTATTCATATTTATTTAAAACAACTTCCCTTACAAGCTACTAGTAATAATTAGGTATGGACTCGGGCCGGGCGGCCCGACCCGGAACCGGCCCGGCCCGGCCACTGTAGCAACCGGCCCGGCCCGGTGGCCCGGTCCACCGGCGGTTCGGGTCGAACCGGCCCGGTGGTTTCCGGTTCCGGGCCCGGGCCTTCCAAATGGTGAACCGGCCCGGCCGGTTCGGGCCCGGTCCGGGCCGGATTTTAATTTTTTTTTTTTTTTTTGAATTTTTTTTAAAGTTTTGGGTTGGAATATGTATTTTGGGCCATTTGAGGTGGTTTGGGGTGGTTTGGGGTTGAGGGGGAGGGGTAGGGGATTAAATAGGAGAACAAAAAAAAAAATTAAGTGGGCCGGTTCGGCCCGGCCCGGCCCGGTTTGGCCCGGAACCGGGACCGGAACCGGCCACCGGCGGTTCGGGCCCGGGCCTCCCATTTCCTGGCCCGAGGCCCGGCCGGGCCCAGGCCCGAACCGGGCCCGAACCAGCCCGAGTCCAGGCCTAGTAATAATGCATTAATGCCAACAATTGTGCTTCGCACTGTGTAATTCTTTTGAAAGTATTATTTTGCTTGGTTTCATATGATTTCTTTGAATTTGATCTGTATTACGAGTATTTTATAAATCTGATTTATCTATATTGATTCGTGCGGAATTGCCTAGTTGATATCCTGCTAATTTTTTATAGGAGAAATTTATACTAATAATCCATACTTTAGTCCGTTCTACAATATTAAAGGAATATTACCCGAAATAGAACTAAAAAAGTTTGAAAATTACAAAATAGGACTATCATGTTTTTATTTTTTAAGATAAGACTAATTACTGTCATATTTTGACAGTACCAGACTTAAAACATGGCAGTATTTTTCAAACTTGACAATAATTACTCCTACTACTATCAAAATAAAAAAGATGACAAACTGTTTTAGTCACATGAACTTTCCCAATATTAATCCATACTAGAAATATTAATGAAAATAATCCAAAGCGATAAAGTTATCCACGTAAGTACTTACTAGATGTTACCGTTTTATGTTACCCCTTACGCATGATTGCATGAATCCCACCATACATCATCTGCAGCCCTCCAGTATCTGTCTTCTTCTCATGGTCTTTATCAACGAAAAAACATCTAACAAAAATTCATTTAAGTTTTCTTCCACTCCCAGGGCGAGAAACCTCAAATACAGAACACCAAATAATATTGAACTATATTATCAGCTTAAAACTTTACGTACGTAGTATTATATTACTCACTCCACCCCGTAAAATAGTTTTCGGTTTCCTTTTGGCCCGTCCCAATAAATAGTTCTCATTTCCCTTTTTTGAAAGTTTTTTGTGGCTATCATTCATTTACTTTTTTCTTAGTCAACCACAACCACACACTTCCACTTTATTCTCACTTTCTTAAACTACGATCCAAATCAATGCGGGAACAATTTTATGGGATGGAAAGAGTATTATTTATTATTGTTACTACTGTCATCGCATATTTTCATCATCTTGTTTGATCATCGAAAACAGGGTAGAAGTTTTGTCACTAAGAATAGCTACAAATCATTCCATACTTGGATATGTGATCTTTTGACTTTTTTCAAAAGAGATGGATTTCAAATCACTTTTTTTTTTTTTGCAAATATGGATTTTAAATCAGTTAGGATTGGTGATTTAATGAAAAAAAAGAGGAGGAAGTGCTTCTAGCTAGGGACAAGAAGGTAACGTGAACACAGTGGGGTAGTGTTCTGGCGATCGGTTTGTGATTTGACTTCTTTTAGTTTCATCTATTCGTGAATTTTACCTTAATAATGTTTGAGCTACACAAAATGTGTACAGATATCTGTCCTTCACAAAAAATTTGTCCGTGACAGACAACTCAAAATGAATTATCTGTGATAGACAAAATTTATGTGAAGGACAGATATGTTACACATTTTGTGTACCCTAGCAAAACTCATTTCACCGTCTAAGACAAGTCTGACTCTAATTTTTTTTTTTCTCTACCGAGTACCGAATCAGTTGTATTTATTTCAGTTGATTTAGTTGGATACCAAATTAAATTCAAATGACCACGTCCTAATTAAACACTCCTCCGTCCCTAAATTATTTTTAAATTTCTTTTTCTTTTATTTGTCCGAAAATAATCTTCTTTTTCTCTTTAACAAAGAATGTGGTTCCCTGCTTCTGCTATTGACAATTGTTGAGTAGCAGTTCGGTTCCCTTGTGATTTTTTGAAGTACCGATTCGGGCGATAGCCTTGGTTCTTCGTGGCGTTATTGCACCGCTTTCATGATCACTCGGCTTCTTCGTGACAGAATTCTTAATGCCATCATACTATATTTTCAACGTTGATGATGAACTTAAGTACTTCCTCTATTTCAGAATTATCTTCATACTTCCATTTTCCGTCTGTCCCAAAAATATCTCATTTTTTTCCTTTTGACAAAGAATTTGTGATTCACATAATTTCTTAAACATTCTCACACATTTTTCTCTCCTCCGCAGAACTCTCCATCACTATTTTAATATCTGTGTCAATTGTTCTTCAGGAGATAAACATGAGACGGGGGAGTACCTAATAATTAATTAACAACAATGTGTTTATTAAAGAATGCAAAAAATCATTTTAATCTTATTATGTGCAAAAAATTATTTCATGTCGTAACGGCCTCAATACGCATCGTTGCGGCTGCATTAGTTGCAACCGCACTAGTCACAGTAATCGACTTCGCATTAGTCGCAACCGCTACAACAACCGCAATTTATTAAATTAAAACCATGATAGGAAGTAAATGAAAGTCATAAAACACCTGTTTTCCATTAAAGAAGCTCTAAATAAAGAAACGGGTCAGAACTTCAATTGATATTTAAAAAGTGGTTCTCTCTGGAGATTATAGATTACATGGAAACAGGAAATACTGAAAATTTCCTGTCATTTTAAAATGCAGAAGCAAAATCCTTCGTTTTTCAAGATCTTAGTAGGCGATTTTGCCTCTGCTCTGGTAAGTTCTCAAATTCTCCGTCGTACACAATCGATTCCGTTAATGCATGTGTCTAATTTGCCGTTACTTGCAGCGTTTACCACCGCTCTTTGTGGAGGTTTTTGGGGGAAAGCTGCCGCCGACGCTGTCACTCGAAGTGAACGCCGCCGCGGCGCCGGAGAAAAAATGGGCCGTGAAGCTTGAGAAGAGCGGCGAGCATTCCCTGTTTGGTGAAGGATGGGGTACGTTTGTGCGGGATAACGATTTGGCGGCCGGAGATTTCGCAGTATTCTGGCTGATGGATAACTACTCTACTTTCCAAGTTCGACTCTACGACTACACTTGCTGCGAAAAGCAACTATCACGACCTTACTTGAACAGGATCTGTTCTATAGGATCGTACCTCTGAATCCTTAATTTATCAAGCGAAAAGCAACTATCATCTTCCCGATTCTACCCGGGTATATACCTACAACCTACTCTGTGAGCAAATTCTACAAGTTTGAATCTTAATGATAGATTTTTTTAATCAGATGATCTTTTTTTGTAAGTAGTTCTTTTTATACAATTAATCTTTTTTTCTTAAATGTGGATTGTGTTTAGACTGATCAAGTATAGTGAACAGAGATTTGTATACAAACTTGTACAATTGTTATGCTTTTCAAAAGATTTTTCTATAACAAATGAATAGACATAGCTAAATCTGTTAATTTGAATCCGAATGAGTTTGTTATGTGTAATTATGAATTGATTTCAGGGCATATAAAAACATGTATATTGTTTGAAATAAATAGACATAGCTAATTCGATTAATTTGAATTGGAATGAGTTTGTTACGAGAAGTACAATCAAGGTTTTAAATAGTGTTAGCGGCAACGGTCATAGCGGTATGGTCATAGCGGTAGCTGCGGTGTGAAATATTTTAAAGCGCGCAAATCAAACCACATTTACGCATCAGCCACCCCACAATTAAGTATTGTTGACTACATGCATGCATCATTCACGCATTTGGACTGCAGTACACCGTTGGAGTCGGTGGCGGCATTGTTGAAGCCGGTAGCGGCGTGTAGCGGCCCGATGCGGCGTAGCGGTTCTGTCACAGTTATGTAGCGGATTTCGTCGTGATTCCAATTCACACCACTATAGTGGTGTGTAGCGGTAGCAGAGCCTACCGCAACCGCTATATAGCCGCCGCAATAGCAGTAGCGGACCGCTATTTAAATCCCTGAGTACAACAACATATGTATATTGTTCGAAGAAAATGTGCATGATTATAATAAAAGTATAATATTATAAAATGATTACAATAAAGTTTGTATGTCTAGATTAAGAAATGTATATTATTTTTCTTCATAAAACTACCATGTATCATACTTCGCATTACTAAATCTATTTCCAAGACGGGATCAGATTACTCTTGGTATAACCCGGTCGAATAGGTTGGACCGAATTTGAATTTTTAATATAAAAGTTTCTTTTTAAAAGTTGACTTTGCTAACTAATTGTTTTTTATATATAATTTTTTATTCTATAAGGTTTTAAATAAATTTGTATAAAAGTTTACACTTAAACTTTGTTAAATATTAATACATTTTAAGTAAATTACATGTTTAAAAATAATTTTATGGTTTAATTAGGGTCTAATCGGCTGTGACCTTGTTATTTCGAGTTTTGGCTCTAAGTAGTAACTTCAATAGTCTTGAACATAATTGAAAATGTTATGGCTTGTAACCTTTTCGCGTTGAATATGAACCAATCACTCTAGAGCTAAATTTGCTCAGTACTGCTACTTAGAAGAATGTTAAACTGTTCTACTCATACCATAAATTAGCAGGTGTAAGATCAACTAATCTTGATCGCAATGTAAGGGAGAAGAGAGGAGAGGAGATGGATGAATCCACTAAGTCAGTTGCCCTTCCACCCCGCGATAAGAAAGTGGTATGTATCTTTCTCTTGAGAGGCTACAACTCCATGTAATTTTATTTTAAGAAAGGATGCATTCCATTGTTTAAGTCTGTATCAAGTACTTACAGAGTTAGAGATACCACTTGCTGATTAAAGTTGCCCATAACGTAATTGTCAGAAATTGAAACTGAGAAAATTACCAAACTAAAACATACGTAGTAATAATTATGCACAAATAAGAGTTCAACTTTTCGTTAGGTAACTTAGGTTTAGTTGGAGTAAAAAAGAGTGTCCTGATTGCCTGAACTAACAAACTACTGTAGCTTTTGTCTTTGTAAGACGTAAATGAAGTGGATTCAGCTAAATGAATTGGCGCTTGAATTAATCAATCCAGTCGTTTGACACTTGAATTAATTGGGAAATCTAAACATTCAAACCTTCAAATACGCAAAGCCGTTAGAGTCGGAGAACGAAAAATAAAAGGAATCATCAAAAGCAATGGTAAAGAAATAAAAGCAAAACACAGAACTAAACTTGAGAACAACGAAATAAGAAGATACAATGGTGGGTTCCGACTTTGAGCCAACCGATCAAAACGTTAAAATAAAACGAGACCTGGTACGATTTTAGGCTGTTAATGTCAAATTAATTTGATTTTACTTATATGGAATTAGTGTCTAAGATATATGGAGATGTATGTTCGAATATTTGAACTCACGAATGACATTTTTGCTATTAATTTCATTTTTGTGTGATGAGTTCTTCACCAATGATAAATTCTGAGAGAAATGACTAATACATGATATAAATTTTTTGTTAGGGCCATATACTACTAATTAATGGTTCTATAAAGATTGAATATTTAAGTTATGCAAGTGTTACTCATGGAATTGAATACGCTGAAAAAGAGACCATATAATGATATGTGTGCGCTTATGTGTTTTGCAATTTATAGTAATGCGTGTTTGGAAACTAAACAGAGTGAAAGTGTTCTAAAGGATTATATTACAAAAAACATTTTGTTATTGAGTGCCATCTTATATGGTAAAATATGTCAAAAATCAAATGTATTAAACTAAATGTCATTAGAACGACAATCAAAGTACCATAGTGAAACGATGTGTAGTTAGAAAAGATGAATTAAATATGCATATGCTCTTTAAATGATCAGTGTATTGCTAAAGTGTCAATTCTTTAACATATTTAAAACAATTTATTCCTGTAGGAGGAGCTATTGAGTCGAAATGGCATTAATACACATCATACTTGTGTTTGTGAAAATCTGTCAAAAGGCAAACCTCATAAACAAGAGCATTGTTGGATGAGAATGCTAGAATAAAAGACTTATAGATGTCATTAGGATGGCAATCAAGTGCCATAATAAGTACCAGTTTTGGCAATGAAGTGCCATAAAGTAAATTTAGAAATGTTTATTCATAATAACTACATAATAATCATGTTTAATTATTATTACAGGCCATAACAAAGACTTGTGATAGTGGACTGTTGCAGAAGTTAGAAAAGCTTCGTGTGAACTGCTATTGCAATTTGAGTGAAGTAGCTAAGCGAATAAAGGTCCAACTCAATCAACAAGAAATAGAACAATTCAGAGACACTGTTTTCGGATGGATTCTAGACATAGAACATATGCCAAGAATAAGTGGGCAATTAAGCATAGCCTTTGTAGCGAATTACATCGAAGAGTTCAATGGGACAACTGAAAAAACTATAATAAGGTTTCACATAGGCAATAGCGTGATTGGTTTTACAAAGGATGATTTAGCAATAGTGACTGGCTTGAACATAGGGAGAGAATTCCCTAATATTCTTGATGTCCCAGGAGGGGATTTGTGTCGAAGATACTTCGGTAGTAAGAAAATAATACTTAGACAAGATATTATTCAAGCAATGGAGGAGTACAATTCTGAATATCCTGGGACACAAAAAGAAGATGGAATTAAACTAGCATTATTGTATGTGCTAGCACATGGTTTTCTAGGAAATCAGTACTCACATCGCTTACCGGGAAAATATATAAACTTAGTAGAAAATCTACATACTTTCAATTCTTACCCTTGGGGAGAGGATGTTTGGGATGACCTTGTAACCAATATGAAAAATAATGCGCAAGCATTGAAAATCTGCACAGGAAAAAGGGTTGCTTTCCCAGGTTGTATGCATGCTATACAAATTTGGGCATTTGAAACATTTCCAAGTTTGGCTAGTGCAGGATTGTGCAATAAATTAGCAGGGAAAGAAGATCAAATACCCCGAACTCTAAGATGGTCTTTTTTCAAAAAGCCATCAATAGAAAAGTTCTGTGAGCTCATCTTCAATAATATCGAGGTAAATGCAATGATATTACATCAAAAGAATTATGTATGTAGGTACAAACACATTTCGTATAAATATACTTTAACAAATAATATAGTAATATGTTAACTTGAAATGTTAATTTTGGCAGTTTGAGTGGATAAGAATGGTTCCAAGTGCAGAGGAGATAAAATGCATAGAAGGGCTTCGTGGAAGGGAAGGAAATGAAGCATTCCAGGACTTAAGAATTGATCTAGACAGAGCACAAGCAAAACAGAAGAAAAAGAATGCAGAAAAACAAAAAGGAAAGAAGAAAGAAATAGAAAGTGTTTTAGATGGCAGATGCAACAGAAAAAGTGCAAGGAATAAGAAATGTGAAAGCGAAAAGAACAAAGGAGAGTGTAGTAAGCGCGTATTGAGGAAAAAGGGGGAAAACGCGGATGATATTGAAGACTCTAGTTCCCATGAAAGTGAAGATGCGGCAAGGCCAGGAAAAAATATAGTGATCAAGACACTAGCCAAACACTCCAAAGACACCGCCAAAATACTTGGAGAGGTAAAAGAAATACAAAAAATGCAAAACAAACAGGATGCAGTTTTAAAAAAGATTCTATCTCTTGTAAAGGAATTATCAAACAAGAAAAGAAGGAAGCGGATCGCATTGAAGAGAAAGAGCAAGGAAGAGAAGTAAGCCATGATACATGTTTGATGAAAGATGGGAAGGATATGGAGCATGAAACGATGAAAGATATGATTGACGAGATGCATCATATTGGTGAGAATTGTGATCATTTGGACACAACTCAAATTGTAGAAAAGGAAGTAAAATAGACAGACGAAAGAAGCCATGACTAGGAAGAAGAGATAATGTTTTGGTAATTATAAATGATTTAGTTTAAAAAAAAAATTATTCTACGTTTATGGGTGTGACATGTTTATTTATTGTAGATGTCAGAAGGTGCGCCTCTACAAGACAACCGCTGGGTCATCTTTCTTTTTTGTTTTCAGCCACCCTTGTCACCAGAAAATTCACTAGAAAAGTGTTATTAGCGAAATCATTTTTAAAAAGTATTCAAATAGATCCGAAAAATCCAAAGGCTAAGGTGGTTTGGAGTTCATCTTGGCGAGGCTCACCTTCTGGTAGTCATTGACCCGGGCCGGGCTGGTTCCGGTTCCGGGCCGGGCCCGGCCGGGCTTTTTTTTGGGAAGGAAGGCCCGGGACCGGCCCGGGTAGCCACCGGGTCCAGTCCGGGTCCGGGCCGGGCCGGGCCAGGCCTCCGGTTCGGTCATATTTTTTTTTTTGCTTTCCTAACCCCCCACTCACACCCCACCCCCCAAACCCCCAAACCCCTTCTAACCATCAAGCCCAACTTGGCTAACCCCAAAAAAAGAAAAAAAAAATCAATTCGGCCCGGGCCCGACCCGGCCGGTTCGCCAAATACAAGGCCCGAGCCCGGACCCGCCCACCCCACTGGGCCTAGGCCCGACCCGGACCCGGACCCGAGAACCGGGCCGGTTCCGGGCTCGCACAGTGCCGGGCCGGGCCGGTCCCGGGCCGGGCGGCCCGAACCGGGTCCATGCCTACCTTCTGGTATTTTTCTTTTAATTTTCCCGACACTTTTGAAAATCGGAGTTACTATTAACCGTCTTTCTCGGGCGTTTTTAACGGCGTGACCCTCTTGTAATAAGGAAAATGGGCCACTTTGATAAAAAAAATGAAACGCATGACCTTATATGAAAACACGCTCAACCACAAGTATCTTTTCCTTACTTTTCCCTAAAATCTAAGTTGTCATAATTTTTTTATTTTAATTAATTCACTAAACTCATAAACTTTTGTAAAGAAAAAATCATAAAAAATTAGCAATGGAATTAATAAAATATATAAATTAACCATAAAAAATTAGTAATGGATTTAGCAATGGAATTAATAAAAAATAAATTAATGATTTAGGTCGTACATTGATAGTTTTTAATCATTTGAACCCTATACTCAAACATTTCATTTTTTCATGTTGCCACTACAAGAAAAAGGTCCATTAGCGAAGGGAAAAATGGTCACAAAAGCATATAATATGGTCGCAAAAGATTATTTGCGACCACAAAATGTGGTCGTGTGTTGGTCCCTGTTGCCCTAGCCGCAAATGAAATTGTGCGACCAAAAAAGTAGGTGGTCGCTAATACATTTTGCGACCAAATATAATGTGACCGCTAATGATACTATTAAAAACTACATTGTAAAAGATTCTGCGACTAAAAATCCTAAATTTCATTCACATATCTTCATATTAAAGATAAAACACGATAACACTAAACATTCAAATACTCCCTCCGTTTCAAAATAAACCTCACGGTCAAACTTTTTGGGTCAAACTCGTTAAACTTTGACCGCTTATTACTCAAAATTAATAATATTTTATCCCAAAAAAATTATATAATATGCTTCATTGTAATATGTATTTTTCAAATGTCAATTTATTATAGATTTTATATGCATATATTAATAGGAAATTACGGTCAAACGTCCGCCTAGGAGACCGCAAAAGTCAAACTGTGAGGTTTATTTTGAAACGGAGGGAGCATAAAATATCCATTGTAGATTACATATGTTATACTTTCTTAACATCATACGGAGTATCATTTTATGACAATTGACAAACCGTCGTTGGGCGAAAATTCCACAACTATGAATAAGAGGAAAATATTAACAACTACATGAATATCCTACCGAAACCTATGTTGAAAGACCCGAACCGGACCGGGCGGGTCGACCCCGAACCCGGTCACCCGGACCGCAACTGGGATGGCCCAAACCTGGAAAATCAGCAGAACCCGGAATTATTTGCAAAAAAAACGCGCCGCAGGGCTTCGAACTCGAGTGTTTCACCTGAATCTTATATTTCCCAGTTCCAAACCACCAAACTACACAAACTCGTCTGCTCATGTTGATGTTTAGAAGTATATACGGAGTATTAGATACGGAGTATTATTGAAAGCTTAGTGTTACTTGATAAATACTATCGTAACAATTATAATAATAACAATCATTATTACTAAATGCTTTCGGTCTATACATTAAAAGCTAAGAATGACTGAGATAAATAATAATAATAATAATAATAATAATATAAAATATAACAACATTAATTCACTCTATGTATTACATAGACTTATTATAATAATAAATAATAAGTAAAGTTGTCTATATATAATAATTATTTTTTCTAATAAGCATCATACTTTTTTTCCATTTAATTTAAAATACATTTTTATTTTGTAAAACCTTGTATATTTAGAATAATAACTTAATTTCAATGTTGACCGTGTTTTTCGGCGTTGACCGGGTTGACCCGCCGGGTCCGGGTTGACCCATGACACAGTTATTTGGTCGGGTTGCTTCCCGGTCCGGTTTTTACCACATAGACCGAAACCAATGAAATGGGACCTTTAAAAAACAATCAAAGTTTTTTAATTTTTACCAAATGAGAAAAATCATTAATGACCAAAAGTAATAATACAATTACCACATACAAAAGTGTTTCTTGTTTCAATCTTTTTTAGATGAAAATGTAGTTACTAAATAGAAGTGGATCACCCCAGACATCAATTCCATGCGTAAATTACACCGTACAGCCGGCTGTACCGTGCGCACGGTACAACCGGGCTTTTTGTTCGCTGGTCGCTGGGATCTCCACCTCTGCCGCTCGAATCTTGTCTCTTGCTTGTCGATGGCCTTCGCTCGTCGATCTGCTCGCGGCGATGGAGAGGTTGTGAATGGGTTGCGCAGATAATGGCTTCGCTCGGGCTATGGATGGATGGATTGCGCAGATGCTGGGAAGATGACGCTATGCTCCGCTTTCTTTTCCTCTTTCTATTTTTCTGATTTTTTTTTTAATTTGGTAGCTTTTGGGTTAGGCGACACCTAAATTGTCACGCCCCGGCCTGGCCGGACGCGCTAACAACCGCCACATAATCCGATTAAGGCAACCGCAGTTCACCCTACTCGAACAATGCAAGGCGTACATGAATACCATTCACACTAGTACATCCATAAACAATCATAAATAAAGCATTTCAAATATACGCAGCGGAATACAAATATTTTTTAAAAGTAAAAGGCCACACAGGGCGAACATGAGCACGCAGGCTCCCAAATCATTTATAATTTAAAAATAGTCCATGAGCATTATTTTATTTATATCAAAATAGAACTGGAAGAAGCACGAACCACGTCTTCTCTCCATGGATCACCCGAAGCAACGGGAACAGGAAGCAAGCTCTAGCTTCTACCTGAAACTGTGAGGTGGCCTCCCCCGTGAAGGGGAGGTCAGTACTTGGAAGCATTTGACAAGTACAATGACAACTATACTGAATATAATTCATGTTTCAAACACAAGACCCTCAACATAGGGTGATACTATATTATGGGCATAACCTACAGCTACCCCATTTCAAATCACTTGTATAGAATATATATACCAAGTCAAAATAGTCAACCCGTAGGTTCATTTTTATTTCAAAACAATTCCCTTTGTATAGCCCTTGGCCTATTCATGCATAAAACAATCTCGGGAGGTTACCCCACCCCTAGTCTAAACCCAACTCCATCGAGAGGGTTACACAATTTATCATTTGTACTCGTCCACGTTGGACTTACCCACCCTACGGGTGTATTCATTCATTTTGGGCTTACACCCCCAGCATAATATCTTTGATTTATTTAGGGCTTACACACCCCGTATATTCTTAGTTTGTGTAGGGCTTACACACCCCGCGTAATACTTTACTCATTTAGGGCTTACACACCCCGCGTAATACTCTACTCATTTAGGGCTTACACACCCCGCGTAATACTTTATCATGTAGGGCTTACACACCCTGTATAACACTTTATTCATTAGGGCTTACACACCCCGCGTAATACTTTATTCGTGTAGGGCTTACACACCCCGTATATATATATCCCCGTATACTCATTGTACACGAGCAATCATAATCTATCAACCTCGGGCTAGTCTTCATCAAGACTCCCCGGGCTGCCTTCATATAGTCTAGGTAGACTCCACCATTTCCTTTGAGTGTGACCATAGTCCATCACTCATTCTAAGTTCATGCCTATCTAATTCAATACTATAGATAGCACATACAATTAATCACTACGGATTCATATCACTTTGATCATGTAAATAACTCAAGTATTCCTTACTTCGCATTTAATCATTTTGCCTATCCACATAGGTATCCATATATCCCTTTTAAGATCTTATGGAATCACACATTTATCAACATTTGTCTATATCATGCTAATCCTCTATATCAATTCAATAATTAATATATTTCAAGGATTTCTCCCCTCATGCATAATGCCTTTGCTTATCCACCTTAGTAATATCATGTATCAATTTGTATCACCACATAGCAACACATTTATTCACATTGGAGTATATCATTTAATTCCATCAAAATCATAATTTGATTACTTAGGTAATCTCATGCTCAACTCACGAGTTATAGACAATATAGTCAGCCATCCTCACCTTATATATGTCCAGGAAGGTTGCCTATTGAAGCCCCGTCGTTAAACCTTCGATCGGGAATGATTTGAATCAATCTTGGCTGGCAGAGGGCAAAAGCCGCCCGGCTTTTGCAAAAGCTGCCCGGCTTTCGGGTTCTGCTGCACGAAAACAGCACCTAGAAGTGGCGGTTTCCGGCGATTTCGATTCCTATCGATTCAACAACTCTTCTAAGTTAATTACCAACTCTTTATATCATATTTCCACACTTTTAAACGTGTAGAACATCCCCTAGAATCCATCATATGATTTCTATAAAATCATATACGAAAACTATATAAAAAGGAAGAACAAGAACCGGAGCTACGAGATTCTTACCGCTAGGCTTCGTTTTCTCTTGGATTCTCTTCTCTCCTTCACTCTCCTCTGTTCCTGAGCTCTTGTGTGGGTAGAGAACGCTCCAAGCACTCCCCTCCTCTCTATGGCTCACGTAAAACATCCCCAAATGAGGGGATAAGGAAACTTCCCTCTCTTATCTTCTATTTTTAGAAGGTTGGGCCGATTTAGTTGGGTTCGGTTCACGGGCTACTTTCTTTAATTAATCCGTCCCGAAGCTATTTACAAATTTATCCTCCCGTGGATTATGGTCTACACTTTATACGGGATACCCCGAATTAAAGTGTAGGAAACTCTTCACCCTCATACTCCCTATTTTCGGTAAGTTGGGGAAAGAACGCCACTTTGGTTATTTGATATATCTCGGTTGGACCTAAATGACTTTTATTCATTTATTTATATTATTTTAGGCTAGTGGCCTTAATAGGTCGGTCCTAAAATGTATTGGATGGTCCTCTCCAATATTCGGGCTCATACCCAATTATGTTTCATTTATTAGTAAGTGGACTCAAATAGTCTCTCGTCTTATTTTTTTACCTTTTATTCGGCCCAAACAATTATATTTTACATAGTCCCTTATCCCTGGGCTTTTATTTAATTTATCTTGGTCCAAGAATATATATTAGTTTGTCCCTCCCCATGTTTGGGGTCCGACTCACAATTTATTTAATCGGTATCAATTTAATCAATTAATCATTTCTAGTATGATCGATATACTTGTAACTAGTTTTCAAAGTGAATATATATTCATGACATTAACTAGTTATCCTTATCGAATTTAGTATATGTACTATTATTCTAATTTTTTAATAATAATGGATTAATAACTCCAAGTTGTAATTGGGAGCGGTGTCACATAAATTGTACGGAGTACTTAGTTTTAAAGATATGAGCATGAACAAATAAAATTTTGAGTATGATAGAGTTTTTAAATGAGCCTAAAAGAAATGAGTAAACGCCTAAAAGAAATGAACTCACACAAATTAATATTAAACACATTGGAAATAAATGTTATGTTAAACTAAAATGAGTATAACATTCAAAATAATTGAGTATACACAAATGAGCTTTCGAATTTTTTATACTCATTTTGTAAGTTATGCATACTCATTTGGTACTGCTTTATGCTCATTTTAAAATGATGCTCATATCAAATATAACACCCAAAATTAATGAGCATTCACAAATGAACTTTTGAATTTTTTGATACTCATTTTGTAAATTATGTATGCTCATTTGGTATTGTTTTATGCTCATTTTAAAATGATGCACATATCAATTACAACGCCCAAAATCAATGAGCATACACAAATGAGGTTTTGAATTTTTGATACTCATTTTGTAAATTATGTATGCTCATTTGGTACCGCTTTATGGTCATTTTAAAATGATGCACATATCAAACACATCATATTACATTAGTTTCATATATTAAAATTAATTAATTATAAACATAATTTAAGAATTTTTTATAAACGAAAAATAATAAAAAGAAACTGAATTAGAATATATGAAGCAGAGATCACTGATGCTCATTGTTAGGCTCCTGATACTCAGAAGAACAGACTCGATGCTCATCCAAATTACATCAATGCTCATATAAAAGAAATCATGAACTTCATCAAAACTACAAAATTGTTACCAGCTGTACGGCCAGCCGTACAGCCGGTTGTATGGTATACGCATCCAATTCCATGAAATACTCCAGTTCTAAATCAGTTTCAATTCGCATGAAATACCTGTTCAGGATTAAATTTGCAACATATTTCAGAAATCAAATAATCCCGAGAGGAAGGAAACATGTTTTGTCCCATTAGAGGAATAAAAAATACGACCTAATAATATTTCAAGGAAAACTCTATTATCACAGTTAATTACAATAATATTAAAACCCAAAAGCATATTAAACTAAATTGATAATTAGATATAATAGAAGATGAGGAAACACGCATGCTATACGTGTATGGGCTATAAAATTGATGTACTAGAGCAAACCCCTACATGGCAAGATGATCGGGCTAAACTTGCAAGTCTACAAGTGCCGATATAGTAATAAATTCCGGTAAAATACCGGGTCGAATCCACAGGGAAACGTTGTTTAATTTAAGTCCGGGAGTAGATAACTTTAAATATTGAAATGAGTAAAGTGCAGGGATTTTGAGTTGTGTTTTATATTTTTGGCTTTTCACTTTTAATTCAAGGAAATAACCTTGATTAATTCGGATTTAATATGAATGATAACAACGGCTAAGGTAAGGCTTCAGGAATCACTTAAATGCTTTAATAGGGTTAAATATTAGTTCTTTACCGATAATTATGAATACGATGTCGCTAATATATTCTCAACTCCGGTTAAGGTAGCGAGAGCATGGTTTTCGTTACGTGTAAGTCCCGTTACGGCTTACATTCATCTACTGAAAATCCCGTCGAATATCAAGACATCACACCCGTATCATATAATACCGGATATATTTCTATTCTCGGTAATATATATGTTTATCCTTTAATGTTCATAGTTTAGACTTCAACGTTAATTGCAAGCATAAACTAAGTTTAACATACTTCTATGTTGTACACCATAGTCATAAACAATCAAAATGTAAAGGATAAATCACAATTTATTGGTTTAGAACTTTTATCAAATACCTAGTGGGCATAGAAGTTCATCCCTAATTACAAAAGTGTAACTAAGATAAAGGAAATACAATAACATACAAGAATTATTACCTAGAACCAATTGTAGAGGAGAGAAATAGCTTCTTCTCCAACTCCTCAAGAAAATGCAAAAATAAAATATAAAAACTGAATTTTTAGCTCCAAAGATGGAATGATGATCTTGTTTGATGAATTGATGGCTTTATATAGGCTAAAGATTGACATCTTTTAGTCTATTCAAGCCCAACAATTAGGCATGGATGAAATATTTGCTCAGATAATGAGGAAAGTGGGTTTTTCTCATCAAGATATTGTTGCACGTCTCCCTGTTTTGTGCAGAATCGGGATTAACTGGCGCCGGTTTTAGGCATTACCGGCCGATTTTACTTTGGCGCAGCGGATACAATGAAAAATGTCATAACCGGCGCTGGTTATAGTGGTGGACCAGCGCCGGTTATGCTTCGGCCAACCGGGAGGAATTAAATTTAAACGCAACCGGCGCCGGTTTTCAGGGCAGACCGGCGTCGGTTCTCCCATGCAGTGTTATACTCCATTTTCGCTCCTTTTTTATGCCAGTAGTTGACCCCGAGGTGTCGGTTCTTAGCCCTTTTTGACTGTTGACTCCCGTTTCTTCATCTTTGACACCTTTATGTGTTTTTGCTCAAATTTGAATTTTTACCTGTTTCGTCTTTGAATATTTGTACAGATAATCATAATTTCCTATATAAAATATAGGTAACTATTGTGCTTATCATATTCCCCCACACTTGAGCGTTTCTCGTACTCGATCAATTCTTCTTCCTTTTGGCGCTTAGGTTAGTTTCAACAAATATATATATATATATATATATATATATATATATATATAGAGAGAGAATAGTTCAGGTCCGGCCAGGCCGGACCACTGCCCCCGTCCGGCCTCCTCCATTTGGGGGCCTTCCCGGTGGTATTTTTTGCTCAAATATTTTGTGTAGGTTCCTCATCAAGTCTAGTTTGTCCATACCAAATTTCAGCCAAAAATTCAATCGGGAAGGTCGTCAAATGATTTTTGCAAGTTAACTGGTCCGGAATATGTATTTTCCGGACCAGTTAACTTGCAAAAATCATTTGACGACTTTCCCGATTGAATTTTTGGCTGAAATTTGGTATGGACAAACTAGACTTGATGAGGAACCTACACAAAAAATTTGAGCAAAAAATACCACCGGGAAGGCCCCCAAATGGAGGAGGCCGGACGGGGCTCCGGTCAGGTATACCTGACCGGAAGACTACTCTATATATATATACACACACACACACACACACACACACACACAAAAGTAAATCAATTTTTAAGAGAGGTAAAAATGACATATAAACTCTTTTCTCATTCTTGGTCCAAAAACCATTTTTCAATTAAACACAAAAAGTATCATTTAGATTTAGAAAACTACTTATACTCTTGAAAATAAAGGAATGATTTGTGACTATGGCTTTTTGAGTGAGTAGGATGGCTTTTTGGTGTTTTTGACTTTTAAGTTGTATGAATAAATTGAACTTCCTAGTTGAGACCATGAGTTTTTTTTAACTCATTTGAAAAGGTTTGAACTAGTATTTACTGAAAGTCATTTGATGATGCCAATTTATTTGATGAGGTGTGAGAGTGGGTTTTGTGTTCCAAAATGATGCTTGAGTGTTTGAGAAGTATTTGTCCATTTTTGGATATGAAGGAAGGAGATGCTTTCTAGTAAAAAAAAATTATTTTTGGAATAATTTTCAAGAGTAAAGAGTAGTCTACAAAATTGATAGGTTTTTGTAAATAATTTAAAAAAACTTTCTCAACCAAATACCCGTTAAAAGGAGAAATATGACAATTTTACCTTTCTAAAAAATTTATTTTTGCACACAAAATTTGTTTTAACTACCTATGAGATGCATCCCCCACACTTATAATACATTGTCTCAATGTATCATGCATGATAAACAAATACTTTCAACATCCACAATAAAATGTGTTTGAGAAAAGTAATGTCATAGGAAAAGCAATAACAACAATGGTGTAATTAATTTTCTGGGTCTTGAGGGGGTACCCATGTTGGGAGTAGTAGTAGTCGGCGAATCTGTCGAACCGCTCCTCAAACCTCTGTTGCCGCTCCTCTTGAGTGTCCATTCGCGTATGCATGCGAGCCGTGGAGTTCATCAAGTACGCCATCGTGGGGTCGGTAGTGTGTGCGGCTGTGGTGGCACCGGTAGCTCGGGTGCGGATCCATCATCGTGAGCATCCTCCATGGCTTCTTCTTCATGTTCCTCTTCCGCTCTCCTCGCCTCCTCATCATGTAAGTTAGCAAAAAAACGTCCAGGGAAAGTCCATTCTTCATCCACGAATTTATGTTGGAGGGCGGTCATGGTAGTATTGTCCAAAATGTTGGAATCATCAGTGTAAATAACTTTTTCGCCTCTTAGATCCACCTTATAATGTCTAAAGACCATGATGAATAAAAGAGGAAAGCAAAAGTTTTTGTCACCTCTTTTGGAGAGTAACACGGTTTTCATATCTTTGATAATGAGGCGGGGAGTGATATTCTTGGAGTTTCTCCCAGCCCCTCTACCATTTTGGAGAGAAGGTAGAGGTCTATTTCCCGGACCACATGACGGTCACTCACTCAGGGAACAAGGTTGAATCCAATGAGGTAAATGATGAGTCGCTCACGGATTTCAAATATTTAGTGAAGAGCTTTGGGAGTTCATACCATTCCATTGTTCGAGCTTCATCATAAGTTTTGTCACTGAAGATTCCTTTAAGGGTGAATTCCAGGGTGGTTCCGTCATCGGGGACCTTGAGGAGGCGGGAGAGAAAGCTTGGATCAATTTTGATGTTCTTGCCTTTGACGGATGAGTGAATGACGGCATACCCCGTCTCGTTGTCCGTGATGTTGGCGTAGAACTCACGAACCAGTTGGGGGTAGTATGCCCCTGTTAGGGTGAGCATCACAGCTCACCCTAACTCCATGAATGTCGCTGACAACTCAAATCTAGCATCGATGATTGGGTCAACTGTTTTCTCCACCACCATTTTCCACTTCTTCCTCAACTCATACCACTCCTCATTTTCTTGAGAGTTGAAGCGTGGGTGGAAGTATGAAGAGGAAGAGGCACCGTCATTTGGCTTTCTTTTTGGGGCCATATCTGCATGGTTAGAAGAGAAATAGACACACAACACCGTAAACTTCATCAACTCAAGGTATATTTTTTTCTAAAATTTTCATTAATTTCCCAAAATTTCAAGTTTAATCACAAAGTAATGCAACAATGATGTTTGGAATGTTTATATATCCACATAAAGCATTTCAATATCATTCAACTCATCAATTGTAGAAATAATTTGAAATTATGCAAGAAACTCGGACCTAGGGTAAAAAAAATGAAAAATTTGCAAGAACTTCCCCCAATTCTCAATTTTAATCTCAAATTTTTGGCAAGAATCATGTTTACATTCATCATACAAGTACAAAGAAAAAACTTTCAACAATCATAAGCATGTGAATCGGCCAAAAATTGAAAAAAAAAACAAAGCAAGAAATTCGAAATTTGAAAAAAATTGGGGATTTAGCTTTTTTACCTTGATTTGGTTGGGAAGAAGCTTAAAACTGATGTTGTGGAGCCTTGAAAGTGATAGATTTGGACTCTTTTGACTAGAAACACAAAGCTATGGAAGATTTGGGGGAGTTGGGGTGTTTTCTCGTGGAGCTCGATCGAAGAGGGGAGGGTTTTGGTCGTGTGAGACTGAGGGAAAAACGGGCTGCACTTGGGTTAAAAACAGGTTAACCGGCGCCGGTTATAGGGGTGGACCGGCTCCGATTTTCGTTCGGCTTGGGGTACTAACGCGCTGTTTTAATATAACCGGCACCGGTTATAAGGTAAAACTGGCGCCGGTTTCCGTTCGGATTTCCATTTAATAGCACATTTTAATATAACCGGCACCAGTTAGGTCGTGAGACCGGCGCCGGTTATCCCCTGGGAACGTATTCCGTGCTCGTAACTCGGAACCGGTGTCGGTTATGAGGCTCTACCGGCGCCGGTTACTGTTCATTTTTTTCGCTTTCAATTATAAACAAATATGAATGTTTTTTTTAAAAGAACATATTTATTTATAATTTAATTTTTTTGTTGGGTTGCCTCCCAATAAGCGCTTAGTTTAACGTCATAGGCTGGACGCAACGTACATTTTTACTCCTCCAATGGGCAAGCGGTGGTTGCCGAGGTGATATGATACTCCATGTATGGCTTGAGTCGGTGACCATTTACAAAAAATGGTGTTTGATCACCGTTTTGAATCATCATTGACCTGTATGGTCGGACCTCGGTGATTGTGAAAGGTCCCGACCATCGGGATTTTAGTTTTCCGAGAAATAGGCGAAGTCTAGAATTGAAGAGTAGTACCTTTTGGCCGATGTAGAAATCCCCCCGGTTGATATTTTTGTCATGCCAAGCTTTGACCTTTTCCTTGTAGATGCGGGAGTTCTCATATGCATCCCTTCGGAGCTCTTCAAGTTCTGCCATTTGGAACATCCTCCTCTTCTTTGAGAGTGTAGGGTCAAGATTTAGCTTGGAGAGTGCCCACTGTGCTTTGTGCTCAAGATCTACTGGAAGATGGCATGACTTTCCATAGACAATCCGGTATGGTGACATACCCAACGGTGTTTTGTAAGCCGTCCGATATGCCCATAGCGCATCATCTAACTTTAATGCCCAATCTTTTCTAAAGGTGGTGACTGTCTTCTCTAGAATTGATTTAATCTCTCGGTTGGACACTTCAACTTGCCCATTGGTTTGTGGATGATCGATAGGCTGCTCCAGTTTGGAAATTACACCCTTATTTCTTTAGCAAGCTAGTAAAATGGGTATTCTTGAAGTGTGTGCCATTATCACTTATGATGGTACGGGGCACACCAAACTATGAAAAAATGTTTTTCTTCACGAACTCCCCCACACTTTTGCTAGTGTTGTCGGGTAGAGCTATTGCTTCTACCCACTTGAAGACGTAGTCCACTGCTACAAGGATATAGCTTTTCCCATATGAATTAGGAAAAGGCCTCATGAAGTCCAATGCCCATACATCAAAGAGTTCTACCACAAGGATCATATTTTGAGGCATTTCACTCCTTCGGCTAAGATTTCTGGTTCTTTGACACCGGTCACAAGCTTTGACATAACTCCTTGCATCCTTAAATAATGTTGGCCAAAAAAGGCCACATTGAAGGACTTTTGCCGCTGTCCGATCCGGACCATGGTGGCCACCACAAGGGAGGTTGTGACAATGGTTCAAAACGGACATAATCTTCTCGTCGGGTATGCATCTTCTAATAATTCCGTCGGCACAATGTTTGAAGAGATATGGTTCATCCCAATAGTAATGCTTCACATCACTTAGGAATTTCTTCCTTTGATGGAAAGTGAGTGATGGAGGAAGAATTTCTTTTGCAAGAAAATTAATGAAATCAGTGAACCATGGTAGTTGTACCTTTTTTTATGGCCATGATTTGCTCATATGGGAAATGATCTCTTATCTCCTCCTCCTTGGCATTTGGGGGTGCCTTCAAGTCGTGAAAGATGATCCGCCACAAGGTTTTCACTCCCCTTCTTGTCTCGGATTTCAAGGTCAAATTCTTGGAGTAGTAAAACCCAACGAATTAACCTTGGTTTGGCATCCTTCTTGTTCATGAGATATTTGATGGCTGAGTGATTGGTGTACACAATTACCTTTTGACCGATTAGGTATGATCGGAATTTGTCAAAAGCGTAAATGACGGCTAGGAATTCTTTCTCGGTGGTGGCATAATTGAGCTCCGTGTCATGGAGTAACCTCGATGCATAGTATATGACATGAAGTTTCTTTTCTTTTCTTTGCCCAAGTACCACACCAATAGCATGATCACTAGCATCACACATCAACTCGAATGGAAGAGACCAATCCAGTGATGTGATACTAGGAGCCGTGGTGAGAGCTTCCTTTAGAGTGTTGAAAGCTTGGAGACAGTTTGGAGTGATTTCAAAAGGGACATCTTTGGCCAACAAATCGCATAGAGGTTTAGCGATTTTGGAGAAATCTTTGATGAATCACCGATAAAAACCGGCATGCCCTAGAAAACTCTGGATAGCTTTCACCGAATGTGGAGGAGGTTTCTTTATGACTTCAATTTTTGCTTGATCAACTTCAATGCCATTGGGAGAAATTTTGTGCCCCAAGACAATCCCCTCGATTACCACGAATTGGCATTTTTCCCAATTGAGAGCCAAGTCGGATTCTTCACACCGAGTTAATACTATCTCAAGGGAAAGTAAGCATGAGTCAAAAGAATTCCCAAAAACAGAAAAATTGTCCATGAATACCTCCATGAAGTCTCCCACCATGTCCGCAAAAATTGTCATGACACATCTTTGAAATGTCCCGGGGGCGTTCCATAAACTGAAGGGCACTTTCTATAGGCAAATGTGCCAAAAGGACATGTGAATGTTGTCTTTTCTTGGCCCTCAGGGGAGATAGCTATTTGAAAATAGCCGGAGAACCCATCCAAGAAACAAAAGAATTCATTACCCGCAACACGCTCCAACATCTCATCCATGAATGGAAGGGGAAAATGGTCCTTCCTTGTGCCGGAGTTCAATTTTTGGTAGTCTATGCACATCCTTTAACCGGTGACCATTCTAGTAGGAATTAATTCATGTTTTTTATTGGCCACCACTGTAATTCCACCATTCTTTGGAACGATTTGAACGGGCTTACAAATTTACTATCCGAGATGGGGTAAATTATGCCATAGTCAAGGAGTTTTAGAACTTCCTCCTTAACTACCTCCTTCATGTTGGGGTTTAGCCGCCTATGACGCTCCACCGTTGGTTTGTGATTTTCCTCCATGAAAATCTGATGCATACAAATAGAAGGGCTAATACCCTTAATATCCGCCAAGGACCATGCAATAGATGTTTTGTGGTCCTTCAATACCCGTAGTAATTTTTCTTCTTGTAGGGATGTGAGTGAAGAAGAAATTACTACCGGAAAAGTTGAGTTGTCTCCAAGAAATGCATATTTGAGATGCTCCGGTAGAGTTTTCAAAGATGGTTTTGGCGGAACTTCAAGAGTTGGTTTTAATGTGGACTTGCTTGTTCCAAGATCTTCAAATTTTTGACAGAAATGTTTGAAAGGAGCTCCGGCTTGCAAGTACATAACTTCTTCAAGAAGTTCATGGGTTTCTTCCTTTTCATTGCATCCTAGCATGATGCAAGTCTCCAAAGGATCTTCATGAATCATCTTCCCAAAACATTCTTCGGTAAATGTGTCAAGAATATTAATGCCAAAACAAGAAGGATCAGCATGGTGTTTCTTCAAAGAATCTCAAACATCGAATTCTCGCTCTTCATCTCCAACACAGAATTTAACAATTCCGTTTTTGACATCAATAAGAGCGGCTGCAGTGGCTAGAAATGCCCGTGCAAGAATAATAGGGATCTCCATTTCCTCCATCTCCAAGATAAGAAAATCCACAGGAAAATAGAACTTTCCCACTTTGATAAGCACATCCTCCATAACTCCAATAGGGTAGCGAATTGATCTATCCGCAAGTTGTAATGCTATGGTAGTTGATTGAAGTCACCCCACACCAAGCTTTTTAAATAGAGAATGGGGCATGAGGTTGATACTAGCACCAAGATCACAATTGGATCTTACCTCTCCAATCTTGCCAATAGAACATGGCACCGTGAAGCTTCCGCGGTCCTTCAATTTAGGAGGGAGTTTGTTTTGTAGGATAGCACTACATTCCTCCGTAAGCGCAATGGTAGCGAATTCCGCCAATTTCTTCTTATTTGAGAGTATGCCCTTCAAGAATTTGGCATAAAATGGGATTTCCGCTATAGCTTCGGCAAATGGAATGTTGATGCTCAATTTAGTAAAATATCAATGAATTTTCTGTATTGAGCACCATCATTCTTTTTCTATAATCTTTGAGGATATGGAATAGGAGGAACATAATTAGCCATATTTGATGGTGGCATCATATGTTCCTCATTTCCATCTTCTTTTTTCTTTTCCGGGGTCTCCTCCTCTTCCGGTATTTTTGGATCCTCTGTCATTTTACCACTCTTTGTGGTAATGACCATCACATTCTCCCTTGGATTCATATCCGTGGTTGTAGGAAATTTGCCTTGCTCCCTAGAACTTACTTTTTGAGCAAGTTGTCTCATTTGTACATCAAGATTCCGGATGGATGTCTTATTGTATTGCTCAATGGTGTCGATGCGTTGGTTGAGCTTCATATTTTGATCTTCAAAACGAAGATCCAACTTGGTGAATTGAGAGTGGAGATTCCCAATGGATGCCTCCACTCTATGGTGATTTTCCTCATTTTGGGCATTCATGCTTGCCATGCTTTTGGACATGAATTGCATCATATCCTCCATGGTGGTTTCCTTGGATTGCCCAAAATTAGGCGCTCCGGGTTGGGGTTGTGAGGAACTTGCTTGTGGTTTCCACCTTTGTTGATTAGAAAATTATTGTTCCCCCGATTCCCACAAGAGTTCATATAATTTACCTCTTCAAGATGTTGAGATAAATCACCTTCCGGGCTTGGTATGCTCTCGACGTTGGCTATTTGCATGACTCCTCCCAATACGGCTTGTAGAGCCATTTGGAATTTTTGCTCAATCTTTGACTCCATTTCTTCAAACCTTTTCTTTATCTCCGTTGTGATAGAGATTTCATTAATCCCAACCACTTTGTAATCACCTCCTTGAAGTTGAGGATTCGAGGCAATAGATTCAATAAATCGGAGTGTCTCAGTTTCATTCTTGTTGCCAATATAGCCCTCGGCTCGGTAGTCCACAATGGCTTGACAAGGTACATTCAAACCATTGTAGAACGTATCGATTTGAAGATCAAGGGGAATGCGGTGGTGCTAGCATTCCCTTAGCAATGATTTGAAACGCCGCCATGCATCTTGAAAGAGCTCATCATTTTGTTGTTTGAAATTGAAAATATGTTGTCTAAGCTCTTGAGTCATGATGGGCGTGTAGTATTTAGACATGAAGGTATTGTATATACCTTCCCATGTTGTGTAGTTTGCCGGGGCTTGCTCTAGGAACCATCCTCTTGATGCCCCTTTGAGAGTATAGGAGAAGCATTTGAGCTTGAGATCATCTTCGGCTAGCTTGTTCCTTGGAATCCCTTGAATGAATCCATAGAACTCCGTGATAAAGTTCAATGAATTTTCCCCCGAGTGACCATGAAACTGAGGCATAGCGTTGAAGTAGCTTTGCTTTAGTTCATAGTCTCTCGCATCCTCGCTTAGCACAATGCAAGAGGGGGAGGTTGCAACAACGGGCCTCTTCCTCTCTTTTAGTGTGAGCATCATCTTTGTGGCTTTTTGCTCCTTCCAAATGTGTTTGCAAGTTTTTTCTATTTCAAGATCAAGTGGTTCAAGAAATTTAGAACCTCGACTTCTCAAATGCATGCAAACACAAAGGAATATCTACACACACAAAAATAAACTCTTCCAAGATCAAGTGAAGTTGTGAAGAATAAAATAAAATTCAGATTTTTGATTGATTGATTGTTTGGACTTTATTTAAACAAGACCGTTTCCCCGGCAACGGTGCCAAAAACTAGATCGGGCTAAACTTGCAAGTGTACAAGTGCCGATATAGTAATAAATGCCGAGAGTAGATAACTTTAAAATACCGTTACGGCTTACATTCATCTACCGAAAATCTCATTGAATATCAAGACATCACACCCGTATCATATAATACCGGATATATTTCTATTCTCGGTAATATATATGTTTATCCTTTAATGTTCATAGTTTAGACTTCAACGTTAATTGCAAGCATAAACTAAGTGCTGATATGTAAAATACGGGATCGAATCTACAGGGAAACGTTTTTTAATTTAAGTCCAAGAGTAGATAACTTTAAATATTGAAATGAGTAAATTGCAGGGATTTTGAGTTGCGTTTTATATTTTCGGCTTTTCACTTTTAATTCAAGGAAATAACCTTGATTAATTCGAATTTAAGATGAATGATAACAACGGCTAAGGCTTCGGGAATCACTTACATGCTTTAATAGGGTTGAATATTAGTTCTTTACCAATAATTATGAATACAATGTCGCTAATCTATTCTCAACTCCGGTTAAGGTAGAGAGAGCGTGGTTTTCGTTACGTGTAAGTCCCGTTACGGCTTACATTCATCTACCAAAAATCTCATTGAATATCAAGACATCACACCCGTATCATAAAATACCGGATATATTTCTATTCTCGGTAATATATATATTTATCCTTTAATGTTCATAGTTTAGACTTCAACGTTAATTGCAAGCATAAACTAAGTTTAACATACTTCTATGTTGTACACCATAGTCATAAACAATCAAAATGTAAAGGATAAATCACAGTTTATTGGTTTAGAACTTTTATCAAATACCTAGTGGGTATAGAAGTTCATCCCTAGTCTTAGCTAAGAACTTAGCTCCGTGAGCTCATACTAATTACAAAAGTGTAACTAAGATAAAGGAAATACAATATCATACAAGAATTATTACCCAGAACCAATTGTAGAGGAGAGAAATAGCTTCTTCTCCAACTCCTCAAGAAAATGCAAAAGTAAAATATAAAAACTTAATTTTTAGCTCCAAAGATGGAATGATGATCTTGTTTGATGAATTGGGGGCTTTATATAGGCTAAAGATTGACATCTTTTAGTCTATTCAAGCCCAACAATTAGGCATGGATGAAATATTTGCTCAGATCATAAGGGAAGTGGGTTTTTCCCATCAAGACATTGTTGCATGATACGTTTGTAATTTCCGTATGTTTATTTACGTTTTTAGTTAGTTTTGATTGTTTAATATTTCGGAAATTACACACTTTCGGTGTAATAGTTTAGTTTGTTAAATTCTTATAAATTGTTTAGATTAGGTTTATTCTGAGCTTAAACAGGTCCAAGATCAATCAAATGATCAATGGTGAAGGAAGGTGCAAGAGTACAAGACAAAAAGAAGGAAAGTTCCTGATTTTGACCTATACTCGATCGAGTATACCTTATACTCGATCGAGTATCAATACTGATTTTCAAGGATCCGATCCGGGAACAAATGAACATGCAAGGAAAGATTTGGCCACGTTCTATTGTCATACCCGATCGAGTACACCGACATACTCGATCGGGTATAGCTATAAATTATACCCGAATATCGATCGAGTATGGATCGAATTCGAAGTTCTACACATACTCGATCGAGTATATGTACATACTCGATCGAGTACTCGACCTGCACCTCAAAGAGCCTATAAATACACCTCCTTTCCTTCACTTTTGGGGATCAATCCCTATATACTCTTAAGCTCAGTTTAGAATAGAATTTCTCTATATTTCTTTTAGCATGTTTAGTCTCCAAATGAGGAGCTAAACTCTTCCATCTTGGTTTTGCTACTTTGAAGCTTAATGATTTGTAAGTTGTGAGTTATTTTCTTTAATCTTCTTCCTTGAATATTAACTACTTCCTATTCTTATTCCATATTAATATATTGAGTATTACTTAAAGTATCAACTAGTCTTGTTCTATATATTAATTATTACTAGAATCGGTCGGTTAATACGCTTGTAATTAATTCGGTCCTTTCACGGTAGTGAACTTGGGTTGTTAATACATGCTTCTCATGGTTAATAAGCCAAGGGGAATTAATTATATTGATTAAACCTATAAACCACTTGTGTTGAGGTTATCAATCTCAATCGTTTTCATCTTGATTTTATTGCTACTATCAAGTTAATATACGGCGCTTGTTCTATATTGACTCGGTAGTAAGTTTTATTAATGAACGCTTCTCGTTATTAATAACTACCCTCGATGAACTGGATATACTCCTCGATTGAGTATTCGAGAGGAAGATAGTTAAAGATATAACCGGGATCGACGAACATTTCATTAAGTGGATAAAAGCAAAACCAAGTCTTCTTCTCATTAATTAAACTACATAACTCGTTCATCTTTGTGTTTAAATATTCTAAAAAGTTCTTCAACAACAAATCTAAAACCCCCCCTTATTACTAGTTATAAAAAGAGAAGTATTCCTTTCCCTGCGGATACGAACCTTACTACACTATATTACGTATTAGTGTTGTATTGATATTTATTTTGAGTGCACACCACGACAAAGTGCACATCATTGCACGTCTCCCTGTTTTATGCATAATCGGGATTAACCAGCGCCGGTTTTAGGCATTACCAGCACCGGTTTTACTTCAGCGCAACGGATACAATGAAAAATGTCATAACCGGCGCTGGTTATAGTGGTGGACCGGCGCCGGTTATGCTTCGGCCAACTGGTAGTAATTCAATCTAAATGCAACCGGCGCCGGTTTTCAGGGCAGACCGGCACCGGTTCTCCCCTAAAGTGTAATACTCCATTTTTCGCTCCTTTTCTATGCCAGTAGTTGACCCCGAGGTGTCGGTTCTCAGTCCTTTTTTACTGTTGACTCCCGTTTCTTCATCTTTGACGCCTTTATGTGTTTTTGCTCAAATTGGGATTTTTACCTGTTTCGTCTTTGAATATTTGTACAGATAATCATAATTACCTATATAAAATATAGGTGGCATCATATTGTGCTTATCACAAGACCCCCAACAGATTGAGATATATATTTAAAAGTTTAAGAAACATCCAATAATAGTTCTTATTCATTTTGGAATACAAAAAGAACACAAATTACTTGTGCCTCCATTCCAGAATGTAACTTGAGCATATAACTGAAGTATGAAAGTGTCCTATCCAATTATGCATATATTATCACCATTACATCTCAACATGAAAAAATAAGATTATTTTATTTGCTACTCTGTATTAGATAGAAATAGATTATCATATCCACTATTCAATTGCAATATGCATATTTTAGTGTACTTCAATTCCAGTTAGGACAACACTCCCACAAGCATATATTGATATAAAAAAATCAAATATATTTATCTAGGGAAAGCTGTCAAATAGGTTCTCGAACTTTCATAAAAAGTCAAATAAGTCCTTATATAGGATGCTCTGTACGGCCGTCGCGATTTGGGACGGTTCCTGGTGGAATTTTTTGATGAAATTTTTTTAGCATCTTATTCATCAAGTCTAGTTTACTCATATCAAATTTCAGCTAAAATTTCAATGGGGAGCGCATTCAAATTAATTCTTGAATATAAATGTGCAGTTAAATGCGCAATTATCTTCAAGAATTAATTTGGATGCGTTCCCGATTGAAGTTGTTAATATATTGTTGGCCCAAACGTTTTTTGTATATTAATAATGGTTGACACTCTATTTAGCAGCCCGCTACACCTCTTAGTCTTTGCATGCAGTCTGATATATTCCTATCCAGTTGTTCCGTTTGAATCATAATTGAGTTGAATTATCTCCTTGTACATACATTGTATGTATCCGTGGTTGTCCTTTGCTAATAAGGCCAAAATCAGACCTTGTTATATGGGCAGACCTTTGCTGTCTTTGAGATAAGCCAGAGCTTCAATTAACGTACCTTTCTTCTTTCTGGCTGTAAGCCTCTTCCATGTGAGGTTGTCTTCTCCTTCTTTGTGAAGTTAGAGAGCATGAGTGTAGGCGTGGTTAATAGAGTAGTTGCTCCCTTAGCCTAGGTGTGCACAAGAGACAGTCGGAACCGAGCTCCGGACTACCTGAGCCGGAATCCCGTGATGGAAACGATCCTCAACAGTGGTATCAGAGCCTGGTTGCCGTCTGCCACAGTACTCCGCCGCCGTCCACCGTCCGCCGCCGTCCGCCGCCGTCCGCCGTCAATTCGAGGTCTGGAAAAATCGTTGCTTGCCGATTTGTTCGCCGCTGGAGCCTCCATCTGCCTGAGAACCATCGTCGGTGTTCTGCCCTGCCTCGTTCGTCGTCTGGAGCTTCTGCCTGGGAATCGTCGCCTGGAGATCCATCTGCGCTGGAGCCAGAGCTGGTTCGTCGGAGGTAGCTGGAACCGTCAATCGCCGGTTGGTGCTGCTGAATCACCGTCCGGAAGTGAGTTCATCGTTGAGCTCTAGGTCGGATCTGGAATTCCGTCGCAGGAGGAAGGTCGGAGTCCCGTCACTGAGCTTGAGAAGCTGGCTCGAAGGAGCCGCTAAAAGTGGTCTATTGCTGGAAGCCTGGTCGCTCGCTTCGCTTGAACCTGGACGTTACTAGAGCTGGATGTGGACCTCTGGCGCAGAAGCAGAGAGTTGGTTTCGTCGCTAGATTGAGTCTCGCTTGAACTCGCTTAGAAGGAACGCAAATTCCTGGATCGGAGTTTGTTTGTTTTTTGGGCCAGAGGTGTTCCTGATTGACGTGGAGTTGCTGGGAGTTGGAGCCTCACCTGGACGCTGGCAGTCAACTCAAGCCTTGGACTAGACTTGTACGCAGAAGGATAGCAGGAGGAAGGAAGTAGCTCCTTGCTGGACTTTGGGTTGCTCATTTGTTGGGCTGCTGGACCTGAAGCTTGAAGGAACTGGGCTGCGCAACTCTGGACGCTAGGAGTTGAAGAGTTGGACCTGGAGCAGAGGAAAGACTCGGTCAAAGCTCGGTCAAAGGCATTCAACAGTCCGAAAAATCCCAATTTTTTAAATTGGGTGGGTAAGGTCGAAACGCCTCTCCTAGGGTTTCGCTCCGGTATATTGACTTTTATCCCTTTTATCGCTTTTGTAGTGATTTAATCTTTTATTGTGTAGAAATCTATTTTAGGTTTATCATTGATGTTAAAATTGTTTGAATTGTTGTATTGTGTTTGTGCTGAAAATTTATTATTTATTTGTGCTTATACGGAAGAACAAGGGGTTTGAAGTTGAGTTTGGTGCTCATTAATACTCCCCACGTGTTCGTGCTAGTTGCTTCGTATATTGATAGCCTTATAAATATTTAAATTGTTTTTCAGCAAAATTTACATTTTCTTTTGTTGCTTATTTTTTCTGTGTGAAAATGTCTGCTTATAATCAGTATGGTATGGCTCCATTTAATGAAAAATCTGATTTTAGCATTTGGAAGCAAAAAATTAAATGTATTTTAATACAACAAAAATGTTTTGAAGCAGTTGGCGAGACCTATTTACTTTCTGACACGGAAGATAAAAGGGCTGAAATGAATGAAAATGCATGTTCTGTGATTTATTTGAACTTATCTGACTCTGTGATTAGAAAAGTTGGAATTTTAGAGAGTGCTAAAATTCTGTTGGATAAATTGAATGAACTGTATACTGAGACCTCTTTGCCTAACCGGATATTTTTACTTGAAAAGTTCTTCAAATTTAGACTCGATATGTCTATAGATATTGAAGAAAATCTAGATGTTTTTACCTAACTTATTTCATATATTATATTAAGTTGTGTGGTGATAAGAATATAGATGATTATTCTCCCATTGCTCTCTTAAATGCTATTCCTGACACTACAAGAAAAACAGTTTTGTGCAACAGAAAATTTCATTGCCAAAGGTTGCTATTTCCTTGCCCATTTCATTGTGCAACGAAATCAAATTTGTCACAAGGTCCATGCCCAAGCATCGTGGCCCTTTATACTTTATGTGACGATCCAACTATTTGTTGCCCATAATAATGCTTGTGCAACATTGACTTTTGTTGCCCAAAAAAATACTTTGTGCAACGAACTTTTATCAGTTGTAGCCCCAATTACTTTTGTGTGTCACAATTACATGTGGCACATATATCCTTAGTGCAACAATATATGATCAGTTGTAGCCCATACTATTTTTGTGTGTTGTAATTTTTTGTTGCACATGAGTCTTTTGTGCAACGAAAGTCTACTTTTCGTTGCCTATACAATAAAACTTTTGAACTCAATAAAGTATGTAAATCCGTCAATTTGCTCCCAGTTCAGGTCCCTTGAAGTAGCACTTGGAGTATGCACAATTTCAGAACAGACCATCAAGATGCTCCTGTACACAAATTTCATAAGTGTAAGCTAAAAACAATCAATATACATAACTAAAAACTAAGTTATATAATGATTAAAATTTACATCAGATTACTAACTAAAAATAATGGTAAAAAAATTATTGTTTCTTGTCATTCCTGCAGAACACACAACAAAAAGGATTTCATGAAAATAATTTTTATTAAAACATGGAAAATAATAAAACCCACCTATAGAAGATAACAAGTGTCTCAAGCACGAGAGAATTTGACAGGATTGCTTTGACAGAATTTCACTGTTTTAAGCATGGTCAGTTCCAGATCAATAAAGCCACACTCTGAATCTTCCAAATTCCTTGCAATGCTCTGGAAAAAACTATAACACAAGGGAAAGAATGCATTATCATGATTTGTGCAGCCTTGTACTAGCTAAATATTTAAAGGGCTTTAAATGCTGGACATTGCAGCAACCTGTTCTACTGGAATTCGCATTCCCAATTGGCATAGCTTTGGACAATTTTTAATCAGCTGAACAGTAAAATCAAAGTGCTTCACTAAAGCAAAGTTCAACTCATTCAGCTTAATTACCTCCATATTTATTGCTATAGGTAACATCTCTTCCATATTTATTGCAGCACCATGATAATCCTTGGAAAAAACAAGCAATAACCCTTGAAATCACAACCCTAACACAAAAATACAAACTCAACCCAATGGCTATCTTAAGAAAATAGAGAATGGCAAAGACCCGAAAAGGAAAGGATGCCAGTTCCTGGAATGAGTTCTGTTTGCAGGCCAAAATGACACCAAGTTTATATGAAAGCTTAATGTGCAACCCAATGTTATGGTTTGAGGCTTTAGTTGAGACTGATCCTCCAATTCTTCCAATATCATTTTCCAAGGTAGACTTTTGGGCTCTATCTCGCCTTGTAATGGTAGAACCTAAAAACAACTCAGATAGGTCACTATCACTTTGGGATTGGTTGAAAACCTGTGCTTTAGAAAACTCTAATGCTTTTAGTTGGAAATAACCATCCAGCTCCAATGATGGAGGAAACGGTATGGTATCAAAGAATTCCGTTAATGTGTATTTGTGTAGCAAATAAAACTGTTTGATGATTAAAGTCATAAACACGTTGTTAAACTAACCAGATAATTGTGTGGCAACTTAAACACCCTGTAATTGTGTGCCAATTGCAGTTTAATCTGTTGCATGTGAGCTGATATAAGCTCTTTTTGAATCCTGATTCAAACAAAAACAGAGTATGAGTAGAAAAAAAATCCAATAAGCAACGGATTCCATTGTAAAAAAGCTAATTTGTTAAACATATTACGGAGTACATGGTAACTCACATCCTAAAAATTAAAAAATCATAGAGCACACTTGATCTGCTTATTTAAGTGTATACCAAGTATGGTTAATGTTTAATCCAAGCATATAACAAGAACATATTACGGAGTACATGTGAAACATCCTAAAAATTACGGAGTACATGTGAAACATCCTAAAAATTAAAAAATCATAGAGCACACTTGATCTGCTTATTTAAGTGTATACCAAGTATGGTTAATGTTTAATCCAAGCATATAACAAGAACATAAATCAAAATCACACTTGTTCATAAGAAACTCCACTATAAATGAATCTAGATTCATGATTATTTAATTTAAATCTGAGCAGACATGTTGATTTGCTAGATATTCAGTGTACATACTTGCATACAGTTGTACAAAGTCGGTTTTATCATCTATTTAAATATTACTAAACTGAAGCTACTAATCACCAATCAATCAGAAAAGAAAAAACATGATAAATCATTAATCAATTCCAATAATTGATTGGGCAAGATTGAAATAGAACTCAATTTCTATTCTTAAGATATAATCTTTTTTATTCGAAAGTGTAATTTTATGGATAATCAACTCAAGAAGATCTAATCCAAAAGAAATCTAACATCTCTATATAAGATCGAGTTATTTCTCAACAACAAAAATGAACCACATAAAAGAAATTGAATTTTCCTATGTACCAAAAAAATAAAGGAAATTGAATACCTCTAGTTGTCAATGTTTCTATGTGAGCATGCAAAGCCACTTCATTCACGAACAATTGAAAGGAAAAACACGAAAAATTGAGAACAATTAAAATAAAACAGAAAAAACTCACCAAGCAGGGGGCGAGTAGCAAAAGGCAGAAGTGCAGAATAGCAGAGCACGAGTCATTAGCAGGATTGAGGTTGCCGGCTGTTGTCAATTAAGTGAAGTCGCGGGCTCACAACTCACCTCACATCCTCGACATTCAGCTCTCAAGCTCGATGCTCCATCTCCTGTGCTCATAGCCAGCAACTCGATCTCTAATCACAAGTAGTTAGTAGCAAACTAGCAAGTCGTAAGCAAAACACTAAATACACAAACGGAAATTGTAGTTCACTCAATTCAGACCTAAAAGCCTAATAATTGAAATAAAATAACCTGTTCACTGCTATCATTTTAGACAGAGAAGAAAGGATCGTCTCTCAATCCTTTGTATGTGATCGGTTGTAGGCGGCGAGCACGGCTTAATCTTCCTTTATAGACTCGCTCTTTCTCGATTTCATCGTCAAGGCTCTTAGAGAATTTTGCGGACTCGTATTATACACATCAACGGAACTGCGAAGCTAGATTGGGGAGGAGATAAACTCAAGTGAATGAAGAAGTGAAGACAAGAGAGAGGGGACTCCCCTTTGGCAATGGGTTGGGGCGGGGCGGGTATTGCAAGTCCCGGACCCGCCTCGTGACTTGGCCGGGCGGGTCCGCCCCGCCCCGTGACCTGCACGGGTCTAAACTTGTTGACCCATGACCCGCCCCATGCGGGGCGGGGCGGGGCGGGTCCGGCCCGCCGCTACCTAATTAGCTAGTTTTTATTTTTATTTGTAGGAAGTTGTTACCAATTGAATCTACATAATGTTTATCTCTAAATAATAATTAAAACTCAACATATTAAATCAAATTCATGATACGCTAAAAATTTCAAAAATTAAGAAAAAATTACTCAAACTTGAATAGTTAATCTAATTAGTTATATTAATAATTGAATAAATGTATTAAAATTCTATATATATAAAGAAGACATTTATAATCCGTCGTGCATCTCATTCTAATATATATTCATATACTATAAGATCAAAGAATTTATGATTTATTGTATACACACATATGTATGTTTAAGTATATTTGTAGTATAAGTTAAGAAAAAGTATGTATATTTATATATTGAGCGGGTCGGTTCGGGGCGGGTCGGGGCGGAACAGGTCAATTCTAATACCCGGACCCGTCCCATTGTATAGGCGGGGCGGGGCGGACCCGCCCCATTTGCAAGACGGGGCGGGGCGGACCCGCCCCAAATGTCTCGGGCCAGGGCGGGTCATTGCGGGTCGGGTTTTTTTGACATCCCTAGAGGGGAGAGCCGTATGAAGGATTTTGGGATTTAGATTCAAGGTTCATTCGTTTAAGTAGTTATGAAATAAATAAAAAATTAAAATAATAAGTGAAAAAGTAGAAAGTGGGAGATGAAAAGAAAATAGGGTTAAGACGTAAATGAAATACGGTAGCTTTTGAATGGCATAATAGGCTTCGAAATACTTTTTTATCGCACTAAAGACAATAAGTACTACAGTTTCACAAGTCGTCGCACTAAACTAACTTTCTTACAACAAAAACAATTCTCACGCCCATACATTTATGGTTGTGCTACTAATTCAAAATTCGTCGTCCATGTTAATCGAATTTGTTGCCCAAACCTTATTTTCTTGTAGTGTGATTCCTTTAGTGATGTGAAATCTGCTATTAAGTATGGTAGAGATAATGTGACTCTTGACATTGTGGTAAATGGTCTTAAGAGTAAGGAATTAAATTTAAAACAGATGTGTGAGGGTAGAAAATCTGAGGAGGTTATGCATGTGAGGGGTAGAGAAAATAATAGTAGACGACATAGATCTAAGTCTAGGTCTAGTTCGAGGCGTTGCTATTATTGTCATGAATCTGGTCATTTCATAAGAGACTGTCCTAAATCTAAGAAAAATGAGCATAATGAGCATGCTAATTTGACTTCGTGTGAAAATGATGTAGGTGATGTTTTTATGATGAAAAATCTATGTGATTATGACTATTTGAGTTCTATGATATCTGATTCTTTGGGTAAATCAGATTGGGTGGTAGATTCTGGTTGTACTTTTCATATGTCCCCTTTGAAAAATGTTTTTTCAAACTATAGAGAGATTGAGCATGGCTTTGTGTCTTTAGCAAATGAGAAGAAATGCAATGTGCTAGGAATAGGAGATGTATGCCTTAGGTTTTCTTCTGGTTATGTGCTTACTTTGAAGAATGTTAGGCATGTTCCTGAGCTGTGCTGTAATTTGCTATCTTGTGCTTCTCTTGAAAATGAGGGTTTGAAGGGAAAATGGGGAAAGAGAATCATGAAAGTTGTGAAGGGTTGCTTAGTTGTTTTCAAAGCTGAGATGAAAAACAACTTGTATGTGTGTCATGCTGAACCTGTTCTTGATTCTGTGAATTGTGTGCAATCCTGTGTACTAGGAAAACAGTCTAGAGTTGGTTTTCCTGATCTGCCTAAATGTACTGATGTGCTTGATTGTATTCATGCTGATTTGTGGGGTCCTTATAGTGTCTCCACTCATGGTGGGAAAAATTATTTTCTGACGTTGGTTGATGATTTTTCAAAGAAAGTGTGGGTTTTGTGGATTGAGAATAAATCTGAAGTTTTTAATAAGTTTAAAAACTGGAAAACCCTTATTGAAAAACAAACCGGTAAGAAAATTAATTTTTTAAGGACCACTATCAGTTTTGATTTCTGTGATGATCAGCTTAGTGATTTATGTGATACTTAGGGTATTTCCAGGCCCGGCCCGGACAAATGAGAGGCCCTGTTCAAAAGAAAAATCGGAGGCCCTAAAACTTGATACAAAAAATACTAATAATAAAATAAAAGGTAAAATCGTATTTTATAATTATAATTCATACTAAAATGCAATTCTTCTTATTCAACTAATACACCAAGAGCATGCAATTCTTCCTAGGGGAATTGCAAATTCTCGATCAAGAGGAATTCGTATTTCGTAGGCTCGTAGCAGTTGCAAAATAAAGGATTATAGAAGAAGAAGAAAGAAGATACTCCGTATTTAACATAAAAATTTCCTAACGGTAAAAACAATAAATAGATTTAATTTCATACCTTTTCGACGTTTTCCTAGCCGCTTGAATCGCAGTCTTCTCCTTAAAAAACGCTTCGTCCCTTCGATTTTCCATGTGTTCAAGCATCGAAAAGCCAGCATCTAGAATACTATGGAAAGTGCAGCTTCGATTCCAGTATTCTACGCAGGGGCGATTGCCGATTAATGCTTGGATGACTGGATAAGTAATGAGTTGGTCCAGTAGGATCAGGGCATCGGGCTATCTATTTTAAAATTTTATTTTAGTCTACTAATGGGCCTAGGTATACTACTAAGGTTAAAAAAATTGGGGGCCCTCCAAAATTGGAGGCCCTGTGCAAGTGCTCCAATTGAACCTGGGATGGGCCGGCCCTGGGTATTTCGATGAATAAATTTGTTCCCTCCACACCCCAACCGGATGGGGTTGCTGAGGGGATGGTTAGAACTTTATTAGAGAGGGTGAGGGCGTTGTTAGCTTCATCTGGGCTCTCTAATAAGTTCTGGGGGGAAGCTATTTGTTATACTGCTGATGTGGTTAATCTGTCCCCGTCTGTTCCCTTAGGAGGGAAATGCCCTGAATTTGTGTTCATGAGCAAACCACTTAACTTGCCAAATTTGAGTGTTTGGTTATGCTGCTTATGTGAATCGTGAGAATGATAAATCTGAACCTAGGACTAAGGAATATGTTTTCTTAGGATATCTTGAATGCATGAAAGGTTATAGGCTTTGGTGTGGGATTGAAACTTGCTTCAATGTGTTGATGAGTAGAAATGTCATTTTTGTTGAAAATGAATTTTCTTGCTTGCTTGTTTCTCCTGATGTTGCTCCAAATGAGGTGGAGCATTTGCCTGATGTTCATTCTGATTTACTTGTTGAAACCGAACCCAAATTTGTGGATGAAAATGATTTTAATGTTGAATGTTGTGTGCAATATGCTTGAGTTGCATGATTGCCATGTTATTAGAGATAGAGACATTAGGAAGCATGTGAGAAATAATATGGGCAATGTGTTTGACTATATTTCCTCTGAGTCTGCTTTAAATGTGCTCAATTCTCTTTTAATTAAAATCTTTGTGATATTTGGTATGCTATTTTCTTTGTGTTTTGAAAATGTGATACTAAGTGATTATGTGAGCTCTGCCTGTGCTAGTTATAGAAATAATATTGTTTCTTTTATTTTCTTTGTATTTGCTCTGTGTGGTTGTTCGATTAGTTGGAATCTCCAACTTCTCCCGGATGTTTGTTTGCGTGGGCTATTAACATACCTTGTGTTTGTTAATAGCATTGTGATGGTTTCGGTTTTGAACTCAGGGACCTTATGATAGAGTTAAGTCCTTTATGGACTCGGTAAGCTTGGTGATTTTACCCCGAGAGTAGGGGAGAGCAAACCCGACCCTACCCGATTGACTCATTGACCCGGTCGGATATATCCCATTTTATTTTTTGGGTCGGATAACCCGACCCGAATGACCCAAACCCGATCTAATTTTGCAACCCGAGAGTTAAGCGGGTAGCGGGTAGGGTTACCAATTATGCTACCTGATCCGCCCGAAAACCCGAACTAGGGTAGTATATATATACTACTTTGAATTATTATGCATGTTCAAATATCACAATTATTGTATGTCAATTACCATATTATGCATTTCAAATATTCCAATTGCCGTATTTGTAAAACTATAACTTTGAATGTTGTATTGTTATGATTTTGAATGATATTTTGACCAATTATCATTTTATTTATCACAAAATCAAATATGTCAATCACCGTATATTATTATTATTTTACATGTTCAAATATGTCGATTACCGTATTTATACAACTATTACTTTGAATGTTATACTAGTATAACTTTGAATGATATTTTTACTAATTACCATTTTATTTATCACAATTTCAACAATAATAAATTAAAATCCGAATGGACCCGAAAACCGAACCAACCCGACCGAAACCCGAACTTCTTCAACCCGAAAAACCCGATAAATTTTTTGATCGGGTAGGGTTTGAAATTATCAATCCGATACCCGAACGGGTTTACCATTTTTGAACCCGACCCGCCCGAACCCGACCCGTGCTCTGCCCTACCCGAGAGTACTTGTGTCTCTCTATTACTTGTATTGTCTTTGTGATTATACTTGTAATGATTCGGCGATGATGAGTCCGCGGTTCCGTGAATTGTCTAAGTGCACTACCTTGGGCCAAAGGTGGAGATTGTTAATGTATTGTTGGCCCAAACGTTTTTTGTATATTAATAATGGTTGGCACTCTATTTAACAGCCCGCTACACCTCCTAGTCTTTGCATGCAATCTGATATATTCCTATCCAGTTGTTCCGTTTCAATCATAATTGAGTTGAATTATCTCCTTGTACATACATTGTATGTATCCGTGGTTGTCCTGTTTCCTTTGCTAATAAGGCCAAAATCAGACTTTGTTATATGGGCAGACCTTTGCTGTCTTTGAGATAAGCCAGAGCTTCAATTAACGGACCTTTCTTCTTTCTGACTGTAAGCCTCTTCCATGTGAGGTTGTCTTCTCCTTCTTTGTGAAGTTAGAGAGCGTGAGTGTAGGCGTGGCTAATAGAGTAGTTGCTCCCTTAGCCTAGGTGTGCACAAGAGATGGTCGGAACCGAGCTCCGGACTGCCTGAGCCGGAATCCCGTGACAGAATCGATCCTCAATAGAAGTTTTAGCTAAAATTTGGTATGAGTAAACTAGACTTGATGAATAAGATGCTCAAAAAATTTCATCAAAAAATTCCATCAGGAACCACCCCAAATCGCGACGGCCGGACAGAGCCTCCTATATAAGGACTTATTTGACCTTTTTATGAAAGTTCGAGGACCTATTTGACAATTTTCCCATTTACCTATAACCAAGTTAGAATCTAAAAAACCAAACAAAACTACCAAAACCATCGTTAACTTAAAAATTAATTTTTTACCGTGATTAGAGTTCATTAAATAACTTTTGTATATGAATTAACTAAGAATTATGGAATTACCTTGATTAAGCAACTTCAATATCAAATTTAGAATTCTGCTAAGCAACCTACAAGTAAACTAAAAAAAAGTGACCAAATCAATGAAGTTATAAGAAGAATATTATTCCAGGACTAGTTAAAAATGAGGTAACTAGAACAGATTGAAATGAAGTAGATATTGTCCTTTAAGAATAGAAGGTTATACCTTGTACACAAACCTTCTAATGCGACAATCTTGATCCAATTTCCTCACATTTGTTCCTCTTTTCATGAATCCTTAATTTTGATATAATAGATACCTTAATTTTGATATTGAGCATTTAAAAAAAGGTTCTTTAATTCAAAAACTCCATGAATCTTTGTAATCCTAGATTCCTAGCATTATTATTTAAGGTTGGAACTCTGTATTAATACTTCAAAGTCTTATTTGACTACGATTCAACATATTTTGAAAGCAAAGGAGCCCAACGCAAGGGTTGGGCACCCTTATTATTTGACTAGAAATAGTGTTCTTATCATAGAGACAACATAGGTACCCTGAAGTTTAAATTAATGTGCCTCAACTCCCTCAAGTCAGCCTAAAATGCCATTTAGAACCATGAACTATTCCCTCTTATAGTAAAGCATTTAGGAAAATGCTAAGTATACACACCATGTACACAAGTTGTACATGGCATAAAAGCCAAAAAAAATCTCATTTCTTCCTCCCTCTTTTCCCTCTCTCGGTTCTCTCTTCCTTCTCTCTTCTTCTCCTCCCCCTTCTCTCTTTCCTCTTTACCCAATCTCTTCTAAAATTCTCAACAACAACAAAAATTATCTTCTTCATCCCCCTCTTTCCTTCTTCATCCTCTTTTTCTCTACCTTTATTTATCAATTTTTTTTCATTATTTGCACAAAATCAACTTATTCATCTTATTTCATATATTTTTATTATGTTTCTATTTTATTCAAATTAATGTAAATTGATTACACATACAACTACATCCTTCATTTGGACGTATATAGAAAATTGAGTTTTTTGTTCACCCAGACAAATAAAGTTGATCACACAGACAACTATTGTTTGTGGAACGCACAACTATTGTCTGTGTGGTAAAAGTTGTCTGTGCACAGAGACAAATAATTGTTTGTGCAACATGAAAATATTTTCTGTGCACACAGACACTGCACGTATATTGATTTGCAAGTTGATGTCATTGTCAGGCGGCTGTCAGAGTACTTTTTACAAAAAAGTAAATGTCTGTGGACACAGACAAAAGTTGTTTGTGTACATAGACAACTCTTGTCTGTGACCACGGACAATTCCATACCAATTGTCTGTGACTGATATTTTGTGTACAAGTTGTGTACAAATTATGTATCCCTAGCATGGTTGAAGCATTTATGTTCACTCTAGTTGTTCAAAATGATTAAGACCGTTGTGCATCAAATACTATGACTGTAATAACCACCATGAGTGTCACATGATGACATACTCATATCACCCTGACATCACTTAGGGGCTTAGCTGAATCCAATATCCTATTTGTGATGCACGTTTCCAGCTCAGGTCTCAACCACTTTCATCCACAAAGGATGAACAGCACACACTAGGATCAGAAATGGAGGTTGTGGGCAACAACCAACAAGCTTCTTCAGGCCAAATCGTTCAAGCACCACGGAGGAGCAAAAAGGTGCAATTTTAGGAGGAAGTGTTTTCGCCTGACTCACTCGTCATCAGAGAAGAGAGCAAATTAAATAGGTGAGCAAATATCCATAGATGGCAACTTACCTTCAATTGAGAATCAAAGGAAGGAAAGCGTATCAAGTATCGAGGAAAGAAAAACTCACACACGAACGGAAGAAGGCAGCGGTCCGAAAGCAAGGGAATAAAGATGGGTCGGGTACTTCAATGAATTTGGGCTTATGGATAAAAGAAGCTGGGCCAATACCTTAACACTATTTTAACAATGGCTCCCTATTTTTGAACAGTAAATCTAGTGGTGCACTGGACTGCGTGATGTTACTCTTTGGTACTTGGTACTTGGTGCATATTGTTATTACGTAGTATAATGTTTGGTTTGCTGTTTTTCATATATATATGTGGTGTAAATATGAAATAACAGTGACAATTTGTTTATTCGTAAGTCGGTTTCTCGACTAAGCAAGTTCAAGTTGTTTCCCTGTTTTTTCCTTAAATAAACTAACTACTCCCGTAAATGTGAGGCTTTAAAAAGTGTATTACTATCGTATTATGTTAAAAATAGTACCATGTTGTTCAATCTCTCACCCAAATTATTTCTTAAGTGCTAGCGCAAATAGTGCCTGTTTAAATTGTTTTCATTGCTAGATAGTGATGATAAAGAATATATGGAAAATAACAGTAGCCTTTAAAATCCATTTTTGAAAACACAATAATAGCAAATGAGGTGGAGTAAAGTGAGTTCTAGATGAGTCAAAGGTATGCTTCAAAATTGAGTTGCAGTTCAGTAAGTTTTATCTTTGTATTATTATATGAAGGATACAAAGCAATGTGCCAATGTTGTTCTTTATGACCACAAAATATTTTAAATTAAGAAATGAGGATGGCGATGATGTTAGAAGAAAAGAAAAGAAAAATATCTATGCGGCCAAAGGTGCAGCTCATGTTCATTACCCATTTATTTTTCTTAAAATACTATCTATATTGAAGACTTGCACTAACATCATTATTAATAAAAAAAAACCAATTTCAGCAATTTCATCGTTGCATTGGAACATTGACATAATAAAGATAATGAAAGATTAGGTCGAAATATTATCAAATTATTAGCTGAGGATTAAGTATAGATACACAAATATAATCAAGCTCTAAATTTGGACTTAATACATGAAATTGTGAAAATACTTCTCAGTTCTTAACCTTATTTAAAGAAAGCTACGTTCCTGTGAGATATAAGGGGCACTTTTTATAATAAACTAAATAAGTTTTTCATCTCATCATAACTAAATAGATCGACACGGTGTAATTTATTAGGATCGGTCATTGACCTGGCAACAACTATATGAATAGTGTTAACACTTGGCCTGGAGTTCCATTCTAAAAGATTAATTTCATAGGATTAGTGGCTCAAAATTTTAAAATAGTGTTTAATTTAAAAATATCTAGTTTGGGACAACAACACTACCCTCATCTAGAACATGCCGTCATCCATTTTTTTCATCGATTCATCATTGTCATTTTTTAAGTAATTGTGTTGTCATTTTTCACATTTTTCATAGAAGGCCCACACCATGTTGATGGATCAATATGATTCTGATACCATGTTAAGATTTGAAGTTTAATTCTAAAATGGCAACCTCATAGGAGGAGTAGCTCAAGATATTAAAACCCCTTATCATATTTATGAGTGATAGTTGGTACTACGTATTATTTAACACTATTTTCCCTTTAAAAAATAATCTAAATATATTTTCTTTTTAAAGTAGCTATAGTAAAACTTTAACTCTTTAAGGGATCATTTGGTACAAAGAATGTCAAATTACTATGACAATAGTGCATTGTTGGGTATGTTAGACTGATGAGAATGTATTCAATTTATTCTCATTTGTGTTTGGTGAAGATTATGAGAATGTTGAATTAATTTATTTGATTGAAAATATCTTATATTTTAGATTTGGTGAATGTCCTTTAAATATTTTCTCTTAACACAATTGATCTACTATATAACCTACATCTAAAGTAATTGAAATTAAACAAAAAATGAAATATCTTTATAAGAAATAAAAATCAAAAAATTGAATTATACGTAGTATTTTAGTAAAATATATTTTACGTTGACCGGAGAATAGTGAACGAGAACCTTTAAGTAGTAGAGTCAATTAAAAAGAAGTTAAATGAAAAGAGATGATTAATCAATATATATATATATAAAAGAGGAACTTTTTAAGAGTATACGGCGCGCCACATAATCCTGCCATGTCATCATATATTACAATTATTTAATTACTATTTATACATTTTATTGTTTTTATTACATTCTATTTTTATTGCATATTGATATGGAAACAAAAGATCGTATGATAGAATCCACCTTATTTGGTAACTTTTTCAGAATCTACTACTTACTCCGTATTAATATGGATATTTATTAAAATATATATAAAAGAGGAATTTTAAGAGCATCTGGCGTGCCACATAATCCTGCCATGTCATCATATATAACAATTATTTAATTACTATTATACCTTTTTTTATTACATTCTACTTTTTATTACATATTGATACGAAAACAAAAGACCGTCGCGTATGATAAAATCCACCTTATTTGGTAACTTTTTCAGAATCTACTACTTACTCTGTAGTAATATGGATTGTTATTAAAATAAGCAATTATTGCAACCACAACAATAAATAGTCATCCGTGCACATAGACTTTATTTAATTTAATTATTTTTATACTTTTATTTTTATTACATTCTATTGAGAAGTGAATTATCCGTGTTTTGCGCAGCTAACAAATAAATGATCCAAGTTCCTATCAATTTTGTTCTTCAAAGTTATTTTATAAATAAAGTAATAATAGTGTTCCATTTCCTAAAAAGTACGGAGTAATATTTTATTTTTCTAAACTCAATTTTTTGAATGTTTTCTAAACTCAATGTGATAATGACTAAAGTTATCAGACTTATATTTGCAATTGTTGAGATAATGATGAAAATTATAACCAGAAGATTTTTTTAACTTAAAAATGAAATTGATATATACTATTAGTATTAGACATTCATATATGAAAACATTTAAAACTTTTGATCAAGTATCTTACCTTTATGATGATGAATATGGAAATTCATATCATACATATATGAATACGTTTAGCCCAACAAAAAAAGTAAACATGTTTAGTTGTTTCTTTATTTTTACAACTACAATTTAGATTTTTCTTCACTTTTGACATAGATTCCTAATCTAAATTAGGAAATCTTCATACATTTATGGTGTTTTTAATTGGACTGATTTCAGTCTTAGACAAGATCGGATCAAATATCAATCATAATAATTATTATTATTATTATTATACATAAAATAGACATCTTCCAGACCAACTTAGAAATGAACATGTCAATCTAATTAAAAATATCCTTATTAACGACATTTTCAACATGACGAAATAAATGAGTAAATTGTAAAAATGATCCCTTTTTTACATTTCATTGTGACAAAATAATGAGTACAATGTAAGAGCTCACTAATAAATTTACAAATACTTATTTCATACCACATGTGGAATGAGAAATATTTAAAAATAGTTTTTTAGATGCTTAATGAAGTAATATAGAGGATGTGAAATTAATTAAGAAACTTTTGTATGAATTCTTTAAAATCGGGTTCATAACCATTATGTTTAGTTGAGATGCTTATGTAGAAGTCCAATTTAAATATTTTTCATATAAATTTGAATTACTTTTATTAATTATATATGATTTCGAAAATATCAAATAAACAATTAGCTAAATTATGTACTACCCGTGCATCGCACGGGCTTGAAAGCTAGTTGAAGATATTTTCGAAATAAATTTAGGTGATCCCCAGGAATGTCACATAGCCGAGGACATATATGGGTTTAACATTCCCCTCCATATTACATTCCCGAAAATGTAACTTTCTCGATTTTTCTTAATCAAACATGGACATCTAATATTTCTTGGATCACATTCCGGCCTTCATTTGAGATCTCCGAACCAAACAGACCTTAAGGTTTACATAAATGTTACAATACCAAAAGATATTTTCTATTTATAAAATGTGTAGTACACGTACAACCCCTTCTTAGGTTACGTGAAAAGTCTAATGTGACCATTACTTTAAAATGAATATAGTATATTAAAATCTGCAAATTTTTTCACACAAAAACACCAATTTCCGAACATATATTTTGCTTCCACAAACAAATAGTCTGTAGTATCTATATGAAAAAATATGAAAATCTATAATTTTTTAGGGGATAAGGGTCAGATAGGGCCTCGAACTTGAAAAAAAATGTCAAATAAGGCCATATTTAGGATGCTCTGTCCGGCCGACGCCGTTTGGGGCGGTTCCCGATGGAATTTTTTCATAAATTTTTTTGAGAATCTTATTCATCAAGTCTAGTTTACTCATATCAAATTTGAACTAAAACTTTAATCGGGAAGGCATTCAAATGAATTCTTGAAAATAACTGTGCAGTTAAAAGCGCAGTTATCTTCAAGAAATCCATAAATTATTCACACTAGGAGTCTGTTTGGTGATTCTGTTTTTTGGCTTATAAGATTTGTAGTCATTTGTTTTGCAAACATGTTATTTTGATTTCGTGCGCTGAATTGTGCAATATTATGAAAACAAAAATGCTACTTGTTCACGCAGGCTTACAATACACACAGGTGTATTTTTCTGTGCACAGACAATTGATTTTCATTTTAGTAAAGGAAACTGCTTGTGACTTCAAAAAAGTGAATTGTCAGTGCGCAGATAATTTGGAGTTATAGATAGTTCATTTTACAAAAATGAAAATTAATTTTCTGTACACAAACAAATAATGTGTAATAGCCGTGTAAGCCGACAGGTACAAATAGCATTTTTTATAAGAAAATGTAAGGTTAGAGTTATTTTTCTGAATGTATTGGTTGAAGTTACTTTAGAGGGTTATTTTAACTATTTTTAATTTTTTTGATTAATAAAAACTGTTTTAAATATTTTTTTTCATAATGCAGTCGAATCAGTCAATAGAGCCACTTCAAAAAAAAACTTTATAACTTTCAATCAATTTCAAATGTTATTAAGGGATTATTATTTGTATGAACTAGTTTTGTCCCCGGGCGTTGCCCCGGGTGCAACTCTCCCATATGAAATATTTATTTTATAATTTTATGTATATATGAAATATATCTTTCGGATGAACTTTGTAATCCTAATTGCCAATAACATTGAAATATGTATTAATTTGATATAATATTATACAATATATCATGATAAAGAAGTTGGGATCCATAATACATTAGAATAACTAAATGACATAAAAACTTGAAAGACTGTGTTTCCAACTTCTGGAAAACCTCTCTATAGATAACATTTATGGTTTTGGAGGAAAATCTCTGATCTTTAGAGCGAATCAAAATGTTCAATCCTTCTTTGCTCTTGACTCCGGATATAGTTCGGTCTGAGATAAAGACTGATCTTGGCTCTTGTTGATACTCATCGCAAAGCATACAATAACTAGGAATTGCTTCCTCTGAAAAATAAAAGGCAGTGTTACGTCAGATGGAGATAACGACACTCTAGAAATGTGAACTGTACCCCCATATTTCTTCCGGAGATGATCTTTGCTTCTAGCACATGTTTTCCAAGCTTAGTGAGAATCAACCTGGTTCCACTACAATTCATGATCAGGCAGCCTCGGAATTGAGATTCTATTATGAAATTCTTGTGTGTACATGTCACTCTCGCGACACAAACCAATATATGAACTAACAATGCTATATGAGCTGAGGTAAGTGACTTGGTCACCAGAAATCAAAGATACCATGTAATCTTTTTGTTTGGCAAACCACGTCTAAAGTAGGTGCAAGTAACGCTCTTTCCTGCATGTGAGTTGGATCGCTGAGGCGTTCTTGCAGGTTGGAATAAGTACTATTAACTGTAGTTGCTAGGTAGTTATCTTCTGCCTTGATAAGAAATTCATCCAGGAATTCCGCGAGTCGAACTCCATCTACGTGTGTTTTAATATCACTGTCCCCAACCTTTAAAATCCATCAACCGAACTTTTCTTCGATCATGAGACGACAAAGTACACAATCGCTTTGAAGATAAGAAGAGTTGATGGTTGTTATCACCACATTAGCTCTTCCCCCCTTTGACTGAAAAAAATTGCTAGAAGTCTCCTCTAAGACCGCACAACAACCTTCCATCAGAACGACCGATTTTAATTATTTGTATCACTCAGGCTCATAATATCTTTAAAAGTCCTATCTAAAGCCTCAAAACAATGTTTGTGCACCATTGACACTTCGTCCCATATAATTAGGGATGTGGTTTGGAGGAGCTTTGCTTTGAGATTTTCTTGATTAATAATACAACTGGAGTTTTCAGATGTGTTAAGTTGGATAGAGAATCCGGAATGTGTTGTTCTACCTCCAGGCAATAGTAACGACGCTATTGCAGTCGATGCTACTCCAAGAACAATGTTTCCTTCACTCCTAATAGATGTTGCCACAGTATTCCATTGAAATGTTTTTCCGGTTCCACAGTATCTGTAGACAAAGAAAATCCCTGTAGAAAAGAGGAAGTATGATTCACTACGTGACAACAATTTTATTGTAAATATATTAAAATTTATATATTTATTTTCAATTTAACAATGTCCATATTAACATATAGTTTGAAAATAAAAAAATACATTTACCTCTGGTGTTTCCATGCACATCATTAATGATGTCCTTGTAAATACAGTTTTGCTCATCAGTTAGGTCAATGAGATGTGGTAGCTATCGTGCCAAATCTTCTCTGTCATACTCCATCTCTTCACGATCATTTATAAGTGCATTTTCGTCATAATTTACATATGTTGCATCCGGTTTCGGCAATACCTTCAAAATTTGTAATTAAGGCTTTTTCATTCCTTTGTAATATTCTTTTAATATCTCCGAGACATTTATTCAAAGTTTATGCTCTCTGCCTGCATTGACATAGAGTAGTTATTAAGACACTATATGCGTATTTTATTTTATAGTTAGGCTTAAAAATAATTTGAATTATTTTACCTGCACGGTTTGAACCTCTCAAAATGCGGTACATTTAAATCTTCAATCATCATCTCACTACGTGATTCCGAGACATTGTGAGGTCTGTGGACTGCATATGAAACTAACATAGCGGCAAATAAATACCTCAAATATCAGGGATATGTCCAAACATTGACCTCTTTGATCACGTCTATGTATTAACAATCGTCGTTGATCAATCTCAGTGCATAGCATGCTTCCTTATAATTTGAATACTTGACCCCATCAAATGTGTGAATGGCTGCAAAGCTCATGCACACTTTGACTTTATTCAGTAGGATTCAAAGATGCCAAAGCTCATCGGATCCTGGTGGAGTATTATGTATCCTACATATTGTGTAGCCTTGTGTTCGAATCTTCCACTTTTTTTGCTCTTACATCCACACAACTTGGGAGGAAAATCCACATATGTAAAACTTCTTGCTTCATCATATTGTTTATTCGCTTCAAAGTTCAAACTCACTTGTTAAAGTTGTGCGTTGATTTCCCCTTGTCTCAAGGACAGATTCTATGTGGTCGCTTTCTCTGTACATGACAATTTGCTCATCAGGCAAGTGACAACATAATCATTCAACTGGCAGTGTCCTATAATGTATATCAAAGGAGAGAATTCTTCCCTTCGCATCACGTGTTATATGTACCGAAAATTGTAGTACATCTTAATCTCATCAATTGTGTCTACCTTGTTGCCGGTTCGACTGTTTCATATAATGCAACTGTGACCATATCATTCCCTTTATTGATATACTTGAATTAGTATTTGACTGAACGTGACTGGTTGCACCACTCAACGTTGATATGGGCACGAAACTTCTGTAAGAGACTGGGATTGTAAGGCACTACAAATCTATGATCAATGGAATTGCTGTCTCTGCTTACAGTTATGACAATGTTCCTTCACTTGTACTTTGGATACCCATCTTCATTAATGAAGGTTGTGTGTCCGAAACACCTTGGATAATGTTTTGAACAAACACCATCTATCATGCAAGGTGATGTTTTGTTGAAATCTCTGCAAAGACCATGTATCATTAAACTTTTTACTGCATCATGCAACTTTGTATCTTGGAGAGGATCACAAAGTTCAGCTGAGAAACAGGACGATGTGGGCATGTGAGAGGCCTCACTTTTTAAATTCAATAGTGTAAATAAATGTATAATCGATGAAGTAAATTAGTATGTAATTATATTTATAGCCCTAAATAGATCTGAACTAAACCCTAACGCGTAAACATGTTATGTTATTTATCTTTCCAAAATAGGACTAAAGTATACTTTATCTTCCTATACTACCTTTACTATAACTTAATAGGATAATCATATTTTAATTTGTGATAAAAACAATAATAATAAAAAATATTTCAACTTATACAAACAATCGAAAAAAATTAGAAACAATTTTGAAATATTAAAAAAAACTAAAATACTAAAATTTAAAAAAAAAATAAAGTGAAAAAACTTTTAAATAAAAAATAGATAAACACATTAAAAGGTATAAAATATGGAGGTATTTCTTGCATTCTCTATCACTGCCCTGTAATGCTACATCCGATCAGCTAAAAATAATAAGGTGTAAAAACAACCTTTTTTATTTGAAAATACCATGGATATGGCCTTTTCTGCCTTTTGAAAATGTCAAAAAAATTGAAAACTACCATTAGACATTAAGATGTCATTTCTAACGCATGTTGGTGTTTTTCCCAAGGTTTGAGCTGATGGTGCTGAGAGATTGTTGAGGCAGCAGCATAGGTCTGGATATCTTTTTATATATTTCTAAACCAATAAATAAATGAAGAGAACTAATGTGTTTGAGGTTCTTCGAATAGTTTCATATCTTTGAGTTCCTCAATGAGACGGTTGAGTTTGATCTTAAAGATTTTGGCAATGATCTCGGGCCTGTTTTCATATTTGAAGTTTCTATCCTGGAGACACCTCTCTACTTCTGGCCATTTTGGGTTACACGTGAAAGTTATAAAAAGGTCTGGGTTACCACACTTACGAACAATGACCATCGAATCCTGATAGTTCTGAATCATGTACATTGCTCCGCTAGTAAACGAAGACAATGGTATTATTCGTTTTCCTTGGGCAGAAGTATTAGATAAAGTTAAAGTTTTTTTAGAAAAAGAATAAATCAAAGAATACATATCGAATAAATTTATTTTGTGTAGACATATTTATTAATTAATAAAATTTTCTTATTGAGTTCCGCTTTGTTTAATTTCTTATCAACACATACTGGAGCTGCTATTGATAAACACCTCGAACAAATTTGAAGAGTTGTCCTACGATGATAGACAATGGCTATATGGACCTGGGATTCAAGAAAATGACATTCATAAAAAAAAATCAATTGTCTTTTTTTTTTCATTTGGGTCAAGTCTAGTTACACACATATATAAAATAACATTCATATAAAGCCAACCAACCGTGATTCGATTCCATTTTTTCTTACTGGAAATAAAGTTTTTGATCCAATTTTTTGAATTCATTAGTATCAACTATTAGTGTCAATCGTTATATCTTACTTTTTACCTCCGAAACATATATAATGGTTAAGACTGGTCATAAAAACATATTTATGCTCAAAAAAATTATTTTTCTTCTGATCTTGAGATTGGAAATAATAGTTATTAACTTTCAATCAATTTCAAATGTTATTAAGGGATTATTATTTGTATGAATAACAATTAATTGACGCCCTGATAGACATTGATTATATGACGACCTTATATCAAGTAATTTTTTATCTGTGACAAGACTTTAATTAATTATTTATGGAATTGTGGATCTTTTCGAAAAGTCTCAATAGAATTGCTCAATAAATACTCCCATAAGTTAATAGGGGTGTTTGGATCTGATTCTTAAAACTGATTCTGTTCCTTCAGGGAGCAGAAACAGAAGCTGAAGTGTTTGGGTGAAAGTGCAGAAGTGATTCTGGTGCTGTAATTTATTTCTAGAATCAGTTTTTTTAGAAGCTGAGGGAGACCAGTTTCTGAAAGCTTATTCTGATTCTGTTTCTACTTTAAAAAAGAAGCAGAAACAGAGAAACAGAATCACTTCCAAACATCCCTAGTACACACTGTTACTCTATTTGTGCTCGCCAGTCTGATGTCTGCCGAAGTGCAGTTACACCAACTTCATAGTCGTTCTGCCCAAGATACCCCCGTCCCTTTTCTGGCAAAACCCAAACCAATACTCAAAAGTCAAAACCATACTCCGGTCTTGTTTCTTACTCCGTATTGATGACCTCACTATCTTTACCATGGGAAATTACCCAAACTAAAAATGTCTAAAAATTTTAAAATAGATTTTTATATTTTTTAAATAAGAGAAATATTTTACTCCCTTCCTTCTAATATTATCTTCAAACATTATTTTTTCATTTATCTCAAAATTATCTTCATTTTCCATTTTTGGCATAAATTGTTTAAAATTAGCTTAAAACATTTTGGAATTTAAAATAGGATTTCTATATTCTTATTTTCAAAATTAGAATCGTCACTGCTATCATCGAAAAATATTACCATTAATTATAGTAGATAAAGAAATGGTAATAGATACTACTCCCTCTGTCTCTAATTTTCTCCTGAAGTACTATGGGATGAGGATTAGGATAGTAAGTATTATGTGGCAGAGAGTTGTACAGAAAAAAATGTATAAGAATGTATATGTAATGCCGTGAACCAGGGGTGGATCCATGTAGAGAAGAGGGGGGCAGCTGTCCCCAATTAAGCTCTATTAATACCCCTTATTAGGATGAAAAACCAATCAATACTTTTGCCCCCAACTAAAAATTAATGTTAAGACCCGGGGCTCCATCCTAAAAGGTCAACCTGATAGGAGGAGTAGCCGATAGCCTTATATAGTGTTTTATTGTTTTTATAGCTTTCCAATGTGGGACAAATACTTCAACACGCCCCCTCAGCCCGAACCGGGCTGGACAATAACGAGGTGTATAAATGGGCCAAACAGACCCTTAACAAGCTACCCATAATCATGGGTGCTAAACAACGAGTCAAACCACAACCGGAATTGGCTCTGATACCATGTTAAGACCCAGGGCTCCATCCTAAAAGGTCAACCTGATAGGAGGAGTAGCCGATAGCCTTATATATATAGTGTTTTATTGTTTTTATAACTTTCCGATGTAGGACAAATACTTCAACAATTAAGGATGCCCCTATAAATCTTGGCTGGCTCTCTCGATGTATAGAGTAAAACATTTTTCTGCTTTACATGGTAGGCTTATATGGAAGAGAATAGATTTCAATTTAAAGGGATAAGGATCAGATAGGGCCTCGAAGTTGAAAAAAATGTCAAATAAGGCCATATTTAGGATGCTCTGTCAAGCCGACACTATTTGGGGCGGTTCCCGGTGGAATTTTTTGATGATTTTTTTTTAAAATCTTATTCATTAAGTCTAGTTTACTCATATCAAATTTGAACTAAAACTTCAATCGGGAAGGCATTCGAATGAATTCTTGAAGATAAACGTGTAGTTAAAAGCGCAGTTATCTTCAACAATTCATTTGAATGCCTTCCCAATTGAATTGTTGGTTCAAATTTGATATGAGTAAACTAGACTTAATGAATAAGATTCTCAAAAAAATTCATCAAAAATTTCCACCGGGAACCGCCCCAAATGGTGTCAGCCGGACATAGCATCCTAAATATGGCCTTATGTGATATTTTTTTCCAAGTTCTAGGCCCTATTTGACTCTTATCCCCAATTTAAATGATTTAGATTTCTAAGAAAATTAAAAGATAGAATTGGATGCCTTGATTGAATTATAATGCCTGGAGTATAACCTATCTTTATTTATAAAAATGTTAGTTACCCAACAGGTTAATAATGTTAATCTTTTATCCTATTCTAAATTCAACTACATAGTAACGCAATTAACACCTTTTTCTTAGTCTGCAAAGTGAAAACCAGGACTGCATTACCTAAGTACGTACTCGTTATTTTATAGAGCTAATAAAATACGGAGTATTAAGATTCATAAATACTATCGTAGTGAATAGTACTCCATATATAGTTATCAAAAAAATGAAAAACATTACTCACGTATTATATCTCTAGGGCTTTCCAGCGGCTAGAGCCTTTTTCTCCGGCGGCGATCAATTCGGATCGTTGGTTCCGGTCGTTTTTGTTCGATCTGTGTGTCTCTGTTTGGCTTACTTCGTCAGGATGAGCGCTCGGTAGCTATCGAACGTTGATCTGCTATGACGTTTCCTTTCGATTTGATAACAGATAATAGGCGATCCGATTGGTTCTCTTTTTTGGGAGGAATGAAGAATGAGTTTGGGCAGCAAAGGCATGGCAGCGATGAAGATGATCGCTAGCGGTGGATTTGCTAAGAGCGCGGGACGAGGAGAGCTGTGCGGCTTTCAAGCAGGTCAGATGACGATTGACAATGGAGGGTCAATTAGAATGGTACCAATGATATGACCTCCTCCGGGACCACCGCCATGGGTTGTACGAGGTGATAGAGTCCGTGAAAGTTTTCCATTAGTTATTATTTTTTGTCATTTGGATTCTTGTTATCGTCTATGTTGTTAGGTTTGTCAGTTTGTTTGGGATTTCAGGCTTTTTTATGTCATTGAGTATGTTTAAATCTATGGGAACAGGGATAGCTGTGTCAAGCCCGCTACATGGTTAGCGATTCGCGTCGCTCTTCCAGGGGTGACCGTCTCTAAGTCTGATCATAAAGTTTACAGTTGTAGTTGTTGGAATTTAATTGGTGTCAGTTTTGTTTTTTCTTTAACTGATGTAATGATCCTGAAATTTATGATATGAAAGAAGGCTAGTTGACGATAAAAAAACAAAAAAACATTAATTTTTTATTTTTGGTCATTCTTAATGAATAGATAGTTGAATACAACATTTTTATTGCCACTGGCAATTAAGTATAAATGTAAATAATAGACTTGTAGTGCTTTACTGCCATGAGAACTTAATTTTGATGGACTAATTTGAGTAATAGAATTGATGAACGATTTTTTACTTACTGTCTAGTTTGTTTATAGAGGGAGATATATTTCATAGTCATAAATTCATAATTCACAATTCAAACTGTAATAGACCACTTTCAAAAGATGAAAACCTGATGAGAGCAATTGCGATCAACTTTGTTACGGGTTTTTATATTGTTCTATGCTTGATTTGATTTGAAAATATTCTCATGTACCGTATAATAAAGTTTAATGTATAACAAATACTTTAATAGGTTAGAAATCACTTTCAAAAAAATACGATGTAAGAAACAAATTTTACTATTTGGTCTAAGATACTTAATGAAAGTTTTTTTCCTTAGAGGCATTTTTTCTATAGATGTACTTCATTTATTATTCTGCCCCCAATAATTTTTATTCCTGGATCCGCCACAACTGTGAACCACAACATTTTTGCAATAATGATAGCAATTATACGTAAAACTATGAAATTATTTTGGAAGTGTTTTTTTGCTTGGCTTCATTTGATTTTCTTAAATTGTATCCATATTACTCTATAAGTCTGATTTATCTATTTTGATTCAAATGACGTAGTTGATATCCTGCTAATTTTTATCATGACGTATTTGGAACTGCTTCTTAAAATTGCTTTTGCTCCTTCAGAAAGCAGAAGCAGATCGATATTGGAGTATTTGATTGAAAGTGCAAAAGTATTTCTGGGTGTTTCAATTTACTCCTATAAGTAGTTTTTAGAAGCTGGGGTGTCAGCTTTTGAAAAACTGAATTTGATTCTGGTTCTGCGTTTAAAAGAGAAGCAGAAGCAGAATCAGTTCCAAACACCCCTTTCATCTGTATCATAATAAGAGTCTCGTTTTCCCTTTTGATTCGTATCAAAATAAGTGTCTCACTTCCACTTTTATAAATAAATTTACCTAAAAAGTAGCTACAGTACACTTTAATAAAGTAAACAGTACGTTTTGGCCATTGGAGTTACGTTGTCCGCTTTCGGCCATGGTCGAGGAGTGGTTTCTCCCCGCTTGGCTTGGGCGGATCTCCGAACAGGGCTTGTAGGGGTTGTTGGCTTGTGAGTCGGTGTCGCAAGGGAGTTCGCTGGCTTTCTTGCAGTGTTGGAGGTCGACAAAGGAGGGTAGCGGATTGGTTTAGAAGGGCAGCGGAGCGTCCGAAGCAGGCTCTGAATCCTTGTTTTGTGAGGTTTTTCCAAGTCGCATGGAGCAAGTAGTGAACCAATATACACAGATGCAGAATCGGCGAAGACGAGGATGAACTGGATCTAGATGAGAGCGTATATGGCGATGCCCCGGTGGTGGAGGTGCGACTGACTTACCCGGTGGTGGGGGTTCTGCTGACTGATGGGAAAATCAAATTTCGTGTGTTCAGAAATCTGATGGCTTCATTGTAGAGACCGGGGAAAGGTATCGACATCAAAGAAATCAGCGATAAGAGGTATATTTTTAATTTTTATCACCTCGTTGATATGAAATGTGTGATTAATGGTGGTCTATGGCAGTTTGAGAGAAATTTATGGTGTTGAAAGTTCTTGGTCCACATGATATTCCACATAAAATCTGTCTGAATGAGGCTCAGTTATGGGTGTAAGTGCATAATGCCCCTTATAGTCTGATGAACTAGGGAACAACAAGAAGGGCGGGTAATTTTCTTGAAAAATTTATTAAATATGATGATAAACAATTTGGAGAAAAATGGAAATCTTATTTGTGGGTTAAGGCATGTATGAATGTGGAAAAGCCCTTGAAAAAGAGCACTACTCTGAAGAAAGATGGCATCAAAATCTTATTGGGTGGATTTTAAGTATTAGAGGCTGCCGAATTTCTGCTTTGTCTGCGGAATTATTGGTCATTCTGACAGATTTTGTCCATTGGCGTATGAAGAAGAGTTAATGCCGGAAAAAAGTTTTGGTGTACATCTTAGAGCAGGCAGCGGGGTGAAGACTAGCCCAACAGGAGGTAGCAAGTGGTTGGTGGACGGGTCTTCCAGCTCGAGCCATGGCCCTGTTGTTGAGGAAGACAACCAATCAAACGGAGGGGCGGAAGGAGGAAAGGATCTCACGGTGGGTTCCGATAGCAGTTCAGCGAAGGATGGGATTTTGGGGGTTAACGAGGAGGCAACAGGAGAACAAAAACGCAGACGCATTTGGGAGGCTGGTGAAAGAGAAAACTAGGTGGGATATCATGGCTCTAGATGGGATAAAAAAAAACGGGGAGAAGGCGGGCTTAGATGGATCTACACCCAGGATACGGCTTTTTGGCGATTTTGGAAGAATTAACGAAGACCTTTATTTTTATGTTTTTGTTTATTTTAATGGATGTTTTATGCCAGTTTATGTTTGGTTTTTTTATGTCGGTTGTAAGATGATGTTTTTATCATTGGATGTGGGTGATGATTTGACCGTGTTGACCGTCTTTGGCTCACTTGTGCCCATTAATGAATCAGCGAGTTATATTGATGCGGCGATTAACTCTGAGTCTGGTTCGAGGGACAACGATTTTCTGGATTCTTGTTGTCGATTTACCTACTATATGAATGATGTGTTATCAATATAAGCTCATTTCTGTCAACAACAAAAAAGTAAACAGTATTGCTTGAATACCAAAAAGTCTCTTTTAAAAAAATTATATGAACCTAAAATTATCTTAAACTACGCAAAAAGCTTAATGAGCCACCTTTTTTTATGCATAGGTAGTAATATAAGACAAGTCCAATTGTCTAATTTTTTATCTACTGAAGCCTTTGTATTTAATTCAGCGCAAATTATACCGTGGGATCGGCCCACCATGCTCATGGTGTGCCGATCCCAAAACGGTGCAGTTTTATACTCTATTAAAAACTTCCGATCATCACTCTTTCCTCGTGCAAGTCGCCGATTTCTGGAAAGCTCTCTGCCACCTCTAATATCTTTTGCCAACATGAATCGACTATTTCTACCCGGACTGTAGGAGCTTTGTTGTCATTCATAAAGCTAGAGACATAATTTGGTCTCGCAAACTGCAATTTTGCAGGTAAGGGCCGGCTGTTGGCTGATGAGCTCGCCCACTTGTTGAACCAGTAAGACGTTTTGGAGTGTGTGGAAGCTATTAAAGGATTTTTCTTAATTGTTTAAATGATGAAGAATTTAAATGGTTCAAACTATCATTGATCGCCTTACTTTATACGAAGTACATCAGTTCATTTTCATTTTGACTTAGATTCAAGTTACATTTCATTTCAGCACAATTTACATCTTTTTACATGTGAGTTACATCATTTTATGTACGAGTTACATCAATGTAAGTGAAGTTACATTTATCTTATACACGAGTTGCATTTGGACTTGCATTAGCAAATTACATTTTGCATCCACACAAGTTACACTTTCTATCAACACAAGTTACATTTAGCCTAACACGAGTTACATCACAAATAACCTGTGCTAGTGAAACAACAAAAAAAGTTTTTTTTTTCAAATAATTTTTATGTCTTTGATATTAAAAACAAAACATATTCACTATTTATGTAAAGTAATCGAGCAATTAGACTCTTTTTTTCATTGTTAACATTGAAATCAATGTTTTTTATTTCTTATACTATGCATTTCACAAGTTACATTTCGACTGGACTTGAGTTAAATCGATCAATAACGTAAGTTACATTAATTTACACGCGAGTTACATCATTCTTGTTACTGGGACAAAAAAAAACAGTTATTGTTCACGCGTTACTGCTCACACGATTTTTTTTAAATTGTGTGAAACTACGTCGTTTTGAGTGTGAGAGCACGGTGCTCAGCGTGGGGTGATATCACGGCATACGAACTGTTAATCAGTTTGATTTAGTTCGAGACCTAATTAAATTCAAATGACTGTCCTTATTAACCACCCCTTAACTGTATCATTTAAAACTTTGCAAGTTTTATCGGTACGAAAAAAAGTATCAAATACAGAGCACTTTGTATGAGAGAAAACGTAAATATAAGTCATTTTAAATATTTATTTCTTTATGTGAATATATATTGGTCTCATAATTTTGTTGGTTTACTACTAGAAAATAAAATAACCTAAAATGTTATACATGCCCAAATGTTTAAATTAATAAAAAAAAATGATAGTTAACTACATTTTTTATGTATCATTCACTTGTTCAATGTTAAAAAGTTAATTAATTTTTAAATGTCTAATAAATGTAAATCATACCTGAAATCGTGAATCAATGAATGTAGCTTTCTTTTTTGATAATGTGAATGTAGTTAGCATGTATGGAAATTGTATTTCTCTAATCTTATTCACACTCTAATATTATTAATGTATGGGGAATTTGTTTTAAATAGAACTAAAAATATTTATGCATTCAAAAATAGAAATGATGGAGTTTAATCCAACTACGAGAGTTATATCTACGGGAGCAGATGAAATTTAGGCAGCGTAAGACAGTATTATTATTCCGGAATTCAGATCCTTGGTAGGATATGTACATGAAGTATTTATAGAACTTCGGTTCTAGTATTCTAGGAGGAAACTGATACATTAAATGTTATTAATTGAAATAGTCTTGTAACGTCTCGAACGTTGTGCAATGATCGTTTCCTTCATGTCCACGTCCCTTCCGTTATTTCCTGCCGCTACCAGATAGCTATGCTTGAATGATAGCCCGCCACATAAGCCCTAGGAAGAGTCCAACCTCACTAGAACTCCGTTCAGACTCGAGGTCTATTGTCCAGCCCGGCCTGGTTGTGAGTTCATTTTGTGAGTCTGATTCCTAATTAGGCCTAACGGCTATTGTTTATTAATCGCGTTTAATGGGCTGATCCCTTTAATGGGCTGATCCCGTTGATGCGCTCTTTTCTATTTCAGTCTTGGGCCATCGTTATAATCCATGGTACCATCAAGAAATATTAAAATATTTTTTTTAGTCTCTAAATATTAGTAATTATTGACATGTCATTTTTGCCGTATTCATAGTTTAGGTATGAGAATATTTTTGAAACTAGATACGGAGTAATAATTAATTCAATGTAGAAATTAAAAAATACTTCATCCGTCTTGTAAATCTTGTCCAAATATCTTTTTCCAAAAAACTTTGTCATTTCCATTTAAAATAAGGAATATGTGGTTAAAATTATTTCTCTCTTCCTTGCATCAATTTTAATCACACCATTTTTACTTTGTGGGAGACAGTAATAGAATGTCATGTTTGATTCCCGTTTATTGAAATTTTCCCATTTATTACTACAATGTCTGACAAAAGTGTTGCTTCATCAAAACCTAAGTTGTGATAAATGAAAGCCATAAAACACCGGTGTTTCCATTAAAGAAGCTCTAAATAAAGAAACCAGTCAAAACTTTAATTGATTAAAGAAGCTCCAAATCTTTTTAATAATTAGAATATATGGAAACAGGAAATACTGCAAATTTGCGGTAATTGTAAGATGCAGAAGCAATATCCTTCGTTTTTCAAGATCTTAATTGGCGATTTTGCCTCTGCTCTGGTAAGTTCTCAAATTCTCCGATGTACACAATGGATTCCGATGGCAGTGTCACTGTTATTGCCGTGAATGAATGTGTCTAATTTGCCGTTACTTGCAGCGTTTACCGCCGCTCTTTGTGGAGATTTTTGGGGAAAAGCTCTCGCCGACACTGTCACTCGTAGCGAACGCCGCCGCGGCGTCGGAGAAAAAATGGGCCGTAAAGCTTAAGAAGAGCGGCGAGCATTCCCTGTTTGGGGATGGATGGGATAAGTTTGTGAAGGATAACGATTTGGCGGCTGGGGATTTCGCAGTATTCTGGCTGATGGATAACTACTCTACTTTCCAAGTTCGACTCTACGACTACACTTGCTGCGAAAAGCAACTATCATCTTCCCGATTCTCCCCTGGTATATACCTACAACCTGCTCTGTGAGCAAATTCTACAAGTTTGAATCATTTTAATAAATTTAAATCATAGGAGTATGATAGATTTTTTAATTAGATTATCTTTTTTTTACATAATTAATCTTCTTTTTTTCATAAATAAAGTCTTTTTTTCTTAGATGTGCATCGTGTTTCTGGGTGGTTTTGACTTGTGACTTGTGATTGCTTTTCCTTTAAAAAATGACTTTTTAAAGTGATTTAGAATAAAGTGTTTAATACGGAGTAGTAAGGATGTTTTTTTGGACTGATATTTGATCTGGTCTGGTAAACTTCTGGTCTCTGTGTATTTTATAACTACAGACGTCTGGTCTGATCTGGTCTGGTCTGGTCTGGTCTGGTACTAAAAACAGTCCCAAAAAAATATGTGTTTTTTGTGTAATAAAAAAGGTAAATAGCAGTTTTTTGCAGCTTTTATCTTTTATTTTCTAAGTGTTATATTAAAGCAGAAGTTGTCACCTAAAAACACTTATTTCAACTTTTAAACCAAAAGCTGAAAATCACTTTTTTTTAATTGTTTGCAAACATACCCTAAAAAGTTGTTCTCTTCACCTGATTTGAATGTTTCTGATCTGAACTTTTTAAGTTCTGATCTGATCTGAATTTTTCTAATCTGATCTGAATTTTTCTGATTTGATCTGATCTGAATCTTCCTGATCTGATCTGAACCATTCTGATCTGGTCTGATCTGATCTGAATCCTTCTGATCTGATCTGAATCCTTCTAATCTGATCTGAATCTTTCTGATCTGATCTGAATATTTTTATAATTATAATTATTATTATTACAATTGTAATTATAAATATAATTTAATTAAAGTTGTAATTATAATATAATTATAATAATTTAATAATAATAATAATTATAATTATAATTATAATAATTATACTTATTACACTAATTATAACTATAGATACAATTACAATTGTAACAATATTTTAAATTATAATTACTTATATAATTATAATTTTAATAATAATCATAATATTTACTTCTATAATAATACTTATATTTATAAATATAATTATAATTAATATGTTAATAATAATTACAAGACAATAATGATAATATTAATAATAATTATATTAACAATTATAAATATAATTATAATTGTAGTTATATTTATAAATATAATTATAATTATTATAATAATAATAATATAATAATAAAAGCAATATAACCAAAAATAATAAGATAATACAAGAATATAATAATAATGATGATAATAATAATAGTTATTTCAAAAAAAATATATAATATAATTAGTATTAATTATAATATAATAATAATAACTATTATTATTATAATTAATATAATAATAAAAGTGATAAATCATTTTTGAATTTTTCTGATCTAATCTGAATGTTTCTGATCTGGTCTGGTCTGATCTGAATCTTTCTGATTTGATATGAATGCTTCTGATCTGATCTGAATCTTTCTGATTTGATCTAAATTTTTCTGATATGATCTAATCTGAATAAAATAAGAATAAGCAATAAGTAATAAGAATAAGACGAAGAGAACAGCTTCTAAATCTACTTCCAAGAGAGGATCAAATTACTCTTGGTATAACCGGACTGAATAGGTTGGACCAACTTTGAATTTTTAATATAAAGAATTTCTTTTTAAAAGTTTACTTTGCTAACTAATTAATTTTTACATATAAAGTTTTGTATTCTATAAGTTTTTAAATAAATTTAAATTAAAGCTAATACTTAATACGCAGTATTTGTTAATAGATTTTAGGTAAATTACATATTTAAACATAATTATATGGTGTTATTAGGGTCTAATCGGTTATGAGCTTATTATATGGGTTTTGGCCGGAAGTAGTAACTTCATATGTCTTGAATATAATTGAAAACTTTATGGCTATGTAACCTGTTCGGGTTGAATCTGAATCAATCACTCTAGAGCTAACTTTGCTCAGTCCTGCTACTTAGAAGAATGTTAAACTGTTCTACTCATACCATAAATTAGCAGGTGGAAGATCAACTAATCTTGATCGCAATGTAAGGATGAAGAAAGGAGAGGAGACGGATGAGTCTACTAAGTCAGTAGGCACTTCGAAGCGGAGTAACAATCCAAGTTTCGTAGTTGCCCTGCCACCCCGCGATAAGAAAATGGTATGTATCTTTCGCTTGAGCGGCTACAACTCCATGCCTTTTAGATTATCTCATTATCCATGTCTCTTTTGTAATTTTATTTTAAGCAAGGTGCATTACACTGTTGAGGGTCTCCTAGAACCGGCCGAACCATCTGCTGGGGTATTAAACTAAGTGAATCACAGTCTGGTCGATAGAGTTTGAAGTATGTATCTAGTACTTGCAGAGTTACAGACACCACTTGCTGAGCAAAGTTGCCCATAACGTAATTATCAGGAATTCAAACCGAGTCTACCCTTATTATAAGGATTGTGTTCCTGTGGAACATGTGTTTACAGAGCATTTTCGAAGTACAGTAAATTTAAAAATTATTTTCTGTAGTAAAGCAAACTCAAATCTTCCCTAACTTAACTTTTGGAGTGGCCGCTCTAGAAAATTTGTCTGATGTGTTGGATTTAAAAGAAAATTTGTTGAACTAGTTAATTGTTTGAGTATAATAACATTTTAATGTTGTGTCATTCAAAAAATCATTTTAATGTCGTTTAACCATATATGTCAACACAATTCTTAATTCTTAATTCTGTGATGATATCAATGTCCAATCTCTAATTTTAATAGCCAGTGGTCTGTGAGTCTTTAACTTGGTTGTTTGCTTGTCTGGAGTCTGGACTCTAGACTCTGGACAAAATGAGTACTTTGTTGCTGCTGTATTTAGAGCTTTACTGTCAAGTGTTAGAGTAGCTTCATTAGAATATTAGAAAGACTAATGAGCATAATATACTTGGACCTTGGTTGAAATAGCTCAGAGGTAGGATTCAATTTTTTAGAGAGTGATACATGATATATACAGAGGAGTATTGTACTCCGTAACTAATATTTTAAATGCGACACACATGTATGTTTAAATTTTTACTTCACTATAAAATATAACTGTAGTCGTGTGTGAAAACTGCACAACACTAAAACATGCTTCCCAGCTGTTTCATTTCTCTTCTTCTCTTGAACATATGTACAGATCATACCAAAAGGATTCGTTGAAAAAATGGGAATTGTGGGGGAGGGATGCATCCTGCTTGAGAATGCGCGAGGAAGGCGTTGGGAGATCCAAATACGCAATCAAGGTGGTGAATTTGCAATGTATGGCGGGGAATGGGAAGATTTCCGAAAAGCCAACAGGCTGGGTAAGGGATATCTTTGTTCATTTGAACTGGTAAGGAGGTATGGTGATCAATTTCTTCAATTTCATTTGGAGAAAAAAGCGAGAGGAAGACCGGAGGGGAAGACCACAAGGGACTGTTAGAAAAAGAGATTTCGAGTAGACAATACAAGCTGCTGCATTTACCTTCGATGTTGCTAACTACGGAGTAATTATGTTGTATGATTAGCTTAACATTAACCATCTATGGAATGACTATCAAATAATGTGGTGTTTGAGTGTGCTGTGTGATGCTTTGTAACAGTTTTACACAGGGTACTCAATTCTAAAATACCATTTATAAATTTTAACACTCCCTTTATTTCAAGGTTTAGTCGTTTAGATTCATGGGCTTCACATTTTTATCAAAATATTGAAACGATGTGATATCATATCGTTTGGGTCTAAGGCTTGGATGTCTAAGGCTTGGATGTTGTTGTTGTTTATTGAAATGATGTGATTCATATTTAGTAAAACAATGAATTAATATCAACCAAACCATACTTTCTTATCTTATTTTAAGGTTTGATTAATGAAAAAATAATTTCTCACTATCAAAATTGTATGTAAAATTATACTCTATGAGAATTTGAGAAGAAATACATTACTCCACAAATTTAGGTTAGGTTGAATCACAAAAACTTAATTCAAATATTTTCCGGAAACTTGATATACAAAACTAGAGATTAAAAGTGAATTTTTCTTGACTAATAAAACACTACGTATTAAATTGAGACAATTAACTTAAGACAGAAATAGTATCTATTATTTGTTTGAAATCATTTTTATTCCAAATTAGCATTTTTTTGGTCGAGTGTATGGATGCTTAGAGCAACTCCAATGCTAGGAGTGGATTGCTACTGATGTGGCCATAAAATGGAAAAGTTCTATTTAACATGTGGGCCAATTATTTAACAAATGAGAGGGTCTATACAAATGGGTCTCCAATGCAAACAAAAAAGAGTCCTCCACCTCCGTAAAAGGAGAACTGAAATAAGAGAGCCAACCAACAGGGTGCAAGACCTCAATCCATTTTCTCATTGTCAAGTCAGCTTGACTAGGCCCATGTTTTTTTTGCATTGGAAACTAGATTTTGAAATAGAGGGTCCATTAACTTATGTGGAATGCATTCTAATTTCTAAGAGCAATCATCTCCACATTGGAGATGCTCTTAGTTCGTTAGTTTGGTACAAGTTGCTAAAAAGTTGCTGAGGAAGTTGTGTTTGATCCAATGTGACAAGAAAAATATTGTTTGTTGGAAACATTTCATTTAAAAATCATTACTACATACTCATTTTTATTCCAAATTAGCATTTCACAGATAGCTTCTTTTAAAATAATTGTAACCAATTCTGTCAACAAATCAATTTTTTCAAGACATATTTTCTCAGCCATATTTAACAAAAGTGAAATAAACAGAATTCTTATGCATAAAATCATCACAGCACTTTCACTAAACAGAGTCGGCCAGTGGAAAGTGTAAACTATAAACCAATGTTGTATTGCTTAGTTATAAACTCAGCACTTTCAAGAATACTCTCAAAGCAATAAATCATTATCTCCAGCATTCAACCTGCACAGATACATAAATCTACACAATGCAACTAAAGCTAGTAGTACATTTCAAATTTTCCTACAGAAGAACAGGGGGTCTAAATCATTGTTCAAAAAGGGCTAGGCTTTGGCAGACTGGAACCTACTGCCTAGACGGGGCCGGGACATGGAACGACATGAGTTTGACAGCCTACCTCCCGGAAACAACATGGCTGAGTCTCATGTTCATTACAATCCTCCCTAAAGACATGCATTTCCATTCACTCAATCCTCTTCCCTTCCCTTTTCATGTAAACCATCTAAGTGTGTATTTATATATAGATATGTATGTACAGCATGCATCCTTAATGCGAGATGGAACTTGCATCGGTGCTATAAAATGAGTACTCACTCAAGCTGAAATTGGGCCTCTCTTCATCCCACTTCACTATCTCCCTCGCATACTTTAGCGATTCGTCAACACTCTTTGGGTCCAAACCTCTAACCATAGAAACATACAATTTTCTGTCAGTTAGAGCTGAGAACAGCCTCTTAAATTTGACAGCAATATAGTGGAATGCAAGATGGCCCAAGGACGGGTTATGGTTGATGTTGCTACTGTTGTTGGAGGAGCGATGGAGGCTGACCACAGGACGGAAATCATCAAACCATTCACATTCGGTCAATGGTACGCGTTCTACCTTGTCCTCAAACAGGTCAAACTTATTTAGGAGCAATAGGAAGTCCATCTGATCAAATGTTGGGTGAGTGACGATGCTCTCGAAGAACCTTTTGCTTAACACCATTTTGTTGACTAACTCTCCCGTCTCAGCCACACGGTACTGATCATAGTCGCTCAAGGACACGCAGAAAATGACAATTCGCACATCCTCGAACATCTCAATCCACTTGCAGTTCTCCCCAAACCCCTTTGCCTGTACTCTAATCAGCTGATATCTGAGTGAAAGAAAAAGTATAATGTTATGAGAGAAGAGATGGGAGGAAAGTTATTTATTAATGCCACTATAAGATCCACTAAAGTTCATAAGTTTTCATCTATAGAGTGTAGCCCATAACTAAGGGATAGTCTGGTAGGGGAAATTTAGCTGAAATGGATGAAGTTGAGCCCATTTAATGATAGCTGAAATGGCTGAATAGGCGGTATTAAATGTTTTATTATTATTTTTGTTATAATGATTTGTTGGATGTATGAAACCTAAGAGGATATCTAGATTCTAGCAATTGTTCGACATTGGGAGAAACAGGAAAAGGAGACGGATGTGTCATCTTATTTTAAAAATAAAATTCAGTGCAAAATGTAGCAATGAGTCAAGTACTTACTGTTAAGCCAAATTTGGCAGATGGTTTGTTTGATGTCTTTTGCAATTTTTTAAGGCATATAAGACCATATGGGCATACCAAAAGGGATATAAATTTGCTGAAATGTAACTTAGTAACTATTAGTGATTATAATTGTTTTCAAAGTTTACATCATAGTCACTATATCATAGTAACTTTGAACACAATTAGTCACTAAAAATTATCAAATCACATTTTTGTCAACCACATTTCCCAGAAGTAATAATTGTGGAATTGTTTCTTATAATATATCTTAATCTTGATAATAAATTAAAGAAAATAATAACTGAAAATGAGGGTAGAAGCATAACTTTCATTCATTTCAACGACTTCATCCCAAAAAGTACATCTTGCACTTTTTCTTACTATCAGTAAATCCATCCATCACAAATTCACAATCAAATAGATTCATGTTTGGTAAAAAAATCTTGATGATAAAGTTTGTAAGGAGAAAAAGGTGACCAACACCGGGGAATGTAGTATCCGAGCCAAAAACAGATTCATAAATGATTTTGCATATGACATCTTTAAAACAAAACTTTTTTACATGGGTGTGTGACCTGCATTCACAGCTCATCTTGTGGTTTCTTCAAAAGATGCACTAGTCCCTTTACTAAAATAGATTAGCATTAAACTTAATTTTCCACACCCATTACTTGTAAATTCAAATTTTAAAATTTGAAATTCCCAAACCCAACTGGTCTTTCTACCTTCCTAATATCAATAATAATTGAATAAATACATAAAAATTTAAGCAATTTTGATCAACTTGCTATATATTATTAAAGTGTCAAAATGAGAGACTAAAAGTAATTGTTCAATGTACTTATGGGTTCTGGAACCATTGCTACAACTCCACCCAAAAAACATGAACAGTTATACAAACCTGAGAAGAGAATCAGGCTGATTATTGCTATCAATATTGTCATCATTTGCAGCCTCAGGAAAAGAAAATTCCATGCATGAAAGCCCATTGGATGATGTAACACCCTCAGCGTACAATACATCAACATCTGAAGGTTCGTAATCGACTTTCAAAATATCAACAGCCTGAAAAGGAAAAATCATGTTTATCTTTGCTGGAAAATTCATTCATAATCCCTCCGACCCTAAAAACCAAGTCCTGGTTCAAACATATATTTTTTCCCAGAGTCCACTTTGATGCAAATGAAGCTAATATTTTATGTACTCCCTCCGTCCCGCAAAGAAGTTCCCGGTTTGACCTACACATATTGAGGAAATAAAATTACCAGGGAGGTAAATTTTACTGTTTCGACATTGTTTTGATGTAGGATAACTTTCCATTTAGGGAAAGGGAACTTCTTTTTGGGACTGCTAAAAAAGAAAAGCGGGAACTTCTTTGCGGGACGGAGGGAGTATATGTTAGTAAAACTATCGAAAAAGAGTTGACAAAGAAGTTACATACTTATATATGATAAGTTTAGTTAAATTAACAAAAAAAAATTAAAAATATAATTATGATTCATCAATTGTGATAGATGTACCTTAAATGAAATAAAAAGTTGTGTGCTGGTCAAACATGATTCTTTTGTGGAGGAAATACGCAGATACTTGGAACTGGTCCTAACTAATACTAAGATAAAGAAGCTAAGGTTCTGCATTTAAGTCGTGAACACTACATGTATATCTACCTTTTAGAGGGAGTAATCCTAATCATCTACAAATTCTTCAGAGGTTTCAGTCTAAACATTTCAAAAGCAACCAATAGTTTCTTTAGCAACTACTAAATCGGTAAAAATAAACATTTCCTACACAATGAAGGAATAACATAATAGGTCATCACATATTACCCCAAACACCACTTTTTCATTTTAAGAATCATTCTATTTAACAAAATATAAGATAAGCCCTCCCCTCTATAACCCTCCATCCAAACACACCCTAAGACATTAAACATGAGTGATATAAAGGATTGTTAAAAAGAATTTTAAAAAATAATATTGATGCAATGGGAATTTGAAAAAACAGAAAAATGCTCCCCACAAAACAGTCATTGTCTTACACGCTCAAGGAAATAATTTGCAACACCGGGTAGCATTTCCAATTCACCCCTCCGTTTGTAGGTCGCCTGAATGGCAGCATCATTCCACAGCTCTTCAATTAATGGAGCATACTCCCGTGTAGCTGCTGGAAAGACAGCTTCCAAGTTACCAGAAGCCATAATCTTGAGAAGCCAATCAGAAAATGCTCTCAGTCTAGCAGGAATGGAATACAAAGTTTTCTGATCACCTCCATCAACCTTCCCTGTACTTCATCAGAAAAATAAATTAGATATATGGTGCAGTACATTACAAAAAGTATGGATGATATTTCATGGAGTTGATTAATTTGTTCTGAAATCACCTGTTTTTCTAGATTCATCAGAATGTCGTTTCATTGATAGTGCGTTTACACTTTCATCCTCAAAATGCTCGCGTCCCTCAAGAAGTATGGCAAGGTATCTATAGACATTACTCTGAATCACTGATTTGATATGTTGGCACTCATCTTCCGTGAAAGGTACATCCTTATAAAGAATCTTAGCCTACAGCATAAAAGAAATTAAGGGAACCAATTAAGCTGGTAACTTCGGCTATTTGGAGGAGAGAGAATGGAGCAGTACAAACAAAAACTAAAAGAGTCATTGAGATCTAATGTTCAGAAAAACTACCTGCTTGAATATAGTGCTTGTACCGGACCCACTATACCCAACAAGAAGTAGTTTTTGAAGTGTTCTTTGCTCCAAGTAAGCAGGTATTGATCGGTTGAGCGTGTCGGTTACTTGCTCCCCAGAAACAGAAGATGAATTTGAAGGAATTGGAAGGGAAAATATTGCACACACCAGCTTTGTTCCAGCCTAAGATGTAAGATAGATTTAATGAATGATTCATTCGTTTTACTCTATGAGATGTGAGGAAGAAAAACATAAAGGAATCCTACCTTGCCCCATATATAACCTTTTGTGTTTTTCTGTCCCTCCTCTTGGTATGACCCGTCATCGTTCACCCAAAAGTGTGGGTTGCCAGCACACTGAACTCCTGCTAACTATGATAATCAAAGTATAAGGATACAACAAATCATATATGATGTATGCATGGGGTTTTACCTTAAATTACTAAAATATAACTCATGGACAAAAAATTGACTATATAGTCACTACAGTCACTTAAGAAAATATGAACATCATCACTATAGTCCCTGTGGTAATATCATCATGGGAAAAAATGACTATATATTCACTACATTTGCTTAAGAAAATTTCAACTTGATCGCTACAATCATTGTGGACATATCATCATGATCACTAAAATGCAAAATTTAACATTAGTGTGTTTACAAGTGTCACTGTGAAAATAAAAGCATGGTAACTGCATAGTAAAAGTCATACTTTTGTCCATAATTAATTGAGTCGATTAATTATCAATTTTTATTACTTTGGCACTTTTGAGATAAACTAACCCGTAACATGCGTAACTCCCCTTTCGTAATCTCACGGCCATTTATATGAACTTGAGTGTTCCCATTACTAGCATTCACCTTGATAGGACCCCCAACATTTAGATGGGCGCTAATAATCTGTGAAGGTCTTTGTCCATCCTTCAAAAACAATTAACACTCAATACAAAACTTCAAGATAAAAAACAGGAAGAGAATATAAATGAGAAAGCCTCCAAATGATATGGCTCTTACCTTTCCCCATAGACCAGAAACTTTGTCGTACCAATACTTTCCAGGTTTAAGCTTCTTGGGAGGCCTCTGGCAGCTCTGCAATGTAACAAGCTCTTCATTACAAAGTGGCCTTCCATTCACACATACATACTCTGATGGCAATTGATTCACTTCACACGTCTTTTCAGCCTTCATAATCTGTCGAGTCTCCAAGTCGTTAAGCAGACGTTTAAGCATGCGGGAGCATTTACCCAAATTCCCCCGCTTGGACTCATCAATCGGATACCCAATGCAAGCCACACACTTCCTTCCCTCGGGCATGGACCCCATGGCTCTAAGCACACACCTACTGCAATATTTTGCATCACACACTAAACAGACCTCCTTCTCAGTAAACCTGTTTCCTTTAGAGCACCTATAGCATACCCCTTTCTTCTTCGTCATCAAGCGAGGTGCTTTCTTAGGTCTGCTCACATCAGGTTCAGGTCCACTAAATTCCTCATTAATATCTTCATCATCTGACTGGATATCACAGAAAGTGACAATCGAAGCCCGCTTTGCCTCATTGTCCTGTTCAATATTACTGTCCTCAAGTTTTTGAGATGAAACTCGAGAAGATGGATAATCAAAACTCATCACTGAATCATTTGAGGCCCAATCTGGTTCGCCCCCTTTACCAGTAGTAGGAAACCTCATCAGCGTCCCTGAACTTCTAGAAAATTCCCTCGACCTCTCGAAGCTACTGGAGAATCTAGACTCACCAGAGCTACCCAACCCGCCCAATAACTCATCGAAATGCTCATGGCCAGCTGAGAAAGTAGCTAGCTCAGTGGATTCATTTATCGCGCAAGAAAACTCACCTTCCCTCTCTGCCGAACTCAAGCTACTAGATTCGCCAGACGCAACGCAATCACTACTACTCGGAACTTTGTCGTCAACGACGCCGTTGACCGAGCATGGAGACAGTGTAATCTCAGTCTCAGACGCTAAAGCTAACTCTTTGCTGGCAGACTCGTCCTCGTACCTCGTACTCTGCCGGTCAAACGCAATCACGGAGGTCGGAGAAACAGTCGAATTGGAGCTTCGCTTGAGCTCCTTGGAAAACCCTTTCGCCACATCAGAAACTGAAACGGGATGAACGACGGGCAGGGTAAATCTATGAGATATCGGCATCTGCGAAACCACTGAAGCAACTGGAATGCTGTCCACATTGATGGGTACCGCCCGAGGAAGCTCATGAGAAATGGGTGGGCCATGGTACTCCATGGCGAAGGAGTACTCCACTCCATCATCCACCGCAGTCGCCTTCGCCGGCGACATTTGGTGCCTTCTTTCAATAAAAATCAATTCTTTGGGGACCTTCACCACTCACATCATAGGAATAAGCTCATTCACTCGTATTTATGAGCACCCATAGCCCAGAAAACACAGTAAATGCAAAAAAGAGAGACTGAAATCGGTGCAAGAAAGGCAGCGGGTCAAGTGAGCTAACCTAACGAGCGATGGAGATGAGATGCGTGAAGAAAAATCCAAGATTGGGGTCTGGGAGAGGAAAAAGTGTTGGTAAAGTAGAAAGAGTTGGGGAAAAAACGGGCAAGAAGAGGTGGGTACAGTGTTAAAAGTCTTGGCATCTTCTTTCCTTTTCTTTTTCTTTTCCATTGAAACTTGACAATTCGGGTTGATCATTGTCTGGATCAATATATTTTAGGTGTGTGGGCCTAAGGTGAGGGATTTTGTATGTTTTAGGAAATAAATTAGGCATTTATTATTGAATGTTTTAGACAATAAACTTGGCATTTATTATTGTAGGTTTTTCAACATATTCATTATTTTGGCAACAGTCCGGAAACATAAAAGTATAAAACTGCACGCTTGGTTATTAGAAGAGCGGGTAAAAACATGCAATTGATCATTTTTTTGGGCACAAAAAAGAATTAACTATCATTAACGGCATCATTGTTTAGTACATGGGAAATAAAAATAGGAGGAAAATCAATCCAATAAATGCTATCAGACATAGAACAAGCTGCCTGCGCCAGTGCATGAGCCGCCCTGTTCGCTGATCACCTAACGGCCCTAACGTGAGATAAAGAAATCTCAGAAAAAGAAGACTGAAATGTAACTTGACGTAAATCAATGGAAATGTAACTTGTGTCAAATCAAAATGTAAGTTGTCTAATATATATAAACACACTTCGTATGAAAGTTGCTTCTTTACTTCTTTTAAATTAAATGTACATGCATATTAAATTTAAATGGAATATTTGTATCGAACAAATCCATACATATATATATATATGAATTTGATGTAATTTGTATCGATTGTATCTATGCAATCGAACCCTAATTCCCCAATTTCTTCTCCATCTCCATCAATTTGAATATTTGATCATCATCAATCGTCTTTGCCAATTGGAATCTTCTCCTTGGCTATTCACTACAGCAGTGCATCAACACAAACAAAAGACGGGAACTCAGGAACTCAGGGGAAGCGACGGCAGGCTGTGACGGCCATATGTGAACTGATGAAGGCATGGTAGAGCAGCAACGAAGATGCGCAGATGCGGAGAAAGAGAAATTACAGGACAGGGGTAGAGATGATGAGGAACAAGATGCGCAGATCGTAAGAAAGGGGGTTGAATAGATTTTCATACAAAAACGGTACCGTTTTGGGATCGGTACACCTTGAACACGGTGCACCGATCCCACGGTATAATTTGCCGATGCATATATGTTTCATCGTGAAAAGTTGACATAATTGAAGAAACAACACAATAATAAGATATTTAATGGTCTAACATTTGTACTTACATGATCCTAATTAACTTAATATTGTATTTACGCTAAACGATGAACTTGAGAAGCATGTCAATGTGCTCCATATATAAGACGAACATGAACAAACTGGATGCATAAGAAATAACAACCTTATAACATTGGATCCATTTTATGAGATGTTTTCCTTTTCCATAACCATCATATAGAGAGAGTAGTATTCTTGTCCAGCCGGCCTGACGGGAACTGCTGTCCGGACGAGGGCATTTCGGGCACTTCCCGATGAGATTTTTTGATGCAATTTTTTTGAGCATGTTCTTCATGAAGTCTAGTTTATCCATACCAAATTTCAGCTCAAAATTCGATCGGGAAGGCATTCAAATAATTTTGTGAAGTTAACTGGGCAGTTTATATGTATGAACTGCCCAGTTAACTTCAAGAAATTATTTGAGTGCCTTCCCGATTGAATTTTTAGTTGAAATTTGGTATGGATACATTAGACTTCATGAAGAACATGCTCAAAAACTTTCATCAAAAAATTCCACCGGGAAGTGCCCGAAATGCCCTCGGCCGGACGGCGGTTCCCGTCAGGCCGACTGGACATGAAAAGTCCTCTACACATACATATATATATATATATATATATATATATATATATATATATAGAGAGAGAGAGAGAGAGAGAGGAATGTTCAGGTCCGAACATTCCCCGTCCGAGCACCGTCCGAACATGGACGTTTGGGCCACTTCCCGGTGGAATTTTTCGATGAAATTTTTTGAGCATGTTCCACATCAAGTCTAGTTTGTCCATACCAAATTTCAGCTCAAAATTCGATCGGCAAGGCATTCAAATCATTTTTTGAAGTTGACTGCGTCAAAATATACATATAAAAACGCAGTCAACTTCAAAAAATGATTTGAATGCCTTCTCGATCGAATTGTGAGCTGACATTTGGTATGGACAAACTAGACTTGATGAGGAACATGCTCAAAAATTTTCATCAAAAAATTCCACAGGGAAGGACCCCAAACGAGGATGTTCGGACGGAGGGTCCTGTCCAAACGTTCGGACCTGATCTTTTTCCTATATATATATATATATACACAAATGATCCTGTCCAGACGTCCGGACAGGAACCGCCGTCCGGCCGGCGGCGTTTGGCCGCCTTCCCGGTGGAATTTTTTGATGAAATTTTTATGGCATGTTCTCCATCAAGTCTAGTTTATCCACAAAAAAATTCAGCCAAAAACTCAATCGGGAAGGTCATCAAATGATTTTTGCAAGTTAACTGGTCCGGAATATGTATTTTCCGGACCAGTTAACTTGCAAAAATCATTTGACGACCTTCCCGATTGAGTTTTTGGCTGAATTTTTTTGTGGATAAACTAGACTTGATGGAGAACATGCCATAAAAATTTCATCAAAAAATTCCACCGGGAAGGCGGCCAAACGCCGCCGGCCGGACGGCGGTTCCTGTCCGGACGTCTGGACAGGATCAGGACTCTATATATATATATATATATATATATAGATTTTGGTTCAGGTGAGAAATGCATCTAATGTGAGAAATGAGAATGAATCTCAGCCATTGGATTTACAAAGTTGCACTAAAATTGGCTTTATGTTGCAGTAATATTTAAATTTTGCACATGTTGCACTAAAACTGTTTCATTTTGCACTAATATTTGACGGTGTTGCACCGAAATAGCTTCATGTTGCACTAGACACGTGTAATACGGATTTTTCAGAAGTATTTACAGAAATGCCACCGTGCTAGATTGCATATTTCAGTGCATCATGAAGCGTCTTTTACTGCAACTTAGTCGAATCCAATGGCTGAGATTCATTCTCATTTCTCACCCAAAGGGTTCTTCTCACTTGAACCTTACCCTATATATATATATATATATATATATATATATATAGAGAGAGAGAGAGAGAGAGAGAGAGAGAGAGAGTACTCTTCCGGTCAGGTATACCTGACCGGAGCCCCGTCCGGCCTCCTCCATTTGGGGGCCTTCCCGGTGGTATTTTTTGCTCAAATGTTTTGTGTAGGTTCCTCATCAAGTCTAGTTCATCCATACCAAATTTCAGCCAAAAATTCAATCGGGAAGGTCATCAAATGATTTTTGCAAGTTAACTGGTCCGGAATATGTATTTTCCGGACCAGTTAACTTGCAAAAATCATTTGACGACCTTCCCGATTGAATTTTTGGCTGAAATTTGGTATGGATGAACTAGACTTGATGAGGAACCTACACAAAAAATTTGAGCAAAAAATACCACCGGGAAGACCCCCAAATGGAGGAGGCCGGACGGGGGGAGTGGTCCGGCCTGGCCGGACCTGAATAGTTGTGTGTGTATATATATATATATATATATATATATATATATGCTTCAAAAACTATTTTGACGTAAGGCGTGACAAGGTGTATGTTTTTACTTGGACTGTAATTTGCTGGTCTGGTCTGGTCTGATCTAGTCTAAACTGGTCTGGTCAGGTAAGGTCTGGTTTCTTTGTATTTTTATAACTATTCAAGTCTGGTCTGGTCTGGTCTGGACTGGTCTTGTCAGATCTGATCTGGGACAAATTACAGTCCAAGTAGAAACATCCTAAGTTTATGAAGAAATTGGGCGTCACTTATATTAATATTTAATTATTTATTACTCCGTATCTTATAAAGAATTAATGACACGTACAAAAAAGGTATATAAAATCTAACACAATTCATACAGAAGATAATATTTATTTCCTAATAAATACGAAGTATATATAACGTATTTTGTAAAGTATAACAAGCCATAAATACAAATTATTATATCGTTACTTCTTAGGATCTTTTCTTTTGGACTGTTTTCAGTCCCAGACCAGACCAGAATTAAACAGACCAGACCAGGCCAGACTTAAACAAACCAGACCAGACCAGACTTCCGTAGTTATAAAATACACAGAGACCAGACGTTTACCAGACCAAACCAGACCAGACTTAAACAGACCAGACTAGACAAGACCAGACTTAAACAGACCAGACCAGACCAGACCAGACCAGCAAATTTCATTCCAAAAGAAAACATCCTTACAACTAGATTATATAGTTAGCATATAGACAATTAGGGAGCGGATCAGGTGAGAAGTGCCCTTACGCTGAGAACTGCGAAGTTAAACTTATAGACTAAATATAGGAACTTTTAACCAATAAATCATAACTTATAGACCCCTAAAAAATAATTATGAAAATGCCACCGCAAAAAAATAATTACGGAAACCTAGAAAAAAATTGACACAGTGACATTTTCGTAATTATTATGGAGAGCTTTATAAGTTATGATTTATTGATTATAAGTTCTTATATTTAGTTTATAAGTTTACTGCGTTGTAAGATCAGATGCAAATCCAAGGGCTAAGATTACTTCTAACTTCTCATTTTAAGGGACACTTCTCACATGATCTTTTCTCTAGACAATTAATCAGTTATATTTCAATAAATTTAGTCACAACTTCTACGTACGTAAAAGTGATTCACACCGGTGGGCGTAGCTCAACTGGTAGCTAGCGAGAGAGTGCCACAAGGGTTAGGTCCCGGGTTCGAATCCAGGCAACTGCGATGAGATGTTACTATGCTAAAAATTCATAGAGTCTTTGCAAGTATCAGGGGCGGAGTCTCACTCTCTATCTGTCAGATTGTGATTATAATCCAATTTACATCCTCTCATCATGCCGTCCGGTCGGTGTTAGGAGGCCCTCAGGATGGAGCAGATGGGGTGTCATCCTTTTTTGTAAAAGTGATTCATTTAAAACTCGAGCAGTTTCATATTTACACTTGCCTTTGAGCACAAACTTCCCTTTTATAAACGCATTTATTAAATCTCACCGATTCCCAAGTCTCATGCATTATTATGTTTAGGCGGCCTTCTAGAATACCGGTTTTAGGCGAAAGGTGATAGGAAATTGAGAGTATAATTATTGGTGGTGGCCTGGTGGTTGTGGGAACCATTTGTCCTCTTCATCGTGATTATGATCAAACTTTTGTTTACTTTACACGATTTATTAATAGATCCATACATAATGAAAAGGAGGCCCTCCATTGTTTTGAGTTTGACACCCAAAAAAGTTGTGACATGTGGGGTTTGCGCATATTATGAATTGATGAACTCACGGTCTGATAAATGTTGATGTGTATTAAGTCTCATCACTAATTAACGGAGCATCACTAATTAACGGAGCATCACTAATTTGAAAACGTGTCATTAAATTAGAGCACCCACAATGGTGGTGGGTTTTGACCCCACCTCTCTCTTCCACATCACTTTTCTCTAAAAACTTAATCTTCTTTAACCAATCACAATTTCTCCCCACTTTGGTGACCTAGATCACATTTTAATTTTTACACACTCTCTCCTTATTTTTTATACTCCCTCCGTCCCAGGGAGAAATTCCCGGGTTGACTTTCACACACATTAAGGAAATAAAGTTACTGGGGGGTAAATTTTACTGTTTGGCACTGTTTCGACACTGTTTGGCACTGTTTCGACACTGTTTTGCACTGTTTGGCACTGTTTTGATGTAGAATAACTTTCCATTTAGGGAAATGGGAACTTCTTGTTGGGACTGCCAAAAAAGGAAATTGGGAACTTCTCCCTGGGACGGAGGTAGTATATCCCAATTCTCACATTCCCACCTTTATTAATTTATTTAGAATATTTTCTTTAGGACTGTTTTTCAGTCCCAGACCAGACTTCCATAATTATAAAATACACAGAGACTAGACGTTTACCAGACCAGACCAGTTCAGACCAGACCAGATCAAACCAGACTAGACCAGACCAATAAATTTCAGTCCAAAATAAAACATCCTTAATTTGAAAAATGAATACAAAATCTACATTTGGCACACTTTAATTATTTGTTGTGCAAAAATAAAATAAAAAAGTATTTTAAAAAAAGTGTTACACCCATAATTCGTATTTGTCGCATAACATTATTTTACAATTTATTTAATAATGGTCTTACATGTAACTATTTATATATTGTAATCGTTAAAAATATAACGACATAATCCAAAATAGTACAAGTTCAATTCATCATAACATCGAAGACACACGAATAGAAAAGTAAAAACGATTACATGATGTGTAAATTATTAAATGTCATTCCATTCACCACTAAATTTCTGCCAAATGTGCTCAATCAAGTTGTTTATTAGTGTGGTGTGTATATTCCTCTCACGGATTCGAGCTCTATTATCCATGTATGTAGGTAATCTCGATGGTTGAGCGGCAAAGGTATTAGTGTGTTGTGTTCTTGCATTGCTTGATGATGGCATATTAGTAGTTAAGTTATCAAGAGATACTAGGCCTTGATCGTTGTTATGCTCAATTCCTTGTTCCCTATTATCCTCTACAATCATGTTGTGCATAACAATGCAAGTCATCATTATCTTTCCCAATACTTGTTTATCCCAAGCTAGGGATGGGTACTTTACAATTGCCCATTGCGCTTGTAACACTCTGAAAGCTCATTCCACGTCCTTTCTCGCACCCTCTTGTCGTTGTGCAAAAAGTTTGTGTTTGGCAATCTGTGGAGCAGTGATGGATGGAACAAAGAGAGCCCATTTAGGATAAATACCATCTGCTAGATAATATCCCATATCGTAAACATTACCATTCACAACATATGGAACACGTGGAGCCTGGCCACTTAGGACATCATCAAAAACGGGGGATTTATCAAGCACATTAATGTCATTGCAAGAACCTGGTGTCCCGAAGAATGCATGCCAAATCCAAAGGTCACGAGAGGCAACAACTTCCAAGATAAGGGTAGTTTTTTTAATTCCTACCCTGAAACATACCTCTCCACAAGTAGAAAACATGCTTACAGTGACACTTTGTTAGTGACACTTTTTAATATAGTGTCACTAAAATACGACATATATTTTTTACGATATATATGTGTCATTAGTTTCTGACACAATACCATCAATAACAGATAGTGACATTCACACCCTATTTTATTTTCTTTTAACATTATTTTATCATTTTTTTAAAATCTATTTTATCATATTTTAACACCTAAAATTTGTTTTCTTTCTCCTATCTCTAAATCAAGTAACCAACTTTAACATCACTCCTTCTCTTTTCATTCCCAGAACCCTAGCCAGACCTTCTTCACAATCGCGCGACCGTCCTCTGGGGCAAAGCAGCTTACGCGACCGTCCGGTGGCCAGTCCGCCGGTTACAGGGGAGTCACTTCAGAAGAGGTCGTCCGACGCCAAGGATTGGAGCGGCTCTCGTCCGCCGGCTACAAGTGGGACGCATCAGCAGAGCTCGTCGGACGGTTACAAGGTCGACGCTAAAGAGAGTCAGCGTATGGTTTCCTTCCACCTCGGCGCTTCAAGGAGATCCATTCGCTGGGAATAGAGGTAATTATATAGGTCTCTCCTCTAGAACACAAGCAAATGATTTCTTTGGCTCAGGAATGTTTGTTAGAATCAAAAGAAAATTTTATTCTTGTGAAATCATTGATTCTGCTGCGTTAAAAATTACTAAAACAAGAGGGGGTTTTCCTCTTCAATCATTTTCAACCTTGAAGCAGTTATTTGGCTTAGGGGTTTTTCCTCTTGTGATTTAATTTAAGATTTTATTATGCCCAATGAATCCAAGGGCTTGGGTATTGTCTGCGAATCGGCTATGTTAGAGAAGCGGTGGATATACAGAGACCTAAGGGCAGAACCGAGATAGCATATACGCGAAGCGTCTGAACGGTAAGGAGTTTACCTGTAGCAGCGTGCGATCTATCGTGAAAGAAGCTGCCTGCCTTCTTCATCCAAGTATTTGCTCTTCTTGATTTCTTTTATAAGATTGCAGAGATTTCCTTATTATCAATCTAATTTTCTCTTCTTCTTTTTCAATCTCTGTTTCGAATTTGCTAGCAAATTGATTATTTATATATTTAGCTAAAATGTTCATAATTGAGTAGTGAAATTCCGATTGCCTTCTGTTTTCTGTATATATTTGTCTCGATTTGAGAGTTGGATAGCTTGTGTCCAATAGTGTTGCATTAAAATTGGAAGACCAAAATTTCTATTTTGCTACTGTAAAAGGTCGAAGAAAGAGAAAAAAAATCTGATTTCCTTAGTTTGTTGGAAATATTGGTTGTTTGGCATATGAAGTTGAAATCATGTGATCGATCTTCCCAAGATTCTAAACCATGTTTTGCAAATATTCATGTAATATATGTAGTAATTTAATAAAGTATTGATTTTGAAAAGCCCATACCAGTCATGGAATAACAACACAGTCAACCTGTGCGACATAGTCTACTTTTGTCTTTAGCCCTCTCCATAGTTCGCTTCAGGATGACTATTTTAAGTAGTCCCGAACACACACACACACACATATGAAAGAAGGGACTATTTTAAGGGTTGAGGTTTGGTTGTTCTAATTCAGTAAACAGACACTTTTAGTTATATAAATTGGGCAGCAGCTTTCTAACTTATGAGTATAAGCACTGTCCAATTTATTTTATAATCTGAGGTCTGCAAGTGTTGTTTCAAGACTAGTTCGTGAACCACAAATTCATGTAGCTTCTTGTTTTTTCTAAGATCAGTACTCTCGAAGTTTTGTAGTTGATCCAAGTGATATTCACGTGATGAAAAATAGTGTATCCTGCTATTAATGATGGTTTTCCATTTGGTGCAATTATTGATATTATGGCTTTAGTTGTTCACCTGATGATTTGTGTAGGAGGTTTCCCAATTCAATAGTATCCTCTAATGACTTTGCTTCAAAGGGAATTTTTCTCTTGCAAGTGCAGCATTATCCTTTGATTCTCTTTTTTTAGTTCTTCCATATTGGCAAGTTGATCCATTTACCAGTAAGATCGAAATGTAAATTTAATCTCAGCTATCTCTGTAATTTATGTATGGAGTGGATGTATTTTTTCATTTTGATAGGTAATGGAATTGCTTTGCGTAGATTCTTTCGGAATTTCAGACTTGCTAGATTCTTATCATGAGTCAAGGAAGATTATCTTTTTTTGCGTAGTATTTAAATAAGGTCATATACATCTCAGAGTCCATGACTGGTTTTTCTCTTCTCCTGGCCCTCAGATTTTGTGCATCAGAAGTATCATGTATCATGATAAGTAAGTTTTTGCTCTCCTTTATCCTAGGTTCTTTCTTAATCTGTTAGTATACTAGCTAGCTACTTCATCTCTGTTCTCCAATTTTGCTTGGCTCATGTAGTCATGCTCTATCTCTCCTTCTCTGTTGCTCCTGTTGCAGATAGAGTGGTATGTATTTACTCATATTTTCTAAATTATGCATCGTGCTCTCCGTTTTTAAGTATTGCCTCGTGCCTTATCTGAATATCTGTTGTAAGGTTATATATGCTCACCTGTTATATGTGCAATATTTGCCTCTCCTCATTTTGCTATAAGTGTTAGATTAGTATGTCTAGTTCTATGGCAGATATGACTGTATATTTTTCTGTTTGCAAAGTGTTTATGCTTAGTTTTATGGCTTTATGTGTTTATGACTAATTTTATGACAATACACTTATATGTATTATGACTACTATATTGCTGATAGAGCAGTATGCCTAGTTCTTATTCCTAGGAAACCAAAACTAGCATTATAACTCCTTAAAACTATAAGGATTTTGATCTGAATTTCCAGTCTTTTGTCAATCTCAATTTCTTGAAAGAAGAAGCATGTATGTTCTATAGATTTAACTCATATATATGGAGTATGTTTGAACTCATATATGACCATGCCGGTTTGGAACCTTTTCAAATGCTAATGTCCTATATTCTTTATAATTCTATTGTTTCTCTCAGTTCTCTACTTCATATTATGACATGTACTTGACATAAAAATGCTAATGTTCTATATTCTTTATAATTGTATTGTTTCTCTCAGTTCTTTACTTCATATTACGACATGTACTGGACATAAATGCAGCAAACCAGAGAAACTGTCAAGAAGGTACCCCTTGATGCTTTTGTAGGTCCAGGTCTGTGATGGAATTTGCTATACTGTAATTAATGCTTGATTTTCTTTTGTGTTTGTTGAGCTAAGGTTGAACAGACAAATATGGCATAATGGCAGTGGTGAAAAAGGACTGTATCATTTATAAAGAACTTAAAAGAATATGGAAACATCATCGAACAATTGTTGATCAACAACAAAGAGATCTTAATGTCACTATAAGCCACTTTTTTACTAGTGGATGTACTAAGTTGAAGTAGTGTGTAATTACTGTAATGTCCACTTTGCAGGTGAAGTATGATAGAAGCAAATGAGGTTTCAAACGATGAAGTTCGTAGCATAAGAACGGGTTTCATTCTGTGCAAGTCTACAAAAGAAGATATGTCAAGGCCCTAGGAAGTGTGGTGTAAATGTTAGACATATTAGCGTTTTGTTCTTGTATATTAGTTGTTGTTTCCGGGTGTGCCCCCATGAATTGTGTAGTATGTACATTCACATTTATGTGAGAAATTGAGATATAAATAAAAATCTTTGAATTTTGGTTATTTATTAGTATTAAATTATATTACATGTATATAATATATATATATATATATATATATATATATATATATATATATATATACTACGTATATGTATATTGAAATATATATATATATATATACACTTATGATACTAATGTATCACATATTTTTATGATACCAAAGTGTCAAAAAAAGTTATGATATTATAACGTCATAATTTTAGGTGATATTTTATTGTCATATTTTTGCGACACTAATCTGTTTAGCAACCAGTGACACTAAATTTTGTGTCACTTGCCCCCATTGTCTGTGACACTTTCAGAGTGTCACCAAATCGTTTAGTGACACTAATTTAATGTCACTATAAGCCATTTTTTTACTAGTGCTCCATGCTCGGGGACAATTCTTCCACTCCCAGTGCATGCAATCAATGCTACCCATCATGCCTGGCAATCCACGACTTTCACCCTCTACAAGAAGTTGTGTGACGTCTTGGGTGTTTGGCCTACGAAGGTACTCGGGCCCAAATATGGTTGTGACCCTTCAACAAATTGAAGGAGACATTCTCTTCAAGTTGTATCTGCAACTTTGAGATACTCATCTAGAATATCCGTCGTAACTCCAAACGCCAATATATGTATGGCACAAGTGCACTTTTGTTTCACAGATAATCCCATTCGACCAACAGCATCTCACTTTTGGTGAAAGAACGTATTATGGGCACTCAAAGCATTCGTGATTCGCTCAAAGACACATTTGCGCCGAAATTGACGACGAAACTCACGTTGTCCATATGTTGGAGTATCAATGAAGTAATCACACATTAGACGTTTATGAGCATCGTCACGGTCCCTATGCAAGTATCACCGCCTTTGGATTGGACGCTCGATTGTTTGTGTTAGCAACTGAGGTAAAGTAGATATTATGCTCTTCTCTACCTTCATTCTCTCTACACGTCGTGCGTCAACATCTTCATTGAACTTGATGAACTCATCAACTTCGCTTTGAAATTCATCCACGTAAGAGTCAGAGGAGGTAGATGATGCAGACATATTCAGGGAGTTGAATTGAGGTGTGTTTTTTCTTCAACGTAGTGTCCACATTAAATAGTTGTGATTTAGACTGATAGATGTGGTTGGTATGAGTTATGCTAGTTGGTATGCATTTATTTTTTAGGTAAGTATGAAGTTGGTAGGTCCATTTAGTTGGTAGGTACATTTAGTTGGTAGGTATGCATTTATTTGGTAGGTATGTATTTATTTGCTAGGTACATATTTATTAGGTGGGTGATGTTAGGTGTGGAGTAAATTTCAAATTTAATAAATTACAGAATAAATATAACAAAATAAGATGTCAACACATAATACCTTTTATTAAAATAAAATTCAAATGAGAACTTGAAAACATCTTATTCATAAAACATTTATTCGTAAAAGAAATAAAGTACGACAAAAGCAATTTAGAAACTAGACTTGAACTCCTCAAACAAACGATCATAAATCTCCATTTCTCGTGGATTTAATGAGGCCCTTCCCATGAGAGTTGTGAACATCTGGAACCTTTGATTTCTTTCTTTCTACATGCGTTTCTCCTCTTTCTCTTTGATTCTATCCTCCCGTCGTTGCCTTTGAAGCTCAATCATTTGTTTTTGTAACTCAATGCGTTCTATGTCAACAACTTGTTCGGACTCCCTGTGTTTGTTGAAATTTGCCACTGCATTTGTTATACTTTCAAACGACTCGGCTGACGAATATTGAATTTTACCTTTTTTTCATTTTTTTTCACTCCTTCTGGCCTAGGCATTTCCTCACTCGGTAAATCTTCGTTCGTATCTGTTCGTGTGCTTTTAGAACTTCCTCCACTTTCACAAAATTGGGAAGAACTTTGCATGCTTGACCCCCCCCCCCCCCCATTTAGGATAATTTTTCAATATGTTCCACATGTGTTCAAATCGAAAAGCTTTGTTATTGTGGTCCGCACCAAATAGGCACTTCACCTCGGTTATAACATCTTCTCCAGTCCACCCACTCTTACGATGTCGAACGGCTTCATCATAATTTCCGGCAAATTTGCTTATGAGCGTGCTTGCACGTTTGAACCGGTTACAACATGACTCTAACGTTCTCATCCTTAGTTTTTGTGGTTGCTCCTGTTGTGCATCCAAATAAAGTTTTGTGATGTTAAACCAATGTGTGAGGTGTTTTTGATCCGTACCTTTTGAGATGTCTCCACCAGCATGAATATATGCCCATGTTAAGGCCACATCTTCAGGGATGATCCAAGTAACCGACGTACTAGCTCGTCCATCTTTTTTCTTTGTACTCTTGCTCGGTGATGACACTAACTCTGTGTTTGCCTCAACTTCGTCCTCCTCATCTCCAAGATTAACAAAAGTCACATTTTCACGACTTGCCTCACGAGCAAACATTGAAGGATCATGGTTGAAGTTCATGTGAGGCACACCGTTGAAGTTTTGTGGTAGTGGAGGAGCAAAAAAATTCTGCTGAGTAGAAAAAGGATTCAGATCTTGAGGAAAATAGTTTATTTTTGGAGTAAACATGGGTCCATTATTTAATGGACCAGTAGCATGAGAATATTCTACAGAATTAGAATTATTTTGCAATAGCTGCATAGCCATTCCAAAGTTCGGATGAGTAGGATCAATTTGAAAATTTCTTACAGAAGATTGTTGTGCAGAATGAGGAATTCTTTGGAATGGGGGGCTGTTGGTGTAGTATCTAGGGGGAGAACGGTTTGGATCCATTTTTAGGGAGAAAAAAAATAAGCTAAAACAAATAAAATCAGATGCAATAGGGAAAGAAGTGCTAAATTTCGAAGTGACTAAACATATTCTTCATTGGTGTCTATTTATAGAAGGAAAAGAAAATGATTTTTTGGTATAATTTTTTTTTGTAAAATAAATTAATTTATTTAATTCATAAAATAATAAATTAAAAAGTTGGTGGGATTTGTGGCTAGAAATGCGGGAGAAGTATTCCTCCCCCTTGCTCCACCGGTGCACCCCTCTTTGGCAAAAAAGCCACTTAGCTCTATTGAAAACAAAATTGGCAGATTTTGTTTTTACCTAGGAGGTTGACCGATCAACATTTAATCTACCATAGTGGGGATCAACTCCCACCAACTTGTAGTTTTGATCCCAATTGAGCTCACATAGTGGATGCTCTTACTACATTCTAGGTTCTTAAATAAATGTCGTGGTCAACATTTCACATTTACCGAATTTTTTATATATCATAATAGAACAGTCGTATGGATGACCTAGCACCGCATCTGCTATGGAGATATGGATGGAGCTTTGTACGTGTGGCTTTATCCACAATCCATAAACTTTGTTCCTGAAATTTCATCCAGCAAATTCCTTCCTTTTGTTAATTTAATTTCAATTGTTGAAAATATTGGTCCAGCGGTCTCTCCCTAGTAGGTCTAGGGTTTGGTTTTTCCTTAGCAGATCTAAGGTTTGGTTCTTCTGGTCGGTGAATTCCCTTCACCTGTGTCTGGTGCTGAGATTGGAGTTGAGGCAGATTGACAAGAATCCTTACCCAAGCTTGACGACATCGAAGCTAGAGTTCGGTGATGGATTTCTTCGCGAGTAGGGTAGGAAGGGCATGACAACGATGAAGATGACCGCTAGCGGTGAATTTGCTACGAGTGTGGGACGAGGAGAGTTGTACGCATTTCGAGCAGGCCAGATGATGATTGACAATGGAGGACCAATTAGAGTGGTACCAAAGATACGACCTCCTCCTGAACCACCGCCATGGGTTATGCGAGATGCTAGAGTTCGTGAAAGTTTTTCAATAAGTTTTTATTATTCTGTCAATAGGTTTCTTGTCATCGTCTATGTTGTTAGGTTTGTGAGTTTGTTTGGGAATTTAGCCTTGTTTTATGTCATTGAGCATGTTTGGATCTATGAGAATATGGATGGCTGTGTCAAGCCCGTTACATGGTTAGCAATTCATGTTGCTCTTTTAGGGGTGACCGTTTCTAAGGCTCATCATAGGGTTTACAGTCGTAGTTGTTGGAGTCTAGTTGGTGTCAGTTTTGTTTTTCTTTTGATTGATGTAATGATCCTGAAACTTATGATATGAATAGAGGCTAGTCTTCGTTCCAAAAAAACTGAATAGTCGTTATATTAAAATCGAGAACACATACAAGATAACATCCAGACAAAATTTACGGATCCAATCGTGAACCCTAGGAGTAGACTTAGAAACAACCACCTCATACAAAACAACATAACTCGCTAAACTTGAAACAGGCAATAGGCCTAAAACAACCGGAACCGAAACCCTGTTTATCAAAAGAACCCCAAAAATCCAAACATTCAATCCAAATCTACTCGGACTACAACAAAAACAAGTGATACTAAAGAGAAAATAATATTGATATTAAATATTTCCACAAAACTCTTCCTGATATGGATGTCGTTTCGGAGGAGGACGAGCTCTCACGATATGGGTGAATACCAACTCCACCACTGTCGAAATGGTCGACCAAGACTTCACGATCCCGCCTCGATACAACCTCCCAGTTGCATCTCGTTCATCCGTCGACGTTATCTCCTCCGACGTAATTGCAATCAGAAGCATTAGAACATTGAAACTCAGTATAAACTGCCGTTCCAACCCCATATTGATAGGGGCGACGAAAAATCTCAACCCTTAAAAAGGGAGACGGCTAGGGGTGGTTCGGTACGGTATACTGGATATTTTCTCTCATACCTTTTCCGTACCAAAACTTTCGGTATACAAGATTTACATACCGTTACCTTACCGAAGTTTCGGTATACCGAAGCTTCGGTTCGGTAACGGTACGATATTGGTAAATTACCATGCATGTTTCACAATAGAACAAATTATCATAGACTAATAAAATATACTAAATTGGTGTTACTAGCGACATATTTAATTATTATTAAAATGTTGCAAAATATAATTAAAAATCTATTGATGTCATATTCAATATTGAACAATAATTAATATTAGTATATTTAAGCAGTTCAACATGTCACACATTAAAAAACTAACACATTCTCCTAAAACAACATGAACGATATAGATATAATTAAATGAATAGTGACTTCTAACAAAAATAAATAAAATTTTCAAACAACATGGATACAAAATCATTTATCCCTAATATGATATTGTGTATTTAGTCATTTTTATAATTTTTAAAAAATATTTGAAATAAACTTTCAGAAAAAGTTGTGTGTCTTGACTCGCGGAATCCCTACGTAGATACACTCGCCACATAAGTGTATTCTTCTTCAAGCTGATGGAACAAGATGGACTGGTTTCTGTAAGTAGTGCATTATATTACTTATTACTCATTAGGGTTAGTTTGTTTGAATGTTACGTACTAGAAGTCTAGAAGGTTAAAGTGAGTTTGGGAAATTGGGCCTTCTTTTTGTATTTTAGTATTTGTAACCAACCTAAGTATTAACTTTGAACTTCAAAATTGTAATGAACTTTTACAATTTAAAGTAATTGATAGGTAGAAAGTCGGTACGGTATTATACCGGTGTACTGCGGTATTTGAAAACATTTACCGTTACCGTACCGAAATAAATCGGTATGGTATGATACCGTACCGAAAATGACGGTATGCCAATATTACGGTATTTTCCGGTATTTTTCGGTACGGTTAATGCGGTATACCGATTTTTCGGTATATTTGCTCACCCCTAGAGACGGCAGCTAGGGTTCCTCTCTCTCTAGAGAGAAGAGATAATTAAGCTTTCTATGAATACTTGCTTAGAATTACATTTACCGAAATATTGATCATTAATATACACACACACATACACACACACATACACACACATAATTTTGTATTAGTAAAAAAATAAAAAATTAGATTTTGAAAATTTAGGGGTGTTTGGAACAAATTCTGCTTCTTTTTTAAAGCAAAGACAGAATCAGAATCAGCTTTCAGAAGCTGATCTCCCCCAACTTCTAAAAAAACTAATTCTAAGAGTAAACTAGAGCACCAAAAGCACTTTTACACTTTCACTCAAACACTCCAACTTCTACTTCTGCTCTATGAAGGATCAGAAGCAGTTTTAAGAATCATATCCAAACACCTCCTTACAATGAAACAAATTTTACAATATTTTTGTCATAAAAAATATTAATACATTAATGAATAAAATGTAGTCAAAGTGGAACATGTGAATAATGTAAAATTCAACATGTTGCATTTATTTAAGAACGAATGTAGTATTACACAACTTTTTTTTATTAAAAGACGTTTTTACTCAATTTTGTTGGAATGTGGAATTCCAATCATTTCCTTCTTTAAATTGTTACCATTGTTTTATTTATGGTTCAATTTTTATAAAAAAGATCAAATTATTTTATGATCTTTCAAATGCTAGTAGTATGTCATACAAATTAAAAAAGAAACATTTCTTGTATCATAAAAAATGCAATATTAGTATCATGTGAAATATGATAAATATTAAAAATTCTGATTTTTTTAAATTGAACCATAAATAAAAAGTTAAAACAATTGGAAAAATAAAAGAATTGAAGTGTCACATGGCAGTCAGATAGGGATGGGTGAACATAACCCTCATGGGAGAGGGTGAAAAAAATTAATTTAGTTTACTCGAATTTTGTTTTGATGTTATGCATATCAATCAAATTTAATATATGCGATCAGACTTGGATGGATAGACTTAGATAATACTAAGGAAAAATTCTCGAAATATGAGTACATGAGTGTTCAAATTAAAAAATATGACTTTTTTTTCCCTCACTGAAATATGACTAATATGACAGTATTTACCTATATTTTAAAACCATGATGAAAACCCTAGCAAGCAGCACTACCGGCTCCAGAAAGAGGTAAATCAACCGTGTACAACGTGATTTGAAAGGCGATCAACGACAAGACACTGAACAATAGGATATTGTGCGACTGCTTTTCTCCCCTTTGTTGGATGCGCCGCCGCCGCTGAAAGCTTGTCATCGTGAGAAGGATGGTGAATTTCACAGGTGATAATCTTAATCTGGTTTCCTTCTCGGAATATCTGACATTTTTGTTCTCCTCGACTGTAGGATATTTCTGTCCCCGCTACACTAGTAGAAAAATGCCTTATAGTGACACTATTTTTGTGTCACAGAAAGTTTCTGTGACACTTGTCTTTCGTCGCAGAAGGTGGGAAATGGTGACACTACGTTTAGTGTCACAGGTGAAATGTCAGCAAGTTACGACGCTTAAGTATCATTAGATATTTTGACGCATGTGTATCATGATTACTTGTGATACTGTAACATAACAAAAAAACATGATACATTAGTATCATATAAAAACATGATGTCAAGACATCAATAGAATTGGTAACACCATGGTATCATTATGTTTTATAAAACATAAATATATCATTTATTCATCCGGGCATCATTAGCTTTAAGAGTCATTCAAGACACAATTAAAACTTGAAAGACAATTTCATCATAGAAAATCCCAGAATATTCATTTACCAAAAACTCATACCCAAGTATTAAGTATATATCCTTACAATTAACGCGCATATTCATCAAGCTATAGAACATTTACATTTTTGATCAAAATACAAAACCACGGCATACAATTAAGCACTTGACCACTTGTAGCTATTATTATTAGTGCCTAAGTAGCAAAATTTATGCTTTGCTTCAAACTTCTAGCAATCTAGCCCTGCTGCAAACTTCTCCAACCGAATCGATCTTCTAGTTCTGTACAAACAAATACGAAATAAAAAAAATTCAAGAACATGAATCAATGAAGGCATTAAACCGCTATAGACAACCAAATCAATGAAAGCAATAATTCTACAAATGATCCACAATTACTTCCCAATCGATGGGTGGAATGTCCCAAAGTGAGTGAAAGTAGTACACAATGACAAACACGACGTCGAAAGCAACTAAAACCCAATGATCGCTGCATACAATTAATTTTATTTAAAAAAATAAAATGAATATAATTCTTAGTATCAAATTACTAGCTTAGTAGCTTTATCACAATACTAGCTTAGTAGCTTTAATTTACCCTACGTTATACGGGATACATGTGATCTACTCGAGCAAGCACAGACCTAGTAGATCTACTATGTATCAAGATCTTCTTGCATTGCTTCTTCATATGTTTTTATGGATTATGTATAACAGCGGAATGAGTTGTGTATATATAAAGCAATCAAACTAACCAGATAGACAGGGTATGCAATGAGTGCAAAGGGTAAAGTGAACCTCAACTTCTTCGTGACGCTGTCAAGACTCGTGAATAGCTTCTCAGAAAGCTACAATAGAATTATAAGTTAGTAAAAAAACTACAAGAGAAAGTGAACATTTTCAAACACTTACGGGGTGCCAAGATTCATCATTCTCAACATGACCAAACAAGCCACTGCTGCCAAACCGAACACAACCGCAACATTCCTAACCACATAACTCATTGACTTCAGATGATTTTTATGGATGATGTATAGCAACGGAAGTACCAAATCGTAAAGACATTTCTTCATCATCATCGATCATTTTTCGTCTAGGTGCCTACGATTTGATTAGATTGTGAAAATATATATTACAAAAATCATCTAAAGCTAGATAAAAATCACTTGATTGATACTTGCACCATATTTCTATGACAAACTATGTTATGAACTTGGTTTAAAAAAGCGCGCCTGAGGCACTAAAAGGCGCTAGGCGACTTAAGGCGATAGGTTCATCGCATCTGAATTCCCCAGGCGGCGCAGATTCCCGGAGGCGGCGCTTAATCGACGCCTTTTTACGCCTTTTGTGCGTCTGAGAGGCGCGCGCTTTTAGCGCCTCATGGTTGGTGCCCGATGGAGTTTTTTTACGATTCCCATTCCAAGTTTTTTTTTGCCAATTCAGATGCTCTCTCCTAGAATTTTCGCAGGTCCTCACTCCTCACTCTATAGTCTTCTCCTTCCTTCCTGCCTTCTGCCTTCGGCGTTAGGTCAGTCCTTTTCTTCCCCTGTATTTCGCGTAGAAGTTCAGAGTCTTCCAACCGGTTCCTTTCTCTGCTATCTTGAGTCGTAGAGGTAAGTATTTAATTATTTACTTTTCTTTTTTCTTCTGCTATTTATTTTCTTTTATTTTAAGTTGTTATATTTATAAACTTATTTAAATATGTAAATAAAAATTATTTTTTGAAAGGTATTTAAATAAAAAGTTAGATAACTGATACATATTACTCTGTATTATCTTTTGCTATCTACTCCCTATAAGTTTTGATAGATCATTGAAAAAAGTTTAAATATCTTACGTTTTTAAGTTTATAAAATTAATAAAATTATTTAAATTTCCAAATCAGTCTGCTACAGAGTACAAAATGCCATTTGCGTGATAATTTATTAATTAAACATGTATTATTTTTATAGTTTATTACATAACAATGATAATACTTTATAATTTAACGTACATTAAAAGGATGAAAAAATAATTGTTAAAATAGCCTATATAACAAAAGTAGTTTAACAGTACATTGATTTTACATAAATAGTACGTATATATTTGGAATTCTTGTTGTTGTCTTATCGTCTTTAATAAATATTTGTTTCTCTTATGATGTTTATTAAGATTGTTTAATAGTTTGAAGTATTTTTGAGAAGAGTGCTTCGTGTAGAAGTACTATAAAAATATTTCACCAAAGAAATGTTGTTGAGATCTGTGAGGCGAGCGCCTCGTCGCCTAGCGCCTAGCGCCTCGGGTAACTCGATGAAATCGCCTCAAGCCGCCTCATGCCTTTTAAAACCAAGGTTAAGAACCTTCTCACAATTGAAAACTAACTGGCACATCTACTTGTTAAAAACACATATGATTGGAAATCTAAAGGGGCAACAATTTCTTGTAGCTTTTCACTTGCCTGTACAACAAATAATCAATCTAGGTATACATTTATTCCAAAAAAAAAAACCAAGACTACTACCTGGTATGTAAGTAGTTCAACAACATATTAATTTAGACCAAAGAAAGAATTATGACTCACATTTACATCAAAAGTACCTTAACAAAAAAGTGGTTGATCAGAAGACATGGCAGCATCATGACATGCTTATTACTCAACAACAACTAAAAGAAATATGCATTCAAAAAACGATGTCGCAAAACTACAAGCAATACATCTTCCTAGAACTAACAGTAGGGTTAAAAAATGTATCAAGTGAATAAATAAGAGTAAGGTCAAACCAGTTAAATATACAACACAAATGAATAAGTAATTATGATAAAATCTTTATGAGAAAGTTGTTCATTCACCAAAGAACTGGTTTGCATAATTTTTGGTTTCAAACCGAAGGCATTTAACAAAACCAAACTACAATACCAACTAAAAATTTAAAAAAAAAAACAATATTTGTAGTTGGCATATATAACTGCTTATTCAACTAAAACTATACAGACATAGTCTAAAATCCAAAGTAATTCAACAAAAACAAGACTACTAAGTGAAGCCAAAAGTATCTAATAGACTACTACGATGTCACTATACAAAACAATCAAAATAGGATAGAAATCATTGGAATAATGTGGATGTAAACGGAACCTGCAAACATATCAACATTGAAAAAATAGGGGTGCAAGCAATCAACATGGAACACTGAAAATAAAATATTATTAAAGTGGTTATTCATTGGAAAAAAGAACCATAATATAATTAAGATGGTGAATATAAATGGCTCAAATAGGGATGCCATTAGTGTCTAGACTCTAGAATGCCAAACCTGTTTAATAGGGGGAATCACTTAACAAAATTGTAATTTTACTATGAAATTATTTCATATACAAACAATTAAGTAGTTGAGCAATTAACCAAATAACCAATTAAGTAGTTAAGCAACACACCTCTTAGGAAAATTGGAAGTTCTTCAAGGAAGATTTGACTAGACTGAGCCTGCTGGACAGCCCATCCATAGTTCGAAGTTCTTAACAAAAGCCTCTACAGGTTCTTCAAATTAAGGAAAACAACAAACTCTTGGTTCTAAGCTTATATTACAAGATATTTTTGTGTATAAAGATCTTTAGTAAACCGATTAAACTCAAACATTAAAACGATATACCTGGAAATCTAAAATGGCAAGAACAAGAAGAGTCTTTGGCGAGAACGACACTTTACCATGACATAAAACAAAGAAAGTCTCTGGCGATAGCATAGGTGTTCTTGTTCATGCTTGGTTTGAATCCGTTCGAGTTTAAGCTTGGCTATGGCACTGGAGAAGAATTGTTGTCCTTATTGCACGACTAAGTCTTGTTGAGTCCGATTCGGAGGGCGTTGGAGTCCGATTCAGTGTACCGCACAATTCAGGGAAGGTCGTCCGAAGAGTTGTCCGCAGTGAACAATTCATAGAAGGATAATGCTAGATTTTTCAGAGTTGCCGTCATTGAAGGATGGGGGTGGCGGAAGATTGAGATGGGCAGATTTGTTTATGCTGCAAATTGGAGAAAGTGATGATAGCTAGGTTTGGAGTTTGGACAGGGTCGATAGTTATAAGCCAGATTTGTTTTTGGGGAATAATTTTTTTTTGTGTGGAAGGTAAATATTTTTGGGGATAAAAATTGTGAAGTGAAATTAGATTTGGGAAGGTATTTGGAGACACAAAAAACAAAATAAAATGTTAAATTTATATTTAGTATCAGTATAGTTTCATGATGTTATAGTGTCACAAGTCAATGACACTTATATGTCACTAATAAGTTAGGTCGTCTATTAGTGACACTTTTTAAAAAAGTGTCACTAAAAAAGTGTCACTGTAAGACAGTTTTCTAGTAGTGCTAGCTTTGGCCTGTCAGGTGTGGTGACTCTTTGGATGGGCTGTGTGAGTCGGAACTGTTGTGAGTTAGGGAATCTAACCACAGTTCAAGGGTTGGAGATCAATATGGAGGTAGGTGGGATCCGATAAAAAAAACCGCCTTGCGACGGTGCTACTGAATCAGCACCGCCTGGAAGTCCATTAGTTGCTGCAAGTGGGAGTATTTCTTTGGAGGTGACTGGACAAACTTCTTCTCTCTTCCTGATGGCTAGTCAAATCGGAATGACATCTTTGGATGTGGTAGATCAAACTTCTTCTCCCCTATTAGTGGCTGATAAAACCAGTGCTTGTGATTCTTTTGTTTCTTTTCAGCTTTTAAACTCTAGTAGCAAGTACAATGATGGCATGATGCTGTTATAATTGCCTACTATTGTGCGAAGTTAGCGATCTGGCCTGGTCTTCCGGGGCTAATCAGTTCTATGTCTCACTCCAAGATTGATCTGAGCTATTGATCTGCTTTATTGTCTTTTGTCTTTTGTTTACTTTCATTATTACCAATAAATGAGTGATTTTCATTCTTTACAAAAAAAACTACTACGTATATTTTAAAACCTGACCCAGCTCGCCCATGTCGACTCGAAACCCGGCCATCCGCCCAGAAATGCAGTCCAATCACTATTCACCCGCAAAAGACCCACAAATAACAGCTAAATTTCATAACCTGGCAGCAGGCTTAAATTTCACTTGTGGCAAAACTTGAATCTCCCGCTTTGTTATCTGCTAGAGTACGTACAAGACGCTGACACCAGGGGCGGACCCAGGAAATTCATCTTGAGAGGGCGGTAGTTTAAACAAAAAAAATTTTAGGGGACGAGAATTATTTTTCGTATATATATACACTAAAAAAAATTTGTTGGAGGGGCCCCTCTGGGACTGTACTACGGTCCGCCCCTGCGGAGTATTAATTAATAATCTTTGCATTCTTTGCAGGGATAAGGCAATTGACTTTTTTTTGCTTATGGCTCTTTACGGAATGCTTCAGCTTGAAAGAATCACTACGGAAATTAATAATCTTTGTTTATGACACATAGAGGCTACGGAAATCATGCACAGATTAACCGGCAATAAACATTTCTTATGAGTTTATAGATATGTGTATGACTCTCTATGGATCTCCAGATCAGATTTCTCTCATCCAATGAGTATTTCTTATGAGTTTATTTTGATTAGATTTCACTTTTGTTGGTAGCAATAAAAAACATTTGATTAATTTGTTTAAGATTATGTATGATGTTAGATTAAGAGCCCGTTTGGTAGCACGAAAATCGGGTGTTTTGGCTGATTCTGCTGAAATTTATGTAGTTCTGGCTGAAGTGGCTGCATTGGCTGATTCTGCTGATTTAAGAAAAAATTATTTTAAAAAAATATTTTATTAATAAAATAAAGAAAATATTACATGTAAAAATAGCTAAAATGATCATCTACAGTCACTTCAGCCAATACAGCCAGAAAGTAACTCCAACCTTACTTTTTGAGCTTATTACACAATTCAGCGCGCGAAAGTAAAAATTACGTGTTTGGTAAAGAAGTTGACTGATAAGCTGAAAAACAGTGGTTCCAAACGGCCTCTAAAAATAACAGTTGATTTTCTTGTTTACTTCTTGCTAGATGGACCCGAAAGCTTCTCACGATCCATCAAATAAGTTGTCTTCTGACCCTAATTCTAGCAGGCAAAAGCAAGATTCAGCTTGAAAATATGCGCTGAAATTAAGGATGCAGATGGTAAGAGGGCTATTTTATGTATTTACTGCTAGAGAGTGTTCAAGGGCAGGGGATAGAGTAAAAATGCATTTGGCTAGAAAGAGGGGGATGTTGGGCCTGGCCTTAAGGTGACATCTGAAGTAAGACATGCAATGGAAGAGAGCTTGAGCCAAACAACACAACAACAAAAACAAAGAAAGCTAATTATGATTAACTCAATCCATTTAAGAATGGATTACAACGCAATAAAACATATGACTACGCTTCTTCTGGGCCTTATAATTTTCCTTCTTCTAATGCAAGTACTGGAAGCAATACCAGTCTAGTGTAAGTACTAAGACCAAACAATAAGATCCAGTGATATTGGCTCATTCTTTCCGAGTGGCACACAGGTTGGAGTCCAACCAAGCATAAAGACCGCACTTCAAAGTAAGGACAGAATAAAGCAAGTAGATAAGGATGTTGCTTTATTCTTTTTTGATAATTGTATTCCAGTCAATGCTGCCATCTCATGTTATTATCAACCGATGGTTGATGCTATTGCTTCTGTGGGTTTTTTATATAAAGCTTCAACTTATACAGCTTTACATGTTAACTTATTGAGTGATGGAAGGAGGTTCAATTACTTGTTCAATCTGACAGGAGCGCGTAGGAGGACACCGGGTGTAGTATAATATAATGGGCGATGGGTGGAAGGACAATAGAGATAGACATTTGATCAACTTTCTGGTATACCATCCTAGGGAGTGTCTTTTGTCAAATCTGTTAATGATACTGATTTTGAGAATAATTCAAAAACATTGTGTAATTTGTTCTATGATATTGTTGAAACTGTTGGCTCCAAGAACTTTGTACAGATGGTAACGGAGAACGCTAACAACTATAAAGCTGTCGGCAGATTACTTTATGATGATAAGTATAATAAAATTGTTTAGTCACCGTGTTGTCACGGACCGTTGCTCGTGACCGTGTTAGGCTCAATGAATGGGACGGACCGACTGGCTAGCTGGATGGGCGAGGCATGGGGGAGGCAATAGCGTCAAGGGGAGTTCTGCCTTAGACGCTGAGGTCTGGCCGAGTTGGGCATGTGGGGCTTGACTATGAAGGAGACGGAGGCGGACATGAAGGCACAACTGGTCGGGAGCTATTGCTGTTCCCCTAATGAGCCCAAGGCAGGGCGAAACTAGTCCGGTTCCGTATGAGAGCGAGGCTTGTCCATGGGGATGAGAGGGACCCCGGGACGCCGCACGGGCGCTGTGGGCTGCGCCAGACTATATGCCCGTGACAAGTGGTATCAGAGCGGGTCGTGCTTATATTGTCGCGTGGAATGGTGGGGTCCTCGTGAGGGACGAGGACTATGCGAGCATGGTGGCTATAGGGCCGGTACGTGCTGATGTTGGCTCCACTCCTGATGGTCCGCAGGGGCGGATGGGTTCCTGAGATGATGGGGACTCGGGTGGCCACCAGCTCAGCCAAGCTGCGTCAAGGGGAGGCGGCCTGACAATGAGGCGCGTTGACAATATGAAGCATGGCGATCCTCGGGCAGAGTCATCTCCCCTAACACGAGGGCGTGCTAGAGTTTGAGTGGGGGAGAGTGTCACGGACCGTTGTTCGTGACCGTGTTAGGCTCAATGAATGGGACGGACCGACTGGCTAGCTGGATGGGCGAGGCATGGGGGAGGCAATAGCGTCAAGGGGAGTTCTGCCTTAGACGCTGAGGTCTGGCCGAGTTGGGCATGTGGGTCTTGACTATGAAGGAGACGGAGGCGGACATGAAGGCACAACTGGTCGGGAGCTATTGTCGTCCCCTGATGAGCCCAAGGCAGGGCGAAACCAGTCCGGTTCCGTATGAGAGCGAGGCTTGTCCGTGGGGATGAGAGGGACCCCGGGACGCCGCACGGGCGCTGTGGGCTGCGCCAGACTCTATGCCCGTGACAAGTGGTATCAGAGCGGGTCGTGCTTATATTGTCGCGTGGAATGGTGGGGTCCTCGTGAGGGACGAGGACTATGCGAGCATGGTGGCTCTAGGGCCGGTACGTGCTGATGTCGGCTCCACTCCTGATGGTCCGCAGGGGCGGATGGGTTCCTGAGATGATCGGGACTCGGGTGGCCACCAGCTCAGCCGGGCTGTGTCAAGGGGAGGCGGCCTGACAATGAGGCGCGTTGACAATATGAAGCATGGCGATCCTCGGGCAGAGTCATCTCCCCTAGCACGAGGGCGTGCTAGAGTTTGAGTGGGGGAGAGTGTCACAGACCGTTGTTCGTGACCGTGTTAGGCTCAATGAATGGGACGGACCGACTGGCTAGCTGGATGGGCGAGGCATGGGGGAGGCAATAGCGTCAAGGGGAGTTCTGCCTTAGACGCTGAGGTCTGGCCGAGTTGGGCATGTGGGGCTTGACTATGAAGGAGACGGAGGCGGACATGAAGGCACAACTGGTCGGGAGCTATTGCCGTTCCCCTGATGAGCCCAAGGCAGGGCGAAACCAGTCCGGTTCCGTATGAGAGCGAGGCTTGTCTGTGGGGATGAGAGGGACCCCGGGACGCCGCACGGGCGCTGTGGGCTGCGCGAGACTCTATGCCCGGCCCGTGACAGTGTGCTTGCCAATGTTTGAATTTAATTTTAAAGAATATTGGTGATATGCCTTATTTCGTGAACTTGGCCCAAACTGCTTCCCAGTTGACTAATTTGTGCTCAATCACCATGCAACTCTTGGCTATTCACATTCCTAGTCAAACTTCTTCCTCTTCTGGAGTTCTGGCTGTGAGCGCAACTGGGCTGTCTTTGAGAGGATTCACACCAAGAAGAGGCATAGATTGGAACATCAAAGGTTGAATGATCTTGTTTATGTGCATTATAACCTGCGTTTGAAAAACAGGTTAGTAAATGTGTTGTTTCTGTGTGTTATTGGTTCTATTTATGTGATTGTGATTATTTAATGCATTGTGATTATACTCTCTCTCTCTATATATATATAATATAGGCTGTACAACAAAAAAAGAGATTACGATCTCATTGATTATGAATGTATAGATAAAAACAAGTTCTGGGTAGTAAAAAATAAACCTTCCGGAGGGCTAGATTGTGATGAGTTTGAGCCATCCTTAATGATGGACAAACACCAAACAACCAAAATGGAGGTGAGTAGTTTATATTCATATATCTTCTTGAGGAAAAGATTTTATAAGCAAACGTAGATGATGCAAAAAACTTACATCTCTTTGTACTTGCTGTTTTAGGTGGTCAATGTGCAGACATTGACTGGGTTGACCTGCCGGGTCCAGGTTCACTAAACCCTTATTTTAAACACTCTCGATATGTAAATTATGGACATGAAGTCTCTATAATTCAACAAATGCATAAAAACCCCCAGCTATACGATGAGCCATGCATGTGTTATTTTAGAAGAACAAATTTACTACTCTGTATTGAATAAAATAAGTCTTTAGTTTTTTTATAACATTTTGATAACTAGACAAATTTAGTCATAAGAGGAAGATATGATTTTTCTCCATGTCAAACATCACCCAGGACAATGTGTGAGCTATATAAACACTTGTTAATGGTTAAAGTTATGTCTTTCCAAAGATAAAAACTGTTGTAATTTCATAAGAAGAGAAGTATATTACCGAGCATTATTGCATTACACAATCATTTGAATTTAATTGATATGGAAATACACAATAACCATATGTTTATTAACTCGATCACAAATGAATTCAAGTATGATATGAGACTAAATATGGTTTGTACATAAAAAACTTGTGCATATTATGTACTTAAAATTTAGCCAAACAAATCCCAATTTCCAATTACTCATTTCACGACTACTACATCTTGTCATTCATGCCTGCTCCGATCCGCTGGTGTATTCTGCTACCTTTGTTTGAAAAGCTGGGAGCGCCGCTCGGGCAAGCCATTCCCGGCGGCGAGGCCAAGCCACCTTCAGCCGCGTGCTGTTGCGGGTTGTGTGGAGTTTGATGTTGCTGCTGCGGCGAAACCCTCCATATCTTCACCGACTTATCAAGGCTCCCACTGTATAGGATCCAATTCTTGTCTTCCCCGCTAGCCGGCGTTCCACCGTCCTCTTCCACCGCCAGGCATTTAACCGGCCCAGTGTGACCATTCAGCACCGTCAGGCACACATGATCGCCACCTTCCCTCTTCCACACGCAAATATTTGTGTCGGCCGAGCCGCTGAAGATCAAATTCCCCGCCGCCGCGAGACACAGAACGGCCAGCTTGTGGCCTCTCAAAACCCCGGCATGTGTGTAAACTTGCCGGTCGCGGTCCCAGAAGTTAACCAGACCGTCGGATGAACCGCTATAAAGACGGGAGGCGGAAGGGTCAATGACCAATGATGTAACTGCACATTCTTGTTTTAGCAACATTTGTGTCATATGATGTTTGGTGCGCTTCCCTTTGAACTCCCTCCGCCATACTTTCACGGTTCCATCAGCGGAACCGGAAAAGACTAATCCGTTACACCCCACGACGACCGAATTAACTGCGTCGTCGTGGGCGTTTATGGATTCCAAGCATTTCGAGTCCTCGATCCTCCAAACCTTGATCGTTTTGTCCCAGGACGACGAGTACAAGAGGGAGGCGTCCTCGCTTAAAGTGAGAGACGAGATGGCATCGAAATGCTTGATCCAAACGCCGTTATGGTTCTTCCTCACCTCGACGTAATTTTTCGGCTTCATCGATTTCTTGACGCAGGCTTTGAAGGTTGGCAAAGTCCCAATGCGCTTGTGAAGGCTAGGGTTCTTGTTAGAAACTTTCCACACCCGAATCTTGCCGTCCTGATGTCCGGTAAAGATCCTCTCGCCGGCGATTATGATCGCCTTCACTAACCCGCTGTTGGATTTGAAACCGGTAAACTCAGTCTGGTTTTTCCAAACCCTAATGTTCTTGCTGTCTGAACCGGTGTACAACAAGTCGCCGTAGGCGGCTAGGGAATATATATGGCCTTCTTCTCGAACGAGGGAACCCATTAATCCGGTGTAGGAATAGACGTCGTTGGAAGGTGGGGCCATGGATCGGTGAGCGTGCCAAGGAGACTGAGATAACGGAGATGACGGGTAGTGGCCGAATGAGGTGGTCGGCGTGAAAAGAGGAGAATCCTCCCATGTGGCCTCCCACGACGGCGGCGCGTCATTGTTGTAGCATGCCGATGACCGCCGCCTGTCGTGAGAAGCGCAGTCCGATGCGGTGCTGAAGCGGAAGGAAACGTCCTCATCTTCATTGTTAGGGTCGGATTGCAGAATGCCGCCGATCGTGTTTCTCCGATAATTGCTGCTGCCGTTGCTGCTCTCGAACGTCGCCGGCATCTTGCTTCTTGTTGAGTTCTTCATCATCTTTGTTTCTTCCTACCTAGCTCTCAATCATATGATAATCAAATGGGGAAATGTTCTTTTTTATTAAAAGTTGCATGGATCAAGATTGACAAGGCCATATTTCACTATTGGATTTTTGTGGTAATAATTAAGTAAAAAAAATCATCAATCTGATCCCCTCTAAACTGAAACTAATGTAAATCAATAAATGCCTAAATGGCTAAGAATAGATTGGAACATGTGCATGTAATCAGAGACTGATTAAATAATTCTTTCTTTTGTTTTTCAGGAAATGTGGAAGATTTGGAGGACAGTAATTGTCTAATATTGCATTGCGGGATTGGAGGAAAATGTGCGGTTTAAGAGTGAGCCAAGAACATCGCGAAGAGAAAATTCAATAATGAAAGCTAAATGAATGGTTAGACAACCATATCATGGGTGCACCTGAAAAAATACCCAACATTCTATATATTTGTAAATGACATTGCGCCAAATAGAATCGGATATATTTTATTCCTAAAGTAACACTTGTTCGATTAATTGATAAAATGTATAAAACTATCCTAAATTAGGCAGGGGTGTGATCGGGTCGGGTTGGGTCGGGTTTTGGCTAGGACTGTTAAAAACCCGAAAAGCTTCGGGTTCTGCATTTTTCGGCCCGGCCCGAGGACCAACACTTTCGAGTCGGCCCTCGGGTTCGGGTTGGGTTCGGGTTGGGTTGGGTTGAACCTGAAAAAAAACCGAACTAAGATATCTAAAACAATTGAAATACAATCACAACAAAAATTGCAAATATCATCTAAGCTTCTAATAAAAAAAGTGTAGTATATTCAAACCAAATCAATATAATTTGAATCTAAAAATCACACGATAGAAAATGTTGTAGAAGAGCAATTGGTTCGAAAGCAAAGTAATATTCCCTCTTTCCCAAATTGATTTAAAAAATAAAGATTTTTGGTCAACCAATGTTAAAGTTAAATCCTCTATATTGATACTTGATTCAATTTTTAATAATTAAAATTTACATATTAAAAACTACATTAAAATATCTTCAAAGTTGCAAACTCCAAATTAAATATAATTAAAAGTTGACATCCAAATTAAGTGAAAAAATGAAATTGTTTGACTAAAAAAAGTCAATTTTGTAAATTAATTTGGAACAGATTAGTATAAAGTAGTCCATATGTATTATATATAAAAAATCGGTATGATGTATTATTAGGTCATACGTATTTTATATGAAATAGAAATAATTACATATTTATGACTAAAATAAAGATTGTTTACAAAAATGTGACTAGTGATGACTATAGTAGTAATGGAATTATAGTAACTTATGTTCATTTTTTAAACATAAATTACAATGACACTACATTGTAGTAACAATAAAATATACATATTTTAGTTTCTTAATTAAATCGGGTGTTTTGGTTCGGGTCGGGCTTAAAATTTTAGAACCCGAATTAGGACCCAAGTTTTCGGATTCGGGTGGGGTATTATAACCCAGACCGGTCATTTTTAAAATAAAACCCGGACCAATGTCATATATCGGGTTGGGTCAATTCGGTTATCGGGTTCTGGGTAAGTTTTTTCCACCCCTAAAATTAGGGGTGGACTCGGTCCGGTTCTAGTTCCGGTCCTGGTTCCCCAATATAAAGACCAGAACTGACCCGAATTACTATAGTTCCGGTCCGGTCTATCCGGCATGCCCCGGGCTGGTTCGGAACCTTTTTATTTATTTATTTTAAATGTATTATAAACACTAATCAGATTTAGAATAGTAGAAACACTACATTGTGACTTGTATTATTGACGTGCACTTTGTCACGGTGCGTCAAAATAAATTCAATACTAGCACTTATACGTAGTATAGTGTAGTAGAGTTCGTATCCACAGGGAAAGGAATAATTCTCTTTTTATGAACTAGTGAATAAAAGGGGGGTTTTGATATTGTTGGAATTTAATTAATTAAATACTAAGATGAACGAGTTATATGTGATTTAATTCAAAGATAAAAAGGACTTGGCATTGCTACTTTCCACTTGTTGATATATTTTAGTCGATCATTGTTATATCTATAACTTATTCCCTCTCGAATACTCAATCTAGGAGTATATCCAATTCATCGAGGGTAGCTATTAACAACGACCGTTCATTAATAACCCTTACTATTAGTCAAGTATAGAACACCGTCATATACCGACTTAATAGTAGCATTTAATCTCTTAACTCCTTGATGAAATCAATTGAGATTGATAACCTCAACACAACGGTTTCGGTTTAACCAACAAAATTAATCCCTCTTAAGTTTATTAACCACGACCGTGCATTAATAAACCGAAGTTACTTACTTGTGAAGCCATCAACGATTAACCATCGGTTCGTTGATCGTTTCTAGTAGTAATTAATGTCGAGATGTTAACTAATTGTCATCTTAGCAACACTCCCCAACATTAATATATAGATAGATTAAGAGAATAATTAATATTCAAGGGAAGAAGATAAGAAAATAACTCACAACTTTAATAATCAACAAGCTTCAAGAGCAACACCAAGAAATGGAAGTTTAGCTCCTCATTTGGAGACTAAACATGCTATAAAAATATAAAAGAAATACTATTCTAAACTGAGCTTAAGAGTATGGAAGAATGAGTTCTCATTTGTGAAGGAAAATGGGGTTATTTATAGGTGTTTTCAACACCCTGGGGCATTGACCCGCCCGGGTAAAAGGACATACCCGACCGGGTCAACGTCAAAATCAAATATTTCCCACGTTCTGGCGATCTTCGGCATGTTCTGGTGTTCCGGGTCACATCTGACCCGACCGGGTCAAATAAGTGACCCGCCCGGGTCTAGTGACTTTCTCAGCAGTTTCTGATTCTTTGTCATACCCGACCGGGTGAAATATTGTACCCGGTCGGGTTTGTGCTTCTGGGCAGCCAAATCTTATTTTTCTTCACTTCAAAGTCCTCCTTTTCAATACCCTAATTCCTAACTCTACTTTACAACTTACAAATGAAGATTAAAATACAATTACAACTAAAATCACACAAATGTTTACAAACTAAACTAAATAAAACGGTAAACAAACCACACAAATCAAACATAAAAACATACACTTATGCACTACTAATTAGTGCATATCAAACACCCCCACACTTGAACCTTTACTCGTCTCGAGTAAACAAAATCCAGCCCAAGAAGTCCTTAAAATGACAAGAGTATCAACACCAACATCCACGTGTGTTTGTAGAACAACACAAAAAATATCCCCAAAAATATAAGAGTAAAGAGGGGTCTTCAACTCCACATTTTTTTATCAACCTCAATTTTTTTTTCATTGTTACCCTTAGGATCCTGCAGAAATAAAAGAAAATACTTTCTCTCATTCTCTCGTTTTGCCTAGGTGCCCTTTCGGGTTTTCATCCCAGCTTCCCACATTTTTCTGTGTCAATCCTCACAACTCACTCTTATTTTTGCTTTATTTTTGCTTAAGTTGCCTTTTCAGGTTTTCAACTTAACAAGCTTTTTATTCTTTTTTTTTTTGAACATTTTTTTTTAACAAGAATAAAGAGTATGAATGCGAGTAGTCCATAAAACTCTCCCCCCAAGCTAGCCAAAGCACTGTCCCTAGTGCTCATCTTCAAGACGTCATAGAAGATGACCCCTTTTTGTGGTGCCATTTCTTTCTTTGTTGGTTGAGCAAAATTCTGACTTGGTGTAGGTGGAGTTAGGGAATTCGGATTTTTGGGAAATTTGGTGGGTTTTGTTGGAAAAGAAATGAAAAAAAAGTGGAGAGAATAAGAAGAGTATGTGTTTAGTTTGTGGATTTGGTGGATGGTTGAGGTGTGAAATTGTAACTATGGAGATTTTTGGGTTCGAATTTTGGGAAGAAGAATGGGACGATTTTTTTTTTTTTTTTTTTTTTTGAAGAATGGTCTGGTTTCCAAAAACTCGAGATACCCGGCCGGGTGGGGTAGTGTACCCGGTCGGGCGTTTCACCCGGGGTGGCAGTAGTTTTTTTTTTTTTTTTTGTGGTCACGCCCGGTCGGGTGTAATGAGGTACCCGGTCGGGTGGGATTTATTTTTTTTGTTTTCTTGGTCAACCTCGCCCGGGTGATGGGGCGGGTATCACATTTTTACCCTAACCCGACCAGATTAAATGAGATGCCCGGCCGGGTATATGCCCCAGACCTTCATTTTTCATTTTTTTTTTCATTTTTTTTTAAAAGTGCAAAAATAAAATGAAACAAGTAAACGCACCTTGCCTGGGTTGCCTCCCAAGAAGCGCCTCGTTTAACGTCGCGGCACGACGCCATCATTGTGTTCAATCGTTGAAGCTTGGATGGTGGTAATTCATCTTCTTCACATTTTCACTCCTAGGACTTACATAGGAATGCTCAATTTTCCGACTCTTAACTTTGAAAATCTTTCCAGGATCAAATATCCAGATTTTCATTGATTCATGTGGGAGGGAGGGGAAGAAACTATCATTTAGCATGGTCAATGAAAAGTTTTTCGACCCCTCAATTTTGAAGAAGATTTCGGAAATGTCATTGTCCTTTTCAAGTTTATGAGTTTCTCTTAAAGCGTCCAGGGATAATGGAGATACCTCAAAGGATGACAATGACAAAAATTTGAATTTGAAGCTCGGCTTATCCTCTTCTTTGACCAGTTGGAGCTCTGTGTCTTTTACTTCTTCTACTTCTTCTGGATTCTGGATCTCCTTTTGCATTTCCTTTTCATTTGTCAATGTCATTGCAAAAGTTTGCTGTTTAGGAAGTTTTTCCGAATCCCTTGCTTCAAGCCTACTCACGGCTCCGGCTATTTGACTCATTTTAGTTTCCAAGTTTAAAATGCTAGACTTGGTCTCATTTTGGAATTGCACCATGTTGTTTTGCATGGTGGTCATGTTGGTAGCAATAGCCCGGACCATATCCTCCGTAGACATGTTAGAGTTGGAGAACGGATCATACCTCATGTGAGGTACATCCCTTTCATAACCAACATCATCAATTTGTTCAAGGTATTCATCTTGGAGCTTTGGGCAGAAATCCGTAAGATGTATGTGAGACATGCAAATGTTGCATGTCTTGGCATCTTGAGCTTTTGAGCTTAAGATAAATTCATTTATTAGAGAAGTCAAGAAGGAAATTTGACTCTCTAAGGATGAAATGTTGGTATCCATACACTCATAACTCATGTAAGCTCAGAAAATAGAAGAGTAAGTTTTTTTTATTTTATTTTTTTTTTATTTTTTTTTTGTTTTTGATTTTTATGAGAATAAAATAAAAAGAAAAATAATTGCCTCTCCCCGGCAACGGCGCCAAATTTGACGTGCACTTTGTCACGGTGCGTCAAAATAAATTCAATACTAGCACTTATACGTAGTATAGTGTAGTAGAGTTCGTATCCACAGGGAAAGGAATAATTCTCTTTTTATGAACTAGTGAATAAAAGGGGGGTTTTGATATTGTTGGAATTTAATTAATTAAATACTAAGATGAACGAGTTATATGTGATTTAATTCAAAGATAAAAAGGACTTGGCATTGCTACTTTCCACTTGTTGATATATTTTAGTCGATCATTGTTATATCTATAACTTATTCCCTCTCGAATACTCAATCTAGGAGTATATCCAATTCATCGAGGGTAGCTATTAACAACGACCGTTCATTAATAACCCTTACTATTAGTCAAGTATAGAACACCGTCATATACCGACTTAATAGTAGCATTTAATCTCTTAACTCCTTGATGAAATCAATTGAGATTGATAACCTCAACACAACGGTTTCGGTTTAACCAACAAAATTAATCCCTCTTAAGTTTATTAACCACGACCGTGCATTAATAAACCGAAGTTACTTACTTGTGAAGCCATCAACGATTAACCATCGGTTCGTTGATCGTTTCTAGTAGTAATTAATGTCGAGATGTTAACTAATTGTCATCTTAGCAACACTCCCCAACATTAATATATAGATAGATTAAGAGAATAATTAATATTCAAGGGAAGAAGATAAGAAAATAACTCACAACTTTAATAATCAACAAGCTTCAAGAGCAACACCAAGAAATGGAAGTTTAGCTCCTCATTTGGAGACTAAACATGCTATAAAAATATAAAAGAAATACTATTCTAAACTGAGCTTAAGAGTATGGAAGAATGAGTTCTCATTTGTGAAGGAAAATGGGGTTATTTATAGGTGTTTTCAACACCCTGGGGCATTGACCCGCCCGGGTAAAAGGACATACCCGACCGGGTCAACGTCAAAATCAAATATTTCCCACGTTCTGGCGATCTTCGGCATGTTCTGGTGTTCCGGGTCACATCTGACCCGACCGGGTCAAATAAGTGACCCGCCCGGGTCTAGTGACTTTCTCAGCAGTTTCTGATTCTTTGTCATACCCGACCGGGTGAAATATTGTACCCGGTCGGGTTTGTGCTTCTGGGCAGCCAAATCTTATTTTTCTTCACTTCAAAGTCCTCCTTTTCAATACCCTAATTCCTAACTCTACTTTACAACTTACAAATGAAGATTAAAATACAATTACAACTAAAATCACACAAATGTTTACAAACTAAACTAAATAAAACGGTAAACAAACCACACAAATCAAACATAAAAACATACACTTATGCACTACTAATTAGTGCATATCAATTATTAACATTTTTTTTTTACTCCAAGGAGGATCTGGGGGAGGGGGGCTGGGTGAACATGGAGTAATCAGGACTGAAACTCAGTCCATTGAGTTTCGAACCCTTATGTGCCTAGCGGGTTTTGAACTTGAGACCTCTCATTAGGCACGGTAAGTCGGGGTAACCTTACAACCAGCTGGGCTGGAATGCTTGGTTGACTTGTATTATTAACACATTTACAAATTACAATTGAGAATAGTTTAAAGTTTAAAATTTAAATCTCATGAACTAATCGTTCGAGCTGCTTCCGATGTCGGTTGTCGTTTCCTCCATGAAATTGTAGTCCAATGCTATGTTCACTTTTTGTGTTCTACGGCGGGCCTTCAATCAATCATGGAAGTAAACAAGCGTCTCAAAAGATGAAGCATTCAACCTCACTCTATAGTCAATCAAAACGTTTCTAGTTTCGCTCAATTCTTGTTCCACGGCAACGATTGAAATTGACATTGACAGTACTTGTTTGACTATTTTTTGATAAAACCAGAAACATCTCTTCGTGGCTCTTCCACCATGGGAGAATGTCAAAGTCGTCTCCTTCATTATACTCAACAGGAAATGTTAAATATAAAGAAAGCTCGTTAATTGAGTTTTGTGCAACGGCAGGAGTTGATTAACTTTTTTTCAAAAGACTAGATATTTGATTTTAAAAGGCCTTATCCTTTAGAAAAAGAACTAGTCGGTTTTGGGGGAGGAGGTGCGTTACCATATTGTGAATGAAACTCATTAAATAGAACGTGAAATAGATTACTAACCTCGTTGAATTGGGTTTGGGGATCTATAAGAGTTTCCTCGTACATAGAGAACACATCGTAGAAAGTGGTATAACAGTACTCTAAAAATGTTTTATAATTTGAAAGTTTGAAACGAGGATCAAGACAGAAAGCAAATTAATTACAAACAAACTTAAAATACTCAATTATTAGTAGTTTTAGCAATGATAATATAACAATCTTATTGCGAATTGAAATTATTATAGAATTCCTATTTCTAGATTTACAAATTCTATTGTGTTGATTTTATAATGTTTTGCCAATTCAAATTTATTTTAATTACTGTACTCATAACTACTATATAACCATTTCGAATATTTGTTATACTCTTGAAAAGTTCATTTGAAAGACCTTACTCAAACATTATTTCTTCTTTAGCAGCACTTCTTATTTTAGGGGGTGTATTCATTTTAGACATTTTAAGACATTTTTAGATTATAGGATTTGAGTAGACATTTGAGACTTTTACGATTTTGGCTGGATTTTGTGGATTTGGACATAGGACATTTTGAGACATTACAAAACCTTTCCCAGCCGCCCCAAAATTCAAAAAGCACCAAAATTCATCTTCTTCAATTTGCTTGGAGTTCAGCAAGACCACGAGGCAAACGGCCAGTCTTCTTCAAAGACAAATTGTCATCTTCTTCTGCACCAACTACCAGCCCCGCAACCCTCCCACTCACCACCAGCAAGACGACACGCCAACGATCAAAATCACACGTGCTTCTGCGTTACCTACCAGTCCCGCAACAGTCCCGCAACCCTGCAGCCGTGCAAACCACCACCAGGTACTGTGCGCCGTCTAGTGTGACTGGCCGACTCGCCATCCTTCGGCCGCACCTGCCACATCTTTTTGTGGGATTCCAAATCTCACCCAAATCTCACGTAAGGGGATGAGATTTGGGATATGGATTTTTTGCCTATATTTGAGCTTAGATGTCCGGATAAGTCCCAAGTATAAATGAAATCCATGTTTTCAATCTCAAATGAATACACCTAAACATTTTGGGATTTCTAAAATGTCTTAGAATGTCTTGTTTAAATACACCCAGATTTCTTAAATCCTAAAATGTCTTAGAATGTCTAAAATGAATACACCCCTTAGTTTGAGTAGATTTGATTTGATATTCGGATTTTTGAAGTAATTATAAGCCACTTCATGTAACATAGGGGTTTACTCAACAGGCTGCACCGAGGCTGGTGCAGATTTCTCTCATGTGTAGTTTTTTAGATTCGGATCTATCTTCGTAAATCTCAAAGGGAGCAAACAAGATAGCTTGGACAAGTTTAAAGTTTAAACCGAATCTGACCAAATGGGATATGCAATCTCAGAGAGCAAGCGAGCACCACATCAGCAAGGGCGACTCTGTGCCGCAAAAGGAAACCAGATTGGTTCTGACTACCTAGCAAGTAGCAACTAGAGATGGCAAGTTCGGCCGACCCGTTGGATACCCGCACCGAACCGATTTGGTCAAACTGGGGAAAACCGGTTTGACTGGGGAATGGGTATGGGGCGGGGAATACCCGAATTTTTTAATGGTTAATGGTGCGGTTATGGTTCTATACTAATCCGCCCTGTTATCCGTCCCGAAACCGCCCCGTTCACTAATGATGTGGGTACCCGCACCGTTACCCAATCCGTAACATTATTAATAAATTATAACTTTTTAAATATAAGAATAATAAGTATAAATGCTAAATTGTGTACACTAAATAGCATATATCATATAACTATATCAAGAATAATACACCAAAAAAGACCCACTTCAAAAAACCCTGACATCCAACATCCCAGTTCGAGTTCTTATTCGAGTTTTTTTTGTGATGTATTACTACTTCTTTAGGCCTACAACTAAACATAGGCCTAAATCTGTTTTTGGAATTTGGATTTTGGGATGATTACTGCGTAGTACTTTTTTATTATGTTACAAGAAATATTAAGTGCATGTCATTCTAATGAATTCAGGCCAGTTTGCTTGATTGCTTAAATATTTTCTTTTGTATGTTTTAGGGTGCTTTAAATATATAAATAACAAGTAGGTTTAGAAATTGGTTATTTGTTTTCCCAAAAAAATGGTTATTTGGTATCATTTGGGGAAACGGTTACCTGTGGATAAACCGATTCCCCGTTGGGGCGGGTACGGTTCAAATAAAAATTACCCGAATGGATAATGGGGCGGTTTTGGGGCAAACATTTATCCAACGGGGCGGTTTCGGTTTTATGTGTACCCGTCCCCGATCTGCCCCGTTGCCATCACTACCAGCAACAGTCGGAACTTAGCGGCAGCAGGGCTAAACCAGAAGTAAGGTTGACGCAGGTGGAATCCAATCTGAAGAGGCTATCATGGCATTATCCCAAACCCAGCTGGCCTGTGAAATTCACTAGGGATGTAGTCTTTTTAGATATGACAAGATAAGTTTACTAACAATTAAGCGAAATTTTTTTTCCTCTCATATTACAAATATGAGCTTCCTAACCATTGAGCGGGGAAATTATCATAATTCTTTTAAATATAAGATAAGATAAACTCACTAACAATTAATGGGTAAATTTTTTTCTCTTATACGTAGTGCTTTTAGGTACTACGTATAAGATAATTTGGCTAACAATTGAGTGGAGAATTTTTTTCCTCATATATAGTTCTTTTAGGTATAACAAGATAGGCCGGCTAAGAATTGTGCAGAAAAATTCTCTCTCTCATACGTTAGCACTAATTTAATAATGAGTAGCAAATTCTTTTTTTTAATCGTGAAACAAACAATTATATTAAATCAACAAAACGTTCATCAATTGGCTGACAATACAATCAGAGAAAAAACATAAAACAAAAGAATAAAAAGTTTTATGTATGCAGTCTCCCCTCGAACCAGATTTAGAATCTATCACCTCTGTAAAAGCAATAAGATTCGATGATCCTGTAATGAGCTTAACTGAGCCAATGACATGCAAACCAGACTTCTTATCACCTGACCTAAATTTTAGAAACTTTTTGCTAGGGAAAAAGAGCACACCCAAAATAACATGTAATTCGAAACAAAAACACAAACAAAATAAAATACAATTAAAACAGAGTTTAATCATCTTCTTCCAATTCCAAGACTCTCTTTCACTCCATGGCGGTGGCTCGGGAGGGGGACGAGCACGCCGCTCATCCACCTCAGGTTCACCCACCTCATCGCCATCAAAGTTCAGCTCCTTGTCATCCCCTCCAATAGCCATACTTTTATATGGATTGACGATATCCTCTATTGATATTATCCCTCGCTGCTAAATCGAACCCAAGCTCCACTACAGCTTTTCTTTGTCAATTCTCGACCGTCGACCAGAAACATCAGCACAAGAGGAGCCCCGATCGCCAAAGCGCTGCATCCCTGGTCACGAGCCCGCTTGCATGACCGAAATTGACTGTCGGCCAATCTTCGTCAATGACGAAAGCGGAAAGACGAAACCCTAGAGAGGGAGAGTTTGCTTTATTATTGTTTAGTACGGAGTATAACATTAATTAAAAGTAGTAACAATTTTTTATTTAACTAATATTCGTCAATTTTAATATTTATTGTATTCACTTAAATTTTATGTCACTCACTTATTGTACTCACTCTTTTAGAATAATATTTAACTTTAAAATTAATCTAATTATGAAAATTAATAAGTAGCAAATTCTAATGAGTGTTTTCAATTAATTTTTCCTAATATACTTTTGATTGATATGGCCTTTTTTTATATTATATTGTATGAACTAACACTTTATGGTATTAGCTTACTGAACTCTTATTTTTCAAAAATGTAGAATCCTAAAAGGTTATTTTTATTTTAACTTTTATTTAGATCAAGGCTAAAAATATATGCACCAACTGCTTTTTCCCGGGTACTATACTAGTTTTACTTAAAAAAAAATCTCATTTTGTAGAAATATTTAGAGCCCGTTTGGTAGCACAAAAATCGGCTAATTTGGCTGATTCTGTTGAAATTTAATAATTTATGAAGTTCTGACTGCAGGGGCGGAGCCACATTATGACTTGTGGTGTCAATTGACACCACTCAACTTTTTTTCTTCATTCATATATAGGTATATATAATTTTTCAAAGAATTAAAATTGACATCACTAAAAAAAATAGAAATTGTTTAATATAAGACTAAAGCATACACAAAGTAAAACAAATAGGAATTATTAAGTTTCAGAATTATTATTATTAAGAATAACATGATTAAAACTTCCAAAATAGGAGCGAATGAGTCCTATTTTGAGAATAAAACATTAATATTCCTATTTATAAATTTTATCTATGTTTTATTCCTATTTAGAGACTTTTCAAAAAAAACTATATACGGAGTATAAATATATAATCTTTCAACAATTAAAAATTGACACAACCATTTAAAAAATGGAGACCAGTGTATATACATTTTAAAAGTTGGAACACTAACTTAAAAATAATTGAAAAGTGTACAATTTTACTTATTAGTACTATTACTACATCCATCACAACTTATGTGTCTTGTTTTGGTTTGAAACAATTATAATAAAGTGATTGAAAAATTAATAATGTTAATCAAGTTTAAGTATAATAAAATGAAATGTTGTATACCACATATTTTTTTTAAAAGAAGAAACATGACACCGATTTTGGGATATTAAAAAAGTTAAGACATGTAAAATGGGACATGATACTTTATTAGGACTACTACTATATTAGACAAGGTGTTATAGTTTTTTCTTTAAAGTTTGAATCAATTGATCGACACTTGAGTACATCCTCTGTAACGAAATAATCTTCTCACTTTCCTTGTTCGTCCGTAAAGAAAAAAACTTCTCATTTCTAAATCTTCTTATTTCTAAACCTTCTCATCATACCCTCAATAATTTTGAAAATAATACACTATTACAACTATTTTTTTTGGATTTATCCTTTATTCCATCACACTATTTCACTGCCCTCACATCATACCCTCAATAATTTGTATTCTCTTTTAGGACTTACTATTCATAATGTATCTACTTTTGAAATGAGAACATTTTTATGTTACATATGGAGTATTTGACAATTTCTATTTTGTAAAGTTGTTATTTAAATAATTGGATGTGGAAATATCAAATATCATACGTATTATTTAATTTGTGAAGCTCTTGTTGAAAAATATCACACGTATCATTTAATTTCCATTAATTTTTTGACTTGTGACCGCACGTGTGAAAAGAGCTTTCACAACCATGAAGGCCGCGAAGAACAGGCTGTGAAATCAAATAGACAATGTTTTGGTGAATGATGCGTTAAATTAGTTACTTTTATGAAAAAAGATGTACTACGTATTTGAGAGTGTTGACAAAAAAATATGAATTTTTAAAATATGAAAATGCGACGTGCACAACTCTGAATTAGCATTTTAATTTTATAAATGACACCACTGACCCTAAATCCTGGCTCCGCTCCCCTGGCTGAATTGGCTGGTTCTGATGATTTAAGAAAAAAATATTTTTTAAATATATTTTATTAATAAAATAAAGAAAAAATTATATGTAAAAATAGCTAAAATTGTCATCTACAGTAACTTCAGCCAATACAGCCAGAAAAGTAACTTCAACCTTATTTTTTCTGCTTATTACACAATTCAACGCGCGAAACCAAAAGATACGTGTTTGGTGAAAAATTTGGCTGATAAGCCGAGAAACAGTGTTGCCAAACGGCCTCTTAACCCACTTAACATACTTCGTAAATTAGAATATGAAATATTGAAATTCTACTAGCTAATTATTTAAACATAAAATTTAAGAAAAACCAAAGTTTATAAGTTACTTAACTCTATTGAAATCAAGAGCTACTATTCAAAATAAATTATACCCAGTACAATATGCATATGCCAAAATTTAATTCAATTGCTACAAACAATAAACATTTCCTCAAAAAAAGAATGAAATCCATTTTGACATTCTTTCGAACAGTTTGAAGGTTTGGATGTTTAGGATTCAATTCAAAAGAGACAGCAAAAGGAGATCCTTTTTTAATCATATCATCATTCCATTTATTTTCAGAGAATTTGTTGGAGTGAAGCTTCTGTAGAAATAAAAAATTAAAAAGTTTAGATATAAACAATAAAAAAGTGAAGAAGAGGCAGATGGGAATGTCCAAATAATTACAGAGTATAAAATTGTGCGAGTGTGCGACTTGGTCATATATTTTGCGGTGCAAGACTGTTTTTTTAATATATTTTTGCCATAAGCACAAGGACGAATCCGGGATTTCAAGTCAAGGGGGCGAAATTTTTTTCGCAGGCGTAGGGGTGCAAATTTTTTCGTTAGTGAAGCGGGATGAAATTTTCACTAGTGTAGCGGGGTGAATTTTTTTCACTAGCTAGTGTAGGGCTCTATGACTATTTTTGTTCAAAAAATTCGTTAATGCATATACGACGACATTTAGATATATTACATTCTAAGTTTAGACAATGGAAAAATAACTTTTATTTTATAATTGAAGTGCTATAGAAAAAAGTATTGATACATTACAACGTAAGAAATGAAAAATCGAAGGAAAATTATTTGAAAATACAAAAAAGGATATATAACATTTTATCCAATTATTTAAAGATAAAGAGCTTAAAAGGTACACATACACTAATACTTTTAAAATAACTCTTGCATTGTTTAACCACATGAATCTTATCATAATAAAGAACTGAATTTTGAATTACAACTTTTGTCTACCAAGGTAGGTGTTCGTGAGTACGATGAGTTTTCTTAATATTAGAATATTATGTATGAGATTATTACTTTTAGAATAATAATATATTGCTAATTCATATATATATGGTGCATGAAATATTTGTATTAATTCTAAAATAAGTTAAAGTATGAAATTATGCAATAAATTGTGTAATTTAATGTCAATAAACATATTCTCTCCGTTCTTTATTATCTGTCTCGGATTCCATTTTGGGACGTTTTTTATTATTTGTCTCTCTTTCTATTTTAGGAAAGTTTTTGATAAAATACCCTCACTTTTGTTTATTTTTACCCTCTTACTTTTTACAAACTACTTTCTCTTTTCTACTTTATCATAACTTTACTCTACTTAATATACTCCCTTTCCTACTTTATCATCACTTTATCACCACTTTACTCTTTTTAATACACTCTCTTTCCTACTTTATCATTTACCCTACACACTCTACATTTACCCTACTAATTTTCTATTAAAACCCGTGCCCAAGGCTAGCGGGACAGATAATAAAGAACGGATGGAGTATATATTTTGGATTCGCTTCACATGATCTAAAAACTTTGTAACTTTTGTGTCTTGTATTTAATTATGTTTGGTATATATTTAACAAAATCGAGTACTAATTATCTAATAAAGATAATTAAGCATGAAAAAAATTAGGAAATTTTATATAATAAGTATCCTAAGTCTTAAACAATGAGTGTTGTCCTATTGTTTATTTGTTTAAGTTATGTAAATTGTTTTAGATATATCTTCTTTTTAATCACTAATTAATTATTAAATTATGTAAGACTAATATTAATTTTGAAAACTAAAAGTTAAGTGGGGTGAATCTAACTAAAGTGTGACAAATTTAAGAAAATATTACACATATAGTAGAAAATTTTGAAACCTCCCGCCCTCCTTAAATCCATCCCGCATATTTTTTGGGATAAGCTTGAAGCAACTATTGTAACGTGGTTTTGGAAGAAATTCTTGTTGGTGTGATTAAAGACGAAAAGACATCACAGTATGGAGCTATGGACGGCGCTGGGCGACCCAGCAATACCCCTCTAATTCAGCCTTTTTAATACCCAAAGGTTAGCAGTTGGAAACTAATGAGTTTCCTTGGCTTGTAGTGCGATGATGGTTGTAAAAGAATAGAGGAGAAGCCACCCCCACACCCATTTTCGAGAAAGCACAAAATTTTGAAGCATGAAAGTCGAACCCTTCATATCGGTTATCTTTTTTTAATCTTTTTTAGCAAGGAAACTACTCATTCTGCTATTCTTGCAGCTTGCGTCAGCTTATCTTTTGTATGAAGTAAAAAAGATTCAACCTTTTTCTACCAGTATTATATTCGTGTAGGTTTCCGTTTCTCTCCCCCAAAGCCATCTTTATCAGAAGAGTAATTCTCGTTCAGTTTTTTTCTTCGTGGGGGCATTTCGGAATTTTCATCCTATTCTTCGTTGGAGTGGTTGCTGGCATGGTTATGTGGGGGATGGTGGGAAATCTTTCCTGTCATCCCTACTTCCCGGCCATGGATATGTTTCCAAGCTGAATTTGGTGCTTTTGTCTGATCTGGTTCCTCTCAGATTCTTCTGTCTTCTGTTAATTCTCCTACTGCAAGTACTGATACGTTTCCCTTGTCGGCAACAGTAAGTCAGACAACCGACAATTATTGAAGAGAAATCATTGTGTTAGTTTGTTCTTGTGGGCTGTCAGTGAATTTTCCTGCTCGCCAGATTCTGCCTATATATATTTGCTTTTGTTCGAATGATTGAGGAATTCTTTATCTTTTCTGGTGTGTCTTCTTCTGAATCATTTCCATCGGTTGACCCAGTGTTTATATTACCGCTTTCAGGTACTGGGACTTATGGGTTGGCTTTCCAAGATTTGCAGAGGTTTCAGCCATGGCAGTAAGCAGAAAACGTTTCATGGTCAACGGCTTAGGGGATATGAGGAAGGCGGTGGTTGGGAGAGGCCCAGATCATCTACAGTAATGACAACTTTTTTCATTTTATAAAATATTTATGTTTTATATTGATCCTAATTCCTAGAGTTGTATTTAATTTTCTGATTCTGATTATGGTGTTTCTGCATAGGATGCAAGGTCAGAGTTTGATGATGAACAAGTTGATCTTGCAATTGCACTATCTCTTGCTGAAGAAGAGCAGAAGGAAGTGGAAAAGGAAGATCCAGAGGAAGAACAAAGGGAAGAACAGAGTGAAGACCAAAATGAAGAGATGAAGGAAGACCAAAGGGAAAATATAAAGCAAGACCAGAAAGAAGAGGATAAGGGAAAAAGGGTAATTGGTAAGTTGCAGGAACCATTTTTCAATATTGAATTTTCTTGAAGCTGTTATGCTCCCTCATAGGTATGAAATTCTGAAAAGAGATATCCAAATATGCTATTATGTTGTGCACAAGTACTAGCAAGGAAATCTGCAGAAAGCATAGAAGATTTTGGGACAGCATAAAGTTCCATGTGTAAAAAATAAAGCAAGCTGAATGATTGGTCACAGTATATGACTAGTACTTTACCCTTTTAAGTAGGGACTATAGCACTATACTATGTGATAGTTCAATATTGGGTTGAGGTCACTCAAATGGAATATGAGACACTTGTTTATACATAAAGAATATTAGTCACTTAGATATATTGAATCCATAACTAGGCTCAACCTAAGGTCTTAGGGCCGGTTCATTTGGATTAAAATTTCCTGGTCTAAACTTTTTTAGTCCGTCTGTTGAAGTCTGGTCTAAATTAATCTACTCTGATCTGCTTTGATTTATATGTATATTATTGTTATGGAGTGCTAGTCTGATATAGGCTGGTTAAGTTTCGTTGGTAAAAGTCTGGTCTTGTCAATATCCGTGACCCAAGTAAGTTGATGTGAACAGGTCCTAATTAACCTATCATTCCATCTTTAATTTTCTTATGTGAGGTTTTAACACCGAACATTCTCCCTGGGATTGCATTTTTACGAATGTTGGGATTTGGGTAAAATAGAGGCTCTATTGAAAGAAAGTCACGTTTATAGCAGTAAAAATAGTATCCTTACTGATGCTATGAAAGAGACGATGTACAATAGTTATTTTTTTATTACTGATCTTGATGCTTTTAATGCTACAATACTCATTGGTGAATTTCTTCTTGTTTTCTATTAATGGGTTGAAGCCGAAACTAATATTGAGGAAGATGAACAGTTAGCAAGGGCACTTCAGGAGAGTATAGATATGGAGTCCCCACCAAGAAATAATGGTTATGGAAGTTTGTTTTCCCCATTTGCATTACTGTATCCACCTGTATATAGGATTTGTGCTGGTTGCAATGCGGAAATTGGTCATGGAAGATTTTTAAGTTGCATGGGAGCTGTGTGGCATCCTGAATGCTTCCAATGCAATGCTTGCAAACTTCCGATTTCTGACTATGAGGTTTGGTGCTTATAAATCCACCTTTACAAAATAGGAGTGTCTGTGTTTTATGCTAAAAAACTAACACCCATCAGCAGGGGTGTAGCCAGGACACTGGGCTAGACTGGGCCGGTACAAAGAATATTATTGGAAAAAAATTTATACGAAATTTTTTACACTAAAAATATTGACATTTTTCAGATTTGGGGTGGGCCAGGGCCTAGCCTGGACACCCCCTAGCTCCGCCCCTGCCCATCAGCCTTAACAAAGTAATTAATAGTTCTTTTAGAAGTGGGTAAATCCTATTTTCGTGAAAGAACAATGATCCTCCTCTTTGAAGAAATATCTGTTATGTATTAGTTCTATTTTTGGAGAAAGAACAATGATCCACAATCTGTCGTTATGATTTTAACTATTCTCTCTCTTTCATCTTTGCATGTAGTTTTCAGTGTCTGAAAATCGTCCATTCCACAAGTCCTGCTACAAGGAACAGCATCACCCAAAATGTGATGTTTGCAAAAACTTTGTAAGCATCTATTTACGGAGCTGTTGGATTTTTAATAAGAGCAGTGCTGCAAGACATACATGATGATTTATATATTTATATCTTTGTTCAATTTGAGATATATCTCTTCATATGAATCCCACGTGTGCCTAACACACTCTTATTATCTCTGGTCCAAATGTGTTTCCAGATCCCTACAAATGCAGCCGGTCTTATAGAATATAGAGCACATCCTTTCTGGCTTCAAAAGTACTGCCCCTCGCATGAAAATGACAGGACACCTCGCTGCTGCAGCTGTGAGAGAATGGAGGTGTGTTGATGTTTTTGAATGGATTTCTAAGAATAAATATGGTATCACCATGATGTGGGTCATATAAAACAATTACACTGTCAAGATGATGTATTCAAACTTTGAAGAATTTGCTGGTTACTTACAAATTAATGAACTAACATAAGACATTTGGGTATTCTTCTTATAAAACATTCAAGTATTTCAAAAGTGCAATACCTGATTTTATGCTTAAAAATCCAAACATTCTTTGTTTATGCAGCAAGTAGACACCAGATATTTGATACTTGATGACGGGAGGAAACTATGTCTGGAGTGTCTTGATTCTGCAATAATGGATACTCATGAATGCCAGCCTTTGTATCTTGAAATTCGAGATTTCTATGAAGGTCTAAATATGAAAGTAGAGCAGCAAATTCCATTACTCTTAGTTGAGAGGCAAGCATTGAATGAAGCCCTGGAAGGAGAAAAGAATGTGAGGCAGCTGATACATCTTTTAATCTTGTTTTTTACTGTTCGGAAACTAAGATTAGAATCATTAAATATCCCTTCGTTGTCAGGGCCATCATCACATGGCTGAAACAAGAGGGCTTTGCTTGTCAGAAGAACAGACAGTCAGCACAGTATGACTCTCTCTCAGTGACCAATTAAATTAAACCTGAAATCTACCTACTTGACTTGTGTCATTTACTAGAAACAAATTTCAGATTTTAAAGCGGCCAAGAATCGGTGGTTATAGGATCACAGATATGTTCACAGAACCATACAGGCTAATTCGGAGATGTGAAGTCACAGCAATCCTCATCTTATATGGTCTTCCGAGGCAAGCACTACTACTTTCTGTTAAGTCATCCAATACTTGTCAAATATAAAGATTGAACTCAAGTACTTCTAGATTTAATCTTATATTAAAGATAATTACACTCAAATAAGCTATTGATCAGGATAAGTACACAAATTTTAAGATTGGTCTCTCAAATGATCCACCATCAGATAAGGCATGTGAAGTAGCCTTGCCCAAAATAAAGATATAACATTAGAACTGCATGAGACTTTGGACTACTCCACTTATGAGGTCAAACATTAGAACAGAAGACTTAATATTAACTTCATCTCTCAAATAAGCTGATGTTAAAATGTTGATGTTGATTGCCTGTTCAGATTGCTGACTGGTTCAATCTTGGCTCATGAAATGATGCATGCATATCTGCGGCTTAAAGGTTCCTCTCGTTCACTCAAAATTGAAAATGTGTTTCATTTTCTTTTCTCTCTTTCTTATTATTGGGGGTCAAAGGGAGCTGACAAAACTGCATTGCCACATAGGACTAACCGCACCACTCTGACATACTAAATGGGGTTCTTACAATTACTTTGAAAATTGAAATGCAATATTCTAAGCTAATGTTACAAGCATATTCAGGTTATCCCAATCTAAGCCCAGAAGTGGAAGAAGGCATATGTCAAGTCTTAGCTCACATGTGGTTGGACTCTGAAATCTTAGCCGGTTCTGCTAGTAACACTGCATCTACTTCTTCTTCATCCTCATCTTCTTCGACCACTTCACCTTCATCATCATTGTCATCATCGTCATCCACCTCTTCAAAAAAGGGTAACCGTTCACAGTTTGAGAAGAGTGTGGGGGAGTTTTTCAAGCACCAGATCGAATCAGATACTTCTGCAGCTTATGGGGATGGATTCAGAGAAGGAAACAAGGCAGTGCTCAAGTATGGGTTGAAGAGTACACTTGACCATATTCGGCTTACTGGAAACTTTCCTTGCTAAGAGGTTTCCGAATTCCAGAATGCAGAGTTCATTCAGTACATACTTGTACATGCATCAATTTACCCTTTGCTGGCACACCAGATCAGCTTTATAGGATTAAATACATAGGAATCAAAATGTAATGAATCCCCATAAAAACATGTTATAGAGTGCAGTATATTGTGATAATAATAATGATCATGATAATTTGAGCAGTTAATGACTTAATGCTTTACTACATTTCTGATTATATATCAGGGTTGCATAACATAGTTGCTGACTTGCTGTAGTACACATCAGTTTGGAATGTCTAAAATTTTGTCAAGTATTGGTTTTTTATGTAAAACAATCTGAAAATATTGTGACCTCTTACTAACGTGTAACTATTGTAAATAAATTCCCAAAAAAATCTTAAAGATAGTATCTCTGAATTACATGCAGGGTGGACCTGGGCCATTTCCAGTCCAACTCCAGTCCAGTGTTAGGGTAATAGGGGAATCAAAACCTTATCTGGACAAATAAGTTCTGGTTTGGTTCTGGACAAATTAGGACTGGTAAACATAGACTAAAAATAAAATAAAATAAAAAAGCCCCCTTAGCCTCCCTAATTTGCCAAACATCAAACACATAGTTCCAATTTGCCAAAGTAAGTGAAATTCCGTTTAAATTCCACTGTTTCTCTATCTTGTTTTTTTCATTGTCAAGTGTTGGAGTCCCAAGTTAGAAATGTAAATAGAATAAGGCGGGCTTCGAGTCCATGGACTGAGTGACCGACCGGCGACCGCTAGGTAATATTTGTCTGGCGGGCTGATGTACTTGGCCACAAGCCACACTGAACCAAATTGCACCGATACTGAGATAGAGTAAAAGAATTGGATTAGGTCACTCAACCAGAAGAAACCCGAGCCAAACAACACTAAAAGATTGAATCGATCTATTAACATGTTCAACCCAGTCTTATGAACTCGCTGTTTTTTATTCACTTGCTTGTTGTAATATTCTAACAAAATAGATACCTTACAATGTAATCACTGTGGAGGAAAGAATCTTCTATTGCTTACAAAATAAAATTACACTATAATCAAACTTACTCAACTACAAAAAAAGTAAACCACTACAGCTAAATCTTCACCTTAGAGGTTTCTCTTTTTCTCACTCTTTGTTCTTAGTGTGCATCTTTATAGGTTGAACACTACACAGAATGTGAACTATATTTCACCAAAACTGGAGGCTCTTCAATTCCCACACACGAATAATTGTAATATCTTGCTGTCCATGTTTGAGGATAGAAATTTCTTCCTCAATGCTGATAGGCACTATTCAATGCATAGAACGCTTTGAGAATCACCTGTTTAGACTGATAGAAGAACCATATCACATCTAGGGGCATGCACGGATCTATGAATCTGGGAGGAATGAATATACATAACCAGTGAAATAGAGAATAAGGTCTTCTTATACCACCACCAAATAGGTAAAGATTATTAAGTGGTTGAGGACAACTCCCAAGAGATTGTAGCGCTTATTGCTTTAGAAAAGTGCTGGACAATCTCATCCATATTGGGCCGACTCGATGCATCTTTCTGCAAGCAACTACCAATCAATCTCACCAATGAAACACCAACATCTGCCAGATACTCCCTTGGTTCGAGACTAGGATCCATGAAACTGATCAAATGCTCCTTCCCAGTTTCCTTTTGAACCATAGGGAGTAGAAGTTCCGAAATGGGATGCATCTTGTCATGACCTTCTAGCAACGTGGCAATGTCCTTCCCAGTGAGTATCTCTAGCATAAGAATCCCGAAGGCATACACGTCTAGCTTCGGGGAAACCAAACCATGCTCCAAATACTCTGGCGCCATGTACCCTTTCGTCCCGACTATGTGCCTTGTCAATGCGAACTCGCCTTCTTGTCCGTCTGCTGACCTGGACAGACCAAAATTCGTTATTTTAGCTCTCATGTTGCGGTCAAGAAGAATGTTACCACTCTCTAAGTCCTTGTGAACATGTGGAGGGGAAGTGTAGCTGTGTAGGTAGTTAAGCCCCGTCGCCACATCAAGTCCGATTTGGATCCTCTGTGTCCACGTCAGGAAAGACTTTCCACGTAAATAATCACTCAATGCCCCGCTTTCAGCGTATTCAAAGACGAGGTACCAGTCTCCATCGTTGAAGCAGATGCCGGAGAGGCTTATGAGATTAAAATGGTTGATTTTGCTCAACAGATTAATTTCCTTCGACACGTCTCCATTCATCTTCTTGATAGCCGCGAAGTCTCCATTGATTTTGCCACGATACACCGATCCACGAATCCAGCAGTTAGGGCTAAAGTTTTCGGTAGCCAATTTCAGCTCTTCGAAGGTGTAGATCTTAACAGATTGTACTAATTCAAATACACTTGAATAAGACAAATCCGAACCCCCTTCCGATTTCTTCGTCAATGGCTTCTCATCTGCAGCGAAGTCGGCAGAGACCAGCTCTGGATCAGTTTTTCGTTTCCTTTTTCTTATGCAGAACATGAAAACAATCCCGCCTGCAAGTAATAAACACAAAATTCCTCCTAGAACACCCGCTATTACATATATCCAGGTCTTGCTTGAGCTTTTTTTACTTGGTGAAGGACCGAGTAGTGGCGGCGAGGGTGGCGGAGGCGGAGGAGACGGCTGTTCCACGACCTGGTTACTTGATGGTTTGTTCTGAAGAGGAACAAGCAGAGTCGTGTTTGGGTATATGGTTGAATCATCAATAGATAGCCCATTCGCTTCTAGGGTTTTCTCTGTCTCAACCCCAAACTTTTGACTGATTATAGAAACAGACTGACCAGATAAAATCACATAACTCAACAAATACTTAACGCCATTATCACTCTGGTTCTTCGTCGGACAAGCACACCTTACAGGAACCGAAAGCCTAGTACCAGAGAATAACAAAGTTGGGACTATCTTACTGTTTTGAGACAGGAGAGCAAGACAGGAAGACAAACCTTGTACAGGGTCATTCGAGATTCCTATAAAGGTATCTCCATGCCTGGAAGTGTATGATCCATTGGCCTGGTAGAACCGACCGGAGCAAGAACAGGTGACGGGGACGAGGACGACCCTGTTTGTCCGAAAGGTTGAATTTTGAGGAACAGAGTTGATTTGGGCGAGCTCTGACGGGTCAGCTCCAACCAGGCCGGAGATGGAGGAGACGGAGTCGAACGGCGGCTGAGATACGATTGTCAGATAAGCCTGGCAGCTCCGGCTAACGCCGTTGCAGATGTACCCAAAGGCGGAAGTAGAGTTATCGGAGGTATTGCTTGAGCGGCCGTCGCAACTGGTGTCCTTCCGGATATACGGCTGCTGAGCTTGAACCAACAGGGAGCTGGAAATCAGGAGAGTACAGAGACAGATCAAGTGTGAACTGCTCATTTCTATTTGCTGTTCCGGAAGAAGATGAAGAATGAATAGCTAAAATATGTAACAGATTACAGAGCGGCGGCTCTTATGGCGAATCCTACGAGTATTCAATTTGGTTACTTGACCCGTGGCTGTTGACTTTTACCAAATACCGTGTCTGCAAGACCTGTCAGTACTGGCAGTGTTGCTTCGTTGACAATGTTATCTTTTTATTTAAGATGAAAAGTGAATTTAAAAAAAACAATAAAAGGTTTTTTTTATAGTTGTTCGCTTGACTATTTTCCATTTTATTTGAGATTAATATAAGAGTGAATTTACAAAATAGGAGTAAAAGATGAGGTAAAAGCAAAAACGGGATTTATTGTTTTAAATTTCTTTAATAGGACTAAATATTTGTGTCTTGACAAAAATAGCCTTAATGAATTGTCGTAACATCATTAGCGCATTGCAGCCAACATCCAAGTCGATATGTGCTAAAATAATCAAATCTGTTGTAACATCATCGGCACATCGTAACCATCCTCCAGCAAGTCTGTTGTGCACATCTGCCACCCTAAGTTGAGTTCATTGCTGCCATCCTCGGATGAAGCTGCCACCATCCTCTGGTGAAGCCGCATCCCTCCAAGAAGTCATTGTAAGGCTTGAGAGAGAATGTCATCTTCATAAGAGTAATGATATAAAAATGACATTTTGCTATAAAAAATATGACATTCTCAAGTGTTAAAGTATAAAATTTTAGAAAAGAAATTATGTAATTTTTTAGATGAAAAATACTGACATCATTTGGAAAACATGTAAAAAAAACTTGTCATTTCTAATAACAAATAGTTATGTCATTCTCAAATAGGCCATAAAAATGCCATAAAATGTCATAAGAATGACATTTTCTTATGGATGTATGACAGTTTCATATTGTCATCCTGATAAAAAAATACTGCCACAAACATGCCAGTTTTTTCAAATAACCAATAATTTTGACATTCTCAGGTCAGAAAAGTGACATTTCTCAAATCAACATAAAAACCATAATTAAATAATTTGAATGTTTTGAAAATAAATTAATCATAATTAATATAAAATTGAAAATCAAATTAAGAGAATAAAAAACAGAGGAGGTGTGAGCACGTCAAGATGAAAAGTGCCCAAAAAGAAAATAGAAGAAGAAGAAGAAAGAAGAGAAGAAGAATAAGGAAGAGGAGGAAGAGAAAGAAAAGGGAAGGAGGGTTACTTGACTTCATCGAAGGAATTGCAGATGCGAAGTGTGATTCCGTAGGAGGAATTGAATAGCTATCGCCGGAAAATGCATATGCCGTCAACTAGTCAAGTGTGGTTGGGTAGCAGTCCGTCTGTGATGGGGGAGAAGGAGATCGCAGCTCCCAAATCGGAAGATGCGGTAGCGTAGATCTAAAGAATAATAAACTTATACTCCTATTTTTGAGTTTTGCTAATGTTTTAGTCTCATTTAGGACAATATCTTTTAATATAATTGTTAAATATAATTGTTTTGAAAAAAATCAAGAATACTCCGGTCTACGTATCAAACATGGCTCCAAACTTGGCAGTAATTATTCATAGTTTCGGAATAAAAATATGACAACCCAATTTTGGAATTTTCAATTTTTTTACCGTGCAGAAGAATGGGATTGGATTACAACCGAAACGTATAGAGAGGAGAGCTCTCGCTTCTCTCTAAAACCTAGCGGCCATCTCCCATCATTGTAGGGGTTGAGATTTTCCGCCGCCTCATCAATATGAGGTTGGAGCAGTAGATTATTCTGATTTTAAGTGTTCTGATGTTTGGGATTGCAACTATGTCAGAGGAGATAACATTGCTGGATGAACAGATTGCAGATGAGATTTTGTATCGGTGTTGTATCATGAAGTCTTGGTTGGCCGCTTCGACGATGATTGAGTTTGTATTCATACATATTGCAATAGCTCGTCCTCCTGCAGAACCACCTCCATACCAGGAAAAGTTTTGCGGAAAGATTTTATTGCAATATTATTTTCTCTTTAGTAGTGCTCAGGGGTGGAGACAGGGAGGGGCTGGAGGTGGCCACGGCCCCTGCAAGAAAAAAAAAAATCTTAAGTATATATGTTATGTATAAATACTTTTAATCTGTAGAAAGTATGTTGATATTTTAAACTTTGGCCCCTTCAATATAAAATTCTTAAGGACCGGCCCCTTTAACCATAAATGTCTGGCTCCGCCACTGGTAGTGCTAGTTTTAGTTTTAGTCAGAGTGGATTTGGTTTGAATGTTTGGATTTTCGGAGTTATTTTGATAGGCATGGTTTCAGATCTGTTCGTTTTAGGTTTAAATTTGCCCGTTGTAGGTTTAGCGAGTCAGGTTGCTTTGTATGAGGTGACAGATTCTATGTCTACTCCTAGGGTTTACGATTGAATCTGTAAAATCTAATCTGAAGATTGTCTTGAGTCAGGTTGCTTTGTTCTTGATTTTAATATAAAGCCTCCTATTTTACGATGAAAAACAAATTTTATCGTGCGGGAATTTCCTTAACATGTTGATAAGATGAATTACTCACATATCGAGAAGTGCTTTATAGGCTATCTTTGGTACATTTTAGCAGGGCCGTCTAATGAATTTGGAGACCCCGGTTCTAAGTGTAAAACCGAGGCCCCAAATTAATATAAATTCTTTTAAAAAATATCAATCCAAATACTTATACTCAATTCAATTGAATACTCATTAAAAAAAACTAAAAGAGTAAAAGGACCAACAAAAAAATCTTGTATTTTTATTTTTCTTCCTTACTAATTGTATTTTATTGATAGTATTAATATATAATATTACCCCGTACTATATAATACTAAAAGGAACTTAAAATTTTGGGGCCCCATAAATTCGGGGGCCCTGTTCTGGATAACCTATTGAACCCCCTAAAAAACGGCCCTGCATTTTAGGACATGTGTAAACCGTAAAGCACCATCATACATACATGTACTTGTCAAGTTTTTAACATTAAAATTTTTTAATGTGAAAACTTGAAAAATAAAATCTTCCAAACCCAGCAACACATCATGTCGATCTTCAACATTTTGTAAATGTTTTGGATTTCACCTACCCGGTAAATCACTCTATATAAATAGAAAAAACATATTAATACAGCTCATTTTCATTGAGATTTTAGGACTTTTAGTAGAAGGGCAGAAAGATTCAATCATTCAATAAAAAAAAGGATGACACCCCATCCTTGAGGGCCCCCCAACACCGACCGGACGGCACGATGGGAGGATGTAAATTGGACTATAATCATTCAATAAAATAAATATAGGAGGTTTCGACTTCAACCAACAAATGTGCTGAATCTCCCCAGCCAGACGTGAGACGCCCCCACACTCATGAAGGACAAAATGGTGAAAAATAAATCATCAAATGATCTAAAACAATTTCTAACTTAGGGTCTCGTGTGCACAAAGAGCCACTACATTGGATGAAACTCTTCTCACACTATCACTATTATTAGAAATTGAAGTCGAGACCTCAACCAACTGTCTCACACGACCATCGTTGAACTACTTGTGCGAGTGAGATGTTTCGACTTCGACATAAATGGTGGGTGATGATTTTATGACGTGGTAGAATCGTTGGCGTGTCCTCTACCCATGACAAATTAATTTACTGACTCAACATGCTAATCTGTCTTTTGAGATTTAGAAGGTGATCTTCCCAGTGCTTACATTTATTTTTAATTGCTCAGCATTGCCGGAAAAAATCTCATACTTTCCCGCTTCGTAAATCGCAAAGTTAAGATATACACTAAGAAATTAATATAAACATGAGAGCACATGATTTAAATTCTCCAATATGGAGATTCTTCCACTATACAAAAGAATAGTATGATTTTTTTAATGAACGAAAGTTTTATTAATGCAAAAATAAAAAATGAGAGTACAAGAAAGAAAGCCGAAAAAAGGATCTTACCTAAAAGCCAACCCGAATTACAACATATGAAAAGCTCCCTAAAAAGCATAGCTCCCTAAAATATCATAGCTCCGTCAATATTGCCGAGCTCCATGCGTGACTGCGATCTCGTTCTCATGAGATGGGACCGATCATTTCCATGAGAGTGATCCTCACCCAACCTGAGAAGATCCATCTCAAAGTTAGAATCAAATTTACTTGGATCCCTCGAGCCCGTGGAGTTGCCAAAGACGTATTTGTTGATGTAAAATCTTTCATCAAATTAAAAGCTTTTGTAATCCCTGCCAGAAACTGTTTAATTCCCATTCCATTTCGTCCTTCAGGAATAAATAACGATTCGCCACCCTTTTTGATAAGGCGAAAGAAGCCGCCAAAGAAGTTGACATCATACAAAAGGAGCAGACAACTTTCCATCTCAAGCTTATTACATGACCAAGTATCAAAGAGAAGTTTGGGAATGCTGCTTATCAATGATGTTACAAAATTATTTCACTCAACGGTGGTTCACTCAAGCTTGAAGATAAGAACTTCACAAGCTAACTTTCTTCTCTCTCAGAAAGGTTCTATAACTCTCTAGCTTTCTCTTGCTAGGATGAATAGGAATGGAGGCTCTTACTCCTATTTATACTACCCCACCTCCATAATGAGTGGTGGAGATGGTTCTCTAGAATGATCTACACATGACTACTTATTCTAGAGAATTCCAAGGAATCTCTACACCTCTTCATTCCCTTCTATATATTTCCATACTCTTCCATAAGGTTCCAGAAAGCTCCCCACATCTCCATAATATTCCAGAGGATTCCACACAATTCCACAAGTTTTTAGAGAGTTCTAGACTTTTCTAAGATTCTCCGGAACGTTCTAGAAAATTTTACACTTCTATAGAAAGCTATAGAATTTTTTAGAACCTCTTCAATTAAGGAGGGATCCAACAAGAATCACATACATGACCGAAGCAAGTACATATTGCTTAGTATACTAATTTTTTGTCATCTTTCTGTTATTTTTAACAATAAAGTTATGTATAGTAACAAAAGTAGGAATTTGAATAAAAAATGTGCTAAACAAACAAATTGATGGTACAAAATTGCGAGAAAAATTGAATTGACTCGGAGTCCATTTGGTAACACTAAAATCGGCTAAATTGGCTGATTTTGCTGAAATTTATGAAGTTCTAGATGAAGTGGTTGTATTGGCTGATTCTGTTGATTCATGAAAAAATTATATTTAAAATATTTGTTATACTCCCTCCGTCCCGCAAAATAGTTCCCGGTTTCTTTTTTGGGCCGTCCCAAAAAATAGTTCCTCTTTCCGCTTTTGGAAAGTTTTGTGTGACTCACATTCATTTATCTTTTTCTTACACAACCACAACCATACATTTCTATTTTATTCCCAGTTTCTTAAACTCCGATCCAAGTCAATGCGGGAGCTATTTTATGGGATGAAGGGAGTAATAAATAAAATAAAAACTTATATGAAAAAATAACTAAAATGATCATCTACATTAACTTCAGCCAATACAACCAGAAAAATAACTCCATCTTTACCTTTTCTGCTTATTACATAATTCAGCGTGCGAAATTAAAAGTTACGTGCAGTTGGAAACATGTGTTAAAATTGCATTAAATGATAATTTTGGGGCAATTTTTTTGAGTGGGGTCCACTTCTGATTAGGGTCGGGCCAAAGTGGTTTCAGATTGTTCTTGCTATGGGCTACAATTCGATATATGGCACACTCAAAACGGCTTACGGGTGGATGAGAAATTGATTCTCGAAATTTGTTCGTTGGAATGGAAAAACTGGGAAAAAGGATGAGTTTCTAGTGTGCTATTTCCCACACCAGAAAACTCAAGGGAATTTGAACCCCTTATAAAGGGAAACCCCCCTTAAGGAGTTAAGATTCCTTAGGGTAAAGGCTCTCTTTCGCGCGCAGGGGGGGTGCGAATCAGATCCCGAAACGGAGAAGAAAAACCGCGACTTGCGAGCGCGGGCGACCTACGGACACGAATGTCGTCTAAAAATCTATCTCTCAAGAGATACAGTTTATTTTTGTTTCTTCCTGTAATGTTTCTTTTTTCCCAATTGTGTGCTGTTCTGATCGCTCCAGAACAGAAGACGTATGGGCTCTTCTACTCGTTGGCCTTCTGTCCGAAAACAGAAGACATCGGGTCTTCTGTCCATTGTGGCAACATAAGGCGTTCTGGTCTTCTGTCTGTTGTGGCAACATAAGGCGTCCTGGTCTTCTGTCTGATCGCGTACTGAACCGTTACAGCAATAAATGCCAAACGTTCTTATCTTTTAATGAAGCGTTCAATGGATAGTTCATGGACGATTCAATGTCCAATGGACTGGTCATTGATGTCCAACGTTCATGTCCATTAATTCACCATTTACACACAACAAATCCTCTTACATAATGGTTGACAGGTGGTTTGCAGCAACACACGTTTTTACACATTCCTCACGTATTTCTGAGCTCTAAAACACCTTCAGCATTCCGAAAATATTCTCAGTGTTCGACTGTGTTTCTGTTTGCTGGAACTTTCATTTGTGTGCTCAAACATTAATTCGTAGTCATCGTATCCTATGAAACGGTCGTTGCAACGCTCCTAGCACCGTGAGAGGCGACGAATACATTTTAAGGATATCGTGCGTAGCACGAGTTTTGACTAATTTCTGCTTCATCTTATTTATGTTTTTCTTTCGTCATTTTAATTAATTTATTTTAATTAATTTTCTTTATTTTTTGAAACACACCCAACACGTGCTCGATAAAAAATTGGCTGATAAATCGCATAAGTCGAAAAAGGGGTGGGCTTTAAGTACACTTATTATTAAATTGTTTGTAAATAAGTTGATTGATAATTACATTTATTTGAAAAGTAGCGGTCCAACCGTCCAACTAAGAGATGAAGGGAGACAAGATTTATGATGTGCCCTCATTGTTTGGCACGTCACTGATTTGCATAGTACTCCGTATATAAAATTGACATGATTGGTATATGCCACTTTGTATTGTGAATATCCCTGTCTGTGATAATGATTTTTTGTAAAATATAAGGAGTAAACAAAAAGACATTATTGGTGTAGTAAAAAAGAAAGCTATAGTAAAAATTAAAATACAACTCAAAAAAGAAAATGTAACAAACATATTTCAATACCAAGGAATTAGATAGTAAAAATAAAAATAAAAAACGTGATATTATTCAGGTTAAAAACATGGCTCTTTCCAGAGCCCCACATTTTTAAGAATTTAATAACACCGCCGCCACCACACCACTCATGCTCTCTTCTATCACTAGATCTCTTCAACTCAGTGAAGCGCATTCTACTGCATGAACCCCAATACCCTCAGACCCCAAAGTACATAGACCCATATCATGGAAAGGTGGCTGCTTTCGCCAGTAGCGGCGGCGCACTGTGTGAAAGAGGAGAAAGCATGCGTGGGGTGGGTGTATGAGCATTTGGGTGACTGTCTTTGCAACTTTAGAGACGAGCTTTCCTTCGGATTGGGTGTGGTGAGCTTCCTCTTCTGGGGCGTCGCTGAAATCCCTCAGATTGTCACCAACTTTAAGACCAAGTCCAGCCATGGCATCTCCCTTCTTTTTCTCCTCACTTGGATTACAGGGTATTTCTTCCTTCTTTCCCCCCTTCTTCCAATTCTCCTTATATATGTACCCTTGTTATATTGCTTAGTTACATGTTTTTGTATGTTTTGATACAGTGACATATTCAATTTCGTAGGCTGTCTTCTTGAGCCTGCAACGGTATGTTTATCTGCATGTTTGAGATATGTTTCAAAGCTAGTTACTCCCTCCGTCCCTCTTTTATCTCCTCATTTGACCGGACAAGTAAATTAAGATAGTGGGATTTGTGTGGTGGAGAGTTGTGTGTAAGAATGATTTTGAACCACAAATTCTTTGCTGGGAAAGTGAATTTTGGAACGTACGAAAAAGGAAAGTTTGAAGATAGTTCAGGGACGGAGGGAGTAACAGTTTTATGGGTTTGCGGTTTTCACCAGACTTTTTTATAGAATGTGTGTCCTGCTTTCCAAATCATTAAAAGAAATCGCCCTATTAGGAGTACAGAACAAGTTGGTTTCCTTGTACTGTATTTTTACAAATTAGGAATAATTACTTTCCGGAAACAGTCTCTCCCTGCTTTAGTACGGGGTAAGGCTGCGTACATCCGACCCTCCTTTACCCCACCGTAGGTGGCAGACTTTGTGGCACTAGGGTAATCATGATGATGAGGAATAATTACTTTAATCTTGAAGCCATATTGACAGATTATACTGTCTTATTAATGTCTATGGGAGTATGATTTCAAGATTTCCATACTCAACTCCTTTTTCGAGAAAAAATATAATACTCTAATTCAGGGAAAACACCTTATGTTTACTCCTATTTTGGGATTTCTTATCATTAATACTTGCACTCTAAATATTGAAGTTTATCCCTCACTTCTTCCAAATTGAAGTTTTGAGCCCCTTTTAACAGACTTTTCGAAATCTGGGTGCAAATATTAATGATTTTGAAGATGAGGTACAAACTCAAATTGAAAAGAAATGAAGGATGCAAAATCCAATTTTTCCTTTTATTTGGAGTAGGGTAGGTATAAATTTTTAGGGTGCAGCCCACATCAAACATTCAAGGGACATGAATATAAGTGTCCAGCTAACTTCATTCATATGGACCAAGCAGTGGAAATAGACAAGTGTACTTTAATGAACGTATTGATGCATGGATTTATGCATTATGCATATGCTCTTAAACAAAATAATTTAGTCTGTTATTTTTATTGAAAATGACTTTGTTTTGATGTACTAAAAAATTATACCCCATGTCTCAAGAGAATAATAGTACAATTTATGGTTTTGGGGAAATAAGTTTGTTAAAAGGAGCATTCTATGCCTTTAAAATGGTGGTAGATGATGGTGACTAGCATTTTTCTCTGACATGCTCTTCATACTTTCTGCATGCAGTTGCCAACCCAATTGTATACTGCTCTGGTAATTGTCGATGTTCCCAACTCCTAATTCAAATCAGAAGTGCATCACAATGTTAATCTGGTTATCATTTTTAGCAGCTCTATACAGTTACTACTGTGATACTTGTGCTCCAAAGCTTGTACTATGATTATCTGTACAATTGCTTGAAACACAAGGATGTCATTTCAAACCAACAGGTAAGATTGGAAAATTGGTTCTATCCTTTGTATGCATTATTCCTTATCTTTAGCTGAAGATGTTGCCTGGTTCTTGGATTAATAGATTGCTGATGTGAAGAAGCCTCTTATGCCGCAAAAATCTGGTGTCTCGGGCATTGCGATACCTAGTGGCACTGGCAGAGCATCACACAGGGTTGAGTATTACTACATGTGAGGATATGCTCTCCTTTCTTGCCAATGATTTGGTTGCAATAGCAATGGCCTTTCTGGTTTTAATGCTACCTAAATTATGGTTATTTTATTATCATTTATTATTAACAATAGTATATTAATTATAAATATTGTTATTGTTATTCTCATTATATCTATGCAGGTCTGCACGATCATTGGCAGGCAGTGCAACTCCTCCGTTTAGGAGTAATTTATGGCCTGTTAGAAGTGGACCTCCGGCTCTGGATACTGAAAATGATGTCCCTTCGGATGATGAAAATGCGGAGGCAGCATCCAAGAATTCAGTTACCCGTGCTAAGGCTATTCCACGATCTGTAAGTGCCACCTCTTCTCTCTGCAGTTATGTTATTGCAGTGAGTTTGATTTAGAGGGGACAGGAAATTCCAACAATCTATAATATGAGTATTGTAGATATTCAGTGGTGTCAAGCAGTTAAAGTATGTGTCATTATGAAAAAGTATTGTGTAATCGAGATGACGTGTGAACGTGTCGGACGGTAGAAGATGTTTAAAGGTTTTTGTTGTATATTGGCTAAATCTGAAATAACAAATCCAAATATAATAAACTTTTAGGATGAAACCCCAAAACGTTATAATAATAAGCCAGATTGGTTGTGTTCACTGTTCAAGTTGAGAAAACATACGCGGGCAAGAGAAGTCTAGGTCTTAGACTGGGGTTTTTTATTAAGGAGGGTTTAACTCACCTTATTGAAGAATATATCTGTTACAGGCAGGTTATGGTGCATTTTTGGCTACCTCAGTTAATATACCTCACCAAGCTAAGGCCTTAATGTCTACATATGTTGCTTTCGGTGGAAGGAAATTACTGCAGGCATGAACTCATTGAACCCGAATTCATTTGTTCACTGAAAAGTTCAACTAGCATCTTCAACTTTAGTTTTAGCTTATCGTCATGTCAACGTATTTTTTTCTTTTTAGGGAAATGACGCAGATCACAGTGCTACTGGAGAGTGGTTGGGATGGATGATGGCTGCTATCTATATGAGTGGCAGAATCCCACAGATATGGCTAAATGTAAGCGCTAACGATCAATACCTTTAAAGCACTTGGTGCTTGTTTAGTCGCAATATGCATGGTATATGTAGATTTAGGCAGAGTCAAAGTGGGGGAAAAACCTAAGCATCCAAAGAGGGTCTGCCGGTCTGGTTCTTAGGCAGTGATTAGTTGCGGCTAAACAAAAGTTTATGCCGAGTGTAATCATGGCTAGCAAACAGCAAACCAAAGTGGTTGCCTATGAAAAACAAAGTTGGGTTTTTCCCTATAGTAATATTACTAATGCAAAGCTATTGGACAAAAATATGGCTACATAGGACTTGGAGTCACTGAAAAACATCATGGTCACTGTATAGTAAAACAGAAAATCATCATGCTCACTACGGTCACTGCAAAAACACTACCATGACCACTGCATAGTAAAACTCACATTTTTGTACATTAATTTTGTATGTTATATACTCATATATGTGTCATTATTTCTTGTTCTTTTGACAAATTGCTTTACCTTCACCAATGTAATTTCCTTGTTCTAACAGATAAGAAGAGGGAGCGCGGAGGTAATGCCCTAAAAATACTCTAAAGCCAAACTGTTGTGCTTGTGACTTCTGGATCACACAGCAAAAGTGTCTTGCATCATGCAGGGATTGAACCCATTTATGTTTATCTTTGCACTTGTTGCAAATGCCACTTATGTGGGAAGGTAAGCTCACATTCCGTGCTCACTGTCCAAAACTGCCATTTTTGCCGCTCTCCATTCTCTCATCCAAATTACTTGATGCAGCATTGTTGTGAGAACAACGGAGTGGGATAAGATTAAACCCAACTTGCCGTGGTTGTTTGATGCTGCTGGCTGTGTCATGCTTGACTCATTTGTATCCTTTATCTCCTAGTAGATCTGTTTTTTTGTTTTCGTTGGAGCGTAGAAAAGGGTGAAGGTATACAAGATACTAAACTGTTCAGCCACCATCATCTGTTCAACCTTAACTGCACTGACAGATCATATCACAATACATTTACTACAGGTATTTCAAAAAGATGGCCTCTGTAGAAGAGAAATGATATGGAGATTACACTGAAGAAGTGAAGTGAGAAAATAGTGAAGATGTTATTTATTCTAATCTAAGTTGAATTTATATACTAGGCTCCAAGTTATGCTGATTAACATGTGTTTTGCACTCTTTTTCTCACTTGTTAGACAAATTGTTGGAAGAGTTTCCGATGAACATACAAATGCACACTGTGAGGTTGCGTAGTGTTAGACTGTTTGCCGAAGTAGATGCTATGCTGAATATTTCAATGGTCAAGTTTAAGTGCATGCTTTACGTGCTTGGGTGGAATCCCACATGGGATAGGAGTCGTTACTATCATAGTTACTATTCATGTTGTTATTTAGTATCGTCATTTCCTAGTGTGTAGCTATTTGTTAGCAGTAGTTATTTCCCATTATTTGTATTTTGCCAAATATATGTATCAGTTTTAATAAAAAAAGGCAGATTTTGCTTCGGCCAAACTATTCTTCTGAAGTTCATCCTCTTCTTTCTGGTGAGTACATCTCTGAGGATTCACCAGTTTCAGCATTTTCTTTTTAATTCCCAGAATTTAGGAGTGCTAGTTGTCTCTGGAACAGGCAAAGAGAACTTGTTCAGACTGGCCGGCTTTGGTTCAAGTTCCTCCAAAATAGGACCTGGAGTCTGTACTACTGGCTCGTAGCCGTTTAAAACTTTAAATTGGCTAAGGATCTGCATGTTCATTTTTATGCAACCTTTCAAATTCAACTAGGCTTTAAGGATCCCTCTTCATATCTGTTTGGCCCTACCCCGTACCCCCACCCTTACACCCTACCCTCACGACTTTACCCTCTACCCCTACTCCTCTACAACCCTCATAACCCTACCCTACTCGTAAGGGTGGGTCGGGGTCGGAGTGGAGTCGAGGTAGGGTGAATATAATAATAGTTAATACATCTACAGGGCTACCGTAAGAAACAATTGAATTGACAATATGAATACAAAGTTTTGATATAAATTCATCGAGAATTTGATTTAATGGCAAAATATGGATGCGCTAAGAGCATCCACATTCCACAATGCTAATGTTTTTTGACCTTCTTCTCTCTCTTCCACATCATTTTCCACAAAACATTCAATCCCCTTTAACGTATCACATTTTCTTCTCAATATGGTGACCCAAATCACTTAACATTTGTGCACTCTCTCCCAATTTTTAGAATATTCCACCATTATTAATTTGAAAAAAGAAATATAAAATCTACATTTGGCCCATTATAATTATTTATTGATGGCATTGTATCTAGGTAGAGAACGAGTTGGATCCATTTTCAGAGCATAAATATTCTAAATAGATCAAATAATATGCGAGACAAATAAGTAGTAAATTTCGAAGTGACTAAATATATCCTGCATTGATGTCTATTTATAGAGATAAAAAAATCTATTTTTTGGTATAACTTTTTTTAAAATAAATTAAATTTAATGAATAATAAATGAAATCAGAGAGTTGGAGGATATGTGATGAGGTTGGTGGATATCTTGATGGGGAAGAGAAGCCATCCGTTCTCGTGATAATCTTTATTCTAAATAAAAAACCACATGATCATCTATAATTGGTTAGTCACAATTTTTTTTTGTTAATCTCATTCTTAAGCTCCCATTTTGATCATCATTGACCTTTCATAGTGGGGACTAAGTGAGATCAATTTTATTTTTTGATTCCCAACCACGCAGTCGATTGTGAGTGAGATTTGAGAACAATTCGTAGCTTTGTGCCAATGATTATACGGAGTAGTTTGGTTGAAGCTCTTTCTTGGAAGTCAGTTTTGGTATAGCCCTTTCCATACGGCTAACCATTTACCCCATACCAACCTTGTGTTCACCTACTCCCTTTTCAACGGTTCAACCATTTGCAATTTCTTCCGCGCGTAAATAAGCATATTGATGGAATGCTACGTAATCTATCGTAGGGGTGGGATTTTGGAACCAGGAACCGTAGAACCGATTGGAATCGAACCGTAAACAACATCTAAGAACCGAACCGTTAACAATTAATGTCTCATTTGTAGGAACCGAACCGAAGTGAGTTATAACGGTTCGGTTCCCGGTTCCTATAAAAAATATGTGCATAGAACCGTTAAGGAACCGTTATTAAAAAAATAAAAAATAAAATAATATTAGTAGTAGTAGTAACAATAATAATAATAATAGCAATAATAACCACCACCACAACAACAATAATAAAACAATATAAGATATTTAACTAACAATTCTAATTTAATCAACGGAAAAGAAGTAATAAATATTGTACATGAGGTTGATATAATACATTAAACTCCTTTCTACAAATCAAGTTTTGTTCCATCACATAAATTTAATAAATATAAAATAACCCAAATAACTTGTAGTTGATTGCACATATTTTACTTTACTATTTTCATGATATTTCTAATTATTAGATTTATTATGAATCAATAGAATGTAATAATGTTTTTTATATCTATAAATGCAAACTCAATGTCTTTTTTTTATGTTTTGAAAGACTTGAAGTAGGTGTCCTATTCTTGCTACTATGATGACGAGTAACCTTCATCGCTCCGACACTACAACGACTTTTTATGTTTCATTTATTACATGAAATTTAAATCACTTTTGTTCTATTAAGTGTTCAAAGTTCATTAGTTAAGTTTGAGATTTGATGTTTGAAGTGATTAGAGCTTCAAATAAAATTTTAATACTCGTGTTTTGAATTTTCGACGTGTTTATGTTGTTTGTAGAAAGTAAATTATGCGTTAATTCTTAGACGAGAAAAAATTATTCTAGGAACCGGTAAAAGGAAGAACCGAACCGTTTACTATCGGTTCGGTTCCATAACGGTTCTTGATTTTTAATATAGGAACCGAACCGATTTCATTAGTTAAAACTTTTATAACGGTTCCACTCATTTTGAGTAAGAACCGAACCGGTCCCAGCCCTAATCTATCGTCGTTTCAAATTAGTCGAAATATCCTTGGGAAATGTTAGGGGTTTGAAGGGAAGGGAGGAGAATCTTTCAAATTAGTCATCATTGAAAAGGAGGAAGAAGGGAAGTCAAGAAAATCATTCTTCTTGTTTGTGTTTGAGAGTGTTATTATAAATTGAAAAGAAATGGATTATAGAAGAATTAGAATTAAAATAACTTCAAATATATGAAGAACTCAAATAGTTAAATTGATATTCATATTAAATTGAACTAAAATTTCTTCCAAATATCTCGATTTCAAGGAACAAAAAACGGACCATTTGAAGATCTTTAAAAAAGTCATAAAAAGTTAAGAACTCTCTAGAATCATTCTTTTTAATACGTAGTATTATTAACTCCAAGCAAGAAAGATGAGGTCTAGACCCTTCTAATACTTCCTTCCCTTTCAAAATATAACTCAAAACATAACCTTAAGAAGTCCGTACACAATATACAAAATATATATTCCGCTCTTTTAAATATCTTAATGGTTTAGTCTTTATGTGGTTAGTTTATGCAATAAACATTTGTCATATTTAAATGGAATACTTGTTCTAGTTGTATGTTCTTTTTCCAGTCATAGTTTAGCTGTCACGCCCCGGACCGCATCCGGGCCACGTAGACAACCGCCGCACAACCCAATAAGAACAAAGTAGTTCATCCTTATTAAATCATACAAGGCGTCCGTTAAGTTCTATTGCCAAACCGATTAGTAAACCCATACAATCAACATCAATATATATTAGTCAAACAAATGCGGAAAATAGGATATGTTTGATACTTAGCCACACGTTGCAAATACGGGCACGCAGGCCCCCAAATGTTTTAATAGAAAACATTGTTAAAAATATCCATGACCAGTTTATCAGTTTTGAAGAAGAATGGAAGCACGAACCACGTCTTCCTCCTCGATCAATCACCCTAGGCAAAGGTGCAGGTAGTAGGACTCTAGCCTTAACCTGAAAAAATGTGAGGGCCCCCGAAGGGGTCAGTACTCCATAGAAGTACTAGTGACAAGCAGACTATATGAGGAATAACTAATGTTTCAGACACGAGACCCAAAAATAGGGTGATAAATATAAGTATAAGTGTAACCATTGTTACCCCACTCACAAGATGATACTTACTGTATATACTTGTAAATACTTGACCCGTAGGTCATTTCCATTTAAAAGAGTCTTTTAGGGATAAGGTAATTACCCAACCTTTACCATTCAATCCCGAGTTTCAGGAGTGTTTACCCTCCCGGGGATGCTCAACCCCAACCGAGTTTTAGGATCATTTACCGTCCTGAGGATACTCAACCTCAACCGAGTTTTAGGATCATTTACCGTCCTGAGGATGCTCAACCTCAACCGAGTTTACTGTCCTGAGGATACTCAACCTCAACCGAGTTTTAGGATTGTTTACCGTCCTGAGGATACTCAAGCTCAACCGAGTTTTAGGATCATTTACCGTCTTGAGGATACTCAACCTCAACCTTAATCCTCACCAACCCTAACCTGGATATGGCTAACCTTGTATTCACTTAACTATGGACAATACCTAGTCCTATAGTCATATAATAATCCCTAGTGACCAACGTGGGCGGGTCCCACTTGAACGGCCCACGTTAACCTGCTCAAAACTGTCTGTTTTGAGCATAACCCAACACCTGGTCGGGTATCCAATCTTACCCGGTCGGGTAGGGCGGGGCAGTAGCCCCTGGAACCAACTTTACTTGAGACCCGGTCGGGTCCATACCCATACCCGGTCGGGTCTAGTGTGGCAGTGGCTTCTGGAGCCATTTTTAATCAATACCCGGTCGGGTATTTACCCATACCCGGTCGGGTATCACCCTTGTCTCGGCGGTCAACGCCCGTTTGACCGCCCAAACGAAGTCCGATTAACGTGAAATTTTATACACATGTACTTCTTGTCGTCCTTGATCCAAAAATACCATTTTGGATCCCTGGAACATCGTACATAATATGTTATCACATTTTAAATCATCAAACATACATAACATGCTTTTCAACTATGTTTTATGGTTAAACATGGCATAAGCAAATACTTGATTATCTTTAATCATTCCATAAAACATATTTTTGATTACTTTAGGTAATCTCATGCCTCACGCAAAAGTTATAAAGCATATAGCCGTCTTCTCACCTTAAAAAAAGTTTATGAAGTTCTAGCCTTTCTTATTGAGCTCCGGTGAAACTCCGGCGACAACTCCGGCGACCATTTCAACTCCGTGAAAGTTCTTGGAATACCTTATACAAGTTAATAACAAGGTTTTATCATCATAAAACCCATATCAACACAACTAACCTCTAAAAGGTTATTTTCCGGCAAACCCGTCCATTTTGCTCTCTAAGTCCGTTCCTGGACTTAGAACCTCCTTTCAAACCTCATTCCACACCATTCAATGTGTAGAACTATTCTAGGAGCATGAAGTATGATTAAAGAGAGGAAATGAGATTAGTGAAGTCATTACCTTATTAACCACAAGTTTTCCTCCTAACTTCCTCCTTTCTCTTCTTCTTTTTCCTTTCTGCTCCCTTCCCTTGCCTTGTGCGAAAATGGAGATGGAAATGGTGTTTTAGCAAAGTCTCTCCCCCTTTGATTGAGGTCTGGGTCGAAATGGGTGAGGTGTGGGGGTGAGGGTAGCTTCCTTTCTTGGGCTTATTCACAATCATATGAGGGAGAAGGTCCCCTCTTCTTCTCATTTTGTCTCTCAATCACTTCTAGCTTCAATCAGCCATATTAGGTGCGGCTCTCCTGGCTCTTGCAAGGCCAAGGTCGTGGGGTGGCCCCCACTTTGATGGGTGGTCATCCCTTTGTGTCCCCAAGTGTATACTTGGTCCCGAAAGTTGTATTTTCCGGACTGTTTTAACTATATTTCGTTTTATCGGATAAAATGAAATATCTCTCCTTCTTCCAATTATTATGGGATATAAGAATGAATGTATATTCCCCAACTTTTAATTTGGTGGTTCCCATAATTTATTATGGCTTTTTATCTGTTAGTACTCCGGTACCGATAAATGAGCTTTATATGCCCTATTGGTTACTCGCCTAATTTATATGGTCCAACAAGGATATCCACCATTATACACATATTATCTTGACCCAAGAGAATATAATATGTGGTCCCGATAATATCGGGCGGCCCCCACTTCCGGTGTGGGCCCCTCGTGAATTCTACCATTCGCGTAAAAAGAAATGATAAAAATTTACAATTACGTAAAATGCGTTTATTCATTTCTCAGGGTTCAATACATAATTTGGTAAAGTACAAATACTTGGGGGCGGTGTTACATTAGCGGAATGAAAATCAGTTAGAAGGTAGGTGCAATGCCTATTTGAGAATCAGGATTAGCTCAGATATAGGCCGACCTCTCAAGAAAGGGACAAAACTTCGAAAGGGCAGTAAGGGTTTTGTTTTTGTTTTGGATGGACTTTAAATATGACAAACTGCCAAGTTTTTATTTTGTTTATGGGTTTATCGGTCACACAGATAGGTATTGTCCGATGGCTTATGAGTTATGAACTCAGGGATGGAAGGGGGGGGGGGGGGGATTTTGTCCAACTCGGGGAAAGAACTTCACAAACTTTCATTTCTCGATTGTCCCAAACAAATCACTTTCTCTTTTAATCAATCAATTTGGGGCTTCTGAAATTTCTATCTCTTCTACGCAAATTTCTATCACACATTTTTACTTTATTATTTTATGGCCAATAGAACTTGTCAATCTAAACAGACAAATGGAGTATAACACTAGAACTGCAAGTAAACCATGTCTAATTCTTTAAACACAATTCACCCCTTCTTGTGTATTTCAACATAGGAGTGTAATAGATACAAATATATGAATGGGATAAAAATATAAAAAAAGGAGAGAAATTGATAAAGTAAAATAAAATGGCCCAAAATGGGAGCTAAAAAAATAATGGAATATAATAGATGCAATATACATATGATCTTTATAATAGATATATTTAATTATGTACTAAAAATACATTGCAAAGTGATGCGGAGTATTTTGATGTTTTACATTGGAAAATAGTATAATGTTTTTTTGGCATAATATTATTTGTTTTAAGATTTCACACTCATAATGTACAAAACAATTTTTTTACAATGGAAAAAAATACACCTAATACGGAGTACATCACACTCAGCCTTTGCGATTATCGAATTTTAGTTAAACTAGTTTTTACATTTTAGAATATCCTCCGTATTCATTTCATCATCGTATCGACAGCCCTCCAAAGTTTCGCAATTAAAGGAAACTGCGTGGAATTGACTCCTTCCGCTCAATTTTGTTGGCGGTGTTCCCGTCCGGGAGAACGACGAGAGCATTGCCGGCGGCGATCGACAATGATTCAGAGCCTCGTATATTTCCTGTCGGAGCACCCTTCGATTCTCACCTTCCGTTGGAGCCACAGCAAATTGTGGGCCAGCACGTGGTCGTTCGTGTTCGCCGCAATCGCCGCCTATGTCGGCTCTTCCCTCCTCCTCCACCTCCTTGTCCTCCTCCTCTTCCGCCACCGCCGCCCCCTGCCTCTGGGCCCGATCCCCGCCCTCCACTCCCTCGCGATGGCGCTAATCTCCCTCACAATCTTCGCCGGGATCCTCCTCTCCGCCGCCGCAGAGATCCGCGACACCAGGTGGTTCTGGCGCCGCTCCAAGACCACGCCGTTCCAGTGGCTCCTCTGTTTCCCCCTCGGCACGCGCGCCTCCGGGCGCGTGTTCTTCTGGTCGTACGTCTTCTACCTCTCCAGATTCCTCCACACGCTCCGGACATCCTTCACCATTCTCCGGCGCCGGAGGCTCTCCCCGTTCCAGATCTTCAACCACTCGATTCTCATCTTCATGTCATTCCTCTGGCTGGAATTCTCCCAGTCCTTCCAAATCCTCGCGATTCTGCTCACCACATCCATCTACTCCGTCGTGTACGGCTACAGATTCTGGACGGCGATTGGGCTGCCGAGCGCGTGCTTCCCGTTCGTGGTGAATTGCCAGGTGGTCCTCCTCGGCTGCAACCTGCTCTGCCACGTCGGAGTTCTGATGCTTCATTTCTTAAAAGGCGGCTGCAATGGAATCGGGGCATGGGTTTTCAATTCCGTCCTCAACGCCGCCATTCTGCTGCTGTTCCTCAATTTCTACGTCAAGATGCACCTCCCCGAGAGAAAGAGAAACGTCGCCGGAAAAAATGGCTTCCCGGCAGTCGAACAATCTAGAATGTTTGACTCGGTCTTCCAACCCAAGACAAAGGAATGAGCCCGGTTTCACTAGCTAGCTAAGCTACAGTACTTTGTTGCCTCGGACAATCTGTATTTGATGTTTGTCTATGCCTCGATCAATTGCTCTGGGATTGGATTATTGTAATAATAAAAATCCCATTCATACATTTTCTGGATTGGATTATTTATTTACTCTGTTTAGTGTTTACGTAGTTTATTAGGTTGTATATAAATACTTTTGTATATATTCGTATTATTTAGTAATCTAAGATGAGACTTGAGTAATACGGAGTAATAAAGTTAGATGATCATGGAAATTATTTGAGCAAGTTCACTTGAGGGAACACAAATGTACTCTCTCCGTCTTAATGAACTTCTCAGTTTGACTTCAAACAGATTAAGAAAATAAATGTGACTTTACTATGGAGTGCACTTTTTTGCACTATTCAAACACGGTTTGACACTGTCTGGCACTGTTTGACACTTTTTTGATGTAGAAAATTTTGAAGTGTGAAATTAATTTCGAGACTGCACGAAAAAGAAAGTGAGAAGTTCATTTTGGGACGGAGGGAGTGTAATATAATAATGGCTTTGCTACCTAGTAAGGAACCTAGCTGTATTGATATTCGCATCTATTGTTTATTTTTATTTCCCTTGAAATTTGGGGTTATGCTGATATATAATGAGTATATATAGTAGTACCTTATTATTTAGGGAAAAGGTGCAAACAGGCCCATGTACTAACCAAAAAAGGTCAAATAAGCCCTTATTTATGAGGTTCTATCCGGCCGTCGCCATTTGGGGTGGTTCCCGGTGGAATTTTTTGATGAATTTTTTTGATCATCTTATTCATTAAGTCTAGTTTACTCATACCAAATTGCAGCTAAAACTTCAGTCGGGAAGGCATTCAAATGAATTCTTGAAAATAACTGCGCAGTTAGAAGCACAGTTATCTTCAAGAATTCATTTGAATGCCTTCCCGATTGAAGTTTTATCTGAAATTTGGTATGAGTAAACTAGACTTGATAAATAAGATGCTCAAAAAATTTCATCAAAAAATTCCACCGGGAACCACCCGAAATGACGACAGCCGGACAGAGCCTCCTAAATAAGGGCTTATTTGACCTTTTTTGGTTAGTACATGGGCCTATTTGCACCTTTTCCCTATTATTTAATCTCAAAGTTTTTACAGTAATGACCTTTCATTCTATTCCCTATAATATTCAAGACTTGCACTCTTCTCCTATACGAAGAAGTATAAGGCATTAAGGCCAAGGCTCTTCTCACTTTTCTTGCATTCGACAAGTGGCTAGTGAAGAGAGGCAGAACAGGCAGGGTTGAGCTAGAGGCTGAAAGATCCTTTTCTTAGACACAGAGGCTAGAAACGTGAGAGGTGTCAGGTGTGTACGATTTATCTTTGTCATTAGTTTATTCCAAATTCGACATGTATTGTGAATGTTTATAAGATAAAAAGAAGCTATCAATTAAGTATGCGTTTATATTCAGAGAGTTAGAGCTTTGTTAACTAACTACTCTTCTCATTATTAAAAACTACACCCTTCCCCTATTTGATGCCTAGTCTCCTCATTTTCTTTGAGGCCATGTTAGGTCGGTGAATGATTTGTGTGTGTTTGGTTATAAGAAGTATGGAGAAAGAAGAGGTAAGTCAAAGAATGGAAAAAATTTCATGGTTTAAGAAAAATCTATTAAGAGATTTTGAAAGCCCAAATCTCATGGCTTTCAAAATCTTCATTTCCCCTCAATATAAACCGCCAAATCGGGGTATTTCGGAGTAAAAGATGTTTATAACGGAAAATATATAATATTAATTGACAAAATTAGCCCTCATTTTTCTCTTGCGTTGATCGACAAAAAAGATGTAATATGTACACCATTCTAGGGTGAGAGGAAAATATGGTAGAGAGAACGTGCTGATAACGTGTTTGAATGAGAATGATGCGTGTAGTTTCATGATCAAAAGCCTTATATATAGAGAGATATTAGGGTTTATAGCTATGAGTCAATGAGTCTATAATACACAGTTTACATAGGATAATCCTAATACATATTCTACTAGACTAAATACCCGTGCGATGCACGGGATAAATCTAGAATAGGATAACAACTTCTTTAAAATTATGTTAAATTACGATGGTATGTGATGTGTAATTTTTTTCAAATAAAGAAAGAAATAGAACATATATGCTTTAAATTTGATTATATAATACGGAACAATAGTTTGTAAGAAAAGGAAATTTTGGATCGTATGAAAAATTCCAACTGAAATTAAAGAAAAAATGATAGGGCGTAATAGTAAGCTCTATGAGATAATGAAATAGCATGATCTTACAACCATTAGTGAGTACCATGAGACTTTATAAAACACAGCAAACATATATGTTGATTGACAATGTACAAAAAGTATCATAAATTTTTAAAAACTTAGTTACAGATCATATTATTAGTGGTGTTGCTCGCACGACTCTTGTTATCACCAGTGGCGGACCTAATATTCAGATTTTGGATGTTCAAAATTACAAATTCTAATAAATAAACTATTATGCCAATCCATGCATATATATTCCCATTGGTTTTATATTTTTGAGTGTTTACTTGAACATCCTTGAATAGAAGACATATGCACTGGTCATCACATATAAGAATTTTCATCTCACTTCTTGAATTGACACTTGATGTGGCAACGTACAATTGACCATGCTTAAAAATATATTTTGGATGGTATATGCTCACTTGTTGTAGAGATTGTCTTTAACTTTTTGTTTATCATCATGGCAAATTAAACACAATGAATGAGAATTCCTTGCGTTGAAGTTGAAAAGAAATTTTGCTATTTGACAGGACCATTAATGATAATTATGGATAAAAACCCTTCTTAACCAATATTTTAGTTAAGTCATATATAAGTCGTATAATTGGTCAATGCTTATCATTAGCATAATAGGAACACCTATTTTTAGTCCCAATTTATGGTTCAATATCCTTGATGCACTGATGGTGTTCAAACACTATTGCATGTGAAAATCACTAGATTCAGTGCCGATGTTACCTTCAAGTGAACAGGGACCGTCAAAACTCAAATATGTCTTCATTTCTTCATGAGCGAAATCATATAGTTATTGATAATGTCAACAACATCATCTATGAGTGCCAAAATAACTTTTTTGCTAAACATATGATAGACCTAGTCATATTTTCGAAAAGGTTTGCCAAATTTCCTTTTTTGAATGTCCCAAAAAGATTTGTCATTCCATTTAAAGTAAGGACCATGTGACTAAAGTTAATTCTCTCTCTTCTGCACAAATTTCTGTCACACAGTTTTTACTTTATTAATCTACGAGAAAGTCAAAGTTGGCGAACCTTTCCGGGACGGAGGGAGTGTTTTTTTAAAGATAAAGATATATTTTATATTAAAGAAACTATCATTTACTTTAATAATAAAGTTAATATTGTACTTGCTAAAATTCAAGTTTACTCTTTTCAACTCAGTTATGATGGTAAATTTTAATTTAGTAAATATTTTTGTTACTAAATTGGTAACTATCATAAATTTTTATGACCAAAAATTAAGCTATCTCTTTTGTTACTCAATTAGGAAAATCTAAAAGAATATCTATAGATTTGATATCCATACAATTAATAGAACACATGAGGGATAAATTTCATTACAAAATTAGAGATGTAACCATATATAGAGTATGTTTGCTACATATTGAATCTGTTTGTTGACCTTGTTTTTCGGTTTATCGCCTTTATCAGTCAAGTTTTACTAAAAAATAGCAAATTTTTGCTATTTTTTCACATAACTTTTTCTTTATTCTATTATTAATAACATACATTTTATTTTTTCCCCATAATTTTGCGGAATCAGTCAATTCAGTCACTTAACCCGAAACTTCATAAAATTTAGCATAATCAACCAATTCATTCAATTTTAGTTTTACCAATCAGGCCCATAATATATTCTCTTTTGGTGGAAATGTTGGACCCAAAATTTATACGGAGTAGTAATTATGCTAATTTATATTATATAAAAATAAATATAAAAAGATTTTTATTGTTACCATTATTATCTAACAAAATTTTGCAAATGTAAAACAAAATTTTAAATACGAAAAGTAATTTCTTTACCCTTAAATTTTCTTTCCATTTTGCAATCTTGGGCAGCACTAATAATGATGTGGCCATGTGGGTGATGTACCATACTATTGAAATAATTTAATTTTGTTTACATCAATTTTGTAAACTTGACAATTAAATATTTAGGTGTGATTTTTCCTTTTCGGTGGTGGATGATTATGATATATGATAATGATATATTTAATATATAGAAAAAGATTTTGTCCATCCTTTTGGATAGGATGTTCCGTCCGGCCACCGTCGTTTGGAGTGTAGAAACTAACTACAACCTTACTTTTTCTTATTATAACACAATTCAGTGCACGAAATTAAAAGTTAAATGGTTAATAACAAAGTTGACTGATAAGTCTGATAAGTCAAAAAACACGGTCACCAAACCTGTTCAAAATAGTCATCAAATGTTACTAATTGCCTATATATGACAGCCTTTCGTATACTCTTAAATTTCAATTATAATCTTACCCAATAAATAGTTACTTGATTTATGTGTAAAAGTAGATTGAATTCATGTATTTGTCCATTGAATTAATGGCAAAATAATAGCATTAGACAATGATTCTTCCAAGGTGATTTATACGTACATGCCCACATGGTAATAATGCATTTATGAATTACCAATTATGTGAATGTGATTAACTTTCCTTAAATATTTTGGCTACTCTACCAATTACTCTATAGACTCGGAGGAGAGTTCTCTCTTTGGGGCAATCTTTGTTTTTCCTAACTTTGCCCTCAAATGGGCGCCAATTATGGCTCCAAAAAATGTTCCACTCTTTTACTTTATATTATATAAGATAAGATAAGATAAGATAAGATATACACGATAACACACTGCATAGAATTTGCTTTAATAAAAAGTAGAAAAATCTGAACTAAATAATAAAAATTGAAAAAGTCGAAAAATTGAAAAATTGAAAATAAAAAAATCGAGAAGTTGAAAAATTCAAAAAAGCGAAAATTTTAAAAATTAAAAATGAAAAACTGAAAAATGTAAAAATTGGAAGGTCGAAAAATAAAAAAGTGAAACCTTCAAAAATTGAAAAATTGATAACTAAAAATTGAAAAATTGAAAAATCACAAAATAATTTTTTTTAAAAATAAAATAAAAATAAAAATGAGATACTCCGTATTATTTATGACCTTAGTTAAATATATTTAGAGTTGTTACATTTTCTGGCTTCAGTTGTTACTCCGTCTCAACTGATGCATCGTGTGTGTGCATTCATTTTTTATTTTATTATATATTTTTCATTTTTCTTTTTTCTTTTTATTTATTTATTTATTTTATTTTACATTTTTCTTTTTGAAATGCATCAGTTGAGACGAAGTTTTCATTTTAATAGTGCACTAGTATAGTACCCGTGCATACGCACGGGAAAATAATCGATGGATATACTTGCAATCATGATCTAATTAATTGGAGAAGAAAAGAATTTCAAAAAACTGCATTTCTTCTTAAAAGCAAGAACAACATGTCAATATCATAAAGTGTAAGTTAATAAAATAAATATTAAATAAAATATTAAACTTACGTGTTAAAGATTTTGGAAAACCTCTTTGAATACAACATTCGTAGTAGTGTCTAATGATTTTCCATCCCTATCATGTATTAAAATCTTCAATCCATGTTTGCTCTGAACTCTTGACAATGCCACATACAATTGTCCATGACTAAAAACAGGTCTAGGCAAGTATAATCCAACTCTTTCCAGTGACTGTCCTTGAGATTTATTGATTGTCATCGCATATGAGACCATTATAGGAAATTGTCTTCTTATAAGTTTAAAAGGCCATGGTGATTGAGAAGGAGACATACACATTCGAGGTATGTAAATCTCATCTCCATCATTGCCTTCAGACATGATTCTTGCTCCAATGACATGATTTCCCAGTCTTGTGACAATCAATCTAGTTCCATTACATAGTCCTTCTGACTGGTCTATATTTCTTAGCAACATTACTGGAGTTCCAACCTTAAGTCGTATGTTGTGATTTGGGAGACCTGATGTTCTCAAGGAATTGAGAAACTCTTGTGTCAACGCTTCAAATGCTTCTGCTTCAACTACATCCGACTTGTCTACAGAATCGCAACTTAAATATTCTCTTTCTTCACCTGTAGTTATAAAAGTTCGGTAGTCTTAATTTAATCATTAAGTTTTTTTAAGAATTTATTTTGTAAGTAAATAAGTAAATTAGCTTTTTTATAATATTACCTGGGAGCGTTGAAAGAACATAGTCGTTAATTTTATCGACAATTTCAATAGTTGATGCCAAGACAGCTCTAGACTTAAGAAATTCCTCATTTTTGTATTGCTCCAGCAAGTTCGGATATGTGCTACGGACTATTGCATCTATTGGATCATCAAATTCTTTAATCAAGAATTCATCTGGAATCTTTATTTCTGCATAACCATCGTTTGGCTCTGATATTTTTCCATCTCCCACATCCAATATCCATTTTGAAAATTCTTTGAGCTCAGTAGCACTTGTCATATCCAAATTTTTTTGGAGTCGCATATTTTTAGTAAGAGACAATACCTATCAATAAACAAAAAAAATACTTATATTTGAATATAACTTATATAGTAATTACTAAAAAAAATTATAAAGTGATTATTTGAAATAGTTAAACAATTAGGGTCTGTTTGCAACAGCTTCTACTTTAAAAAAAGTGTCTTTTTAATGAAATGGGGAGAAGTGATTAAATAAAAGTTGATAGCGTTTGAAAAAAAAGTGATTTTGAAAAGTAAAAGTTGATAGTGTTTGGTAAAATAAGTGCTTTTTGTGTAATAGAAAAAGTAAAAGCACTTTTGACACGAAAGCCGGGAAAAATAAAAGTTGTAGTGTTTGGTAAAAGAAATGCTTTTTTTAAGCCAAAAGCTGAGAAGTTTGTTTTTTAAAGTTGTTGCAAACCAACCCTTAATATAATTACTTGTACTTTATTTAAACTAAAAGTGAACGAATGAACAATTTTTTAAAAGTTTTTTAGGTTAGTTATTTTGGTATATTTTGGTAAAATGAATTTGTAAATTATAGTAACAGTAAACATATTGGTTGTGGTACTAAAATGGAGTTATTACCTGACAGTCATCCCATAGATATGAAGAATTGATTGTAGCATTAACAATGTCTGAATGGCTTCCTCCAGGAATAACTGGTAAAGTTTGTCTGAAGTCTCCTCCAAAGACAATCACTCTTCCTCCGAATGGTGAAATAGAATCACCATCATTGTTGATGATGTCATTTAGGCTTCTGTCTAGTGCTTCAAAACAAAATCTATTAGCCATTGTTGCTTCATCCCAAATTATCAACTTAGTCTGTTTTAAAAGCTCTGCAAGTTCACTCCCTTGATGTATATTGCATGTAGAGTTCTCTAGAGTCGGAACTGGGATTGAAAATTTAGAGTGTGCAGTTCTACCGCCAGGTAAGAGTAGAGAAGCAATACCACTGGATGCAACAGTTAAAACAATATGACGCTGAGAACGTAAGGCAGAAGCTAATGTCCTCCACATAAAGGTTTTCCCTGTACCACCATAACCATATAAAAAGTATACTCCGCCTTTTTGGTTAGTCACAGCTTCCATTATTGTGTCAAATATGCCTTTTTGTTCATCTGCAATATTAGCATCAAAATATATGCATGAAATCATTTTTATTTTTGACAGTCAAATTCATTTAATGTGACTTATAAATCATATGAATTGCATTTATCTTACCTGTAAGAGAAGCATACAAAGTTTGGAACTCTTCACGCAACTTGGATGTATCATAATCACGTTCTGCATAAATAAGCCTATTTCCTAGTTGTTCCGTGATATATCCATTTGGATATGGTATTGAGGGATAGTCTTTTAAACTTTTTCTCTTTTTTTGCATCAACTTCTCAATCTCTAGAAGAGTTAAATTTTGCAACTCTTGATCACTTAACTGTAAATCTACAAATGTAATAAACACAATTAAATTAGTAATTAGAAGAAGATGTTCATGTGTATGTGTCTACTTTCATTATGTTTTTATTGTAAATAGTTTAATTTGTCACAGTAATGCAAATGAATGACAACGGGACATGCAGACAATTAAAATTATGAAATATTTTTATTTGAATATATTCCTTTATCCAAATGAATGACAAATTATATGTTACTTGATAGGTGAAATAAATTATATGTTACTTGATACTTGAAATTATTTTAATACTTAAGATAAGAAAAGATGATTGAAGTAATCTAGAAATGACGTAAATTTATGGTAATAGGAAATAGTTAATTTTATAAATTACTAATTTTTATACTTATATAATTAGTGGGAATTTAGAAAGAGTATCACATATCTGCTAAAGTAATCATATATACTTTGTGTTCTCTATTCGAATTCAAATATAAAGTGAATGGAATTTAGTGTAACACTTTTACTCACAAATCTTATATTTTTTTTGGTAGGGTAGGCCTCATGAAGAACTTGTCATTTTACAAATGATTAGTGAAAATTTAATTTTTAATTGAGCGGTGGTCTACATGACAATAACTAAGCAAAATTACTTACTGCCATTAATGACAGTATTTTTCAATCATGACAATAACAACATCTATTTCAGAAAGAAAGACATGCAAATAGTCATATTTTGAAATTCCAAAACATATTTACTTCTGAGCAATTTCCCTATAATTTAGTCATCAATTTACAATTATAGTATTAATTATCAATAATAATATTTCTTATAATCTTTATTTTTATAAAAGAACAAGATGAAATCCAAAATAGTAATGAGATTTTATCTTAAATAAACAATAAAGTATAACAATAACTCTATATAATAATGATTTAACTTGATAGTACAATATGTGTCTCATGAAACTTTTGTCGTTGTACTTTCTTTATAGGTACTGTATCGGTATTTTAAAGTTTGTTACACTGTTTTTTAAAATGTATTTAAAAGTTTGATACACTTTCATTTTTAGTAAGTTTTCAATTAAAAGTACTGAATTACCTCACTTTTTATATTTTTATCTTCTTTTTCATAAGTTAACACGCTTTCTCTTACATTTTCTACACTATTCATTACCCCTACTACTTTCCTCCTTAAATGATGTCCCAAAGTAATATGTAGTCATCTTTAAAATACGTAGAGAGTATTCATTCCTGCCAACCGCTAATCACTGCATCTTCTAGCGAATTACTACGTATATGTTACTCCCTCCGTATCAGATATATCTTCCCACTTCCAAAGTGGGTGAGATTAAGAATAGTGAAATGGAGTGTGAATTATTAAGGGTATGATGGGAAGATGGTGAAATAAATCCAAAAAAAGTAGGTGTAGTAGTGTATTATTTTTTAAATTATTGAGGGTATGATGGGAAGATTTAGAAATGGGAAGATATAAATGTTACGTCCAAAAAAAGGAAAGCGGGAAGATATGAATGTTACGGAGGGAGTAGCATTTAACAGAACTTATACTAAGGATGTTTTCTTTTGGACTGAAATTTGCTGGTCTGGTCTGGTCTGGTCTGTTTAAGTCTGGTCTGGTCTGGTCTGTTTAAGTCTGGTCTGGTCTGGTCTGAACTGGTCTGGTCTGGTCTGGTAAACGTCTGGTCTCTGTGTATTTTATAACTACGGAAGTCTGGTCTGGTCTGGTCTGGTCTGTTTAAGTCTGGTCTGGTCTGGTCTGATCTGTTTAAGTCTGGTCTGGTCTGGTCTGTTTAAGTCTGGTCTGGTCTGGTCTGGGACTGAAAACAGTCCAAAAGAAAACATCCTAAATATGCAAGACATACAACAACAAAAGTTTCATTAGACCCACTTATAATTATTGTACTATCAAGTTATTTCATTGTCAATTAGAGTTATTGGTTATACTTTATCGTGTACGGAGTATTTTAATTTTACTTAGATTTTTTTACGATCCAACTTTTTACTTTATTACAACTACTACTACGTATATAATTAATAAAAGTAACAACACATAAACTTTACCGTATTTTTATTTGATAAAATTACACATTATGTACCATAAAAAACATACTACCTTCGTCCCATAAAATTCTTCTCACTTTCTTTTTTTGTGTCGTCCCAAAAAATTCTTCTCACTTTCCTTTTTTGGACAATTTATGTGGTTCACATTCATTTCACCTTTTTCTTACACAACCACAACCACACATTTCCACTTTCTGAATCTCCGTGTCAAGTCAAAGTGGGAAGAATTTTATGGGACGGAGGGAGTAATTTTAATTAAGTCATTATTCAATTCTAGAAATATCCCGTGCATCGCACGGGTACTTTGTCTAGTAATAATATATGAAAGTACATGAATATTCTGCATGTGTGTTATGTGATCATGAGATTGTGTTTTACGTGCCCAATTGCTGATTAATTGGTTCATAATGCATGCTTATAAATTGCGGCACTTTTATTATGGTAAGACAGTATTTTCTCTACATGCTTCAAAATGGAATCATCATTTGATGTAGTAGACTTAGCAAGTCATCGCATGAGTATCCTCATTTGACCGATGCTTACCTTATTGAGCATGTCTCGTATGAATCGAGTAGATTCCTATTATGTGCATAACTGATTAATTTCCTTACATAATTGATTTGTTGATTATTTTACTGCCTTATATGTGTTAAGCCGAATAAAGGAAATGTTGTAAAAGGAAGGTAATTCAAATCTCATGGCAAGTCCCAAGATTAGGAGATCTCTATGAGAAGAATGCTTCAACCAACTAATTACACAACCACCTATATAATCGAAGCTGCGAAGAAGAAGTGAGGGGGGCTTGACCGGAAAAAATTACTTAGAAGAATTATTCAAGAGAAGGATCAAGTCCATGGCACCTGAAACTGCCCGCTCGGAGTTCTAGATAGAGTTTTCCCTTCCTTTTCAAATTGTACTTGGGATATTGAGGTTTAATTGGCTAGAGTAGCTGCCTCGGGTTGGGTTGAGTGTGTGAGAGCTTTGTTGTAAAGCTGAGAGGCTCTCTACCCGCAAGGTAGAGATGCATAACTCTTGCTAGAGAGGATAGAGTTGGGAAGGCTCAAGGGTAGATTAGGAGAATCTCTGTGGAAGAGAAATGTTCATTAGGTTGCATCCTAAGACAAACACTACTCTCTCTCATGATTATACAACCTCTACGTTTTCTTGGAACAATCCTAATTAAGGTTACATACCAATACGTGGTGCTAATTAATATCGAGTTACTGCAACTTATCTAGTCAGATCATCTAGACGAGTTAATCAAGCCCTTTGCTTAAAATGGTGGATAGAACGACTAAACCTGCAATGCCTTATCCAATTCGATCCATCGTTCAAGTATTTAACTGAATGTATGGTCTTATTTTAGTTTCCTAACATTTGACATAGGATTTACCCGAAAAGGAAATAAAGCAACAGTGGCTTGTGTCCGTACTTTCCTGTTTGGAGAGAAAGAAACGCCGGGCTGTGATGAGGAAACGTAACTAAGCACACACCACAGCCACACCCATCTAATCTAAGTACGACGTCCCTCGTGCATGATTGTATTGGTATGATTTGAAACCACCCAACATTTCTCTTTTCCTATTGTCCTTCTACATCATTATGTTTCTCTTAATAGCAACTTGGTAGCACAGTACAAGCTTTAATTAATAACAATAATTAATAACAATAATGATGATGATAGTGATAATGAGGAAATCTTTCCGGTAAGGTATACCTTACCGGAGCCTCCGTGCGGCCTCCACGTTTTGAGGGCCTTCCCAGTGGAATTTTTCGATGAATTTTTTTGAGCATGTTCTTCATCAAGTCTAGTACATCTATATCAAATTTCAGCAAAAAATTCAATCGGGAAGACAGCCAAACGATTTTTGGAAGATAACTGCGTTTTATATGTATATAAAGGGTGTAGTTATCTTCCAAAAATCGTTTGGCTGTCTTCCCGTTTGAATTTTTTGCTGAAATTTGGTATGGATGTACTAAACTTGATGAAGAACATGCTCAAAAAATTTCATCAAAAAATTCCACCGGGAAGGCCCTCAAAACGTGGAGGCCGCACGGAGGCTTCGGAAGGTATACGACTATACGTTACCGGAAGAGTTCCCGTGATAATGATACTAATAATAGTAATGTTCTCTTCCATCAATGGTGACGCTCGTACTTAGTGGCGGAGCGAGAAAAACAATCTCGAGGGTCGAAACTCAATTATATACGGAATGAAAGCGGTATATCATTCTTAGACAATAGATGAATTGAATGTTTCAGATGCAGATTAGAAAGATGGTGGTTTAAATGAGACTAACAGAGATATACATTTGATATACATGTCATACACTACGTATATCACAAACTTGTTTTATACGTGTTTAGGGTATGTTTGGCACAACTAGCTGAAAAGATGCTTTTGTAAGCTTTTTAATAACTGTTAGCTTTTAGTGAATGAAAAGATCTTAAAAAGAAAAGGTGGTAGCTGTTTGGTAAAAAGTTGACTGTAGGTTTGATTTAGTTCGATTTGGTATACAAGCTGTTAGGACTAATTAGTACTAAAAGTCACGGGCTTTTCTCAGATGCTACTTCCCGTAGCATCTCAAAAAAGATCTTTTAATTTTTGAAAAACTCTTAAAAATTGTCGTGCCAAACATACAAATATAAGCTTTTAGAGGCTTTTTAAACAGTACAAAAGCTAGAAGGTAGGGACTTATGCGTGCCAAACATAGCCCTAGTCGAAGGGTTTCCACACAGGTTAGACCCTTTTGCCTTATCCTGAAACTCTAGTAGTTCCCGTACCACCCAGCTTTATATTAAGAGTTCTTAGCAAAAAAAAGAATCGACTATTGAGTAGGCACTCATAAGAGTGAGATATGTTGTATTTGCTCTATCCTGAGTCATGTCACATAATGAGTGAATCAACATTATTTTTAAATTTTGGGAATATAATCAATATTAAGAATCAAGCTTTTCTCATTTTAAGTTTAGGTAGCGTTGATTTTGCAGAAATAAAACTTTTTATTCGTAATGAATTACGAGAGCCATTATATATCACATCAAAGGTATTTCAGAACTGTATACTCTCAAATTTTCAGGGGGGTCGGCTGACCATTTCAACCTCCCTTGACTCCGCCCATGCTTTTACTCGATTCTCAACCCCCTCCGCGCGCCACCTAGCTTTCACGGCGGAGATATGCCGGATATCACGGGATCGTGTGCTTCTTGAATTTGAGAACCACAGGACAAATTCGGCTTAAGACAATGGGATGACATGAATGGGTTGATTAGAAAAGTGGAAGAAAATAGATAGAAAGTCATCACTTTTATGATTAATGATTAACAACCTCTACGTTTTTTTTACCAGATTTTGCACTTCATCTAGACGAGTTAACTAAGGTTATTAAGTAAGCTCTTTATCCAATGATATTCCAAGTTATTCAGTTCGTTCAAGCTAAGACTTCATCTGGCCTGGATGGTCCAATTCCAAGTCCAATTTTAGGTTCCTAACATTTGACATACGATTTACCACAAAAAGAAAGGAAATAATGAAGGCCGTAGCTGTGTGGGTACTTTCCTGATGGGAGAGAAGGAAAGGTCTGTGATGAGGAAACGTGAGCAAGCACACATACAGGCCACAACCATCAAATCTGAGTACATAAGATGTCTCAGTGATTGGCCTCCTACGATTTAAAACGTACTGCCTAACAATTTCCTTTTCCTTTTGTCCTTCTCCACCACATTTCTCATTATATTCCTAGCTAGCTTAGTTACTTCAAGGTAGGTAGAACAGTATATGCTTTCATTAGTTAGAATGCTCTCTTCCAATCATTCCAACTCGCTTACGCAGCTCTCAGCCCCCTCCGCCACCTCCCACGGCGGAGGATATTACATCCTTCCTGAATTCCATGATCACAACAACCTCTATCACCACCACTTCCACCAGTTTTCATGGAACACCCACAATTTGTTGGTCAACTTTAATAGCAACAGTGAAGTCAACAACAATATTTATAGCAATGAAGACAATAATGCAGGTAATACCTACATCCGAAAGGAATCTTTGTTGTTCACCGGCAGGCCGGAGAAGGCGGCGGCCAAGAAAAAGGACCGCCATACTAAAATCATGACTGCTCAAGGGCAAAGGGACCGGAGAGTCCGGCTGTCGATCTCCATAGCTCAGAAGTTCTTCCACCTTCAAGACACCTTGGGTCTTGACAAGCCCAGCAAAACCCTAAATTGGTTACTCGCCAAATCGAAGCAAGCCATTGAGGAGCTGAACCACGCCGCCGCTGACAGCCCGCCGTCTTCCGCCGTGAAGGATGGAGTGTCCCCAGAGACGAGTAAGACAAGGGCAAGAGCCTGTTCCATCAAAGTTGGGAAAAAGGTCTTTGGGGTCAACAAAAGTAATGATGCTGCTAAAGAATCTAGGGCAAAGGCTAGGGCTAGGGCTAGAGAAAGAACAATCAAGAAAATGTTTATTAGAGAATTGAGTGAAGCCAATCTCTTACTACCAGCACCTGTTTGGAGTACTCAACCTCCACTTCCCCTAGTAGAATATCCCTTAGACTATGATGATGTGGCAGCTAAAGAACCAATGGGAAACAAGAAGATAGTGAGGCCTTTCTCAATGTGGGATTGTCCCCAGCATCTTATGATGCCCAAAGATTTGGGATCTGTTGACAGCAACAACAATGTCTACTCTCATAGTTGTGATGCTGCAAATTGGAACAGTGCTGCTACTACTACAATTTCACCCCAAGGTAACATATTACTACCTCCGTCCCGCAAAGATGTTCACAGTTTGACTTACACACATATTAAAGAAATAAACTTGCTGGGGGTAAGTTTTACTACTCCCTCCGTCCCGTTGGAATGTTCCCGGTTTGACCTACACACATATTAAGGAAATAAACTTACCAGGGGGTAAATTTTACTGTTTGGACACTGTTTGGACACTGTTTGGACACTGTTTGGGCACTGTTTGACACTGTTTTGCACGGTTTGACACTGTTTTGATGTGGGATAACTTTCCATTTAGGGAAATGAGAACTTTCCATTGGGACATCCAAAAAAGGAAAGTGGGAACATTCCAACGGGACGGAGGTAGTATTTTGACACTGTTTCGACACTATTTGGCACTGTTTGACACTGTTTGATACTGTTTGACACTGTTTTGCACTATTTGACACTGTTTTTAAGTAATCCATTTAGGGAAAAGAGAACTTCTTTTTGGGACTGCTAAAAAAGGAAAGTGAAAACTTCTTGGCGGGACGGAGTTAGTGCATCGAACTGAATTGAACAGTATTCTCTTAGATTTGGGACTGATTATTCCAGCGTATGTGACTGCGAATAAGATTTGGTTCAAGGTATCTGAACCGATTGTTCTGATAGGAGTTAAAAATAGTAAATGGGGTTGGTATTGGAGACAAACAGAGACAATAACTATACTTTTAAATCCATATGAATTCATTAGAATAAAGACATTTAGCAACAAATGAGAATAAGGAGCACGTCAAAGACAATTAAATGGTTTATGATTAAACTTTTCCCCTAAAGTATTACTAATAAAAATGTTATAGAAAAAATTGATTTAGTAACTTTGAGACAATATATTGTGTTCAAATTAATATAAACTTTCAACATGATTATAATCACTAAAAGTTATGAAGTTATATTTTTGTACACTACTATTATTTTGATATACCCTCCGTCCCGTAATTAAGTTTCTACTTTCATTTTTGGGATGGTCCATATTAAAGTTCTCACTTCAAACCTTTTCTTATTTGGCAAATGATTTAGACCAAAACAGTGTCAACCAGTGTTCAAACGATGCCAAACAGTGTTCTAACAGTGCACTCCATAGTAAAGTCAAATTTATTTCTTAATATGTGTGAAGTCAAACTAGGAACTTAATTAAGAACCGAAGGGAGTATTGGAAAGATCAAGTTCGAGTTCAAGTCGAATTTCAATTCATTCAAAAAATTCATTACTTTTTCGAGTTGTACTCGTGTTTTGTATATTCTAATAATTAATACTCCGTATATATCTATTTATAATAATTCAAATTATACCCGATCAATTTTTAGTAGCTTCCGCATACTACATAAAAATCATTGAATATAGATCGAAGAATAGCACTCTATCCTTATCTATTAACTTGCCATACATTTATTTTCTAGAAGTATTTTAACCACTTTTTTACTTAGATAAATTACTTTTCTCTATTTTATCCCCTATTCATATATTTTCATCTTTCTCTTCATACATTTTCATCTTTCTTTCAAGCTACTTGCAGTTTTCCTATATTATTAAGAATTTCTATTACATCACTTGAAATTGTAATCTTAACATCTTCTCATTTAAAAAAGCCCAAACCTCCAATACATGTACCCTAAACTCTATTCTATATCATCTTTATTATCTAATTATTTATAGAGTTTTAAATTATAAAATACAGAAAGTAGAAAGAAATTAAAAATATTAAAACGGAAATATGGAAATATAGATTTTTATAATTAAGATAGCATAAAAATTAAATAACATCACTTTTTTTATAAAAAAAGTTGGAAATGCCCTATATCTATATATACTTCATATATTATAAATCACAGTAAAATAAAAAATGAAATTTACTGAGGAAAATTTATATTGGTAACATAAGTGGGGAAATAGAATGATTTGGAAAATAATAAAAATGAATTTCATTGAGAACAAAATTAAAATCAACTAAAGACATTGTTTTTATCCTTGGTACATTTAAGAACATTAATTTGGAAATGTGTGAGTGTGTGTATATATATAGAATAGAGATCAAATACAAAGACTTCTTAATTTACAAAGTACAAACTCATCTTGACCGTCCGATGAGTTGATCCAAAGGAGGAAATTCCAAAAACGCGGGTGTTTTGTGTTTGTCATTCCAAAAAACGGGACTTTGCTCCCTTGTATGAATATACGGGATTCGGAATTGGGGTTTCCGAATTGCATGAGGGGGAGGGGGTGGGGGGGGAGGGGGAGGGGAGAGGGGAATGGATAATTTAAAATCTTATTTTTCATTTTTTCTATTAAGTAATGTAACTTTTTTATTTGTATTCCATTTTTTACAAAAAATGTATCACAATTTATAATTTTTCATGATGTTTCAAACGACACCAATATTCCATATATAATTTTTTTTTTTAAAAATTGAAATTTCGGCAGTACAAGCTTTTCAGATTCAAAAGTTTTCTTAGATAGATCCAAATGATAAAGTTATAGGGTGTTTTGGCATTATGCGGTTAGTGGTTGGCAGATAGCGTGTTATGTTAGCGGGTTGTCAATAGCGGATTCGTTGTTTGGCCATAAAATTAATAGAAAACACCATTTTTCAAAACGCCAACTCAAAACTCTCCAACTAGCAGCGTTTTCATCCCAAAATGCTAGGGCCGAATCGCTATTTACCAAACAACTTTTTCACTTATTGAAAATGCTGAAAGAGATCAAACCGCCATTTTTCGACTGAAATGCCGTTTACCAAACACCTCCATAAATTGTTTTTTAAAATAACTGAAACTTGTAAACACTTTATGTAAACAATAAAATCTTAATTTTAACACTTGAATCTATTTAAGAAAAATTTTGGGACTGAAAAAATTTCTATTGGTAAAACTTAAAAAAAATCAAACTTTAATAATGGATATTGGTGTCGTTGGAAAGATAATAAAATATTATGAATTTTGATGTAATTTTTGTAAAAAATGGAATATAAATAAAAAAGTTACACGACTTAAAATCAAAATGGGATTTTACATTAACCTTACCCTCCACTACCCTCCCCCTTGCCCTACCACCCAATCAACCCTATTATTCCAATCCGAAAGGGGAATTCCGAATCCCCATTCTTAGAAAAGCTACAAAAACTCACGTGTTTTAGCAGTATAGGTTAGCTTTTCCCGTAAATTAAGAAATCACCCGATCCAAAGGACATAAAGGCAAGGTGGCATTTTTGTAATAAAACTCAACTTTTTAGGGTGCAACTCGTTGCACCTTAATGTGCAACTGCTATTTTTATGACTTTATAATGTGCAATACTTTGAACCTCAATATGCAATGCAAATAACGTCAAGGTGCATTGTACAAATATTTGCACAATAAGCACACTTTGTACTTGATCTTTCCCCTATATATATATATATATATATATATATATATATATATATATATATATATATATATATATATATATATATATATATATATATATATATATATATATATATATATATATATATATATATATACAGAAATGCTCAGGTGCAGCCGGAGGGACGGGAGCAGCCGTCCGAACTTCACTGTTTGGGGCGGTTCCCGGTGGAATTTTTAGATGAAATTTTTTGAGCATGTTCCTCATCAAGTCTAGTTTGTCCATACCAAATTTCAGCTCAAAATTCGACCGGGAAGGCAGTCAAATAAATTCTTGAAGCTTACTGCACATTCTGCGCATATATAAAGTGCATTAAGTTTCAAGAATTTATTTGACTGCCTTCCCGGTCGAATTTTGAGCTGAAATTTGGTATGGACAAACTAGACTTGATGAGGAACATGCTCAAAAAAATTCATCGAAAATTCCACCGGGAACCGCCCCAAACAGTGAAGTTCGGACGGCTGCTCCCTTCCCTCCGGCTGGACCTGAGCAGTCCTCTATATATATATATATATATATATATATATAGAGTGGTCTTCATGTCAGGCCGGCCTGACGGGATGCTCCGTCCGGCCGAGCCCGTTTGGGCACCTTCCCGGTGGAATTTTTTGATGAAATTTTTTGAGCATGTTCCTCGTCAAGTCTAGTTTGTCCATACCAAATTTCAGCTCAAAATTCGATCGGGAAGGTCGTCAAATGATTTTTGCAAGTTAACTGGTCCGGAAAATACATATTCCGGACCAGTTAACTTGCAAAAATCATTTGACGACCTTCCCGATCGAATTTTGAGCTGAAATTTGGTATGGACAAACTAGACTTGATGAGGAACATGCTCAAAAAATTTCATCAAAAAATTCCACCGGGAAGGTGCCCAAACGGGCTCGGCCGGACGGGGCAGCCCGTCAGGCCGGCCTGACATGAAGTTTTCTCTATATATATATATATATATATATATATATATATATACACAAATGATCCTGTCCAGACGTCCGGACAGGAACCGCCGTCCGGCCGGCGGCGTTTGGCCGCCTTCCCGGTGGAATTTTTTGATGAAATTTTTATGGCATGTTCTCCATCAAGTCTAGTTTATCCACAAAAAAATTCAGCCAAAAACTCAATCGGGAAGGTCATCAAATGATTTTTGCAAGTTAACTGGTCCGGAATATGTATTTTCCGGACCAGTTAACTTGCAAAAATCATTTGACGACCTTCCCGATTGAGTTTTTGGCTGAATTTTTTTGTGGATAAACTAGACTTGATGGAGAACATGCCATAAAAATTTCATCAAAAAATTCCACCGGGAAGGCGGCCAAACGCCGCCGGCCGGACGGCGGTTCCTGTCCGGACGTCTGGACAGGATCAGGACTCTATATATATATATATATATATATATATATATATATATATATATATATATATATATATAGGGAACTCTGGTATACCTTACCGGAGCCGTTGTGCGGCCTCCACGTTTTGAGAGCCTTCCCGGTGGAATTTTTCGATGAAATTTTTTGAGCATGTTCTTCATCAAGTCTCGTACATCCATACCAAATTTCAGCAAAAAATTCAATCAGGAAGACAGTCAAACGATTTTTGGAAGATAACTGCGTTTTATATGTATATAAAGGGTGCAGTTATCTTCCAAAACTCATTTGACTGTCTTCCCATCATCGGATGGTTTGCCACTGATGTTAAAAAAACAAAAACAAGTAATCCATAAATATAAAGAAACCACTCATGAAAAACAATAAAAAGAGGAGTATAAACCACATATTTTATTTTTTCCATATTTAGTTAGGGACAAAAACTCCAATATTAGGGTAAAAACTCCAATATTACTAAAAACAATAGGGAGAAACATTGAAATGCATGAATGTGGATGGTACCATGCATCATTTTAGGAAAACATATGTCTTTTGTAATATTGGAGGTAATTTCCTCAGAATGTTAACTTGATAGGAGCAGTCTAGAAGATCTAATCAGTGTATCTCCAATGCATGCATCAACGTCACTTCTTTCTCTTTGTTTTTGTGATCTTATATATTTTGGGTAATTTTTCTCAACAATTGCGATCACAATGTCTATATCTTGATGTTGTATCTGACATTGTAGAGAATTATCAAAAGCACATATGACCGACCAGATAAGGAGAGAGATATTTTAAATACTATTCTCCGCTCTTTAATTCTTGCAACAATTTGACTTTCACGTTTGACAACGCACAACTTTGACTGTAATTATATTTAATTATGTATTAGGAAATATTATAAAAAATTGATATTTTGGAAAATCACTTTGATAGAAATTCAATAACATTTTATACGTAATAATTTGATTTTATATATTAGTAGAAAATCTTGGTCAAAGTAAGCTCTGTGAATAGTGCAAAAATCACAATGTTGCAAGAATTAAAGAATGGAGAAAATATTAATTTTTAAGTGCTTATTCTTCATGTCATGTAAGTGTGTGTTCACATTTTTACATTGGAGATGGTTTGACCTCAAAATTTCTAATTGATGTGCATCTATTGCAGTATTCAAATTTGCAGAGGATCACTGGACTGGTTTGACCTCAAATATATACCATAGCTAAGTAATGTGGTTTATACAACTCCTAGCTAGTTATTCACCAACATATGTGAGCTGCTCTGTGTCTATACCTAGATCTTCATTCTTGAATATTGGTGCGTAATCTATATCAGAAGCAACAAATATACAAGTGCTTGAAGGGATATACCAATGAAAAATTTCCTGCATGTGATCATTCACCAGCTATTCGATTTGGTGTTCTGTGTGTGCTTGTTTTTTGACAAAAGAAGAATAAGAAGTAATGAGTAGATGTGGTGTGTGCTTGTTTTAGATATATCAAATGTAATTGATATTTTTCTACTTGGATTACTTTCATTTTTAAAAGAATTTAATAAACACAAGCACAACTGGTGCGTGAGGTCATATCTCATTTGGCTTCCATTAGGTAATCGTTCTAGTTCCTTATGCAATTTCAGAATGTTTTAATTGTACTCAAATTTGTTGATCTGGTCTGATCTATTCAAGTCTGCTCTTGTCTGGTCTGATTTGATAAATACGGAGTATTTGGTATATGTGTATTTTATAACTATGAAATGTGATAACCGTTCAAAGAATCATATATTGATGGAATCATCAACCATATGTGCATATGTACCTTTATTATGAGCACACATTATCTGGTGTATCAAAAAAATTATTGAAGACAAAATTATACAAATCAATGGTCATCATAACGATGAGGTTACACGATATAAGACACCGTAGTGGAGTCATATATATGGCTCTAGTTTTTGTCATTTTTGATCCCTCAATTGTTATGTCAATGACATTTTTGATATTCGACTTCTAATTGTTCCATTTTTATTCTCCGACTATTGCGTTAGAGACACTTTTAGTCTTCGACTTAAAGGTTTCCAGCATTTAATTCCTGAGTATTGTCAAATTGACAGTTTTAGTCTTCCCATTATGATTTTGACACAATAAGTAGAGGTCTAAAAAAGTGACTATTATAATAGTTGAAGGACCAAAAGTGTCGCTTTTATGAAAGTTGAAGGACTAAATATGAAAATTTTCAAAGACGGGTACCAAAAGTGTCTCTAGTGCAACAGTCAAGGACTAAAAATGAAAAAAATCAAAGTCGAGTACCAAAAATGTCAATGACATAATAGTCGAAGGACTAAAAGTGAAAAAAAAAACTCGATATGGCTCAGCTCCCTAAAATTTCCCTATATTAATTGGCTGCCAAATCAAGTAAAAAATGACTAACTATTTTTAAAAACTTTTAAAAACATATACTCCGTATTTTTTACCGTAAAGTGTCGGAGTATATGAGACAACATCCTTACGTATGACTAGTGATGGACTCGGGCTGGGCCGCCCGGCCCGACCCGCTACTGTGCGGGCCCGGCCCGGCCCGGTTTTCCGGGTCCGGTTCGGGCCGGAGGCCCGGGGGTGGGGCGGTTCCGGGCTCGGTTCATGGGTTTGACGGCCCGGCCCGGCCCGGCCGGTTCGGGCCCGGGTCCGGGCCAAATCTATTTTTTTTTTAATTTTTTTCATTTTTTTTGGGCTGTTGGGCTTGGTCTATCTGTTTAGGCCGGTTTGGGGGGGTTTGGGGGGGTGGGGGATAGGGGGGGGGGGGGGGGAAGAAAGGAAAAAAAAAAAAAAAACTGGGTGGCCCGAACCGGCCCGGTCCGGCTCGGAACCGGACCCGGGACCGCCCTACCCCGGTTCGGGCTCGGGCCTGCTATTACTGAACCGAGGCCCGGCCGGGCCTAGGCCCGAGGCCCGAACCGGCCCGGTTCAGTCCACCACTACGTATGACCTAAATAACTCAAAAAAGTCTCACATAGTGACCCCTGATAAGATACAGAGACCATCATGTACACTTAAAAGAGCATTATTAATCACTAACCATTGCTCGGGACTGAATCTCGCTCATTTTGGCAATGCAAGCCACAATACTTTTACTAAATTGAACCAAATGCGTCTGGATTTGAGACGAAATAGAAATAGGGAAAATTCCCAAAATATGAGTAAAAACAATATAAAATTCTAAAACATGAGCACTATATATTTTTTGGCGAAAAGGGGTATCATAGTGTCATCCGTGAATTAGGGGTGGACTCGGGCTCAGGCCCGGACGGGCCTCGGTTCAATTTAATTTTTTTTTGGCTTTTCCTAATTAACCCCCAACCATCCCCCCTCACCCCCAAACCACCCCAAACCACCTCAAATGGCCCAAAATACCCAGCCCAACCCAAAAACTTAAAAAAAAATCATAAAAAAGAAAAAAAAAAATTGACCCGGACCGGGCCTAAACCGGGCCCGAACCGGCCGGGCCGGTTCACCCTTTGAGGGGCCCGAGCCCGGCCCGGAACCCCATCGGGTCGGGCCTACCCGGACCGGTCCCTGGCCGGGCCGGCGGTTCGGGCCGGTTCAAACAGTGACCGGGTCGGGTCGGTTTCGGGGTGGGCCGCCCGGCCCGCGTCCACCCCTACCTTGAATTTTACTTGCATGTGTTGGCATTGCATATATCAGGCTAATATGGAAATACAATGCCAAAATTGGCAATATTTTATACCTATGACATAATTACTCATATTAAGAAAATAAATGAAAGTACACAAAATTTCTGACTCCTATTTAGAGTAATTTTATATAAATATATCAAAATAGAATAATCCTGTAATTAACGCCACCCAAACCACTAAAAGGAATATATGTAATGTCAAATATTCCTAAAAGGAAATAAGGATATTAAATTTGGACGGGCCAAATTAGAAAAAAAGAGTATAATAACGGGACAGAGGGAGATAACAATTTGGAAAGGGTAAAAGTTTATAAAAACAATTTTCAATCAAAAGAATATAAAAAACGAATTAATTTCTTTTTAACAATTACTTTATAGAATACAAATTTTAAAATGTAATAAAAAGAAGAAAAGTTAGACAACAAAATTTGATGTGAGTTTTCTCGCACTTAAAAATGTTGTAATATAATGGTATAAGTACGAGTATCGTCTCCACAGGGACGGACAAAAGGGAATCAAGAATTAATTAAATTAAGCGATAAAAATAAATAAAATAAAAGTGTCATGCGAGATTGATTGGTTGGAAAATTGAACTAATGCGAATAAAACGATTAAACTAGAGGGTTCTTTCTAATTACTGACGAAGGGAACATGGATTGATTCCGGGGTACTCAGATTTATGACTGATCAGGCTTAATTACATGAAATTAGTTTAATTGAGCCTAGCTGATCATTACTAAGTTGTTACCGCTCTCGCGGCGTAGAGTACAATAATTTAGGGGATCAGACAGATCTGTCATGCGACAGGATCCTAAATTATTGCCAAGACGAACGAGCTTATGGTCCCTTAATTGCTACTTATCTCTTAGCGAACGATTAAGTGTGTGTCAATGTGTCCTAGAACAAATTAGATCTCTCTTAATGTATTCTACATGCAATTGTAATTCTAGTGGCCATCTAGGTTACAAGAGATATCAGTTAAATTAATCAAACACAAATTAAACAGCATTCATGCAATTGATCCATCATGAATTGAGCCATACATCATGAATAACCCCTTCATCAATCCCAAATCCCTAATTAAAACTATTCGCAATTCATAATTGAATAATCAACGGGATTGGGATGAATAGAAATAATCGTCATTAATTAAAAAAAATAGAACTTACAAAGAATCACTAAATCTTGAAGAACAAGGATTGAAAAGCTCTCAAAAGCCGACATAGGGTTTATCTCTCTAAGCTCATAAGTCAAAAACAGACAAAACTGGGGTCTATTTATAGAAAAATCTGAAAACAGGCCAAAAATCTGGCCACGCGGTTGACCGCACGCCGTGCGGGGACTTGCGCGTTTTTTTCTGTCTCTGACTTTTACTCCGCCCGCACACCCGCACTATGCAACCTTGCGGGTACTTCTGGGGGCTATTTCTGGACCGCGCGGTGTGCGGTTTCGGCCTCGCGGTGTGCGGTTCAGACCCCTTAACTTTTTGCTCTCAAAATCACCTGCAGGGCGTGCGGAACCGACCCGCAGGGCGCGCGGACTGCTCTAGAACCGTTTTCTTGCTATTTTCTTCCTCGTTTTCTCCCGGATGCTTCTTTGATCGATCCAAAGGCCGTTTCTTCATCAAATCTTTGTTGTGAACTTCCTGGTGGCCTCCAAAATTCTCAAATCTCTCTCGAATGCTCTCCAACTCTTCCCGATTGCTTCTCAAGCGCTGGTGCCGGACGCTAAATTCCTGAATTTGAATCCAAACAACACAAAACTCGAACCAACGCCTAGTAAACATAATTTGAGCTAAAATTGAGACTTGTAACACCTAAAAGCTAGGGTAACCGTCAAAAGCCGATCCCAACACGCATCAAATGCGAGTTGTAATATGAGCTTATCAGATGCCCCCACACTTAAGCTTTTGCTTGTCCTCAAGCAAACTGAACAATGGGACTTACGATAATCACCACACAGAATTAAAAATCATTAGCATGCCATGTAATTAAAGGGATATTCATAGAACAGACAGACTAAATCAAGCACATTCTTTCCTAAACTACATCTTTGTACTCAAACTAAAATATTTGACAGAATTATTCACAACATCCTCAAAGTAGTGACAACATACACAAATAAACTAGCTACCGATCAGAAGGACTTGTGAAGGCGGTGGTGAATGGTTAATGGAAAACAGTCCCTTTCTTGAGAGTTCGGAACATCCTAACAAAAGACTTGATGCATTCATAAATTTCGGGGCTATTCTTAGGATAAAAAAAACTTAGTAGGCCACAATTTAGGAACAATCATTTAAACCTAAGCAAAAAGTAGACATGGTGTACAACTAAGCTAAACCGTCGCGGCACATTGGTGTTTTGACGTATACTTGAAGTACACGAAGGACTAAAACAAATTTTTGCAATAGCCTCCAAGTTCATTAATTATGTTTAGTTTTCCTTGTCATGTTGGCACGAGAACGCCATTTCTTTCGAAAGATACCCAAGTCTCATCTTACGCTTTTTGACCGGGGCTCCCATTCTCTTTTTCACAAGATAAGAGGTCTAGCTATACTAATTTTTCACCTTTCGGATTTTTACTAGACATAACCTCATTCTAATATCGGCCTCACCAAGGAAAAATAGCAATTAAAGTTCATTTATTTCAAAGTGAATCCATGCCTACAATGCAAACCTTGAAAGTATCAAATTCCTAAAAAGTGACTGCTCTTACCCCATTTGGGGCATATGAACAGTGCCAAAAATGGCTCCTACAAAAATTCCCTAAACTTAGCAAATGAATCCCCTAGTTCCCTAAACACCAAGACTTTTTCAGAAATATTCACGGGTAAGGAAACACAGGCCATATGGCTATCGAGCTCAATTAATCGGGTAAACAATACACGGTCAGGCTCAAAGTGGCTTCTCCTAAAGGACTTTTTCAAGTGGGGTGGATGATTTATGAAATTACTCAATGGGTGACTAATGCTTTCATCCTCTCAACAGCTAGATTATAATGTAAGCAATTTTAGCCTAAATAAACACGATGTTCTAAAAGCATAGTCAAAATGCTAGATAGCTCACAAAGACACATTTTAAAGAAAAATTTTCAAAAAATTTGACAAGACTTTTCCATGAATATACAACTAACACCTGCGCATGCTAAATCTAATAATCACATGTAACAATTACTGCCCGAATTCCCAATTCACTCCCCCACACTTAAACTTTGGCATCGCCCTCGATGACCAAAAAATGCACTATGCACAAGGGGGTAAACAAGATAGGGTCACGCGTGCTCAACTTAACTCAAGTCAATCATTTACAAACAGGCGATTATAAGAGTCGCATAAACATCCATAAGGCGCTGGTCGGTGCAGAACTAAACTGAGTCAAGTCATCCTCGGCACATCATCCCAAAGCAAGACCCTAAGCTGCAAAAACAAAACACACAAACATGAAAACAAAAACAGAAAATACCCCATTTTTTTTCTTTTTTTCCGGGGGTTTTCCTAAAGCAAAAACAAAGACAAAAAGTGCAGAAATAATCTTGGGTTGCCTCCCAAGAAGCAATATTTTTAACATCGTTTGCCCGACGCAACTACCTTATCAAAACTCAATTAAAGAAACTTCCACTCAGAAAATTAGTTCTCCACATATCAAATCTCCTATCAACAAATGCCTTGAGATGGTGTAAGATCTTAAATTCGTGAAAACAATTGTGCCTCTCAGGGCTACCCGTAAAGCAAAAGAATGGATCGAGGCCCTTATAGAGCCCTTTAGTAAAGAATGGGTCAACGAATGGACTAATACCTTTCATGTAAGAAATTTTCCAGGCTAGAGCTTCCCTTTGTTCACTAAGTAAATTAAGACATGCTGATTTTTGGGATAGCTCAAGCCCGGAGGCAAGAAAAATAGGGGGGGTCAGGACTGTCATCAATAGAATCATACTGAAGGTGGGATGGAAGAAGCTTTAGATTTAATGGAGAAGGAGTAACAAAAAAGGAATTAGACTGAAAGTTTTCCTTCTCCACCTCACACTAGTGGAAAAGACACTTTTAATATGGGGTAAAATGCACTTTTAATAACGGTTCCCGCGGCGACATAGTATCAAGGGATATTAAAAGTCCGGTACCTTCCGTGTCGGGTAATGGGACCCGTTATAGAATGTTTTTATAACGGTTCCGTATTTAACCGTTATTGAATGTATTTTATAACGGTTACGTATTTCACCGTTGTTGAATGTGTTTTATAACGGTGCGCATTTAACAGTTGTTGAATGTTTTTTATGTCAGTTCATAAATACCCCATATAAAATCCCTTTTAACGTTTTTTAATGTTTTTTTCTCAATATATCATGCATTATTACAAAGTTCCTTCTTTTAACCCTTCTTTTATACATAAAATGACATACATAAATGTGAATCATCCCAAATATATATATTCATAATCGTAGCAAAATTACAAAGTTCCACATAATACTAGCACCATCCATTCCAAGTCACTACTACAATGTTTCACATGTTCAATCCAAGTCAAAAATATAGAGTTCAACAAGATACCATCACCATTCATAACATATCAATCTAATCTAATATATTTAATAACGGCTGGTTGTAGTGTCATAGACAAATGATGCCCAACGCTTTCTTGTCTCGTTAATCTCTCCTTCAGTGAATGGCTCTTGAACATTAAATGTCTGCAAAATATAAAAAAGAAGTAAAACTGTGTATTATGAAATATAATATAAAAGAATTAAAGTATAAATTTGATGAAGCACAACTCAAAAAATTAATCACCTCGATCCATGAATCAACGACAACAGCAGATATTATAGTATCCATATGCTTCATAACATGGTACCCACACTCATGACTTCCCCTTTGCATTTGACACTGCAAATAGATGTATGTGTAAATATCTGCTCTGACTACTCTGCCAGGTTCCCTAAAGAAATAATAGGAATGCAAAACAAACACAAGAGATCCGTAGCATCCCAGACTACAGTTATAATTGAATGCGTAACTCAGTATGTAATTCTATCCACTACCCAATATCCATAGAAGCATAATTGAAAGTCACACAACTTGTAGTATTTTCACTTTTTTTGGATGAAATGTAATTCTATCCACTACCCAATAGCCATAGAAGCATACATCAAGCTGAACTGGCCTCGAACCACTGAAGGTCCGAAGACCAATTTAAAAACAGCAGCAAAAGAATCTAAAATAAATAAAAAACAGCAATAGTCCATCAGATTGGGCCCAAGCTTGGAACCAATAAATGCCCGTTATTTGGACCCATAGCAGCTCGCAGAAGCTGCACCAAGAAACTGCAGCAAACTGAATGTAAAAGAACATCTTTAACTCCAACAATCAAATCAATTACTGCCAAGTGGCAACACATCAATGGTCTCCCAAAGATCAGCAAAACAGAATTCAAATAAATTCGCATAAGCCATCTCTTTTACAAAACCAGTCCCCTACTATCAGAATTAGTGCAGAATCCAATCACCTCAGCATGATGAAGACCCATCAGACAACTAGAGCCAGCGGACAATCTACTGCATCAAACATGAACTCACCCAAACTAAATTTCTAACCATAAACCTTGTAGTATTTTCACTTAAATTCAGATGTTGAACATCATGAACATTATGGCAGCTTTTGATAGAAGACATAAAATTAACATCCTATTATTTTCAAATGTACTCTACAACGTTGCAAAATCAGCCCAAATATATACAATTATATGATGCAAAATCAACCCAAATATATACAATTATAAAAAAGAACTTACGCCATTGCATGATAAGTATGAAAAAATATACTTACAACTGGCTTAATCCATTTTGGTTTGGAACTCCTTCTATTTTTGGTTATTTGATGCGCTTGCATTGCCCTTAATTAGTAAAGAAAAACAGAAATCAGTCATAAATTTTGAGCCGTAATCAAAAGTACTCATATGTATACAAAAATATATACTTACATATCCAAAACACTCTTCACATTTGTCTTTGGCTTATTCCCCAAGGAGCACAAAAACACAATAATATTTTGCTTTGGACACAATACGAATAGCTGCCAGTGGTGGCTGAAATAAAACTATTAGCGATAATTATTTAGATATTAATTGAGTTTCATAATAAGCTTGTACTTACGGATAGTAATATGGTACTAGATAGCAGTCCTTGTTGTCCTTGAGGTGAGTTAGTATGTATGTTTGAGTTTCATCACGCTTGTTTCCCAAATCTTGAATGATAAAAGGGTCAAAGAATCCATACAAGCGTGTATTGCTCTTTTTACTGCACAGTTTGTGCAAGTACCTATAATTTAAGAATAACATGAAGGTTGAAATGTAATGATTCCAAAAAGATTACTATTGAACCTATAATAATCTACTTTCTATAGACAAAAGTGACCAAATTTTGAGCCTTAGGGTTTGTTTGGTTCAGGGGTTCCGCGATTTTGCAGGGAAAGGAAGGGAGGGGCATTAATTTTTTTAGTTATTTCAGATTTAGGTCAGTGGCAATAAACTGAAATTATAAAACCACAATAGAATCACATGATCTAAGTAATCATAACAGTCATATATCTGGTCCAAAATTGAGAAGTATAGCATCTCCCAAATCTGAAGCAGCAAGAACAAAGGTCTATAGTCAATCAATTATGGTTGTTAAGCCATCAAGTTGAAATCAGTCTAGTAAAACCCTAGATTCTGCTAACAATATATTATCATTAAAAGATTTTAATATGCAGTTGATTTTCAATCTGAAGCAGTAAGAACAATACACTGTTTCATCAATCAATTGTCCAATAAAGCAATACAATTATATGAAAGAGTAGTGAATGATACCCTGGACCGACATCTCATCCCTGAATTGCAACCCCTTCATGCATGTTTGAAAACACAGCAACAACAAAAAAAGTTCTACCTCAACCAAAATCTGAACTTACATTGTCCAGACTTGCAGAATCTTTGTACTAAGCATCTGATTACCCGAACATATCTCCATTATCTCTTCTGAACCGAGAAAAATGGAGATATCAGCAGCACCAATGACATCTCCTTTCAAAGTCAACTGTATAGGCTGTCCATTAAGGTGTGTAGTCATTTCTAGCAAGCATGATATTGGATCCTTATTCATGCTGGGGTCATTTACTTGGTCACTGTCATCACCCTACACACAATAAAATGTTTAAATTTACTAGAAGTAAATCTTAAAAACAATATATTATCGAATATCCTGTTTTCATAGACTTGTTACAAAATTGATACTAAGTATTTCATGAAAAGAAGGGTGTAAAACAATGTTATTTTATCACCTTTCGATGCGCTTGTTTATCCTTCTTATCGGGGTTAACTAACCGTCTCGGCCACTGAATGAATTGTTTAGGGGCCTGCCCCACAGTTTTAACTTCTTCAGTTGCAATAGGAACCAATGCAGCTCCATCTATAACCTCTACCACCTCCACCCTAACAAAATCTGCAGCTATTTTTTGATGATGTATAGTAGGTCCCAAGTTGTGTACCTAAATATATTTCCAAACATAAATTTTTAGCGTAAATTTAATCGTGTAATTGAGAATGTATAAAACCTGAATGTATAAAACCAGATTTTTGTAGTTCTTTATTTTAAATAAGAGTACCTTCCCCATGGCTACCAAGTGAAAAGGAATATCCACATAAAGGGGAGAAAGCTCATCATCATCAAGATCATCATCAAGATCATCATCAAGATCATCATCAAGATCATCATAGTCATCAGACTCAGACACATCCAGTGGAGCATTGCTCCCTTTTGTACTCACATGTGCAGGAGAAGGACTGGGGCATGCCTCTCTACGTGGTTCTTGATGCTGGGTAAATCCAAGCTTTTGCAGCTCATCCCGAAGTTTCTGGTCAAATATCTTTGACAATTCTTCAGTCACCTGTCGTGTCACTTTTTGAGTGACTTCTTGTGTCACTTTTTGTGTCACTTGTTCTGTTACTTGTTCTGTCACCTCATCTTGCATCTCTTTCTTGATCTGATCAACATCACGCTTGGTTAAAGCTTGGGCCGTGTGTCTTTGACGACCTGTGTTTGGAAAGACTTCACGAATGCTAACACCTGCTCCAACACCACGTACACGTCCAGGGTGCTCGGGGCGTCCAGTAGCTGTTGTTAAGATGTCATCACGACCCAGAGGAACAAATGTTCCTTCATTTTCCTCCTTCTCTAGTGCAGTCTGCAAATAAAGAATACTCGGACTTTAGGAATTGTTATATGCAAGTCTTACACTTACATTATTCGTGATACTACTAATATTTAGATTTACCATTTTTTCTGCAACTTCTCGAGCTCTCTTGGACGTATATTCTCCATTAGGTCTAATCCGGCATCTCTTCCATTTATGATGGCGTTTGATGGGAGAAGGAGGTTTCAAAACCACTGAAGGATCAGACTTTGAGGCCTCTTGTTGCCTTTCCAGCTTTTCTGCCATCATCTTTTCTTCAAGCAACTCATATCCGCCCCGGGATAATCTGTGGGGACAGTCATTATGTGCCTGAATTTCTTGTGCTTTCCTTCTACGCTCCTGTTTAAAATAAGACACAACATATTGCACAAAGTAAGAATCTAGCTACATGCATTCTTTATCACTTATTAAAAGAAGTGAACTGACCAGAAAAGCCGGGTCTGTTCGGATCACGACAAATTGCTTCCATGTTTCAGTTTCAATCCATTTATACTTCACAGTTGGGTCTTGCCCACGTCGATCGCCAAATATGTATTTGGACGTCAAAAAGGTCTTAAAACCTGTCCATCGACTACCAGCATATGCAATCCATTTTCTCCTCAGTACAGGATCATTAGGGACCTCAAAGGTGAGCTGCATTGCATTCACAAAAATAACAGTTTTTATTTTTCCTAATTATAATTGCAACTTAAAGGAACATTTACTTTTTATACGTTATTGACTGGTCATATCTAAATTTTTCTCAAATAATTTCATTTGTTTACAAAACATATATCATATGCACTTAATGAAACATACTTTTGGTTAAATATTCGAAGAATTGTCTCCAACAATTTTGTGGGGCAGTTTCCTGTAAAAATAGGTCTAACTCGAAAAGCAGATTCAGTTACCATGATAGCTTCCCAAATCTGGTTTTTTACTCCTTCCTCTACAGCTTCCCATTCTGGGATTGTTATAGTAGCTCGCATCCTTCCTTGGAGGGCCACAAAACTAACGAACAGTTTCTTGTTTGAGCCCATTGCTCTTCCCTTCTCATTAAATTGGATAGGTAGTGGGTTGTTAGCTGCCATGAAACAAAATATAAGTACTTAATAAGTTTAATTCATACAATATAAATAGATATGCAAATGTAATAACCTGCACGCCTGCGAATCAATGCCTTCAATGTAGTAGGTTCCCTTCCTCTTTTCTTTGAAGATTTGCTATTTGATCCATTTGCTCCTCGGCCATCCATATTATTGCTCATTCACCTAAAATTTAAGTTAGCATATAAGTATGTAAAATTGACATTATGAATATACATATGAATAGCTATAATATTACACTATCATGATTTGCCAAAAAAAAGTACACTAACATGATCTGGAATATTCTCCCATAATCCTTCTATATGATCATCACGAGTTGCTTGCACATTGTCTAATTCATTTTCGTCAGTCACAATAGACATTGATTTATATATTGGAGTCTCAAATATGACTGGAGCAAGATCATTGTTGTCATCATTGACAAGTAAATGTTTTCCTTGGAGAACCACTGACCATCTAGTGTCAGAGGGATCAGTAATATAGAAAACTTGCTTTGCTTGATGTGCCATGATGAACGATCCATCCACTTGCACTTGAAAACAACTTCCCTAAATCCAGTGTAATCGATCTCCCACACTTCCTCAATAATTCCATAATAGGATATTGATGCAGCTACTGGATTTTTATCTTTTGCACTCGAAAAATGCATTGCCTCAGCAACAACCATCACCCCACTATTTTGCATGGTGCTTTTATCATCTTGGCGCTTTGTGTAGAAGGAATATTTGTTGATGTCATATCCACCCCAGCACATTACTTCAAAGAATATTCCATTTGCAAACCATCTCAGCTTATCACTCACCGTATCATCCTTCAATACTTGGTCCTTGAACCACTTTATAAAGGTTTTGTTGTGCTCATTCAGCAGCCACTTTTCATTCTTGCGCGGGTTTTTTTGCTTCACTAAAGCTTTGTGAGCATGCAAATAAGGTTGAACCTCTTCAGCATTATTTAATATATACAAATGTGCTTGAAGAACCTCATCTCGACCCATGCTCTTACATGTTAAGCCCCGAGTACCATGACCTTTAAATCTTCTATCAAGGCGTGACTTTGGAAGGCCTATTGCTTCAACTTCTGAGATGTAATTTGTACAAAACTCAATGGCCTCCTCAGCAATGTAACGCTCAACAATTGATGCTTCTGGACGATACTGGTTCTTAACATAACCTTTCAAGATTTTCATGTATCGCTCAATTGAGTACATCCATCTTAAATAAACAGGGCCACATATTCTTATCTCCCTCACCAAGTGTACAACTAAGTGAACCATGATGTCAAAAAAAGAAGGGGGGAAAAACATTTCCAATTGGGACAATACAACAGCAGCCTCATTTTCCAACTCATCCAACTTTTTAGGGTCAATAACTTTGGAACAAATATTATGGAAAAACATACACAACCTAGTTATTGCCACCCTAAACTTCTCAGGCAAGATACCACGAATAGCAACAGGTAATAATTGTTGCATTAGGACATGGCAATCGTGAGATTTTAAACCAACCAATTTCAAGTCTTTCATTGAAACATAACTCTTGACATTTGAACAATAACCATGTGGCACTTTGATACCACGCAAACATGCACAAAAACTTGTTTTCTCTTTCTTAGACAAGGTATGACATGCAGGTGGCAAATACATACGTTTGCCTTGTGGTATTGGGGCTAGCTCATCTCGTATACCCATCTCTACAAGATCAAGACGAGAATTCAGTCCATCTTTTGTCTTTCCGGGAATATTTAGAAGTGTCCCAATGATACTGTCACACACATTCTTCTCTACATGCATCAGATCTATGCAGTGTCTCACATCTAGATTGCGCCAGTACGGGAGATCAAAAAATATTGATCGCTTCTTCCATATTTGTGTATCGGTCTTTTTCTTAGACTTCCCGAACACAATATTGATACTCTTCACTCGTTGATAAACTTGCTCTCCTGTTAAAGGTATTGGAGAACTTCTATTTTCATTGCATCCATTAAAAGCTTTCTTCAATCTACGATATGGGTGATCCCTTCTTAGAAACCTCCGATGTCCGAGATACACAGTTTTTCTACCATGTGACAGTTGATGGTAGCATGTGTTTTCTTCACATATTGGACATGCTTTATGTCCTTTAATAGTGTAACCAGCAAGATTCCCATATGCGGGGAAGTCATTGATGGTACAAAACAATAAGGCACGCATTCTGAAAGTCTCATTTTTGTAACCGTCAAACACATCAACACCTTCCTCCCAAAGTTTCTTCAAGTCTTCAACAAGGGGAGATAGATAAACGTCTATATCATTACCTGGTTGTTTCGGACCAGAAATTAACATAGACAGCATAATGTATTTGCGTTTCATGCACAACAAAGGAGATAAATTGTAGATAATCAAGAGAACAGGCCATGAACTATGAATGCTACTTAAGTTACCAAATGGATTCATTCCATCTGTAGCTAGTCCAAGCCTCAAATTCCTAGGCTCATTGCCAAAATCAGGAAATAACCTATCAATTTTTTTCCACTGAAGAGAATCTGCCGGGTGGCGAACCATGCCGTCACATTTTCTTTCATCTGCATGCCATCTAATGTTCTTGGCTTCTTTTGGATTACTGAAGAGCCGCTTCAACCTTGGAATTATTGGAAGATACCATAACACTTTCGCAGGAGGACGAGTTTCATTTATTACATCATTGTCTTTCACTTTGTAGCGCGATAACCCACATCTCGGGCACTCATTCAAGTTCTCAAACTCCTTTCTGTATAGTATACAATCATTCGGACATGCATGTATCTTCTTATACTCCATTCCCAAAGGACAAATTACCTTCTTTGCTTCATAGTTGCGGTTTGGTAATGTATTACCACTAGGAAGCATATCTTGTAACAACAAAAGCAATTCGGTGAAGCTCTTGTCACTCCACCCATACTTTGCTTTCAGATTAAACAGCTTTAGCACAGCTGAAAGTCGTGTGTATTTGGTACACCCGGGATACAAATGTGTCTCTGAATCAGCGGACAATGTTTCATAAAGATGTGATCGCTTAAAAGCCTCTTCGCCAAGATCACGTATCATGTCCTCCAGATGATCACTCATATCTGCTCCAACAACGTCCTCTGTATGAGATGATGTAGTGGGCATATTGTACCGCTCACCGTGCCATATCCATATTGTATAGCTTTTGCAAAACCCATCACACAGGAGATGCTCTCGTATTAATTCAGTGTCTAGTCGTATCTCATTCACGCAATTAACACAAGGACAGTGAAACTTTCCACTACTGTTAGGCAGATGTGTTTTTGCGAATTCAAGAAAAGATTCAACCCCATTTTCATACTCATCACTTGTTCGTCTACAGTTGATCCAACTACGATCCATAACTATCTTAATTTCTGTAACATGTGCAATCAAACATTCATGTAAAAATTTGTTTAGCAAAACCACATAACATAATACTTTGAATTTATAGCATTATGTTTGTATGCATTCCCAATAGATCTATTAGCACTTTTGGATAGATTTTTTTTTTATTTCAGCTCTTTTATTCTTTTAAACATGACACACAAGTAGAGAAGAAATATAGCAAAAAATGTTAAGCATTTGATAGATAAAGCAGATGAAAAAGTGCAATAATTTTTAGATAGAAAGTAACTTACTTAGAAATTAACTTACTCAACCCACATTAAAAATGTATAGCAAATAATATTTCAATTAGAAACAAGACTGTCTGGTGTATGTATACATAAAAAATCCAGGTAAAAAAATAATCACTAGAAACCTATATAAACACCAAACAAGCTCGGGGTAAGAAAATAATCATATGTTTTAGATAATAATTCAATTAGGTTATTAGAAAGAGGACTGCCTAGTCTTAGATAACAAGTTAATTAGGAAAAAAATGAAAGAAGTTACACGTCATTAGGGAATTTTAGGGAGAAGGAACAATTATACCACTAAGGTATATCTCTAAGAGCAAATAAGACACTAAGCTAATTTTAGGAGCAACTAGACCACTAAGGTAAACCTCTAAGAGCAAATTAGACACTAAGCTAATTTTAGGAGCAAAAATCATCTTTTTGATTAATTTATACTCCGTATCATTTAGGCCACTCCCTAAAACTCCTAAACAGAAGCTAACTGTCAGTTCATTGTCCCATTAATTTTTTATTTATCACGCACGCGTGGGGTCTTACATAAAATTTTAAGACTAAACAAATATAAAAACTTCAAGCATGTCAATGAGTTACATTATCATGTATAATGTAAACACCGAACTATGTAAAGTCTTCTATCTAAAATATTGAAAAAATCAATGCAACTAAGATAAATGTCAAATGGAAAATGAAATAGTAAATTTAGACATAACAAGCGATCCTAAAGAATAGTAAATTTAAGTTTGTAAAATATGGCAACATGAAGCGGAATTTTTTTTACTGGCCCTTTATCAAATTTTCTACATTGAGGCATAGAACAAATTATTAGAATTATTTATTATGGAGTCATTTTCTAATTAATTGATTTAAATTTTTAAAATTATTAGCTGTTAAAAATTATGTCTTAGGTGTCACAACTAATGTGACGTGAGCAATGAAATCTTCCAATTTGGTGTAAGATTGAATTGAACCTTGATACCAATTTGCCACTTACGTAGATTAGAATGATTTTACTTCCAATTTGGTGTCATGGTGTGGATAAAACTGAGAACATGAAGAAGAGCTCGTTCTCTCTTTTTTTTTTTTACATTGGTCCCAATTTTTTTTTAAATCGCAATGTCAAAGTGGAGAAAAATAATTAAGTAAGAAGTGAGGAAATATGACTTCCGTTAGAAATTGTTAATGAGTGGTGTAAATGATAATAAAAATTAGCTTAATGTCATATTTGCTCTTAAAGGTTTACCTTAGTGGTCTAATTGCTCCTAAAATTAGTTTAGTGTCTTATTTGCTCTTAGAAGTTTACCGTAATGGTCTAATTGCTCCTTTTCCCGAGAATTTTAACAAAGATATCATATTCATGTCAAAGCTAAAAAATAACTAAGTAAAACTTAACATATTTTATCAAAAGCTTGAAGGAACAAAAATCAACCTTAAGCTAAAACCGTATACAACAAATGAAGATCTGAAAAATACTTTATACTTCAACACAGATAGAATGGTCTGAAAAATGCTCTTGACAGCCAAGAACCAGTTTTTTTACCTTTTGTATTGAGTTTGTTTTTCTTTATAGTAACTACTACTTCATGGCTATTTTTTACATGCTTTATATAAAAAACTTTTGAAATATATATATATATATTTACAGAATTACACATTGGCCGTAAATGAAATTTAAAAAAAAAGGTGAGGTGGAGTGAGTTGAATGCAAAATAGAGAAGTATGTGAGGAGAGTAAAGGCATTAGTTTGTTTGGTATAATAATAAATAACACAAGAATTGAAGAGTGGGGAAAGCAGTCCATTTTGCAGGGAACGAGCGCTATGCTCTCAGCCTGACAGTTGGTTTTTCATTCAGACATTTTAACAAATAGGTAACATGCATTAGACAACTAAATACATAAACTTAAAAATCTTCTAGCTTCTTCATAAATGAAAACGCAATTAAACAAATACCAGAGAAATATATACATGAATCTATTATGAAAAGTAAAACTAAATACATATTTAGTGTGTAAGAAAATTACCCGTTGGAAATACAGTCTCTCAGGAAGGAGATGAAACGTTGAAAGAAGGAGCACCGGAGGTGCGAAGACAGAGGAGGTGTGAAAATGGCGGACGTCTGGAAACGGCGGAGTGTCTTCGTCCGTAGGTCTCTCGCTGCTGAGCTTCGTCGATTGGAGTGGCCGCTGAGCTTCGTCAATTGGAGTGGCCGCTGAGCTTCGTCGATTGGAGTGGCCGCTGAGCTTCGTCGATTGGAGTGGCCGCTGAGCTTCGTCGATTGGAGTGGCCGCTGAGCTTCGTAGATTGGAGTGTAAGGAGTGGTTTCAAAACCCTTCAAATTTCTCTAAGTATAGGGCCTGACCGCAGGGCTTAAAAATTTTAAACACATTCGATAAGGGTTACAAGTGGAACAGACATTGAAAGTATGTTTTTTTAATTAAAAAAATGACCCCGTGCCAGATCAAACTTTTTGAAATTTATGAATATGACCCCATATATACTTTCTGTAACGGGTCAGATTACTAACCGCTATTGATACATTTTTTGTTTTATATATTCACCCCGTCCTATGAGATGAAACTTTTATTAATTGTGATTTAGACCCCGCGTGATCATACTATTACGGTTCTGAACTAACCCATATTAAATGTTAGTTATAGAATGCTTATTTTGCACTAGTGTCATCTAAATCATCTTCCGTCCCTTGCACAGAACTAGCATCACTTGAGTCCTCCTCTCCACTAATCATAAGACAATCAAAACTAGGGAGGGACTCAAGATCCTCTGCTGACACACTCTCCTCCCACAAAAGATCAAAGAAGGCTTCATTAGAAAGCATGTTAGGGGTCCAATCCTCCACCATAGAATCTATGTCATCCAAATAAAAAAATTCTCCACTATACTGATAGGGCCTCTTCATTATTTTGGACATATCAAAGGTGGCATTCTCATCCCCAAAGTGGAGGACAAGCTTACCGTCTCCAACATCAATAAGTGATCGGGCAATTACCAAGAATGGTCTGCCCAAAATCAAAGGTACCTCACGATCCTGATCAATGTCCAAAATAACGAAGTCTACAGGAATAATAAATTTGTCCACTTCAACCAACACGTCTTCAACAATCCTTTTAGGATATTTCACTGAACGGTCAGCCAGTTGAATGCACATACGTGTTGATTTTAGTGGACCAAGTGCAAGCTTCTCATACAAAGCATAAGGCATCAAATTGATGCTTGCACCCAAATCAGCTAAGGCCATATCAAAAGTAAGATCTCATATAAAGCAAGGTATAATGAAAGAACCTGGATCCTTAAGCTTCTCTGGTAGATCCCTCCTAATCACAGCTGAGCAGTCCTCGTTAAGCCTCACAGTTGATGCTTCTTCCAGCTTCCTCTTGTTAGTCAGTAGATCATTCATGAATTTCGCGTACTTCGGCATTTGCGCTAGTGCATCCACGAACGATCTGTTAAGCTGAACTTGTTTCATAAGTTTCAGAAAATTACCAAACTGGTCACTATCATTCTTCCTCATCAATCGTGCCGGATAGGGGAGGGGTGGGCTGTAATTCTTGACCGGAACGGGCTGTTTTGGTGCAGCCGCCACCTCTATTCCCTCTTCTTTCTCCTTCTCTTCTTCCCAGGCAGCATGTACGTCTTCAACTTCATCGGGCTTCTTCTTCGTGGCAGCAGGTTCTAGCTCTTTTCCACTCCTCAAGGTGATTGCCTGAACATGTTCTCATAGGTTATCCTCGGTATTGCTAGGGAGGGATCCCTTAGGCCTTTCAAAAATGGCCTTTGCAAGCTGCCCCAACTGAGTTAGTATGTCCCGATCTCTCGTATCAGTCCTTTTCATAAATTGCTTTAGTGTCTCCTCTAAGGTAGAAATTCTTTGCTCAGTCTCTTTTCTGAAACTCCCTTGCACCTCCTGAGGTGCTTGTTGTTGGCCTTGAGGTGCTTGGGGCTGATTATAGTTCCTAGACTGCTGTTGCTGATTTCCTTGCTCGTAATTCCATTGTTGCTGCTATCCGTAGGACTGATTGTAGTAACCCTGCCTTTGAAAATACATTACATCAACTTGCTCCACTCCAGGGGCTGCCGAGTGAGCCATCATAGTGCATTCATGCGGCCAATGGAGTCCCCCACATGTAGTACAAGAAGGACTAATAGAACCGGAGGCTATCATATTAACACTGGACACCGAAAGAGCAAGATCCACCTTCTTTCCCAAATCCTCTATGCTAGTAGTGAGTTTCTGAAACATGCTGGTCAAAGTATCTACCCTTGCAGAAAGGGCAGAATTGTCGCTGATCTCATACAGGCCCGGAGCTTTCTGGTGAGGTGTATCCCGAGAACTGTACCATGATGCATTATTTGAAACAATCTTCTCCACTAGTGTCTCTCCAACCTCAGATGGTAAGTGAGGAAAAACTCCACCACCTGAGGCATTAAGCATCATATTTCCTTCGTTATTGAGTCCGATGTAGAAGAGTGATGATAGAACCTCACATTCACTCATATTGCCTTGAGGGAAAGCTCTTCTCAGCACCTTGAACCTCTTCCATTCTTCAGCCAATGTCTTTTGAACTTCAGTGCTTTTGATGTCGGAAAATATTCTTTGATGAAGGCTTTATGCAGCTGGTCCTAAGTCTGAATATGATGATGAGGATTGTTATCCAGTCATCTCTGTGCTTCATCCCTCAATGAGAAAGGGAAAAGTAACATCCGCACCTGATCGTCATCCACTCCAAGGATCTTGAAAGTCTAGCACATCCTCAGGAATCGGGTAATGTGTGCTACTGGATCTTCTATAGGGCATCCTCCAAATTGATTGTTTGACACCATGCTAATAACCGCTGGCTTGATCTCGTAGCGGGGTGCAGTAATTCCCGGCACATGAATACTGTCATACTCTGAAATCTCAGGAGTGAGGAAATCTACAATTGTCTGTCCCTGGTAGAGCGGGTTGTCATGCGGGACATAGGCATTAGCATTGAATGGGGGTCCTGTTGTCTCTGCTGGAAAACTGGCTGTGGTCGAAGAGGTTGTGGTCGAACAATTTGTGGCTGCGACTGGGGTTGGACTTGGGGCTGACGGAATGGGAAAGGATTTTGAAAAGGTTGATTTTGCGGCTGAGATTGGAGTGGATTTTGGGTGACTGGAGGTAGGTTCTGTCTCAATTGAAAGACTTGATTATTTGGCCCTATACTTTGCATCCCATAAGTTTGGTTCTGAAAAGTGGTTTCGGGAGCAGTAGAGGTATTTTGAAAAAGTTGTTGTAATGGGGTAAGATTTATTTGAGGAGTGGAGTGATTTTGAGGAAAGAATATGGTACGGCAATTCTGAAATCTAGGGGGATTTCTAGGTGAAATAGGTGGTGAAGACTAAGGTGAGGTATTGACGTAAAAATCAAGGTGGTTTGAACCTCAGACGTCCCAGCTGTTCCGGATGAAGATGGTTGTTCAATGGTTGCGTTCTTTTCTCTTAACGCCTTGCGGATCTGTCCAACAAGCTTCTCAATCTCAGGATTAAGAGGGACTAGCGGTTCTCCCTTCTTTGAACGTGTATGCATAAACAGACTGACCTGCAAGGTTAGCAGACAAAAATCTTACGAAAAACTAAAAACAAGTCACAGATTCTAATTAACCCTTAAATCCGACATTGTCCCCGGCAACGGCGCCAAAAACTGATGTGAGTTTTCTCGCACTTAAAAATGTTGTAATATAAAGGTGTAAGTACGAGTATCGTCTCCACAGGGAAGGACAAAAGAGAATAAAGAATTAATTAAATTCAGCGATACAAATAAATATAATAAAAGCGTCGTGCGAGAATATTGATTGGTTGGAAAATAAAACTAATGCGAATAAAACGATTAAACTAGGGGGGGTCTTTCTAATTAATGACGAAGGGAACAGGGATCGATTCCGGGGTACTCAGATTTCTGGCTGATCAGGTTTAATTACATGAAATTATTTTAATTGAGCCTAGGTGATCATTACTAAGTTGTTACCGTTCTCGCGGCGTAGAGTACAATAATTTAGGAGACCAGGCAGATCTCTCATGCGACGGGATCCTAAATTATTGCCAAGTCGAACGAGCTTACGGTCCCTTAATTGCTACTAACCTTTTAGCGAACGATTAAGTGTGTGTGAATGTGTCCTAGAACAAATTAGATCTCTCTTAATCTATTCTACATGCAATTGTAATTCTAGTGGTCATCCAGGTTACAAGAGATATCAGTTAAATTAATCAAACACAAATTAAACATCATTCATACAATTAATCCATCATGAATTTAGCCATACATCATGAATAACCCCTTCATCAATCCCAAATCCCTCATTAAAACTACTCGCAATTCATAATTGAATAATCAACGGAATTGGGATGAATACAAATAATTGTCATTAATTAACCAGATAGAACTTACAAAGAATCCCTTAATCTTGAAGAATAAGGCTTGAAAAGCTCTCAAAAGTCAACATAGGGTTTATCTCTATAAGCTCATAAGTGAAAAACAGGCAAAACTGGGGTCTATTTATAGACAAATCTGAAAACATGCCGAAAATCAGGCTGCACGGTTGACCGCACGCCGTGCATGTCACCGTGCGGGTACGCGCGCGTTTTTTTCCGTCTCCGACTTTTACTCCGCGTGCACGGTGTGCGGGTGACCGCACTATGCAACCGTGCGGGTACTTCTGGGGGGCTATTTATGGACCGCGCGGTGTGCAGTTTCGGCCGCGTGGTGTGCGGTTTCGGCCGTGCGGTGTGCGGTTCAGACCCCTTAGCTTTTTGCTCTCAGAATCACCCGCGGGGCGTGCGGAACTGACCCGCAGGGCGCGCGGACTGCTCTAGAACCGTTTTCTTGCTATTTTCTTCCTCGTTCGCTCCCAGATGCTACTTTGATCGGTCCAAAGGCCGTTTCTTCATCAAATATTCGTCGTGAACCTCCCGGTGGCCTCCAAAACTCTCAAATCTCTCTCGAATGCTCTCCAACTCTTCCCGATTACTTCTCAAGCGCCAGTGTCAGACTCTAAATTCCTGAACTTGACTCCAAACAACACAAAACTCGAACCAACGCCTGGTAAACATAACTTGAGCTAAAATTGAGACCTGTGACACCTAAAAGCTAGGAAAACCATCAAAAGCCTATCCCAACAGGAATCAATAGCGTGTTGTAATACGAGCTTATCAGAACCGTAAAACCAACACAAATTGAAAACCCAAATTAAATATTTTTAAAATGATTAAAAATCAAATTTTAGAATAAAATAAATATAGAGTTTTGAAAGTTATATTTCAATATAATTTTAAAAATAAAAACGTTAATATTATTAAGATTTGAATTTAAAAAACATTATATATGCATAATAACACTAGAAAAAAAAAGCATAAATTTGAGAAGAAAAAAAAGTATTAAAATGACAAGGAGTAGTATTTACCTGTTTTTATTTTTATTTTTTTTACTTCCGCACTATGGTTGGTTACGTTGCTTTATAATTCGATAATGTCTTTAATTTAGTGTTAGATCTACAATAATGTTATTGTACTCTTGGATCGTGGCAAATTCAACATAGGATAAGTGACGACAATACATCGTCGATCATGATTGGCTTACAGTTGTACAAGTGGGGATTAGCGAATTCTATTGCTCCTGAGTGGGCGATAGTGTCTGAATCTGATCCCAGTGGCCAGGATGTATGATCGAATAATGTTTTTTGGTCTTTCTTTTTTGTCTGCTGTATCTCGTCTTTTTTTATTTTATTTTTGGAAAAAGACGGCTTATATTGATAAAGAAACATTCAGCAAGGGACAAAAGAGATAAATGGAACACTTCCAGCCACCGACCCTCGGACCAGCCTGAGAACCAATCACCCTATAACCATGTCCTTGGTCTTGTCTATGATATCCTCCATTCTCCTGCCTCAAAAACCTTATGCAAAAAACAAACAACGAACCAAAAAAATCGTCTCGAGCGACTGTGCCTTCGTACGAAAGCTTCGAAACTAAGCCTCTGGATCGATAGTCACAAAGCCAAACTCGAATCACAAAGCCGAGTATGAACTCCGAATAAAAAATCGGAAGAAAAGCGCCGCCACCTACGACGGCTTTCTACCAAACCCTCATACCTAGGGAGTCACCAGCTTTTTTGGTATCAAAAATTAATGTGGTACTGTATCTGGTCTTATTGTTTAGTTGGATTCTATGCTTTTAATATAAATCATTCTCTCAAAAAAAAAATATTTATCCACATGCAAATTCCCTTGTGCAAGTCAAAGTCTCCACTTCATGAATATCAAGAGACATTTAGGCTATGTTTGGCGGGCATAAGTCCCTGACTTCTAGCTTTTGTACTGTTCAAAAAGTTCCTAAAACCTTCTAGTTGTGTGTTTGGCATGACAATATTTAAGAGCTTTTCAAAAATTAAAAGATCTTTTTTGAGATGCTATCGGGAGTAGCATCTAAGAAAAGCTAGTGACTTTTAGTATTAATTAATCCTAACAGCTTGTATACCAAACCGAACTAAATCAAACAGTCAGCTTTTCATCAAACAGCTATCACCTTTTATTTTTAAGATCTTTTCAGTCACTAAAAGCTAACAGCTATTAAAAAGCTCACAAAAGTATCTTTTCAGCTAGTTGTGCCAAACGTGCCCTTAGACTTATTCGAGTCGAGTGAACAAATTAGCCCCTATTGCTTAGGGGTGGATCGGGCCTGGTCCGGTTCCGGTTAAGGCCTGGGCCCGGCCGGGCTTGGAGTTTATTTGGTACGGCCCGGGAGTCTACCGGTACCGGGCCAGGCCGGTTTGGTTCAATATTTTTTGGGTTTTATTAATTATTCCAACCCCCACCCCCATCCCCCCATCCCCCAAACCCCTCGAAAACACCCATCCCATCCCACCTAAACCCAATCCAAACTCAAAAAACAACAACAACAACAACAACAACAACAACAACAAAAACTCAGGACCAGGCCCGGACCGGCCGTGCCGGTCCCTAATTATGTAACCCCGGACCCGCCCCCTAAATCCCCCCGGTTTGGGCCTGGGCCAAATACTATATAAGGCTATGTTATTAATCTAGAAAGTTTTACGATACGCAGATTATTAGAGTACACATAATTCGCCCCATATAATGGTAATGAGGGTAGAAATCAAATGAGTTAGGATGTTTTCTTTTCGCAGATTATTAGAGTACACATAATTCGCCCCATATAATGCTAATGAGGGTAGAAATCAAATGAGTTAGGATGTTTTCTTTTGGATTGAAATTTGCTGGTTTGATATGGTCTGGTTTGATCTAGCCTGGTCTGAGACTGAAAACAGTTCAAAAGAAAACATCCTTAAACACACTAATATACTCTTATATGAACTTAATTATCTAATTCCAAAGTTCTTCGCTCAAGTGTTCAACTATTCTATACTAGGAGTCCATTCTCTAACCCAAAATTATTTCGGTGTATCAGCTACTCTTTTAAATAATTTTTTCTATGTTCCATTGGAGTATTGGACTGTGTCAACATTCCCTTTGGTTGTTCTAAAAACTTTGTCACTTTCATATTAAAGTAACTAATTTGTGGTTCTGTGTATTTCTCTCCCCTCTGCACAAACCTCAATTATATCACACACTTTCGCTTTTCTTTATTTGTCACCTAATTCTAACTTGGAAAAGTTCACCCGCACGGAGGTAATATGCCTTTAGATTATGCGCGTTAAATTGTATAGTTCCAAAAGGTTGAATCGCCAACCCTAAGCGCCCCCCACGCCCCGACACGACATAGCACATGGGAGGATGTAAGTCACGGTGACTCAGTCAGCAGAGTGGCAGTAGGCCTTTACCCCGTGCGCACCAGAGACCCAGCCTTATTTCAGGTTCTGTGACCTCCACCCGGTCGCTGCAGGGATTCGAACCTTGGTCATAGTTCCAATTTTCCCACCACTCGACCAGCTGAGCTACCCGTGCGGGTCCGCGTTAAATTGTATAATGATCAAAATATGTAAGCATGGAGTTAGTTTTTTGTTGATTTGGATGAAGTTATTTTTCGCTATTTTCATATATTTTTTCTTAATTTAGTAGATTCAGCCGATTCAACCAGAGATTTAACCATTTTAACATATTGAATCAATTCAGTTAATCTTTGTATTACCAAACGGAATTATAATTTTGGTGTCTAATTCTAGTTTGTTAGTACTTAACTTGTTCTAATTATAGTTTCTTAGCATTTGACACATCGATGTACCACAAAAGGAAAAGAAGCAACACTGACTAGTGTGGGTACGTTCCTGTTTTGGCAAGTGGGTGAAAGATGGGTCTATGATGAGTAAACGTTAAGCACACAGCCACAGCAATCGAATAGGTATATACGGAGTCTCAGGGATTGGTCTGCTATGATTTGAAACCACCTAACTCTTTTCTTTTCCTCCTGTCCTTCTCCACGATTGTTTCAATTATTTCTCTAAATAGTAAGTTCGAGGAAGTAGAGTACATGCTTTAATTAATTAGCAATAATGTTCTCCTCCACCCAACCAAACGCCCTTACTCACCTCTCAGCAAGCTCCGCCACCTCCCACGGCGGAGGGTATCACTGGATCCTCCTTCCTGATTTCCGGGACCACCAATTTTCATTCAATACTTTGGTCAACCCAACCACCAACAATGGAGTCAAAATCAACGACCATAGTAGTTATAGAAATGATAATGCAGGCAATACCAGCCAACTCCGCATAAAAAAGAAACCTTTGCTGCTTTCCGGCAGGCCGGAGCAGACGGCGGCGAAGAAAAAGGACCACCGTACTAAAATAATGACTGCTCAAGGTCAAAGGGACCGGAGGGTCAGGCTCTCTATCTCCATAGCTCAAAAGTTCTTCCATCTTCAAGACACCTTGGGTTTTGACAAGCCCAGCAAAACCCTAAGTTGGTTATTCGCCAAATCGAAGCTCGCCATTCAAGAGCTAACCCACGCCGCCGCAGACAGTTCGCCGTATTCCGCCGTGAGTGACGGGGTGTCCACGCGAAAAGCTAACAAAAGAGGAAAAGACTGTTCGATGAAAGACGTTGCTGCTAAAGAATCTAGGGCAAAAGCTAGGGCTAGGGCTAGGGCTAGAACTTTGAAGAAAATGTGTATGAAGGAAATGAGTGAGGCCAATACGTTTCTACCCCCAGCACTTTCCCTAGTCAAATATCCCCTTGACATTGATGACGTGGCAGCTAAAGTGTGGGATATTCCGCAGCATCTTAGGATGCCCGGAGATCTGAGTTCTGCGGACGACGACAATGTCTACTATGGGAGTAACAACTAACTAGCTGGTAATGGTGGGCCGTGGGAGTTAGAACATTGCTGCTAGTATCATACTTTAGTCACAAAGGTAAAATATTACTGCGTATTTTCTATGTCCCACAAATTAAGATTGTGTGACTTTTCTATCATGGCAGACCAATTATTCCTTATCAAATTTAAGAGTATGTATGTCCCCTATTTTCATTTGACACAATTATTAATAAATTAATTAAATAACTAAAATTTATGGTTGAAATTTGAGTTTAATAAAATAATATGTTAAAGATCGATCACATATTTCTTGTCACAAAAAGAAACGTGACACTTACATTGGGATAATAACTCAAAAAGGGAAGTTTGACAAATGAAATGAGACGGATGAAGCATTATTTTATTTTTGCTTCTCAATAATTGTACTACCTGCTAATGTCCCACACCTAAGGGCATCTCCATCCATGGATTATTTTTGGTATCATTTTGATGATGTGGAGGATTTTTTTTTGGATCATGGATGAAGAGTTGAGATTATTTTATGAGGTTATTTAATAAAATAATCTGGTATCAAATTCTAAAACTAGATTATTTTGAGATTATTTCCAACTTTAAGGTGATGACTAGCTTTGTAGTTCGTGCATGTCTCATAAAAAGTCTAGGTAAATTAAGTTCATGGATGATGAGAAATTGATAGGTTTGGAGATTATTTGAGATAATCTTATGTGAAAGTGACATGACAATAAGAAAACATAAAAAACCGTAAACTTGAGTATCATGAATGAAGATGCTCTAAGGAGAAAGTCACAGTTTTAAATTGCGGGCCGCAAGGCCAGATGCGGCCGCAATATTGCAGTTGCGCGCGGTTCTGCAACCGCATCGGGTCACAATGGGAGTGAAAATGCACGGAAAAAATCCGAAAGACCGAAACATAACCACAACGAGGCCGCATCCGGATCACAACACTAATTTTATTTGATTCCTATTTCATTTGAACAAAAAATTGATTAATTCACACTACATCAACTGCAATAATAAGTACGTAACACAGCAACCGCAATAACTGCAACTGACACTTAGGCTATGTTTGGCGGGCATAAGTCCCTGACTTCTAGCTTTTGTACTGTTCAAAAAGTTCCTAAAAGTTTCTAGTTGTGTGTTTGGCATGACAATATTTAAGAGCTTTTTAAAAATTAAAAGATCTTTTTTGAGATGCTACCGGGAGTAGCATCTAAGAAAAGCTAGTGACTTTTAGTATTAATTAATCCTAACAGCTTGTATACCAAACCGAACTAAATCAAACAGTCAGCTTTTTATCAAACAGCTACCACCTTTTCTTTTTAAGATCTTTTCAGTCACTAAAAGCTAACAGTTATTGAAAAGCTCGCAAAAGTATCTTTTCAGCTAGTTGTGCCAAACATGCCCTTAGACCTCAACCGTGATTTAAAACTCTGGTAAAGGTAGTAATTTAAAGAGGAAATTCCTTGAATGAGACTTAAAGTTAGATAAAGTATCCAAATAAAACCATCATAATTTCGTACTTAAATTATGACTCTTTCAATTCTTATAGGGCAACGTTTTGTACTTTTAATAAGATCAAAAGTACAAAATCGATCTTGGACAGATGTTCACCCCTACTTCTATCACAAACTTAGGTAGTGTTTGCAATTGCTTCAACTTTTAAAAAGTGATTTTTTAAAGTGATTTTGGGAAAAGTGATTAATAGTAAAAGTTGGTAGTGTTTGAGAAAAAAGTGATTCTGGAAAAGTAAAAGTTGGTAGTGTTTGGTAAAATAAGTACTTTTTGTGTAATAGAAAAAGTGAGAAGCAGTTTAAAGCACCCTTCTACCTGCTTCCAGCTTTTAGCTTTTAAGTGATTAATTTAAACAGAAGCTGTCATTTGAAAACACTCTTTTCAACTTTTTTTAAGCCAAAAGCTGAAAAGCGCTTTTTTTAAGCAAACCCAAACACTCTTTTATACTCCCTCCGTCCCAAAATGGTTGGCCAAATTTCTTTTTTGGGCCATCCCAAAAAGGTTGGCCATTTCCATTTAAAGTAAGCAATATGTGACTAAAGTTAATTCTCTCTCCTTTGCCCAAATTTCAACCACACAGTTTTTACTTTATTAATCCATGTGCAAGTCAACATTAGCCAACCATTTTGGGACGGAGGGAGTATCATAGTTTAGTCTGGTCAAAACTGAAATAATTTGGCCCACTCCGATCTTGGACGAAAACTATTATTCCAGGCTGAATTTCGGTTCAATAACTTTGGTGATTCCAGTTTCAACTCAAACCGGTTCTGGTTTGGATTGGTCTTGAACCAGTATTCAATAATCACCCCTTACTTCTGACACAATCTTCTATCACACTAGCTTAGTCAATGTGAGTCATGTGACCATGCATTGCGCGGATGATGAATGAAGTTAAATGTCGATTTGATAACTCTTATCTTTAGCTTACGGGAAAAAGACTAATAGAATTAAAACATAACATTTGAACATAAATAGGAGTAACCAAGGGCGGAAGTTAAATGCAATTTCAATTTTTATAGAACTTACAATGTTACAAAGGTAAATTTTTATAGAATTTACATTGTTACGAAAGTCATTGACAAAAGCATTGACATATATATATATATATATATATATATATATAGAGGGCTCTTCTCATCAGGCCGGCCTGACGGGCTGCCCCGTCCGGCCGAGCCCGTTTGGGCACCTTCCCGGTGAAATTTTTTGATGAAATTTTTTGAGCATGTTCCTCATCAAGTCTAGTTTGTCCATACCAAATTTCAGCTCAAAACTCGATCGGGAAGGTCGTCAAATGATTTTTGCAAGTTAACTGGTCCGGAATATGTATTTTCCAGACCAGTTAACTTGCAAAAATCATTTGACGACCTTCCCGATCGAATTGTGAGCTGAAATTTGGTATGGACAAACTAGACTTGATGAGGAACATGCTCAAAAAATTTCATCAAAAAATTCCACCGGGAAGGTGCCCATACAGGCTCGGCCGGACGGGGGCAGCCCGTCAGGCCTGCCTGATGAGAAGAGCCCTATATATATATATAAATAGGGCTCTTCTCATCAGGCAGGCCTGACGGGCTGCCCCCGTCCGGCCGAGCCTGAATGGGCACCTTCCCGGTGGAATTTTTTGATGAAATTTTTTGAGCATGTTCCTCATCAAGTCTAGTTTGTCCATACCAAATTTCAGCTCACAATTCGATCGGGAAGGTCGTCAAATGATTTTTGCAAGTTAACTGGTCCGGAATATGTATTTTCCGGACCAGTTAACTTGCAAAAATCATTTGACGACCTTCCCGATCGAATTTTGAGCTGAAATTTGGTATGGACAAACTAGATTTGATGAGGAACATGCTCAAAAAATTTCATCAAAAAATTCCACCGGGAAGGTGCCCAAACAGGCTCGGCCGGACGGGGCTGCCCGTCAGGCCGGCCTGACATGAAGTTTCCTCTATATATATATATATTTCTATATATAATGTCACTCTTTATAGCATTGATGTTGTTATTAAAAATGTCAATGTTTATAAACTTTACACTGTTACGAAAGTCATTGACATAAGGATTGTCATTATTACAATGTCATTTTTATAGTGTTGATATTGTCATTACTATTTGTGACATTGCTCCGAAATTGTGACATTTTCTCTACATTTTGATAATGTTTAAAATATTGTGGCATTATTTGTTGTGGCAATATTTAGAATGAAAATATTTGAGATTGTGATACCATTTTAAATTTGTGACATTTTTATTGACATTGCCATTGCTTCACCATTTTGGTATTGTCTAAAGTTCATAAAAGGAAAAGGGTCAAATAAAGCATTCTACTATTACGAAATTATCACATAAGGTCATGTACTCAATAAAGTGTAATATAAATACGTCTAGTTATAAAAAAGAACCAGATGAGTAGTAATGACCCATTGACAATCTCCTAATTCCAATGTTAACTTAAAGTCAATATTGAATATCATATTGATTACGGAGTATATGACAATGTAAAGATGTCATTGTTAGAAAATTAATATCATTGAGTAAAAAAAAAGCAAGTCAAAAAAGATAAAAACAACAATGTGACATTGTTAAAAATAATGTCATTAACATTGTGTGAATGACAATGTAATTGATTGCCGTGATGATGTCAATACTATAAAAAATGACATTGTTAAAAATAATGATAATGCTGTAAAAAATTACATTGTTTTTTTTTTTTTTTTTGACAGAACATTGTTTTTATTAAAACAACACATTTTTGACAATGTATTATTAAATCATTATATAACAATGCATTATAAAATGTCATTATATGACAATGTAATGAAGTCAGTGTTTGATAATTAACATAATTGTGTGAAATACAAAAGAGTAGAAAGTAAAAAAAAAAATGAATAATAAATATGACAATGTTAACATAGTTTGTTAGGATTGTGAATACAATTAGCAACATGACATTGTCTGTTATCCTAATATTATCATTATTGTGATAATGTCAAGACATTGACAATGAAACTATCATTATTAATAATGCATTAATGACAATGTCATTGAACAAATGTGTGACAATAAGGATGATATATATTTAAACAAAATAATTATGGCAGCGAGCACTACAAGAATTTTGGCATAATATGACAAATTTTTTGTCATGTAAAATTCATTTTTTGTCACTAAAACTTTTATATGACGGATAATGAGCGTCACAGTGATCGTCATTGTAGCTCCGTGGTATTAGGTATATGTGACAAATTTCGGATTCGTCACCAAATAAATTACATTTAATGACGTTTTAACACTTTGTCACCATTATTAATCACTTTTCGTGACGATAAATGTGTCACATTAATATCGATTTTGTTGTCATCTAAATGTGTATTTTGTCACCAATAATTCACACAATAAATGACAAAAGATTAAATTGTCAACAAAACATAACATACGGTGACAATCCCGAATATATTTTCTGAATTTTTGACTTGTGGTGACAAAATCATCATTTTGTTATATTTAATAACATTCGTCATTAATTAGAGTTAGTTTAGTTACAACTTTTTTTCATCATTTATAAATTATTTATTATGACAATGCATATATAATATAACTTAATACGAGTAAATAATTAAAATTCCAATATCTTTATTTATCTCAAATTGTCACATAAATGTGAATGTACATACTACATAATTCATAGGGGCATACCCCATAAAAATATGTAATACACAAGGAAAAAATGCAACCTAAAATAAAAATACATGTGCCAAAACACAAAGACCGAAATATCAATGGAGAATAGATTAGTAGACTGAAACATCAATGGAGAATAGATGAGTAGAAAAAGCCTTGAACATTTCGCCTGCAACTTGAGTACTTCTTACTAATCAGTTGATTGAATTTAGCCTTAATTTTTTCCCTGCAAATATATAAGCATTAAAATATAACCTTGAGTCACATTAACTAAATGGTCAGAGAAAGATACTAAATTTAACCAATATAAGCATCGGGTACTTAAAAATTTAACATAGTAGAACATCCTAAAGATTAGAGGACACATGATACTAAATGGTAGCATCAACTAAACGAATATTCCAAATTTAATACTACGTATAATACAACCCTTTTTTCCCATACCTATCAACAAAGTAAATGAGATATTCTATATCAACACACTTGTTCTGAAAAGTTCCTTATATGACAATCAGCATACCTATAAGTAAAAAACATAATAGTTACTATTTATACCTATTTTTTAGCACCTGATTTGTAAGTTGTTTAATTTCTAGCATCACAAAAAAATAAAGTTTAGTGAGGACAAAATCTGAATCTATAATATTCGTTCACCAGGATGTCTCTAGCAATAGAGTGATCAACGTTACGTTTTCTTGGTCCAGAGTACTCATCAGTTGGTTGTAGCATATTAAGGTAGCTTAGGCAACACATAATATATAAATGCTTTTACTATGGGTACATCCTTTCTTCTTTAATTTGCTAGAAGCATGAAGTTTCTTCCCTGTACAATGTTTTTTAAATATTCTGAAACAAAAAAAAAAGAGATAACATGCTCTTGAAACTGAAGTATTTATGAACTAATTGACGAGCACTTTCTCACGGTGCGTCAAAATAAATTCAATACTAGCACTAATACGTAGTATAGTGAAGTAGAGTTCGTATCCACAGGGAAAGGAATAATTCTCTTTTTATGAACTAGTAAATAAAAGGGGGGTTTTGGTATTGTTGAAATTTAATTAATTAAATACTAAGATGAAGGACTTATATGAGATTTAATTCAAAGATAAAAAGGACTTGGCATTGCTACTTTTCACTTGTTGATATATTTTAGTCGATCATTGTTATATCTATAACTCATCCCCTCTCGAATACTCAATCGAGAAGTATATCCAATTCATCGAGGGTAGTTATTAACAACGACCGTTCATTAATAACCCTTACTATTAGTCAAGTATAGAACACCGCCATATACCGACTTGATAGTAGCATTTAATCTCTTAACTCCTTGATGAAATCAATTGAGATTGATAACCTCAACACAACGGTTTCGGTTTAACCAACAAAATTAATCCCTCTTAAGTTTATTAACCACGACCGTGCATTAATAAACCAAAGTTACTTACTTGTGAAACCATCAACGATAAACCATCGGTTCGTTGAACGTTTCTAGTAGTAATTAATGTTGAGATGTTAAATAATTGTCATCTTAGCAACACTGCCCAACATTAACATAGAGATAGATTAAGAGAAGAATAAATATTCAAGGAAGAAGATTAAATATGAATAATCCTACTATAACTAATGTCAAGATGTTATCTAATTGTCATCTTAGTAACACTCCCCAACATTAATATATAGAGGAAGAAAATAAATACTACTATAACTAATGTCGAGATGTTAACTAATTGTCATCTTAGCAACACTCCCCAACATTAATATATAGATAGATTAAGAGAATAATTAATATTCAAGGGAAGAAGTTAAGAAAATAACTCACAACTTTAATAATCAACAAGCTTCAAGAGCAACACCAAGAAATGGAAGTTTAGCTCCTCATTTGGAAACTAAACATACTTTAAAAATATAAAAGAAATACTATTCTAAACTGAGCTTAAGAGTATGGAAGAAGGGATGCTTTTATTGTGAAGGAAAAGGGGTGTATTTATAGGTGTTTGGAGGTGGCAGGGTTGTGTACCCGATCGGGTATATAGGGTACCCGATCGGGTATTTTAGGCAGTTTCCCGGAAAATCACTTTTCTAGACATACCCGGTCGGGTATGTAGGCATACCCGGTCGGGTATGAGCCAAAAAGTCAAAATCCTGCACGTTCTTTTGTCTCTCCAGATTCTGATTTTGACACCGGAATCAACTCAATACCCGATCGGGTATTGCCTATACCCGACCGGGTATATGAAATATTTTTTCAATCTTCTTTTTATCTTGTCCCCTTGCACTTTCCTTGATCTTTTGGGATCCAACTTGATCGTTTGGATGATCTTGACCTGTTTTCAGTGTTCTAAAAGGCGCAAGGCGTCGCAAGGCGGCGTGATCAAGCCTTAGGCCTTTGAGGCCTAGGCGGGTTTAGGCGGGGAAAAGGCGCGAAAAGGCGTTTTAGTATTTTTTACTAATGTATAAATTTTTATAGAGACATTAGTAAATATATTAATGTAATATTAGATAAATATTATGCATAAGCATCACACGTTTACATATGGACACGAATATAGGTGTCTAGAGTTCTAAAAATAATAAAATAATGATGTTAATGAACAACAACAATAACTATTATTATTATTGTTATTATTACCATTATTATTATTATATTATTATTATAATTATTATTACTATTATAGTATTATTATTATATTCGTGACATTAGTAATGAAGATATATTATAGTAAGAAATAATTATATAAATATGACCAAAATAAAGATGGTTTACAAAAATATGACTAGTTACTAGAGTAGTAATGAAATCATAGTAATTTATGTTCAAATTTTGAACTTAAGTTACCACAACACTACGTTGTAGTAATGAATAGTCATATTTATGTAAATAAGTTTTATTTTAGTAATATTCTTATAAAAAACCCTTATAGTAATATTCATATTTATTTTTCAATATTATATTTAACATTACTATTATTTAAGCTATATATGTGAAGATGTAGAGTTGGTAATACGTATTGATTATACGGAGTACATGCTAAAAGCTATGTCTTGATGAAACTCCACGCCACTGACCGTATGTAGTTGTAGTCTTTGAAATCAAATTACTCTTTTGGATTTCCCACACCGGAAGTAGTCAAGAGTCTTGCTTCTACTTCTCTATATAAAAATAACGTCTTTGCCTTTAGTAACCTAAGCAAATTCGCAAGTCCAAGGCCTATGCGAAATATGCTTGACATCTGGCTTCATTGGGAATAATTAATTCTCCGGCTTGGGCTAAAACCAAAATAAAATTTCAAAATTAGTAAGCTGGGCCGCGTTTTGTCACGCTTTGTATGGAGGCGGGGCGTTTGTGGGCCGCGTCTCGCCTAGGCCCGCATAAGCGGCGCCTTTTGAAGCCTTTTAGAACCCTGACCTGCCTGTTTTAAGCTCAGAATAATCTTAATCTAAACAAATTACATCTATCTAAAAAAATTAACTAATTACACCAAAAGTGTGTAATTTTCCAAACAACAACAAATAAAACTAGTTAAAATAGAAATAATACATAATAAAAATACAACTCTATCACTAATGGTAAAAAAGAGATTAAAAAACACACCTCTTTAAAAGTTTAAAAATGTTCTTGTACTCAAAACTACTCTTCAAAAGACACGGAATAAAACCATGAGCCTGCAAGATGACCTGTACAAGGAAAGTCACCTATTTCATCTTACTTAAATTCAGAATATGAGAACGGTAATGTAGTGTACATACTACTTATATTATACTTCGTAACTTATAAGGGTAGATGAAAAACTCAAACACAACCTTCACTAACAATAAGAGTTATAAATAGGCAAATTGTCTATACAGATCTCAATCAAGACAAACTAAAAAATAAAAGCACAACCTGATCAATAAATCTACAAGTATAAAGAGAGAGTGAGAGTTAACTAGCAAGTATCATTCCAAGACTGATTTTACAGAAAACTGAATACTTCATGACTTCAATGTGGCAAACTAAAGATTTACAAATTAATAGAATTGCCTGAAATACACTGTTAAAACATAATGCTCACCAAGAATTGCAGCAATTTGAGGTACATATATGGCGGTGTTTGGAACTAATTATGCTTCTTTTTAAAAGTAGAAGCAGAATCAGAATCAGTTTTCAAAAGCTGGGAGACCAGCTTTTAAAAACACTGATTCTAGGAGTAAATTAGACACCAGAATCACTTCTGCATTTTCACCCAAACACTCCAACTAGGGAGCAGAAACAGTTTTAAGAATCGGATCCAAACACCCCCTATATATATCCTATGTGAAACAATACCTTTTAGATCACCACCACAATGGGATAACCTCAGTAGTGAGGGCTTTAAGGGGAGAGATTGTATTCAACGGACCTGAGAGATTATTAGTAAGAATCCATGAGGATAAAAGTGTAATAATTATAATAAAAATAGGTTGTCAAAACCTGGTAATTAAATGGTAATAATTGGCAATTGATGACTATATACTTGTAGTTTCATGATCAGCCACAACTGAGTAATTTCATATCGTATAAAAGATTTATAACTAGAAACAACGATCAGTTTAGTCCATTATTCCTGATAAGGTAAGTACTGACTAGCTAGCAACTTGTTCTCCAGACCATTTTTCCAAGTCAAGTAGCAATTGGAGAAACTAGCCATTCATCTCAGGACAAATTAAAACACAGATGTAAATATGAATGATATACAGTTATCCTCACAAGTCAAGTACCTTGCTCAATTTGCAGCAACTCCAATCTTTAAGACACCATCTCAGGTCTTAAACTAAATGTCCATGTGTCAGATTCTTCAGCCTGAGCACTTATGCGTAACAATAAAAGTCAATTCCTTTTAGCGCTCACATTATATTGCCATCAAATTAAAAGAGGATTATTTTCTTCTTTCAGAATGCAGGGCATTTCAATAGTGTTAGAATTGGGCAATTCAATAAGGTTTCCGAGAGTTTATCATGAAAATTGATTCCTATGCTTTATTTACCTTGCTGAAGAAAATCAAAATCCATCTCAGGACTAGCGCGAGAGATCCACAACAATGTGCAGTTCACTTTAATGTAGAATAAGCATTACTCCTGAAATTCAGTTAGATAAGAATAGGGATAGAAAAAATACCAGATATAGAAGAAACTGTAGAGGTCTAGCATGCACTAAAAGTATAGGGACTATTGTCTTGATTATCGAAGTGTATACCTCGACTGTTCACCTCAATTGCCTGATGGTCTACCGATCCTTCCTAGCCGTCTAGAGTGCAGCCTGCATGCTGAAGACCTAGACCAGGTTAGTAGGGATAGAGCTTCGTTGACAGCTCGTCCAGCCTGATTGATGGTGGTATCACATCCTTCTCGAAGGAACCGTAGGTGAGACTTTCGCCTCATACCACTCTGTCCTGAAATCACAAATGTCAAGCGGAAGAAAACTGATTGACAAATTGAGAATAGAAGAACGGCATACCAGTTTTTGTTGAAGAGAGAAGACGCCAATTAACAGTCGAGCACAAGGTAGACGAAGCAATAAGGATCTTTGGCATTCAGGGCAGCCAAAATTTAATTAAATAACATACTAGTATATTGCAACAAATGATTCAAAATTTAATACAATCAAGAAAAGAACTTTTATTGCAACAAGAAAATCAAAGAAAAATATATATATATATATTACCGGAATAAGAATTATAGTCAAAATCAACCGGGTTAAAGTATCTCTTTATTCACATTACCTTTACTGAAAAAAAATGGATTACTAGACTACTAGTTACTACACTAATACTAACTAACTAAATAATGAGATTAATAATAACAAATCACAATCCTTCTAAAAAAGATCACAATCAAATTCATACTGATATATGATGCTCACAAATGAAAACTTTGAACTTACAAATCACATTCATATTAAATACTAAAACTGGTCAATGATTCAATGGCTCACTCATATAATCAAATGACTCAAGTCAGATGTAAAACTCACTTATTAACATGAATATAAAGCCATAAATTCACATTGAAAGTATGAACAATAAAACGATTAAAGGCTCGAAGGCTCAAACTCCGACAACCTTGACACAATAAACCCAAATTACAAGGGTAAATGATTAAAATGAATTAAAGAATATTAAAAATTAATTCTCATTAAAAGTGAAGAAAACAAAATTACAATTTGGTAACTGAAATTAGAAAGAAAAGAGAAACATTAAGCAACAAAAGAAAAAGGCAAAAATGTCCTTTGATCGAGAATCAACAAAATTGTTAATGGAGGGGCATATTTGTCTTTTCATACAGGGTTGAGGTGCAAAAACAATTTTTTTTACAAACGAGGTGCAAAGTCCAATTTGGACAATAAAATGAGGTGTAAACTAAAATTACCCCAAAGAAAAAAGAGTAGCGAGAGGAGTAAAAGACAAAGAAAAAGAGCGGCCACAGAAGAAAAGAAGAGGAGAGAATAAGGAGAGAGGAACGATGAGCTGAGGAAGAAGAAGGGATATGAACATCTCTCCCAGAATCCCCCTGCCTCATATTAGGCTCTGTTTGCAAACACAACTAAAAAAGCACTTCCCAGCTTTTGGCTTAAAAAAGCTAAAAAAGATGTTTTCAAATGACAACTTCTACTTAAATGAATTACTTAAAAGCTAAAAGCTAGAATCTGCTTTTTACTTTTTCTATTACACAAAAAGCACTTATTTTACCAAACACCACCAACTTTTACTTTTCAAAATCACTTTTTTCTCAAACACTACCAACTTTTACTATTAATCACTTTTTTACCAAATCATTTAAAAAAGTTAAAAGCACTTCTCAGTTGGGTTTGCAAACAGAGCCTTATTCGGCTTCCGCGTCCCGGCAGTGTTGTTCCATCAAAGAGCCATTCCCACCATGGTCCGATCCGCTATGGTACGAAAGAGAATTATCCCTAGAATCATTGAAAAGTCCTATGTAGGTAAAAAAATCATTATACTCCTATTTACGTATAGTAGGTATCTTTTTGTCCTATTTGGAACAAGTTTTCGTAGCATACAATCTTATTATTAGCTACTACTCCATCCGTACGACCGTACCTGAAACTTTTCCAACTATTAGATAAAAAAATTGTGGTTGAGGTTTGTGCAAATGAAAGAGAATTAATTGGAACCATAAATTTTTTACTTAAAAGGAAAAATGACAAAGTTAATGAGACCTCCAAAAAAGAAAAGTTGACAAAGTTTAAAGGGGTGAAGGGGTACTTTTTTATATTAAATATTTAACTTTTAATGTGATAATCAAAATAATTAATTTAAGGATGAAGTTACTACTGTGATTAATTTGAAGGAATTTGTGAAAGGTGACTATTTTAGCTATTTTTCATATAATTCGTTTTAGCTATAATTTCTAAAAGCAATTCATTTCATGAGTAATTTGAATATACATACATACCCCATCATTATCATTACTCCAGTGCCACAAAGGTTGCCACACCGTCGGTGGGGGGGGGTCGGGGGGTCGGATGTACTAATTAAAGCATAGAGAGACTGTTTCTGGATGACCCATACTGAAAATCGCGTTGAAAATTGTATGGACTGACTGTTGCTTCATAACAAAGAAGTACAGACAGCTTAGTAAGCCATTTTGCCTTATTCCATCATTTTCCCAAGCAAAAAACTAGTGAGTCTTTGGTTCCATTGCAATAGTGAGTCTTCGCCTTGAATATAAAAATGATAACATGATGAAAATTGTATTAAAAGTACGTATATGGTAATTTGTTAGAAATATAATACCTTCATTTCGACAATCCGACTTATGCTTTTCATTAAAAAAAATGGCATGGCTATTTGGATAGTAATTAGATAACATTCTTCGAGTATACTTTGATATATTGTTTTAATCGATGAAAAATATAATGAGGTCATTGATGATAACTCTGATGTTATAGGTGTATGACGATCACTTTGTCACGGTACGTCAAAATAAATTCAATACTAACACTTATACGTAGTATAGCGTAGTAGAGTTCGTATCCACAGGGAAAGGAATAATTCTCTTTTCAAATAACTAATAAATAAAAGGGAGGTTTTATGGTTGAATGATTTAATTTAATGAAACACGAAGATGAACGACTTATATGTGATTTAATTCAAAGATAAAATGACTTGGCATTGCTACTTTTCACTTGTTGATATATTTTAGTTGATCATTGTTATATCTATAACTTATCCCCTCTCGAATACTCAATCGAGGAGTATATCCAATTTATCGAGAGTAGTTATTAACAACGACCGTTCATTAATAACCCTTACTATTAATCAAATATAGAACAACGCCGTATATCGATTTAATAGTAGCATTTAATATCTTAACTCCTTTATGAAATCAATTGAGATTGATAACCTCAACACAACGGTTTCAGTTTAACCAACAAAATTAATCCCTCTTAAGTTTATTAACCACGACCGTGCACTAATAAACCGAAGTTACTTACTTGTGAAACCGTCAACGATTAACCATCGGTTCGTTGATCATTTCTAGTAATAATTAATATATGAAACAAAACTAGTTGATCCTTTAAGTAATGTTCAAAATATTAATATGAAATATGAATAGGAATTAATTAATATTCAAGGATGGTTATTAAAGATGATAAATCCTACTATAACTAATGTCAAGATGTTAACTAATTGTCATCTTAGCAACACTCCCCAACATTAATATATAGAGGAAGAAAATAAATACTACTATAACTAATGTCGAGATGTTAACTAATTGTCATCTTAGCAACACTCTCCAACATTAATATATAGATAGATTAAGGGAATAATTAATATTCAAGGGAAGAAGTTAAGAAAATAACTCACAACTTTAATAATCAACAAGCTTCAAGAGCCACACTAAGAAATGGAAGTTTAGGTCCTCATTTGGAGACTAAACATGCTAGAAAAATATGAAGAAATGCTATTCTAAACTGAGCTTAAGAGTATGGAAGAAGGAATGATTATTTGTGAAAAAAAGAGTGCTATTTATAGGTGTTTTTCAACACCTTGGGCCGGGCACCCGACTGGGTCAAGTGCCCACCCGACCGGGTGCATGTCAAAATCAGATAATCTTCCACGTTCTTGTGTTTCAGCACGTTAAAATGTTTCGAGTCAAGTCAGACCCGACCGGGTGGCATAGGGGACCCGACCGGGTCTGTGTAATTTCCAGCTACCTTCGTCTGTTAAATCTTACCCGACCGGGTCAAGTGTTATGCCCGGTCGGGTTTCAGCTCCTGGACAGTCCAATCTTCTTTTTCTTCACTTCAAAGTCCTCCTTTTCGACACCATAATTACTAATTCTACTTTACAACTTATAAATGAAGATTAAAATACAATTACAACTAAAATCACACAAATGTTTACAAACTAACTAAAACGGTAAACAATCCACATAAACCAAACATAAAAACATACACTTATGCACTACTAATTAGTGCATATCAGTGTATTATTTTTATTATTTCATGATTAAGTTATCATTTAAGAGTGCTAATTATTTTCTAAATTTAGAAATTTTATAAATATTAAATAATACTCCCTCTGTCTTACAATACTTTCATACAGATTATTTTTTAGTGATAATTATGATGTTTATTAAGAAAACATTGTTCGAGTATACTTTGAGAAATTATTTTGAACGATAAAAAATATAATGTGGTCATTGATGATAACACTAATGTTCGTTATTGACTTATAGGTGTATTATTTTTTATTTCATGGTTAAATTATAATTTAAGAATGCTAATTATTTTCTAAAATATAAATTTTATAAATATTAAGTAATACTACCTCCGTCCTACAATAATTTTATACGGAGTATTATTTAGTGATAATTATGATGTCTATTAAGATAGCTTTTCTAAGCATTATTGTTATTGTCATTTTTCATTATGCTTTTTTAACTTATAAATATGTCTCAACGAGGGGTTAACATACTTGCTTTATAATAGAGTGCAGTCCAAATAAAAAAGTATTTAACGAGAACCATGTCAAAGTTTCAGGTTTACTTCATTGCTGCCCATTTTCATGATGACAAAAACGATCACTTATTTACAAAAATGTCAAGGTGTCTTAAATCTTTTTTTTTGGGACCTGGTAGTTGTCCAAAACCTTGTGGAGTTTTGGGATGGGGGCCAGTGTTCCGACCCCATCAACTTATTAATGGAAAAAGAGATGAAACAAATAGTAAGAGGACCAAACCAAAGCATATTATAACATTTCAATGCATGCAAGATAAATTGGAGAATAACATAAGTATAGCCAATGACATCTGTTAATATATTGTTGGCCCAAACGTTTTTGTATATTAATAATGGTTGACACTCTATTTAGCAGCCCGCTACACCTCCTATTCTTTGCATCAGTCTGATATACTCATATCCAGTTGTCCCATTTGAATCCTGTTTGAGTTGAATTATCTCCTTGTCTGTACATTGCATGTATCCGTTTCTGTCATTTTTCCTTAGCTAATAGGGCCAAAATCAGACCTTGTTATATGGGCAGACCTTTGCTTTCTTTGAGACAAGCCATAGCTTCAAATTATCGGACCTATCTTCTTGCTGGCTGTAAGTCTCTTCCATGTGAGGCTGTTTTCTCCTTCTTTGTGAAGTTTGAGAGTGTGAGTGTAGGCGTGGCTAATAGAGTGTTGCTCCCTTAGCCTAGGTGTGCACAAGAGATTGTCGGAATCGAGCTCCGGACTGCCTGAGCCGGAATCCGGTGACGGAATCGATCCCCAACAACATCAAATTTTAGAAAGTTGGTGAAACATCTGGATTGTGGATTCTGACCCTCGCTAATGTAATTGGCCGCACGATTGATTGCTTTGTCGATGACTTCAAGAGAGATTGCCTTCCGGTGCAAATTTTTTTTCTGATTCGTCGACATACCCTGTTATCATCAATTTGTATGGAGTGAATTAAGAGATGGCGATCAATACTAAAGATGAGTGCATAAATAAATAATATAACTGATAATTTGGTAGTAACCCTACCACTGTCATGGGCAATCAGCTCACCGTCGTTTCGAATTACTAATGTGTTGAAGGCCTTTTTGAGTTTTGGCGATGTTTATTGTAATATGGTCTTTAGTAGGGGTTCCATTTACGGATTTTGGGTTTGTGGGTAGTACGAACTTTTTTAGGCTTGTGATTGTGGGAGTAGATGTGAGTTGTCTTAAACTTAATCTTCTACATTGTTGGCACTTTTAGAACTATCAAATCTGAAATTTAGAGCACGAAAATCATTCTCATTTTACACATTTAAACTTCTTTTTAATTTTATCCAAAATCTCTCGCTTCATCCATATCATCATATGCACTGTAATTGTGTAAGGACTATGACTAAAATGATAAATACAAGTGAAATGAAGAAGTTAAAAATTTTACGGAAAATAAAGAATGTACGAAGTATATATTATTGACTCACATTAACTTCCATAATCAAAATAATAATAATAATTATATTAGGTTTACTTAAAAAAATCTTATAATTACCATATTAAAATTTTACACAAAAAAAGTGTTACAAAAAAGATACAACTAACATTTTCTTTTTTATAAATACCTTTAAAATATGGACAACTCTACATTTGTTATACTTTTGAATTGGAACATTTCATTTTTCTAACTTTATGTTGTTACATCTCTTAATTAATTCCGCATTTTAAAGTTTTTAATGTTTTTTGTAATTGTTTTATTTATATTTATTGTCTTTATTCTCAATTTTCTAATATTTACTCATGTCTAGCTTACAAACATTAATTATATTTGTAATTAATCTTTGATTCATTAATTGAGACAACAAAAATCACTTCTTTTAGCTCCATTAGATTTCTATTTGGATTTCGAACGGTACTCTCATTATGTATATAAAGATATTTAATTTCTAAATAAATATTACGTGCACATTATGTACACACTTTGTGTACACTCGTCTGTCTCTTAAGAAAATTTTGTCTGTCACAGACAATTTTGTCTCTCTAGGAAAATGGCAGCAGGAAAGCCTCCTACGAATTGCAGAAGGAAACTAACTCGGAGCGCCGTGTATGTACAGGATGGTCTAATACCCCCTACGAATTCCATCTTCTGAGAAGCCCTTCCGCGAAGGAAAGTAGCTGCATAAGAAGCCTCTGTTAATGCTCTTTTTGAGAAGAAACTTCGATTCCAACAATTTGTTTGACCGACGAAGTAGGGCGCACGATTCTTCAGGTAGATTCTTCTTCGCTTCAAACTCGTGCAATAATATGTAGACGCTTCCTCTTATAATCCGTTTTTCTCGCAATAATCGTATTTGATTCTTAAAAATCTGCCCAAACTATTTAAAGAGCACTAACCCTGACATTCTTTTAGACTGTTATACATAAAGGATGGTTAATAATGAGCATGGACAGTAAAATGAGTGTGGTTTTGATCCTTCCGGTGTTGCCGGAGCCCAGAAGTCCTCCTGGCTTTCTTTTATTTTATATTACTTTCTGGTGCCGCAAAAAATTATTCCAACTTTTATTCTCTATCACTTTTCTTTTCTTTTATTGTCTGTCAAAGGCCATCTGTGTTTTCCTACCTGTTCAGTCCCTTTCTTGAAAATGAAATCCCTCACACACTAGAGGTAGGACATCCATATGTGATTTAAGGCTCCTCTCTTGGTTCCCTATCACTTTTAAGATCCCACTAGCACTCTTAATTTCTATGTCTCTCTGTTTTATAGCAATTGTAACACTTGATTAAAGAATATTTAGTTTTTGTGTAAATGTTATACTTTGTTTCAGTGCACTTGAGATGGATGTATTTTTTCAAGACTAAGAAGCTGTTCCGTTCGTCTTAATCTTATTACTTATTCCTTAATCTTATTTTATTCAGATCAGATCAGATCAGAAAGATTCAGATCAGATCAGATCAGAAAGATTCAGATCAGATCAGATCAGATCAGAAACATTCAGATCAGATCAGAAAGATTCAGATCAGATCAGCAACATTCAGATCAGATCAGAAAGATTCAGACCAGATCAGACCAGATCAGAAACATTCAGATCAGATCAGAAACATTCAGATCAGATCAGATCAGATCAAAAAATTCAAACATGATTTATCACTTTTATTATTATATTAATTATGATTATTATATTATAGTTATTGTTAATAATATTAATATATTAATATAATAATATTATTAATAATAATATAATAATAATGTTAATAATATAAAATTATTATTATATTATAATAATATAATATAATATAATATAATATAATATAATATAATATACTATAATATAATATAATATAATATAATATAATATAATATAATATAATATAATATAATATAATATAATATAATATAATATAATATAATATAATATAATATAATATAATATAATATAATATAATATAATATAATATAATATAATATAATATAATATAATATAATATAATATAATATAATATAATATAATATAATATAATATAATATAATATAATATATTTATAATTATAATTATAATTATGATTTACAATGTAATTATAATTATAATCATCATTATTATTAATATGATTGTTGTTCTTGTTGTTATTTTTGTAATTATTATTACTTCAGAGTAATTATATATTTAAATTAGTAATTATAGATATAATTATGATTATAGAGATAAATATTATAATTATAATTACAAAAAAATTATAAAATTAATCATAATTAAAAATATAATTACATTTATAATTGTATCTGTATTTATAATTAGTGTAATTGGTATAATTATTATAATTTTAAATTTAATTTTAATTATTATTTTTTTATAATAATGATTATAATTGTAATTTTATTTAAGTTATATTTTTAATTACAATTATAAATCTAATAATTATAATTATAATTACAATTATAGAAATATTCAAATCAGATCAGAAAGATTCAGATCAGAAGAATTCAGATCAGATCAGAAACATTCAGATCAGATCAGATCAGATCAGCAACATTCAGATCAGTTCAGCAACGTTCAGATCAGATCAGAAAGATTCAGATTAGATCAGAAAGATTCAGATCAGATCAGATCAGATCAGAAAAATTCAGATCAGATCAGATCAGATCAGAAAAATTCAGATCAGATCAGATCAGAACTTAAAAAATTCAGATCAGAAACATTCAGATCAGGTGAACGGAACAGCTTCTAAAAGTCTAAATCATAATGTTTGCAGTTTGTTTTTTCCTCGTGCTTCAGATTCTTAACTTGTGTCTGCATAAATTTCATTATTAAGAAACCACATTTCTAAAACATGTATTATATGCCTGACTCCTTTTAAAGCTTCATGTAAGTGAGATAGAACATGAGTGGCATTTTATACCGTGTTGTGAAAGCTCTAAATAAAAAGTTGTGGACATAATTTAAAATCTGGAGTGATTCTGGTGATATTTGCAAGTATTATCTGGTGTAAGAGTTTATTTGATTGCATAAAGCTTATTTCATGTTAAGGTGCTCAGTTATTGTAACTTGTAAGATATTTCAAGATGAATGCATTTCTCTTTGAACTTGTGTTTCAGTGCTTCATATTTTAATTTCACCCTTCTTTACAAAGGGCTTCACATTTCTACACATAGTGGTGAGCGTTCAGAAAATCCCTAACGACAAAAATGCACTATATTTGCCACCATGACTTTTTATTGTTTTGTCCTGATTTTTTTGAATCTTTCCCATTTTTCACCAATGATCATTTTTTATTAACTTGATCCAACATATATGTGTGTATAATGTATGTATATGATATTAGCTAAACTTGTTGCATATTTCGCATTTCTATATAAATATATACTAGTATATAATATTACATGGAATAAAATTATCTTCGTTGTTGATTGGGTAATCAGTTGATAATGGCTAAATTGTATTCTCGTTTGTGTATCAGTACACTATGGAGCAGATCTAATATATTTATCATATATCAAGATCATTGAAAGAATATCACATAACTGGTAAGATTCTTGAAGAAATAGGAAATTTAACAAGCTTGACAATGTTGGACCTGGAAAACAACCAACTTTCTAGAGAAATACTAGCTTCCCCCGACAACCTCAACAACCTCCAGTCCTTGTAAGCTACACTATACATATCGCAATAGCTTTCATGTGCACTAGAAACTAAGTTATAGGAGGTACACAATGGGAGTTTGAAACTTAAATGAATGCTATTGCTTAATGCTCAGTTTCACCAAAATTTTCAGGTCCCTAGAGGAGCTCAGCCACAAGCGTCTCAATGAAACTTCAACCGTGGACTGGTTTGATAGAGAAATAGGCTTATTTTTACCTCCTACAAAAGGCTTTGAAATATCTGATTCATGGAAACCATCTTCTGATTCATTATATAGTTTTCATTTTGTTGTGCATTACTTTAAATGTTTAGCACTTTGTTCAAGTGTCTGGCAGCGTTCTTAGTAGTGTAATTGACTAATTTTACTACTCTGCGTGAAAGTGGCAGTCCAAATTTTGGTATGCGCTGCAATTAATCTATGATGACTTCAACGTTTGCTACTCTGCGTGAAAGTGGCAGGCCAAATTTTGGTATACTTCTTGGTCCTGCCACTTATTCTGAAATAGATTACTTTTCTTATGTCAAAGTATCATTTATTGATTTATGTTGTGTTTTGATGTTTGATTATGTTTTGGCAGCTAACTTTGTACACTATATCGATAGTTCTTGGGGATGCAGGGGAATGACATTTTTTATTGTTTGGGAAGGCGTTGGTGTACACTATACCATCTAATGGCTGAGGCTTATTCAAGTGTTGTAGGACCTGAAGCAGACTGAGGCTTAGGACATCTATAAGAAATTCAAAGTTATTTACCAACCCTGCTAAAATAAAGTATAAAACCAAACCAAAGAAAGTGACATTTTTGTACTCTAAGTGACTAAGTTGATTAATCTAGTTATAAAGTAAAAATCAGTAGATTAATAAGCAGAGATATCACAAAATGGCATTATTATATGAAATAAGCCTAAATATGTTGCAAGTAGTTCCAGAACTAATCTTCCTTAGCCAGGTGTTTAAGGTAACTGCTTCCCTACTTCTTGGGTTAAGGTTTGCGTACATATCACCTTGGGAAACCGTACTTCTATGTGACACTTACGGTATTTTTGGCTTTGGTCTAAAATAATACTACGTATTATGTAATGGCAGGGGGAGACATAATGATATATAATGGTTCTTTTTGGGTTCAAGCTGCGCCAGTAAGCACAAGTCATAGTGAAAGGTAAATACACATTCATATGCATAGTGACTACCCCCTTTTTTTGAGCTAGCTTTTTCTTTGTAGTTCTTCAAGTAAATCAAAGACAGGAATGACATAGAGGCTACAGACGTGAGGTCTTTGTAGATGTTGCAGGTTTGTGACAGTTCTACTTATTTCATCGAAATGACCATAGCTGCTTGGATTGTATAACCATTTCTTTTTGTTCTTGATTTGAGTACAAGACTAACATATTTGTATGTAGAACTCAAGTGTTCCCTATCGTTTATGAGGTACTGTTATCTATTCATATTCATTATAGCTTTCTTTGTGCGATTCATTGGCAGTTACAGTATCATATCCTAGATTTTCTGCTTGTCAGTTCTCTGGAAACTGTAAAATTAAGAGCCAAACTAAGTCACTACTTTACTGGGTTTGTGTTGGTTTAGGCATGTTTGGTCAGTTTTAAAGCGCCAATCTTAAACTCTAAATTAACCCAAGTGCCTAAGGTTTCAATTTGCGAGTTTATTTGTTCGGTTTCAATTTGCCAGTTTAATTTGTTTCATCCCTTGTTAATACATTCATATTTATCTTTTCATTCTGTAAATATATATATTTGTGTGTTTATATACTGATATGATAAGCTCTGGATACAATTTCAGAATGTAAACTGAGAGGACTGTTCTAGAATGGCTACAACGAAGCAAATAACATTGGGGAATGCACGTGGACTTGTCTACCTACATGAAGGGCCCTCTTCTAAAAAGAGTGAGCTTGAGGCAAGTTGCATGTAGCAGAAGAAGTTAGAAGGCGGATATGATGCATGAAAAATCGCCTTAATGCACTCGAGGATAAAGCCAATATGATGCATGAAAAATCGCCTTAATGCACTCGGGGATGATTTTCAAAAGATTAAAGAGATGAAACAAGGTTTAGGAAACAAAGATTAAAATCAATATCTTGGAATTCTGCTGCATGGTTCAAACATGGCATGTTTTGTATATGTTTTTGATACGTTTTGTAGCTTAGGCAATGGATATGCTGAATATTAAATTGATGTTGATTACTCTAATACTTGTTTATTAGTTTTGGATTTCTGCAAACCATTAATTAATATTAATATATTATACTGTGTATTATGTTTTTGTCAATTAATAAGATATATTGATAACATTCGAGCCTTGTTCTCAAAAGATTTATCAGATATATAATTAAAGATTATTGTATTTCATTTATAATAAGGAAGGGAGTATGGTCCCATATACTGCAATGAGGTGGTCGCAATTATTTATTAGTGTTTCTAAAACTTTAATTTTGCGAATGGATAGTGGTCGCAATTACATATAATCTGTGGTCTCTAGAAATATCATTAGCGATCGGATTATATGTGGTCCCAAAACGTTTTAGCGACCGACCCATTTTTCCGGTCGCAATAGGTCTTTTGCGGCGGAGCCTATAGGGACGGTCACGCGACCAGTTTTTCCGGTCGCAAAAAGTTATTCGCGACCAGATTTTTCGTTTTTGCGACCACTTTTCCCTTCGCAAATGAGTCTTTTTCTTGTAGTGTTCAGTCCTAAACTAATAATTTTTTGGGTGAGTTTTTTTAGGAGCTTCAGGGTGGTTTTTTTTTATGAAAGTTTGTGAGCATATATGATGTCTATAAAGTATAGATTATGTCATCAAAATTTCAGTTCAAAATTCAATCTAGAAGTCAGTTATATAAATTCTTGAAAACACTGTGTTTTTATGCATATTTTGGTGCAGCGTTATTCAATAATTTATTTAACTCATTTCCTGATTGAATTTTCAGGTGATATTTTGTAGACAAAAATATGCTCAAATAATTTCATACAATAATTCCACTTGGAAGTAGATTGGTGTGATACTGTGATATGACTATTTGATTAGTAAGCGTTGTCTATTAAAAACATGTTGTATGGACCCATTGTTTACAAAGAGGTGTCTAATAAAAATATGTTTACTTCTTGAGAAATGCATTTATTTTAAAATATTTATAAGCAAACATTTATGAAAAGAATGGTTTAGAGCATCTTCAATGGTAGAATGTGTACGGTGCACATGTGGCATGAGAGATAACCACATAAATATTAGAAAATAAATTATTTCTCTCCTTATTTGAATAATTTTTTTCAGTTTTGGTAAGTTTTTCTCTACAATGTCAAGGAGACTGTCTAGATTTGACATTGCAGTTGACATTGCAGGAAAAAACATACCAAAATTGTATAAAATCATTCAAATAAGGAAAGAGATAATTTATTTGCTAATATTTATGTGGGTATCTCTTATGCCACATGTGCACCGTGCACATTCTACCATTGGTGATGCTCTTACCTTAGCTGTGTTAATAGGTTAACAGTCATATTAGTTGCGGAGTGAACATGTCTCTAGAGAATAGGATACGGTTATAATGTATGATTTAGTATTTCTTTTCAATACTTCGGCCAGTAAACATGTTTTAGTTGTGGTTCCTATTGGTCTTATGAGAGACTAGCACCACCCTTTGATTTGGGACTGCTCTGTAGTGGAGCTTTGCATTGCCGTAGTAATTGTGGGAATTTTCCACAAGAATCAACCTTGACTTGATTAATTACTATAGAGTAATGTGCTAAATAGAGTGTGTCCACCCCTTTATCATGAATTGGTTTTAAAAAGAAATGGGTGCTATTTGTACCATAGAAATTTGTATTCGAGGAGCCCGGGAGCAAGAAATTAATCCCAATGACGAATGACTGATCACTTGAAAGCTTGTAAAAAGGGAGAACCGATCCTACACTTCCTAATTTATTGCAGTGTCTATTCTAGTTAAATGAAAACTCCATCTTGAGAGTGCATCGAGGTGTTTGACATTTCTTCCAATAAACTTACTTTCTTATTATTACTACTTTATTGTAATTAGTTACAGTGGCGTCTTTGGGGGGAGTTACCCCAGGCACCATGCCTAGGGCCTCCACCTCTAAAGGGCCTCGTTTTTTTCATCTCTTTTATAAAAAAAATGTATATTTAATTAATTAGTTAAGCAAATAAATAAATAAATAAATAAATAAATTGTAATGAAATTGATAATGACATAAATAAATACTAATTATGTACTACCTTTGAGCCACCCAAGTTTGTTAACTTTTTAATTAAGTTGTTCAAAAGTATTGAATATCCTTTTTAAAGTAGTGATTTATAATGTCAAATTTATATAGATACGTGAAAAAATCCTACTGGTTAATTTATATTCTCATATTATTAAATTTAGAGATTTTTAATGTTTTTCATTAAATAATAAGAAAGTGATTATAATGTACTAAAGCAATTATAATTTATTATAATATTTATTTTATCTTGAAATTTTATATCTTTCTCGTTAAAAATCTTTGTTGAAACTTAAAAGGAGAGATTATTGTATTATTTATTCTTATTAATGTGCTAATTGTTATAAAATGCAGAAGTACTTAGACTACAAACAATTTGATAATGTTTTGTATTGAGAAAAGGGATAATTTCAGTACACATAAAACTATTATTCCCACCCCACAGAATATGTTCAAATTCTAGTTATTATATTTATGTAATTAACTTTCATATTTTAAATAGTTTTGATTTTAAAAATATAATGGTTAAAACTTGACCATCATTGAAAAAGTATACAATAACATTGAAACATTAATAATCATTCGTCAAATCGGTGCAACTATTCTGTTTATTAGTTTTATTTGTATACCTTTTACGGTGTTTTAATTTTTTGCCTGGGGCCTCAAATTCTCGGAGGACGCCCCTGATTAGTTACAAAAATAAATATAGCAACAGTTAACGTAACTCAATTTCTTGATTTGGCCTCCATATGAGACTATAGGGATAACAATGGATCGACGCTCGCTTCGTTACAATACTTAGTGAACCCGCTCATCCCGTGACCCGCACGGTACTGAATATATATTTACCCATGACCCGCACGGACCATTAGATGTTTCTATTTGCATGAAGTCATTATAACTTGATCAGTTTACATAAAGTTTATTGTTAAATAATTATAAAAAATAAGTCATAAGTCTCAATACAAAGAAGGAAAAATAGTTCTAACCAGAACTAAACTAATCCCTAAATGCACAAATAGGACTTTGTTATTTATCTTCCCAAAATAGGGCTAAAGTATACCCTATCGTCCTATTCTACTCTTATCATAACCAATAGGATAATCATATTTTAATTTATAATAAAAACATAAAATAATAAAAAATATTTCAATTTATAAAAGTAGTAAAATATATTAAAAAATCAAATACAAGTTTAAAAAAAACAATTTTTCTTGAAATAAAAAAAACTTCAAAAATAAGTAAAAAAATAGATAAACACATTAAAAATTAAAAATAGGAGGCCTTTCCCGCAGCCTCGTCCACCTCCAGGAGTGCCAACTCTGCGAAAAAATGTCATTTGTGTTATAAAAAACAAATACTCATGGATACACAGACAAATACTCATGGATACTCATGTCATTTGTGTTATAAAAAACAAATACTCATATACATTCTCTGCTTATCAAAAATCTGTACCACTTCTGCCTACACACCAAGAGCAACCGCAAAAGCACACACATACAAAAGTCATTTACATTCCAGATCCTTCACACTAAAAACACACACATGCAGTCACCAAGAGCAACCACAAAAGCTACCCATACAAGCTGAAATGGATGAAAGGAAATCCAAAGGACTGTGTATGTATTGTGGTTATCCTTATACTCCTGGACATTATGCAGCAAAGCATAAGAAACCACAGTTGTTTTATATTGAAGGAGAAGAAGAAGAGGTGAATAGTGAAGATATACCAGAAGAAATGGAAGCATGTATCTCCATGAATGCTATGACTGGCTTATCTCATTTTCAAACAATGAGGGTGACTAGGTATGTTGATAAAAAGCAATTACACATCTTGATAGTCAGTGAATGGGTTGTAAAATGGTGGAGGTTAAACCCATGTGTATGGTTGTGGCTGATGGGAACAAGATGGTAGTGTACAAGATGTATAAAGGGTTTCAATGGAAGATACATGACACGACATTTACATCAGATTATATGGTGTTACCTTTAGGATGTTGTGATATTGTTTTAGGCATTCAATGATTGTCAACACTGGGGCCAATAATCTGGAATTTTCATACGTTGATCATGGAAATCAAGGTAAATGGAAAGAAGCATGTGCTGAGGGGGTCAGATAACAGTAATAAAATTAAGATCATTTCATCTCAGAAATGTCAGAAGCTTATACCTAAAGGAAGCAATCAGCTAGCTATGTTACAGTTAACAAATCTCATGGATCATGATAGGATATAACTTCAAGGCTACCCTACCCTATTATTTTGTCAAATAGGGATTCATGATCAAAATAAGGAAATTGACAAATTGATTAAAAAAGTACTCTTATCATTTTTTATGAACCAATTCAATTGAGTTACCTTCTTTTAGAGGTGAATTTGATCACAGGATATCTTTCAAAAGTGGATCCCAACCTGTTAGTAAGAGACCATACAGGTACCCATTTATGCAAAAAGGAGTAATTGAATAGCTGGTCAAAGAAATGTTAGAGTTTGGAATCATACAGAACCGTAGTAGCCCATATGCATTTCTTGTGGTTTTAGTGGGAAAGTCAGATGAACTGGTTGGGGCTATTGTAGTGTTCTCTAAATTGGATTTGAGAAGTGGTTATCATCAACTGAGAATGAACGAAGAGGATATTCACAAAACAGATTTCAAAACTCATGAGGGTCATTATGAGTTTGTAGTTATGCCTTTTGGGCCAAATAATGTTCTATCTTCTTTCCAAAGGCAATCACTTTTTGAGAAAGTTTGTCCTTGTATTTTTTTATGATATACTCATTTATAGTAGAACATTGGAATAGCATATTGTGCATATGGAAAAGGTTTTTTAGACTCTTAAGGAGAACACACTATTCCTTAAGAAAAGTCAATGTGCTTTAGCAATGACTAGAGTTGAATACCTAGGTCATTTTATATCGACTGAAAGAGTAAGCACAGATCCACAAAAAGTTAAAGTATACAAAATCTATTCCTAAAACTTTAAAGCCACTAAGAGGATATTTTGGACTTTCTGGTTACTAGAGGAGGTTTATTACGGGATATGGTCAGGTAGCAAGGCCCTTAACAAATCTTTTAAAGAATGACAAGTTTTCTTGACATGAAGAGTCCACAGTAGCATTTGAACATTTGAAAAAAGAAGCTATTGTGTAATTCACCAGTATTAGCTCTTCCTGATTTTGACAAAACCTTTTTCATAGAAACAGATTATGGGTATGGCATGGGGACAATACTTATGCAAGAAGATCATCCTATTGCATTTATCAGCAAGGCTCCTCGTCCAAAGAATCAAGCAAAATAACCATATGAAAAGAGAACCGATGGCAGTAGTATTTGCAAGCCAGAAATGGAGTCCTTATTTGCTCAATAAACATTTCATCATCAAGACTGATCAAAAGAGCCTTAAATATTTACCGGAACAAAGGATTACTAATCCTCGCAACAAGATTGGATGGCTAAACTAATGGGATATGATTTTGAAAAACATTACAAGAAAGGACATGATAATAAGGTTGTGAATGCACTCTCAAGAAAAGGTGGGATGTCTGATTATTCTCAACTTTTTCATATGATTCTACATCAGATACAGATTTGATATGCTACAGCAACTCAAGTTATCTCAGGAGAATGATACTGCTTTACTGAAGATAATTGAAAATTTGAAGGCTGACTCATCATCTCATATGTATTACATTTGGAAGAATGGTGAACTCATACGAAAAAAATTGGTTGTTGGTGCAGAGGTTGAGCTCAAGAAACAGTTGACGCACTAGGCTCAAGGTTCATCAGTTCGAGGGCATTCTGGTAGAGATTCTACCATTCAAAGACTAAAATCCCTATCTTATTGGAGATGCATGTTTAAAGATGTTCAAAGGTACATTAGAGCTTGTGATGTGTGTCAAAGATATAAATATGATCCCGCTGCCTATCCAGGACTTTTACAACTACTTCATGTACCTTCAAAAGTTTGGGCTGCTATCACCATGGATTTCATTGAAGGTTTGCCAAAATTCAATGGTAAAGAAGTAATTAGCTTTATCACATCCATTTTCTGCAATTGAAGTGGCCCAAGCTTATATGGATAATGTTTTTAAGCTTCATGGTATGCCAGAATCAATTGTAAGTGATAGAGATCCAATATTCCTTAGCAATTTTTGGACTGAAATATTCAAATTACAAGGTGTGGAGCTACTTAAATCTACTGCATATCACCCACAAACAAATGGACAAACTTAAGTTGTTAATAGGTGTCTTGAGACTTACTTAAGGTGTATGGGAAACACTCATCCACAGACATGGAGTAAGTGGTCACCATTAGCTGAATGGTGGTATATTACTTCTTTTCGTACAGCTACTAAAACTACTCCTTATGAAGTACACTTTGGTCAACCTCCACTGCTTCATCTAACTTACTTGTTTGGGGAATCATATAATGAGCCAGTAGATAGAAGTCTGATTCAAAGGGAAAATATGATGAAAGAGTACAGCTACAGTTAGAAAGAGCATGGAACCGGATAAAACAATTAGCTGATGTTCATAAAACTGAAAGATTATTTCAGTTAGGTGATTGGGTGTATTTGAAGTTGCAAAATTATAGACAAAATGCTAAATTGGCTCCTAAGTATTTTGGGCCTTTTCAGATTATTGATACAATTGGAAAGGTGGCTTACAAGTTAGCATTACCACTTGGGGTCTCAAATACACAATGTATTTCATGTTAGCCAACTTAAGAGATGCATTGATCCTTCTGCTTCAGCAGCTAATCTTCCACAGTTTTTTCATGACACTAGTTTACCTAAAGTTCCTGGAGAAATTTTGGAGAGGAGAATGGTAAAAAGGAGGAATATGGCTGCAACTCAGTTTTTGGTTCTGTGGCAAGGAAGACCGAAGACCTACGGAAAAGGCGTCTTGGATGTTTGCTGAAGAATTTATCCAAAAGTTTCCATCTTTTCAGCTTTGAGGACAAAGCTATTGAAGCAAGGGAGTTTTGATGCAGTGCAACTCAAAATTAGATAACCAATTTAGCCACATCAGCAAACCAAGATCCTATTAAAATCTGTTAGTTACAATTCTTTTTCAATTTAGCAGATAAAGGAATGTAATAGTCTGTAAACAATATATGTTGAGATCAAAACTATTCTACTTCATCTTCTCTATCATCTATCAATTCTAAATCTTCCATTAGACCTAGCTTAGTTCGAACTAGTTTCTCCATTATACTATCCAGTTCCACAGGTTAGCTTTGTAGGAGCTATCTTCTGTGATTCATCGTGCATCATCTTTGTCAGCGGAGGCGTGGTTGCAGAAGCCAATAATGATCTATCAAAGAAAAGAGGGTGGTCTCCCCTTGTGGAACCTCCGATGTGCAGTTCTGGCTCAGTACATCTTTATTTCTTGGCAAACTTTTAGTGATATTTTAAAATTTTACATCCCCATTTTCATGGATTAAAATGCAAATAATAGAACTTATACCACCACGATAGAAATTTCCGAATAAGAATCCACAAACATATTGTTACATGTTACAGCCTGCCTTACAGGTATCCCCAAACTATTTGAGATTGCACATATTGTATCCGTCTATTCAACTCAAGTAAAACTTCAGCTCCTCAGGAAGCGTTGAGCACGGCCAGTGAGGGTTGTTTGCCATGTCAAATTTGTGGCATCCCGTTACTCCTCATGACCTTCAATCTCCCTCTTCAACAACTCCATGAAGATATCACTCCACGAATCAATTGGCCCGGGCAAACACCAATGCACACAGTCATTAAACATGGTGACATTCGGATTCTGCCAGTGACCGTATTTATTAGGGTGCCCGTCTGGTCTCAACCTCATTGCATGTGTTACGTCAAACAATCTATATTTCACCCCCTTTTTCATCCCTTCGTCCTTTGCAATTCTAAACTCTTGCCTCTGAATATCATACATGTCTATCTCAATTTTGTTCAAGATGGTATCATTCCGCTGAAATGGCTCCGTCCTCACACATTCTCCGCCTTGGTCAAAACTACCATGTTCGAAGTGTTGTGGGACAAATGACCTCAAGAATGCGACTCCCTTGAAATTTTCCAAACTATTGATTGCTCGAAATGCCGTTCTTAGAGCCCATCTATAGCTGAAGTCTTTCGCCATGTGGGTTACATTGGTTTCTCGGCAATAGAGGCAGCCAACGAGGTGACGGTCTATATAAAAGTTTGTAGGACGGAAAAACCAGTGGCCAGCATTAATAATTACAAAGTCAAAAGCTCCAATCTTTGTTGTCCAGGATTCATCAAATTCATCTAGATATAGATTGAATGGGTTAACATTATTCTCGTTGAAAGTGATGCCAGTTTTGACCAAATATGGTGCCCAAAACATGGATATGTTGAAGTTGTAATCTTTGTATACCAGACGCTTCCGGTTATCATCTGTTGTGTTTGAAATGTCCATCGGATAAGCAACCTGGAAATTTTTAACAGAACATAATTGAAATATGGTAATACATATATTCATGATATGTGGGCTTGAACCAGTAAGACATAGCAATGAACCATGTGGGAAATCTGCTAGCATGTCTCTCTATAATTATAGTAATTTTAAGGTTTTGGATCATATATTTCAACTTCATCTTAACACGATTTTTCAAAATTTCTGCAGCACATTCAAAATTGTTAACATTGTTTGTATTGACAGGTATACATATTAAGGACTTGGGAATCTATCAATTCAAGTCTCATAAGAGGGGTAGTAGAGAGCCTTATGAGTTAGTTTTTTTATACATGCCTATCTGGGATCTGGGATGGCTTAAGAATGTGTGTGCAAAAAGGACTAAATACTTAAGTTAAACACACACATAGTTAACACCATCTCAAATGAAAAAAAAAAAAACAAATCAATTTAAAAAAACAAATCAACATTTTACAGATGTTGTAAAATGCTCTTGGCTGGGACCCATCGGGTTAGGTGGGGTCTAAGTGAAATTACATGGGCCAACCAGGAAAAAGAATTGGGCACCACATGACACCTAGCAGGGCTGTTTTAAATGCCAAGGAAATCCGGGTGCTATTTACAAAAACTAGGCCTTATATAAACAAGTACATACAAAATGCTATAGTATCACACATTGTCTTTTATACAATAAAGCATCAAAACTGTAAAATACTTCCTCTCTATGGATAATAAACCTTCTAAATAAAAAACTATTTTCCAAGCATTATTAGTCAACGAATTCTTGATATTTTCAAAAAAAGGGAGCCTTTAGTTTAGTAGGTATCCAGATTTGCACGTAGGCGGGGAGGGATTTTTACAACAAGGTCTAGAACTATATGCTACTATGTTTATGGGTATTCTTATTTTTCATGAGCACAAAACAGAATTGTTGGACTGAGAAAGCAAGAGAGTAAAATGTAGTGTACTATGGCTATGTCATCAGGTAAGAAAATTCATACTCATTAGAATATTGAGCTTCACATAATGCTAGATAGCACCTCAATTATTAGAAGTATTAATACGGAGTACTATATTAGACCATATCATTTTGTTCACATTCCTACTAGAATCCACTCTGTTTACATCTACAAATCCTGTCCCACTCAGTTTACAGCTATGAACAGGCTGTCCCTTTCTTTCCAAATAAATGAACTAATACAAAAACACATTTTTAAAACTACAGATTCATAATATTGTTAAAAATTACATCTTTCCTACTCTCCATAGATCTAGCGACAGACTCAGCATAGTAGGTTAATCTTGTATTTCATTTCTGAGTGAATGTGATTACGAAATTAACCTAGTAATTCAATGTCTCTTTACCATCTATAGCAATCATGGTTATGTTGGGTAGACGGTGTTCTTTTTACTCAAACCAAATGTAGTAAAAAGCAATGGTAAATTACGCACTAAGCTAAATCAGCCATAAAAGTTACTGTTTTGAAAAGAAACTCTCAGACAAGGTTGATAAGCCAAAATGGTTACCAAAACGGGAATTATGAAAACAAATCAGATTCATAAATGACACTACAAATAGCAGAATTCCAAGTAATTGAGAGTAAAGTAAAAAATGGAAGTAAAAACTCAAGGTATCCATTGGATAGAGAGATTTACCCTTGATAGGAGGCAAACAAGTGACTGCATATGATTTCTTGCAATGGAATCTCCAACAAAAGCTAAAGATTTGCCTCTTACAAGCTCCAAGAACTCATGAGGGTCAAAAATTGGCAACTCACATCCATCAGGCTTCCACCTCCATTTCAAATACCCATCATCAGGCCTACCAAATTTCATACAGTTCTGGTGCTCTTGGATACTAAAACAAGTATTATTCGTGTAATAAGGCGCATCAGGATTAGGAACCCATTCTCCAGTAAAGATGTCACATTTCTCGAACCCCTCTCTGCTGACGTTTTTCTCATCCGGGTTTGTTGGATGAAGTTGAAGTTCCTCCACACCCTTTTCCGCTCCAGACGCTATGGGCTGATCTTGGGGTGGGGAAAGATTAAAACTTGCGAGAGCTGGAACACTTTTGTTCTCCGCTTCCTGCTTTTGAGGAAAGATTTGCCCTTTTTGCTGATCTTCCGGCGTGGGAAGACGGGACCTTGCTTCCGCTACCGACTTCTCCGGCAACTCCTCCGGGTGATCTTTGCAACGGATAGGGAAGTACAACGGGCAGACGGTGAGAAAGATTAAAAGAAGGGCGAGGAGTGGAATTAGCTTCGGGCTGTTCAAGAAAGTTGCCTTCTTGGCAGAGGTAAGCTCCATGGACGAGAGATCGGACATGGGGGAGGAGTGACAGACGAGGATGGGAAGGAAAGGGGTTGCGCCGACTCGACGAGTGGTCAAAGAGGTGGGTTTCATTAAGGCTGGGTGGATACTGTGGGGGCTCCGCGTCGGTATATGTACTAATCGCGCGCTAAGCTTGGGAAATGTAATTTGTGTACAGTCTACTACCACCACCAGTCTTACCACTACTAACATGCTACTCCATACTAAGAATCAATTTTCTATAGTATCGTACACCCGTCATACAACTATTAATTCTGCGTTGTTGTACACACTTTTATATCCATCTTATAAATCATTATGTTTGTGAAAAGTTTTATTGTCCGTGAATCGAATTTATAAACAAAATAATTTGCACGGACATATTTCATCTGTGACCGGGATTCACAAACAAAAAAAACTTTACACAAATATGATGTGTATAAAAGTGGATATAAGTGTGAGTAGCTATGAAGCACGGATACTTCCCTAGGTTAGCGTATCGGCATATCCGATACGTTCCCGTATCTGATACTCTAGGATACCCGTACCGTACGTTTCTGGGCCATATCTGCAATTTTTAAAAGTTTCCGTTTTTTTTGTAATTTTTTGAAAGTTTCCGATACTCGTATCCTGACGGATACCCGTATCAACTTTTTTAAAAAAAAAACATCCCAAAATTTACTTAATAAAATTCTAAAAAAAATGAAAATCTAAAACTACATTTTACTTGGTAATCAAATAATGGGCCTATATGGCTATATCCGAAGTCATTAACTCATACTCCGAATTGGGTACTTGCACTTTTAATTTCAAGATTGTAGTTGTTTGACTTATTTCTCATTTTAAATTAATGACTTATTGACTACATTTATATTTCGAGATGCACTAGTGTATATGAGAAATATATTATGAATTTATTACTAAGTATCTTGAAAAAGGAAAATGCTTCAATGCAATGAATAAGTAGACATCATAGGATATTATATGTATATATATTTTTTCAAAAAAAAAAACTATTTTAAATATTTATAAATAGACCCCTATAACTTTTAATATTTGTAGATACACCCCCATAACTTTTAATATTTATAAATATGGCCCCGTATCCGTATCCTACTTTTTTTGATTTTGACGTATCCCCGTACCCGTTTCCGCGTTTCCGCGTTTCCGCGTACCGGTATCAGTGCTACATAGGTGAGTAGAAACAACTTGTTTGATTTTGTAATTTCCTTGAAGAAAAATTTCACCTTCAAAAACTCTCTTTGTACACACACTATAAAAGGAACCTTAAATTTTTACCTTCTTTTCTTTCTTATGATTTACCCTTCTATAGTCTCTCCCTCTTCCCCTCTTTTTTCTTTTACCATCTCTAGTCTTTACCTCCCTCTTCTCCCTTTCTTCTTTTTAATTTCCATGTCTTTTTTTTTTCTTTTTACTCCAGAGGGTCTGGGGAAGGGGGCTGGGGAGCTTGGAGTGATCAGGGCTGAGCTGGGCTGGAATGCTTGGTTTTTTAATTTCCATTCCATTTTCCTCATTCTTCTTCTTTTGTTTCTTGTTGCACCAACACAAAGGCTCGTCGTTTCAGCCACCAACATCAACCTTACAGTTATATAATCTTTTCTCCTTGAGTCCGACTATTCAAGTCTGAGCAGGTTGGTTGCAGTTGGAATGGATGCAGACGAAGAGGATGAGATGTCGGTTTGTGCTGCTCAAACAAGAAGATCCGATCAACCAGCCCATAATATTGAGGTAATAATTTATTTTGATTTTGATATGTGCATTTTAGGGTTTCATTTATTTAAAATTTCAGACTTTTTATGCATTAGGTATGGTTTAACAGTTAATGGTTGAGTATTTTGTATTACTAGATTTCCACCCGTGCGTTGCACGGGATGTATTTCATAAATATTGGTACTATATACTATGTAGTTTACTATATGGAAAATAAGGTGTAAGAATTGTAAAATGTTGTACGGTGTAAAAGTACCATTAAATTCATTAATTGTACATACATTTAAATATATATTGACTTTGTGCGACGTTTCTCTACTCTGTATCACGTAACTGTACAAATATAGTTGACACACATTTAAAGTAATTATAAATTAAACTTTATTGAAACAAAAGTATTTGACAATTGGAGAATACAATTTCAAGAAGGTAATTTATTGTTCATTTTAAGATAACTGTAGACATTTGGAGAAATATTTGACTATATTATTCAAGTCGGAGATTTGTTAAATGCCATCATTTTTATTATTATTTTAATGGTTATCCATTGATGCTATTTAGGTTCTTAGAAAATCAATGTTTTAGTTTTCTATATTTAGGTTCTTAGAAAACCAATGTTTTAGTTTTCTGTTGTGAACCTGAAGCCCCACATCACTCGAACAACATGTTGTGTGTGTGTGTTTATAAGCAGGGCTTGAAGTCGTCACTTGTGGACGCGTTTTAAAGCTATGAGGTCCTGAAGTACCAAAGCGAACAATCTTTATAGGATGTTTATAACACGTTATCAGCACAATGCTCACGATGGGAGGGTGTGTTGTGAACCTGAAGTTCCCACATCGCTCGCACATGAAGTTGTGTGCATGCTTATAAGCAGGGCCTGAAGCCTTTACTTGTGGACGTGTTTTAAAGTCGTGAGTTTCTAAAGTACCAAAGTGGACAATATCCACAACTGTTTATAACATTTTCACAAATTTAGGTAATTTTTCCTTCTTAAAAAACCGAAATTGGAAGCATTGATTGTGGTTCTATTTTACAATAATTGGAAGTTGTTTGATTGATTCCAAGCACCACTTTAGTGAACACATCTGGTTAAACTTTTTTCGTTTTCCAAACTTAGTTCGATTGAACATCAAGTTCATCCTTATTTGCGAATTGCTATGGCCAGTGTTCTAAAAGGCTTCATAAAGCGCCGCCCAAACGCTCCTCATGTACGCAAGGCGTGGCAAAAGGCGGCTTTAAGCCATCAAAACTCCTAAATGGATGAATTAGAAGCTGTTCTCTTCGTTTTATTCTTACTAGTATTATACCCGTGTGATGCACGGGTCAAAACTTTTATTGTATTTTGACCAACATATTAAACAAATGAAAATGTTGATGTAAAATATGTTTAGTTTTAAAGAAAATTAAGCAATTGAAATAAAGGGAACATACACGAATTGTTAAACTAAATCTTCAAATAAACTTAAACACAAAGAAGAAACAATGAAATAATTTCAAATATTTAAACAAAATAAAAGTAGTAGATAAAAATGCGACCCTGATATTATTAATGACTAAACATTATGTGATTATGCAACTTACACATGGTAATATATAATATAGTCACATTTTGTCCATAAATTTGTATTAGTAATACGTTAGTAAAAACCTCTAGTCTCTAGAAATCATATGCAATACAAAATACATTCATTAATAGATAATTTGATATTATTGGTTAGATAAAAAATAGTCTGTTTAGTTACATTTGCGCATACACAATTAATTATTTGTTGGTCCCAGTTCTGCAGACTAACGATCAGCTAGATGAACATCATCGATAGACAGAAGAGAAAGATTTCATATAATGATATAAGCTTTATCGAGAACAGTGAAACCTTCTTTCTGTAGTATCGAGAAGTAAATTTGGCAGCGTAAGGCTAATGTGTATTGATCGATATCGGTACCTGTACACAAGGCGCGTATTTATAGGCGCTGTACAGGTTACCGATTTAGGTAAACCTTGGAAGTTGGGCCAAGGCCTTTTTGGGCCTTATTCCCTTTACCTTATTTGCTACATAATAAATACTAATCTAATACCATAAATGGTATAACTAGTCTACTTTATTTAAACAAGACATTACAGACAAACTTGACCCACAATAAAAGTTCTAACAATCTCCCCCTTTGTGGTCAAGTGCCGTCTTGCTGGGTTTCTTCACTTCTGAGCTTTGTAATAGTTCTTTCTGAGATTAAGTGCGTGCTCATAGTTTCTGAGTGAGTTTCTTCTATCAAGTTGCTTTTCAATGGCTTGTAGAATATTGTTAATTCTGTGCAGTTCCTTCTGGTCTCCTTCAGTGGCTTCAGTCGATTTCTGTCCAAGTTCTTGTTTCTTTGATCGGAGCTGCTCCTGGATGATCTTCAACGTTCCGTCACAATACTTGTTAATTTCATCCACGAACATTAGACGTTTTTCGTTGTTATGATTCAGATAGATGACTGATACTGGATTGTCAAAAATATGATATGCTTCAAAGGATTCAAGGCCAGGTCTACTCAAGTCCGGTCTAGTAAGATTCACCTTTGAATAGTTGTGCTCTATGGTCATCTGGAGGTCATGAGAAGCGTAGAACCGAACTTGTCTTGTCATGAATCTTTTTATCGCCTCGAAGCCTTCTTTAGCGAGTCTGTCTTTGTGAACTGGAAGCTCCCTGCACCTCATGAACATTTGATAAATGTCATCCATGTGCAGTAGAAAGAAGTCATTCTCTTGACAGGTGAACTCCGAGCCATCAGTACGTTGTAGACGAAAAATCATGAACTTAATTGTCTCCAGGTGATCTTCTGTAATCTCCAAGATTTTCAATATGGGACATCCACTTGTTGCAAGGTTGTGATTTAGAACTTGTCGACGTTGCCCTGTGGATCTATGTCCTAGCATATACAGATTTCCTCCTCTATATTTTCCTTTCAAGTGATTGATTCCTCGCATTTTTAATTCACTGAACTGCTTGACTTTTTCTGGTTGTCTCCAAATCTTCTCTCGAATTTCTTCAAGAAAGGGGGCTTTGATCCTTATGATTTCCCATTTTTCTTTAGCTGGTTCTGGTTCCTTGAGGTTTTCTTTTTGATTCTCCCCTTCCTTGAGTTCGTCTTTATCGAGTCCAATCATCATTGCATGGTATTTATTGAGGAACTCTCTGAGATGCCAGCTTCGACACATTTCGTACTGATCGGCTTCCACTCTAAGGTCATCCCACTCTGTCCATTTAGGAGGCCATTGATCATGAACTAGAAGATCTTCAAGCTCATCTTGTATTGGATTGTCAGAGGGTTCAGAGGGAGCTTGCTGCTGTGTCGAAGGTGACTCATCGTGTGAAACACCGGGATCCTCAGGATTGCCCGTTGACATCAGTTTCGAACTAGGTTCTAGCTGATAGCCTGAGTAAGAAGATGTACTCGTGGTAGCATCATCAGGACTTCCATTCCGTCCTTGGTTAACATCTGTAGGAGATGCACCTCGGGATGTTATGTCTAGCTCGACCATGCTAGAGAGAGTGGCTAGGGATTTATGGCTAGCTGAAGTAGTGGGTTGCTCATTGGTGGAGGTGGAGGGTTGGTTTGGCTTTGAGGGTTGGCTAGTAGAAGCAACATGCTCAAGTATCCGCTGGCGCTTGTTCTCCCCCTCATGAGAATCCGAATCATCAGGATCCTCATGTGAACGTTTAGCACCACGGAGACTGTCACGGCAAGTGTTCTGTGTATCTAGAGCATGGAGAAGGGCTTTTTGAAGAGGGGTGAGGTTGCCTTCTTCCACGTCTAGTATACGGTCGTAGATCTCAGCTACAAGATCCTCGAAGGGTACAGTTGTTAGGTTGGGTTTGGTCGTTGTAGGGGAGAATACTAGTTCTGTATCCTGGGTTCCCCTTGATGTGGATGGTTGTTGGTTTTCTATGGCTAAGGGTTTGGAAACAGGTATGGAAATGGTTGGGGGCTGTGTTGTCTGGGGTTTGGATGGTATATTCTGAACAACTGGGGTACTTCCAGAGTCTTGTGCATTAGCGGTTATTGCTTCATGCACCCATGGCTTAATGGTAGACTCTAGAAAGCTGTTCAGATATACGAGAATGTCTTCGGGGATAATGGTACCAGTTACAGGGGTTGTAACTGTTGTCACAGCATCAGTGAAGACAGCTGATGTGTGGCCTGCGTTCAATGATCGAGGCATTGTTGGCGTATGATACACTTGTAATTTCCGTATGTATGTTTACGTTTTTAGCTAGTTTTGGTTGTTTAGTATTTCGGAAATTACACACTTTTGGTGTAATAGTTTAGTTTGTTGAATTCTTGTAAATTGTTTAGATTAGGTTTATTCTGAGCTCAAACAGGTCTACTATCACTCAAAGGACGGTTGGTGAACCCCAAAAGTGGAAGGAAAGTGCAAAGTCACAAGACAAAAGGGAAGATCCTGATTTTTGGTCTATACTCGATCGAGTATCTGTATATACTCGATCGAGTATCTTGTTGAAATTTCAAATCGGATCCGATCCGGGGGCAAAGGAACATGCAAGGAAAGATTTGGCCACGTTTTATTGTCATACTCGATCGGGTACACCGACATACCCGATCGAGTATACATATGAATTTGAACCTGAATTCGGTCGAGTATAGCTCAAAATCATCATTCTGCACATACTCGATCGAGTATCTATCTATACTCGATCGAGTACCCGAGCTGCACTCCCTAAAAGCCTATAAATACACCCCCTTTCCTTCACAATAAGAGACCAATTCCTTTATACTCTTAAGCTCAGTTTAGAATAGCATTTCTTTATATTTCTTTTAGCATGTTTAGTCTCCAAATGAGGAGCTAAACTTCCATTTCTTGGTATTGCTCTTGAAGCTTGTTGATTAGTAAAGTTGTGAGTTATTTTCTTAACTTCTTTTCCTTGAATATTAATTCTTCCTTTAAATACTATTTCTATATCAATGTTGGGGAGTGTTACTAAGATGACAATTAGTTAACATCTTGACATTGGTTTTAGTAATAGCTATTCCTTCCTCTATGTTAATATCGGGGAGTGTTACTAAGATGACAATTAGTTAACATCTTGATATTTAACTATAGTTGGATTCATTCCCTTTAATATTCTTCCTTGAGTATTAATTAATTCCTATTCATATTTCATATTAATATTTTGAACATCACTTAAAGGATCAACTAGTTTTGATTCATATATTAATTATTACTAGAAACGATCAACGAACCGATGGTTAATCGTTGATAGTTTCACAAGTAAGTAACTTCGGTCTATTAATGCACGGTTGTGGTTAATAGACTTAAGAGGGATTAATTGTGTTGGTTAAACCAAAACCGCTTGTGTTGAGGTTATCGATCTCAATTGATTTCATCAAGGAGTTAAATGATTAAATGCTACTATCAAGTCGGTATACGGCGCTTGTTCTATACTTGACTAATAGTAAGGGTTATTAATGAACGGTCGTTGTTAATAACTATCCTCGATGAATTGGATATACTCCTCGATTGAGTATTCGAGAGGAGATAAGTTATAGATATAACAATGATCGACTAAAACATATCAACAAGTGGAAAGTAGCAATACCAAGTCAATTTTATCTTTGAATTAAATCCCACATAACTCGTTCATCTTCGTGTTTAATTTAATTAAATCACTCAACAATCAAAACCCCCCTTTACTTACTATTTATATAAAAAGAAAGTTATTCCTTTCCCTGTGGATACGAACTCTACTACGCTATACTACGTATAAGTGTTAGTATTGAATTTATTTTGAGTGCACTCACGACAAAGTGCACGTCAAATTTGGCGCCGTTGCCGGGGAAAGGCAATTATTTTTCTTTTTATTTTATCTCATAAAAATAAAAAATAAAAACAACAAAAATTTAGAAAATAAAAATAAAAATAAAATCTTACTCTTCTATTTCTGAGTTTTCATGAGTATATGGATACCAAACTATCATCCCTAGAGAGTCAAATTGTCGACTTGACTTCTCTAATAAAGGAATTTATCTTAAGCCCAAAAGCTCAAGATGCCAACACATGCAACATTTGCATGTCTCACAGACATCTTACGGATTTCTGCCCAAAGCTCCAAGATGAATACCTTAAAAGTGATGATGTTGGTTACAAAAGGGATGAACCTCACATGAGGTATGATCCGTTCTCCAACTCTAACATGTCTACGGAGGATATGGTCCGGGCTATTGCTACCAACATGACCACCATGCAAAACAACATGGTACAATTCCAAAATGAGACCAAGTCTAGCATTTTAAACTTGGAAACTCAAATGAGTCAAATAGCCGGATCCGTGAGTAGGCTTGAAGCAAGGGATTCTGAAAAACTTCCTTCTCAAATAGAATGTGATCCTAAACAGCAAACTTTTGCAATCACATTGACAAATGAAAAGGAGATACAAAAGGAGATCCAGAATCCAGAAGAAGTAGAAGAAGAAAAAGACACGGAGCTCCAACTGGTCAAAGAAGAGGATAAGCTGAGCTTCAAATTCAAATTTTTGTCATTGTCATCCTTTGAGGTATCTCCATCATCTCTGGAAGCTTTAAGAGAATCTCGTAAACTTGAAATGGAAAATGACATTTCTGAAATCTCCTTCAAAATTGAGGGATCGAAAAACTTTTCATTGACCATACTACATGATAATTTCTTCCCCTTCCTCCCACCACATAAATCAATGAAAATCTGGATATTTGATCCTGGAAAGATTTCCAAAGTAAAGAGTCGAGAAATTGAGCACTCCTATGGAGGTCCTAGGAGTGAAAATTTGAAGAAAATTAATTATCATGATCCAAGCTTGAACGATTGAACACAATGATGGCGTCGTGCCGTGACGTTAAATTAGGCGCTTCTTGGGAGGCAACCCAAGCAAGGTATGTTTTCTTTTCAAGTTTATTTCAGTTTGTGTGCGTGTGTAAAAAAAAAGGAGAAAAAAAAAAGGTGTATTTGGAGACATACCCGATCGAGTATAAGTCAATACTCGGTCGAGTATGTCTGGAAAATCAAAACCACGAGCAGCCTGTCTCCTATACCCTATCGAGTATCTATCAATACTCGATCGAGTATCACTGGAAAAGCCATATTCGCACCCCTGTCTCCAGTACCCGATCGGGTATAGAGAGGCACCCGATCGGATATACCTGCGATTTAACCCCAAAACACACCCCAAAACACTTCATCTTCTCCAAACACCCATACCAACCTCGACCCCTTCTCCCCAAAAATCCATTTTTCTACCTTCTCTCTACCATATCTCCATCATTTCCCCACCAAAACACCCACAACCCACCAAAAATCAAAATCACCCTACTCCACAAACAACAAAAGCCGAAATTGGGCACTAGGGACAGTGCTTGAACTAAGTTTGGGGGAGGAGACTCATCATGGGTATGTAATCTTATTTTTCTACCTTTTACTACGCATGAACTTCTTAAAAAAAAACAAAAAAAACAAAAAAAAAAACAAAAAAAAAATGAAGAAAAGAAATGCTAGTTAGGTTGAAAACCCAACAAAATGGGCAATCTAAGCAAAAAAAGGCTTGTGAAAAATGATGAGTGAGTTGGGAGAATGGAAAATGAAAAGAGATGCTAGGATGAAAACCTGAAAAGGCTCCTAGGCAAAATGAGAGATATGAGAGAAATATTTATTTTTGCATGCACTCATTTAATCTCTTTGGAGAAAAAGAGGAAGAAGAGAAGAAAAAGAAGAAGAAAAAAAAGGCAAGAAGATGGAGCATAGAAGATCATTAAACCCAAGAAAGAATGTTGTTGTAAAAACTCATTTTTTCCCTTGGTGGTCTTAGTTTCCTTCTTTCTTGAACTTTTGGAAAACTCTTAAACCGGTTGGATGTTTCTGTTTTACTCGAGGTCGAGTAAAGAACTAAGTGTGGGGGAGTTGATACACTTGTAATTTCCGTATGTATGTTTACGTTTTTAGCTAGTTTTGGTTGTTTAGTATTTCGGAAATTACACACTTTTGGTGTAATAGTTTAGTTTGTTGAATTCTTGTAAATTGTTTAGATTAGGTTTATTCTGAGCTCAAGCAGGTCTACTATCACTCAAAGGACGGTTGGTGAACCCCAAAAGTGGAAGGAAAGTGCAAAGTCACAAGACAAAAGGGAAGATCCTGATTTTTGGTCTATACTCGATCGAGTATCTGTATATACTCGATCGAGTATCTTGTTGAAATTTCAAATCGGATCCGATCCGGGGGCAAAGGAACATGCAAGGAAAGATTTGGCCACGTTTTATTGTCATACTCGATCGGGTACACCGACATACCCGATCGAGTATACATATGAATTTGAACCTGAATTCGGTCGAGTATAGCTCAAAATCATCATTCTGCACATACTCGATCGAGTATCTATCTATACTCGATCGAGTACCCGAGCTGCACTCCCTAAAAGCCTATAAATACACCCCCTTTCCTTCACAATAAGAGACCAATTCCTTTATACTCTTAAGCTCAGTTTAGAATAGCATTTCTTTATATTTCTTTTAGCATGTTTAGTCTCCAAATGAGGAGCTAAACTTCCATTTCTTGGTATTGCTCTTGAAGCTTGTTGATTAGTAAAGTTGTGAGTTATTTTCTTAACTTCTTTTCCTTGAATATTAATTCTTCCTTTAAATACTATTTCTATATCAATGTTGGGGAGTGTTACTAAGATGACAATTAGTTAACATCTTGACATTGGTTTTAGTAATAGCTATTCCTTCCTCTATGTTAATATCGGGGAGTGTTACTAAGATGACAATTAGTTAACATCTTGATATTTAACTATAGTTGGATTCATTCCCTTTAATATTCTTCCTTGAGTATTAATTAATTCCTATTCATATTTCATATTAATATTTTGAACATCACTTAAAGGATCAACTAGTTTTGATTCATATATTAATTATTACTAGAAACGATCAACGAACCGATGGTTAATCGTTGATAGTTTCACAAGTAAGTAACTTCGGTCTATTAATGCACGGTTGTGGTTAATAGACTTAAGAGGGATTAATTGTGTTGGTTAAACCAAAACCGCTTGTGTTGAGGTTATCGATCTCAATTGATTTCATCAAGGAGTTAAATGATTAAATGCTACTATCAAGTCGGTATACGGCGCTTGTTCTATACTTGACTAATAGTAAGGGTTATTAATGAACGGTCGTTGTTAATAACTATCCTCGATGAATTGGATATACTCCTCGATTGAGTATTCGAGAGGAGATAAGTTATAGATATAACAATGATCGACTAAAACATATCAACAAGTGGAAAGTAGCAATACCAAGTCAATTTTATCTTTGAATTAAATCCCACATAACTCGTTCATCTTCGTGTTTAATTTAATTAAATCACTCAACAATCAAAACCCCCCTTTACTTACTATTTATATAAAAAGAAAGTTATTCATTTCCCTGTGGATACGAACTCTACTACGCTATACTACGTATAAGTGTTAGTATTGAATTTATTTTGAGTGCACTCACGACAAAGTGCACGTCAGCGTAGCAGGGCTTCCGACCATCATAGTTTGCACTCCGGTCGTTGCATTCAGGGTGAGTGCACCTGTATGTGCAGTGAATAGTGTAGGTGTCCTAGAAAAATTCAAAAATGTAGGAATGGTGACACCTAGACTCGAAGTGATAGAACGGATGGGGGTAGTGGTCCGGGGCTGTTGACCACTAAGTCTCTCAGCAGATTCGGAAGGAATCAGTGAGGTCGGTGTAAGTTCCCCTTGAGATATTGAGACTCCAGTCTGTTGGGAGACTGGAGAGTGGATGGGAGATGGCTGTGCATGCGCAGTTGAACCAGATGCTGCGACTTCTACCCGGGAACTGACAAGGTCAGCTCCTGCTCCTAGGGGCGTGGTTCGGTCTATGGTGACAAAGGTGTCGCAGTCATCGTATAGTGCCAGCTCCTCCTCCACTGCACTCTTCTTTCTTAGCCTCTTCTTAGGCTGTGATGATGCAGACTTGTCGCTGTTGTGTTTGGAGCGCTGCTCACTGATGACAATGCCCTTAAGTGGTCGGGACATGTGAGCAGCCTCTTCATTGTCTGATGAGGAGTCGGAGTCTATCGGAATGGCTCTCTTTCCGGCTCTTTTCCTGTTGCTGATCAGAACTCCCTCCATGTCATCATCATCATCTGCATCATCATCATCATCATCATTATTCTCCTTTCCCTTGGCCATGCTATCGGAGGCCTCACCACCAGCCTTATTAGAAGGGGCCTGGCTTGATGGTTCATCGGCAGTGTCCTCAGCATTAGGGTGGCCCTCAGCAGTCTGGGTCCTCTCGGAAGAGTTAGCAGACTGATCATCATTAGGCCGGGTTGCCACTGGTTTCTGTGGCGGGGCTCTCTTCTTCTTACCCTCACTTTCTCTCGGCTTGGTTCCCGGGGAAGGTCCAGCTGGGTTTTGCTGAACCATAGGGACCGTTCTCTTCAGCGACTCTTTGTAGTCGATGACTGCTTTATCCCTCGGATTTGCAAGGTCAAGTAGAGAGTCCGGGATAGGCAGTGCTTCAGCTTTGTTGCTGTCCCTCTGGAAGTATTTGAGCTTTGGGGCGGTGAAGTGCTTGTCCTCCTTACGCTTTGGCATTGAAGGGGTGGCTTCCAACATATTGTGGATCATCAGCCCCAGCCACCGAGCGTAGGGGATGGTGTTTCCTTTGTTGTTCTCTTTAATCTTCACTTGATCCATCAGCTCCGTCCAGAAGAGCTGGGCCATGTCGTAGTTCATATCAAAGGCAATCCCATGGAAGATTTGCAGAATTTGCTTGTTGCACTTGTCGTGTCCGGCGTGCTTAGGAGACAAGCATTTGTTGACCAGGCCGAACAGACTCTTCCATGGGTGCGGAAGATTTGAGATTGTGAAGTTTGACAGCAATGGCAGTGGGCTGTCATATCCCAGATCTTTCATCCCCTTTATCAGTTCTTCGTTGGAGGGGGGTGGTGCGTAGCTTTGGTGCACTGGGAGCTTCAGGGTCTCCCGGATTGTAGATGGTGTCAGCACCACTCTTTTGTCACCCAATTTGGTCATGATTTTGGACCGATCCTTCTTGCTCTCAGTTCGCATGCAGCCCCAGAATTGCTGCAGGTATACCTCTGGCACCGGTTTGGCTTCATTGAATGCAAACCAGAGGTAGTGCTTCTGTAGAATAGAGAGAATTACTGGGTCCTGACATTTGAAGAGTTTTAGGTCCAGCTGAAAATTATTGTCATAGATTGGGACCCAGTTCTCTTTTGAGTATAGTTCATCACTTGATTGTGCATTCCTGTCCGTTCCTGACATTGTTAACTGAAAGAATTGGGTCAGCACAAATGTTCATTTGAAAATTTTATTTTTGTTCTGTTTTTGCAATTTTTCAGATCAGGTATGTACAGGTGGGACATCGAAATTATTCTAAGTGTAAACCACGAGAACCAACTTCTCGAGGTTTGAACATCGAGAAGTAGGTTCTCGAGGTTTAAATACCGAGAAGCTCTTCTCGATACTCAAGTATCGAGAACTTGGTTCTCGATATGGAAGTATCGAAAAGTCCTTCTCGAGATTTAAACATCGAGAACCATCTTCTCGAGGTTTAGTATCGAGAACCTCTTCTCGGTATTTCCAACTTCGAGAAGTAGGTTCTCGGTATTAAACATCGAAAAGTATCTTTTCGAGGTTTAACATCGAGAACTGTCCCTCGAAATTCAAAGTATCGAGAAGTTGATCTCGAGTTCTAAACATCGAGAAAATTGATTTCTCGAGTTCGCACTCAGAAGATACGTCGAGAACCACCTGTAATTTCACATAATCATAATGAAAATTAATAACCACTTTTCGATTCCAAACTTTCGGTTCGAGAAAAAGGAGTTCTCGATATTCAATCTTTGAAAAAAATCTTGGTTTGATATCGAGAACCGTTTCATTACATGCGAAAACCATTTGAAGTTCATTCGAGAACCAAATTACTACCTTTTGTCTGATTCGAGAAGAGTGAGTGCGAGAGAGAGAGTGCGTTTTGCGAGAAAGCTTGAGATCTGGACTTCGAGAACTGAGAATGCGAGAAAATGAGTTCTCTAGTTCTCGAGGTGCCTTTTATACGCGAAAACATGGGCCTTTCGAGAAGTATACTGGGCCCAGAAGTAGAGTTGGGCCCTGTCTTTGTTAGAAAATGATTTTGGGCCCCAAAGAAAATTTATTTATGTGTGAAAATTGAACTCCCCCTCGAACAGTACATGAAAAAAATGAAAAATACACACACACACTCTTTTTCTGATTTTCTTATTTTCTCACACACACACACACTCTTTTTCTGATTTTCTTATTTTCTCACACACACACACACTCTTTTTCTGATTTTCTTATTTTCTCACACACACACACACTCTTTTTCTGATTTTCTTCTTTTCTCCCCCTCAAAGTATTCCTCTCTCTTTTATTTTCTCCCTTTTCTCCCCCTCAACACATGCAACGCACACCACGCACACTCACACATTTTATTCAGACCATGGAGAGAACACAATTACATAGGATCGAGATTCAACATGCCTAACTTAGATACTAGGAACTGAAATCTCTTGTCATCCAGTGCCTTAGTAAATATGTCAGCCAGTTGAAGCTCAGTGCTTACAAAGTACAGATCAACATCTCCTTTCTCCACATGGTCCTTGATGAAGTGATAGCGCAGATCGATGTGCTTGGTGCGCGAGTGGTGAACGGGGTTGCTGGTTATGGCGATTGCACTCTGGGAGTCACTGTAGATGGGAATATGGTTGAATAGAAAGCCATAGTCTCTGAGTTGTGTCCTCATCCATAGGATTTGTGAACAGCAACTAGCAGCCGCAACGTATTCTGCCTCGGCTGTAGAAGTTGACACGCAGTTCTGCTTCTTGGAGGACCAACAGACTAGCTTCTCTCCCAGAAATTGAGCACCACCGGATGTACTTTTTCGATCTAACTTGCAACCTGCAAAATCAGCATCTGAGTAACCAACAAGGTCAAAACCCGTGTCCTTGGGATACCAAAGTCCCAAGTTGACTGTTCCTTTCAGGTATCTCAGGATTCTCTTTACTGCATTCAGATGTGATTCCTTTGGATTTGCTTGAAAGCGAGCGCACAGACAAGTTGCAAAGACAATATCCGGTCTACAAGATGTCAGGTACAGCAAGGAACCGATGATAGCCCGATAGTTGGTAGCATCGACGGAAGTCCCAGAAGGGTCAGAGTCGAGCTTTTGTGAGGGAGACATGGGGGTTTTCATGGTTGACTTGCTGTCCATCTTGAATCTCTTGAGCATTTCATGGATGTATTTTGACTGGCTGATGAAAATTCCGTCTGGCATTTGCTTGATCTGTAGCCCTAGAAAGAAGTTCAACTCTCCCATCATACTCATTTCAAACTCAGTGTGCATCAAGTTGCTGAATTCTTCGCAGAAGTTCGGATTGGACGAGGCGAATATGATGTCATCTACATAGATTTGTATCAACAAGATGTCACTGTTCTCTCGTTTGATGAAAAGAGTTGGATCTATCTTTCCCTTCGAGTAGCCTGAGTGTACAAGAAAATCAGATAGTGCATCATACCAGGCTCTCGGTGCCTGTTTTAGTCCATACAGAGCTTTCTTCAGCTTGTAGACATAGTGTGGGCGTTCAGGGTCAACAAAGCCTTCTGGTTGTGCCACGTAAACTTCTTCTTTCAGTTCTCCATTCAGAAACGCAGTCTTTACATCCATTTGATAGATGGTGAAACTCTTATGAGCAGCATAGGCAAGGAACAACCTTATTGCTTCAATTCTGGCCACTGGTGCAAAGGTTTCATCATAGTCAATTCCTTCTTGTTGGTTGTACCCTTTTGCAACCAGTCGGGCTTTGTTCCTTATAATCACACCGTCTTCATCTTTCTTGTTCTTGAAGACCCTCTTGGTGCCAATTATTGTTTTCTTTGGGGGTCTTGGCACCAGGGTCCATACATCCAATCTTTCAAACTGATTGATCTCCTCCTGCATTGCTATCACCCAATCTGAATCTGCTAGAGCTTCAGAAACTTTGGTTGGTTCAGATTGGCTGATGAAGCAAGAGAAGAGACATTCATTTGCTGTGGCTGTTCTTGTACAAACTCCACGACTTGGATCTCCAATAATTTGTTCTGCAGGATGTGGTTTCGTCCATTTCCGCTCATGAGTTAGAGGGATTGGAGTTATGATGGGGTGATCCGGGTCCTCAAAAGTAGTAGATGTGGTTTGTTGAGGAGTGGAGTGCACAGGGGTCGATTCAGGTTCTGTGTTTGCTAGAGCTGGTATTTCTGAAACTTGTGCTGGTGAAGTTGCTTGTGTTGTTGCCGTGCCATGATCCTTAGTTTCTTCGTGATCTGATGTATGAGGTGAGTCAGCTTCTTCCTCACTGAGGTCAGGCATGAATGGTGGTTGTGCAGCTTCTATTGGTAACTGTGGGTTGGCGGTGCGTGCATTTTCATAGAAATGTTCAAAGAGAGAGTCGAGAATTGCACTGTCAGCCGTTGTTTGCTTCGTTGCTTCAGCTCCATCAGGTTGCTTCCTTTGAGCAGAGAGTGTGTGTTCTATCAAGAAATGTTCAGAAGCAAAGTCAGCCATTTCATAGAATGCAACGTTGACACTCTCAATGACTGTTCTGCGATCACGTAGATAGACCCGATACGCCTTTGATTGCGTGGAGTACCCAATGAATACTCCTTCGATGGCTTTCGGATCCATCTTGCTTCTTTCATTTCTGTCATTTAGAATAAAACACTTGCAGCCAAACACTCTGAAGAATGAGATGTCAGGTGTTCTGTTGAAGAGGATTTCATAGGGGGTCTTGTTGAAGCGCTTGTGAATTGATGTTCTGTTCTGAGTAAAGCACGCTGTGTTGATTGCTTCAGCCCACATGAAATGGGGAAGCTTTGACTGAATGAGCATGGTGTGTGCTGCTTCAACAAGAGTTCTATTCTTTCTTTCAACGACCCCGTTCTGTTGTGGTGTCTTTGCTGCAGAGAATTGCTGTGTGATACCCTGAGTTTCATAGAACTCAGCAAGAGACTGGTTCTTGAACTCGGTACCATTATCTGTTCTGATGATCTCCACACTCTTTTGTAGAAAATTTTGGATTGTCCTGATGAAGGTTATGATGGTTGCAGCTGTTTCATCCTTTGTCCTCAGAAATTTGGTCCATGTGTACCGAGAGAAGTCATCCACAATGACCAGTGTATACTTACGTCCATTGATGCTTTGGACTCTCATTGGTCCACACAGATCCATGTGTATTAGTTGAAGCAGTCGTGAGGAGGATGGAACAGATTTTAACTTGTGAGAGCTCCTTTTCATCTTGCCTAGTCTGCAGGCATCACAATGAGTGACAGCGGAAGTCTTCAGAGGAGGCAGCCCTTTTACAAGTTTCTTGGAGGACAAAGTAGTGAGATATTTGAAGTTGAGGTGAGACAGGCGTCTGTGCCATAGACTGTTTTGTTCATAGGAAGCTTTGGACAGCAGGCAGATGGAAGAAGGTAATTGTACGCTCTTCAGATCAATGGTGTACAGGTTGGAAGTTCTCGTGCAGGTCAATAACACCTTCCCAAACCTGTCCAGCACACAACATTGTCTGGCTATGAACTTCACTTCCATGCCACTATCGCAGAACTGTCCAATACTTAGCAGATTATGCTTCAGTCCTTTCACATATGACACAGCCTTGATGGTGACACTTGCACAGATGACATCCCCATATCCTAGGATTGGAGAAGCCGCGTTGTTTCCAAATCTCACATTTCCTCCGTAGCATTTGGTGTAGTTGCTCAACAGTTATTTTATTCCGGTCATGTGGGTTGAGCAGCCTGAATCTAAGTGCCACACATGACCGTCCTGCAAAACAGATTAAGGACTTTTAGGTACCCACCGCAGGATGGGTCCTTCCTTATCAATTGAGAATATCTTTTTGAATTTTTCTTTCAGCTGTGATCCACGGTCAACAGCCTTTTCAGATAATGTTCTTTGTTTTTCAAGTTCAGTTTTTGGTATCCATTTTTGTTTGATTTTAGGAGCGGAGGAGACAGAGTCATTGTTACCATGTGTGAATGGCTGGTTCGTGAGATAAGGTTTGAAAATTTCTTCTTTAGAGAGACGTTGTAAATGTTTCTTTGAATGAACTCTAAGAGGGTATCTTAAATTTGGAAGATTATAGACACCCTCTATAGTTCTATTCTCAGACTGTTTTCTTTGTTTGCGCTCTCCTTTTTCTTTCTCACGTACAGCATTTACATCATGATCAGAACCAAAAGTATCATTGCAAGGATTCACAAACCCAGAAGTGAACAACTTTTCATTGATAATGAAAGTATCAGATTTAAACTTAGAATGATTCAGCTTGGGACACAAGACTGAACTAGAACTACATGACTGTGACATAGAACTAGATCTACGCTTATTTGAATAGATAACAGCATTTGAACACGACTTTTTATTCTCAGAAAACATCTTCTTCTTTCCTTCAGCTATCTCAGCTCTCTTTAACTTCCACTCTCTTCTCCTCTCCACTCTCCGACTTACTTCATTTCCTGTTTTCAAAGGAGAGTTGGAGTGAGTGGGTGTCCTTTTGAAAAGGTTAGTTTTGTTCAGAATTGGTTGAGATGTATCAGTATCGCTAGATGATTGAGAAGTTGTGCCAGATTGGGAACTTTCTTTTAAAATGGTCAGTTCTCTCAACAACCTCTCCCTCTCACTTTCGAATTCTTTTCTCTCTTCTTCAAAACTTTTTCTTTGATTTTCTAAAGAGATGTGTAAGTTTTCAAATTTCCTGATTAGTGGAGGGATGTAGGGTTCTTCTCCACTTGAACCTGAGGTTGAAGGGGGTTCAGAGTCTGACACAACTTCCTTCTCAGAAGGATAGAGATTCACACTCTCGTCAGTTGACAAAACAGGTTCAGCGTTTTCATAGCTTTCGTTCAGGGAATCATAACTGAAAGGAATTTCGGCTTTTGAAGGATTTGACCGCTTTACCTCTTCTTCTTCTGCGGTTTCCTTTCCGTAGGTAAAAGCCATCAACTTGGTCAATCCTAACCCCATGTACTTTATGTTGTAAAGTTGGAGACAATCAACCTTTTTCAGATTGTTGGGGTTAGTAAATCCAAGACCTTCCTTTGAGTTATAAAACCGAGTGTCCCTGTTTTGGTTTAAGAAGATTGTTTGTTCAGTTTGTCCTCTTTTGACCAGCAGGTCTTCTAATTCTTTGATTTTTGTGTAAAGAGCACATCTTTGTTTGCGTAGAAAATCATTTTCTGCTTTTGCAACATTTCGTTCGAGTTCTGTGTCACTGACCTTCTTAGTTAGTTCAGTAATTTTCTGTGTAAGCTTTTCTGCTTCTAAATTTTGTTTCTGAACTCTTTCTTTCTCATTTTCTAGTTGTAACTTCAGGGAGTGACTCTTGTCTAGAGTATCAAGTACCACTTTGTAGTAATGATCTAACCTGCTTTTTAGCTCCTTTATGGTGTTATCCTTTTCACACGAGGAATGAACTTTGCATGTGCATGAGCAGGAAGATTCAGAAGTACTTACAGTGATGTTTGAACTTGAACTTTGACTTTTTCCGGGGATCGCAGCGTCACCCTTTTCTTTTTCTTCTTCTTCCACAAACGCCATCAGGGCCAGATTCTCTTCTTCTTCATCATCGGAACTCTCCTCCTGCCATGGATCATTCTCAGTAGGAGTTGCAGCACTATCATCATCTTGCTTGGCCATGAACATCTTCTGCTTGTTCCACAGCATCTTTTGCTTGTAATAGTTGAAGTCCCTCTTCTTTGGTAAGCGACAGTCCTTGATAACATGTCCAGCTTTTCCACAGTTAAAGCATTTGAGGGGGTCTTCGGCTGCAACTACTCTACTAGAAGAGTTTTGATCATTGGTTTTTGTTTTGTAGTTGGCTGAGGAGGTTCGGAGCTTGTTTGATGAACTTCCTTTCTTGGCAAACCTTTTGTTGAACTGATTGGTAAGTAGTGCCATCTTCTTCTGTAGATCGGCCAGCTCGGATTCAACATCCATTTCTTCTTCACTCTCTTCTTCTTCTGACTCTATCTTGATTGCCTTCTTCTTCTTCGGACCCTTAGATGAACTCTTTGATTTAGCTTCAATCATTAGTGCTAGAGGATTAGCGGAGAAGCTTCCTTCCATCTCAGCAGTGTCATTAACAAACTGCTGCAGATGTTCATGGACAGTGCAGAGGTCAAGTTCATCCAAGTCTAGGTGCTGTCGTAGATTCTTGACAGTTCTTCTCCATTCTGGCGGCAGGCTCGACAAGAAACGTATGTTCATTTCCATATTAGATTTGACAACTTTGATCTTCCTCATTTCATTGATCAGTTGTACGAATTTGTTATACGTCTCATGGAGCGCCTCACCAGGTAGGGCTTTAAAAGCGTCATAGGCGGTCAAGATGTTCGCTTTCTTTGTCTTCAAACCAAGATCAGTTCCAATCATTAACTTCTTCACCTCATCCCACATTTCCTTTGCTGTCTCCATGCTGTCTATCAGAATGTAGATATCATTGGGGATAGCCTGCAGCAGGTAAGTTTTTGCCATGAGATCAGCTTTGATTCTCAACTTGTCAGCCTCAGTGTATTCGCCTTTTGTCTTCAATCTTTTTACACAGTTAACAGGAGGGTTGTTTACATCTGAGGTATCTACTTCAGTATAGATCTCAGCAGGACCTTGTGTAAGTGATTCAAGCATGGCAGATGAATTGTCTTTCCCTTCCAGAAAGTTCAAGAATCTTGTCTTCCACATCTGATATTCTCCTTTTCTGAGGATGGGTGGTCTGTTGTCATTTCCAAGTGCTAATGCTTCCATCTTTGCTGATTGAGTCTTAACAGATCGGTCGAGTGTTTTGATCAGAAAAAAATTTAAGATGCAGAATGTCGAAAACCTAATTCAAGAAAAAAATTCGAAAACTAGGGTTCGAGAAGTTCTATCGAGAACCAGTTTTCGATAGTGAATATCGAGAAACTGTTTATCGAGAAGCAGGATTCGAGAAGCTGTATCGAGAACTTCAGTATCGAGAAGCTAAGTTCGAGAACTTAGTTTCGAGAACTGAGTGTCGAGAAGCTGTATCGAGAACCTGCAATTCGAAAAAACAGAGTTTTAGATATTTGGTATCGAAAACTGAGTGTCGAGAAAGCAATCTCAAAACTGAGTGTCGAGAAAGCAATCTCGAGAACTCAGTTCGAGAACTTGTATCGAGAACGTAGTATCGAAATCCTGCAAATCAAAATTTCAGATTAAAACAGTTTAAACAACTTTTCTGTGAAGTTTTCGATCTCGAGAGTCTTCCTGTATAGTTATCGTCCTGAAAAACCTGCTTAAATGTCGAGAACCCTGCTTTTCGAACTCATACTATCGAGAAATCAAAAATACCGAATCTACTGAAATCGAAAAGTAAGATATACCCTTGGTTCGTTTCTGAATGGCGAATCCAATGATATAACTTTTACAGTTTATCGATCAGAAACAAGATTACAGTGATTACAAAGAAATATATCGAAAAGTATGAAAACAGAGAAACTTCGAAAACTTTTCTTCGACGATCACACTCGAGCAAGCTCTGATACCAGTTGTTGGTCCCAGTTCTGCAGACTAACGATCAGCTAGATGAACATCATCGATAGACAGAAGAGAAAGATTTCATATAATGATATAAGCTTTATCGAGAACAGTGAAACCTTCTTTCTGTAGTATCGAGAAGTAAATTTGGCAGCGTAAGGCTAATGTGTATTGATCGATATCGGTACCTGTACACAAGGCGCGTATTTATAGGCGCTGTACAGGTTACCGATTTAGGTAAACCTTGGAAGTTGGGCCAAGGCCTTTTTGGGCCTTATTCCCTTTACCTTATTTGCTACATAATAAATACTAATCTAATACCATAAATGGTATAACTAGTCTACTTTATTTAAACAAGACATTACAGACAAACTTGACCCACAATAAAAGTTCTAACATTATTTATTCCTTTTCATACATGATTAAGACCTTGAAGAATAAAAAGGATAATAATTAGGATGTAGTACTAATTAAAACTTGCTAGAGCACTTTAGTTTTTACTAATTATCTTTTTGTTGTTCAAATTAAAATCTTTACCATGTATAAAAATCATATGCATGTGCGCGCGCCATGAATCGAGAGAGAAGTCGTGTTATTTTCTATATTTATCTAATATGTTAATTAATTTTTTGTTTTGAGTGGTGTTTGACACATACCTCCATAGCAACAAATCCACAATGGATATACATTATTAGAATTAGAAAGAAAAGAGAAACTCACCAACTCAATTCTTTAACGATGCATACATACGGAAGGTTATTGATGTGAAATATGTGAAATAATGGGAAAGGGTTACTCCCTTAGGAGCCCAGGCAAGTATATTTATAATAAAATATAAGTTTCCAAAATACACAATCTTCCTAAAATATATCAGCTATTACAGCCCCTCAAGCTGTGCAGGAGATACAACGCGCAGGTTGTCCTTTAAAAAATGAAATTGCTGACTAGACAAACTCTTAGTAAAAATATCAGCTAACTGAAGATGAGTAGGAACATATTTAACAACTAAATCACCATGAGCAACTCTCTCACGAACAAAATGATAGTCTATCTGAATATGCTTGCTACGAGCATGCTGAACTGGATTTGCTGTCAAATAGGAAGCTGAAATATTATCACAAAAAAGCTGAACTGGTACTCGAACGGGGAAGCCAAGCTCAAATAGAATGGATCGGATGTGTAATGTATCTTGTACGGTGTAAGCAATAGCACGATATTCCGCCTCTGTAGAAGATTTGGAAACCGTAGGTTGCTTCTTGGATTTCCATGAAACAAGATTAGGACCCAAAAAGACCGCAAAACCTGTAGTAGATCGAGAACTATCTGGACACCCTGCCCAATCAGCATCGGAGTACGCCAAAATACACAGTGGACGGGCTGACCTCTGTAACCATAATCCATTATTTAAGGTGCCCTGTAGATAACGAAAAATACGCTTGACAGCAAGCATGTGAGTAGTACGAGGAGCATGCATAAATTGAGACACTAAATGAACTGCATAAGTAATATCAGGTCGTGTCAAAGTTAAATACTGTAATGCACCTACCATACTGCGATACTCAGTAGCATCAGCTAGAAGCTCACCATCAGTAAGAGAGAGGGTGGTGCGAGTAGCAAGTGGTGTGCGAACAGGCTTGAGAGTGTGTAAGTGAAAACGAAGAAGAAGATCAGACACATATTTTTGTTGAGAGAGGAAAATACCTTGAGAATTGCGGACTGCCTGAACACCCAAAAAATAATGAAGATCTCCAAGATCTTTCATAGCAAAGTGAGACGCTATGCGTGTAATAAACGAGGAGACAAGAGAGGGAGAATTACCAGTAATGATGATGTCGTCAACATATAATAACAAAAAAATCACAGAGTGATCCTGACGATAAATGAATAAGGAATTATCGGACTTACTGCAGGAAAAATTATTAGTTAGAAGAAAGCTACTAAAACGGTGAAACCAAGCTCGAGGGGCCTGCTTAAGGCCATAAATAGCTTTTCGCAAACGACACACATGATGAGGAAACTGAGGATGAACAAATCCCCGGGGCTGACGCATATAAACCTCCTCAGTAAGGTGACCATGAAGGAAAGCATTTTTCACATCTAACTGTCGCATAACCCACCCAAAAGAAATAGCTAGAGTAAGAACAATACGAACCGTGGTGGGTTTTACAACCGGACTAAAGGTTTCTGAGAAATCCACACCAGCCTGCTGATTAAAACCTTGAGCGACTAAACGTGCTTTGTGGCGCTCAATGGTTCCATCAGAATGAAATTTAGTTTTATAAATCCACTTAGACCCAACCACATTTTTAGAACTATCAAACGGAACCAAATCCCAAGTATTATTAGTAATAAGTGCATTAAATTCATCTGCCATTGCCTCACGCCAAACCAAACTTTTATGAGCCTCAGAAAAACATGTAGGATCGGTGCTAACAACTGTATTTAAGGTAAAAATTGATTTTGGTTTGAAAATACCGGATTTTGCCCGGGTTTGCATGTGATGGAAATTATGAATGGGGACGGTGGCAGCATTCGTGGAAGTCGAGATGGAGGTGGGAGATGGACTAGGCGAATGGGCAATAGGCTGGTCGGGCTGTAGAGTGACGGGCTGGTCGAGAGGTTTGGAAGTGCAGGTCGAAGCTGAACTGGGAGACAAACTGACAGAGGAAGACGAGCTGGGACTAAGCTCACCGAAGACAGGGTGCAATGGACTGGTAGTGTTGGGTGTTGTTTGAGAGCTAGAAAACGATTGGTGACGGTGAGGACTGGAAGGGGAGTTCTGGATGGAGGTTGGGGACGTAGGGAGTGCCGCCGGTGGGCTGGAGCGGTGTGGCAGTGCCACAGCCTGGTGAGAAGAAGGTGGCCGAAGTGTGTTTGTCAGCTGGAGATCCGATAAAGTGGATATAGATGAAGAATCGGATATGGGAGAGCTTAGAAGAGGAAAAGGAAAATTATTTTCAAGGAACTTAACATGACGACTGATGTAAATCCTACCAGACTGAGGTTCAAGACAACGATATCCTTTATAACCAGATGCATAGCCAATAAAAACACAATGAACTGATCTGGCAGAGAGTTTATTAGAGGATGTGGCATTGAAGTTGGGAAAACAAGAACACCCAAACACACGCATGAAAGAATAATTCGGTGATTGATGAAAAAGTTTTTCATAAGGGGAAATATTTCCAAGTAATGGAGATGGTAAACGATTAATAATATATGCAGCCGTAAAAATGGCATCAACCCAGAACTGACTAGGAATAGAAGCTTCAAGAAGCATAGTCCTAGTAAGTTCCAAGAGATGGCGATGTTTACGCTCAGCTACCCCATTTTGTTGGGGAGTGTCGGGGCAAGATTTGCGAAAATAAATACCATGAGTATCAAAAAATTGCTGCATATTAAAATTAACAAACTCCCCCCCTCCATCACTTTGAAACACCTTAATTTTAGTATTAAAGAGATTTTCAACTAAGGATTTAAATGATTGAAAGTGGCGAAAAACCTCACTCTTATTTTTCATGGGATAAAGCCAGGCAAAGCGCGAGAAATCATCAATAAAACAAACATAATATGTAAAGCCCATGTTTGATAAAACCGGAGACTGCCAAACGTCTGAATGAATTAGTTGTAAAGGCATAACACAATTATGACTAGTATCCGTAAAAGGTAAGCGTTGAGATTTGCCCAATCGGCAGGAAATACAATCATGAGAAAGACTAGAGCTACTACAAATATGCCGCTGACTATGTAAAGTACGTAAAACAGACGTGCCACAATGGCCTAATCTACGATGCCAAATAAATCCAGAGGTAGTGATAGATGACAATGCAAGTGGTGACGGAGAACTGAGGCTGACGGGATAAAGATGACCATGACTAGGTGCTTGAAGAAGAACCGCCCCCGAAAGTTTGTCCTTAACAAAAAAGGAATTTTTATCAAAAATTACAATACAGTTGTTATCAGCACACAATTTTTGAATAGAAAGAAGATTAAATTTAAGATGAGGGACATGAAAAACTGATTTTAACGTGAGAGGACGGCTGGAGGAATTTAAATAAACATAACCAATATTAGCTATAGGTAATTGAGAGCCATTTGCAGCACTAACAGAAAGTGGTCCAGTATAAGGTAATTTATTAACTAAAATACCTTCTGTAGGAGTCATGTGAGCAGACGCACCCGAGTCGGGATACCATAAAGCAGCATTTGATTCACCATTACTAGTAAGCAGGGCTGGTGCAGAGGGCTGACTGAATCGGGAAGGACACTGAAGAGCAGAATGACCTGCATTGAAACATAGTTGACAGACAACAGGTGGTGGAATAGACCCAAGAATTCCCTCACCCGATGGAAAGCCTGCAAAGCTAGTATGAGTATCACAAATATAAAAGGGATTAGCATTTAAAATTGACAAGACCGAATTACTAGCAGAACCTGTAGTGCCCGATGAAGACGATTGCACCCCCTGAAGCTGAACCGGTGGCCTGCCGAAGACCGGACCAGAAGGACCCGGCTGCTGGCCCCCAAGAAACTGCCCGCCATGAGGTTGTGGACCAGGCTGAGGCTGCTGCACGCCTCCAAAATACTGCTGTGGACCCCCATAAAAAGGCTGCTGGCCGTAAGCTGCCTGGCCGCCGTATGGCGGTGGTCCTCCTCGACCGCGACCGCGACCCGCACCTCTGCCACGCCCCCCTCTACCGCGACCCCCTCTGCCGCGCATAAACTGTCCGGGGGGCTGCTGGCCAGCCGCTGCAGGAGCTGCAAAAGCTTGGTGACCAACCAAAGTTTGTTGATGACGCTCAGAAAGAACACGTTGCTCCTCTTCCAGAAGACAGGGTTGTAAAATATCAAACGGAAAATCTTTTTCCGAGACAGGGGAATTAATTGCAGCAAGGGAATCCACTAAATTCTTGATTTCTCGTAAATAAATTTCCATAGTTTGAGTTTCTTTCTTTTTAATGGTGGACAATAACCGTTTAAGTTCCATGCACCGAGGTAAACTGGCAGACATAAAGCGAGTCTGAAGTCTAGCCCAGATTGCAGCAGAGTGTTTTAAGTCATGAACATCAACTAAAACATCCCGAGTCAAGGTAGCAAATAACCAACAACGAATTGTTTGGTCCACACGAAGCCAATAATAATACTCGGGATTGGGAACTTGACGGTTAGCAAAATCAACCATATACATGGAAGGTACCTCAATGGAGCCATCCACAACACCGAATAAACCTTGAGAAACCAAGAAAGATTCGAACTGAGTCCGCCAAGTAAGATAATCTTCTACAGCCTTCAATTTGATGGTAACAATTTGAGAGACCGAGGTAATACTCGAGACGGACTGAGCGAGGGCTGACATAGGAGAGCCAAAACCCATCGGCTCAGGTGGTCGAATAATACCTGGAGTCCCAGAAAAAGTAGAACCAGAGAACGATGAGGCCGGCTGCGGAGAAGAGACTGCCGGGACGGTGAAACGACCCATGGTTGCTGCCGAGGAAGAGAAAGCATGACCCGGAGCACGTGGCTGCACAGACTGGAACAAGGTGTAAGGCTCAGCCATAGAGAACACTGGTGGCGGCGGAAAGCTTGAGAAAAGCATGGACGACGATGGCCTCAACACCGGAGAATTGATGATGCCGCTGGAAAAACTTGCAGAGATTGTAGAGGAGGAAGGGTGTTGCGTCATCATGTTTGTGGTGGGAATAAGAATTTCCGGCGTCGTGGTAACATCGGCTGCGACGGAACCCATGGTGGTTGAAACCACTGCTGCGGCCGTAGACATCGAGAAACAAGGGAGGCGGCCGAAAAAAAAAGGGAGAGAAGAATAGGTCAGGCTCGTGATACCATGTGAAATAATGGGAAAGGATTACTCCCTTAGGAGCCCAGACAGGTATATTTATAATAAAATATAAGTTTCCAAAATACACAATCTTCCTAAAATATATCAGCTATTAATTGAAACTTACGTGAATATTTTCTATTAATTGTAGATTTGTAGACCATGTGTAATAGAAACTGCTTTTATGACCGGCCACTTAGATTTTGGGAGTGTTTGCGATTGCTTCAACTTTAAAAAAGTGATTTTTTAAAGTGATTTTGGGAAAAGTGATTAATAGTAAAAGTTGGTAGTGTTTGAGAAAAAAGTGATTCTGAAAAAGTAAAAGTTGGTAGTGTTTGGTAAAATAAGTACTTTTTGTGTAATAGAAAAAGTGAGAAGCAGTTTAAAGCACCCTTCTACTTGCTTCCAGCTTTTAGCTTTTAAGTGATTAATTTAAGCAGAAGCTATCATTTGAAAACACTATTTTCAACTTTTTTTAAGCCAAAAGCTGAAAAGCGCTTTGTTTAATCAATCGCAAACACTCCTTTTGTCCAGTCGTGACTTTTGGCAGGAGCAGCCAAGCAATTATTATTTTGGAAAACATTGGCGGGAGCAGTTATGCCTTTGCTTTCTCTTTTTATATTAGTATAGATTACTTATTGCTTATTCGTGTTTTATTCAGATCAGATCAGAAATATTCAGATCAGATCATATCAGATCAGAAAGATTAAGATCAGATCAGATCAGAAACATTCAGATCAGATCAGAAAGATTTAGATCAGATCAGAAAGATTCAGATCAGATCAGACAAGATCAGAAACATTCAGATCAGATCAGATCAGATCAGATCAGAAAATTTCAAACGTGATTTATCACAGTTATTATTATATTTATTATTATATTTATTATTATTATTATTATTGTTGTTGTTGTTGTTGTTGTTGTTGTTGTTGTTGTTGTTGTTGTTGTTGTTGTTGTTGTTGTTGTTGTTGTTGTTGTTGTTGTTGTTGTTGTTGTTGTTGTTGTTGTTGTTGTTGTTGTTGTTGTTGTTGTTGTTGTTGTTGTTGTTGTTGTTGTTGTTGTTGTTGTTGTTGTTGTTGTTGTTGTTGTTGTTGTTGTTGTTGTTGTTGTTGTTGTTGTTGTTGTTGTTGTTGTTGTTGTTGTTGTTGTTGTTGTTGTTGTTGTTGTTGTTGTTGTTGTTGTTGTTGTTGTTGTTGTTGTTGTTGTTGTTGTTGTTGTTGTTGTTGTTGTTGTTGTTGTTGTTGTTGTTGTTGTTGTTGTTGTTGTTGTTGTTGTTGTTGTTGTTGTTGTTGTTGTTGTTGTTGTTGTTGTTGTTGTTGTTGTTGTTGTTGTTGTTGTTGTTGTTGTTGTTGTTGTTGTTGTTGTTGTTGTTGTTGTTGTTGTTGTTGTTGTTGTTGTTGTTGTTGTTGTTGTTGTTGTTGTTGTTGTTGTTGTTGTTGTTGTTGTTGTTGTTGTTGTTGTTGTTGTTGTTGTTGTTGTTGTTGTTGTTGTTGTTGTTGTTGTTGTTGTTGTTGTTGTTGTTGTTGTTGTTGTTGTTGTTGTTGTTGTTGTTGTTGTTGTTGTTGTTGTTGTTGTTGTTGTTGTTGTTGTTGTTGTTGTTGTTGTTGTTGTTGTTGTTGTTGTTGTTGTTGTTGTTGTTGTTGTTGTTGTTGTTGTTGTTGTTGTTGTTGTTGTTGTTGTTGTTGTTGTTGTTGTTGTTGTTGTTGTTGTTGTTGTTGTTGTTGTTGTTGTTGTTGTTGTTGTTGTTGTTGTTGTTGTTGTTGTTGTTGTTGTTGTTGTTGTTGTTGTTGTTGTTGTTGTTGTTGTTGTTGTTGTTGTTGTTGTTGTTGTTGTTGTTGTTGTTGTTGTTGTTGTTGTTGTTGTTGTTGTTGTTGTTGTTGTTGTTGTTGTTGTTGTTGTTGTTGTTGTTGTTGTTGTTGTTGTTGTTGTTGTTGTTGTTGTTGTTGTTGTTGTTGTTGTTGTTGTTGTTGTTGTTGTTGTTGTTGTTGTTGTTGTTGTTGTTGTTGTTGTTGTTGTTGTTGTTGTTGTTGTTGTTGTTGTTGTTGTTGTTGTTGTTGTTGTTGTTGTTGTTGTTGTTGTTGTTGTTGTTGTTGTTGTTGTTGTTGTTGTTGTTGTTGTTGTTGTTGTTGTTGTTGTTGTTGTTGTTGTTGTTGTTGTTGTTGTTGTTGTTGTTGTTGTTGTTGTTGTTGTTGTTGTTGTTGTTGTTGTTGTTGTTGTTGTTGTTGTTGTTGTTGTTGTTGTTGTTGTTGTTGTTGTTGTTGTTGTTGTTGTTGTTGTTGTTGTTGTTGTTGTTGTTGTTGTTGTTGTTGTTGTTGTTGTTGTTGTTGTTGTTGTTGTTGTTGTTGTTGTTGTTGTTGTTGTTGTTGTTGTTGTTGTTGTTGTTGTTGTTGTTGTTGTTGTTGTTGTTGTTGTTGTTGTTGTTGTTGTTGTTGTTGTTGTTGTTGTTGTTGTTGTTGTTGTTGTTGTTGTTGTTGTTGTTGTTGTTGTTGTTGTTGTTGTTGTTGTTGTTGTTGTTGTTGTTGTTGTTGTTGTTGTTGTTGTTGTTGTTGTTGTTGTTGTTGTTGTTGTTGTTGTTGTTGTTGTTGTTGTTGTTGTTGTTGTTGTTGTTGTTGTTGTTGTTGTTGTTGTTGTTGTTGTTGTTGTTGTTGTTGTTGTTGTTGTTGTTGTTGTTGTTGTTGTTGTTGTTGTTGTTGTTGTTGTTGTTGTTGTTGTTGTTGTTGTTGTTGTTGTTGTTGTTGTTGTTGTTGTTGTTGTTGTTGTTGTTGTTGTTGTTGTTGTTGTTGTTGTTGTTGTTGTTGTTGTTGTTGTTGTTGTTGTTGTTGTTGTTGTTGTTGTTGTTGTTGTTGTTGTTGTTGTTGTTGTTGTTGTTGTTGTTGTTGTTGTTGTTGTTGTTGTTGTTGTTGTTGTTGTTGTTGTTGTTGTTGTTGTTGTTGTTGTTGTTGTTGTTGTTGTTGTTGTTGTTGTTGTTGTTGTTGTTGTTGTTGTTGTTGTTGTTGTTGTTGTTGTTGTTGTTGTTGTTGTTGTTGTTGTTGTTGTTGTTGTTGTTGTTGTTGTTGTTGTTGTTGTTGTTGTTGTTGTTGTTGTTGTTGTTGTTGTTGTTGTTGTTGTTGTTGTTGTTGTTGTTGTTGTTGTTGTTGTTGTTGTTGTTGTTGTTGTTGTTGTTGTTGTTGTTGTTGTTGTTGTTGTTGTTGTTGTTGTTGTTGTTGTTGTTGTTGTTGTTGTTGTTGTTGTTGTTGTTGTTGTTGTTGTTGTTGTTGTTGTTGTTGTTGTTGTTGTTGTTGTTGTTGTTGTTGTTGTTGTTGTTGTTGTTGTTGTTGTTGTTGTTGTTGTTGTTGTTGTTGTTGTTGTTGTTGTTGTTGTTGTTGTTGTTGTTGTTGTTGTTGTTGTTGTTGTTGTTGTTGTTGTTGTTGTTGTTGTTGTTGTTGTTGTTGTTGTTGTTGTTGTTGTTGTTGTTGTTGTTGTTGTTGTTGTTGTTGTTGTTGTTGTTGTTGTTGTTGTTGTTGTTGTTGTTGTTGTTGTTGTTGTTGTTGTTGTTGTTGTTGTTGTTGTTGTTGTTGTTGTTGTTGTTGTTGTTGTTGTTGTTGTTGTTGTTGTTGTTGTTGTTGTTGTTGTTGTTGTTGTTGTTGTTGTTGTTGTTGTTGTTGTTGTTGTTGTTGTTGTTGTTGTTGTTGTTGTTGTTGTTGTTGTTGTTGTTGTTGTTGTTGTTGTTGTTGTTGTTGTTGTTGTTGTTGTTGTTGTTGTTGTTGTTGTTGTTGTTGTTGTTGTTGTTGTTGTTGTTGTTGTTGTTGTTGTTGTTGTTGTTGTTGTTGTTGTTGTTGTTGTTGTTGTTGTTGTTGTTGTTGTTGTTGTTGTTGTTGTTGTTGTTGTTGTTGTTGTTGTTGTTGTTGTTGTTGTTGTTGTTGTTGTTGTTGTTGTTGTTGTTGTTGTTGTTGTTGTTGTTGTTGTTGTTGTTGTTGTTGTTGTTGTTGTTGTTGTTGTTGTTGTTGTTGTTGTTGTTGTTGTTGTTGTTGTTGTTGTTGTTGTTGTTGTTGTTGTTGTTGTTGTTGTTGTTGTTGTTGTTGTTGTTGTTGTTGTTGTTGTTGTTGTTGTTGTTGTTGTTGTTGTTGTTGTTGTTGTTGTTGTTGTTGTTGTTGTTGTTGTTGTTGTTGTTGTTGTTGTTGTTGTTGTTGTTGTTGTTGTTGTTGTTGTTGTTGTTGTTGTTGTTGTTGTTGTTGTTGTTGTTGTTGTTGTTGTTGTTGTTGTTGTTGTTGTTGTTGTTGTTGTTGTTGTTGTTGTTGTTGTTGTTGTTGTTGTTGTTGTTGTTGTTGTTGTTGTTGTTGTTGTTGTTGTTGTTGTTGTTGTTGTTGTTGTTGTTGTTGTTGTTGTTGTTGTTGTTGTTGTTGTTGTTGTTGTTGTTGTTGTTGTTGTTGTTGTTGTTGTTGTTGTTGTTGTTGTTGTTGTTGTTGTTGTTGTTGTTGTTGTTGTTGTTGTTGTTGTTGTTGTTGTTGTTGTTGTTGTTGTTGTTGTTGTTGTTGTTGTTGTTGTTGTTGTTGTTGTTGTTGTTGTTGTTGTTGTTGTTGTTGTTGTTGTTGTTGTTGTTGTTGTTGTTGTTGTTGTTGTTGTTGTTGTTGTTGTTGTTGTTGTTGTTGTTGTTGTTGTTGTTGTTGTTGTTGTTGTTGTTGTTGTTGTTGTTGTTGTTGTTGTTGTTGTTGTTGTTGTTGTTGTTGTTGTTGTTGTTGTTGTTGTTGTTGTTGTTGTTGTTGTTGTTGTTGTTGTTGTTGTTGTTGTTGTTGTTGTTGTTGTTGTTGTTGTTGTTGTTGTTGTTGTTGTTGTTGTTGTTGTTGTTGTTGTTGTTGTTGTTGTTGTTGTTGTTGTTGTTGTTGTTGTTGTTGTTGTTGTTGTTGTTGTTGTTGTTGTTGTTGTTGTTGTTGTTGTTGTTGTTGTTGTTGTTGTTGTTGTTGTTGTTGTTGTTGTTGTTGTTGTTGTTGTTGTTGTTGTTGTTGTTGTTGTTGTTGTTGTTGTTGTTGTTGTTGTTGTTGTTGTTGTTGTTGTTGTTGTTGTTGTTGTTGTTGTTGTTGTTGTTGTTGTTGTTGTTGTTGTTGTTGTTGTTGTTGTTGTTGTTGTTGTTGTTGTTGTTGTTGTTGTTGTTGTTGTTGTTGTTGTTGTTGTTGTTGTTGTTGTTGTTGTTGTTGTTGTTGTTGTTGTTGTTGTTGTTGTTGTTGTTGTTGTTGTTGTTGTTGTTGTTGTTGTTGTTGTTGTTGTTGTTGTTGTTGTTGTTGTTGTTGTTGTTGTTGTTGTTGTTGTTGTTGTTGTTGTTGTTGTTGTTGTTGTTGTTGTTGTTGTTGTTGTTGTTGTTGTTGTTGTTGTTGTTGTTGTTGTTGTTGTTGTTGTTGTTGTTGTTGTTGTTGTTGTTGTTGTTGTTGTTGTTGTTGTTGTTGTTGTTGTTGTTGTTGTTGTTGTTGTTGTTGTTGTTGTTGTTGTTGTTGTTGTTGTTGTTGTTGTTGTTGTTGTTGTTGTTGTTGTTGTTGTTGTTGTTGTTGTTGTTGTTGTTGTTGTTGTTGTTGTTGTTGTTGTTGTTGTTGTTGTTGTTGTTGTTGTTGTTGTTGTTGTTGTTGTTGTTGTTGTTGTTGTTGTTGTTGTTGTTGTTGTTGTTGTTGTTGTTGTTGTTGTTGTTGTTGTTGTTGTTGTTGTTGTTGTTGTTGTTGTTGTTGTTGTTGTTGTTGTTGTTGTTGTTGTTGTTGTTGTTGTTGTTGTTGTTGTTGTTGTTGTTGTTGTTGTTGTTGTTGTTGTTGTTGTTGTTGTTGTTGTTGTTGTTGTTGTTGTTGTTGTTGTTGTTGTTGTTGTTGTTGTTGTTGTTGTTGTTGTTGTTGTTGTTGTTGTTGTTGTTGTTGTTGTTGTTGTTGTTGTTGTTGTTGTTGTTGTTGTTGTTGTTGTTGTTGTTGTTGTTGTTGTTGTTGTTGTTGTTGTTGTTGTTGTTGTTGTTGTTGTTGTTGTTGTTGTTGTTGTTGTTGTTGTTGTTGTTGTTGTTGTTGTTGTTGTTGTTGTTGTTGTTGTTGTTGTTGTTGTTGTTGTTGTTGTTGTTGTTGTTGTTGTTGTTGTTGTTGTTGTTGTTGTTGTTGTTGTTGTTGTTGTTGTTGTTGTTGTTGTTGTTGTTGTTGTTGTTGTTGTTGTTGTTGTTGTTGTTGTTGTTGTTGTTGTTGTTGTTGTTGTTGTTGTTGTTGTTGTTGTTGTTGTTGTTGTTGTTGTTGTTGTTGTTGTTGTTGTTGTTGTTGTTGTTGTTGTTGTTGTTGTTGTTGTTGTTGTTGTTGTTGTTGTTGTTGTTGTTGTTGTTGTTGTTGTTGTTATTATTATTATTATTATTATTATTATTATTATGTGTTCGTGTAACATGTATGCTTCGTAAAGATTTACTGCGTGCTTTATTTCTAATTTTCTTTTTTTTCCAATTTAAATAATGATATAATTATTTTTATTGATTATTTTATTTTTTTATTATGCTTTTCCTAGATTGTTATGTTCGACTTATTCTTATTACTTATTGTTTATTTTTATTTTATTCAGATGATAGACAATTTAATAATAGTCCTCGCAAGTGCACGAGTCGCGGTAGTACAGTGCTCAAGTAAGGGTCGAATCCACGGGGAAAATGCAACTAAGTAATTGGAAAACTATTAATTAAAAATAAAAAAATAAAATTAATTTAACTAAAAGAGAGATTTGAGAATGTTTTGATTTGAAACTGAAAAGTAAAGCTTGAATTAAAATGGATGCAAGGAATTTAATTGATTAAAAATAAAGTGATCAAACAACTGACGGAAAATTGATTGAGAATTTAGAAAGAGAAAAATAGTCCAGGATTATGAATCAGTCGCTAATTTTTAGTATTTGTGATTTAGTTAGTCAATTAGAATTGAGGGTTCGTTCTAGGCAAAAATATGACTATTCCGTATGGCGTCCAGAATAAGTCAAGTACTTTAACTATTAATTAAAAGGAAATTATTAATTCAATAGTTAAAATCCATTAATCACAAAAGAACTACGGAAACCCGATTTCAGAACCAAATAGATAATCTAACAAGACAGTTCAATTATCTATTCTTTTATCCAAAAGAGCTCGAATCAATAGGCATGGCATGTACTCTATTAATCCACTCAAACAACTTAATTAATCATGCTAAAGTTGGCCAGAAGTTAACACAATAAATTAAGCGAATAGGAACAATGGATAAAACTCAATCAATTGACTAAACTAAAATCACAATTTATACTAAATCATAGCAACTTCATCATAATCCAGGACCAAGAAATTTAGCTACTCATAGAAAAAGAATATAAAAAAAAGTAATAACAGTAATGCAATTTATTCCTACCATCTAGAAATAATACCGAATAGCAATACTGGTTCAATGTTGAGTAAATTTCAGAAGCAAGAATAGAGTATACGAAGAAGGTAAATACAAAGTTGAAACCAGATTAGTCACCCAAAAAGCTCTGGTTGGCTGCTGCCAGTCCGGCTTATTCACCTTCTCTGCCGAAACCCCTTGCTGCCGAATAGATGGAGCCACCCCCCAAAAAATAGATCCGAGACCCCTAAACCCTTTCTGCTGCACTCTCCTTCTTCTTGGGCTTTTTTTCTTCTTCTTGGGTTGCTGGTGCGGATCTTTTTTTCTCTTTTGATTACTGGACTCCAACTCTTATTTTCTTTTTGCTATTGCTGTCTAATTAAGAGGAGTAATCCTCTTTTTCTTTTCTTTTGATGTTTGCTGCGCAGGAGTCTTTCTCCAGAACAAAAAGTGTTTGGCTTGCTTCCTTTAATTTTTCAACTGGAAAAGGATAAATCTCCACAATTCAGTCCAAGAGTCCTCAAATTCTTCAATTAAAGTTCTCACCTATAAAAATCATTTTTAACACAAAATATAATTAAAGCCTCTCAATTAGGTAAATAATAAGCATAGAATTGTGACAAAAATGGATCACAAATTCTGGCTCATCAAACTCCCCCACACTTGCATTTTGCTTGTCCTCAAGGAAAATTAATATCAAGAAACAATTCAGCAACAAGCGATCAATTATTCCCTTCCACTCACCAAACATTCCAACAAACCCCTCCATGACAAGATATCCCCAAGAAAATCAAATTAAGTATCCACCACAATGCCAAACTCAAGATCAATCACCTAGACTCACATGCCATTAGTAGAGATGTATTTTACAATTCTAAATGACCTAGTGAGATGCTCAAGTAACTTTCACAGAAATTATGCAAAGCCCCCAGTCATTCAGTGAACACTCTATAGTCATCTTATGCTCTTCCTTCCACCTTATTAAAGCACAAACTCATCAAGATCACTTAGGACTTTTATTAGGGTCGTAACATGGCTATGGGTGATGGTTTAATGAAAGAAAGGATATGGAGTTCAAAACAAAACAAAAGAGGAGACATTTTCTAAACCAAATTGATCCTAGGAAGAGTTCAAAAAATGGTAAAGGAGCACAAAAAAAACTATTACAACAATCAACCGGCTTCTACGACAATGGAGTACATACAAGAAGTGAAAAGAATACAAACTTCAACTCAACTCTTTTTTTTTCTTCTTTTTTTCTTTTTCTTTTTTTTTTCACTTTTTTTCTTTTGGATTTTCTCTTTTTTTTTTCGTTTTTTTTTTTCTTTGTATTTTTTTTCAGCTTTTTTTTTAATGCTACATCAACACTACTTTTAAAAGGAAACGTCAAGCTTCCATAACAAAATTACATATACAAACAGCCGAAAAAAAAAATGCTCCAATAAGATGAAAACTCTTCCAAGTCACAATTTAAGTAAAAAAAATGTCAACTCAAGGGTGATGGGATAATTTTTGGCTATTTGGGCTCGGGTAAATAATGGTGGGTAATAACAAAGAAATTATTAGTCAAAGCACGGTAGAATGCTACAAGACCAAGTAGGCTCAAATGGGTAGTTAGCGGAAATAAAAGGCAAAGGGTAGGCTAAGAGGTTTGGGGCTATGAAAAATGGCCTAGATCACTTCTCAATCAATTCGCACAATAACTTAGCTTCCAAAAGAGCAACAAGACAAGTTCTATCATGTTAACTAAAAGACAAAGAACTCACACTCTTTCCAAGAATGCTAGAGATGCATCCCAGAAGATAATAAAGAATTGAGAAATACATCAAAATTAATGGCACAAGAGACTAAGAAATTGACTCCAAGTAAAAACAATGTCAGGAACTCAATCAAATTCAAGAGAAACTTATCATAGAGACCACCAATCATACCACATACCAATGAAAGGGAAACTTTTCACAGCTTAAAGCAAAAAAAAAGTAATCCTGAAATTAAACTTCTCTTAAATTCAAGCAAGAAAACTGTTTTTTTTTTGCAGTTTTTCTGATTTTTTTTTTTTGCAGTTTCCAAAACTAAAATCAAACTAAATATGAAAGCTACTCCTCCCCCACACTTATTTCAAACAATGAAACAATATGCACAATGAACGATTAATAAAAAAAGGAAAGGAGAAAAAGATACTCCCTGAATGCACTTCAAAACAGTAACCTCTTGAAATATAACCTGCAAAACAGAAAGAACAAAGAAAGAAAAAGAAAACAGGATGGGGAGAGGGAAACAGAATTAAGAAAATGACTCTTTTTTTTGTTTTTGATTTTTTTTTTTAAACATGTGATTAAACACAACAAGAGCAACGATGTTCCCAAAGATCAAGGCTTTCAACTCGCTCCACTGAATCTCCACCACATGAATATCTCTTCACTCTCTCACCATTCACTTTAAAAATATTTCCGGATTTTGGATTTTCAAGCTCAATTGCACCATCCGGAAAAACTTGGCGAATAAAAAACGGACCAGTCCACTTAAACTTTATTTTTCCTGGAGAAAATCTTAAATGAGAGTCAAGCAACAACACTTCAATTCCAGGTTTAAAATCTTTCCTTAAAGTGGACTTTTGGAGAAAACAATTAGTGCACTTTTTGCAAACTTTTGCGCTCTCAAAAGCATCATTCTTAAGCTCATCTTCCTGCAACTTGTCCAAAGAAACAATAGGATCACGAACATCTAGTGCAAAGCAAGGACTAGAATCAGCGGGCATGCTCATTGATTTCAAAATGGAAAACTCAACAGTTTCATCAAGCACACTCATGGTCAATTTTCCATTCTGAACATCAATCATTGTTTTTGTCGTAGCCATAAAAGGTCTACCAAGTAAAATTGGCATGTCTTTCACATATCTGCACCGATCATCCATATCTAAAACCACAAAATCAGCAGGAATAATCAACTTATCCACTTGAACTAAAACATCCTCTATTATGCCCCTAGGATATCTAATGGAATGATCAGCAAGCTGTAGGGACACAGTAGTGGATTTTAGCTCATTCAACCCTAATTTCAAATAAACAGAATAAGGCATCAAATTAATACTTGCCCCCAAATCAAGCATAGCTTTTTCAGATTTAGAATTCCCTAAATTAATGTTGATAATAAAACTGCCAGGGTCTTCTAATTTTGGGGGCAAATCTTTTTGCAAAACATCACTAACAGCCTTAGAAACAAACACTTTTTCATTTGATTCATACCTACGCTTTCTAGTGCTCAATTCTTTCAAAAACTTAGCGTAGGCAGGCATGTTTTTTATCATGTCAAGAAGAGGCAAGTTCACATTAACTTTGGACAACAACTTATAAATCTCTTCAAAAGAACTGTTAAGCTTAGAACTTTTTAACCTGTTTGGAAAAGGAACGGGTGGAACATATGGCTTAGGCGGCACATATGGATCTTCAGCTTCGTGCAGCCCGGTCTCCTCATTCACTGATTCAGCTTCAAGTTCTTTATTTTCAGCTTCTACCTCTTCTGGTGGCTTCAAAATGGGCTGCCTTTCATCTTTCTCAATTATCTTCCCACTTCTAAGAACTGTGACAGCTTTTGCCTCCTCAATGTGGCTCGGTAGCTTCCCTTGCACATGGCCTTGTAAGCATTCAGCAATCTGTCCCACTTGTATCTCTAGCTTCCGCAAAGAGGCCTCGGTGCGCTGAAAACGCTGATCGTTTGCTTGCTGATTTTGGGTGCAGATTTGCATGAAAGTTTGCAAAGTATCCTCCAAAGCAGGCTTCTTTTGGACAGGTGATGGCTGGTTGCTTTGTTGTGTGTTACTCCAAGAGAAATTATGATGGTTCCTCCAACCGGGATTGTAAGAGTTTGAGAATGGCTCATTTCTTGGCCCGTGATTGTAGGAGTTCATCATATGAGCTTGCTCAAAACCAGCTTCAGGTACTGCATGCACAACGGGAGTAGACATGCTCATTGTCATCACATAGCACATATTCTTCATCTGTTTGGACAACTCGGACATCTGGATGGCTAGTTCTGTCCCAACTCCCACTTCATAAATTCCTGGAGTTCTGCCACACACACGCTTCTGTTGTGAATTGGCTCCGAGCATATCAAAAAGCTCTAAAGTCTGTTCTGCGGTCTTCTCTCCCATTGCTCCTCCAGCTGCGTTGTCAACAATAGCTTGGCATCCTTGGTTTAAACCGTCATAAAAGGTCTGATTCTGGAGCGCCAATGAATAACCGTGGTGAGGGCATTGAGTGAGTAGCATCTTGAATCTTTCCCACGCCTCATGAAATGGCTCACCTTCAGCTTGAGTAAAAGTGGCAATCTTTCTTCTTAATTCTGAAGTTTTCGACTGAGAATAATACTTGCCAATGAACTTATTGTACACATCATTCCAAGTGCGCAATGAACCAGGTGTTAAAGACATAAACCACGTCTTCGCAGCATCTTTGAGAGTGTAGGGAAAACACCTCATCCTCAGCTCATCTTCAGTCACTCCTTGCAAAGGGAAATTCTGGATGATGCCATAGAAGTCTCGAATAAAAATCAACGCATCCTCAGAAGAAAGCCCATAGAAAGATGGCAACTGATTAAAGTGAACGGTCTTCAAATCATAATTGCGGGCAGCTTCACTCAATACAATGCAAGACGGGGAGACACCCACAGTTGGTCTCCCGAACTCTTTCATCAGTGTAGCGTCACCCATTGTTGGATTAGAAGCAAATTTGAGCCTCCTCTTTGTTCTCTTGTGAATAAAATCAACTTGGTCGTTCAATGATAGTAAATCTGGATTAAGGGACCTGTGACCAAGCATACAACAAAAAACACGAAAAAAAAGAAAGAAAAACAAACACAACTAACTAAAATAAAACTAAATTAACAATTTTCCAAAAACTAGTTAAACAAATTCCCCGGCAACGGCGCCAAAAATTGATAGACAATTTAATAATAGTCCTCGCAAGTGCACGAGTCGCGGTAGTACAGTGCTCAAGTAAGGGTCGAATCCACGGGGAAAATGCAACTAAGTAATTGGAAAACTATTAATTAAAAATAAAAAAATAAAATTAATTTAACTAAAAGAGAGATTTGAGAATGTTTTGATTTGAAACTGAAAAGTAAAGCTTGAATTAAAATGGATGCAAGGAATTTAATTGATTAAAAATAAAGTGATCAAACAACTGACGGAAAATTGATTGAGAATTTAGAAAGAGAAAAATAGTCCAGGATTATGAATCAGTCGCTAATTTTTAGTATTTGTGATTTAGTTAGTCAATTAGAATTGAGGGTTCGTTCTAGGCAAAAATATGACTATTCCGTATGGCGTCCAGAATAAGTCAAGTACTTTAACTATTAATTAAAAGGAAATTATTAATTCAATAGTTAAAATCCATTAATCACAAAAGAACTACGGAAACCCGATTTCAGAACCAAATAGATAATCTAACAAGACAGTTCAATTATCTATTCTTTTATCCAAAAGAGCTCGAATCAATAGGCATGGCATGTACTCTATTAATCCACTCAAACAACTTAATTAATCATGCTAAAGTTGGCCAGAAGTTAACACAATAAATTAAGCGAATAGGAACAATGGATAAAACTCAATCAATTGACTAAACTAAAATCACAATTTATACTAAATCATAGCAACTTCATCATAATCCAGGACCAAGAAATTTAGCTACTCATAGAAAAAGAATATAAAAAAAAGTAATAACAGTAATGCAATTTATTCCTACCATCTAGAAATAATACCGAATAGCAATACTGGTTCAATGTTGAGTAAATTTCAGAAGCAAGAATAGAGTATACGAAGAAGGTAAATACAAAGTTGAAACCAGATTAGTCACCCAAAAAGCTCTGGTTGGCTGCTGCCAGTCCGGCTTATTCACCTTCTCTGCCGAAACCCCTTGCTGCCGAATAGATGGAGCCACCCCCCAAAAAATAGATCCGAGACCCCTAAACCCTTTCTGCTGCACTCTCCTTCTTCTTGGGCTTTTTTTCTTCTTCTTGGGTTGCTGGTGCGGATCTTTTTTTCTCTTTTGATTACTGGACTCCAACTCTTATTTTCTTTTTGCTATTGCTGTCTAATTAAGAGGAGTAATCCTCTTTTTCTTTTCTTTTGATGTTTGCTGCGCAGGAGTCTTTCTCCAGAACAAAAAGTGTTTGGCTTGCTTCCTTTAATTTTTCAACTGGAAAAGGATAAATCTCCACAATTCAGTCCAAGAGTCCTCAAATTCCTCAATTAAAGTTCTCACCTATAAAAATCATTTTTAACACAAAATATAATTAAAGCCTCTCAATTAGGTAAATAATAAGCATAGAATTGTGACAAAAATGGATCACAAATTCTGGCTCATCATCAGATCAGATCAGAAAAATTCAGATCAGATCAGATCAGTTCAGATCAGAAAGATTCAGATCAGATCAGATCAAGAGCCTTCAGATCACATCAGAAAGATTCAGAACAGATCAGACCAGATCAGAAACATTTAGATCAGATCAGAAAAGTTCAAACATCATTAATCATTTTTATTATAATAATAATAATAACAATAATAAAAAATAATAATAATAATAATAATAATATTTATTATTATAATTATAAGTATAATTATAATAATTATTATTATACCTAATACACTAATTAAAATTATAGGCAATGATAATTATAATTACAATTATAATTATAATTATGATCATGATTACATTATAATTATAATTATAATCATAATCATAATTATACTCACAATTATATTATATATAATTAAAATAATAATTATAATTATATTTATATTTATAATTATATATATAATTATAATTATAATTATATTTAAATATAATTATAATTATAATTATAATTAAATATAATTATAATCATAATTATAATTATAATTATAATTATAACTAAAAATTTAAATATAGTTATAATTATACCAATAATTATAATTAGTGTAATAGGTTTAATTATTTTAATCATAATTTTTATTTTAATTATATTTATTTTATAATTAAGATTATAATTATAACTATTTTATAATTGTGATTATAATTATAATTACATTTAAATTGTATTTATAGTTACAATTATAATTATAATATTTATAATTATAATCATAGAAATATTCAAATCAGATCAGATTAGAAAGATTCAGATCAGATCAAAAGGATTCAGATCAGATCAGAAAGATTCAGACCAGATCAGAAAGATTCAGATCTGATCAGAAAGATTCAGATCTGATCAGATCAGAAAAATTCAGATCAGATCAGATCAGAACTTATAATATTCAGATCAGAAACATTCAGATCAGGTGAAGAGAACAGCTTCTAAACCGAAATGTTAGCCTCTAAACATTAATGAATGACTGAAGTCTCTAGACATTATTAAATTTATTGTATGAACATGTTTAATGAATGAGTGAAGTCATTTAATGTTTGGAGATAAATTGTTTGCACTTGATTAACATCTTGAACTTACACTCGTGAAAGGAAAAACTACCAAAATAACACTAATTTTAGTTTACAAAATGATAACATATTTATGGACTTTCAAAATTCTGATTTTACACTGCAAAATCCCCCAGGGTAATACTAACCAATTATGAACTTTACCCATTGTACAAAAAGAATTACACCAACCGTATAAATATCCAAAGAGCAGACATGATGATGAAGGCTTTTATGTGAGTTGGAACAGCATGCAATGGATGATTTTGTATTATGTTTTCTATCACTGGAAAGAGAATCTTGCCACAAAAAAAAAACAAATGCCCTGGGAAATATGGTCAAAATCAATGGGCAGCTCCAAAAAGAAGACACAATGGTGAAGGACCAAGATCAGTCAACAAATTAAGATGATCTTCTGATTTAAATGGTGATGTATTTAGCTTTGGAAATGTTTGATTTGTAGTAGTTATAGTTATTTATAATAATTGTACGTGATTCATTAGAGATGAAATAATTGTGTGTTATTAGGTGGAAGAGATCAAGAATTGAATGGCATTGTTGTGAATGTGTAAAGTTTTATGTGTAATGTTCCCTAATCAATGGTTATGTATTTGGTAATTTTATCTGAAATATTGACGTGCACTCTGTCGTGGTGTGCACTCAAAGTAATAATACAATACAACAAATATACGTAGTATATTGAAGTAAGGTTCGTATCCACAAGGAAAGGAATACTCTTCTTTTTATAGAACTTGTAACAAAAGGGGTTTTTTAGTTTGATTTGGTTTAATTAAATTAAACACGAAGATGAACGAGTTATGTGGTTTACTTAATAGAGATGAAGACTTGGCTTTGCTTTTATCCACTTAATGAAATGTTCGTCAATCCCGGTTATATCTTTAACTATCTTCCTCTCGAATACTCAATCGAGGAGTATATCCAGTTCATCGAGGGTAGTTGTTAATAACGAGATGCGTTCATTAATAAAACTTACTATCGAGTCAATATAGAACAAGCGCCGTATATTAACTTGATAGTAGCAATAAACTTAAGATGAAAACGATTGAGATTGATAACCTCAACACAAGCGGTTTATTGGTTTAATCAATATAATTAATTCCTCTTAGATTATTAACCATGAGATGCATGCATTAATGATCCAAGTTTACTACCACGAAAGGACCGAATTAATAACAAGCGTATTAATCGACCGATTATAGTATTAATTAATATATGAAACAAAACTAGTTAATCCTTTAAGTAATGTTCAAAATATTAATATGAAATATGAATAGGAATTAATGAATACTCAAGAAAGAATATTAAAGAAGATGAATCCTACTATAGTTAATATCAAGATGTTAACTAATTGTCATCTTAGTAACACTCCCCAATATTAACGTAGAGGAAGAAATAACTATTACTATAACTAATGTCAAGATGTTAACTAATTGTCATCTTAGTAACACTCCCCAACATTGATATAGTAATAGTATTTAAAGGAAGAATTAATATTCAAGGAAGAAGATTAAAGAGAATAACTCACAACTTACAAATTCATTAAGCTTCAAAGTAGCAAAACCAAGATATGGAAGTTTAGCTCCTCATTTGGAGACTAAACATACTAAAAGAAATATAAAGAAATGCTATTCTAAACTGAGCTTAAGAGTATAAAGGAATTGATATCCAATTGTGAAGGAAAGGGAGTGTATTTATAGGCTTTTTGGGAGTGCAGCTCGGGTACTCGATCGAGTATATACAGATACTCGATCGAGTATGTGTAGAAACTCGAATTCGATCCATACTCGATCAAAATTAGAGTAAAATTTATAGCCATACCCGATCGAGTATGTCGGTGTACCTGATCGGGTATAGACACTCGATCGTGGTCAAAATCTTCCCTGCATGTTCCTTTGTTTTCGGATCCGATCCGATTTGAAATTTCAACAACATACCCGATCGAGTATATACAGATACTCGATCGAGTATAGACCAAAAATCAGGATCTTCCCTTTTGTCTTGTGATTTTGCACCTTCCTTCCACTTTTGGGGTTCACCAACCGTCCTTTGAGTGATAGTAGACCTGTTTGAGCTCAGAATAAACCTAATCTAAACAATTTACAAGAATTTAACAAACTAAACTATTACACCAAAAGTGTGTAATTTCCGAAATATTAAACAACCAAAACTAGCTAAAAACATAAACACACACATGGAAATTACAAGTGTATCAAATATTCATACAAATTGCTTGGGTGTGGTTATAAATTGTCTATGTCCCAATTTTTATTGTTTGTGGATGGTGGAATCTTTATATGTGTGTTCGCTTATTTTGTTTGTGCACATTCAAATCTATGTGACTTCATTTATATTCTTTGTGCATGGTTATAGTATTGTCTGTGTGTACGTATATTTTGTCTGTGTAGTTGAAACATCATTTATGTCTTCGTCTATATTGTCTGTGCGTGGTTCAATCATTGTCTGTGTGACCATTTATTGTATGTGCATAGATGATAGAGAGCAGGAAGAGCAGGGGGCGGGAACGAGCTTGGGCCCATAATTGACAATAACTGTTGTTTATGTGCTCATTTATTTTGTTTGTACATAATCAAAAAATCGTCTTTCTTCGTTTATATTGTATGTGCATGATTAAAGCATGGTCCATGTATTCATAGTTACAAACAAACTATTTTTGTTTGCATCCGAACAATAGTTTTATGTACTCAAACAACTATTTTCTGTGTTCATATGTATTGTCTGTGTGTGGATAAAATATTGTTTGTGTGTTCGTTTATTTTGTTTGTGTATTCTCTATGTCCGTTTATATTGTATGTGTTTAGTTAAAGCATTGTTCATGTGTTCGTTACTTATGTCTGTGAATAAAACGTAATTGTCTGTGTGTTTGTGTATATTGTATGTGTGGTTAAAATAATTGTCCGTGTGTTTGTTGGTGTGTTTGTTTATATTGTCTGTATGTGGTTTATATTGTGTGTTCATTTGGCATGTGCATTCATTTTCGCATTGTCTGTGTAAATGAAAAACAAAATTAGTTTGTGTATTCATTGCCTGTGCAATGGAGCCAAAGATTCATTATTTTTTGGCTTGAGAATATGATGGAATAAAGCAAAATGGCTCACTAAACTGTCTGCGCTTCTTTGTTATGAAGTAGCAGTCAGCCCATGCAATTTTGGACGTGATTTTCACTATGGGTCATCCGGAAACAGTCTCTCTGTGCTTTAGTACAGAGGTAAGACTGCGTACATCCGACCCCCCTTACCCCACCGTAGGTGGGAGCCTTTGCGGCACTGGGGTAAATGAAAATGAAAATTCATTGCCTATGCATTCAATTATTTTGTTTATGCGAAAATAATTGATTGTGTTCGTTTATACTGTCTATTCGCAAAAAATAATTGTTTATGTGTTCGTTTAATTATATTATATTGTCTCTGCATGATTAAACATTATTTTGTGTGTTCTGTTATTTTATTTGTGCGTTGAAAATAATTGTTTATTTGTATTGTCTGTGCATGATTAAAATATTGTCGGTGTATTCATTTATTTTGTTTATGTGAAAATAATTGTCTGTGAAAATAATTTATTTTATTTATGTGAAAATCATTTAGTATGATGCTGCATATTTCTCACTAATAAACAAAAAGAAAGAAAGATATAGAGTAGTTAAGCTAAAATTTTGATAATTAACTACACAAATCTATAACAACCGAACAAAGGATCAAGAAATAATTACATAAATATGACCAAAATAAAGATGGTTTACAAAAATATGATTCATTACTAGAGTAGTAATGAAATCATAGTAGTTCATGTTCAAGTTTTGAACTTTAGTTACCACAGCACTACGTTATAGTAATGAATAGTCATATTTATGTAAATAAGTTTTATTTTAGTAATATTTTCGTAAAAAACCCAAGGATCAAACATTCTTTTCTTTAGAAACCCCGATCAGTTAGTCTTGCAGAGTTGTATTGGCATCTATGGATAAGACAATACATTGTAATATAAAACAAGATTGTCTTTTCTTGTTTTGTTAGTCTTTTCTTCTACATACATTGCATCCAGAAGAGTAAAAACAAGACTGATATTTTCACATGGACACCATTTCACTTCAAAAAAAAAAAGATAACACCCCATCCCTGAGGGTCCCTCAAGACCGACCGGACGGCACAATGGGAGGATGTAAATTGGACTATAATCACAAGCTGACAGATAGAGAGTGGGGATCCGTCTTCGATACTTGCAGAGGCCCTCTATTGAGTAACCTCTCATCGCAGTTGACGGGAGTCGAACTCGGGACCTAACCTTCGTGGCACGCCCTGGTTACCAGTTGAGCTACGTCCACCGGTACTTCAAAAAATTTAAATGTACAACGCATTGGGGAGCAGTGACTGTTTAGATTCTTGCACAATGTGGGGAGCACACCGGTACTAGCCCAAAATAAAAACTAGTACGGAGTATGACATAATTTAAATGACATAAAAAGATCAAGTAATTGGAATCTCATGGACTTTGGATTGAGTGACTTAACCATGCAGTTATAACTGTGTGTTTATTTGCAACATAACAAAAAAGATAACTTATTCGCTCAGACAATTCTTAACTTAATGATTTAGCTAAATAAGTATACTCCATCCCATTCAGACATCGGAACGAACAAACATTATCTACTTTAACCCTACATAACCTTTTGCCCTCTGAGCGATTTTCTCATCGTCATACGCAGCAGAGGCAACGAGCACCATCAGCCAGCACTCATATTCTCTCGAAGCAAACATAATTGAGACCTCTCTAGATTTTTCTTCACCATTTTTCGTGAAGATCGATGCATCTTATTTGCTCTATTGTCTGTCAAAATTTGGCATGGGTTGTTTGCCCATTTGATAAAAGATTATAACTTGATTAGATGGGATTGCTTCCTTTAGCCCTCCAACAGACTCAAGGTTTTCTCCCCTTTACTTAATCATCGCAGAGGCAAAAAACTCATTTGCTTTGAAATTCAAAGCTAGACCGACTACTCCAAGAGCACCCATCCATAACCCGTTAGTAGAACTTGTAATTATCCACATCATTCCCTTAGAGTGGAGATAGCTCATGAATGTCAAAAAAACATATACAACAATGTGCTTTGATATAGCATTTTAAAACGAGCACAACTATCTAGAGAACTAGTTTTGTACCCAGGCATTGCCCCGGGTGCAACTCCTATATGAAACATTTAATTTATAACTTTGTATATGGGTGAAATATATCTTTCTTATGAATTTTATAATTCTCAATGCCAAAAGCATTGAAATATTTATTAATTTGATATAATATTATAAAATAACAAAGAAGTTAATTAGAATACGTAACACATTTCATAAAAATTTGAAACATTGGTAGAAACCATTTCTAAATTCTGGAAATCCCCGATCTTTAGAGCGAATTAAAATCTTCAATCTCTCTTTGCTTTTGACAATCTTGATATGGAAACATATGATTGACCGTGAGTGAAATCATTTTTCTTGAGATATAGTCCGACATGGGATAGAGACTGACTTTGGCTCTTGTTGATGCTCATTTTAAAACATACCATAACCGGGAATTGTTTTCTCTGAAAACTATAAGGGAGTGTTACATCAGATAGAGACAATGGCACTCTGGGAATGTGATCAATGGTCTCTAGCACATGCTTTCCGAGCACCAACCTTTATTAGATGCAATTCGTGATCAGACAGTCGCGAGATTTAGAGACTATTAAGAAATTCAGGTGTGTCCATGTCATTCTCACAACACAAACCTACATTTGAACTAATATTGCTATCTGAGCTCAGGTAGGTCACTTGGTCATCCGGAATCAAAGATAGCATGTAGTCATTTATTTGGCGAACCACATCTAAGGTAGGTGCAAGTATCGCTCTTTCATATATGTAAGTCAGATCGTTGAGGCGTTCTTGTAGGATAGGATAAGTGATATTAACGATATCTGTTGTTGGGTAGTTATCTTCCGTCTTGATAAGAAATTCATCTGGGAATTCCACATCTGAAATTCTATATACTTATTGTCCGATATGTGTCTCCAACCTTTAAAATCCATGAACCAAACTTTTCCAAGTCAATCTTTTCATTAGGAGCAGTTTTAAGCAATCTCGTATTTCTCATGAGATGACAAAATGCACAATCACTCCAAAGATAAGAAGAGTTGATGGTTGCCATCACCACGTCGGCTCTTCTCCTCTTTGGAATAACTGCAAAATTTGTCAGAAATCTCTTGCGAGAATAACAACCTTCTCTCTGAATGGTTGATTGTCATTATTTGGATAACTCGGGCTCATAATTTCTTACAAAGTTATATCTAAAGCCTCAAAACAATGTTTGTGCACCATTGACACTTCATCCCATATAATTAGGGATGTGGATTGGAGGAGCTTTGCCTTGAGAATTCTTTGATATTACTGCTGAAGTTTTCAGCGGTGTTCAGTGGGATAGAAAATATATAATTTGTTGTTTTACCTTCAGACAATAGTAATGACGCTCTTCCACTTGACACAACGGCAAGAACAACGTTTCCTTCACTTCTCATAGATATTGTCAAAGTATTCCACAGAAACGTTTATCCAGTTCCACTGTATCCATAGACAAAGAAAATGCCTATATGAAAGAGGAAGTATGATTTACTATGTGACAAATAGTAAACGTATTAAAATATATATATTTATTTTCAATTTAACCATGTCCATATTAACACAAGGTTTGAAAATTAAAAATTACATTTACCTCGGTGTTTCCACGCACAACATTAACGATGTCTGTATCAATACGCTTTTGCTCATCTGTTAACTGGTCAATGAGATGCGATAGCTGTCGTGCTAAGTCTTCTCTATCATATTCCATCTCTTCATTTATAAGTGCATTTTCATCACAACTTACATATGTTGCATCCAGTTTCGACATACCTTCAAAATTTGCAATACTTTTTCCTTTCCTTTGTAATATTCATTCAACATCTGGGAGATGTTTATTCTTAGAGTCCTCTATATTATGCTCTTTTCCTACGTTGAGATAGAGTAGTTATTAAGACATTATATGATCATCGAAAGGCGATACATGTAATCTTCGATCATCATATCCAACATGATACCCATACGTTGTGAGGTCTATGGACGCCATATGAAAGTAGCATATATATATATATATGTATATATATATATATGTATATATATATATGTATATATATATATATATATATATGTATATATATATATGTATATATATATGTATATATATATATATGTATATATATATATGTATATATATATATATATATATGGCGTCCTCGTGCTTTGATATACGTTTTTTTTAGGAGAGTATGTATATTAATGCATAATGTATGCATGAGGGCGTCCTCGTGCTATATATATACATACATATATATATATATATATATGCATACATACATACATACATACATATATACATACAAACTGCACTTTATATATGCGCAGAATGTGCAGTAAGCTTCAAGAATTTATTTGACTGCCTTCCCGGTCGAATTTTGAGCTGAAATTTGGTATGGACAAACTAGACTTGATGAGGAACATGCTCAAAAAATTTCATCAAAAAATTCCACCGGGAACCGCCCCAAACAGTAAAGTTCGGACGGTCCCTCCCGTCCCTCCGGAGGGACCTGATCTTTTCTGTGTGTGTGTGTATATATATATATATATATATATATATATATATATATATATATATATATATAGCATAAAATAAATACTTCAAATACATGGAGATCCCTAAAGATTGACCTTTATGATCGTTTATATGTATACGCAGTCGTCGTTAATCAATCTCAATGCATAACATGCTTACTATCATTTGAATATTTAACTCCATCAATCATGCAAATGGATGCAAAGCTCGTGCACCCTTTGACTCTATTGAGTAGGATTCACATATATCAAAGCTCACCGGATACTGGTGGAATGTTATGTATCTTACCTATTGTGCACCTTGTTTTTTAATCTTTCACTTTTTCTGGTCTTGCATCCACACAAACTTGTTAGGAAAATCCACACATGTCAAACTTTTTGCCTCATCATATTGTTTATTTGCTTCAAATCAACATTTCAAAGTAGTGTGTTAATTTCCCCTTGTCACCTGGATAGATTCTATGGGTCACTTTCTTTGTACATTGACAGTTTGCGCATCCGGCAAGTGATAACATAGTCTTTCAATTGGCAATGTTCTATAATGTATATCAAATGAGAGAATTCTTCATATCGCTTCACACACTGATATGTAGTGACAACTGCAGTATATCTTAATCTCATCAAATGTGTCTGCTTTGTTACCGGTTCCACTGTTTTCATATACAATGTAGTTGTGACCATATCTGTAACACCCCGGCCCCACCGGACCCGAGGTAGTTACTCCGGACCAATAGTACTGTCCTCACAAACTGCCACGAGCCTTTTCCGCGCACTTTGTCCTCACTCGTGCGCGCCCTGAGAAACTTCCCAGGGGGTCACCCATCCCAAGACTACTCCCGTGCAAGCACGCTTAACTTTGGAGTTCTTAGCGGATGAGCTCCCTTAAAAGGAGATGCATCTTGTTGGTATGAGTAGTACTATTAATCCGTTTATATTAAATCTCAAGTGTCACAATCACCCCCACTTAGGATCGCAACGTCCTCGTTGCGCCCTTAAACTAATCTCAATCAAACTCCAGAATCTTTTCCCCTGCTAAGTGCCTGCCCGATATCCAACGGATCAGCACACTGTCGCAGGGTTGCTCTGATACCATTTGTAACATCCCGGCCCCACCGGACCCGAGGTAGTTACTCCGGACCAATAGTACTGTCCTCACAAACCGCCACGAGCCTTTTCCGCGCACTTTGTCCTCACTCGTGCGCGCCCTGAGAAACTTCCCAGGGGGTCACCCATCCCAAGACTACTCCCGTGCAAGCACGCTTAACTTTGGAGTTCTTAGCGGATGAGCTCCCTTAAAAGGAGATGCATCTTGTTGGTATGAGTAGTACTATTAATCCGTTTATATTAAATCTCAAGTGTCACAATATCATTCCCCTTATTGACATACTTGAATAAGTATTTAACTGACCATTACTGATTTCACCATCATACGTTGATTTGAGCATCAAACTTCTGTAAGAGACTGGAATTGTACGGCACTACAAAGCTATTATAATCATTGGAATGACTACCTCTGTTGTGTTCCTTCTCATATACTCTGGATACCCATCTTCATTAATGGAGGTTGTGGACCTGAAACACCTTAGGTAATGTTTTAAACACACATAATCTATCGTGCAAGATGACATTTGTTGAAATCTCCACAAGGATCGTTTTTCATTAGATTTTTTACCGCGTCATGCAACTCTGCATTGTGGAGAGGATCATGGAGTTCAGCCGAGATTACCTTATCAATGTCATCAATGCCTCTTAACTCATACTCAGAACACAATAAAAGGATAATGTGAACATGTGGGAGACCTTTTTTTTGAAATTCAACAATGTATATAACTACAAAATCGATGAAGGAAATTATATTTATATTTATTTTAAACCAAGAAATCATTGGAGAGAACTTACGTGCTTGAGGTTCTCCGAATAGTTCTCTATCTTTGAGTTCTTCTATGAGACGATTGAGCTTGATCTTAAAGAGTCTGACAATGATATTGGGTATGTCTTCAAGTTTGAAGTTTATAAAATAATTATAAACAATTATTTTATCTAAATTGTAAATTCATTATAAATAAATTATTTGTTATTTATATTTATGTCATATTGTTATCTAACATATATCTTATAACGGCGTCTCACTTCTATGTTTATCTGATAAGGTAAACATACGGTTATCTAAAAAATAGTTGTCTAAGCCTACCTTTGTTATTTAAATCTGCCTCACTTGAGTTTAAATTCAAAACAAATACTTTATCAAAATTGTAAATTATAAATAAGCTATTTGGTATTTATGTCTATTTGATATTGTTATCTAACCGACTAACATTTATAGATAACGGTGGCTATGATAGCTTACCGACTTTAAGCCGAAGTGTAGAGAGAAGGGAGAGCTAGATGTAGAGAGAGAACTTGAAATTAATGAACTCCAAACCCCCTACCAACTACCTCCAAATGGGTATTTATAGGGGGAAGTTGGGAGCCCAAACCTTGGGCTTGGGAGACCCAGTTACAATAACGGGCCGCTAATAGGCTAATTACAAGTGTTCTAATCTACTTAGAAGAAAGCAAGGACCAACGCCGGTGGCGAGGCCGAGGTGCGTGGGTGCACCTCGCGTGTGTCAATAAAAGTCCTCGGATGGCGCTCCTGATGATCTACCTCCGAGGTGCCCCCTCCAAGGTGTGGAGTTTGAGGTGATGATTGGGCCAGAGAACCCATTTCTTCCCCCTGGTTAGGCTCTCTGGTCAGGCCTGCTGGAGTTGCCGTGGTATAGGGCCGTTCGTAAGTCTGGGCTCATATACTCTATCAGGAGTCCCCCACTCTGTAAGTTGAGAAGTACCGAAGTGAAAGGGAGTAGAGTTGTTCTGGCGCTGATTCCCTCCGAGGTGAAATTTGACGCGTGCATGTCTTTGGTAGTAACTTTTTAGTTTTTTCATTTTTGTGTTGTAGTCAAGGTCTAGTCCCCCTACTCCAAATTTCGTAGTGTATATCAGGATGAGGAGTGTGGTGTACCCCCGAGGGCTGCTGGATGACAGGATGACTATGTTATATCTTGAAACCGAGAAGCTGATATGAAGCAGAATCTGGGCTTGGAAGAACAGGGGCAGAAGCCTCTATGGGTTTACTGAAGGCGGGGACGGGCTTGAGCCCACCTTCGTGGGCTGGTTGCGGGATGCTTAATTAATATTTATTCTTTTTAATTATCCTGATTTGTTTCCTATTAGGAGTTAATTAGGATCTCTATTATTTGTTTCCTATTTAAAGTTGATTAGGATCTCTATTATTCTGTTTCCTAGTTGGAGTTGATTAGGATCTTTATTATTATTTTGTTTCCTAGTTGGAGTTGATTAGGATTTCTAGGATTTTGTTTCCTAGTTGAAGAATTAGTAGATGGGTATTTAAACCGCTTGTTAGGATTCATTCATGCTCATCTTGGAATAAAAGTTGGTTTAGCCTTTTGGCTCTGGGCAACGGTATTTATTTATCGTTGATTATCTACGCAACGGTTCACCCCGTTGATTTTATTTTTCTATTCTTATCAGAAGCCTCCCACGAGGTGGCACGAGGTCCAGTCTCATCGGCGATCCCTGGGCAAGGCAACTCTGTGGGAGAATCCTTGCACGAAGGTCGCTGGCCGGAGACCATGACCGTGATGCTCAACTCGAGGGGTTTGCTTCTGAGCCTTTGATCGAGGGTACGAGTTGTTGTGGGATTCTTAGCTTCCAGCACGTTGGCGTTGGATAGCCGTGTTAAGATGTCCATGTTAGCCGCGTAACTAGTAATCCGTGTCACTTGACATGTGGCGTTATGTGAGCGCTTGAATCTGGGCGGTCGCGTCGATTGAACTGAGCGACGTTTGGATTTTTGACACTTGAAGTGACCGTTGGGCGGTCAGTATTACCCCTCCTATAAATACCTGATGCTTGCTTTCATTTTTCCATTATGTTTTTTTAGAAAGGCCGAAGTGCTGCTCAATTCTAGAGAGAGAGAAAACATGTTGGTTGTTCTTCATGTCCTTCAACTTTTTGAGGTTAGATCTTCACCTGTTCTTTGTAAAAACATCATAATTTGCTTGCAAAGATTTAGATCTTCTGTTTAGCCTGTCCCGTCAGGCGTTTGCTGCGGAGAAGAAGGTGGCCGAAGAGGCTTTGAAAAAGGCCGCTGGAGCCGAGAAGGTGCAATCCAAGGTGCATGACGCCGAGAAGCAATCCAAGAGACCCCCGGTCAAGAAAGCCGTCGAGCAGAAGGCCAAGAAACAGAAACCATTTGATGGTCAATCAACCCTGTAGTAGGTCAAACTGTCATCCAAACAAACAGATGCTCAAACTGATGACTCGGTCCAGGTGGTCGAGGTGTTGGAAAACACTTCTACGACAGACCAAGCTCAGACGTCTCCTCTTCAGATAGCTCAGCATGAGGCCCCAAGTGCTGGCACTGCCAAAGGGGCTGAGATATAGTCTCTTACTGTAAAGTTTTCACCTGGAGGAAGTCTGTTGGCCGGCACGGCCAACGGATTTGAGCTTCTCGGCCATACTGTTCTTCCTGGTGACCGTGAGGCCCTTAAAGCTTATGACGATAAGGCCCTATGGCAGCACAGCATGCATGATTCTGCCAAGGTATGCGATTTGTTTTGCCTGTACCGATCCCCATCTGTTTCTGTCCTTGTTTCCTACCTTAATTAGCCTTCTTACTTCACTGGTTGTTCCCAGGGAAATGCGCTTCTGATGAAGTATGGTCGGCGGAAGCGTGCCAAGGCCAAGAAATTTGATCAGATGCGGAAGCAACGCGAGGAGCACGATAGGGTGCTTGCATCTATAGAGAAGATGAGAATGAAGGTGTCACGTCTTGAATCTGAGAAGGCCACTGCTGAGGAAGCGCAAAAGAAAAATGTCATTGCTCTGGCATTTATGGCTAAAGGCAAGGAAAAGGCCGAGGAGAGCGTTGCGGGGGAGCTGGAAAAGGCGAAGGCTAAGGCGAAGGAAGTTCTCCCGTTGCTTAAGTCTGATTGATGGAAAGCCGAGGATCACAGGGCCTAGGTCAACTCGGTGATTACTGCGAGGCATGAGCAGTGGTTGGATACCCCCGAGGGGCTAAAAGTTTGTGACCGAGGATAGGGTGATCACATACGCCGAGGGGGAGAGACATGTGAAGGCCCTGGTGAATCGGCAATTGAGGAGGAATGATTGCATTGATTTTTGATGGTTTATATTTTTACTTTTAATTACTTTTTACGGTGTGTTGTTGTGGTAATTGCACATTTATGGTGCAATCATTTTATTTTTCTAGTTTGTTTTAATTTAGTAAATTTAGAATCATCCTGCGCAAGAATCAATCAAGAATCAACAAGGATCATGGAAGGGATCTTACAAGATCAAAGGAAAGTGCAAGGGAACAAGAAATCATGCAAGAAATGTGATTTGGTGACTTACCCGGTCGGGTATGAAGTGACCCAGACAAAAAGACGTGCAGAAAACACAAAATCGTGGGCAAAATATTTGATTTTGACAAATACCCGGTCGGGTATCTAAAAAACCCGGCCGGGTATCTGGCCATAGGTGTTGAAAACACCTATATAAATAGCCCCATTTTCCTTCACTTTTAATAGTTCCTTCTTCCATACTCTTAAGCTCAGTTTAGAATAATATTTCTTTTATATTTTTATAGCATGTTTAGTCTCCAAATGAGGAGCTAAACTTCCATTTCTTGGTGTTGCTCTTGAAGCTTGTTGATTATTAAAGTTGTGAGTTATTTTCTTAACTTCTTCCCTTGAATATTAATTCTTCCCTTAATATATCTATATATTAATGTTGGGGAGTGTTGCTAAGATGACAATTAGTTAACATCTCGACATTAGTTATAGTAGTATTCATTTACTTCCTATATATTAATGTTGGGGAGTGTTGCTAAGATGACAATTAGTTAACATCTCGACATTAGTTATAGTAGTATTTATTTTCTTCCTCTATATATTAATGTTGGGGAGTGTTGCTAAGATGACAATTAGTTAACATCTTGACATTAGTTATAGTAGGATTTATCATCTTTAATATTCTTCCTTGAATATTAATTAATTCCTATTCATATTTCATATTAATATTTTGAACATTACTTAAAGGATCAACTAGTTTTGTTTCATATATTAATTATTACTAGAATCGATCGACGAGTACGCTTGTTAATCGTTGATGGTTTCACAAGTAAGTAACTTCGGTTTATTAATGCACGGTCGTGGTTAATAAACTTAAGAGGGATTAATTTTGTTGGTTAAACCGAAACCGTTGTGTTGAGGTTATCAATCTCAATTGATTTCATCAAGGAGTTAAGAGATTAAATGCTACTATCAAGTCGGTATATGGCGGTGTTCTATACTTGACTAATAGTAAGGGTTATTAATGAACGGTTGTTGTTAATAACTACCCTCGATGAATTGGATATACTCCTCGATTGAGTATTCGAGAGGGGATAAGTTATAGATATAACAATGATCGACTAAAATATATCAACAAGTGGAAAGTAGCAATGTCAAGTCCTTTTTATCTTTGAATTAAATCTCATATAACTCGTTCATCTTCGTATTTAATTAAATTAAATCACTCAATCCCAAAACCCCCCTTATTTACTAGTTTTACTAAAAAGAGAATTATTCCTTTCCCTGTGGATACGAACTCTACTTCACCTATACTACACATAAGTGCTAGTATTGAATATTATTTTGACGCACCGTGATAAAGTGCTCGTCAAGGAAGATCCCTGATTTTGATCCCTTAGACCATGGCTTGCCTCCACTGATTAAGAACCCATCCAAAGAAGCCAAAAAGCCCTTAGCCGAGAGGCAGGACCCCAATCTAGATTCTGATATCAAACCCGAGGAGGAATCTTCGGATGAGGACGAGGAGGGAAGCAGCTCTGGCGCTGCCAAAACTTCAAGGAGGGGAATCGAAGACGGTCGTGTGCTTGTTGAGCTTGATGCAAATATTCGCAATGAACCGAAATGAAGGTTCCCCTCTTGGCTCCCCTTGTAATGGCCGAAGTGCCCATTTGTTTGTAGTTTTTTCATTTGACTAAGGGTAACGAGATATGTTTGCTTCATCTTTTTATCACGAACTCATGTGTACTTGACTTCTGTTTTCTCCGAATGATATGTTCACTTTTACTCTTGTTCATGTAAAATGCTCATTCGTTTGATGTTCGTGCCGAGGCGCCCCACACCTTTGTACTTGGTTGTTTTTCTTCTTCCTTGCCTTTAAGTGAATATAATAATGTAATTGAATCATCCTTTCAGATGGTGCATCCTGCGCCCTTTGTACTTAGGTGCTTTTCCTTTGATCTTTCTCTGCTTCATTTTTTTACTTCTCTTCATCCTTGTAGTGAGAGGTATGTTTTGACTTCTTTGGTCATGGTTGCCACAATTTTGATGAGGGGACAATTCCCGCACCTCTTTCCGTGGTGATATGGGAGCCATTTATCTGACGAGGGGTGAGCCCTCACCTCGTCTCGTGGCATCCTGTGCACTTAGGGAGGTTCCCCGACTTCTAAGGGCCGCTGGGGCTGGGCTTTTGGTAAGTGTTTGGAGATTTTATTTATTGTGTCCCCTTTCGGGCCTTTGGCCATATTGCAGGCCTCTGGTTCCGGACTAAGTCATTTGTTGGGCCTTATTTCCCGGGTTTTCCACGAGGGGGACATCGTGATGACTGCTCGTTTCGTTATCCTTGAAATGTAAAGGAATTCTGCCAAATTCATTAATCGTGGGACACTGTGACTGAGGTGTGTATTACATCGATATTCTGCGGCGGGGGAAATGGTTTTTTACCATTGTATTAAGTTATTGATAAAATTTCACCAAGTGGTGTACATTCCACAGTCGTGACACCTCAAATCCGTTTGGGTGCCTCAATTTGTAGGTGCCTTCTTTTATGACCGCGGTGACAATGTAAGGGCCTTCATATTTCTTGGCGAGCTTCCCGCCTTCGGTGGATTGGCTTGCCTCTCTTTGCCAGAGGACATAGTCCCCCACTTGGAACTCCCTGGATCGAACTCTTCCGTCATGATAAGATTTTACTTGTCTTCGGTAGTTGTCATCTCGTAAGTAGGCCTTCTCTCTTCGCTTTGAGATGAGGTGGAGGTCAGCCGGTCAGCCCTAATGTTTTCGTCATTGGTCTCCGCCTCGTATTCCTCCACCCTATGTGATGGTAGGATCACTTTAGTTGGTGGTTTTACTTCAAATCCATATGATAACGTGAAAGGTGTCTCGCTAGTTGCGCGCCTCGGGGTGGTTTTGTACGCCTAGAGGATGTGGTGCAGCTCTTCGACCCAGCTTCCTCCCTTGGCCTCTAGTTTCTTCTTTGGTCCCTCCAGTATCGTCTTGTTGGTATTTTTGACCTGCCCGTTACCTTGTGGATATGCGATGGAGGAGAAGCTATGTTTGATGCCCATTCCGTGAGTAGTTCCCGGAATGGGGAAGCCTCGAATAGTGTCCCGTTGTCCGAAATGATCTGGTTGGATACCCTGGACCTCGTGAGGATGTTCTTTAATACAAATTTGGCGCATCTCGTGCCCGTGATGCTTGCGAGCGGTTCGGCCTCGATCCACTTGGTGAAGTAATCAATTGCCAGTTGCCACAATGGTATATCAGTTGTTCCCGTCTCCCCTCGGGAATGGGCCCACCATGAACTAGCAGATCGAATTATTTTTTGAAACATTGGATTTATTATAAACTTTATGTTATATTTCTAGTATTGTGATCCAATGTAGTTCCATTGATTCGTTTTGTTTCTCGGATATGTTCTGTTTGTTAGTCCTTAGTAACCTATATTGACTATAAAGAGCAGTTGTTTGATGTTTCTCAGATGACTGTGCTGCAATGAGCAGGTTTTTGTGTTTTTTCGGTTGAATAAGCTGATGTGGAAAAGAGCATAGTTTTTCTTTTTAGTGTATTGAAATTGCAATTTTATTGGTTTAAAAAATGCACTACAATTAAAAAAAAGTAGTTGTGAAAAACACCCAAAACCGGGGTTTTCCGGTTTCTTTGGGTTTCTTGAGTCCGGGTCCGGACTGGGTTTTCCCTGGTCAACTGAGTTTTTCCAATTTTTTATCATTTCTGGGTTTTGAACTAATCAAACCGATTTTTGTCCGGGTCACTGGGTTATGGGTTCCGGCTTTTTAAACATAGCTTAAAACACTTTAAAGTGGTGACTCATGTGATATGAAATTTTAATGTAATCCTTAGAAGAAAGTTGGTCGTTCTCATACATCCAAGGTGTTTTTAATTGGTCTCATTTTGTCTGATTTGATTTCATTCATTTAAATTAGGTCTAATTTGAATTGATTTGATAAATGTTTGATCAACTGTGTGTGTTTTATAAATGTTGAACTATGATAGGTTTAAGAATGATCTAAACAGACTACATACAAAAAATTTATTTCGAATAAAAACATTGTAATTATAAAATTTTAAATTAAGCCTTGACCAAAAAAAATCAAACCATCGCGCGTAGTGGTCACCAACGATCCCTATCATCTGATAGATCGCGTAGTATCCCATCACTTTAGATTCACTTAGAGGAGGTCCCTTGCCACCTACTCACCCGGCCCCAATCCTACGGGTACGCCATAATGTGATGGTCACGGTAATAAAAGAATATGCCGAGTATCATCCGGTCGGTCTATCTTTCACGGTCTCTAACCCGATTTAAGAGTCCGGAGCTTCCTAGTTCCTACACGGTCTTCCTATTTTATTGGAAGGGGGCGGTCGCCATTCTTAATTTGATTGCTCTAATAATTGTATATTTAATTAGTCCAACTATTTTTATTTCATTTTTTCTTTTAATTTGTTGAACTGAATTTATCTCAATCATATTTCAAAAATACTTGTGTGTGATTATATTTCTTTTTACTTTTTTCATATTTTATTAATTAAATATATGTGACATGATAGTTTTTCTTAATAATTGTATCTCCCCTACTTATATCAATCTTAGAAGGACAGAAACATACTCCATAATTCTTTTGTCAACATCAAATATTATCAAAAACTTATTTATTGACCAAGGAGTTTAAACTTGACCAAGTTTTATTGAACCAAGGCAGCATGATTGATCAAATATTATTCGTGAACGCTATGAATCTATGATTGCCTATTGACGATCTACGTATCTCTGCTTCCCTAAATGTTTTGATAAATTTTGGGGTTTGCCCTCGTTTTCATTACACTTTGGGGTACTCTTGTTTAATAATCACATTTGTATTCATATACGAAGTATAAAAGTGGTTCTGCTTTGAAAATCAACTTTAAAATAATATTATCCCAGGAAAAGTTGGTTTTGTGGAATGTGGTGTTTGCTTTTGTGGGGACGGATGAAAGTTGAGAAAAAGTACGGAGTAACAGATAAAAGAAATAAAATAAAACAAGTAGAAAAATTGGCAATGATGCAACAATGTTGGGGATGACATATTGACATGCGAGTGAAGTAATATGATGTGGCAAGATAATCTAGAAATATGTTAATAACCTTTAACAAAAATTATTTGGGCTGTTTAAAATGTAAAAAGGAAAAAAATTTATATAAAAGTCTACTTAACTAAATTTTCAATTAAACGATAAAATTGATAAACTGAAATTTGGATTACCAAAGGACTCTTTTTATAAAAGTTGGACTATAATTAAAAAAGTTATTGTAATTTAAACAAAAAAAGGAAATGAAATGCCAAATGGCAACAATTGAGCTAAATAATTGAGCTAAATGACAAATGATGTCGCATTAGGGATGAATAAAATTGCTCTCAAAAAAATGACAAATGATGTCGCATTAATGTGACCATGGCGATGATGCTACAATGTTGTGGGATGACATAAGATGTGGCAAGATAGTATACAAATTTTTAAAAAAAAAATTAATACGATAGTATAGAAATATGTTAATAACCTTTTAAAAAATATTTTGGGATTTTTAAAATGTAAAAGAGTAAAAAAAAATGTACAGGGTAAAAGATTCTACCTACCCAAATTTTCATCAAATCCTGTTATCAAAATATCAAAGTATTTAATAAAAACTTAACCAATAAAATTGATAAACGAAAATTGGGATTACTAAAGACTTGTTTTCTTTAATACTCTCAATACAAAAAGCGAACAAGTTACGCGTCAAAATTTTGGGAGGACAGTGCATTTAAATGACAATAAAATAGATGTCTCATTGTCTCCTTAATGCGGGACCCTTCTCTTGAGTCTTGACATTTCGTAGTTCGTAGGGACCCACTTTGGTCCGAATTCCGAAAGCATGCACATCTAGAAGTAGGGTTGTATACGAACCGAATCGAGTCGAATAGTAGGATTTTGTATTTGTATTTGTTTAATTTTTTCGAATACGAATTCGAATTCAAATATGAAACGAATATTAATTTCGATTTGTATTTGTATTTGTTTAACAATACGAATAGTTAACGAATCTTATACGAATATCGAATAGATTTGAGCATAGGTTAAATATTAGTCAAATATCACTTAAAATTAAGTTTCCTTATATTTTTTTATGTTGTAAATGTACGCTATGATTTGATATGTGTTTCAGAATTTAAATTCAATGGATCAATGCATTTTTAGATTGTGCACGATATACTAAAGTGAATCAATTTTACGATTAATAAATATAAATCTATTTCAAACTTTTTGAAATAAACACTAACATATACATATTAGAAATTACACTTATAATGTGTGAAATAAGTTGATAATTGTATACTACGTATATCAAAGTCAGACGACTCTAATTTTATTCTGTGAATCAATACACTTTTGAACCAAAACTCCGATTTGTATTGTATTTATACTCTGATTTATTACAAATGGACTTAGAATTTGTATGCGTAAATGTATATATGAACTACACTTTAGGGTATTACTATCTTTTAAAAGTTATTATAGTGTTATTACTATTATTATTATTATTATTATTATTATTATTATTATTATTATTATTATTATTATTATTATTATTATTATTATTATTATTATTATTATTATTATTATTATTATTATTATTATTATTATTATTATTATTATTATTATTATTATTATTATTATTATTATTATTATTATTATTATTATTATTATTATTATTATTATTATTATTATTATTATTATTATTATTATTATTATTATTATTATTATTATTATTATTATTATTATTATTATTATTATTATTATTATTATTATTATTATTATTATTATTATTATTATTATTATTATTATTATTATTATTATTATTATTATTATTATTATTATTATTATTATTATTATTATTATTATTATTATTATTATTATTATTATTATTATTATTATTATTATTATTATTATTATTATTATTATTATTATTATTATTATTATTATTATTATTATTATTATTATTATTATTATTATTATTATTATTATTATTATTATTATTATTATTATTATTATTATTATTATTATTATTATTAGTATTATTATTATTATTATTATTATTATTATTATTATTATTATTATTATTATTATTATTATTATTATTATTATTATTATTATTATTATTATTATTATTATTATTATTATTATTATTAATAATAATAATATTATCACTATTATTAATCGAATATATTTGATTAATATTTGAATCGAATACACTGATATTCTTATTTTTATTTGATAACAAATCGAATCAAATTTAATATTCATATTTGTATTTGTATTTGAATTTTCCGAATTCGAATCGTCTTATACGAATTCGAATCGCGAATCGAGCACAAATTATTTGATTCGTTTACAACCCTATCTAGAAGTCTATCTTCATCGAAAGTGAAGTAAATCACGGTATGATCTCAAACAGTTTCTAAGTAAATTGATTCGGAATTTAGTGTGTGTTGGATGTGTTTCGGAAAATAAAGCAAAATTAATTAAAATAAATTAATTAAAATGACTAAAGAAAAACAAGAAATGAGATGGAGCAGAATTTAGCCAAAGCTCGTGCTACGCACGATGTCCTTAAAACGTATTTGTTGCCTCCCACGGTGCTAGGAGTGTTGCAACAATCATTTCCCAGGATACGATAACTACGAACTAATGTTTGAGCACACAAACAAGAGTTTCAGCGAACGAGAACAAAGTATGAACACAGAAGAAATTTTTCAGAGGATTGGAGGTGTTTTTAGCTGAAGAAATACGTGAGCTCATGTATGTAAGAATGTGTGTTGTTGCAAACCACCTGCCAGCCTTTATATAGGAGAATTTATTGTGTGTAACTGTTGAATTAATGGACCTGCACGTTGGATATTAATGACCAGCCAGTTGGGCATTGAATCGTCCATGAACTGTCCATTTAACGCTGCATTAAAAGATAAGAACGTTGGGCATTAACTGCTGTAACGGACCAGAACAGAACACCCCAAGGTGTTCTGCCCGAGCTCCGCAACAGAGAACCCCAAGGCCTTCTGTCTGAGCCTCGTAGAAGAAGACCCCAGGCCTTTTGTCCGTGTCGAGCAGTTCTGTTGTGCGGAAGACTTCTGTCACTGGGAAAAAATAAACGTTTCGGGAAGAAAACAAAAATTAACCGTATCTCTTGACAGATAGATTTTTGGACGACATTCGTGTCCGCAGGTCGCTCGCAAGTCGCGGTTTTTCTTCTCCGATTTCGGGATTTGATTTGCACCCCCCACCCCCGCGCGCGTGGAGAGAGCCTTTACCCTAAGTAATCTTAACTTCTTAAGGGGGTTTTCCCTTTATAAAGTTTTGCAAATCCCTTGGGTTTTCCGGTGTGGGAAATAACACACTAGAAACTCATCCTTTTTTCCAGTTTTCCCATTCTAACGGGTAAACTTCGAGAATCATTTTCTCATTCACCCGTTATCCGTTTTGAGCATACCACATATCGAATTGTAGCCCTTAACAAGGACAATCCGAAACCACTTTGACCCCACCCAAATCGGAAGTGGACCACACTCAAAAAATTGCCCCAAAATTACCATTTAATGCAATTTCAACACATTTTTTCAACAGTGTGCACAAGGAGTCATCACATAGAATGAAACTCTCACACGGCCGCTGCCGGAAATTGAACCTAAGGCATCAATCCAACAACCTTACTCGGCCGGCCACCGTTGAGCTATCCGTGCAGATATGTTCATCCCAAATTCAAATCAATCATTATTTTTGTACACGCTCTTTTATACACCGGTACATATATTGGGAACAATTTTTTGTCAGCAAATAGCCTCTTCACAGACAAATAAGCAACATCATCGATTAATTTATTTTGTCTGTGAACGGACTATTCACCGATAAAAAAATCTCTCCGCTGACATGTGTCCTGATTTATATAAAAAATGTATAGAAATACTACCTCCATAACAGATATATCTTCCCGTTTAAAAGTAGGTGGAATTAAAAAATAGTGAAATGAGATATAAATTATTGAGGGTATGATAGGAAGATAATGAAATAATGGTTGTATCTAAAAAGTGATTGTAATAGTGTACTCCCTCCGTCCCACTAACAATGGGACAAGAGGGAGTGACACACAAACTAATAAAAAGTGGCTTATGTGGTTGATATTGGATTGATAAAGTAAGAATAAAGTAAGAATGATTTAGAGTCACACAATTACCAAATTTGGTATGAGACAATTTTAGTGGGACAGACCGAAAAAGTAAAATGAGACAATCTTATCGAGACAGATGGAATATTATTTTAAAAGTGATTGAGAATATGATAAGGGATTTAGAAATGATAGATTGTTACGACCAAAAAGGGAAAGTGAGAATATAATAATATATGAATGTAGCAGTTCTTTTCAATTCAAAATGGGTGCGAAACGTACGGTTTGCTCTTGTTCCCAAAGAATGCAAGTCCAGAAGTCCTCACCCCAGGTTAGGCTGGCCAGCTAGCTGCTGACTGTAACCTTGCTCAGCACTCCTATCAAACGGTTCAAAGTTGAACGAACGGTAGGCGTTGAATGCTCTATTTAAGACGATCTAACAGACCAATAAGTTTGTTAAAAATGCGTGGAGTTTGTTGAGTCCCGAGGAATCCCACCACCAGAAATTTCTACATTCATTCCCGATTCCAAAAAAAGAGAGCATTTTACGTAGATACACACATTCAGACATGGCCACGCGCCAGCCCACCCTCCTCCTCAAGAACCTCTCCCGTCACTCCCGCCGCTGCCTCCTCAACTCAGCACCTTCCTCCATCGCCGCCGCCGCCGTCCCCCCATCCGGAAACCCCGCCGTCATCGCCGACCCAAAAACCGCCACCGCCACCGCGCCTGGAAAGGCCCTGCTCAACTTGGATGACGCGAAGGAGCTTTTCTCCTCTGTTTCAACGACAAAATTGTTGAAATCGTCTGTTACGCTCCACATGACGGCGGTGGAGCCGTTGGTGGATGTGGGCCTCTGGGTAATGAAGTCCAGACTCATGGGAGTTCCTCTGTTACGGGAGAGCATCCTGGGGATAGTCAAACTCCTGTTTTACGACCATTTCTGCGGGGGTAAAGATCTGCAGGAAGTGGGTCGGACTGTCTCCAAGTTATCCGAGTCGGGTCTTAAGGCAATGTTGGATTATGGGTTGGAGCATGCCACAGATAACAGTTCTTGCGATATCAGTTTGAAAGAGATTCTTCAAACTGCTGACTCGGTCAACTCACTCCCTTCTTCTTCTGTAAGTTACTCTGCCTTCATCAGCTCCTTCCAGCTAAGTATTAAGATCAATTTCCAAGCTTTAACATCCCACAGGCCACAACTAAGGTTTTGGACCCTCTCATGTCAAGGGTCTTTCGAAATATCAAGTCTTAATAGATATTTGATTTGAATGTATACAGGTGAGTTTTATTGTTGTGAAGATAACTGCAATTTGCCCCAAGAGATTGATTAAAAGGGTAAGTGATTTGCTAAGGTGGGAGTTCAAGAACCCTTCTTTCCATCTCCCATGGAAGCAAAAAACACTTCCGATATTCTGTGAATCAAGCCCTCTTTATCACACAACAGAGGAACCAGAGCCTCTAAGCAGGGAGGAAGAGCATGATCTGGAACTGTGCCATCAGAGACTGCAGAGAATTTGTGAGAAGTGCTTGGAGGTAGACGTTCCGTTATTCATTGATGCAGAGGATACAGTGTTGCAGCCAGCTATTGATTATATGGCTTACACAGCAGCTGTTTCATACCATAGAGAGGACAACCCTTTAGTTTTCGGAACAGTTCAGGCCTATCTGAAAGACGCAAAAGAGAGGCTGGTGAGAACAAAGAAGGCTGCAGACAAAATGGGGATTCCTATGGGGTTCAAACTGGTGAGAGGGGCTTACATGTCAAGTGAAAGACAGGTAGCTTCTTCTCTAGGTGTCGAGTCTCCAATCCATAACACCATTCACCAAACTCACACCTGCTTTAACGATTGCATGTCTTTCATGCTCGATGAGATAGCGAATGGCTCTGGAGCAGTTGTTCTGGCAACTCATAATGTTGAATCAGGTAAAAAGTCTAAAATTCTTGAATACCCTGTGTTTTTACAAGTGAATCTATTCATACATTGTTGGTATGCTTGTTCGCAGGGAAAATGGCTGCAACCAAGGTAACAGATTTGGGGATGAGAAAGGACAGTTTGAAGGTCCAGTTTGGTCAGCTATATGGAATGTCAGATGCTCTTTCATATAGCTTAAGAAATGCAGGTTTTCAAGTTAGCAAGTACTTGCCTTTCGGTCCCGTAGATGAAATAATGCCTTATCTTATGAGAAGGGGAGAAGAAAACAGAGGTGTATTATCTGCTTCATCCCTTGATAGACAACTCATGAGGTACATAACTGCAAATGCAATTGTTTATTTATTTAAATTATTTGTATTGTTATTATTATCTTTATTTTGAAAATCTTCCTGCACTTGTGTTACATTTCTGATTTCAGTCTATTCTGATTTCAGGAATGAGGTAAAAAGAAGACTACTCTCAACCATTCTTTAGTCCCAAAGACAAAATTTGAAGATGTGCTTCAGGGGGGGGGGGGGGTGAAGATCATGATCCCAAAAAAATCCTTCTCTAGTAAATGAAAATATGTGAACTAGAAATATGCATGATTGCAATGTACCAAGTTGTGTTGTAATTGATAAATCCTTGTGTACATCTGGATGAAGGTCCAATTCTTCAAAAAGAAAATATTGATATGCGCATATTATATACTATGGACTACTAATCACACTCGCATAACTGCTACCAGAACGTAAAACTCAAAGCTCAGCTAAGTGTCTGGTATCCTAAAGGCATTTGTAGTCCATCTTTCCGCTTCATTAGAGAAGGTACCCAAGGGAACAATTTCCCTAGTTCTTTGCCTACAGACCGTGATTGCCTGTCATCAATCCCACATTTTTCTCTTTCTATAGCGTCCATAATATCTTCTCTCGAGACACATTCAGCCCCTGCAAAAATAAAAGAAAAAGAACTGACATCATAAATTTGTAAGCCATAAATTGGCACAACATGCAGTTTATCAATGACCATAAACGAATTCACAAATTTATGGTATGTCAAGGAATATAATAATATTGAAATGCAGCGTGAAATCTAGCATTCAGAAAGTGGAAGAGAAGAGACATCTACAACGGCTGCCCTAACCATGGAGCACTGAATGCATAGCAGAAAATGGGGGAGATAAAAATAATCTAGGGAGTTTCACAAGGAATTCTATCATTTCTAAGGGCATACTCGCCTTGCACAGACATTTTTTCTTGGACATATTTATGTCATAAATGGGCTAACCAGACCCAAGATGATCAGACTAACTAAATTTGTCCAGGCTTGACACAGTATTACAGTAAAGGTTATAAAAATAGTTATTTGAATCACTCTAAAAAAATAGTTATTTGAATCGAGTGCGATTTTACGATTTAAGATCGTAAAATCAATTTGAATCGTATAATAATTTGGAATCCTTTGAAATCGTGTAAAATTGTACTCAAATCGTACTTGAAATATTTAATTGCAAGAACCTTAGAATAAAAAGATTAATTGCAATAGTTTGAAATTTGTGCTTACCAACACACGACTTCGACATTTAAAATATTTAATTGGCTATTAGTAAAATAACATATTTTTGAGTTTTACTATTAGAAGATTATCATAAAAATTATAACATAATGTTTAATACATTAGTACTAAAATGTAGTTAAAGTAGAGCACACGAATAATGTAGAACTCAAAGGGGTGCATGCATTAAAGAATGAAGTATAAAGCTAACCTCTTCGAGCAGCAAGTAAGGCAGCTTCATTGACAATATTAGCAAGGTCAGCACCCACAAAGCCTTGGGTAAGAGATGCAACTAAGCTACAGATAAGTTCCATATCTTCCTCAAGGGGTACTTCTCTCAAATGTACGGCTAAGATCTTTCTCCTTCCATTTTCATCTGGCTCTCCAACAAGTACTTTCCTGGAGAACCGTCCAGGTCGACATAGAGCTGCATCTAAAGCTTCTGGTCTATTTGTTGCAGCGATAACAATGACATTCGTATCAGATTCGAATCCATCCATCTCTGTCAGTAGCTAGAGCAGTTGAATGATTTTTGTTAGTTACCGCCCAATAAGTGACATAATAAAAAAAGGCATCATGGTTCCCCTCCTTAAATTGCACTTGGTGAAACATTGTAAACGGTTAAAGAATTTGTATCACATAAGTTAAATGTAAAATAATAAGTTCTTATATGATAGGGGAGTAAATGTTATATCTTGTTATAGATAGAGTCAATTGGTTAAAGGCATCGGAAACTAACCGGTTTAGATTATAAAAGTAAGTATTTGAGTACCTGGTTGAGAGTTTGGTCTCGTTCATCATTAAAACTCCGTCCACGCTTTCCTCCAACAGCATCAAGTTCATCAATGAATATGATAGAAGGTGAGTTCTTTCTTGCAACTTTAAAGAGCTCCCTGACGCGAGATGCTCCCTTTCCTACATATAGTTCTACAAATTCACTTGCAGAAACAGAAAAAAAGGGTACTCCTGCTTCTCCAGCCACTGCCCGTGCTAGTAGTGTTTTTCCTGTACCCGGTGGACCAACAAGTAGCACACCCTTAGGCAACTTTGCCCCCAGTTTACCGTAGTTTATAGATCCTTGCAAACACATAACTATCTACAAACAATAAAATGCATGATTAGCAACTTCAAAGAATAAGTAAAAACAAACACAGCAATCTGCAAAAAAAAAACAGAGCAATCTGCTCATCATATTCTGCTTTGTTTCCCCCCACTTGTTTGGATTATGGGGGTCATTGTTTCTCCATTTCCCCTTCTTTGCATCATCAACAACCTTCGTTTTCCTTCCCTTGCATTCTTTCTCCCCTTGAAGGCCTCGTGTGACCACCAGATTGAACATCATAAAAGTTCTACTCCTATATCTGCCATGCTCCAAAAGTCATCTCTACCAACATCCCACATTTAACTTGTCGTTCATATGCTTATCTGTGTGCTGCTAGATTAAAAGAAGGTCAAAATACATTTTCAGTTTTACATTTCTGAAGAACTTGGTGTTTTTTATAAAAAAGTTGATTTGTGTATTCATCAGAATAAGGGTATCCGAAATTTTAATATAATTACCTAAAAAGTTGAAAACTTTTAATAAAGTATCTGATACGGAAACGTTTCTGATACGTCGATATGGTACTCTAGTAAAGTATCCATGCTACATAGCTCCCTCCTCTTCTAGTTCACCTCGAAGGAGGAGCAGTATTGGTCAAAGAATTCCTGCTCAAAGTTGTCCCACGTGAAAACTCCGTTGTACCGAGTATCGATCGGGGTATCAAGTTTCCATTCATACGGAACTTGAATGTTGGAACCCTTGGATGCGAATCGTTTGATAAGACAGAGGACATCTCTAATGTGGCCGGGTGGGTTAAGAGGTTCATGAGGTAGCCTATGGATGTGATGGTGTTAAAGGAAGTTCATCGGGGCATGGGACAACTTTGAACAAGAGTTCTTAGAGCAATACTCCTGCTCCTTCATGATGAACTAGAAGAGGAGGTTACAAATTTGAAGTGAGGGGGCGAATCCATCATGAAACAATTGGAATAGAAGTTTAGAACGTTGGTTGAATTCTTACCAATATATGCAGCCAATAAGAATTGAATGGTGAGGCATTTTTTGTATCTATTGGACTTGGAGGTGTGCGACAGAGTAATCTACCTATCAAATATGACGTTCAATCAGGTGGTCAAGCAAAGTCTACAAGTAGAGAAAGAATGGGAGGAAAGCAACGCGAAGGATGCCAAGGAGGCAAAGAAGAGGAAATGGGAAACAATGGTTCCATGGTCCATACAAGAGTGGGACCAACAAAGGAGGAGGATCCTAAAAGACACTCGTACCACCACCTAGGTGGAATTAAGGTTCAACCGAACAAGACTCGAGGTCAAAAGGCTCAGGGGTAACTAAATGCAACAGCGGCATAAGGAAGTTTCAATGTGGGTAACCTAGATGCTATATCAATGTGGGAATTTAGAGCATTTGAAGTTTGAATGTCCACAAATTAGGCGAGGTGAGGCCTTGGGAGTCATGGGAGGAGCCACGGTGAATAAGAACCGAACGAGAACATACTAAGTGAGCACCAAACCAATATGAGAAAACATGGATGAGGGCACAATCCATGAATCAAGGGAGGATCCAAGAAAGGGTCTACTCGATGACGGAGGTTGATGCTCCAGAAAACCCGACACTGTTGCATGTAATCCCTCATAAACACTAGATACTATTGGCATTCATATTTGCGTTTTTCTAGTTTTATTGTGTGTGACATTTTTTATCCTTCAACTATTTTATGGTCCTCAGAATCAAAATAGCCATACTTTAAAAGTAGAAAACATGAAAGACGTGTACCAAAAGGGCCTATATCACCATAATTAGAGAAATAAACGTAAAAATTGAAAGACGCGCCAAAAGTGTCATTAGACTCATTACTACAACAATCAGACTAAAAAGTGGAAAAAAACTCGGGAGACTTACTTCCATAAGTTCCATCTTTGCGGTATCCACGCCCTCAACATCACTGAAATCCACTAAAAGGTTAGCTGACCTCCTTTTTCTAGCTGTTGTAGTACTAGCAGCAGATACTTGACGGTAAAGAAGCCACATTAGAGGGGTCAAAGGAATCCATAAAGTCAAAACAGTAAGCAACAAACTCCTCATTGATGTAAGTGCTGATTGAGGGGCAGAACCATATGATGCTGTTCCCTGTTCTCTCATTAAACTGAGAAGGTAACCTTCATCGCGATCAACTTTTCTAGTAGAAAACTGCCAAACAGGTGCAGACCTACTGGCTCTTGACATTTCATAAAACATATTCTTCCCAACTTGATCACTGCTCATTATTCCACTGCTTGCTTCCTCATGAGGTATATTATCTTCAGTTGTTTTGATATTGTAGAAAATACGACGAGAGCCTTCCTCAAATTGAACTTTAGTCACAGAACCTCTCTGAAGGCTCATTACCAAGTCTGAATACGGAACGACTTTTGGAGAAGGCATAGCAGTCAACTTCAGAAAGAAATAACACAAGCCAAGGATGAAGGAGACAGATATAGATAGCACCATTCTCATATTTTTGCGCAGGAATGTCCCGCCATTGTTTAGGGCTAATCTGACTGAGAACCTTTTCAATCTCCAGGCTAATAATCGTAATCGTGGGCGTAGCCTCAATGAATGTCTTTTCCTCATTCCATTACTATCCCTTTCCCTAAAGTGCGTCCCTAAATTTCTCTTCCCATTTATCATTGACCTAACCTCTGTGCTAGGAAGTAATAATCTTTGCCTAGATTTACATGATCTGTTACTCAACCATATCAAAGGGGCAGAATCTGAAGTACTAAAATTTGGTCCCGAGTAAGATAAAATGCTATGTCTCGTCAAACATTTTGACTTCCCAATATGAAGGTTCCATTTTTCTTGGAAATGCGAAGGCCAATCACTCAAGATAATCGGAATAGTTGCCATGTTTTTTCTATACGATACAGAAGTGCTTTTCCATAAATTCTAGAAAACACATGAACACCAGACTACGGTTTATATCAAGGAGCAGTACTGGAAGGTGTAGAAAGTCCGAGAAACTTACTCATAGTACTACACTACTACGTATTAGATGATCCGTATGATAATACCTTATCTTGATTCAGCTTGATCTTGGGGCAAGAAAGATTGAGCAGGAACCAGAAAAGCACAACCCTGAAACTTGGATAGGGTGCAGCAGCAAAGTTCTTGTTCGGGAAGAACATATGGAGTAGATAATAATTGAGAGATTTACCTAAATATAGGACTAAAAGAAGGTTGAATTGTAAAAATAGGACATAATGTTTTAAATTCCCCTTAATAGGACTAATTATTTGTATTTGGACTAAACAGTCCTCTTAGTTCGTGCTGCATCTATTCGCTAGCTGCTTCGCTAGAGATGGACTTCTGCTGCATCGATTCTTCTTTGCCCGGGTAAGTTTCTTCATCTTTTTCTTCTGCTCTTCTTCTGCTTTTTCTTCTTCATCTTCTTCATCTTCTTCTTCTTCCTAGTTCTCTGTTTTTTCTTCTTCATCTTCTTCTTCCTAGTTCTCTGTTTTTTTTTTTTAATTTTTATCAATAAAAAATTTGAATTTTAAAAGTTTCATATGAAGGATATATAAAACTTGAAATTCTTGTTATCAATTTTGATTAATTTGAATCTCAAAATGCCCTGACTAATGATTCCAAAATGTCACTTTTTTAATAACAGAATGTCATAATTATTGGGTATTTTTTAAAAATTGTCACTTTTGTGCCATTACAATATTTGGAAATGTCATATTGAGTGTCATGTTTCTATACGAAATTGACATTATTGTGTCATTATTGGTTATTTTTTTAAAAATGTCACTTTTATGACATTACAGTATTTGGAAATGTCATATGACATTTTGTGATTCAAAATGTGACATTTATGTGAAACTGGCAAAAACATGACATTTTTGTAATTTCAAAGCAACATTGTCATCTTTACAAATGTAATACCATAAAAGTGACATTTTCCTTATTAAGTACTATTAATTTTGTCAGATTCATAATGAATCAAAATTGGTAAATAAATAAATAAAACTGAAATCCACAATGGATGGAGCATTGCAACCTAATTTTTCATCTACATGTTCACAAATCAGAAATCGGTTTTCTATTTAACCAAACAAGTAAACAAAAAATTAACATAAATCAAGATAACTAAAGAAAAAAACAGAGCACTGGGAACTTAGGAAGAGGATGAGAAGAAGAACGAAGAAGAATTGAAGGAGGGGGGGAGGGGGGGGGGGGGAGGAAGAAGAAGAAGAGAGGAGGAGGAAGAAGAAAGAAGAAGCTTGAGAAGATTACTTGTCTTTGCTGGCGTCGGCAGGATTGCGGCTGCAATTGTCGGCGGAGGAGCTGCAGCAGAGGAGAAGAAGATTTTAATCGCAGGTGGAGGAAGGAGCAGGGTAGATTTAATGATGCAGGGGTAAGTAAGTAATCTGGAATCCCATTTAAAAAATAATAAAGTTAAGGTCCTGTTTTGGAGTTTTGACTATGTTTTAGTCCCATTTAGAATAATTACTTATAATAATTTCATGAAAAGGAGAAGCTCTAGTCATCCGAAACCATCCATCTGAAATAAAATGTCATCAATTTTAATATCTTTATTTTAAAAAGTTAAAGGGAAAATGGAAACTAATAATCCAACATTTTAGCTGTCTTCTTTCAATAATCCCACCTTTTGATTATTCATGAATAATCCAACCTTTGCACCCCATCTTCATTCGTTGGTTCCTGATCGGTTAATGACCTGCTATTCCAAGTTATTTTCTTATCTTTACAAAATATTATCTTTGTGAAAGATGAGATTTATGGTATAATGATTTGCAAAGATAAGAAAATAACTTGGAATCGCAGGTCATCAACCGGTCAGGGACCAGTGAATGAAGATGAGGTGCAAAGGTTGGATTATTCATGAATAATCAAAAAATTGGATTATTGAAAGAAGACCGCTAAAAGGTTGGATTATTAGTTTCCATTTTACAAAAGTTAAATATTATCCCTCCGTTTTTTATTATGTATCCTTTTGGCATGTTTTAGCAAGACAACTATAGAGTGTCTAGGGTAAATGATAAAGTAGGAAAAAGAGTGTATGAGTGTATTAAAAAGAGTAAAGTGATGATAAAGTAGAAAAGAGAAAGTAGCTTTTAATAAGTAAGTGCAGTAAAAGTAATAAAGTGGGGGTATTTTATCAAAAACTTCCTAAAATAGAAAGGACATTTAATAAAAAAAACAGATGGGGAGTCGCACATTTGATTTTGACACCCAAATCAACTCAATACCCGATCAGGAATCGCCTAACCTCAACGGGTATATGAAATATTTTTTCAATCTTCCTTTTGTCCTGTCCTCTTGCATTTTCTTTGATCCTTTGGGGCTCAATCTTGATCCTTTGAATGATCTTGACCTCTTTTAAGCTGAAAATAATCATAATCTAGACAAATTACAACTATCTAGAAAAATAAAGTAATTACACCAAAAGTGTGTAATTTTCACAACAACAAACAATGAAACTAAATAAAAAATGCAACTATACATAATAAAAATATAACAATATGACCACATTTCAGCACCGTCAATAATACACTCATCATATTTTTTCATATCACTTTAGTAAAATATTAATATCTTATTATAAGTAATATTTTCGTAATTTTTTTCCTGAATAATTATGAAATTAAAAAAATACACATTTTAATGTTAAAAAATAACAAAATCATTACATTTTTGTTTTACTTTTTTCATTTAATAAAAAATAAAAAAAGTTCATGTAAAGTTCTATTTTTTGTGGAGGCACCATGGATTAAAAATTTGTATTTCATTTTTTCCTTAAAATTCCCGAGACTTGAAACTTCATTTTTTTTCCTAAAAAAATTTATTTATGCAATATTAGTGTCATCTGAAAAAATATATTAGTGTCATATGAATAATTATAATTTTTTATATATAGTTTTTTAATTTGGGATGATGTCAGGATGGCATTACCCCCATTGATCGAATGTCCTCTTCCATTTCATTTCTGTTTTCAAAAGCCCTTCTTGTCAATGTCGAATAGAACGGGGTTAGTATTATACTTCAAAAGTATATAAAAGTGTGTTTGGTAGTTTGTCATAATTGATAATCCTATTTTCAGCTTATCGGTTTCCCAGTATCCTACCAGCCATATTTCTTTTATCAAACACGTAACTTTTAATTTTGCGTATTGAATTAGAAATTAATCAAAATAAATAAGGTTGAAGTTACTTTCTGGTTAAATTGAGTAAAGTTGTTGTAGATCATCATTTTAACAGCTATTCTTCATATAATTTTTTCTTGATTTTCTAATAAAATATACTTTTAACATTTTTTTACAATTCAACAAAATCTTCCGGTGCATACGACGATTCTTTCACCACGTGAGGGTTGTTAGTAAGAGGGGGAAGGGTTAAGGATTTACCCGGTGTGAGATATCACATTGTTCGAGGAACCCTAGATGTTGTCGACTCCTAACTCTACTTGCACATCTAAATCTGGGTCAATACCGCTAGGGTTGAACCCTAGATGCTGTCAACTCCAAAATATTATCAATTTTAACAGATTCAACCAATTTCAATGTTACCTAACATAGTCTGTATTTGAAATGATACAAGCCAAAGTCTAACAAATCAATCATTTGACATACAAAATACAAATGCGTTTGATTAAGTGTGTAATATAATTTAATTTAAAAAAAAAATAAGTGTAGTGTTATATGAAGTACATAATGATGTATAATATTTATTTATCACTTTCAAGTAAAATGTTTTACATATTAGAGTACAATGTAAAATCTTAGAAAACAGTGTCACAAAATTTACGTTAAATAAATACATCAAACTATATGAATTTTTTAGTTCAATACATTCACTATGCACATGTTGGGAACAAATGTACATGAGAGCATTCTTCAAATTAAAGATATTAATTGCATGAGATAATTTTAGGCTAGTATTTTGCTTTAAACTCATGTTAACCAAGTATGTTGTACGAGTATATTTTATATACATAATTATATGACTTAAATTTCACTATACCTATTTAAAGTTGCATACACATTCTCAAATTCCTTATTTTACCGAACTATCCTTATTTTTTGTCTAACTTTTGGTAAATAATACAAAATTTGACATTATATTAAGGGATAATATGCATCACTTTTAACAGAGTAAATGCACCCGTGCATTTTAACCACCAATCTAATACTCCGTAGTATGCATTATTTGAACATCAAGGTGCATTTCAAACAGAGTAAATGTGCATCCATGTGTATTTTCATGAGAACGTCTAAGAAAAGAGATGAGGATGATTATGATGCATTAGATTTGAGAAGTGTGCTTTAGGTAAAATAGAAATAAAAAATGTCATGAATCATATAATGAGATAGATTTTTTGTAAATTAACTAATTCTCTCGATTAATTTGAATTGGGATTACACATACAATGAATGGGTGATCAACACATGGTTGAAAGTATTGATCTACATGAGCTAACAGTTAAAATTAATAATTATTCATAAAATTTGGATTATCCAATCAATTTCTGGCTAAAAATGAAATTGGCCTAAATGGTGATCAAGTTGCTAAAACTTGATACTCTCATTTTCGTTTGGTGTCTCCTGTATACATACATGTACGCATACAAATATAAAATTATCTTGTCCGTCAGAGTTCGGGGAGGCTCAATGGCTCGGTTTAGTGAGCAAGGGAGAGGGAGATCGGATGCCGGGTTCGCGATTAAGGCATGAAGCACACAATCATTTAATGTAATTAAGGATGAGGCTGTTGGACAAATTTTCACTTTTATAGATACTTTTAGCTTGAGTCTGTGTTCTTGTTCTGTTCTTATGATTGTTATATCTCTCTTTTACCAAATTTGGTTGGCGGGCCTTGGCCCTGCTTAAGCCCCTTGGCCAAACATACTATTTTATGAGTAATTTACAAGTCACTTTTAAGGACTAAGAAACAATAAAGTCTTATTCTTAATTAGCAGAAACTTTGAAGTGGAAATGCAACAATATAATGGTTTTTATTTAATCAAACTTTATATTTGACAAAGGCAGTGCCCAATATTGGGAACACATACATTCTCTTCTTTGTCAATTTCACTCAAAAAACAAGCAACAAAATAAAATGTTGGAGAAAAAACTAAGAAAAACAATATAATTAGCCAAAAGGCCAATCAATCTTAGGCGAAGATTGTGCAGCATCCTAAAATTACTTGCTCACTGCATTCTTAACAGCATCAGCTGCTCCTTGTGCCTTTGCCTGCATTTGCTGTCCAGCCTATTAAATAAAAAGAAAAGAAACTGAGTAAGTTATATTCTGATATATATGTGTGCAGTTAGTTCCATATGTAGACTCTGAATATATTGAGGTAGATTGACATAAATAATCAACTTCATGTAATCTTTTACAGAAAGATTGTATACATAAAATATAATTCTTTATATTAAATTTGGAATGCCCGGGCATATGTGTGTCTGATCTATGTATATATAACCTACTGCCATAGGCCCATAGATGTTTAGGATCTAAAGATTCAAAAATGCCAAATATGCAAAGAAATGAGGTGATTTTTGTGTTCATAACTAAAATTTTCCTTCACTGCAAAGAATGCATCTTTTGATAGATTATGTGCACCGCTATGAACAAAAATGCCCCGATTTGCGTTAAGTACACATACTATTTTCCCTAATATGAGTGTGTGTGTTACTTGAATGTCAGATCTTAGCCATTAAATAGATTTGGGAATGAGTGTGTCATCAGTATGTATACACATAAACAAATTTATAGATAGATACAGATACTAACATCTTGAAGGGTTTCCTTTGCAGATTGGGCAGCATTGCTTGCCTTGTCCATCATCTGGTTGCCCTTTTCCTGGTATTAATGACACATCTTTAGTGTAATTATTATTGGAGTTCATACAGAGTACTCTTTTGTGGGAAAAAGTATTGTACATAATTTGACTTGTCAAAATAAAATTGGGTATTTGAAATTTATTTCAAGAACATGAATCTTATTAGAGAACCAGAAACCTTGTTCTGGAAAGAATTGAAAGTTTGATTAGGATCTAAAAAAGGTATCGGCATATGAAAGAATACAAAACTTCTATGTGTTTGAATTTTAAAGAAAGTCTCATTTTAGTTTCTTCACAATTTCCCTGAGAAACTACACATGTAAAAAGTGGAAACCTTATTTATGATTTTGAATTAGACCTTTTCATTTCACTTTCTCAATTAACTATAATCCATAAGTTTTAATTCAGTAATACTTTAAGTAAAACCTTTAATCTTAATTAGGGACAGCATTAAAATATAAATGGATAAATATACTTCTATAAAAAACAAGCAAAAATGTAACCTGAGCTTGGCCTTTGGTCTGGCCGGCTTGGTAGCTAATGCTCTGAGAGTTATCCATAATTAGCAAATTTGAAATGATAGTTTATCTTTGCTAAATGCTAATTGGCTAATTGCGTGTTTCAGATACGTTTCTGATGATATGATGAGAAGAAATAAATTAATTGTCTCAATTTATAGCACTCTCAAATGGTTGAATTAAAATGCGAAAATTGGGAATAAGCTAGTGGTGCTTCGTGTACGTAGGAGTAAATTAAGGATCGTATTTGAGTAGTTGACAAAACGAACAAAAGATGATTTTTGTTTTGTGGTGATAAATACCTACTCTATATTGGGTTGTTATTAATTAGGCTGGTTGTTAATAGTCATTGCAAATTATTTCGTCTGGAATAAATCTTTACTCTTGATGAAGTGAAAAAAAATCAAAGAATTCCTGCGTTTTGTCTTATACGTAGTAATATAATATACGGAGTACTCCGTAATGGACAATTTTGTATTTATCTATAATGTACGAGTATTTTTTTAGATTTTTTGTTACTCGGTGATGTGTAAATTTTATATGCGGAGTAGTTAACTGTGTAATTTAGTTTTGAAATTTCTAAATTACATTCAATGTATTATACGGAGTACTGGAGTAGTATATTTATTGACAAATTTGCATAATTATGTGTATTGAACTTACAAGGTTCATTTTATGATTAAACTTTGTAATTCATTTTAGTAATGTTAATGCCCGTTATTTTTAATGGCCCCTGGTTCATAAATTTTCAAAACCAGCCCTAACATAAACTTGGACATTTTTATTTTAAAAAAGTTATTCTAAACAAGAGTGAAAACGTTTATAAATTCTGAAGTAGGACTCTCCTATTTTTATACCACCATGTTGTTGTTAATAATGTATTTATTAATATTAATTAGGTTGTTTAATTATAGTAGGAATCTTAATGTATCTTTGAGTCTTTTATTATAAATAATACTTCTGGGGCTACCATTAGAGTACGCTTCCTCATTATTCTCACATGGTATCAAGAGCCCTAGAGTTATAGAATTTTTTTCGGTCATCATGTCTACCGATACCGCTTCTTCGACCACCATGGCAGCGCCTACCAGGCTACCACGGCCGCGCTTACTGTTGCGATTCCACTTTCAGTCGCAGCAAGCCAGACACAGAACGAGATGGACACCGCCCTATCCTCTGTTCAGTCCATCTTCAGTTCGCCGGCTGATACGTCTCTTCCGCCCTTGACTTTTGGCAGTTGGGTTCCCCCAATATTTACGTGGTCTCCGACGACTCTGTTTATCCCATCTCCGCCACCGGTCTCATCGCAGCATCATACTGCTGGACAGAGCTCGGCGATTTCCTCTATTGCCGCGGTACTCTCGATCGGATGCTCCCGCAAGTGTATTCACCGGTTCGACGCTCCTTGGTTCTCCTGGTCTGTCCGCAATTCCTCAAGTCAGCCCCATCATGTGATATTACTAGACTTTAATATTCCAAACCTGGCAAAACTTATTTATATTTAGAATATAAAAACATGACATTCTATTTTGATATTTCAAATATTTATTTTACCACACACCTTGTAAAATAGATCTATGTGTGCACATTTTTTAAATCAACTCACACTTTCCGAGATTTCTTTGAAATAATGACATGAATAATACTACAGACTTTTGCTTTGACAGAAATAGGGCCTTTTTTTATTTTCCCGTAAAACTCACTAAATGTAGCCCGGCCCTTTTACCCACACCGTGAACTTACCAATATACCCCTTCTAGCCGTTTCCACTCTTCTGAACTCCATCGTTTATGCATGCTTTCTCACTCTGAACACGCTCATCTCTGAACACGCTCATCTTCTCTCTCGACTCTCGAGATGATTTTTCATCAGTTTCTCCTCAATACTCCGTCCATTTGATTCCGATTGCATCAAGTTTGTAATCATCAGTTCTTGCGGTCAGTACACTTTCTCGATTCATAAAGCACGGTAAAATACTTTTAATTATGAATTTCATTTTTGAGTTTGCTTTCCGATGAAATTATCGTTATTCTATGATTTCAATTGATGAATTTGATTCTACTAAGTTTAAGTGGTGTATATATTTGAATATGTTACTATAATTGTCCTATTTTGATTTTTCAGACTTCCTTTCATTGTCATTGTTTCCTTCGTATTATCTTTTGTATACCAACTCTACTGTGTTTTTTGTGCTTCTCATTCAGCTTTATTTGTTACCAATTTGCATTTTCCTTATGTAGAAGATGTTGTTACTTGTTAATATCCTTCACTTAGGTCTGTATACGAATTGGTCACTATTCAGTGATATTTAAAGTAGGCTTATGTTTGCTAATGTATAATACTTTTCCTTTGTAATGACCTGCTACATTAATGAGGATTCTCAATCTATTGTCACTTTATAACTACTACTCTATAATGTTCATCTCCATGTAGTTGTTTATTTCATTTAACTTTATGTGTTTTTCATTTGTGTTAGGTCATTTTTGTCATTTAACTGAAATTTATATATTTTTTTGATTTAGAAATGTCGGACAGTGAGTTCACATCTCCTCCAGTGACTACACCATCACGCCGTGTTTCAAATCGCTTAGCGTTGATGCATAATGCTAATCCTGTAAGTTTATTTTTTAGTGAAGTATAATGTCCAATACTTTAGTTTTATCATGCACTTACACATTATAAATTTCATTTTGTTTTACCAGAAATATAAGCGCTTGGCAGAGAAGTCATTGGTTTATAAGGAAATTTCAAACAGGAAAGTCAATACTTTCTCAAGGCTTTATGACTCAATACAGCTTATTAAGTCCAAACTTCTTCCTGCTCAACTTCAATTGTTTAGTGAGACAGTCTTTGGGAAATTCTTACATGCTAAGGAGATCACTTGTTGTGGGCAATTATTACATTTGTTGCTGGGTAACTTGGTTGAATTAGATGATTGTGAGAAAGATGGTTCTTCCGGTTTTCATTTCGAAATAGAGAATAGGCTTATATCATTTTCAGTTTCAGAATTCACTGAAATTTTAGGCCTCCGTTTCGATGACCATTTTGAATCTAATCCACCTGCTATAACTGAGAGGGGAGTGATCTGGACAAACTACTTTCCTACTCGCAAGACAAGGGTTTTTCGGTCAGATATTAAGAATTTGTTTAAGACCCTTGAAAAGGGTCAATTGCCAAATGATGACATAGTTAAGTTGTCTTTGCTCTTTGTTTTGTCACATGCCTTTTTAGCCGCAGATGGTCAAGTGTCTCTAAATAAGCATTACATTAACCTAGTAGATAATCTGGAGAACTTTAATTCTTACCCATGGGGGAGTGTCATATGGGCAGATATGATTAATTACTTTAAGGCTGGGGTAGATAGCATGATATCCAACAAACATTACAATGTGTATAGTTGTGTTATGGCGTTACAAGTTTGGGCTTATGAAGTCTTCCCTGCACTTAAAGAGACACATATTACTGAACTGGTGGACACAAATGCATACCCATTGATTCTACGATGGTCTTCTACTTCTAGGCCCAGTAGTGCATGCCTGAAGCGTATTATTTTCTCTAACCCGCATGTGAGTTCATATTTATGTTACACTTAACGCAATGATCTATTCCATTATGTCATGTTTTTATTTTTCAATTTCTTGTTCATTTGTATGATTCATGTTAAATATCTACTAATTTCTATGCATTTACAGTTTGTCTTTTGTCCAATTACACCACGCAATGTTGTCATCCCTCAGTCCACTGCTGCTACACCTATTAGCATGACCAAGAAAAAAGTGCCCATAAAGAAACGCAAAGTCATACCAATTGATGTTGTTGTTCCTAAGAAAACTAAGGCAAGGAAGCTGCTGAGACTTGGAAATACTGACAAGGAAGTCACTGCGCAGGAACCCGTGTATAATAGTACTTCTATATCTTGTGAAGAAAGACAAGTTGATATCCACGTTTCTAAGATAAGTAATCAAAGGAAATCTCCTAGATTAGTGAGGGATGATGTGGATAGAGTAGTTAGGACTGATGCAGGTGTCAGTGTGGAACAACCAGTGAATGATACAACTTCATTTTCTGTTCAAGATCGACAACATGGACAACATCAAAAAGCTTCTCTTATGTTGAAGATATCATCTCTAGAAGATCAGTTGAATCTACAGAGTTTAGAGATAAAAAAACTTGATGAAAAAATCAAGCTGCAGGATGGAACAATTGCACAGTTGATCAAAGACCAAGAAATCATGGCTATGAAGTTCAAGGAATATGTTGAAAGCTTAACAAATAAAATAATTTCTGAAGGTGTCAGTCATTCTCCAACCCGTTGTTCAGACCAGCCCAATGCCAATGCCGGTGTGAATGTTGATGCAGATACTGTAGCAAATGAAGATGTCAATTTTAATTCAGATTGTTCATTGCTAGAAGTACCTCCTGTAGTCACAGATTCTGATGATATGTTTGAGAAGGGAATGACTCAAGCTCTCAACATTGCTTTAGATATGTACGAGTCGATGGTATGTGTACATATTTCTCACATTTTATTCTTTTTTTTTTGTTATTTATTAAATCTGTCTAACTGTTTATCCTTTTCAATAGCTTGTAATCCCTAATGGTTGTGAACCAGCCTCTTCCTCTCATATAAATGAAAACATCAATCATGAGAAACTCCAGGTTTTTAGTTATTTTAATTGAACTTTATCTCGCTTATTTTCTAAATATACCACTTACATAATATATTTTTCAATTTTTCGTTTTTCTAGGCAGTCACATTTCAGGAGCAACCTTGTACTATTCTTCCATCTGCTCAAACCACACATGAGGTGACTTTGAAATTTATAACTACAAATTTTCTTCTCTTGGTCACTATATTTTTTATTCTCCACTTTAATTTCATATTTACTTTTCATATTTTGCAGACTGACCCGGTTACTGCTATTGATGTTGTTGAGATTGATGATCTAACCTTGACTAAAGGTAGACCCAAAAGAAAGGCCAAATCACCTTCTCGCTACACTCCGGGTTCTGAAGCTTTGAAAAAGAACAAAAAAGCATGTCATCTGCAAGTTGTTTGCCCATTCAGCTTTGATCCATTTTCTGTTTTCAAATCTAAATCTGAGCAGCTTAAGTTTTCTAAGTATGTTATGGAAGGTGTTGCGCGTGGACACAAAAATGTGGCAACCAAAGTGAAGTATAAGCCTGAACACGAGATTAATTTTCTTCTTCTTCTAGATCCTGGGCTTGAAATTGAGAAGAAATCATGGTTGTACAAGCTTCATCAATCTGGTCAATGGATTGATTCTACGGTATGGTTTTTAAGTGTTATGTGTTAATAATGTTTTAAATTAATTAATATTTTTGTCATGTTTACTGATTATCATTTGTTAATATATTTATGATTTTCTAGCATATAGAGACTGTTGATTTTTATCTCCGTTTGAAAGCCGCAACATTCAAGCTTGTTCAGAAGTTCTCTACAGCGAGCTGCTACGTTGTTGATCGAATAAATGAACTATTTATTCGATATAAATCTGGAAAATGTGATCCACATGATGCATCTCTGGATGGTTGCTTGAATGACGCTTTATCTGGCGATCCTACGCTGTATCTCCGGCCATGGATAAAATCTGATTATGTGTATTTCTACACATCTATAGAATCCAATCATTGGGTTCTTGTGGTTTTGGATGTTCAGGCGCATACTTTGCGGCTCTACGATAGCAACAATAGGTTGGGTACTATGAAGCCAAATATTCTTAAAAAGATGCAAGGGTTGATTCACTTTCTTCCTCTAGTTCTAGCTGATGTTAAAGCTGTTTCAAGCAACACTGCTCCTGAAGAAGTTGTTCCATATGAGGTGGAAGTAGTCACTGGTGTTCCGCAACAAGTGAACGGGTAACTGTTCTCCCTTCTATTATTATTGATTAATACGTGTGTACAGATTGTATTTGTTTTTAATTCTTTTATTTTTTTTGTAGTGGAGATTGTGGATTTATGGTTCTCAAATTTGCTGAAGTGCTTCAAATGACCTTGGACGTTCGTACTGTATACCCAGACAGAATAGCTGATTATCGCGCGAAGTGGGCTCATGATCTCTACGTATATGGCTCAGCAAAGGGAAAGTCACTGGCAATTCACTCTGATGCAATTAAGAAGTGATTATTTTGTAAATTTTAGATCAACTTTCACTGTAAACAATCACTTTGACACTCAACTTTCTGCGTATTGTTGAGGTCTTTTGATATGTGCCCAGGTTCCTACTGAAATGTATCATCTTTGACTACTATTTTGATGTTTCTTTTTTCACGACTTTTACATGAAAACATTGTGTAATACTGATACTAAGTATGGAATATTGGTTTCTTATCCTTTTGTTTTATTTCTGGGGCATATCCTATTATAGTTGTTTAGTATATAAACTATGTACTGGTCACTATCACTAAACTCTTCCCAATAAGGCCAGGTCAAGAAACATAGATGACTCATCACTTGTCATTTGAATCTTCTGAATTATAGCCATTGATCATCTTTTCCAGTGTTCCTGTGTTCCCAACGTCTGACACTAATCTTTTCAGCATTTTCACTAAGAAATAAAATTATTGATACTAGTAAAAGAGAAATATTAGTCTATACACATTCACTCTAAATAGGGTGTTATGGAAGCAAGCACTTACTCAGCTACCACCTGGTTGGATACCAAAATATAAATCAAAGGCTAAACAATATCTAGGAGAATCAATTGAAAGTTCAAGAACAATTAATTATGTAGAATCAGATATCTCCAACATTGTAAATCATCAATGATCAATTTCAGCATTTTGTTGCTCTGATGAAAGCACAAATTGGTCAACTACTATCCATTACTGCTACTGTAACTATAGGTACACCTACCTTAGATAGATTGGGTTCCTAAACACCATAAAATTTGGCTTATCTCAAACTTCTTACCCAGACTTTGCTTAAGCACCATAAATTCATGTCATTCATCACAACTAGTAGGGAGTATGGACATCATGAATGAAAATGATTATGAAACTTCACAGAACAGAATCAAGCATTATAAAAGCACTATCATACTGAAACAACAACCAAAACCAGTAATAGCAATCATATGTCACCTAATACCCTGACATAATACACTTTAGTCACTGCCCAGAAAACTGCAGGTTATAATCCTGACATAATATCCTTATTACAGCACTATTATTATGAAGTAAAGTAATTCAATACGATTGTTTACAAAGACCAAACACATTTTATAGTAAAATCTATCTAGGAACTCGTGGTATTGGGTTGTGGCATGTTTTTTGATTGTGACCATGTTGCTTGCATCTCCCACAAGTTTGTCTTGACACAAACTCACCCTTTGAAGGGATTCTTTTGTTTTTCGGTCTCCCAGCTGTCTTTTTATCCGAGATTGGTGGTTTTACAACCCTGTTGCGGTCCTCCATTGGAATATCATCAACAGAATACTCTCCTAAAGGATATACCACTCCACTATATGCATTTAACCATGCACTGTTCTTGTAGTATTCTGAAACAAAATCATAGCATGATAGACCTTTCCGGTGTGCAATCGCTGCCACGGCATGTACACAAACAAAGTCCTCCAATTGAAATTCTTTACACGTGCATGTCCTTTCCAGTAGGTCAACAATGTATGCTCTGCAAGCTTTGTCAATCACTTCAAACAAGTAAGCCGTACTTGGTCTCACCTACAATCGTTAATTTGTTAATGATTATATGTTGCACTCAGTATATGTTCAATTATGATTGTATGCTACAATTCAACAGAATATATGTTCAATGCTTCACTTGGTAACTGCATTATAATATATTTACATATAACTTACAATCATCCCTGTTGAATCATTGAGAAGGTTAACCAGCACTTCCTCTGCTGCAAGAGATAGTTTTGAATTATTCTCAATTGCTAATTTCCTTCTGTCATGGAACCATGTTTGCATTCTTGATCTTAGGAACTCAATCAACATTGATATTGGGTATTCTCTTGCGGTTGCGTCCATTGCGTTTAATGACTCAGCATTATTTGAAGTTACCATCGAGTATCTCCTTCGTGCAAACTTACATCTTGCCCACTTATCATGACCAATTTTTTCCAGAAATTGCCTTATTTGAGGATCCTCTGCATCTAATAACTTCATGAAATATTCCCATTTGCGCTCTGTTGCTGCCCGTGCAGCTGCATTGAAAAAAGTAGTAACTCTCTTTGAATTTCCTTTGTACTTGGATGTTATGTTTCCCAATATGTGTTGGACGCAATGCCCATGATCAGCTTCAGGATAAATATCTTGTGCAGCCCGAATCAGACCTTCATTCCTATCAGACACAATACAGAGATCAGCTCTAACCCCAATGGCTTCCTTGAGTTTATTAAAAAACCATGACCACGACTCCTTGTTCTCTCTTTCACATATTCCAAAAGCTACTGGAAAAATTTGTCTATTCGCATCAAGAGAACATGCACTCAGAATTGTTCCACGAAACTTGGCTTTCAGAAAAGAACCATCAACGCTAATAACTGGACGACAAAAGGCCCATCCTTCTCTCCAAGCTCCTAGTGACATAAACAAAGTTTTGAAATTCCCTTTCTTATCAGTGTCAAGCAAAACAAGTGAACCTGGATTTGTTTTTTTCAACATGTAGCATAAAGTTGGTAACTTTCCATACGATTCTATGTTTGTTCCAGATATTGAAGTCAAGGCACGCTCCTTTCCCCTCCATGCCTTTTTGTAACTCACATTCAGCCCTAACTCCCTGCTTAAGTCTGCCATTATTGCTTTTGGTTGATAAGGCTTTCTGGAAGCATCAAGGTACTGATGTTTAATAAGTTTTCCTATAACTGCAGCGGTTGCTTGCCTATTTGCACCAAGTCTATAGTCAATTGAGCAAGAATGGACGTTGTCAAACCTGCACACATTACATAAAAATTGTTAAGTGAAACAATACTTTCATTTTGTAACAAATAAAATTAATGCATAATAATACCCTCTGGAACTACCTTTTGATTTGAAAATAATCTGATTCCTTGATTCTAACTCCACGGACAGCCCATTTGCAATTTTGATCAACACAAATAACATGGAGAACCCAAGGATTCGAAGTTTTGGTTTCGAATTCAAATTTGTTGTGCAAGGCATATATCTGTAAAGTCTCCTTAAATTCCTCTTTACTCGGATATAGCCCATTGATCCTTAATGTTGTGTCCATTCCATCCAATATTTCACTTCTACTACCATCCATACATGACAATAAAGAACTTGTTGAACAAGTTGTAAGTTGACCTGCTGTGGATGGTGGTCCAGTACATACTTCAGAATTTCTGGTCATTGCCACATCAGTTCTTGGGTATTCATCATTCAAATTGAACTCTGACTGACCTACTTCCTCCCAGGTATCACTGTGGCAGTCCATATCCACATCAGGAACTACCTTATCATTTTCAATTTGAATACACAATGGGTATTTTCCAACTTCAGATTTGACACCCGTCTTAAGGTGTAAATAAAACCTTACACTCTGATCATTATCTATAATTGTTGGCTCAAATGTTTCATCTATTTGATATGATATACTCAATATGTTGACATTCTGTTGGAGCTCCACAGTACCTCGTATCTCATAAAGCAAGTCACAATAAGAGGCATTTGGATTAATCAATAATCCGTATGTTGCTCTATAAACAAATTTTTTGTCCTTGTTCCATCTTCCATCAAAAAATAATGTCAACATCACTTGTTGCAACCTGAAAATATAAATGACCCCAATGTAAGTTTTTTGTATCTTACAGTTCACAAAGTTACATTGTAGTTACAGTTACTTAACTACATTTTCACACTGACAGTTACTCCTTTATTTCAATATTGACAGTTACCACTTGTATGGAGTATGGACAGTTACTTCTACATTTCAATATTGACAGTTACGTCTTGTATTTTCATACTGACAGTTACTCCTTTATTTCAATATTGACACTTACGCCTTGTATTTTCACATTGACAATTACCACTTTATTCCAATATTGACAGTTACGCCTTGTATTTTCACATTGACAATTACCACTTTATTCCAATATTGACAGTTACGCCTTGTATTTTCACATTGACAATTACCACTTTATTCCAATATTGACAGTTACGCCTTGTATTTTCACATTGACAGTTACCACTTTATTCCAATATTGACAGTTACGCCTTGTATTTTCACATTGACAATTACCACTTTATTCCAATATTGACAGTTACGCCTTGTATTTTCACATTGACAGTTACCACTTTATTCCAATATTGACAGTTACGCCTTGTATTTTCACATTGACAATTACCACTTTATTCCAATATTGACAGTTACGCCTTGTATTTTCACATTGACATTTACCCCATTATTTAAATATTGACAGTTACCACTTACTGATCGCAATTACAGTTACGCCCTTGTTTCAACACTCACAATTACTACTTCGTTTTATCACTTACAGTTACACATTTCTTTCAACACTAAAAATTACAACATCGTTTTATCACTTACAGTTACGCCTTTGTTTCAACAAATACAATCACCCATACAGTTTCAGAATCACAAAAACTATCTTTATTTTCACACTTACAGTTACCCCTATTTTGTATAGTTATTCATTATATTGATGTTCACAATTACAGTTAGATATTGTTGAACTTTAACTTTTACAATGAAATCACTAGGTTTCATTAAAATCAGTTTAAAAATTTTCACAAACAAGCTACATAACACCACAAATACAGAATGTCACTTTAACAAATTTCACTAGGTTTTCATTGAAATCACTTAAACTTACAAATACAATCACATCTAGTAATCGAATCTCAGGGATTTGCAGTTACAATAACTAACACGGTTACATTATCCATTCATAAGTCTCGAATTCTATACAAACAATAGTTAAACAACTCAAACACAAATACATAATTGCTGTTAAAAAGATATAATCAGCCAAATGCGTTCACTTTTCATTGAAAAGCTCTGTATTACTAATGCGTTTAATAACAGCTTAAATTTAATGTAAATTCTGAAATACATACACTGAAATTCAAATACGAACGATGTATTACACATACGAAAAAACGAACTGTGTGATGCATATACAATTCGCCAATTACCTCTTCATCCTTGTATAATCTTCCGTTTCATACCAGCGATAACTTCCTCCTTCGTCTTCCATAGTTACCGTCAATTCATCAGCTTCAATTTCAGATCGATCAATCGTATTAAGAGATCTGATAAGCGATATAAGGAAAAGCGTTCGTTAGGTTAGTTAGGAAAGAAAATCAATTAAATGCGTATCAAATAAAACAGGGGCAAATATGACAATTTACTCCTAAAGTTTCTAAATGAGACGCGTGGTTATCTCTTTTTAGGCAATTACCAAATCAAGTCCTATTTTTGTCAAAAGCATCTTTATTAGTATTATTAGTGACCTAAACCCGATTTCTTTTCTTTTGCATCCTTTTGAACATTTGTCGTGCACTTACGCAAAATCTCTCCATATGCAAAATTAACAATAACATCCAAGCTTTAGTCCTAATTCAAAACGATAATGGGGTCGGCTAACATGAATCAATACATGATAGAGAAAGTTTCCGAAGTAGGACTAAAAGAGTTTGAAAATTCCAACATAGGACAGTCATGTTTTTATTCCCAAAATAGGAGTAATTACTGTCAAGTTTGGAAAATACTGCCATATTTGAAGTCTGGTACTGTCAAAACATGACAATAATTAGTCTTATTTTAGGAATAAAAAAATGGAAGTCCAATTTAGAAATTTTCAAACTTTTTTAGTCCTATTTAAGGTTATATTCTCTACATGATATCACCACCAAAAGGCAGAGAATAAAAAAAAGATAAAAAAGATAAGCTATTATGGAAAAGATAACATAAAAAGAGATGAATATATCTAAAAATGATAAAGTAAAAGGGATAAAAATATTGTTTATATATATAAGCTGTAAGCATAAAAGGATAAATAAAAAAACAAGAAAAAAAGAAAAAAAAAATTGAGGGGAAAAGATAATATGAGATCACTCCTCCACACGAATACTCGTCCTCCACTTTGTTCTCTCCAAAGCCATACCCTCATATAACATTCTAACCCAAGAAGAAGCACGTCACTTCGGACTCCCTTAACCCACGTCTGTTTGGGTCTTCCTCAACCTCTCTTCCCTACATTACTCCCCCATATATATAGTTAAAACACAGAGTTTCATCCTAAAAAGTTAACATATCTGTTGTTTTGAAATGATCACATATCTATCTGTTGTTTTGTACTTAAGTACTTTATTTATAACATTTCAATAATGCTCAAATATATTCACTCTATGTTATTCATGCCTTACTAAAAAAGCTGAACTTTTTAAATTTTAATTAAAGCAAAGAATTCTATATATGTATATATAATTCGACCATTTTATGTTTTAGACAAGTAATCCTATTGTAATCAGTGTTTTAAATAGCGGTCCGCTACCGCTATAGCAGCTGCTATACAAAGCGGTCACAGTAGGTACCACTACCGCTATGGGCCGGTATCAAGGTGTGATTTTCAAATCACAGAAAAATCCCACTATACCGCCCGCTACAGCCCGCTACCGACACTTCTGGCAGTACATCACGAACTGGTTGATGTGTAAATGTGTAAATGTTATGTGCATGATGTGAAAAAGTACATTAATGGTGATGCATGGAATGAAACTCTAAATTAAATGTACATGTATCCACATACAGTATGGTAGCAAATACTCCGTATTAATAAATATCTAAATTCGAATTATTAAAACCGAATTAATTATTAATAAGGATGATTTAGGTTTAATATCGGTTGAGGGGAAAAATGTTGATATAACAAAACAAATTGGAACGAAAGTGGTATTATTATGGATTATGCAAGTTGCGATGCATGGTTCACTTTTTAAAATTTGATTGTTAAAGGACAACAATTTTTCATATAAGCAATATATTTTCGGGACGGAGGAGTATATCTTTTTATTGAAAATTATTTATAATACTACGTATACAAATGAAATAATAATGTTCTTTGTTAAAAGTACTTTCATAAAAGTATAAAAATGTATAACTTATATAATAACATAATGTTATATTACTTTACCTCACCGCAGGTGGGAGCGGCAATGGGGTGATGATAATGATGAATGATGATGACATAATGTTATATTAGTAAAATCATTATCCAAATTTTATGAAATGACAAAATATATGTTTTGCGCATTTGAAAATATTTCACGCCGCTGCAACTGTTACAGGCGGCTACAAACCGCTACCGTTGCAGCTAGGGCTATTTAAAACATTGATCGTAATGTTGAGAGTTTTAAATAACGAAGTGCATATATTAAAGTTCTAGATAATGAGAACCAAAACACAAACTCTAAATAAAAAAGAACTTAGAAGCATATACTCTAAGTCTAGACTATGAAAAACTAAAAGTACTATGCAAACATACAATAATTAGTGATGGCAACGGGGCGGATCGGGGCCGGGTACACATAAATCGAAACCGCCCCGTTGGATAAATGTTTGTCCCAAAACCGCCTCATTACCCGTTCGGGTAATTTTTATTTGAACCGTACCCGTCCCAACGGGGAATCGGTTTATCCACGGGTAACCGAATCCCCAAATGATACCATAAAACTATTTTTTTGGAAAACAAATAATCAATTTCTAATCCTATTTGTTATTTATATATTCAAAGCACCCTAAAACATACAAAAGTAAATATTTAAGCAATCAAACAGACTGGCCTAAATTCATTAGTATGACATGCACCTAATATCTCTTGTAACATAATAAAAAATAGTAATCATTCCAGAATCCAAATTCCAAAATCAAGTTTAGGCCTATATTTAGTTTTAGGCCTAAAAAAGTACTCGTAGTATACTTTTTAGCATTATTTATATGATACTCGTACTCTGTATATATACTATTTAGTATACACAATTTAGCATATATACTTATTATTCTTATATATAAAAAGTTATAATTCATTAATAATGTTACGGATCAGGTAACAGTGCGGGTACCCGCACCATTAGTGAACGGGGTGGTTTCGGGGCGGATAACGAGGCGAATTAGTATAGAACCATAACCGCACCATTAACCATTTAAAAAGTTCGGGTATTCCCTGCCCCGTACCCATTCTCCAGTCAAACCGATTTTCCCCGTTTGACCAAATCTCTATCAATAATATACACATCGTTTACTGTTAGTTCTAATTTTGTACTCCGTATGAGGTTGGTGTTATGATTTTGTAGCCTAGTCTAGTCCGTATGATCAGGATGTTTAAATATTGTACGGAGTAGAATTTAAACTATTACGTAGTAAAATTTAAGGTGTGGTTCCGTAAAAATCTAATATGTGTAATGCGGTCCGGGGGAGTCGAGAATCAACATTATACAAAATGAAAACGGTGGATCGTTTCCAAACAATGTCCGAGTTGAATATTTTATATGTAGTTTAGATAAACAGGCACTCGTAACAATAAAAGAGATTGTTTTTGCTCTATTTTTGAGTCATAACAACACGTAAGTAATGAGTTAATTATACGCTATTTTTAAAATTTGGGGAAAAAAATCAATATTACTCATCAAATTTTGCCGATTTTACGTTTAGATAGTGCTGATTTTGCAGAAGTCATAACTTTTTACTCGTAATGAGTTACGGGGGCCATAATATATCAAATCGAAGATATTTCAGAGCTCTATGCTCTCAAACTTTCAGCGGGGTCGACTGACCCCCTGACCCCCCTTGGCTCCGCCCCTGTGTGTAAGTCTAATTTGATCAATGACTCAGACTTGTCCAGTTAAAAAAAATCCTTACAATTTTATACTATTAAGTTTTTTTTAAGAAGTACTCCCTCCGTCTCCTTTTAAAAGTCCCGGAAGAGGGTGACACGAGTTTTAAGAAAAGTGGGTTTTTGTGGTTGATATTAATTGATAAAGTAGGAATAAAGTAAGAATAAAGTAAGAATGATTTTGAGCCACACAAACTTTACCAAATGAGGTATGAGACATTTAAATAAGGACATCTCAATATGGTAAAATGAGACATTTAATTGGGGACGGAGGGAGTAGTTACCAATTGGGAATCAAAATGGCAGGAGACGAAACGATCACCAGGTTGTGTCTGGGTGGATTCGTCCCGCTCCTGGGAAGATTAAGTTAAATGTGGATGTTGCGGTCCGACGCGAAAGTTGTGGAATCGGGTGGTGTTTACGGGACGAGAGAGATATGTTCGTGGCAGGTGTGGCGTGACCTTAACAGGGCTGTTCTTCTCAGTTGGGGGCCGAGTTGACTGGGATCACAGAGGCTCTCAGTTAGTTCCAGGATAAGGGGTGGACAAATATTGAAGTCGGAGCTAATGCGTCCCGTGGTATTTTTGAAATTGTGAGGAGTGGTGACTGTTGATACCTGCTCTTCGATGCAACTTTTGGGTGATGATATTAGAGGCTTGACGAAGTTTTCTCAAGTATTTCCTTGCATCACATTAAGCAGTCAACACAGCCCACACTTTGACTAGTGTTGCTTGTTCTTTTTTTTTTTTTGAAGCAAAACTAGTTAATTGTCATTTATCAAATCGTGGTCTAACGAAACAGAAATACAAGTGGGAAAATGATAAAGCCAAACATAGCGGTCAGACATAGAAACAGCAGCTCTTGCAAGATCATGAGCTACCCGATTCGCAGACCGCTTCACATGAGTAAAATAAATACTAGTAAAACTAGTCGACATTTCTCTAATATCATCAATGATCACCCCCGATAGCGAACCATCAGAACCAGAATTAATACTTGAGATAACCTGAAGCGCGTCAGACTCTACATCAATATAGTCCCAGCCAGATTGTTTCAGCCAGCTAAGTGCCTCCCTAATAGCCAGAGCCTCAGCAACCTTCGGAGAGGAACCATACCATTTGTCAACACCACCTGCAATGAACCCGCCCTCACTGTCTCTGACCACCCACCCCAGGCCGCAAATATTACTGTCACCTATTGATTCGTCTGTATTCAACTTCAGTCGGCCCACCTCCGGTCTTTTCCAGCTCGCCAAAACATTGCTCCGTTGCTTGGTCTTCATACATCCCTCTACCGCTCTGCGCCAACCATCCAGAAAAGCCTTTGCTTCGGCTACAATTCCTTTTGCAATAACCTTCTTTTGCTCCCAAACCATCATATTCCTAGCTCGCCACATACTCCAGATGAACATAACAAATAGGCAACAGCTTTCTTCATCCCTGCTAAGAAAGAAACTCTCTACCCACTGTACAAAAGAAATACCTGCATGAGCTTGGACATTCCACCGTACTAGATTCCATACCTCAGTAGCCCTCTGACATAACCCGAAGATATGCATCAGGGATTCAGTCTCACGTGAGCAAAATGGACATGCCGCTTGGCAATTCACCCTTCGGATTAAGAGTTTGTCTGCTGTCGGAAGAAAACCTGCACATGCCTGCCAGAAAAAAGCCTTTACTTTTGGTGGGATATAAAACCGCCACATTCGGGCCCACACCGCTACTTGGCCAGCCTGATAATCCCCAACAATAGCGCGGTAACAGCTTCTAACAGAAAAGTGACCCTTGTCCTCCAAAGCCCAGTATCTCTGATCCGGCACTTCCCTCCAGCTCAACGGCAGCCCCAAGATAAGGTTTTTATCGCGAGTCTCAAACAGCTCATCAACTAGATCCCTGTCCCATTCTCTTACTTCGTTCAACAGCAAACCAGACACTTTAGTCTCCTCCAAACCCGGAGTAGCATGTGAAAGAGGACGCGGATTAGAGGCATCTGATAACCAAGGATCCTTCCACACATTCACAGATTTACCATCACCAATACGCCACCTAAAGTTCTGGGTGATAATCGGTTGAACTTCAAAAATGCTCCTCCAAATAAAAGATGGGGAACCACCAAGCTTTGCCTCTAAAAAAGAGGAATTAGGATAATATCTGGCCCGAAAAACCTTAGAGACAAGGGAGTCTGGTTCTGTGAGAAGTCTCCAGGCCTGTTTTCCCAACATAGCCAGATTAAAATCCCGAAGTTTCCTGAACCCCATCCCCCCAAATTTCTTAGGCACGCACAATGTGTCCCAATTTGTCCACCGAACACCTTTGTTAGAATTGCCCCTCCACCAAAAACCGTTCATGATTCTTTCAATCTCAGCACACAAGTCTTTGGGAAGAAGAAACACATTCATTGCGTAACTAGGCATGGTCTGAAGTATCGTTTTAATTAGAACTTCACGCCCTGCCCTGGACAAAAATTTATGATTCCAGCTTTTAAGGCGTTTAATAATTCTTTCCTTAATATACGCTAGAACTTCCCTTTTACTTCGACCAACCAAAGAGGGCAAACCCAGATAAATAGCTCCGGCTTCCATAGGTTTGACCCCAAACATCTCTCTAAAACCCTCCCTTTGATCTGAGCTCACATTAGCACTAAAAGAAATAGTGGATTTATTAAAATTAATAACCTGGCCAGAAGCTGATTCATAGTCCTCCAACACTGTTTTGATCACTGAGCATTCATCATGGGAGGCCTTAAGGAATAAAAAGCAATCATCCGCGAACAAGAGATGTGAAATACGAGGAGCCCCTCTAGCCACACAAATCCCATGGAGTCTTCCCGCCGCCTCTTCCTGTCTCAACCTAGCACTCAGACCCTCCGCCACCAAAATAAAAAGGTACGGGGAGAGTGGGTCACCCTGACGAAGGCCCCTACTAGGGGTCACCGGTCCTAACTCCATACCCTCATAAGGAATAGAATACGAGACCGTTCGAACAGTTAGCATAACAAGGCCCACCCATCTATAGTCGAAACCCAATCTCAAAAGCATGGCCTCAAGAAAATTCCACTCAACTCTATCATACGCTTTACTCATATCGAGTTTCAACGCAACGTATCCGTCAATACCCTGTCTCTTGCGCTGCAAATAATGGTGAGCCTCAAATGCAATCATAATATTATCCACGATAGACCGCCCAGGAACAAACGCACTCTGAGTGTGAGAGATTAAATAACCCAAAATAGGCTTCAATCGATTAGCCAAAACTTTGGAGAAAATTTTAAAAAGAACATTACAAAGAGAAATCGGTCTCCAATCAGCTATAGTCTCAGGCCTATCCTTCTTGGGAATTAAGATAATATTAGTATGATTGAGCCCATCGGGAATTAGACCAGAACTGAACATCCGCTGATAACACGCCACAACATCGGGGCCCACCACATCCCAGAAATGCTGGTAGAAACCCGGGCTCATCCCATCAGGACCTGGTGATTTATCTGGATGCATAGAAAATAGAGCTTCTTTTATCTCCTCTGCACGCAACGGTTGCAAGAGCTGGCTATTCTGGTCAATTGTAACTTTATGCTCAACAGAATAAATAATTGGCTCAATAAGTCCCTGCACAGAAGAAAAAATGTTAATGAAATAATCTTCCACAATCCTCCCAATCTCCACTCTATCCTTCTCCCATCTCCCACCTTCCACCTTGAACCCCTCCACTCTATTCTTCCTTCTTCTCTGCTTGACAGCATTATGAAAAAATTTAGAATTTGTGTCCCCTTCCTGTAGCCAAAACACCTTTGCTCGCTGCTGCCAAAATTTCTGCTGCCTTTCTAGTAATTCAAGATACTCACACCGTACCTTGCAAAATTCACCCACACAAAAATCATCTGATCTGCCACGTAAATACTAAAGACGCCGCCTACAGAATTCGATCCGCCTTCCTAAACCATTGTTCCTGGATGCTCCCCACCTTCCAAGCTCTTTTCCACAAACCTCCAATTGTTTTAAAATACCCCCACTTCTACCAATAGCCCAACCATTCTCGACCACCTCCCTACACTCCCCTTCCCTAAGCCAGATATTTTCAAATTTAAACCTCCTCCGGCGATTCACCCGAGCTCCTCGCTGAAATTTAATAAATAAAGAAAGATGGTCGCTAGGTGCACCTTCAAGGGACATAGCCTCTGCCTCGGCAAACAGATCCTCCCAGGAACTAGAGACCAGAATTCGGTCCAACTTTTCCTCCACCCACCCCGAAGTGCCTCTTCCCCTCTCCCATGTGAACTGGTAGCCATCAAAAGGGAAACTAGACAGGCCACTCTCCCACACTGCCTCTCTAAATCCCTGCATCAACCAACCCGGTTGCGGGATTCTCCCTCGTTTCTCATTCTGAAACATAATATCATTAAAATCGCCCATCACCAGCCAAGGAAGGTCCGATAACGAGCTGAGCTGCCTCAAAATACTCCAAGACTCTTTTCTTCTCCTTCTTTCAGGGCACCCATAAAAACCCGTAAAACGCCAAGGGGAATCTCCAGCCTCTAATCTGACAGAAGTATCAATAAAATGTGTTCCAGAACTAGTAATATTTACTTCCACTCCTTCCCCCCAAAACAAAGCTAATCCTCCACTATGACCCACACAATCCACAGTAAAAGAATGATCAAAACCCAACTTCTGTTGAATAAATTTAATTTTATCAGTTTTAGAAATCGTTTCCATGAGAAAAACGATAGTTGGCCTCTTAGAGTGGATATAATCCACTAGCACCTGAACTGTCGATGGGTTGCCAAGCCCCCGACAGTTCCAACTTAAAATACTCATGACTCTCGGCGGGTCTGCGAAGCAGCACCCGCCCCAAATTCGTTTTTTGATCGACTCATATCCTCCATATTTCCCCATCCCAAACACCCCTCCACTCCCAAATCCACCCTCCTTTTCTTCCCCACCTGCTGCCCCACTTCCCCTCCCTTATCCAGCCGCCCACTTCCCCCCATCACCCCCTGCTTTTCCCCTTCGGCCATCTCCCCACTATTCCACCCCCCTCCTACATTTTCAAAGCCACCCGTTGGATGACCAGACCCCATTCCCCCACCTTCACGGCCTTGATTCCCCTCCCCACCTTCACGGCCAGGGATGGAGCCCGGATGTAATGTCACTGGTGTCAAAATAATATACCAACAAAAATTACTCTAAGAAGCGCAGATCATATCAGGTCGGCCTGACGGGAACCTCCGTCAAGTCGGGGTCATTTGGGGACCTTCCCTATGGAATTTTTTGATCAGATATTTTGATCATGTTCTTTATTAAGTCTAGTTTATACCCACCAAATTTCAAAAAAAAATTCAACTGGGAAAGCAGTTAAATAAATTCCTTACAAAAATTGCGCTTGATATAAATAAACGACAGCAATTTTTGTAATAATTTAGGTAACTGCCTTCCCGATTGAACTTTAAGCTGCAATTTGGTTGGCAAAGAAATAAACTTGATGAAAAACATGCTAAAAAAAATCATCAAAAAAATTACACCGGAAAGAGCCCCAAATGGCCTCGGCCGGTCTGACATGATCGCTACTCTTATCCGAGTAAAAATAATGTGAATTTTAATTAGGAGTATTATATTATTGTTTCAATTTCTTATTAAATATTATCAACATTATTCTTTGAATCATACATCAAAAAACTTGTGAGATAGGGGAGTATATTATATATATTGACACTTTATAAAAAAATTAGTGGGGTCATTTTTAACACTTTCAATCTATATATACATATATATAGAATAAACATATAGTTTGTGTGGTGTCATTTTTTACACTTTCAATTTATATATATACATATATATACAATAAACATAAAATTTGAGTGGTGTCATTTGACACCATAATCCAACACTTGGCTCCGTCCCTGTTCACGGCCTTGATTCCCCTCCCCACCTTCCCGACCTTGACTCCCTTCCCCACGAGCCTCATATTTCCTTTCACTTTCCTTCCCCCCCTGCTCTGGAAATAGCCACGGACTGCCACCCCCCTCTTGACCCCGTCTTCCCCCCAGCCCTCAACCACCCGCCATAAGGTTTGACTAAATTACTCCCCCCCCTCCTCCACATGAGCTGGACAGAAGCGGTCTGAGTGCCCCAACCTGCCGCAAATGAAACAGAACGTAGGAAGCCGTTCATACCGAAGGTCCACCCACACCCCTTCCTTGCCTCTTCTCAATTTCATTTTATGTTTCAAAGGATTAGCTACATCCAACAATACACGCACCCTCATAAAGATTTTAACAGGTCCCTTAAAGTTATTCTCATCAGCCGAAACAAATAAACCCACATGATTTCCAACAATTTCCGCCACCCGCGGGGTTATCAAGTTCAAAGGAATGTTGTGTACCTGAACCCAAAAGGCGGCCTGCGTGATAGAGCACTGTGCTGGGCTCTCAAAGGAACCCAGCCGCTTGAGCAGAATGAGATTGCGATCAAACGACCAAGGCCCGTCATCCAAAACCCTGTTGAGATCGTATTCATGATGAAATTGCACCAAGAATTTCTGTCCGCCCAGGTCTCGCATGGACATCCCTTTACAAGGCCTCCAAACATCAGCCATTGTGTTTTTGAAAAAAGAGAATTTTACCGGACGATCGGAAAGTATTTGGCCCACCACCGACAAACCTTGTACTCCAGATGCCTCCTCCTCACTTGCTTCACCAATATCTACTCCCTCGTCCTCCTCTTCATCAAGATTAAGCTTTGAATATAGGTCCTCCAATGACACTGAAGAACTCGCCATAATTTCTGTGCGAAAATTGTAGAGAAAAGATAGCCGGAATAAGCCGGCGGCGCAAAACCCTAAGCAGTGCTAGGGGAGAAGACTCCGTCCCTATTTTTAGCAGTGTGTTGCTTGTTCTATGATACATTGATACACATTTTTGGTTTTATATTCCTCCTATATTTATTATTCCTGTTCTTGACTTTGATTTAATTAATGATAACCATGTTTTTCTCTTGCAAAAAAAGAATTAGTTATGAACGGAGTTTTTAATAGCTCTTTTGGTCTAGAAAAAGAGGAGACTTGGGGTGTGACATTTCATTTATAAAAAGTTTCTGGAAATATAATCTACAACGTATATTATATTATATTATATTATATTATATTATATTATATTATATTATATTATATTATATTATATTATATTATATTATATTATATTATATTATATTATATTATATTATATTATATTATATTATATTATATTATATTATATTATATTATATTATATTATATTATATTATATTATATTATATTATATTATATTATATTATATTATATTATATTATATTATATTATATTATATTATATTATATTATATTATATTATATTATATTATATTATATTATATTATATTATATTATATTATATTATATTATATTATATTATATTATATTATATTATACGTTGTATAAGAAAATTAGGACACTATTTAATTTGAAATGAGAAAGGTTGAATCGTTAGGACACTACACTTGAAATGAGAAAGCTTGAACATGATACAACAATTATATTCTATACCTAAAAGTACTACACTGGAGACAGAAAATTCTCCCGCCCAATGTAGAGGTCCCTTTCGTAATTTTACTCCTAAAAAAAATCGCTTCCCTTTCTGGGTTCTTTCCTCTATCGCTCTATTTTCTCTATTATCCGTTCTCGTTTCTCCTTCCTGCCGAACACCTCCATACATATCTCCAACTCCCGTTCGTCCACGCTGATTTCAAGAGTTGTGTTTCAGATCGAAGTCATTTTGCTCAGCTAGATATGCAATTCAGATGTAAGCTCCGTAATTTTACTCCTAAAAAATAATCGCATTCGCTTCTTCCATCTATTGCCCCCGTTTTTTCTCTGCATTCTCTTCTCTTTTCTTCTTCTTCTTCCGGCCGGACACCTTCTCCATTAGTTCACCGGATTAAAGCTTAGGGTTTTCATATTTCTTAATTCATAGCCTGTCATTTGGATGAACCATGATTTTGACTCAAATTCTCATTTTTTGTTTTTTAATTGAAATTCTCATCCATTTAGTTTTTATCATCATTGGAATTGAAGAGCTTGAAAATCTTCTTATGCTTGCACTAATTACTTTTTTTAAAATGTTATTGAACTACATCTTTTGTCTATTCTACTTATCTTCATATATTTATCATATTTCCCACTAATTTATTTGGATGCATATATATATTGCTGAATTATATTTCCCACTATTATTCATCTTTCCATTTTAATTTTCTTTCGTTCAAGAATTTTGTTATATGAGCAATTTAGCTGATTCAATCGTTTTTTGATATTTCAGTCACTCTTAACCTCAAGAACCTATTGTCTTTTGAGTGAACAATAGTATGCGATTTAATATTCAAAAGACAAAAACAAATTCAACGAAGGTGAGTAATATTATTGGAGTGCATCTTTTGTCTGCTAGGTGCTATTTTATCATTTTTCCAATGTATTTCAATACTTTTCTAAATTAGTTCTTAAGTTTTAGACTTACTTTTCAAGTTAATCTTTTATATATTAAGGATACAACACAAGAGAGACATTAAGGGTGGTAAATATGACCAATTGAGTATGAATCTTAATGACATGGTTTAAATCAATATTTTCACTTGGAGTACCAATTTCAAATGAATTTTCAGATTTAATCATAGTTGATTCAGGATTACATATATTGGGAAGAAAGGTTTGAAATATGGAGTTAGAGTTTAATTAGGTATCTTTTTTGAATGTTTTATTATCTAAGTGCTCTTTTATTATTTGGCTTTGACTGCATATTATTGGCTCAATTCCAAGTAGCAGATTACAAGGTACTCCATATGTAGTCACCTTATTTTTCAAGTTAATTGTATCAAGTTAAACAAGATATTATGCTTCAGTTCCCTTGACGTGTCCTCTTTGTAAACTATATAGCTTCACCAACTTTGTAACTTTGTAGTAGTTAAGCTTCCCATTTTAATGTTGATAACTCAAGTTTGTCCTTTTTGGGAGAAATTATTTGAAATACTTTTAAACACTGTTCTAAAAATCGCTCTAGACGCCCGACTAGTCCCCGCCTAGGCGCTAGGCGGTGGTCGGGCGTCTCGATTTTGGTCTAGGCGCTCCGACTAATTGAATCGGCGCCTAGGTGAATTCGTCGGCCATCTAGGGTGCCTAGTTGCCCACCCAGAGCGCTTAATAGGCCTCCTAGGCGTCTAGATTCATCGAACAATTTTTTTTTTTGCTTTTTTATTTTAGTATCTAAGAAATTTGTACCTTTAACTTTGACAATGCATGTGAAGAAAGCTACTAGTGAGTAATTGAGTAGATACATTATATTATCAAATGTGCTAACTCGATCATTCATGCATGTTAATGTTTATGTGTGTGTATATTTTTTACACACAAACACAACATTACTAATTATATTTATGCAAAATATTGATAAAACTATAATTTTGATGTCTCCGATTAGTCCCCGCCTAGCCGACTACGCGCTATGCGCTGGGCTGGCACCGCCCGACTAGCGCCTAGCGCCTTTTAGAACATTGCTTTTAAATGAGTAATTGAGTGGATCTGGATGGTACATTTAAGATATGGGGATATTACATATATACATGCCACACTTAAGTTGCATGAAATTAGTCTATTAACTTTGCGGCAAGTATATATTCGAGAGAGAACCTTTCAAATATGAGTGTTGTGATTCTCATCTAACCAACCTCTCTCGTGATCTCATTTAATGAAATTATTATTAAGTTTCCGGTTTCCCTACATTTTTTTATAATTGCAGTTTCTGATCAAAGTTTAAATTTGTAGTGAAAAATACTTACCCCATGGTATTGTTTTTGTCTTTTGCCTATACTTTACTTTTAGGGATCTAAGACTTATTATGCTTACTCTTTGTTAATAGGCATCTGAGTGCATACACTTTATTAAGGTGTTAAACTTATACCTTCTATAAAGACTGAAGAGGTCTTTAGTGCATTCCTAATTCTATCCCCTCAGGTATGGTAAATACAATACTGGGACCTCACTTATACTACCTCACCAAATGCTAGGATTACAAACATTTATGAAGCATTTTTAGAACCAAATTAAAGAACCCTTTTTAAATGCTCCATATCAAAATTATTATTTTTTTTTTGCGAGGAAATTTAATGCATCTATTATAGAAAAATTAAAGAAGAACACATATGAGGAAATTGGATCAAGTTTATCGCATTGGCATGTTTTTTTAGTTTACTTGCAGGCTGGTTAGAAGTATTCCATGATATTGAAGGAGCTTAATCAAGGTAATTCCATAATTCTTAGTTAATTCTTATACAGAAGTTATTGCATGACCTCTAATTACATTGGAAACATTTTTTTAATCAATGGTAGATTAGTATTAATTTTCTTCACAACTTCTCTTCAGCTCTCTGGCTTCATACTCAAGGAGTGTCACTTTTGATTTGTCATTTGTCTTCCAAAGATGAACCTTGCTATGGGTTGCGGTAATGGTATCTAACTTAGGAGCTGCAATGGTATCTAACTTAGGAGCTGCAGTACTCCACATCACATATATCTAGGATGGTTTATTTTTTATTTTTGTTCCATACTTCCAACCAGATTTTTAGGTAGTTTTTAATTAGGTACTTTTCAATTTCTACCTGATAATTCTGCAATCTCACATACAGTTCTGCTATATTTATATTAGGTGGTTAAAGACATTGGATGTGAGCACATTTTCACATTTTCAATTAGTATTTTCTTTTTATGTTACTCTTGGTTTCCAGCCAAATATGTCATACTGCGTTTTCTTTCAAAAATCACCTCATTTCTTTGCATATTTGGCATTTTTGAATCTTTAGATCCTAAACATCTATGGGCCTATGGCAGTAGGTTATATCTACATAGATCAGACACACATATGCCCGGGCATTCCAAATTTAATATCTTTTTGGGTAGGGGTGTGCACGGGTCGGGTTCGGGCGGGTCGGGTTTGCGAACCCTAAACCCGTTCGGGTTTTTTAATTTAAATACTAGGCCCGACCCTTTGATATTTCAATTCGGGTATTTCGGATATTTTTTAGTCGGATATTATCGGATATCGGGTCGGGTTTCGGATATTTCGGTTATATTAAAAAAAATTATAATTGGATAATTAAAGTGTTTAAATGCCACTTTGACAAAAATTGTACACACTAGTGCACTAAACTTCCAAATTACACAAATAATTTAACACAAATTGCACAAATAGTTGAACACAAATATTAATTTAACATATTCAAAGTACACACTACATAATTTAATATATTTCGGATATTTTGGTTATATCAAAACACATTATAATTGGATAGTTAAAGTGTTGGAATGCCACTTTAACAAAAGTTGTACACACTAGTTCACTACACATTCAATTTACACAAATAATTTAATACAAATTGTACAAATAATTACACAAATAATTGAACACAAGTATTAATTTAAATATTCAAAGTACACACTAACATATATTTCGGATATTCGGGCGGGTCGGGTTGGGATTTCACAAACCCTACCCGCCACCCGGTCTAGGCCCAATACTAATCGGATTTTCGGTTTCTGGTTTTTCGGGTCGGATATCCACTTCGATTCGGATAATATCAGAAAAAAATATCGGGTTTTTCGGGTCGGATCGGGTTTTGCTCAGCCCTATTTTTGGGGATGAAAAAAGATAACGGTGCTAATTTCAAAGATTAATAGCAATTTTTTAATTTTGCATGGATCTAAATCAAAATGTGCTATAATTAGAAGGATCAAAAGCATACTACGTATTTAATTAAAAAACTGATGTTGATGAGACTACCAATCAAATGCTACTAAATGGGAAATGCACCCAAAAATTCCTTCTTTAAATACTCCGTATTTAAAGATCCACCAGAAAATTTTCCATCTTTAAATACTCCGTATTACTGGTTTTAGTATGCTACTATTATTGTTATTGCTTCTAAAATATAGCTAAAATTGCCTTATGCCGATTGTAACCTACTTAATTATGCCTGGGTTTTATCTTACACAGTTACACTGTCCCATTCATTGATTCTAGTTCAGTTTGTGATTGACTTAAGTTCAATTAATGATCCGGATTTTCTGTCTTACTTTCGAGTAAGGCACTCTACCCGACTTTCGGGAATCGTCCGATCAATATTGATCGGAGATTTCGAGGTCCATATTTCAAGGCTCTGCTTTTCCCATATGACGGCCTCCATGCCTCTGCTGTGCGGCAGAGGATCCCAATCCTCAATTAATAGTGTACTTTCACCTCACCACATCCTGGCTAGGAAGCACGGAAACGTCTATTTGGTCCCTGTTTCCGTCCCGGAAACGTTTCGGAAACGCGAAACGGCCGGAAACGCCTGGAAACGGCTGGGAAACTCCGCGAAACGTTTCTGAGCATCTGGGTTCTGGGCCGGGGTTGGGAAACGTCTCGGAAACGTTAATTGAAGTGGGCTGGGGCGTTTCCGGATGATTTAAAAAAAAAAGGTCGGTTAATAATTTTATTAAAAACCTGCTGCGTTCGTTGGCTGCGAGTCTGCGCGCCTAAGAGACTTGTTATCCTCTCAGCATATCCGAATTACCACTCGATACCAACTGTAGAACGCTAGGTGACGAAGGGAGACGCAGAGTGTGGAAGGTGCGCTGGAGTGCTGGACTTGGTGACTGCTTCGCTGGAAGGGATAGTTGGTCAAGGAAGAGAGACGGTCACTGCTTTGCTTCTTTGGTGGAAGGAAATCTTTATTTAAGGATCGAGATTCTTGTTTGAGTAAGTGCTTCCTATTTATTACTCAGTATTAATTATGGAAGTTACTGGCAGTGGTTCTAGTGATGCTGTAAGTGGGTCAAGCAGTTCTTCTGTAGGTGTTGATAATACCCCTTTATGGAAGTATGTTACCAAATTAGGTAAAAGTGCCGATACAGGAGGGACATGGAGATTTCAATGTAATTTCTGTAATGCTATTAAGCAAGGATCTTATTCTAGAGTAAGAGCTCACTTGCTTCAAATTTCAAAACAAGGAATTGCTATTTGTAAGAAGTTCCAGTCTAATGATTTGCGTGAGATGAGAAAGTTGGAAGAAGAACTTGAAAAAATAAAAAAAGATGCTGCACCCAGAGATGTTCCTTTACCTACGGCGGGGTCCCAAATGAATTGGATAGGTAGCACTAGTTTACCTAATAAAAGAAAAGCTAGCTCTGGTCCTTTAGAGAAAGCTTTTGATATGGATGCTAGAGCAAAATTAGATGAAGAAATTGCTAGGATGTTTTTTACAGGAGGATTGCCATTTAATCTTGCTAGGAATCCATATTATGTGAGGGCGTTTTCTTTTGCTGCCAATCACAATTTAGGAGGTTATGTCCCACCGGGTTACAATAAATTGAGGACTACTTTACTTCAACAAGAGAAGGCAAATGTTGAAAGATTATTACAACCACTCAAAGCTACTTGGCCAGAAAGAGGAGTGACAATTGCGACTGATGGTTGGAGTGATCCTCAAAGAAGACCTATAATTAATTTTATGGCAACTTCTGGAAGTGGTCTCATGTTTCTTAAAGCAGTGAATTGTATGGGTGAATTTAAATCAAAAGAATTCATTGCTAACTTGATGAAAGAAGTAATTGATGAGATAGGTCATCAAAATGTGGTGCATGTGATCACTGATAATGCTTTCAATTGCAAGGGTGCTGGAGAAATTATTGAAGGTATGTATCCTCACATTTATTGGACACCTTGTGTAGTGCATACTTTAAATCTGGCCTTAAAGAATATTTGTGCGGCAAAGAATGTGGAGAGCAACACAGAGGTTTATGATGAATGTCATTGGATCACTGAGATTCATGGTGATGCTATTCACATAAAGAATTTCATCATGAATCATACTATGATGCTATCCATGTTCAACAAATTTGTGTCCATTAAATTACTTTCTGTGGCGGACACCCGTTTTGCATCTATAATCGTGATGCTTAAGAGGTTTAAGCTTATAAGACGTGGTCTTGAGGCTATGGTATTGAGTGATGAGTGGGCATCATACCGTGAGGATGATCAAGGAAAAGCAAGGTTTGTTAGAGAGAAGGTTTTAAATGAGTATTGGTGGGATCAAGTTGATTACATTCTTGCTTTCTCAGATCCTATCTACAGTATGATTCGAGCATGTGATACCGATAGAGCGTGTCTTCATTTGGTGTATGAGATGTGGGATTCCATGATTGAGAAAGTCAAAATTCATGTTTATAAGCATGAAGAAAAGTCTCTCAGTGAAGATAGTGCTTTTTCTTAAAGTGGTATATGATATTCTTGTGGCCCGTTGGGGGAAAAGTTCAACACCGCTTCACTGTCTAGCTCATTCCTTAAACCCAAGGTATGTCATACTTTAATATCATTATTAGTTAGCCATTATATTTTATTTAATATTTAGTTACCATTATATTTTATTTAATATTTAGTTAGCCATTATATTTTATTTAATATTTAATTAGCCATTATATTTTATTTGATTTAATTATTAAAGTCTAGGTTGTATTATTTTTATAATAGGTTTTATAGTGAAGTTTGGCTTGATGCGGATCGTGCTAGGGTTCCTCCTCATAGAGATGGTGAGATCTCTCAAGAGAGAATGAAATGCTTCCGAAGGCTCTTTCCAAGTGGTGATGATTATGACAAGGTTTTGGATGAATTTGCTTCTTTTTCACTTAAGACAGGACCATTTGCAGATATTACATCTCTTTCAAAGAGGGGAAATACGGATCCTAAGAGTTGGTGGGCTAACTTTGGTGCGCAAACACCACTCCTTCAGTCGCTTGCTTTTAGAGTTCTTGGTCAACCTACGTCTTCATCTTCTTGTGAAAGAAATTGGAGTACTTACTCCTTTATCCATTCACTTAGGCGGAACAAGCTAACTCCTAAGCGTGCAGAAGATTTGGTGTTTGTGCACAACAACCTTCGCCTCTTGTCAAGGAGTTCTGAGCAATACGCGGATGACAAGACTAAGATGTGGGATGTTGGAGGAGATGAGTTCGGCAACTTGGAAGAAATGGGCTATTTAGCGTTTGCTAATTTATCCTTAGATGAGCCAGAATTGGAGAGTGTGTTCATCAATGAATGAAACATTTACTTTTGTCATTTTATTTATTATGCACGTAGAATGGATTATATTGAGGACATGTTTTGTTTATTTATTTGATATTTGTTGGACATAAACATTACCTATATTAGTAAGATTTTATTTTTTTGTTCGGCGTTTCCTTGCCGTACCCGTATCTAGATATTTTGACATTAGAGTTTCCCTGTCCCCGTTTCCGTTTCCGTCCCGGTGCTACTTAGCATCCTGGGGAAGCAAAGCAAATTATAGAGCAAATAGGGAGTATGATTTAGGGACGAGAATTGACAAAGTTTATCATTAACAACAAAAACTTACAACATACTTTGATCATAACCCATTACTTAATTCTTCTAATCAAAAGCAAATAAACCATATAGATCTGATCATAGGCATTCATAGCACGGGGATGTGAAATTCCCTAACCAGAGATCTCAATGGATTTGATCTCAGGTTTCTTTTCCTCCTCTTTCGGAACAGTTACAGTCAGCACGCCGTTCTCCATTGCAGCCTTCACCTGGTCCAACTTCGCGTTCTCCGGCAGCCGGAACCGCCGCATGAACTTGCCACTGCTCCGCTCCACGCGGTGCCACTTGTCCTCTTTCTTCTCCTCTTGCTCCCTTGTCCTCTCTCCGCTGATCTGCAGCACCCTCCCTTCCTCCACCTCCACCTTCACCTCCTCCTTTTTCAGCCCCGGCACATCCGCCTTGAACACGTGAGCCTCCGGCGTCTCCTTCCAATCGAATCGGGCGTTCACGAATGCCGACGTTTCGCTCGCCGTAGCACCGCTGTTTGCGACCGCGTTAGATAGCGGGAATCCTTCGAATGGGTCCCAGATGTCGAGAGAGAAGGGGTCGAAGACGTTGCTCCGGCGACCTCCGAAGATGCTTGGAATCAGAGACATTCTTAGTTTGCAATTGAAGAGAATTTGAAAAATGTTGATGATTTTTGATGATTGATGAACGATTTGAGCAGATTTTCTCCGATGGATTAACGGAGGACCTGGATGGCATTTATTAATAAGATAAAGGACAGAACTAGAATTTTCAAGTAGAATCCGTAGAGACTGTCATGTTCTAGAGTCTTCCGGACTCGTGTTTTTTCTGCAACTTTCTTCAAATTAAAGTTCCTCATCAAAATGAATTGGGAAAATTGAAAATAAGCCGATCCGCCATTAACAGTTTCAAAAAATGGATTGTTGTTGGGTGGCGGGTGGCCTCAATTATAAGGACTCCTTATAATTACAGCCTAACTACAACCTAATATAACAGGTAATTTTAAAGGTAGATTCTATGGTACCCATAAGGTACCATACCTTTGTCTAGATGGACCAATAAGAATATTGCAGTTGAATTATTTAAATCTAAATAAAAAATGATAAAGTGATGTGGTCCAATCGAATGCATAGTAGGTACGGTACCCAATTTTTTAAAAGGGTACCGAAGTTGTCACCAATTTTAAAATGTGAACTATGCGTAAGCTTTAAATGTGATTTGAAAATTCGCCGCATTAGTCTTCTGTGATTTAAAAAATGTGTCAAACCTCCTTGTGTTTTAATTAATCATGCACAGAATCCCTTTATGAATAAATTTAACGATTTGAAAATCACTTTTCCTAATATTTTGATTGAATATGCAAATAAATATGTCAAAATCTCTGAATCATACAAAAATGTTAATCAATTTTCTTTTATTTGACAATTGAATTTGTTCACATAAGGGATTTGGCGCATGATTAATTAAAACACAGGGAGGTTTGACACATTTTTTAAATCACAAGGAGCTGATGCGCCGAATTTCCAAATCACAGGGGGTTTGGTGCATTAAACCCCTTTAAATAATGAGTCCGTATATCTTACAACCGGCTGCACGATACTCACCGTACAGCCCGGTAAATTTGTAATTTCTATCAACTTCAGTCCCTCTAAACCTTTGATCTCCCGATAAATTTCTTCTTTTCCAATGCTATGATGCGCTGCGGATCTTACGTTTCTGCTTCTTTTTCTACTTATTTCCCATATTCTCTTTCTCTTATTCATCCCTCATCCGTTCATTTGCTTTATGCTTACGTCTTTTTCATCTTTTTCATTAACAACATTTGCTTTCCTGCTTCTTTCTTCATCTTATTATTACGTTTCATTGCGTTCCTGCTTTTTTTCTTTAACAACTTTTATTTTTTCCATCAACCTTCTAACTTATTTTTTTTTAAACTTGTTCATTATAAAATACTCCGTATTATAGTTATTACTTTTTGTTTTTATTTTTAAAATTTTAAGATGATTATTTATTAATATCTCAATTATTGTGCTCTAGTTACTATTATGAGTTCTGTGTTATACTAAAATGAGTATAATGTAAAATAAATCCGCATGAGTACATATTATAAGAAGAACATGATTATAATTTTAATTCAAGAAAGAAAGACCATGATATATTTTTAATATAAAATTTTTATATATCTCATTGTTATGTATAATGATAATTTAGTAAATAGTTAATTATGTATCTACCACATGTACATAATATTGAAAGGAATAATATAACGATTAAAAAATGAGCATACACAAATGAATATTTGGACACATTAGAGAATTCAAATGAACTAATGGATTTTGGATGCTCATTTTGTAAGTAACGTATGTTCATCTAGTATTGGTATGAGCACCAGACTTATTATGTTGAGTATTATGAGGCTAATATTGAGCATCGTGATCTCTACTTTAAATTTTCTAATTCACTTTGTTTTTCTTATTTTGTTTATTATAAAAAATCTAAATATCTATAATAAACTCTTAAGATTTTAATCTAATGTAATATAGTACTTTTGAAATAAACATTGATGTGATATTTTAAAATGGTTATAACATCAGTACCAAATGAGCATACATAGCTTACAAAATGGGCATTGATATGAAAATAATAAGTTTTATTAGTTGAGTATCAAAACATTTTCATTTAGCATCAAACCTCTTGTATTGAGTATTAGAAGCATGAAATTGAGTGTTACGATCTTTACTCTCATGTCCATAATAGACTCTCATGCGAATCTAATGTAACATGATAATTCTGAAATATGCATTAATATGACATTTTAAAAGTCAACATCAATTCAATACTAGATGAGCATACAAAACTTACAAAATGAGTATGCAAAACTTACTAGATGAAATATACATTATCTGATGTGTTCAAATATTCATTCGTGTATGCTCATTTCTTTTCATCGTTATGCTCATTCGAATATAACATAAACCTTTTCTATAATATGTATATCTAGTAGATTCGTTATTAACAATTGTGCATGCACATTTATTTTATACTATACTCATTTTAGTAAAACACAAAACTCATGTTAGTAATTAACACACAATATTTAATATACTAATAATATTCATCTAAAAATGTAAAATAAAAAATAATAAATTAATACCTAGAATATTTTATAATGCACAAATTTAAAAAACTTAAGTTAAATTGGAAGTTTACATAATAATTGAATAAAAACAACTCTAGCAATAAATAATATTTTATACAGTTTCCTAATAATTGAATAAAAAACTAGAGCAAAAAGGTAGTTAAATAAAAAAAAAATAGAAAAAGAAAGAAAGAGAATAACAACTAACAAGCAAAAGTAACCTACTACCAAAACAAAACGAAAAAGAAAAAAAATCGCAGAGACGGAGCAGCATAAAACGCAGGAGCGGGCAGGGGAAGTAGCAGCGAAAAACGCATGAGAAGGGTAAGGAGCAACTTAATAATTGGACTGTAAGTTGGAACTAATTACAAAAATGACGGTTGTACCATGCGCATGGTACAGCCGGCTGTACCATATATTTTGCGTTAAATAATCTCAACTATACTTGATTTTTTTGAATTAATTCCACTTTTGATCTTACGAGTTTTGTGTCAATTTCACTTTTTGTTCACGTCTTTCACTTTGTCCACTTTTGGTACTTGACTAATGTTTTGACCGTTTGTGGTTCTTTTCCGATTATTTTAACCATCGGAAACAATGCCGGAAGGACCATATATGGGCGAAAACCTAATAGTCGTGGATCAAAAGTGGAAAAAGTGAAAGATGTGGACTAAATGTGGAATTGGCCTAAAACTCATAGGACCAGAAGTGGAATTTATTCATTTTTTATTATTATTAATCCTAACTATCAATTCTCAATTTTTTGAAGCTGTAAAGATATTTTATAAATTTCCAAACTAAATATTTTTATGCATGAAAAATTAATTACAAATACTCTATAAATGTACCAAAATTTAATTAAAAATTTTTATTCATTTTTTATTTATTTTAATTTTCACTAAAATTTCATTTTGTCCTTTTCCAATTTGTTTTTCATAGTAATTTACATTCTCAATTTATGACATATTGTATCTGTGATATGCATTGAATTGGAAAATGACATCCAATTATATCATTCAATTTCTCTACAAACACGATATGTGAATGGAATTAAACTTGTATGAATTGAATGAAATGATTCATGTACATATAAAAAAGTGTGTCCCGTAATTTGTCACAGATAATTTCATGACAAGTATTTATGGTACAACTTTAATAAGGGGAGCGTTGGAATCCCAATTATTGCATTTTGTCACGGAATTTTTCATGAAAACACTTAAACAACTATGTACAACCAAGATTTCAACTTTTTATTTGTCACGGATGTTATCACGGATTTGTCCATGACTAATTTAAAAAATATTTATTTTTTTACTTTTGTCACGGATTGAATCCGCGACATGTTCTCACTTCCGTAACATTGATTACATAATAAAGTTAAGTGAGTAGGTATGATATATTACTATATGCAAAGCAAAGTAGAAAGGGCGAACAATATTTCTGCCCAAAAATATGTTAAATATCGGTCGGGGAAACGGTTGTCTAGTACTACATGCATGGGCACATAGTAGTAGACAACATTGGATATATAAAATTAAAAAAAATTGTAGCTTAGCTTCAACGTAAACTGCAAGAGATTTTTAGATTCAATTTTTTTCATAAATACATCATAGTGCTAAAGTGAAAATATCATCATTAAAATATTTTGTTTACACCTTTCATTTATTTCTTTTAAATGGGCCGGGTCTGAAGTAACAACAACCATATTAAAATCCAAATTTATTTAAATCATAATTAATCACAAAAAAGGAAAAGAATATAATGTATGATAGTAGAAGTAAATTTTTAATTAAAATAACTTTGTTAGGTAAATAAGTTCTAATATAAGAATCATACATTCATACTTTAATTTGAGATAAGTCTGTAATTGTCATCTTTGAATTCCTTTACATAATTTTCCAGATTGCTCTTTCATTATTATTTTGTATTTTGTAACTAATTTTTCACTATCATTAGAATATAATGTGTATCGATCATTAAGAATGTGTATCGACCATTGAGTTAAATGGTTTCTTATTCACTGTAGGATATATTCCTCATGTACAAGGAATGAGTAGAGTACTATATATGACATTTTACTTCTTCTCATGATATCATGGCTCCCTATGCACGTCCCAGAATAAACTTCAATCTTTCCATTTTGTCTTTCTGAATATAGACCATTTCTTTATTTTGTGACGGAAAATATGTTATTCACAACATTTCTAATTTTCTATATTCTCTGCGAAACTTTAGGTCACACAATTTCAATTTTTTAATCTTTCTATCAAGTCAAAACAAGAATTAATTATGGGTTGAAGGGAGTAGCATTTACACATTTTCATTGTATAAAAACCCACATCTAATGCATCGCAAGGGTGAAAATCTAGTTCACCCAAAACAAAATTATATATGAGATGTTCCGGGTGGTTCGGATGGAGCGGGGAGCGGGTCAAGAATAGACAAGGACTGAAATTATCTCCATGGAGTTTTGAATTTAAGACGTCTCATTCGAACATGTAGTTGAATACGGAGTACATTTTTTAAAAGGAAAGGAAAAGACGGGATCATCAGTGTGCTAAGATTTTACTCGTAAATCCAAATCAAAGTCTCCAGACTACTCAACTCAAACATAAAAAATGATTCTAACACACTGAAGCTAACCGAGGGCGGCCCTCTATGTTCGAAGGCCTAAGGGCGGAAAATTAAAATGGGCCTAATGTTACAAAAAAGTTGTAGAACTCTTTTCTATCTTGAATAACATGCATAATAATTATAATACTCCGTAATAATATTTCAAGACATTTAGAATTTGAGTAGGTGTTCTCATCTTGAGAAAGACATTCAGAATTTGACTTCTTTACACAAACAAATTTCCCATTGAGCTTTTTTTGTCTTATCGCCGCTTTCTCTAATCTTCTATTCTTTTGTATTTATCGTATTCAGATTCAATCCTTTTTATTACACTTTGAAATTAATTAAGTTTATAAATTTTATCATAATTGAAAATGTTTGTCTAACAAAATCAACAAGTTATAACACCAACACACACTAGACTATTTTTTTTATCATAATTGAAAATGTTTGTCTTAATTAAACTTTAAACTTATTTTTTTCTCACATACTCTAGACTTCATAGAGAACATGATCATAAGTTTTGCTAAAAAAATCCATTCAGAAGAACTTCAACAAATTTCACTCAAAAAATTGTTACTTTAGGGCAAAAAAAATCAGCCCTCTCACATCTGTTACAAAGAACTAAACTTGGGCCTATTTTTTACCCATATTTTTTGGGCCTAGGGCGCCCGCTCCACTTGCACCCCCCTAGGGCCGCCCCTGAAGCTAACCCCAACAATATGTAAAGCAAAAACGGGGGGAAAGAAGCAAAAAGCGCAACTAAGGTCTAACATGTAAAACACTACTAGAAAAATGTTTATTTGCTGCGGTTATTTTGACCCATTTGCTGCGGTTCTGAACCGCAGCAATTGAGGGAACAGCAATATGTGAATTAACCTTTTTGCTGCGGTTCACAACCGCACCAAATACTCATTCAAATTTTTTCTTAAAATACTTATTGTTGCGGTCAAGTAACAACCGCAGCAATTTAATTACTCCTACATTACCAAGATGACGTAGTGGATTGGCAGCTTTTATCACCATTCCCCATATTGACGATTACGTATTCTTGCTTTCTTAATTCTTAGAAGTTAGAACCTAATTATTTATTCTAGAATGCATTCTTCAAAATAATTTTTAGAACACAATTAATTATTCTTAGAATACATTCTTTACCATTCCAAACATCATACACATCCAATACAATAAAATTTAGTCATAGAATACATTCTTTATGTATGTACAAAGCTTGCAAAAATTACAAAAATAGATGGCCCGTGCATCCTGAAATTCACCGATTTCATCTTTTAACAATGCTTTATCTCTTGTAGTGCTCTTGCAAACCTATAATAATAAGCAATTACATAATTAAATTTTCACGTAGATTCACATGCTTTATTGCATCTTTAACATGAATGCATAGTCTAATAATGAAGTAACTGACACAAGATATCATCCCTTTGCATAGTTTTTTTTTAAATCCCTTTAAATAGTTTTAGAAAATCCAAACAGTTGAAAAACACTAATAATAAATAAACACTATGCAAATATAAATAATCAACAAAAAAATAACACTAAGAATACGCATTTCATAAAAAGCCATAGTGCATACTACCTCTTATTTCTTCTTCAAACGTGGTCTCCAATGCTAATTTTTCTGCAATGTAGGGCAGCAATTTCATTATTTTCACAAATCACAAAACCTATTTGATTACCATAATCTACACTACTTTGACGTTTCACACTAAAAAGTCAAAATATATGCCATTTCATGTGCAAAAGACATAGAAATTGCATAGTCAAATAAGGGACCTCTTATTTCTTCTCCATACGTGGTCTCGAGTGCAATTTTTTCTGGAAGGTAGTGCAGCAGCCTTAACTTGACAAAACCTGGTTGTTATTATGCACTGATAATAATCAAACAAGAACTACAATCCACACACTAAAATTAGATGAAAATTAGATGATTAGAAAGGAAAGGCAATTAATCAAACATCAAATTTACCTATGATTAGAAAGGAAAGGCAATCCTCCTACGAAATGAATTTTGAGAATTAAGTAGGCTTCTTACTCCTACTTGCTACTGCTTACTACTTGGTTATATTACAAAGCAACTTTTATAAAACCAATAATATTATATTCTCTCTTTAGAAAAGGTAAATATTTTGGAAGAAGAATAAATGGAATGGGTGTAATCCAATCACCACCAACCAGTACTTGCTTCAACCTTTTTTTATTAGTGGTTCCTAATAATGGAACATATCATGATGGAATGGGTGTAATCATGTAACTATACCTAAACCAGGTTATTGATGCTTAAGAGTAGAACTGAGAAGCATATTTGCTTTACTCTTTCTTCAAGTGTCCGTGTAGCTAGTCTCATTAGATTCCAGGCCTCCATTACAATGAGAGCTTTCGGTTAAGAAGCAGCTCAAAGGAATAGACTTAGAGGAGGAAATAACTCAAGTAAAAGAAAGAAAGATAGAGAAAGAAATTTGTGACATAAGATGTTGTCTTAATCTTACTCTTTAGCATTGGCCGATCATAGAGTTGTAGTTTTCAAACCAGAGCTTTACAAAAAGAAAAATTATGGAAAGTGTCCACATCATAGGAGTTTGAATGAGAAGCAATAATTGTTCTGCTAACTACAAAAAATTAACCGACCAAGGATCAGTTCTTTCCTTCCGTTACCAACATAACATACTAAAATGCACTATGCACATAGTTTCATATAAAGCACTACTTTAAACTAATTAGAAGTAAGAATAGATAGGGACAAAACTGAGTTCTATTGTTACTTTTTAATAGTTTTGATACTACTTGTAGTTTTCAATACATTCTAAGTTTTTTTCCAGGGTGGTGGGTCATTTGGCTAGCAAACAAATTCTTTAATATAAATAAAACATAGCATACCTTGTTTATTCTCTCACAGGCTTTTACAATTGCTTGCCAGTTATCATGATACGTTCTAAAACTCTCCTCAAGTTTGTCCTAAAACCTTTCCTTGTACTCTTCTCCGTCGTCTTTTCCCTCCACCCATCTCATTCTCTCACCTCTTTTGGATTTCACTCTCCTTCCATCATCCAGCTTCACAGTCAACACCCCCCCATGAAACTGAACCCCGTCATACTCCACAGCATTAGAATTTAAAGTGTTTGCTTTACTTAAAAATATGAACATGTATTTCTATAATCATTAGTATTATTATTAGAAGACTAATAGTAAGTATTATCTTTTTTATAGTTCTAGATTAGTGTTGTTTATTATTAATCTTTAGCATTATGTTTTCCTATATGTTTACTCTATATAATATGAAAGTTGCAGGCTTTCCGTTATCATTCTTCACTGTTGTTTCTATCGCTCAACGAAATCAGAGACAACAAGATACCACAAGTTTGAATAAAATTACCTGACCCATTAAGAATGGTAATCATGTTACAAGCAACACCTGTCACAACCAATCGAAAATTCCACTTCAGAGCAACATATTTTGCATATTTATGCAAAAAACAAAAATACTCCAGGGTCATACGAATTGTTTCATTTATCTTACATATAAAAAAGTGTAAAATGCTTTGGCTTAGACAAGTTAATAGAAATCAGTGGAATGAGAAGTATCATATCATAGTATAGAATATACTTAACAATCCTGTTATTGATGCTTATTATGGAAAAATAACAAAAACCAACAAATCTACCTCATTAACAGGATCCTTGCTGTCTCTTATAAGTTATGAAGGCATTGCGATTATCAATTTACTGACCAAGCTTTATTTTCAAGAGGTCACCCAAATTCTCAATAAGATCACTTATAGTTATCAACACCTCTGCAATTAAAGAATGGATGAATAAGCATCGCATCATATGTCAAGGATAAATTATTAAGGAATAGCAGAAAGATGGAAATGAAATGTACAATTGTGCTATCTTTCTGTAAAACATTGAAATAATTTATAATAATCAAAATTATGTTTAGGGGATAAGGGTCAGATAGGGCCTCGAACTTGAAAAAAAATGTCAAATAAGGTCATATTTAGGATGCTATGTCCGGTTGACGCCATTTGGGGCGGTTCCCGGTGGAATTTTTTGATGAATTTTTTTGAGAATCTTATTCATTAAGTCTAGTTTACTCATATCAAATTTGAACTAACAATTCAATCGGGAAGGCATTCAAATGAATTCTTGAAGATTACTGCGCTTTTAACTGCACAGTTATCTTCAAGAATTCATTTGAATGTCTTCCCGATTGAAGTTTTAGTTCAAATTTGATATGAGTAAACTAGACTTAATGAATAAGATTCTCAAAAAAATTCATCAAAAAATTCCATCAGGAACCGCCCCAAATGGCGTCTGCCGGACAGAGCATCCTAAATATGGCCTTATTTGACATTTTTTTCAAGTTCGAGGCCCTATCTGACATTCTGACCTTTATCCCTTATGTTTAGGCATTAAAGAGATAAGTAAACTTAGCATATACCTAAATAGATAAACATAATATGCATATATCTAAATCCAAAGGAATAGGAGAAAGATGGGAATGAAATGTATAATTGCTATCCTTTTGTAACTGATTGAAATAATTTCTAATAGTCAAAATTATGTTTAAACTTTAAAGAGATAAGTAAACTTAGCATATAACTAAATAGATGAATAGATAAATGTAATATGCATACATCAAAAACATAGTTGAGAGTGTATTAATTTGGATTTACACAACCATGGGCTGAAATCAGATTTCCTTTGTGTGCCATATGCATAGACTAAGGCGTTGCGTTAGGTTTCTTAGAGCAAAGTTCCGACAAGGATGATTGAAGACGATGAATCGCATCAGTAGAGGTCGATCCCCACCTACAAATACAGCAAATACACATTACAAATAGATAGATACACATAAATAACTTACCGAATGAAATATTAAAGACAGCAACGTCGCTAAGAGGGGGCAGTGGCGTTGTGAGGGGAGGTGTTGTTTGGAGCTGCTGGGCGGCGGAGTTGCTGGGAGAAAGCGGTGCTAGACAGAGGCGTGAGGCGGCGGGATGAGTGCGGCTGCTGAGGCGTTGAGAGATCTTGGCTCCTGCAAGTCACTGGGAGGGGGGCTAGGTTTAGGACTTTTTGCTGGACAATGGTTTGAATGGGGGAGGAGCGAATAAATTGCTACAGATCTGATTAAGCGGCAACTGAAGTAATTTTTCAACTTATTTGATGCTGTTCGAAGCTAACCGCGGCTAATAATATAAAAAAAATTGTCAATTGCTGCGTTTCTTTAACAACCGCACCAAATAGTTCGAAAATTTGCCATTATTTGCTGCGGTTCTTTAGCAACCGCAGTAAATAGGGAGCCGCAAATAAGAAAAATTCTAGTAGTGAAACTACTGCGGCCCCAATAACAAAGATCAATGCGTGTATATTATACACGGACAGTAATTATAAATGTAGCTAGACTGTCCCTGCAGAGCCGGTGTCCTCCGGTTTATTCTGGCTCTCCCTCTTCCGCCTCTTGATCACAATGGGCCATGTTATGGCTTCCAAGATCACAGCCACAATGCCCAAGGCAATGATCACCCCAGTGTACGCCTCTTGAACCACATCACTTTATCATTTTTAATTTAGATTTAAATAATTCAACTGCAACATTGTCATTGGTCCATGTGGTCATGTGGATGAAAGTATGGTACCTTATGGGTACCATAGAATCTACGTTTTATCTTTCTACTCACTCCTAGATTTCCCCACTAATAAGGTGTTTTAACTTTTGGCTTTCATTGTACAAAAAATAAAAATTGTTTGTACTCTCCTAGATATCATGAACAAGTTTGTACGAGTACGAGTGTACGACCAGGCGCTCATGATATTTCAAATAATTTAATTTATAGAGATACCACAAATAAAAAATGTCAAAGGTAATTAGCATATATACCAATGAAAACGAAACTCATGAATCATCAAGAGGAAAATTTGAAAACTGCATAAATCAATAACTAAAAGCTAGATCGAAACGAAAAACTTTTCTTGACCAGAAAAAGAAACGAAAAACTTTAAATGTTTATTAAAATTGTCAAGACATTACGTCATTTTTTCAGTTGGATTTAAAAGTGTTTTGCCAAAACTATGAAGATTTTGAAGTTATACTACGACGTAGTTATTATCCTTTACTGAATATTGAAGTTGATTATTCTTAAGTGCTCGCTTCTATACGTTACTAAACTTTTCGAATGGTTCTAGAAAAACGATCATTTTCTTAAACTATAAACTCTTCAAATTATTATTGAAACGGAATGTATTTCATATTGTGCGAAATGTATGATCATCTACCAAATGTATTACTCCATCCCCGTATTATTGAAACGGATCGGAAGAGAGTGGTGTGATTAAAAAAAAAATAGAATAATGTGATTGATAATGAATTGATGAAGTCATAATAATAGAAACACATTTAAAAATGAAAAAATCATACAATTATAAGGAAGTAACTACTCGTATAAATGTAGCTACACTACTGTGCTAGTATGTTGTCCGTTGCCTTCATAGCCGGTGTCTTCGGGTTTATTCTGGCTCTCCCTCTTCTTCCTCTTGATCACAACGGGCCATGTTATGGCTTCCAAGATAACAGCCACAATGCCCAAGGCAATGATCACCCCAGTGTACGCCTTCTTCCAATGATCCTCCCTCCCCAATGCATCAAATCCCTTGTACACGTTCGTGATGCTCAGCGCAATCGTCGTGTACCCGACTATGGTGTGGAACCACTTCCAATGCGGCCGATATTTGTGATCCTTATTCGGCCTCACGAACAACGCGGTTATCTGAAGAGTGGCAAGGCAGAAGAGCGTGATGCCGATGCATCTGTGGGTCTTGTAGCTGATTCCCTTGGATTCTGACCCCAGCTTCATCCCCGTGCCCCAACCGGCGACGCCTATCACGTAGCCGGAGAGTTGGCAGCCACCGTGTAGATAGAACCAGGCCGGGTCGGCCGATGGGACTACCTTCACGTACCTCGCAATCACCGCCCCTAAGGGCATCAGCAGGCCCCAGCTGATGGCGTTCAACACGCCATGAATGTTTCTTCTCCGCATAGCAGACGTGACTACGTTTCCATTATCACCGGAGGTAATGGTCTGGCCAGTGGCGAAATCGACTGTCTGAATGGATAGCATGTTGGGTCCTGTCGTAGGGTGCATCCCGGGAGTGGCCCCGCGCATTGGCCCGTTTTGCCAGACCGTGGTGAAACGGGTCATGTTGGCGGGGAGGACGAGGGTGGCGAATATGACGACCTGCTGGTCGGCGAACTCTGCTGAGATGTTCGGAACCGGGAAGCTCAGAGTGCCCTGCGCAAGCCGAGTGCCGTAGCTGGAGACAGGGGAAGTGTAGGCGCGGAAGCCGCCGCCGCGGGCGTCAGGAACGGCCACCAGGCACTGCGAGCCGACCATCCCCTTCCCGACGAGATTGAGTGCCCACGCCACCCAGGAGGAGGCCGTGACGTTGGTCTGGCGGAAGGCGATGTCGGCGGTGTGGTTGCTGCGGTGGTAGGTCCAGTGGAGGAAGGAGTTGAGGACGGGAAGACGGATGCAGGCGGCGAATTTGGCGTTGTTGGAGAAGACGTGACCCGAACAGTTTTGAGCGTGGCACTGAGATAATGCCATCAAACCCAAAATCAACAGCGGAATCCACAAAACCCGATTCATCGTTTTCGCGTGTTTCTTCGATCTGAGAAGTTCGAGCACGAAATTAATTGTCAAGAAAGGAATTGAAGTAGGCTGCGGACAGCATAGATGGGTGAAAGTTGGGGAAGCTGTGCCTTGACATTTTATAGATTTCTCGTGGCGGTGGATGAAACTGATTTAGGAAACTAAAATTGGTATGAGTGCTTTGAATCACATGTTAATTCGAAAAAATGTTTTTAGGAAAGTAAATTCGGTATAACTGTATAAGTGAAATTACCTCTTATTGCAAAGATACTAAATCAAACTTTAATCTTTAATTGACAAAATTACAATTGAAATAATTTTTTTCTTTACTAATTTATAAAAAAAATTATTAATCCACATAAAATAAGTATATTGTATTTCACAATCATACACTATTTGAATATAAAAAAAATAGTACTCCCACCGTCCCGGAAACAAGTTCCTGGGTTGACTTTCACACATTTTTAGAAAATAAATTTTCTGAAGGATAAATTTTACTATTTTGACACTGTTTTGCATGGTTTTAATGTATATAATTTGCCAAATAAAGAAGTGGAAAATTTATTTTGAAACATCCAAATAAGGAAAGTGGGAACTTGTTTCCGGGACGGAGGGAGTATATGATTTCAAAAAAAAATCATATACAATTTTTTTATTTTTTTGTATTGAAATGAAATTACGAGTTTTTTTTCAAAATAATCCTAATTTAATACTACGTACGTAGTAAAAATTTCCAAAATATTGTTCGCTTAAAAATTATTCCCAAAAAATGTTGAAATTAACCTGGTTAACAAAGCAGCCGTTTGAGTTGCCGACTTTCATATAATTGTTTGATTGTGCGAGATTTGTTACTGGAAAATTAAAATGCGAATAAAAAGATTAAACTAAAGGGTTATTTCTAGCTAATTAATGATGAAGGAAACAGGAATTGATTCTAGGGTAATTAGATGAAAATTATTTAATTGAGCAACGCTGGGCAATACTTAGTTCTTACCGCTCTCGCGGTATAGAGTACAATAATTTAGGGAACCAGGCTGATCTCTCATGCGACAGGTATCTAAAATGATTGCCAAAACAAGCGAGCGTATGCCCCCTTAATCGCTATTAATCTTTTAGCGAACGATTAAGTGTGTGTGAAGGTGTCTTAGAATAAACTAGATCTCTCTTAATTTATTCTACATGCAATTGTAATTCTAGTGGTCATTCTAGGTTACAAGAGATATCAATTAAATCATTCATACACAAATTAAATAAAGATTCATGCAATTAAGACCATCAAGAACCTAGTCATACATCATGATCAAGCCCTTCATCAATCCTAAATCCCTAATTAAAACTACTCACAATTCATAATTGAAGAATCAATAGAATTTGGAAAGAAAGAATTAATTGTCATTAATTAAAAAGAAGGAACTTACAAATAATCTCAGAGTCTTGAAGAATAATACATAAAAATTGGTAGAAACTCGTCCCTAGCCTTCATTATGAAGTTTGTGACGTCAAAATACGGGTATGGGGGCCTTATTTATAGAAAACGGACAAAATTTGGGTCAAACTAGGATTTCTGAAGGCAGACACAACGTGCCTGCTTGGTAGGCACGACCGTGCCTGACCTCCCGTGGTTGGGTGCTTGTTTCTTCTACAGGCACGGCGTGCCTGTCTACTAGACACGACTTTGCCTGTCTTATTTCTTCAAATTTGACTATGCTTCCTTCATGAAAGTTGTAGATAATGAAGTTCTCTATCCACCACATCTTACCTTGCAAAACCAGATTTGAATTATATAATCAAAAGATATGATTAAAATGGTGGAAGGTCGCATTCTGAAATCGCTACAACGATCATCTGGCTTCCTCGTCTGTTTTCACCTTTCTCCTCTCATATTCTCGCAATAGTGTCTTCATATGATTTATGGCCCTTGAAGTTATCTGTCATATGGAACTTGGATCGTGTCCTTTGGATGTTCCTTTTTTTTTTATACATTGGAAAAGAAAAGGACAAAAAATTAGAATCTAATAGTCTCTACTCCATTGCATCCTCCCAAAGAGGGCGTGTCATCCAAGTTGGAGCCTCTTGAAAAATAGTCAAAACTTCTGACGCTGCATGCGAAGCATTCGCCAAGCTATCTGCACATGTATTCCCTTCTCGAAACGTATGTTGTATTTTAATGAATCTCTCATCAGCCAAGAGTATCTGACAATCCCGCACAAGAACTCCCCTACTATTAGCACTCAAACCATCTATAATCTTGATATATAACTTGAATAATACTTTTTGAATCCGTTTCAACAATTACCTTCTTGAGATCTAGTCCCGGGCTAGCAACAGACCCTGTCTAAGGCCCCATAACTCAGCCTTAAAGCTATCAGCTTTTCCGATATTAAGCATAAAACCACTCACTCATTCCCCTTTATGGTTTCGAATTAAACCGCCAGCTCCCGTCAGCTCCCGCCACTTTATCTGTACCCCGACAAGAACCATCACAATTAAGTTTCAAATAACCTGCTTCTGGAGGAATCCATCTAATAATTTTAGCTACTCATCGTTGTTCCATTTGATTTCAAGTGCAAACACTTAAATACTCTGCAGCTAATATTTTGGCATTCTTCACAATACGGTGCACATCACGTTGAATACCCTCAAATATTCGCGCATTACGTGTCTTCCAGATCAACCAAAGCGTATAAGCAAATGTAGAAATTTGCTGACAGCTGCCCGAAGCACCTCTAAAACTATGACATAGGCTGTAAAACCAATCAAAACTATTAGAAATACCCTCACTGTTTCTATTTGTCTGCAATCCGAATTCCCTCGAAACTGCAGCCGCTAAAGAGAAATCTCTAAGGGTGTGAAGCATTGTTTCTTCAGCATTTTGACATATCAAACAGCTTGCATCCTCTGCGATATGTCTCTTCTTTCTTTCCACATTCGTAAGGAGTTTTTTTCATCACCAGCCACAAAAAACATCTCACTGATTCTGCCACCTGAATCTTCCAAATCCAGCTCCACTCCTTATTTTCCTGCACCACAAGTAATGGTTCATAAGCTGATATGATAGAGAATTCACCTGTTTTTGAAAGCCTCCAGTATATGCCATCTTTTTGCTCTTCCGCCATTGAAATTGGCATGGCCCTCACATCCTCTACCATCTCCGATCCTTTGGAAGTAAAGTTATCAATTTGTCAACATTCCAGCCGCCATTGTTCAGTATGAAATTAGCAACTTTGAGTTGGCTAGCAGATGTCAGAAGTGGAGAACCAATGTCCTTGTATAGCGGTCTTTTTTTTTTAAATCTCGAGAGCGCACCCTTTCGAGTGCGGCAAATGTCGGGGAACATTTGCCTATTTATTTATAAAGTGAAGAATTTACATAATGATGAGTACTGATGGACCTACGGTTCGTGGAGGTCCAAAAACATTTGCCACAGAGTAAAGATGATGGGCCTCGGTAGCGTCCAAATTTAGGGAATAAATCCCTGCATCTGGACATAGTGCATCCAAGGCAAGTGGGGAACGGTCGAAATTGTGCAGTTGGGTAGTGTAGGCGATGCTTCGAGTTTCGTTCTTCGACGTCGGATGGTGCTGAGTGGTCCGAGCCGATTTCTCAGAGTGGCATTCTACCTCCGGCCATCAGCCTATATCTCGAAAGCCTTGTATAGCGGTCCATCACCTACCCAATGATCAAACCAGAACGAGATATTTTCCCCATTTCCCACCTTCCATCCCATCCTAGAAATAAGAATGCTCTTACTGGCCAGAATTTCTCGCCATATATGTGATGTACCTGACTTTTTTATATTTCGAAAAAAGACGTTTGTTTGACATATTTTGCTTTCATAACTTGCATCCAAAACTTCTTAGAATCCATCATGGTGTCCCAACCTAGCTTAGATATAAAAGCCATATTACTCAGACGAGCTTTACGAAGACCCAGGCCACCCCAATCTTTAGGTAAGCACTCCCAACTAACAAGATGGACTTTTTTTTGCCCCTCCATTACTACCCCAAAGAAAATTTCTACTAATTTGATCTATAGTTTCACATATGCTAAGCGGCAGCAAGGAGCTTTGCATAACATATTGCGGAAGCGCTTTCATAACAGATTGAATCAAGGTTTTCCGACCTGCTAAGCTCAAGGATTTCTCCTTCTAGGAAGCTAACTTCTGTTTCATACGATCCAACAAAAAAGCAAACTTTTCCTTCGATTTCCGCCCATGTATAATAGGAGCCCCCAAATACTTGCCAATATCTGAGGTATACTCAATACCGGTGAGAGTTTGAAGACTAGTTTTCAAGTTCCCATCAAGATTTGGAGAGAAGTATACCTTTGACTTTTCCTTGTTAATTTTCAGACCCGATATGTTTGAAATTTTTTGCATAATACGCATCATGGCTTCTGTTTGGCTACTAGAAGCAACCCCAAATAGCATTAGGTCATCAACGAAGAAAATATGCGATAAACTGACCCCTGGCTTACCCACCACCACTGGTTTCCATCTCTTTTCTTCAACCTCCTTAGTAATAAAGTGTGAAAGCCTCTCCATTGCTAGAATGAACAAATATGGAGATAAGGGATCTCCTTCACTAAGTCCTCTCCTAGGCTGAATATCTTCCAGAGTATCATTGTTCCATATTATACCAATTCTCATTTCTCTAATAGAGTTCATGATCAGCCTGTTAAACTCTATTGGGAATCCAAAATCAATTAAAGTGTCTTCTAGAAAATCGCAACTTAGACAGTCATATGTTTTTTTGAAGATCAAGCTTCAAAATCATGCCCCCTTTTCTACCCCTCTTGGATTCCAAGGAGTGAACCACTTCCTGAATGATAATTACGTTGTCTGTTGTGCTTTTACCTGGCACAAAACTACTTTGGAAAGGGCCAATAATCTTCCCAATCCATTCCCTCATGCGACTAACTAAAAGTTTAGACACCACCTTATAAATTACATTAAGTAATGTGATGGGTCTAAAGCTTCCTGCCTCTTCTAGTGCATCAACTTTTGGTATTAAAACCATGTTGGCTTTAAGAATTTCAGACGGAATTTGTCCGGTACGAAGTGCTCTATTCACAAAATCTGTAAGGGTGTTTCCGGCCAAGTCCCAGAACTCTTTATAGACAAAAGCTTGTAGGCCATCTGGACCTGGACTACTATAGCTCTTCAAGCTAAAAACTGTATTCCTTACTTCCTCCAAATCCGCCATTTTCATCAGCCCTACACTTTGCTCACTTGATATATTTGGGCAAACAATACCTGTCAAATTGGGCCATTTCCTCTTGATTGGAGGTCCAAGTCCCATTCACTTTCATATGCCCGACAAAATTCTTATTTCTCCTGATTAATGTTGCCTTGTGAAATTAGCTAGTGTTTCGGTCCCCTCCTTTTATCCACTCTACTCTAGATTTTTGAAACCAAAACAGTTCCTCTTTGTTTAATATTGCATTATATTCTTCCTCCAATTGGGCCTCTAGTAATTCTTCCGAATGGGAATTGGAGTAATTTCGGGAGTTTTGCATCCCTTGAATTCTGGCCCGCAAATGGAGTTTTTGGCAGAAGATATCTCCAGAATTGTTCCTGCTCCAATCTCTACATGCAGCCATGACCTGCTGAATAGCTTTTTCAATACAATCAGAATTACACCTCCAAGTTGTGTTTAAAACTTGGCCTAGATCCCCTTGCATTAACCAGGTAGCCTCAAACCGAATAGGCCGGTTTCTTTCCCTCATACGATGATTCATGTTATTGGAAAAAGAATTGGGTGATGATCTGAATGAAGCCTCGGGAGGTTGTACACTTTTTCCTTCTGGAAAAAGGGAATTGGCTTCCATATTCCATAGAGCTCTGTCCAGCTTCTTCCGAAGCACTACTCTTGTTCCTTCACGTTTTATCCAGGTAAATGGTTGTGCTTCGGAAGCAAGAGTATCGTTGAAGTCTCCTATAATCATCCATGGTCCCAAATGTCTCATATGAAAGTCCCTTAGACCTTCCCAACATGTCTTTCGCTTCAACATTCGGTCTAACATAAACCAGAGAGCAAAATATCGAACAACCATTAAATTCCACATTACAATGGATCGACTAGGATGAGCTTTCCATAACTGAAAAAATGATTCTATCTGGATTCCATAAAAGAAGAATACCCCCAGCAAAACCCATCGGTTGGACATACTTCCACTTTGTCATCACCAAGGTATTGGCCATAGTAACCATCCTTTTAGGATCCTCTATTTTCATTTCCAGAAGACCCAGAATTTCCGAGTTATGCGATGTTATCATCTCTTTAACATGCCGTATCACCCTGCTATTCCCAATACCCCTACAATTCCAGGAAAGAAACTTCATTATTGCTGAAAGTACTTGCAATTAGCCATGCCGAACACTTGCAAAAGAACCCACGCCGGACGCTAACAACCAGAAAGCTGCCGCCGGAATAAACAAAACCTAGAAATGATAAAAAGCGCCAGGTACCAGACCGTCGGATACTAACAGTCGGAAAGCTGCCGCCGGAATAAAAAAAAAAACTAGAAACGGTAGAAACCGCCAGGTACCAGACCGCCGGACACTAACAGCCGGAAAGTTGCCGCTTTGGAAGATCAATTGCGCTCTGCATCTCTTCGTTGTGTCATCGAGAAGAAATATTCATGTTCTCCTTTGGATGTTTCTACAAAAAGATATGCTTGAACGATTGACAGAAGGTCATCCTGATCGCAGTTTTCAAGCTCTATTCATCTTCTTTTGATCCCATAGCCAATCCTAGAGCTCTTTTGCATTCAAATCTTTATCGTGAACCTCCCAGTTACCTCCAAAGCTCTCATTTCATTCTCGAATGTTTCTCAAGCACCGGTGCCAGGCTCTAGTTTCCTGATTTTGACTCCAAACAACACAAAACTTGAACCAACGCCCCGTAAACATAACTTGAGCTAAAATTGAGACTTGTGACACATTAAAGCTAGAAAACCATCAAAAGCCGATCCCAACACGCATCAAATGTGTGTTGTAACACGAACTTATCACTCTCTAAATGGAATTATACTATTTGTAGTTTAGTTGGAAATTGATGCTCCATAATTGAGTAATAATCCAGGCAGGACATCCTGACCAGAATTGTCATTCAGCCACCACGAATTGAGACTGTTCCCAATGTTTTTTCTTGATGAAATTCTATTAAGATATTCCATGTGAAGTTTAGATTATATCCACAAACTTTCATCTTAAAATTCAATCGGGAAGTCAATTAAAAAAATTATTGAAAAACATTGAGGCAAAATATTTATATATAAATTGCAGTATTTTCAATAATTTGTTCAATTAAGGTGAACTTTTGTGCACATAATATAAATCTCTAAAAACAATTATAAAAAAAACCACTGAAAAGATCCTCAAACCGCGGGGGCTAGACAGCGGTTCTGCTTCGGAATTCCGGTGGTGAAATGTTGTCCTTCGTAATATATATAAATACTATGAAAAGGTTTGCCAAATTTCCTTTTTTGGATGTCCTAAAAAGATTTGTCATTTCCATTTAAAGTAAGGCATATGTGGCTAAAGTTAATTCTCTCTCCTCTGCACAAATTTCAACACCACAGTTTTTATTTTATTAATCCACGTGAAAGTCAAAGTTGGTGAACCTTTTCGGGACGGAGGGATTATGAATTTAAGACTTGATTGCAATTAATTTAATGAAGTTCATTATTTGGACTCAATAGTAATCAATTGAGTAAATACTATGAATTTAGGACTTAATTGACATTAATAACTATTCACTAATTGGACTCAATAACAATTAAGTAAGTAGAAGTAAGTAGATATTTATTACGGAGTATTAAGTAAGTAGAAGTAAATAGGGCTGTGCACGGGTCGGGTTCGGGCGGGTCGGGTTTGCGAAACCTAAACCCGTTCGGGTTTTTTAATTTAAATACTAGGCCCGACCCTTTGATATTTCAAATCGGGTATTTCGGATATTTTTAAGTCGGATATTGTCGGATATCGGGTCGGGTTTCGGATATTTCGGTTATATTAAAAAAATTATAATTGGATAATTAGAGTGTTTAAATGCCACTTTGACAACAATTGTACACACTAGTGCACTAAACTTCCAAATTACACAAATAATTTAACACAAGTATTAATTTAACATATTCAAAGTACACACTACATAATGTAATATATTTCGGATATTTCGGTTATATTAAAACACATTATAATTGGATAATTAAAGTGTTGGAATGCCACTTTGATAAAAATTGTACACATTAGTCCACTACACATTCAATTTAACCAAATAATTTAATACAAATTGCACAAATAATTGAACACAAGTATTAATTTAAATATTCAAAGTAAACACTAACCTATATTTTGGATATTCGGGCGGGTCGGGTTGTAATTTCACAAACCCTACCCGCCACCCGATCTAGGCCCAATACTAATCGGATTTTCGGTTTCGGGTTTTTCGGGTCGGATATCCATTTCGGTTCGGATAATATCCGGAAAAAATATCGGGTTTTTCGGGTCGGATCGGGTTTTGCTCAGCCCTAGAAGTAAATAGATATATCAAATTAAACCAAATGACAAGAATTCAATACAATCAACAACATTTTTAATCAATTTGAATTGACGTGCAATGGGTCCAGACTCCAGAAGGAACTCAAGATTGCTATGATAACCCAACTCATGTCCGGATATTCTTATCCAATATTCCAATACTTTAATCCATTAAAAACAACACAATTCCTACGGATTCTATTCATAGATGAGGAGCACACTTTTTTTTTTTTGCTATTCATAGATGAGGAGCACACCTTTTTTTTTTCTATTCATAGAAGAGGAGCACACCTTCTCCAACGAACACCAAAGGAGATGTTTACTTCGTTGTTAAAGTTACAGTTAGGTTAGTAAGACATTTAAAATAAACATGCACACTGTTTAAAAAGCCGTTTACTAACAGAAAAAGGTGCTTAAAATGCCGCGTAGTAAGCATACCACTCATCATGTATTAATTAAGTGACACTTTAAACCTTTTCAGTTTCCGAATTTATCTCTTGCCCTTAACAATTGTTTACCCGCGCTACCTCATTCCACCCTACCCTACTACCCCGACCCACCCTAACCCACTACCTCCATCCTCATACCTTATCCCTACCCTACCCTAACCCCACCCCGTGTAGACATGCATTTTCTTTACAACGACCCTACCCCACCCCTACCATTGCCCCCATCCCCACCCCCATACCCCATCCCTACCGCCATCTTACTGCCTACCTCTACCACCTCGACCCCACCCGACCCTACCCCACCTTACCCCTACATTCGGCCCCACCCCCGATCTCGACCCTACCGCCATCTTACCCTACCCCTACTATATCCTACCTTACCCCATCCCCAACCCCACACTACCCCCCACCCCTACCATATCATACCCCATCTCTAACCCCTTCCTACCCTACTCTACCCTACCCTGACCCCACCATCCCCACCCTTACTCCTAACCACGACCTTACCCCACTCCCTACCACTTGCCCCTACCTCAGCCCCACCTCGATCTTAACCCCACCCCACCTAGCCCTTACCATCCTACCATACCCCTACCACATGCCCCTACCTCGGCCCCACCCCGATCTTAGCCCCACCCTACCATACCACCATCCCTACCCCAACCCCACCCACTTACCCCTAACCACGACCCTACCCACTACTTGCCCCTACCTCGGCCCCACCCCGATCCCGACCCCACTCTACAGCCATCCTACCCCCCCGCCCGCCCACCCTTACCACCCTACCCCACCCCCACCCGCCCGTACCTTCCTTACCTCGACCCCTTTACCCCCTACCACCTTTCCCTACCTCGACCCCACCCCACCCCATCACAACCCCACCCCTAGCCCTTAACCACCCTACCCTCGACCATAACCCCACCCCACCTGTTACCCTTCTCACCCTATCTCGACCCTACCCCGAACCTCACCCATACAAGTAGTGTTAGGTCCCTGTTTTCTAGTCTATAAAATGTATGTATGGAAGATAGATCTGTGAATGAAGCTTTCCATTGAATGATGAAGAAGTTTACAGAATGATGAACAAAACTTAGCGTAAAACTTCTATCACCAATATAGGCACTGCGGCTCTAGGAATGTCGAAAAGCTTAACCTAGCCTTTCCCTTAAGGCATATATATAGCCTGACGGGAAAGGTAGGTTTTACAATCATTTGGGCTCCTTTTTCTAGGGGCCCATACCTAAAAAGGTATAAAACCTTTTATTACAAATTGCCTTAAAAGGCCTATTCATTATTCTAGCTAATCTATTAAATTAAGATGCTAAATATAAATAGCTAAGAAACATTGATCACAATATAATGAAAATATCTCTAACAAGTAGGGTAGGGGTGGGTTGTAGGGGATATAGGGGTACAGGGTAAGGTCGTGGGAAGGGTAGGGGTAGAGGTACACGGGGGCTATAGGGGGGCGGGGTAGGGGTTATGGGTACGGTATGGGTACACGTACGAGGTGACCCCACATATTATATTATATACTTGTGTTCAGGAATGTTTGTGTTTCTATATATGTATAAGGTTTTTTGGACATTTTAATGTTAAACGGTGTTTTAAGCTATTTGAAGTAAATATGATCTTACAACATTGCTTATTTTATGCGCCGCTTATTAATGTGAAGTAATTATACTATAAAGTCAAACGGATTTATTTACTCCTTGCCATCTTGTACTAATTTTGTGAATTTCTTATTGGTGAGTATCAAAGATGTTCATCTATTGAGTACCAACAAAGATGTTCATTCACAGTAAAAAAACAAAGATGTTCATTCATTTATTCACCCAAAACAAAATTATTCATCAGGTGTGTCAGTGTGTGCAGTTAATCCAATAATCTTAAAAAAACTACTCCATTTTATATTAATTTCAGAAATTATAAATACTATGTATATTTACTTATTTAGGTGTTTGGCATAAATTTAATTTGAAATGGTCTGAATTCAAGACCTACCATTGTAATCGTACACAAATCACCAACTTAACTTTTTGTTTAAACATTTTGATACATTCATTCACTATTACATCATCAACTTAATTTTTTGTTTAACACTCAATTTTTCCTTTTCCAATTAAATCAATTTGGTTTACGGAGTAAAATAAATTGACTAATAAACTCAAAATAAGGTTACCAAAACAGCTCAAAATAAGTTTGTTCATTTATCAATTATCACCCATATAAATCAGTTTTCATTAGAACAAGCATCATGCTTTAAGAGCCAGTTTGGTAACCATGTTTTTCAGCTAATCAGACTTATCAGTTCATTTTTACATTAAACGCGTAACGTTTAATTTTGTGTGCTGAATTATGTAATAATAATAAAAAAATAAGGTTGAATTACTTTAATGACTGTATCGGCTGAAGTTACTATATAAGATTATTTTAGTTATTTTTCTTAAAAAAATTATTTATTTTATTAATAAAATATATTTTAAATATATCAGTTTCATAAATTAGCAAAATCATCCAATTCAGCCACTTGAACAAGAAATTCATAAATTTAAACACCAAGTATAACTATTAACTAGTACAGTTGATTTGGATATAACGAAATGGGCTCTAAATCTGTTTATTTTTCTCACTCTTTCCTCATGATCCAACGCCAGAGCCCTAACCCAGAGGCGATCGGTGGATGAAGGTCTGATCACCTTCTTTGATTTCTTAAAATGAAATTCGGAGTATTAAATTCCGAACAGAGAAAATGGTGAACATCGGAAAGCAATTACTTCGATTCGAAAAGAAATCGATCAAAACCTTTCTCTCCAATTAATTAATCGCGATTTTACAAAGAACCTCAAACCTATTTTCTATTATACAGACTGGACTGTGACCAGGATTAACTACAGAAACAATCAAGATCCCGAAATGGTAAACAAGGAACAAAATCAAAACATATCAAAGACGGCCGGTCATACCGGAGTGGCTATGTGGCTGGGATTCGAATCTCCGGCCATGATAACTATGAAAGTCGGAGTGATTTCCGCGTTTGTGTGGAGGGAGTGACCGGATTTCTCGTCGGCGCCGGCGGCAGGGGAGCGTTTGTTGTAAGAACAGGCGAGGAGGAGAAGCGCGAGAGCTATGAAAGCGCACATGACGGATAGGCCGGCGAAAAGGTACGGCAATGGAGATTTCCATATCTGAATTGAGGAGTGCCTTGCTGGACTCGTCATCTCCCTCTTATCTCTCTTTCCTCTGCTTTGTTGCGGTGCGCGGCGAACCGTATGAGAAAATGTATTTATGATGCCACATCCCCTTTTTATACGGTACACACGGGGTATACATGATACTACGTATATGAAATAAATTATTATAGGGACTAGGCCGTGCAAATTAATTTATTACGGAGTATATCAGTATATGTTATGACTAGCAATGTTTTTGTGAATGAAATCGTGCCAACTTATATTAATAAATCGTTCCCCAACTGGCTTACAAGCATATGAGACATAGAATCAAACGAGACATCACAATCACACATAGAAATAGCCGCCTTTGCAAGAGCATGAGCAGCTTGATTCGCTGATCTTCTGCACCATTGAACCGAAAAGTTACCTTCACTTTCAAGTAAACTTTTAATATCCTCAAAAATTATTCCAACTTGTGAGTCATTCTCACCCGTGTATTCCGGCAAGGACAGCAATGGTTTCGATTACCACATTATTCCACCCTTTTTCCTTCACCCAAAGAATACCTTCCCTGACCCCTAGCGCTTCCGCTTCCAGCACTGTCACGTCCTAGCCAGCCCCAAACCTATCTTCCGGACTGAGCTTTATAAGACACGTCCACATTGATTCTAGTCCGCCCTGCATCGGGCTTCTTCCACCTCGTCAAACCAATGTCCCCGTTTGCTGCCCCCATCCTAGAGTTTTGTTCCTGCGCATCTCTCCAGCTGCTCAAAATGGCAGTAGCATTCTTCCTTACACCTGTAATAGAGCATGCCCCCCTCTCCGAACAACTTCGTTCCTCATTTTCCATATGCTCCAAAGGAGCATGATAAAATGGCACAAGGCTTCCTCATTTAAGGAGCTAAAAGCTCTCTGGAAACTAGCCATTAAAGAGTTCCCTCCCATCTACTAAATTCAAAAAATCAGCTTCCTTCCAAACACCGTTAACAACCTGACAGTTGAAAAACAAATGAACACTCGTCTCTTCTTCTAATCTACACAAAGGGCATTCACCCACTACTGGGATAAAACGACTCTTCATTACATCGGCCGTTGGTAACACACCAAATGAAAGCTACCAAATAAAGATTTTTATTTTTGGTGGAATGTTACACTGCCAGACCCTTGTCCAGCCCATCCACCTTGTTGGTTGTATCTCGCCTATCATCATTCCATCTAAACCTGTCTTATGCTTAAAGGAATGCTTAGAATTGCTACACTTTCCTCTTCTGAAAACAAAGTGTTAATGCGTTGGACATTCCACGATTTTCCATTCTCATTTAAGAGCGCCGCGACGTTCATATCTGAAATTCCATATGGCTGCCTTGAGGTTATTCTCTGACGTGCACTTTGTCGTGAGTGCACTCAAAGTAAATTCAACACTAGCACTTATACGTAGTATAGGTGAAGTAGAGTTCGTATCCACAGGGAAAGGAATAACTCTTCTTTTTATGTAACTAGTAGATAAAGGGGGGTTTTGATTGAGTGATTTAATTAAAATTGAACACGAAGATGAACGAGTTATGTGGTTTAATTTAAAGATAAAAGATACTTGGTATTGCTATTTTACACTTGTTGATATATTTTAGTCGATCATTGTTATATCTATAACTTATCTCCTCTCGAATACTCAATCGAGGAGTATATCCAATTCATCGAGGATAGTTATTAACAACGACCGTTCATTAATAACCCTTACTATTAGTCAAGTATAGAACAAGCGCCGTATACCGACTTGATAGTAGCATTTAATCGCCTAACTCCTTGATGAAATCAATTGAGATCGATAACCTCAACACAAGCGGTTTTGGTTTAACCAACACAATTAACTCCTCTTAAATCTATTAACCACAACCGTGCATTAATAGACCGAAGTTACTTACTTGTGAAACTATCAACGATTAACCATTGGTTCGTTGATCGTATCTAGTAGTAATTAATATATGAAACAAAACTAGTTGATCCTTTAAGTAATGTTCAAAATATTAATATGAAATATGAATAGGAATTAATTGATACTCAAGGAAGAATATTAAGGAAGATGAATCCTACTATAGTTAATATCAAGATGTTAACTAATTGTCATCTTAGTAACACTCCCCAATATTAACATAGAGGGAGAAATGACTATTACTATAACTAATGTCAAGATGTTAACTAATTGTCATCTTAGCAACACTCCCCAACATTGATATAGAAATAGCATTTGAAGAAAGAATTAATATTCAAGGAAAGAAGTTAAGAAAATAACTCACAACTTTAATAATCAACAAGCTTCAAGAGCAATACCAAGAAATGGAAGTTTAGCTCCTCATTTGGAGACTAAACATGCTAAAAGAAATATAGAGAAATGCTATTCTAAACTGAGCTTAAGAGTATATAGGAATTCGTTTTCTAAAAGTGAAGGAAAGGAGGTGTATTTATAGGCTTTTTGAGGTGCAGGTCGAGTACTCGATCGAGTATATATACATACTCGATCGAGTATGTGTAGAACATCGAATTCGCCCTATACTCGATCAATACTCGGGTAGTTTTTATAGCTATACCCGATCGAGTATATAAGTATACCCGATCGGGTATAGACACTCGAACGTGGGAAAATCTTCTCCCGCATGTTCCTTTGTTTTCGGATCCGATCCGATTTGAAATGTCAACCAGATACCCGATCGAGTATATGTATATACTCGACCGAGTATAGACCAAAGTCAGGATTCTTCCTTCTTTTGTCTTGTACTCTTGCACCTTCCTTCACCATTGATCATTTGATTAATCTTGGACCTGTTTAAGCTCAGAATAAACCTTGTTGAGGTTTATTCCTTCAACCCGTGGACCCAACACGTAAGCCCAAGGGTTTCGAGTGGAGTGAGTGTATGGTTATCTAGCCCAACAACTATTAGATGAATCAGGAAACAAGAGTAATAGCAGGCAATGTAAATAGGTATTATTAACTTCGTAATAACTCCCCTAAGTACAATCTACTTGCTAACAAAGGCACGTCGGCCGTTCGTCTTACAAGGCAGTTAGAAATGCTGCGAGTAAGAATGCTGAAGCTAGTATGCTAAGAATAGAAAGTTGCCAACCCTTTACAATGGAATAAATGCTTCTATTTATACCCGCCAATGGGCAGGTGGCTGTAGTGACGTGGCAGCCTGTGGACCGCTGGTGTCCCAACTACCAAATCTTTAGCATTAAATGCACTTCCCGCCAGAATCTAGGTTTCCCGCCGGATTAGTGGGGACGTTCGTCCACCGGGAAGTGAGTTGGATTGCTCCAAGGGACCCTTGGGAGATATCGGCTGTTCGTCTCCTGGCCTTGATGGATACTCACCATGTGGACTGGGTTTCCCCCGATGACTGCAGGCTTGCTCTGTGGACGTTCGTCGCCATCCCTGGTGGCCCGTGGTTCTGCTCCTTGTCCCTGCATAGACGCTCGTCGGGATGAGCTGCTGGGCCTGAGTCCTCCAACACCAGACGTTCGTCCATCCTCAGGGAACATGGGCCTGTGGGCTGGCCTAGTGTCCTAACTGGACGTTCGTCTGGCAAGATGGGTTAGTGGTCCGGACCTCGGCTTGGGCCCTTAACCCAACACAAGTCCCCCACTTCTGATGTTCTGAGCATGCGCAGGACATAAGGAAGTATGAACCTCCCCGGAGTAGACGTCCGTATCTTGGTACTTGTGTTTCTTGCACCTGGTGGAAGCGTACGTTCGTGGTCATGGTGCTTGACAGCTGTTGACGGTTCAGGAAACGAGGTGACGGCTGATGTTGCGGCGGCGCATTTTCCCGAGGAAGTGTCATCATTACGTTCCCATCCCACGCACAGCGCGTGGGCCGGAATACGCTCCTTGCCACGTGTCAGCCCCTCATTGGTTTCTTCATCGGTGCTTCTCCTATAAATGCTGGGTTTTCCCTCTGAATTAGGGTTCCCAATTTCTGCTCTCTTGCTCTCGACTTCCCGCAGCTCTTCAAGTTTTCTGAATTCGGCTAACCCTTTCGTAAGGTAATTCCCCCCCTCTGCTTCTTTTCCTTACTCTGATTTCTAGTTGGGATGACTTCGATGGAGATTTCCTCAAGTTCCGGTTCCAGTTCGTCGGGTTCCTCCTCGGGCTCCTCCTCTGAAAATGCGAATGCACGCTCCCTGGGAGAAACTAGTGTTTCCGGAACCTCTGGTTCGGCCACGACGGTGGGGACCATCCGGGCTGATGGCGAGCCGGGTGATGTGTCTCAAGATAGTGGGAGCGACGCCGGGGACGGGGGTGCTGACGGGGCAGTAGATGTTATTGATGCAGTCCCCCTGAATGAGCGTCCTGCTGATTATGATTCCGGAGAGGAAGCTGAATCTGGTTCTGATGTGGAGGTGTACGATCTGGGCATCCCCACGGATATGGAGCGCCACATCTGCCCGATCAGGAGTGCACTTGACCATGACCAAGTCCTCTCCCGCGTGGCCCTCAATAAAGTCCGTACCTTCCTTCCCCCGCCGTTCGTCTGGAGTGTGAGAGGTGCTGAGCATGTGATGAGAAGACGTCCGGGGATGATCATGCTCCATTTGGACTCTGTTGAAGCCGGGCTGCGGTTCCCGCTCCATCCGTTCTATGTGGAATTCTTCCACTGCTTCCAGGTGGCCCCGGCGCAATTCATGCCAAATTCTTACAGATTCATATCGGCCTTCTTGGTGCGCTGCAAACTTGCGGGGGTCGATGCCACTCTGGAGCTCTTCCATTATTTCTACCGCGTCACTCCTCAGAACGCCGACGGATATCTGAGCGTGGCCGCACGTCCTGGGAGGCGGCTGTTCAAGAACTACCCTTCGTCCATCCACGACTGGAAGAACCGTTTTTTCTTCCTTCGATACGACGGGCCTCCTCTCCCTCTCCGGTGGAATGGGTACCCCCCAAAGATTGAGTCACCAGAGCCGTCCGACGATCTGCTTTTGGATGCGGAGAAGGTGTTGGAGGGTGGCGTCCGTCCTATAGCCGGATTTCTGACCTTCGAGGCACTCTCTGGGGCAGGCATAGGTACCGCCCGTGTCCCTGGACTTTTTCTTCCCTTCGACGCTCGTCTCGGGGCACCGGGCGGTCCTGTCCTTCGAGGTGAGTGTCCTATTCTACTTGTCACGCCCCGGACCTCCCCGGACACGTCCACAACCCGCCGTACAATACGAATAGTCAACCGCAGTCCAACACATTCATATTATACAAGGCGTCCCGAATATCATTCACACGTAAGCCATCCATAAACAAACATAATAAGTAATCGAATACATAGCGGAAAACATAGTTTGAAAACAAATGCCACACGTGGCTAACATGAGCACGCAGGCTCTATAGTAAAATATCCATGAGCATGTTTATAATTGTTTAAAACTGAATGGAGGAAGCACGAACCAAGTCTTCCCTCCTAGATGATCCCTCGAGCAACGAGCACAGGAAGCAAGCTCTAGCCTCAACCTGAAAAATGGTGGTGGGACGCCCCCGAAGGGGTCAGCACTCTATACGGCTATAAAGTGCTGGTGTGGATGGCATCTAATAGATATACAACAAGTATTTCAAACACAAGACCCTCAAATAGGGTGATAATATAATCTAGGCCGTAACCCCAAGTTACCCCGTTTTAAAATATACTTACTTTATATATAAAGTCAAGTAGTCGGCCCGTAGGCCCAAGGTTTGTTTATCAAACATACCCCAAAATCCCGTGACCCCTAGTCACAACAATACATAGGGTCCAACCCTAACACATATGTTTGCATTCTCGAGTCCAACTCGACTACATCACCATGCACCTTCATTAACATAAGCTAACTACTCCACCGTGCATTTCTTGAGTCCAACTCAACTACATCACCATGCACTACAATCACCTCATCATGTCTACCCAATGCAATTCTATGAGCACGGGCTCAAGTACATCTCCTTACATTGGCATAGACCCCAATTCCTAAGCACTCACTATGCCTAGAATTGTAATATCAATAATCTATTTTGGGACATCCCTACGGACTGCCCAACCATGGTCTTAGCATCACATTACATCAATTTAGTCACTTGCATCACAATCAAGTTCATCAATTACAATCAAATCCTTAGATTCAATTCTTCAACAATTACAACAATCCTTAACTAGTATTTCAATACTATTAAGATTATTCTTATCCATCATATATTCCATTTGAAAAACCCTACATATTTAGAGATATGTAGCAGCAACTTAATCATTCAATGTAATACATAAATAATCATTTATGTATCTACACAATTCACACATGAGTAAAATGACCATTTCGCACAATAGTTCATTTAACTCCATTTTTATCAATACTTTGCCATATCATTTCTCATTTCATTCTTTGGAAAATAGATCAATATTCCATCAATAATTTATCATCATAATCCATGGAAAAACATGATTTTGGCATTTAGGTAATCTCATGCTTAACCTACAAGTTGTAAGCAACTAGATGTCAATCCTCACCTCAAATGAGCTTTAAAACCTTCCTTCTCGATCCAATGACCAAAGCCTCGGCTAAGGAAGATTGGGAACTAGTTCCTTGCTTGAAAATGGGTTCTAAACAGCCTCCTCAAGTTGCTATTTCAAATCCGAATCGTTGATACGAAAACAGCCCCTAGAACGGGTGTTTTCCGGCTAACTCGATTCTTTAGAAGAGTAGATCCGTCTCTGCGAGGTTGTGTTTTGCTCGGACGATTTGGAAGCCTTCCACTACTCCGATTGATGCAAACCAGCCCTTCACAGATTCCTCGTCTTGAGAGCTTTCTTTGGGTATCTCACACGCCTTAATTGGATTGGTATAACTCGAGATATCAACCAAACAGTCTCAGCACTCTCACAGCTCGAGTTTACAGACCACCACTCACTTCAGCTCGATTCTGGTAAGATAAGCTCTCTCTCCTCGAACAAAGACCACTCAATTGAGATACTAGACTTCAAAGGCTATCCAAGGACACCTTATACACCTCATTTGGTCGAGTACAACTCCCATAATGAGTGGAGACAACCAGCACACAATTTTGTGCGAAAATAGGGATGGTGGCCCAACATTTGATTCCTATCAAGTCTTGTGCAGCTCCTCTCCATGGTGGTCGGCCAAGGTAAGTTTCCTAACCCATTTTTATTTGTCTTGCAGGTACTAATATCATTTGGAGTGGTTCCCAATTGATCCCAATCATTTTGGGATCCAAACTATCTACCAATACTTCCAAAAATGGGGAAAATGGGTCCTATTGTTTTATCTTTGTCAAAAGATGTCTTTTTGTACTCATCCTAATTTATTTAGAACAAGTCAACTTCCTAAATCACATTATTGATCTCCAATATGTGTAGGATCATCCCAATTATTTACAAGATGGACATTGTAGAAGGAAAATCCTACTCCCATTATTTAGCCCAATAATGCCAAAGATGGGGTTATAGGCATTTGTATTCTTCTTTAATCATTCTATCACTTATTTGACATTTGTCATACATTTTATTGGGCTACTAGCCGTGTGGGTCACTCCCGAGTGGGTCTAGAACGCCATTCTCGAATACTTGCTATTTTTAGCAGGTTGAGCCCAAAATAATATCTGGGCCGCCCGCCCTTCCTCGACTTGTCTTGAAACGTTATGTATCACTATATAGATAATGTTAGGCTCGTTTATTTATTAATAAGGCCCAAATGAGTATTCACAAGCCCGACACTAATATGCGAGTTCGGACGGTATAATAATCGATCATTAATTACGTAAAACATTAATCGTTTTACAAATGTTTGGGAACCAGAAATCCAATACATAAACTTTGAATTTTAAATCAAATTTTCAAGGACGTTCGGGAGTGGTGTCACAAGTTCACCCCCCCTTAACAGGAATTTCGTCCCCGAAATTCGCGGCTCTACTCGAATAGGAATGCATACTGCTTCCTCATCAAAGCTTCTGTTTCCCAAGTCTCTTCTTCGACCCGGTCACTCTTCCAAAGGACTTTAACCATTGGAACTTCTTTACTCCTGAGTTTCTTCACTTTTCTGTCAATAACTCCTACCGGTTGCACGGCATAGTTCAAATCTTCACGTACCTCCACGGGCGGCTTCTCCAACACATGAGAAGGATCATGTACATACTTCTTAAGCATGGACACGTGAAATACATTGTGAATCTTCTCCAACTCAGGAGTCAACTGTAGACGATATGCTACGGCCCCAACCCTCTCTATAATTCTGAATGGGCCTATATATCGTGGGTTAAGCTTTCCTCGGGTTTGGAATCGAATGATTCCTTTCCAAGGAGAAACTTTCAGGAATACCTCGTCATCAACCTTAAACTCTAAGGTCCTTCGACGCTTATCTGCATAACTCTTTTGCCTATCCTGAGCCGCTTTGAGTCTCTCTCGAATCAACTTCACCTTTGACTTGGTGATCTCAACCAACTCAGTACCCTCGAGTTTGGCCATGCCAACCTCGTCCCAGCATAATGGTGTACGACACCTCCTCCCATACAATGCTTCATATGGAGGCATGCCGATACTTGCCTGATAACTGTTGTTATAGGCAAACTCCACGAGTGCTAAGTGGTTGTCCCAACTTCCTTGGAACTCTAACGCACAAGCCCTCAGCATATCCTCTAAGATCTGTATAACCCTCTCGGACTGCCCATCCGTCTGTGGATGGAATGCGGTACTGATGGTCCCTGATAGAGGTAAAAGTCTAAAGGGGGGGGGGGTGAATAGACTTTTACAGATCTTTTCTATTCTTTATAGAGTTTCCCTCATAGGTATGATGATCTAAAATCTTTTGAGAGATTTAGGATCGCAGCGGAAGTTATGACCTCTTTTTGACTGTGAATGGTAACTTTCTTATGAAAGGATAAGAGGGAAGGGGTATTTGTATTTAGGACAACTTATCTTTAGTGACTGAAGTGTATAGGAGAATGGAGACTCTGCTTTGAAGATCTTCCAGTGAGATCCTCTGATGACCTTGAATCAGAGATCCTTGAGTGAGGTCCTCTGGTAAACTTGAGTCAGAGACCCTTGAGTGAGATTTCTGATGATTTAGAGTCAGAGACCCTTGTATGAGGTCCTCTGATGAACTTGAATCAGAGACCCTTGTGTGAGGTCCTCTGATAATCTCGAGTCAGAAACTCTTGCGTAAGGTCCTCTGATGATCTGGGATCAGAGTAAATAAGATTGACACGAGATGTATCCTGGTTCAGAGGTGGTGTAATCCTCCTACATCCAGTCCCATCCTCTTTCAGATGGATTTCCACTAAAGCATTCAGCCCAATACAATTAGTGATCGTCTGGCTGTTATCACCAACTTGCTCAGACTTCAAGGTGTTTCACTAAGAGTACACACCACTCCTAGCTACTCAATCCTTTAGGTTTTTCTCAATTGATCCAGTGGGGATCAAAAGGTACTCTATCCTATTCTACCACACTTAAGGACTTAGATGACGTTATCCTTATAAGTGTTTACAACAGTTTCAATATGAAACAAATTTCTAGCCTCCAACTAAAAACTAAACTTTCTGAGTATATTAATGAGGATTTCTGTTCTAGAAGGTTTAGTGAAGCATGAGTCTAAGCAGAGAGCGGAGTTTAATGAACACTTTCTCTTTTGCTGGATATCTTCTTTGTGTAGTATGATTTCTCTGCTTAGTAAACTCAGGAGCTTATTTTTCTTCTCATGCTTATGCCCGAATTTATAGGCATCTCTGGTTGATTAATTTCCTCCGTTGGTTAAGAGGATTTAATCTATGTCGTTGAGGCTTCTTGTACTTTCGTCTTCTTGTGTTGGAGCAGCTTATCTTCAGACGCAATTGGAGCAACTTGCTTTGCAGGAAATGTAAACCCATTCCTTGGTTCTTTTACGCACTATTCACCATCTAGTGGGATTTTGTCTTCACAGGCAATTCTGGAGTGTCTCGTGATTATACAGCTTACCAAGTAAAACTTGTGACTTTGGTCCTTGTGTACAAAATTAATTTGTACTGGTAGGATTTTAAATATCCTCTTTAAGGTAAAGAAGGATTTACCTTATTGCATTTTATATTTCCAGTAAAATTAATTTTGTACATAAGATGTACATGTAAGATTAGTCACAATTTTACTAGTGACAATAATAAATTTGTGTCACAAATAAATATACTGATTGGATTTGAATATCCTTGAAAGGTAGGGATTTACCTTATTGCATTTTATATTTTCAGTATATTTATTTTGTGACATAACTTATACATTCCTAATATTGTCACCTTCCATTTTGGACCATACTTCAGTTCACACACTGATCATTTAATATTGAATAGAAAATCTAAACATCAAGGGAGGATTGCATCATCAAAACTATATTTCATCAAAGTCTGAGGGGCCTAACAATTTCCCCCTTTTTGATGATGCCAAAAACTAGATTCATAAAACAAAGATGAGCTAGATTCTATTTTCCCCCTTTTTGGCAGCAGCTCACACCTAGATTAGTTCTGTCTCCTAGATGATTCTCCTTCATCTAGTTTCCTTTTTCTTCGAGTTCTTTTGAGTTGGTCTAAATTTTTGTTGTAGACCTTCTCGATGAACTCCTGGGAAAGGGCTTCTTCTATGGAGCTTGCTCCCAACCATTTGAGAGCAAATTCTTCTTCTTTTGGGATGAGAGGTGCCATAAGAAGAAGTTGGTCGATTGGAGCGTGTCTCCAATACCTCCACTTTAGGACTCTCTGTCTTTCTTGGTCGAGAGAATCCTTGTCAGTGGTGTATATTATCCATGATTCTAGGTCACTGATGAATTTATCAGGAGCATTTGGGGGTCCTAAGGAGAGATTTAGGTTGAGCCTGTGGTGTGCCATTGGAGTGTTTTGGCTTAAGGTGTGTTTGAAGAGGACCTTTTAGTAGAGATGTTTGCAAAAGATGCTTGTTTATTTGAGGATCAACCAGGATATTTATACTTGCATGCATCGTTTGGGATTCTTGATTGAGAAATCAAGGCGTATTAATGGAATTACGGCTTGATGTTCTTTTCAAGAATAAAATCAGCACAGATAAAAGAGAAAAATTGGTTGGAGGAGCTTACCAATTTAATGATGTTGCTTCCCAAGATGTTTTTGAATCACCATGTGTCGTAGTTGCATGCATGCATAGATTCCTGACTCCTTTTGTTAAAGTGATTCTACCTCTGGTTGAGGTAGTCGTCTGTTATAGCTGAAGAGATTGTCTGTGATGTCTCCTCTGGTCCGAGACCTTCTGATAGTTTTTGAGACTTCTGATCTGAGGTCTTCTGATAGTATTCAGGCCTTCTGATCTGGGGTCTTCTGATAGACAGGCCTTCTGATCTGGGGTCTTCTGATAGAATTCAGACCTTCTGATCTGGGGTCTTCTGATAGAATTCAGACCTTCTGATCTGGGGTCTTCTGATAGAATTCAGACCTTCTGATCTGGGGTCTTCTGATAGAATTCAGACCTTCTGATCTGTGGTCTTCTGATAGACAGGCTTTCTGATCTGAGGTCTTCTGATACATCGTTGAGACCTTCTGTATAAGGACCATAGAGCTTCATTCCCTTGTCTTTGTGTGCTCCAACTTCTTTGATGCTCATTTTGATAGAGGCTTGAGTACATTTTCCCCCTGAGTTGATGTTTTTTTTTTTGGTAATTCCCCCTCATAATTGAGTGGAATTCCCCCTGAGTTGTTGCAGACTTTTATTCTCTACTTTGATCTAGATCATCAAGCATTCCTAGATCTTGTCTTAGAGAATTGAACCTGGCTTCATTTAAGGGCTTAGTGAAGATGTCAGCCAGCTGCTTTTCTGTGGGGATGTACTCTAATCTGATGGTTTTCTTCTCAACATGTTCTCTGATGAAATGATGTCTGATCTCAATATGCTTGGTTCTTGAGTGAAATACTGGATTATGAGTTATTGCTATAGCACTTGTGTTGTCACACAGAATGCTGACTTCCTTTGTTTCCTCTCCATAATCCCTCAATTGCTGCTTCATCCATAGTATTTGTGCACAGCAGCTGCCTGCTGCTATGTATTCTACTTCAGCAGTGCTTGTGGCAATTGAGTGTTGTTTCTTGCTGAACCAAGAAACAAGTCTTCCTCCAATCATTTGACAAGTTCCAGAAGTGCTTTTTCTGTCAATTTTGCATCCAGCAAAGTCTGAGTCTGAATATCCATATAGATCAAAATTTCCATTTGTTGGATACCATAATCCAGAGTTAGGATTTCCTTTTAGATATCGTAGGATTTTCTTTGCTGCAAGAAGATGGCTTTCTTTGGGTTTTGATTGAAATCTTGCACATACCCCAACTGAGTAAGAGATATCTGGCCTACTAGTTGTAAGATATAGCAGAGAGCCAATCAGTCCTCTATAGAGTGTAGGATCAGTGTCTTTGCCATCTTCATCTGGAGTTAGTCCTTGAGAGGTGTTCATGGGGATCTTTACAGTAGACTTGTTCTCAACTTTGAATTTCTTCATGAGATCTCTTGTGTACTTTGATTGGTTGATGAAGATACCTTGTGGAGTCTGCTTCACTTGTAGTCCTAGGAAATAGTTCAACTCTCCCATCATGCTCATTTCAAACTTGTTCTGCATGAGAGTTGAAAATTTCTTACACAATGCCTGATTTGAGCTTCCAAAGATTATGTCATCCACATAAATTTGGACAAGCAGTATGTGTGGACCTTCTGTACTTTTGAAGAGAGTTTTATCTACTTTGCCTTTAGTGAAACCGTTGTTCACTAAGTATTGAGAGAGGGTGTCATACCATGCTCTTGGAGCTTGTTTGAGTCCATAGAGGGCCTTTTTTAGTTTGAATACTTGATCTTTCTCTCTGTTGATTTCAAATCCAGGAGGTTGCTCCACATAGACCTCCTCTTCTAGTAGACCATTTAGGAAGGCACTTTTCACATCCATTTGATAGACTGTGAATTGCTTGTAGGCAGCATAAGCAAGGAATATTCTTATTGCTTCAAGTCTGGCAACAGGAGCAAAAGTTTCATCAAAGTCTATTCCTTCTTCTTGACAGTAGCCTTTGGCTACTAGTCTGGCTTTGTTTTTGATGATTGTGCCTTCCTCATTCATTTTGTTTCTGAATACCCATTTAGTTCCTATCACATGTTGATGATAGGGTCTGGGTACAAGTTGCCATACTTCATTTCGTTCAAATTGGTTGAGTTCTTCTTGCATGGCTAGTATCCATTCTGAGTCTGAGAGGGCTTCTTCAATTTTCTTAGGTTCATTTTGTGAGATGAAGCAAGAGAACATAGCTTCTTTCTGGAATGATGATCTAGTTCGAACCCCTTCATGGATGTTTCCTATGATTTGTTGAGGAGGATGTTGATTTGTCCATCTGATGTCAGAAGTTCTGTTGACTTGAGTTTGATGCTCATCCTCCTCCTCTTCTTCACTATCTTCTGGTAGAGCTGGAGGAATAGGAACTTCAGTTCTTGTGAATGATTCAGCTGGTTGTTTTGGAGAAGTGATTTGAATTGATCCATCAACTGGTAGTTGTCCATTGTTTGAGACACCTGCAGCTTCATGATTTTTGTTGGTGTTGGGAAGGCAGCTTGGAGCCTTCCTAGTTATCTTTTCTTTCCCAGATGATTCTCCTTCTACCATTTTGATGGCATAGAAGTGATTGTCAAAGGCCACATGAATTGATTCTTCTACTACCAGAGTTCTTTTGTTGAAGATTCTGAAAGCCTTACTATTTGTTGAGTAGCCCAAGAAGATCCCTTCATCTGATTTTGGATCAAATGATTTGAGATAGTTTTTTCCATTGTTTAGAATAAAACATTTGCATCCGAATTCATGGAAATAATTGATGTTTGGCTTTCTTTCTTTCCATAGCTCATATGGAGTCTTCTTGTAAGTCTTATGAATAAGACTTCTGTTCTGGGTGTAGCAGGCTGTGTTTATTGCTTCAGCCCAAAATCTTTTGGGTAGACCGGCTGCTTCAATCATGGTCCTTCCAGCTTCCTTGAGTGTTCTGTTCCTTCTTTCAGCAACACCATTTTGTTGAGGTGTTCTTGCTGCTGATGTTTGGTGATGGATTCCGGATTCTTCACAGTACTGAATTACTGTTGAATTTAGAAATTCAGTACCTCTATCTGACCGGATTTTTTGTATTGAGATGCTCTTTTCATTCTGAAGGAGTTTCATTAATTCTGGGAGCTTCTTCTCAGTTTCACTCTTCTTTTTCATGAATAGGGTCCATGTGAATCTGGAATAATCATCTACCACAACCAGAGTGTATCTTTTGCCACTTAAACTTGTTGGGTCAATTGGTCCAAACAAGTCAAGGTGCAGTAGGCTCAATGGTCTGGTTGATGATGCATCATTTTTGTTTTTAAAAGGTACTTTTGTTTGTTTCCCTTTTTGACATGCATTACACAGATGATCCTTTTTGTAATTGATATTTGGAAGACCAATCACCAATCCTTTCTTGGACAGTTTGTTGATGGTTTTGAAGTTGAGATGGCTGAGCTTGTTATGCCATTCCCAACTTAGATCTGAATCAGCCTTTGTTACTAAGCAGATTCCTTCCTTTGCAGTTTTCCAGTCAACAATGTACATGTCCTTCCTTCTTCTACCAGTGAGCACAATTTCATTATTTTTGACATCTCTGATCAAGCAGATGTCTTTGGAGAATGTTACATTATAGCCATTGTCACAAAGCTGGCTTGTGCTTATTAAATTGAACTTTAAACCCTTAACATAAGATATGTTTTGGATCATAAGTCCTCTTCTTACTAAGTCTCCAGCTCCTTTGGTTTCTCCTTTCTTTTCTTCATTCCCAAATGTCACTTTGGGTCCTTCCCTTGCCATGTAGTTTGACAGCAGCCTTTTGCTTCCTGTCATGTGCCTGGAGCAGCCTGAATCTATGTACCATTCTGTTGAGTCAGCTGCTCCAGCACCCTCCTGTATTCATCAGTGTTGAGCAGCAGCCCACAAGTTAGTGGGCTTCTTTCCTTGAACAAGTTTAGGCATCCATGCCCATCTAGAACCATCTAATTCTAAGCAGACTGGTCTATAGCCATTTGGGGTGTTGTAGTTATATGGGATAGCTGTATAGATGTTTAGTTTCTTTCTCCTAGATGTATGAGGAGAGAGGTTCCTTTTGGGTGGAATCTGCTGCCTTTTAGGTTGGTAGTTGGTCTTATTGGTGAGTTGCCAACTTGTTTGTTTGATAGGAAAGTTTTGTTTATACAGGTATTTGGATTTTGGTTTGGGAGCTGACATATTCCTTTTTGTGGGAATTGTTTGGGAATTGGAGTGTTGGTGGCTTTGTGTTGTTGTTTTAATGGTATTGGATGTGGATAGTTGGTTTTCTGAGTACTTGGTGGGTGATTTGTATCCAAGACCTCTGTTTTTCTTTATAAGGATAATCTCAGGAGTGTGATCAACATTTTCACTAGTCAGGCTGAGATTATTCATTTTTGTTTTTAGCTCAATGTTCTCTTCTGTCAAGCTATTGAGTTTGGACAAGGCAACTAAGAGTTTATCATGAATGTTCTTAGTGTCTTGTTTTAGTCTTTCATTTTCAGATCTTAAGAGAACATGATGATTTTGGACCTTCTGAAAATCTTGAAGTAAAGATTCTAGTGTAATACTAGATGGTCCAGAATCATTTGAGCAATAGGAAGAACAGGAGGTTACCTCAACATCCTTGTCGTGGTTATCTGCCATGAGACATTTGAGTGAGTCATTTTGAGATGTACTGCTGCTTGTATCCTCAGCATCTTGCCATACTCCTAGACAGAGTAGTGCTTCTTCAGAGTCTTCTGATGAAGAGCTTTCATTACTTGAGCTGCTTTCATCATTTTGGGATTCTTCATTCTTTTTCTCACTTACAAAGGCTTGATGTTTGCCTTTGAAGTTTTTGAATCCTGCCTTGTGTGTAGCATCTTGCTGTCCTTGATATTTGTGTGCCAATGGGAGAGGGCACTCATTTTTGTAGTGTCCTGGCTGTCTACAGTTGTAGCAAAGAATAGTATTCTCACTTGATTTGTATCTTCTGGATTGTTGAGGAAATGGTTTCTTTGGGGATGAACCTTCTTTCTTTATGAACCTTTTGAATTTTCTTACAAACATTGCAAATTGTTCATCAGTGAAAAGATTGTTAAGTGATTTTTCTGTTGATCTTGATGTGCCAGGTTCAGACACTAAGGCCAGTGTCTTGATCTCTTCCTCCTTTTCATCCCTTATCTCTTTCATTTCAAACTCATAAGCTTTCAAATCACTAAAGAGCTTATCTGTTGAAAGACTTCTGAGATCTCTGCTATCTCTCATGGCCGTTACCTTCATATCCCATCTTGATGGTAGTCCTCTTAAAATTTTGAGAGAGATCTCTTTTTGAGAGAGAGTTTTCCCAAGATCAGAGACCTCTGCAATAATTTTAAGAAATCTGGATTCCATATCATGAATGGATTCATTTGACAACATTCTGAAATCTTCAAACCTCTTGAGTGCAATAGTTAGTTTGTTGTCCTTTTCCTGTTCATCGCCAGTTCCAATCTTTGTTAACTCATCTCATACGTCTTTGGCAGTTTCACATTTCCTTATCCTTGGAAATATGGATTCATCAACAGCTTTGAAGAGGATGTCTTTGGCAACATTGTCTAGGTTGTTTCTCTTCCTATCTTCAGTTGTCCATTCCATTTTTGGTTTTGGAATGTACATATCATCTGTTCCTTCAGTGGTTCTGGATGTGATGACCTTCATAATTTTGATGGGTCCATCAGTAATGACTTCTAGCATTTCATCATGTAGGGCACTCAGATGGGCTTTCATTCTGATTTTCCAGTCATCAAATTTGTTGAAGTTGAACAGGAGATTTTTGGAAAGTTGGTTGTCCATTTTTGAAAGTTTGTTTTTGGAGATGAGTGAGTTTTGGATTTTTAGTTCAAACTTAGTCAGAAACTGACTCTAGGAACACCTGCTCTGATACCACTTGATGGTCCCTGATAGAGGTAAAAGTCTAAAGGGGGGGGGGGGGTGAATAGACTTTTACAGATCTTTTCTATTCTTTATAGAGTTTCCCTCATAGGTATGATGATCTAAAATCTTTTGAGAGATTTAGGATCGCAGCGGAAGTTATGACCTCTTTTTGACTGTGAATGGTAACTTTCTTATGAAAGGATAAGAGGGAAGGGGTATTTGTATTTAGGACAACTTATCTTTAGTGACTGAAGTGTATAGGAGAATGGAGACTCTGCTTTGAAGATCTTCCAGTGAGATCCTCTGATGACCTTGAATCAGAGATCCTTGAGTGAGGTCCTCTGGTAAACTTGAGTCAGAGACCCTTGAGTGAGATTTCTGATGATTTAGAGTCAGAGACCCTTGTATGAGGTCCTCTGATGAACTTGAATCAGAGACCCTTGTGTGAGGTCCTCTGATAATCTTGAGTCAGAAACTCTTGCGTAAGGTCCTCTGATGATCTGGGATCAGAGTAAATAAGATTGACACGAGATGTATCCTGGTTCAGAGGTGGTGTAATCCTCCTACATCCAGTCCCATCCTCTTTCAGATGGATTTCCACTAAAGCATTCAGCCCAATACAATTAGTGATCGTCTGGCTGTTATCACCAACTTGCTCAGACTTCAAGGTGTTTCACTAAGAGTACACACCACTCCTAGCTACTCAATCCTTTAGGTTTTTCTCAATTGATCCAGTGGGGATCAAAAGGTACTCTATCCTATTCTACCACACTTAAGGACTTAGATGACGCTATCCTTATAAGTGTTTACAACAGTTTCAATATGAAACAAATTTCTAGCCTCCAACTAAAAACTAAACTTTCTGAGTATATTAATGAGGATTTCTGTTCTAGAAGGTTTAGTGAAGCATGAGTCTAAGCAGAGAGCGGAGTTTAATGAACACTTTCTCTTTTGCTGGATATCTTCTTTGTGTAGTATGATTTCTCTGCTTAGTAAACTCAGGAGCTTATTTTTCTTCTCATGCTTATGCCCGAATTTATAGGCATCTCTGGTTGATTAATTTCCTCCGTTGGTTAAGAGGATTTAATCTATGTCGTTGAGGCTTCTTGTACTTTCGTCTTCTTGTGTTGGAGCAGCTTATCTTCAGACGCAATTGGAGCAACTTGCTTTGCAGGAAATGTAAACCCATTCCTTGGTTCTTTTACGCACTATTCACCATCTAGTGGGATTTTGTCTTCACAGGCAATTCTGGAGTGTCTCGTGATTATACAGCTTACCAAGTAAAACTTGTGACTTTGGTCCTTGTGTACAAAATTAATTTGTACTGGTAGGATTTTAAATATCCTCTTTAAGGTAAAGAAGGATTTACCTTATTGCATTTTATATTTCCAGTAAAATTAATTTTGTACATAAGATGTACATGTAAGATTAGTCACAATTTTACTAGTGACAATAATAAATTTGTGTCACAAATAAATATACTGATTGGATTTGAATATCCTTGAAAGGTAGGGATTTACCTTATTGCATTTTATATTTTCAGTATATTTATTTTGTGACATAACTTATACATTCCTAATATTGTCACCTTCCATTTTGGACCATACTTCAGTTCACACACTGATCATTTAATATTGAATAGAAAATCTAAACATCAAGGGAGGATTGCATCATCAAAACTATATTTCATCAAAGTCTGAGGGGCCTAACAGGTACTGAACTTCAACCTCGTTCCCATAGACTCTTGAAATTTCGGCCAAAAACGTGATGTGAATCGTGGGTCTCTATCGGATACAATGGTCACTGGGACCCCATGCAGCCTCACGATCTCATCCGTATACAATTTGGCCAACCTCTCAAGTGGGTAGGTAGTGTTGATAGGCAAGAAGTGTGCACTCTTCGTGAGCCTATCCACAACAACCCAAACTGCATCGTAGTTCCGAATTGTCCGTGGTAAACCTACCACAAAATCCATAGTCACATGTTCCCACTTCCATTCAGGGATGGAGAGTGGTTGTAATAAGCCTGCTGGATGCTGATGTTCTGCCTTAACTTGTTGACAAGTAAGGCATCGACTGATGTACTCGGCTATTTCCCTCTTCATCCCAGACCACCAGTAACTTTCTTTCAAATCACGGTACATTTTCGCGCCCCCCGGGTGCATGGCATAAGCCGATGAATGAGCCTCCTCTAAGATGGACTTTCGGAGCTCATCATCTGACGGTACACACACTCGGTCACGAAATAACAAGAGACCATCGTCTCTTTCCCTGAAATCCTCCACCGGCCCCGCTTGCATGCGTTCCCGGACCTTCATAAGTTCTACGTCAGTCTCTTGACCCTTCTTGATCTCATCAAGTAAGGTCGGTCTCACCTCAAATCGTGCCAATAAGGCACCATCGCTGGATACCTCCAGTTGGGCTCTTAATGCCCTCAAATTAGCTAGCAATGCCCCAGACGAGCTCTTCCTGCTCAAAGCATCTGCCACCACGTTTGCCTTGCCTGGGTGATACTCTATCACTAGATGGTAGTCTTTTATCAACTCCATCCACCGTCTCTGTCTCATGTTTAGCTCTTTTTGAGTAAACACGTATTTCAAGCTCTTGTGATCGGTGTATATGTGACATGTCTCCCCGTATAGATAATGTCTCCATATCTTCAGTGCAAACACCACAGCCCCCAGCTCCAAGTCGTGAGTAGGATAATTCACCTCATGCTTCTTCAACTGTCGTGAAGCATAGGCGATTACCCTCCCATTCTGCATCAGCACGCATCCAAGCCCTTGGATGCTCGCATCGCTATAGACATCGTACCCCACACCCTGTTTGGGTAATGCAAGTACCGGTGCCTCGGTCAAACGCTTCTTTAGTTCCATGAACCCCTCCTCACATTTGTCATCCCATACAAACTTAACTCCTTTACGAGTGAGCTTCGTCAATGGTGATGCCAAAACAGAGAACTTCTCCACGAACTTTCTATAGTAGCCTGCCAGTCCAAGGAAACTACGAATTTCCTTGACGTTCTTTGGTCTCTCCCATTCGGTAATGGCTTCTATCTTCTTATTATCAACAGCAATTCCCGATCCTGAAACCACGTGCCCGAGAAAGCCAATTTCCTTTAGCCAAAATTCACATTTAGAAAATTTGGCATAAAGTTGCTTCTCCCGTAGTGTCTCAAGAACGAGTATCAAGTGCTCTTCATGCTCTTCCTCACTCTTTGAGTAAATCAAAATGTCATCTATGAACACAATCACGAATCGATCCAAGTACTTATGGAATACTCGGTTCATCAAGTCCATGAATGCCGCTGGGGCGTTTGTTAACCCAAACGACATAACAAGGAACTCAAAATGCCCATACCTTGTGCGGAAAGCACTCTTTGGTATGTCGTCTTCCTTAATCTTCAATTGATGGTAACCCGACCTCAAATCGATCTTTGAAAACACGGTTGCCCCTCGTAGTTGATCAAACAAGTCATCAATTCTAGGCAAAGGATACCTATTCTTGATTGTGACCTTGTTCAGTTGACGATAGTCAATACACATTCGAAGTGTCCCATCTTTCTTTTTCACAAAAAGAACTGGTGCTCCCCACGGGGAGTGGCTTGGCCTAATGAAACCATTATCCAAAAGCTCTTGCAATTGGGTTTTCAACTCGTTAAGTTCAGCGGGTGCCATACGGTATGGCGGTATGGAGATTGGTTTGGTGCCGGGCTCGACCTCGATCACGAACTCAATCTCCCTATCGGGTGGAAGTCCCGGTAAGTCTTTAGGAAAGACGTCCCGATACTTGCATACTACCCTAACATCATCAATGCTCGTCTCTTCTTTGGTTTTGTCCACCACATACGCTAGATATGCGTGACATCCCTTCCTCATCATATTCTTAGCCCTCACAGCGGATATGATACAACTATTGGATTTTCCCCTATCCCCCTCGAAGCGTAAGGTTACCCCTTCATTGCCTTCGAGTTCAAGTACTTTCGTGTAACAATCGACCCTAGCATGATGCTTCTCAAGCCAATCCATCCCCAGGATTGCATCGAACTCAATCATACTCAGCGGCACGAAATCACACGACAAGTTTTGGCCCTCCACTTCCACCTCACACGATGGATAGTGGCTATCTCTCTCGATGTCTTCCCCTAGGGGTGTGGATACCAATAGGGTTTGAGCCATCGGTACTAGGGGTGCGTTGAATCCCCCGGCAAATGCCTCACTCACAAATGATCGTTGCGCCCCGGTATCGATGAGGATTCTCGCACATCTCCCATTAATCTTTAGTGTTCCTACATTTATAAGCCATGTAAGATACCTCTCTAACATACCGACCAATCCTACGAAGAACATAATGCGAAATCATGTCCTTAAAGTGGGCAAAATCCCCCAATTAGGGTTGACGTTCGCAGTTGAGATATAAATTGACACCGTCTCACCGTTTTGATCATATCTCTTCACATACTTAACCAAATCGTTCGATTCAAATTCCATCATTTAGACAATGAAAATATCTACAACTTTCATGAAGACAACTTTTTCATTTGACGAACACTTCGAGGTGTACCCGGTCGGGTAACATACTACACCCGATCGGGTATAAGTTCCAGTGGGTTCGGGCAGAATTTTTTTTTTTGACAAACCCGGTCGGGTTTACTACCATACCCGGTCGGGTATGTGTTCCAGAAAGTGTCGGGAAGAAATTTTTGACAAACCCGGTCGGGTATACCACCATACCCGGTCGGGTATGTGTTCCAGAAGGTGTCGGGCAGAAATTTTTGACAAACCCGGTCGGGTATACCACCATACCCGGTCGGGTATGTGTTCCAGAAGGTGTCGGGCAGAAATTTTTGACAAACCCGGTCGGGTATACCACCATACCCGGTCGGGTATGTGTTCCAGAAGGTGTCGGGCAGAAATTTTTGACAAACCCGGTCGGGTATACCACCATACCCGGTCGGGTATGTGTTCCAGTGGACTTATGAGTGCAAAAACTTGGCCTACCCGGTCGGGTTCATTACCAAACCCGATCGGGTATGCGATCCAGAAGGTTTACGAGGGCAAAAAACTCGTCCCACCCGGTAGGGTTTATTGCCCTACCCGGTCGGGTAGTAGCATGGTTTTGCTCTCCTTTCCCATTTCAATCTTACGTCTGCTCCCACCTGGATTCTAGGATTTATAACTTCAATTTCTGGACTAATTAAGGATAAAACACTAGTATACGAGAGGCATTACCTGCAACGGAATCCGGGTTAGCTTGAGCATCCGCCTCCGTCATCACGTAGACCCTAGCTTGAGTCCTTCCTTGATTCACGGACGGCGCGTTGCTTGCGCTTGCTCCCCCTTGCCCCCTGGACGCTTGTGAAGTCCCGGCTTGATTCCGTGTCCCGGTATTACCACTACTTGGCCCTGATGCCCTCGTCCCGCCCAGTTGTGGGCAGCTCATCTTCATGTGACCGGTGCTCCCGCATTGGTAGCATCTAGGAGGGTCACGACATTTCCCCGGGTGGTTCCTCTTGCAATTCTTGCAACGAGTCACCCCCGAGGCTTGTGATTGCCCGCCCGGGCCATGATTTCCCCTAGGTGGCAGTGGGGGTGTCCGAAAAGATCCCCCTCCCCCATGGTTCCCCTTTTTGCTAGGACCTTGATGTCCATGGTTCTCCCACTTCCTCTTCTTCGCCTCTTCGGCGTTTTTCAACTTTCTTTCTTCCCATTCCTTCTCCCCTTTCAATCCCTGCTCAACCACTTGGCTAAAGGTCATGTTAGGCAACTGTGTTGCCCTCTCACGCACCTCCAAGTCTAAGGCATCCCAGAAGTGATTTACCATCCGGTTCTCGTCACAGACATACTCCGGTATGAACTCCGCGAGCTCCCTGAATTTATGTTCAAGTTGCCTCACCGTCATCTTGCCACCTTGGGTCAGGAGGGTATACTCTCTCCTCTTGGCGTTCACCTCAAAATCAGAATAATATTGGGCAAAGAACTCCTGTCGGAAATTCTCCCAAGTCACCGTGTTGCCATACTTTCCCTTGGCTCCGTCCCACCATGTGGATGCCATCCCTTCAAGCAATCTCACCGCCACCCTTAGTTTAAATTCGGGGGTGAGTTGCATATCAAGGGCTGCCTCGTTCAACCTCTTGATCCATTCCGCGGCGACCGAGATGTCGCCTGCTCCGTTGAAGGGTTTGCACCCCAAGTCTCGTGCCTCCTTGAGGTATTTGGAGATCCTTATGATCGGACCTCCATCACCCCGGCCCCCATGTGGTTCAATGTGGGCCCGAGAATCGCCATGGCTTCTTCCTCTTGAAGCCTCACCCGAAATTCGCCCTCCCCGGCGCCTTCGGCGTTCCCTCCTTTCCTCGCGCTCCCGTTGATATTGTTGGAGCAGCGCCTCTATTCTTGCTAGGGAGTCATTCTCCCCCTCTTCATCGCTCACATCATCGTCATCCCCTTCGTAAGGGGTCTCAACCGGCTCGGTTTCCGGTTGGTAAGTCGAGTCCTCATAGGACCAGTAGGTTTCACTTTCTGTGTCAACATGACCGTCACTCACGGTCTGTGATCGGCCTCCACGGCCAGCTCCTCTAGATGCCCTAGAGGTCCTTCGACTGCCCTGTCCAGTCCCCACTGGTACACGGCCCGTCGGGTTTCTCCTAGTAATCCTACCACCACGGTCCATTTCTGAAAGAAATTTGGAAAGAGTCATTAGACTCGTATCAAATGTCAATTGACAGATAGGTACTTAAGACACATTTTGGCTCAAGTCGCCGCCATACCAATTGCTAAGGGTACCATCTTAACAATTAGAGACCTTGCAACCCAAGTACCAAAAGCTTCCCAAGTACAAAACTTCTATGCTCATGGTTTTCAAAATCTTTTTCAAAAAAGAGAATTTTGAGACTTCATTATGAAGTTTATGGACTAAGGCTCTGATACCAACTTAATTGTCACGCCCCGGACCTCCCCGGACACGTCCACAACCCGCCGTACAATACGAATAGTCAACCGCAGTCCAACACATTCATATTATACAAGGCGTCCCGAATATCATTCACACGTAAGCCATCCATAAACAAACATAATAAGTAATCGAATACATAGCGGAAAACATAGTTTGAAAACAAATGCCACACGTGGCTAACATGAGCACGCAGGCTCTATAGTAAAATATCCATGAGCATGTTTATAATTGTTTAAAACTGAATGGAGGAAGCACGAACCAAGTCTTCCCTCCTAGATGATCCCTCGAGCAACGAGCACAGGAAGCAAGCTCTAGCCTCAACCTGAAAAATGGTAGTGGGACGCCCCCGAAGGGGTCAGCACTCTATACGGCTATAAAGTGCTGGTGTGGATGGCATCTAATAGATATACAACAAGTATTTCAAACACAAGACCCTCAAATAGGGTGATAATATAATCTAGGCCGTAACCCCAAGTTACCCCGTTTTAAAATATACTTACTTTATATATAAAGTCAAGTAGTCGGCCCGTAGGCCCAAGGTTTGTTTATCAAACATACCCCAAAATCCCGTGACCCCTAGTCACAACAATACATAGGGTCCAACCCTAACACATATGTTTGCATTCTCGAGTCCAACTCGACTACATCACCATGCACCTTCATTAACATAAGCTAACTACTCCACCGTGCATTTCTTGAGTCCAACTCAACTACATCACCATGCACTACAATCACCTCATCATGTCTACCCAATGCAATTCTATGAGCACGGGCTCAAGTACATCTCCTTACATTGGCATAGACCCCAATTCCTAAGCACTCACTATGCCTAGAATTGTAATATCAATAATCTATTTTGGGACATCCCTACGGACTGCCCAACCATGGTCTTAGCATCACATTACATCAATTTAGTCACTTGCATCACAATCAAGTTCATCAATTACAATCAAATCCTTAGATTCAATTCTTCAACAATTACAACAATCCTTAACTAGTATTTCAATACTATTAAGATTATTCTTATCCATCATATATTCCATTTGAAAAACCCTACATATTTAGAGATATGTAGCAGCAACTTAATCATTCAATGTAATACATAAATAATCATTTATGTATCTACACAATTCACACATGAGTAAAATGACCATTTCGCACAATAGTTCATTTAACTCCATTTTTATCAATACTTTGCCATATCATTTCTCATTTCATTCTTTGGAAAATAGATCAATATTCCATCAATAATTTATCATCATAATCCATGGAAAAACATGATTTTGGCATTTAGGTAATCTCATGCTTAACCTACAAGTTGTAAGCAACTAGATGTCAATCCTCACCTCAAATGAGCTTTAAAACCTTCCTTCTCGATCCAATGACCAAAGCCTCGGCTAAGGAAGATTGGGAACTAGTTCCTTGCTTGAAAATGGGTGCTAAACAGCCTCCTCAAGTTGCTATTTCAAATCCGAATCGTTGATACGAAAACAGCCCCTAGAACGGGTGTTTTCCGGCTAACTCGATTCTTTAGAAGAGTAGATCCGTCTCTGCGAGGTTGTGTTTTGCTCGGACGATTTGGAAGCCTTCCACTACTCCGATTGATGCAAACCAGCCCTTCACAGATTCCTCGTCTTGAGAGCTTTCTTTGGGTATCTCACACGCCTTAATTGGATTGGTATAACTCGAGATATCAACCAAACAGTCTCAGCACTCTCACAGCTCGAGTTTACAGACCACCACTCACTTCAGCTCGATTCTGGTAAGATAAGCTCTCTCTCCTCGAACAAAGACCACTCAATTGAGATACTAGACTTCAAAGGCTATCCAAGGACACCTTATACACCTCATTTGGTCGAGTACAACTCCCATAATGAGTGGAGACAACCAGCACACAATTTTGTGCGAAAATAGGGATGGTGGCCCAACATTTGATTCCTATCAAGTCTTGTGCAGCTCCTCTCCATGGTGGTCGGCCAAGGTAAGTTTCCTAACCCATTTTTATTTGTCTTGCAGGTACTAATATCATGTGGAGTGGTTCCCAATTGATCCCAATCATTTTGGGATCCAAACTATCTACCAATACTTCCAAAAATGGGGAAAATGGGTCCTATTGTTTTATCTTTGTCAAAAGATGTCTTTTTGTACTCATCCTAATTTATTTAGAACAAGTCAACTTCCTAAATCACATTATTGATCTCCAATATGTGTAGGATCATCCCAATTATTTACAAGATGGACATTGTAGAAGGAAAATCCTACTCCCATTATTTAGCCCAATAATGCCAAAGATGGGGTTATAGGCATTTGTATTCTTCTTTAATCATTCTATCACTTATTTGACATTTGTCATACATTTTATTGGGCTACTAGCCGTGTGGGTCACTCCCGAGTGGGTCTAGAACGCCATTCTCGAATACTTGCTATTTTTAGCAGGTTGAGCCCAAAATAATATCTGGGCCGCCCGCCCTTCCTCGACTTGTCTTGAAACGTTATGTATCACTATATAGATAATGTTAGGCTCGTTTATTTATTAATAAGGCCTAAATGAGTATTCACAAGCCCGACACTAATATGCGAGTTCGGACGGTATAATAATCGATCATTAATTACGTAAAACATTAATCGTTTTACAAATGTTTGGGAACCAGAAATCCAATACATAAACTTTGAATTTTAAATCAAATTTTCAAGGACGTTCGGGAGCGGTGTCACACTACTTCCCGTTCGTCTTCTGACCCTTTGTTATTTCTTGCAGGTTCACCACCCGATAGAGACCAGATGAATCATGCCGAGTGTCTGAAGACGAGAAAGGCCAAGGCGGCCGCTGCTAAAGCCGCACTGGCGAAAGCCAAGAATGCCCCCGCCTCGGAGTCCAACTCCTCGGCTTCTGATGCTGCCCGGCGAACTGCCGAGGGGGAGCAACACCTGATTGCCACTATGCTGGCTCAGGGTTCTGGGGCCCCTGCTCTCGAAGCCGCCCTCCCGCCGCCGGTCGTCCCCACGAAGACGGCTCCTCAGAAGGGGACAGAGAAGGTCCCCGAAAAGAAACAGAAGCGGGGTCGGGAGGTAGGCTCCACTGGCCCCCTGCTTGAAGATGCCGGGTCCCTGCCCTTGAGCCGCCCGGCGGAAGAACTCTGGAGGGAGATGGCCCTCAAGGCCGGTCTCGAGCTGCCCCGCCGTTCGTCGTCTGAGGCGACAAGCGCTGCCCTGGCAGCCGCTCTTCAGGTAATTTCTCCTTGCTAGGCCTGAGTATACATATTTTTTCCTTGGCGTTCATCCTCTGATCCTTATCTTTTCTCCTGTCATCCAGTCTGGGCTCCTCATCCTCCAAGCTGAAGCTGCCCGGGAAGCCGACCTGAAGGAGGCCAAGGCTAAAGCCGACGCGGCCATTGCTGCGGCTCGGGAGGCCGCTCGTCGAGCGGAGGCGGAGGCGGCTGCCAAGGAGAAGGAGATTGCCGCCCTGCGGGCAGAGTCCCGCCAGCAGCTGGCCAGCCTTGAGAAAGCTGGCTTCAAGCTTGTCCCGGTGCACCCTACTGCAAAGGATGCCAGTCCGGAGTGGCTGGTCGATACCTCCGGCTATCGGAACACCGGGGAGTTCATGGATTCCGCCAAGGATTACTGCGCCGGAGCCTTCGGTGACGTTTTCTCTGCGGTGCTGGAGAAGATCCCACCCCGGCAGCGTCTGGCGAGCGGGGTTCGGATTCTGGAGAGCTCCCCCTTGTCTCACAAGTTCCTCTACGAGGTCGGCGACAGCTCCTTCGCCGCTGGTTATAACGAGGGGGTCAAGGCCACCCTTCCCATCTTCTCAAGGCTGCAGGGGGCCGACTTCGAGCTTGCTGCCAATACGGATGATGATCTGCTGCTCCAAGCCTTGGGGAAGTTGGGGAGAGACCAACGGCGGGAGGAAGCCAAGGCTAGAGGGGAAATCCCGGAACCCCCGTCCCCCGAGCCCGAGGAGGAGGAGGAGGAGCTGAACCAGGGTGGCAGCCGACCGGAATCCCCCTTCTTTGTATGATGTAATTTGTATTTTTTCCATTCTAACTTTTGTAATGTCCGGCCATTAGAGCCGAAGAATATACATCTTTTTGCCCATAATTGCTCCATGTTCATGATTTCCACTTGTTATTTTCCTTCCTTTTGTCCTTCATTGTATGGAAAACCCCTTCGGCGGCCCGATACGCCTTGTAGCAAGGTCAGAGTTCGAGAGGACGTTCGTATCCGTCCTCTATTTGCTCCCAGGCAAAGGTGTCCCGAAGTCAGTCCTCCGTACGTACTCAAAGCGTTCTGTCAATGGAGCGACGCTCGTCGGCGGTTTACGGTGCATGCTCGGAGTGTAGATATAGGGACGTATTTCCCAGCACCAGCACTTGATAACGATGTCCGTCCGTCGTCGCGTGGTATGAACATTCAAACCATGCGTGGGACGTTCGTCTGTTCTGCGCGTTTATCTGGCATGAAGTGTGGAAAGGCGACGTTCATCCTCTGTGCATCGTTGATATAATGGACGTGATTTTCACTTCATCCTTTTGTGCCCATCGTTTGTAGTATAAGGAGTCCCTCCGGTGCCTCGACACATCTTTACCGCCTACGCGGTCTCTGGACAGTGGGAAGACGTTCGTCGGCAATTGACTTGTCAGTACGCGTTTCGAGTATGGACATATGGGCGTACTTCCCTGGAATAGCGCTTGGTGACGACGTTCGTCCACATTTGCGTGACATGAAAAACTGGTGTACCGCAAGAGGGACGTCGCCAGTTGGTGCGTGTGCTCTCATCAGCCGCCGACGCTAAGGTCAGCCGGGGAGTTAAGGAAGCAAGGGAAAGGCGAATGTCTTCAAATTCCTCCGAGCCGGTGACCCCTCCTCAAGGGACGTTCGTGGCACGGACCCGGATGTCTTGTGTTGGTTATGCGGCGACAAAATCGAGACGCCTTAAATATCGTGGTAGGTACCGGTACCCAGGCGCCACGTGTCCTGTTTCGGTTGGGGCAATTCCGCGGTGTTGCCTATAAATACTCAGTACCCAAGTGATCCACTCACACTTCTCCTTACGCTGCACAATTGCCTTCTCTCTCTAGACTTCTCTTTTGATCGTATCGGAAATCTCGAACCCCAAGGTACCGTTCGTTGTCATGTCTTCCGAAAGTCGCTTTGATGACGGGTGTTCTTCCGGTGACGACCTGGAGTATTATGAGCGGGGAATGCCACCCCGGCCTCCCCGTTATAGTCTCAACTTCTCGTGCGTCCGGCGTCAAGTTCAACGCCTGACGAACGCCGACAAGAGACTGATCAGTCAATGGTTTTATCCCCCAAGGACCTACGACGATCGGCGTCTACGAAATCCCATGCGTCATCTGCCCGGCTATGTGGTGGTCCACCTAGATTCGGTGATAGCCGGGCTGAATTTCCCTTTGCACAGCTTCCACTTGGAACTCTTCAGGGCCCTCGAGATTGTGCCCGCGCAGCTCGTCCCTGCCGCTTATAGGATAATCGCTGGCTTCATCATTAGATGCCACAGCGTCGGTGTGACCCCCACCGTGGACCTGCTGCACCACTTCTTCCGTCTGTCCACCTTCGGACGTACGGGGTATTTGACCCTGATCGCCCGTCCGTCCATGGTTCTCTTCTCGAACAACGCTGGGAACCCAGACGGTTGGGAAGAGCGCTTCTTCCTGGCCGGAGTAGGCTCACCGATGCCATTTTCTGATCGGTGGAATGCCTACCCCGTGAAGACGATTCCGCCGCCCATGACGGACGAGGAGCTTGGGTATGCCAAACGCATAGCCGGACTTGGCATCCAGAACCTCCGGTTGCTGGTGGCCGAGCCCTTTAAAGCTCAGGCTGGATTAGGTGCGTCCGTTTGTACTTGCATTGTTTTAACCTCTCTTTGCTGTTATGGTTCTGAACATCTTGATTCCCTTCATGCAGGAGTCTTTCCACCCACGTCCACCATGCGCCGAGATAATACCGCCTCGTCTGTCGCCGGTCGTGGACATAAGGGGCATGACAAGCCCGGGAAGCCGCTCGTCCCCAAGGTCGAAACTCGGGTGACCAGGGCCCGGACTGAGGATGATTTGGGAGCCGGCGCCTCCAAGAAACCGCGCGTCGAGGGCACTGCCTCCAAGGCTATCATAGTGGCCGATGACTCTGATGGGGAACCCGGGAGTCCCCTCAAGCGGAAACCTGTTCCTCGGATCAAGTCCCGTCCTTCTCCCCCACGAACTTCTGATGTCCGTCGTCTTCGGGATGATGATGCCCAGACGGCCAAGGATTCTGACGATGCTCGTCCCCCTTCGCCCCCGGAAGCCAATGGGTCCTCCCTTGGTTTGATTGAATTTTCCGGGGTTGGCCCGCGCAAGGAGTCAATGATGCTCTTTGGTCAAACAGCATCCTCTATATGGTGCGGCCTGAATCTCAAGGTCCCCCAGGATTTTGCCGCTCAGGAGGCACCCGAAGACCTTCTGGAGTGTGGCCAGAGCACTTTGGACAAGGCCGGGCTCTACTTCCACAGGGCCCGGATGGCCTTCGAGCACCAAGGCAGGGAAATGGCCAGGGTGCGGGCCGAAAGCGACGCCCTTCTGAGGAGTGCAAAAGGCAGGGCTGGCACTCTTCAAGGGAAAGCCGATGCCTACGATAAGCTCGTCTTGGAGAATGCCTCTCAGAAGGAGCTCCTCAAGAAGCAGGAGGCCGAGCTCGTGGATCTTCGCAGCCGGATGTGGGCCGTAGAGCAGGCCAAGGTGGAACTCCGCCAGACGGGCGTGGATAATCACGTCCCTATTTATGAGGCCGATGTTGCCAAAATCAAGGAGTCTGGTTCCATTGCCTTTCAGAAATCCAAGGCTTATACTGGCGCCATCCACACCATGGCTATGAAGTTCCTCCCGCGGCTCGTTGGCGAGTTCCTGGCCACCTGCCCGGATGCCTATCAGGATGGGGTAAAATTGCTCCAGGCCACCCCCACCGGACGTCGTTTCCTTGACGATCTCGCCGATGACACCTACCGCAAAGGTATGGTTGGGCTAGTGGCGGAGAATCTCCCGACGTTTGAGCGTCACTTTGGGGCTCCCTTTGATCCGGAGGCGGCTGGTTTCGACGTCTTGATGGCAGACGCTCATGCAGGGGCCCTTGAGCTGCTGAAGGAGCAGGAGGAAGCCGCAGCTAGTGACAAATCCAAGCAGGCCCCTTCCCAAGCTCCAGCTCCGGACGCCGATCTGCCGTGATTCTCTGCTCATCATCTTGTACTTGTATAATTTTTCATTTTTGCATTGTACTCTCATACATTGTAATTTTCCGGCCAATAGTGCCGAGGAATAAAAATCATTCTTTGCTCCATGCTCGTCTGGCATTTTTTTTTTTTTTTTTTTTTTTTTTGGAGTCTTTTGGTCTTCGTTCGTCCTTGGTCCTTGGTCCTACCGGCGTCCCTACATCGAGGAGACGTTCGGTATCCGCAGACGTCGCAAGGAAGAACAGGTTTATCTACATCGAGATTCCCCCCTTCTTCGTTCGTCCGTGGCCCTTTTAGTCTTACCGGCGTCTCTTGCTTCGAAGAAGACGTTCGGTACCCAAGGGACTCGCAGGGACGAACAGGTTTACCCTCACGGGTTCCCGTCTTCGTTATCCCACGTCCATCGATCCATGGTCATTTGTGGGATAAACAGGTTTATCTTGGCAGGCTCCCTTGGTTCGTCTAGCCCCCTCCACGTCTCTACTAACCTCTTCATCGAGAGGCGTTCGCCTTCGGCGGTGGGGGAAGATCTGGCACACCCGGGCAAGATTCCCTTCCGTGTAGGAGCTTCTCTCCTCTTCTCCCCATTTTTTTTTTTTTTTTTTTTTTTTTTTTTTTTTTTAAGGAGGTGATCTTCGTTCGTCCTTGGTCCTTGGTCCTACCGGCGTCCCTACTTCGAGGAGACGTTTGGTATCCGCAGACATCACAAGGAGGAACAGGTGTATCTGCATCGAGATTCCCTAGTGCTTCGTTCGCCCTTGGTCCTTGGTCCTACCGGCGTCCCTACTTCGAGGAGACGTTCGGTATCCGCAGACATCACAAGGAGGAACAGGTGTATCTGCATCGAGATTCCCTAGTGCTTCGTTCTTCCTTGGTCCTTGGTCCTACCGGCGTCCCTACTTCGAGGAGACGTTTGGTATCCGCAGACATCACAAGGAGGAACAGGTGTATCTGCATCGAGATTCCCTTCTTTAGCGGTCGTTGGCAGAACGGAAATGATGTAAAAAACAGGGGGCCTTTATTATTGACGACGTCCGGTCATTTTACATGGGAGTGGAAACATAACAAGGACATCAGCCTCTAACTATTGATAGAACTTTTTCAGGTGTTCAACGTTCCACATCCCGGCATGGTTCCCCTCCAGGGTATGGAGGAGGAACGTCCCCTGGTTGTATCTTCTGATGACCCGGTAAGGTCCCTCCCAGTTCTTCGCCATTTTGCCGCCTTCGAGCGGCTTGCTCTTCTCTCTTTTCCTGAGTACGAGGTCCCCGGCCTCTATTTCGCGGAATTTCACAGCCTTGTTGAAGTATCTCTGGGTGGCCCTGTGATACTCTTCCATGCGTCGAGCCGCCAGGTCCCTCCGTTCCTCAATGAAATGGAGCTCCGCTCGTAGGTTGGTCTCGTTGTCCTCCGGCTGGAAGTGCTTGGTGCGGTGTGTAGGTACCAATACTTCCGACGGTACCTTAGCTTGGAAACCGTAAGCTAAGGCGAAAGGGGTCTCGCCAGTTGCCGTTCTGGGCGTTGTTCTATATGTCCACAAGACATAATTCAGCTGTTCCGGCCAGGTGGAGGCGTAGTCCTCTAACTTCTTCTTGATTCCATCCATGATGGTCCGGTTCATGTTCTCCACTTGGCCGTTGGCCTGCGGGTAGGCCACCGAGGCCTTAGAGTGCCTGATGCCCCACTTTGCCAAGTATGCCTCAAAGCCTCTGCCGATGAACTGCCGGCCGTTGTCAGTGATGATCTGCTCTGGGATTCCGAAGCGGCAAATGATGTTCTGCCAGACGAACTTCTGGCACTGGAATTCAGTGATGGAGGCCAATGGCTCGGCCTCGACCCACTTCGTGAAATAATCAACCGCCACGATGACGAACTTCCTTCCACCAGCAGCCGTTGGCAGAGGGCCCAGCAGGTCTATTCCCCACCTGGCAAAGGGTAGTGCGATGGTCATCGGGGTGTAGAAACTTGCTGGGCGGCCAGGGACAGGTGCATACTGCTGGCATACTGCGCACTTCCGGGTATGATTGAAACAATCTTGCTGTATGGTCGGCCAGTAGTAGCCTTGCAGGATGATTTTTCTGGCCAAGGTCCGGGGGCCCTGGTGGCTGGAGCAGATCCCTTCATGTATTTCCTCGATCACCGCCGCTGCCAGGCTCGGCGGGAGGCATCGGAGGTAGGGTCCGCCGAACGTCTTCTTGTAGAGCTGCCCGTCAATAAGTTCAAAGTTAGGGGCACGCCTCTTTACCCATGCGGCTCTTCCTGTACTGCCATCATCCTCGGGCTCAGGGAGTGTTCCATCTCTGAGGTAATCTGCTATCTCCTTCGCCCAGTTAGGTTCGGCCACGGAGATAACCTCCACCTGGATGACGTCCGTTGCCGGTACTGGGAACACCTCCTGCCTAACGAAGCCTCTAATGTGTCGGGGGATGCCTGAGGCCGGATCATCGGTTGGGGGGTTGCTTAGTTTCGACAGTATGTCCGCCTCTGCATTCTCCACCCGCGATACCTGCTCAAGCACCACCTGCTCAAATTGTGCGGTCTGTTCCTCCGCCAGCTCTTTGTAGACCTTCATTCTCTCTTCCCTGGTTTCTGCCGTGCCGTTCATCTGGGTTACCACCAGCTGGCTGTCCATTCTCACCTTCAGACGAGCTGCTCCGAGGGCTTTCGCGCATTTCAGACCTGCGATAAGCGCCTCGTATTCAGCCTCGTTGTTGGTGACCTTGAACTCGAATTTCATAGAGTAGTAGGCCTTGAAACCTTCGGGGGAAGTGATCACCGCTCCCCCGCCACAGCCCCGCGCACTCGAGGCCCCATCGGTGTACATCTCCCACCAATTGTCGAAGTCGTTGCTGTCATGGGTTTCGTCCTCGGTGCGCGCGGTGCATTCTGCAATGAAGTCCGCCAGTGCCTGTCCCTTGATCGTCGGCCTTGGTTTGAACTCCACGTCATACTGGCCGATCATCAGGGACCACTTGGTTATCCTCCCGCTCGCCATTGGATTTCTGAGGATGGTGGCGAGGGGTTGCGTTGTGTAGACGGTCACCGGGTGTGCCTGAAAATACGGCGCCAGGCGCTTGATGGATGCAATCAAGGCAAGGATCGTCTTTTCCATCAGTGTGTATCTCGTCTCGGGGCCGTTCAGCGCCTTACTCACGAAGTATATTGGCCGCTGGACGCCTTCAGATTCCTTTAGCAGCACAGCGCTCACAGCTAGGTCGGCTACCGCCAGATACATGTACAATCTCTCCCCGGGATCCGCTTTGGTGAGGACGAGCGGAGAAGAGAGATATACCTTGAAATCTTCGAAGGCAGCCTGGCATTCCGGGGTCCATTCAAAGGGACTGGCTTTTTTCATGATCTGGAAAAAAGGGATCGCCTTATCAGCCAGCTTGGATAAGAATCTGCTTAGGGCCGCTAGACGCCCGGTGAGACGCTGCACATCTTTCAGGTTCTTCGGGGCCTCCATGTCCATAATTGCCTTCACCTTTTCCGGGTTAGGCTCGATCCCCCGCCCGCTCATCATGTAGCCGAGGAATTTGCCGCCCCGGACGGCGAAGGCACATTTCTTCGGATTGAGCCTCATGCTGGCCTTCTCCATGATGTCGAAGACCCTCTCCATGTCCTGGACATGGTCCTCCTTTCTCTTGCTCTTGATCAGGATGTCATCCACGTAAGCTTCCATTGTCTTCCCGAGTACATCTTTGAATAACATCCCAATCATCCTCTGGAAGGTAGCCATGGCGTTCCTCAGGCCGAACGGCATGACGATGTAGCAATACACGCCGTCCGCTGTAACGAACGCCGTTTTTTCGGCATCATCGGGGTGCATGAACACCTGATGGTAGCCCCTGAATGCATCCATGAAGCTGAGCAGCTCGCAGCCTGCCGTCTCATCCACCAGCAAGTCGATCCTCGGAACAGGGTAAGGATCCATCGGACAAGCTTTGTTCAGGTCCGAGTAATCGACGCACATCCGCCAAGTGTCGCCCTTCGGGGCTAGTACCACGTTGGCCAGCCACTCCACGTGGATGACCGGCCGGATGTGTTTAATGCTGAGGAGGGTTGCCGTCTCCTTCCTGATGAAATCGCGTCGGTCGGCCGCCATATACCTTTTCTTCTGCTGTACAGGCTTGGCATCCGGCCGCACGGCGAGTCTATGGCATATGAGGTTGGGGTCGATGCCCGGCATGTCCTCTGGCCCTCTGGCGAATAAGACCCTGAACCTTCGGAGGACGGCTATGACCCCCGCCCTGACTTCTGGCTCTAGATCTGCACCGATGGACACCCTCCTGTCCGTCGGGTCATCGAGCTCGATTTCTTCCAGCAGAGTTGCTGGTTCCAGATGAGCGTCCAAGTCGGCCTGTTTGGCCCTCTCGGAGATGCTGTTGACCCGAGCCTCCCGCTCGTTGAGCTTTTCCATGGCCTTCGTGTAGCAGGCCCTGGCCATATGTGGGTCCGTACGTGCTACCCCCACCCCAGTGTCGGTGGGGAATTTGAGGCATGAGTGCCGTACGGAGCATATGGCCCCCAAGTCTTCCAAGCTGGGCCGGCCCAAAATGGCGTTGTGGGCGCATTTCAGGCGGACCACGACGAACGTCATGCTGATCCGGGCCGTATGAGGGCCGTCGCCGATCTCTACCGGCAAGGCGATGGTGCCCTCGGCGTCAATGCAGTCCCCGGTGAAGCCGGACAGCGGGGTGCGCAGAGGGTGCAGCATGTCCTTCCTGAGCTTCATTCCTTCGAAAGCCTCCCAGTAGAGGATGTTCACACTGCTCCCAGTATCAACAAGGACGCGGCGGACGATGGCATCATTCACATCCATGCTGATCACCAGCTCGTCTCTGTGCGGCGCCGGTGACATTGGCAGATCAGCGGGGCCGAAGGTAATTGCCTCGGTCTTATTGCGCTTGGTGGGGGGTGCTGATACGGAACCCACATAGAGTGATCTCTCAAATTTTTTCCGCTCGGCGGGTGTATCTCCTGTCTCAGCGCCCCCGAAGATCACCTTGATCTCCAACTTCTTCTTCTTGCCCTTTGGGCCAAGGGATCCCTCCGGACGTTTATCTGCACTCCGATAATCCACGTCCTGAGGTTCTGCTTCGCGCCGGTCGTCGCGGCGCCATGTCTTGTGCCTTGGGTTCGGCTTCTGCTGACTGTTTTTGTTCAGCAGCTGGGTGAACTCGCCCAAGTACCCCTGACGTATCAGCTCGTCGATCGCTTTCTTTAATTGGCTGCAGTTGTCCGTCAGGTGGCCGACCCTCTGATGGTATTCACAGTAAGCCGATTGGTCAAGCCCCATATACTTCTTCATATCTTGGGGTTCCGTCAGGAGGCCCTTGTCCTTGATGGCCTCGAAGATTTGGCTCACTGGATAGGCCAAAGGTATATAGCGGTCGTCTGGCCGCGTCTGACTGTCTCCGGACGGAGCCTTCCAAGGGACCATCGCCCCGTCCACCCTCTTCTTTTTGCTTGGGGGAGAGGGCCCGGGTCCTGGTTTAGGTCCGAGCCTGTCCGCCATCTTCCTAGGCTGGGCCGCGGGAACTCCGTCCCGCTGCCTGATCTCCTCCTCAATGGAGGCATACTTTTGTGCCCGGGCCAAAACCTCGATGTAGTTGGTGCCGGGATTCCTCCTTAGGTCCCGATACAGATCCCCTGTGGCCAGCGCACTGGTGAACATGTTGGTGGCCAGACGTTCGTCCAGATCGTCGACCTGCAGTACCTCGTCCCTCCACCTCACCAGGAACCTAGCCAGCGGTTCGTCCCGCCCTTGCTTGATGTGGGCGAGTGCCGTGACATCCTTCCTGGGGGTGGTGCTGGCAGCAAACTGTGCCATGAACTGCCGGGAAAGCTGTTCATATGAGTCAATGGTGCCCGGCCTCAACTGGCCGAACCATTCCTGAGCTGGCCCCCTGAGGGTGCTGAAGAACAATCTGCAGATGGCCTCGTCCGATGCTCCCAGCATGGACAGGTTCCCTTGGTAGCTTATCAGATGGGCCTTAGGATCACCAGCCCCATTATACACCAAGTTCCCCGGGGGCCTGCAGTCCCGGGGGATCTCGACGCTCATCACCCGTGGAGTGAAAGGTGATGTGAGAGAGAAGGAGGGTGTGGCCGAGCCGGCGTCCGCCCGCCTGTTCATCTCGGCTATCTGCCTCTCCATGGCTTCCAGCCGTGCGTCCTGTGCGGCCCTTCCGGGGGACACAGGGGGCGCGGCTTCGGGGGTGGCATTCTGCTGAGCGGCCACAACATCGTGCGGCCGCCTGAAGATCTGCGCACCTCGCCGTTGGAAACGTCGTCCAACGGTGTTGACCCTTGGGGTCTCGTCTCCCCGCGGAATCTGGCGAGGAATCGATGGCGTGAGAGCCCTGGATGCAGCGATGCTAACCCTGGTCCGCCCTCCCGTTTCACGGGAGCCTGAACCCCCACCTAGCCGCTCGTGGACTGAGGGCCGGTGGTCACTGGATCCCGTCGTATCATCGTACGACTGCATGCGGCGTATGGGAGAGAGGGGCGTTCGCTGAGTGCTTGCAGAGTACACCTGCTCTCGGGCCTCCCGCTCGTCCGCCATGCGACGCATGGTGTCTGCGAGTTCACGCATGAGGCGGGGATCCTGCCTGGCCTCCAGGGGAATGAGGTCAGTGATACCCCCGTTTCCCCCTGAAGTCCATATTGTTGCGGATAGTTCCGAGTTCTGGCCGCGATTCCGCCGGCTCGACTCCAGACGCTCGGAGAGATCACGCTGGGTGTTGCTTCCTGACATCGTGTTTGCAGTAGGTAGACTTAGTAGCTGTTTGGGAGAGTTTCTGGAAACTTTTCGCTCAGTTTCCCACAGACGGCGCCAGTGTTGAGGTTTATTCCTTCAACCCGTGGACCCAACACGTAAGCCCAAGGGTTTCGAGTGGAGTGAGTGTATGGTTATCTAGCCCAACAACTATTAGATGAATCAGGAAACAAGAGTAATAGCAGGCAATGTAAATAGGTATTATTAACTTCGTAATAACTCCCCTAAGTACAATCTACTTGCTAACAAAGGCACGTCGGCCGTTCGTCTTACAAGGCAGTTAGAAATGCTGCGAGTAAGAATGCTGAAGCTAGTATGCTAAGAATAGAAAGTTGCCAACCCTTTACAATGGAATAAATGCTTCTATTTATACCCGCCAATGGGCAGGTGGCTGTAGTGACGTGGCAGCCTGTGGACCGCTGGTGTCCCAACTACCAAATCTTTAGCATTAAATGCACTTCCCGCCAGAATCTAGGTTTCCCGCCGGATTAGTGGGGACGTTCGTCCACCGGGAAGTGAGTTGGATTGCTCCAAGGGACCCTTGGGAGATATCGGCTGTTCGTCTCCTGGCCTTGATGGATACTCACCATGTGGACTGGGTTTCCCCCGATGACTGCAGGCTTGCTCTGTGGACGTTCGTCGCCATCCCTGGTGGCCCGTGGTTCTGCTCCTTGTCCCTGCATAGACGCTCGTCGGGATGAGCTGCTGGGCCTGAGTCCTCCAACACCAGACGTTCGTCCATCCTCAGGGAACATGGGCCTGTGGGCTGGCCTAGTGTCCTAACTGGACGTTCGTCTGGCAAGATGGGTTAGTGGGCCGGACCTCGGCTTGGGCCCTTAACCCAACACAAGTCCCCCACTTCTGATGTTCTGAGCATGCGCAGGACATAAGGAAGTATGAACCTCCCCGGAGTAGACGTCCGTATCTTGGCAACTTTCTATTCTTAGCATACTAGCTTCAGCATTCTTACTCGCAGCATTTCTAACTGCCTTGTAAGACGAACGGCCGACGTGCCTTTGTTAGCAAGTAGATTGTACTTAGGGGAGTTATTACGAAGTTAATAATACCTATTTACATTGCCTGCTATTACTCTTGTTTCCTGATTCATCTAATAGTTGTTGGGCTAGATAACCATACACTCACTCCACTCGAAACCCTTGGGCTTACGTGTTGGGTCCACGGGTTGAAGGAATAAACCTCAACAAACCTAATCTAAACAAATTACAAGAATTTAACAAACTAAACTATTACACCGAAAGTGTGTAATTTCCGAGATATTAAACAACCAAAACTAGCTAAAAACGTAAACATACATACGGAAATTACAAGTGTATCATTCTCCCCGACTCTACTCCAGGGACCCAAGCATCCTTCCAATTCCAAATCTCTTTACCGTTTCCCACACTTCTCCGGGCTCTAGCGCGCACAACCTCTTGACCCGCCAAAATACTACGCCAAACATAAGATGGATTACTCCCTAATGCCACTTCTGCAAAATGAACTCCGAGGGTAGTATTTGGCCTTAAGCACCCTTCCAACTAGTGAATTTGGCTCTGTAAGTAGTTTCCACCCTTGCTTTCCCAGCATTGATATGTTAAATTCTTTTAATCTTTTAAATCTCAGCCCTCCTAGAGATTTTGGCAAACACATTTTCCTCCAATCTGTCCATCTAACACCCTTTCTAGTTGACGGAGTATATGGCCCAGGAACCCCCGACCCACAGACTCCTGCTACTCTAACACAGGCCCAACAGGCCCAAGGAGCGCATGAGGCCCAAAACACTGCGGCCCAAGCTCAAAGGAGCCCATGATCCACCGGGGGAGCCTTCAGCACTATAGCCGAGGGCTCCAAAACTCACAGGGTAGCCAGATTCGAGCATACGAAGCTACCGGGAGTAAATGAGAGAATTTGGGAGCCCTCGGCAGCACCATGCCCTCGGCTCACTAGTAGAAAACTGCTCTATAGTGACACAAATATAGTGTCATTGAAAGTTTTAATGACACTAAGAAAGTGTCAACGAAAAGTGGGAGTTGCGACACTAAATTTAGTGTCACGAGTAAGTGTCATCAAATTATGACACTATAATATCATTAGATTTTAAGATACAATTGTATCATAAAACTCTTTGACGCATTGGTATCATAGAAATGTATGATGCTATGGTATCACATAAATATATATAGATAGTAACAAATTTATATGATCCCTCACAAACGTTATTAAATTAATAGCCAATCGATAACTAAAACATCAAGCTTTTATTAATATATCAAATTGTCACAAAAAAAGTGATCAAACATACATGAGTCATAGGGGCATACCCCGAAGCGAAGGAATTAATAAAATACAAGTAAAAATAAACTGAAAGGTGCCGAAAACAATCTATAAAACACAAAAAGGACAAAACTCTAACGACATGACCTATATAATCCCTAACTATAAGAGCCAATTCAACTGATTAATAACTGGTTGGAGAACATGACTTGCGCACATGATGAGCTGTCACACAGAAGACATTTGTTTGCGCCAAGAAATTTCAACTAGAATATCAATTCTCCAGAATAGGATCAAACACCTCACCCAATTGTCTCTATTCTTCCTCATAAAACAAGAAATATGAAAATCCAGTTAGAATCCACATTTTTGTACTCTTATAAGGAAGTTTTTATAAGAACTTAACCGAAGATATGTTTTTGAAAGAGCACTTCACCACAAGAGCTGGCTGTAGGGTACACTTTTATCCAATAAGAGTAGTCGGCTACATTTCCTACAAATAGATGATTTCAATATCCATCTAAAAGTATAAAATGGAGAGTTCAAGGGGATGATAAGTGATAACTCACTTGCAAAGTTTCTTGAACAAAGACTGGTAACTGTACATCTACAATTGCAATGGAACAAAACCAAAATAAAATAAAATAAAACAATTGGGAAGTATCATTTTTACAAGCTTTGAATTGTGATAGGCTCAAAAATAGTGCAAAGATTTAGAAATTAGGTAGTGAAAGAAGGAAGGAAGCATACCAGCAATGAACATAGCCATTTCTTCATTCACTCATGTGGAATGATACAAAGCAAATCAACATGCATGCTCCTGCAATGGAAAAATAGAATGGTAGTTTATTTATGAAAAATGTTTCACTCGTCATAGTCCGCATGTCAAAAAATGTTAACAGTCTTTCACACTTACGAAAATACGAGTATACAAATGAGTTGGGTGCAATTTTTCACCCAAAAAAGAATATCCCTAAAAGAATCATAAAACACACATGAGAAAACAAGTAAGAGTTCAATTTCTCCAGTTAAAAGTTTAACTTTGTTAATTTTGAATGTTAGAGATAAACAAATTGGCTATGATTTAAAAAAAATCTAAAAAAGAAAAAAATATAATGTCACTCTTTCTGATCATTCTAAGAAAATATTTAGATTACTCTTTGAAGGATATGTATAGTAAGTTACTTGCACCTAGCTAATCCATGAGTACTAGTACCACACTACCACTCATTGTGAGAGTCGTGCAAAGATAGTGCATTAGCTCTTCTATAACATGCTCTCAGGATTACCTATTGGTGGGCAGTGTTCTTAGCCACAATCTGCCAACAGAATTTTATAACTATGGATAAATTACAAACATTATAGTCATTAATACGAAGTAAGTAGACAAAAGAGCATGCTTCCACTTTCAACTCACATGTAGCTAAATTCATAAGGGGGAGAAGAATTTGGATTAATGTGGGGATCCTTAACAGTGGACTTTCTCTGCATTCCACAAGACAATTGTCAATTTCATTTGCATCTTTGCAATTGGTTTGTCAACCTCACAGTAAAATTAGTATCACACAACTAGAAACAAACTTATTAACTGATCAATACTCAAAACTAGCTTCAACAGCAACGATATTGAAAAGATACCAGTATAGAGTAAAAGATATTAAGGAATCACTTAAAGCATGGCACCTAAATAGCATGTTAAATTACTTGGCATAGAATAAGTAGTATGAGTTATTTTTAAACTTCTCATAGACATGGAATTTGAAATTAACTACACAAAATATTACTCACTAACAATAACTATGCTAAGTAGGAAAAGTGACTAATATATTTTAAAAACGAGGAAAACTAAGAAGAGCTACCGCTTAGGATTTTTCACAAACACCTTGAAGGCGTCACTCTAAGAATCCCCCTGTCAATGTTCTCAATGCCATTTTCTTATTAATTCTCATGCATAGCACAACATTTGCAATAATGTAACACCATTACAAGTCCATGAACTATGAAGAAGTTCAAAAGGGATTAGAAGTTCTACTCGCTAAGAGCTGTGAATTGAAGAAGTATCTTTATTCAAACAAGATTCATGAATCGTGGTTATACCGAGCTTCCATTTTTGTAGCAGGTTGGTTAGGTCTGAATCGATGTTGAATATCAGGGATTAAATCTGACCACATTCCTGTCTGAAAATTAACACCCACCTTCTAAATTGTTATTTAAACACTCTGGGTTGAAACATATATTCTTAGAACAGTGAAATTACAAAAAAAAAACAATGAAAGAATATAGTAAATACCTGCAACTTTCGTTCTTGTACCATCCATGTCCATCCACATTGCCACATTGGAGACTTGGTTCAGATAAAGAAGAAGCACAATTTGTATTCTTGAAGTAAAAGAGGAAAAGAATTGAAGCAATTAGAAGAGAATTGGAACAATGGTGGGTAGCGGCACCTCCAGCGAGTAACAACGGCGGCTGCTAGGTCGTTCTCCAAGAACATAAAAATGAAAAGACCGAGGGTTTACTTTGCGGAAGGATGTCGAAATAGGTAGAGGTACGGGTTAATTTAAAATGAGAGAAGGTTTGAATTTGGAAATTGTAATTTGAGTGTTTTATAAAGTAAAGTAAGTATATAGGAAAAAGGGTTTTACTTAATTTTCACCAGCTTTAATAATTTGTTTTCGTAAGTATCACTATTCAATTTTGACATTATTGTGTCACGAAGTAATGACACTTGTGTATCATAAAAAATAAATGTCGTATATTTGTGACACTTTTTGAGATAGTGTCATTGAACAAGTGTCACTATAAGACAGTTTTCTAGTAGTGGCTATACCAAGCCTTCGGCTCCAGGGAGCCCCCGGCTGCGGGGAGCCTCGGCTTACAGCTCAATCATCGAAGATTCCCTTTGGAGACAAGCAACCACCGCATTTAATGCGGCGTCACATCCACCCACCGCATTTAATGCGGCGTCACATCCACCCACTGCATTTAATGTGGTGCACATGCATATGCCGGTGCCACCCCGATTGAGGTGACCCCTCGACCGTTAGATTATCGCCACGTGTACTCTCATCGCATTTATTGTTGCTATAAATAGCAGCCCCTATTCCTCTTGTAAAGGACCAGAACATCTCGAGTTCATTAATACAATCGCCTCTCTCTCTCTTACTTGTTTGCTCTGACTTCTCTTTAGGTTATTCTCATAATAACCCCTCGGATAAGCTACCTCCAGGTACAATGTCCATCACTAGTGAAATCATTACCTCTCCACCAATACCCATTCATTACTCTCTTCAACTCAGAAATCAAAGTGTCTGGTAGAAGGAAAACATTCATCGCAAAAGTTGGCATAGCCTGAATGACAATCTTCAACAAAATTTCTCTTCCACCTCTGGACAGGAATCTATTGTTCCAACTCTGGAGTCGTTTGATTACTCTCTCTTTAATATAAGCTAAGATATCCTTTTTCTTCCTCCGAGTCAGTGTAGGCAATCCCAAATAATTACCCATCGTATCCACTTGATTAACCTCCAAAACTGCTGCTAGCTCTTCCCGCACTCGGTGCTCTACATTAGCGCTGAAACATACACTAGATTTATTAAAATTAATAGTCTGTCCCGAATAAGTCTCATACTGTTTTAGAATCTTTTTAACAACTTGAAATTCATCCCTCCTTGCTCTAAAAAAAGGTAACTATCATCCGCAAATAGTAAGTGAGAGATTTTAGGAGCTTGTCTCGCAACTGCTATCCCATGCAGCCGTCCCAAATCCTCCTGTGTTCGGATTAATGCGCTCACCCCTTCAGTAACAATAATAAATAAATAGGGTGATAGTGGATCTCCCTGTCTCAGTCCTCGTTCGGGTACTATTGGCCCAATTACAGAATTGTCAAATGGCAAAAAGTAGGTAACAGATGATATACAATCCAAAATTAGATGAACCCATTTTCAGTCAAAACCCATTTTCTCCATAATCTTCTTTAAAAAAACATCATTCAACTCTATCGTAGGCGTTACTCATATCTAGCTTTAAAACAGCAAATCCCTCCTTGCCCTGTCTTTTCCGTTTTAAAAAGTGATGGGTCTCAAAAGCAATAATAACATTGTCAACGATGGTCCGACCTGGAACAAAAGCGCTCTAATTTTGACACAATATCATCTAACAATCCTTTCAATCTATTCGCTAAAACCATAGCAAAAATTTTATGTACCACATTGCAGAACGCAATTGGCCTCCACTCCCCCATAGCCTCAGGTTTTGCTTTCTTCGGTAATAAAACCAAATTTGTTTTATTTATTGCCGAAGGAACTTTCCCTTGTTCGAAACATCGAGTACAAAAATGAACAACATCTGCCCCCACTACATCCCAATAGATTTAGAAAAACCCCGAGTTCATACCGTCCGGTCCCGGTGATTTATCCGGGTGCATATTGAAAGTAGCTTTCCATACCTCATCAGCAGTAATAGGTCTTAACAAAAACCTATTTTGAAAATCAGATACTAACTTTGTTCCCTACATCTCTACCTCTGGACTGTCAGTTGTGCTAGAGGAAAAGAGAGAAACAAAATAGTCTTGGACCATATCTCTTAAACAGCCTCGATCAGTGACCCAATTTCCGTAAGAATCCCTCAACCCTTCTATTTTGTTTCTCCTCCTTCGTTGTTTAACTGAGTTGTGAATTTTTTTTTTGAATTGATATCACCTTCTCTAAGCCAAAACTCTTTCGCTCTTTGTTCTAAAAATATTTTGTTGTTCAAGTAGAGTAGCTAGAGTGTTTCTAACTCTCTGAAATTCAGCCTCTCGTCTTTCCCCCCCGTGGCCTCGCAGCTCCTTTAGTCTTCTTTTACATACCCCAATTCTAGCTGAAAAACCCAACCTCCTATTTCTTCCCCATCTGACCAAGGCTCCGCTGCATATCTCTATCTTCTGCCAAATGTTCTCTTCACTCCTTGTGCCCCAACTATTTTGTATCACTGCACGACACCCCTCCTCCTTAGCCCAAATGTTCTCAAACCTGAAATTTTGCTCCTACATTCTGGCTGCGAGCTGGTAAGATGGATTAGCAACATCAGGCCGATGATCACTTGTATAGTTGTATATCCCTCCAGCGAGAAGGCCTGTGCTGCTCCGAAGCGAAGGGACCAATCTTCGTTTGCAAGAATTCGGTCCAGTTTCTCTTCTACAAAAGCATTTGTTCCCCTGCCTCTCTCCCACGTCCATTCATGCCCATCAAAGGGAAAGTCTCTAAGCCCGCACATCCACAGTCTCCCGAAATCCACACATCTGCCATAGGGGTTGTGGACAGCCGCCCCTCTTTTCGCAAGCAAACATTATATCGTTGAAGTCACCAACGACAAGCCATGGAAGATCAGACTGATTTGCCAGATTTTGAAGCATAGTCCACGCTTCCCTTTTTCTGCCACGATGTGGTATCCCATAATAGCCCGTCGTCCTCCACCAAGCTTCCTCCTGATTTGATCGTATGGTACAATCTATGAAAATTGTCCAGAATCAATAACATTTACCTCTAGCTCCTCTCTCCAGAACAAAGCTAGCCCCTCGCTCAAGCCCTGACTCTCAACAATACATCCTGCTTTAAAACCCAGACTACCCATTACTGCAATTACCCGACGTCTCCCTTCCTTAGTTTCCATAAGGAAGATGACTGTTGGCTGTTTTTCCTTCACGAAATCACTCAAAACTTGGACGGTAGCAAGATTACCCAAGCCCTTGCAATTCCAACTTATGATATTCATTCCAGCCGGTAAAATAACGATCTCTCTAACACTTTTTAGAGATTAACAATCCCGCGGGACAGAGTAATCCACCGGATTATCACCGGAAAAACCAAACCCTAGAAACGGGATGACCCGCCAGGTACCAGACCGCTTTTTTGACACCTACATTTATATACTATCGTATTTTGTATATACTATCCTCCCTTTCTTTTTAATCGCAACGTGTTGAATTTTACCATTCACATGCTCTACTTTGATTACATTTTATACTATTATTTTATGAAAATTATTTTTTTTAAAGATATTGTTCAATTCATCTCATTACAAAGTTTCAAAATCTGATTTTTAATTTTATTTAGTAATAGAGATTAAAATATAATTACGATCAAAGACGTACGTTGGCAAATGTGAAATGTTGACTGTTGCAATTAAAAAAGAACGGAGGAAGTATACCCACTAACTTAAAACTTTGTCAAATTTCCTTTTTAGGATGTCCCACTAACTTTACCACTTTCCTTTTTAAATAAAAAATTTGTGGTTTTACTTAATTCTCTCTCCTGTGCACAAATCTACAAAGAATATCTGATCACAAAGGGGGAGATTGTTAGAGATATTTTATTTGTATTGTGATCAATGTTTATTTAGCCTTTATGCAGTAGATGTATTATCCTAGAATAAGCTTTAAATGGTAAAGGCTTAATTGCCTAAAAGGGAATGGACCTCCTTATAGGGAGAGCCCAATCATTGTAAAACATACATTTTCCTTAATTGCCTTAAGGGAATGTGTAGGTTAAGCTTTCCCCATTCTGAATATCCTTACAGCCGTAGAGCCTATTTGTGTGTAAAAGTTTTCTACGCTAAGTTTTCTCATTTTTCTGTATAACCTTCTACACATCAATGGAATGTTTAATCACCATTTGATCACTCTTCCATACACATTATAGACTAGAAAACATGAACCTAACAAAATATAATGTAATATGATACTTTTGAAATATTCATTGATATAACATTCTAAAAATGAACAAAACATCAATACCAAATGCGCATATGGAACTTACAAAATGAGTATTACACCAATATAAAATAAGCATACATACTTGTGAAATGAGTATCGAAAAATTCAAAAAGATCATTTGAAATCTCTAGTATGATCAAATATTAAATGAGATTGCATAACCTATGAAAAGAGTATCAAAATAAAATAAAATAAGCATTACACCAATATGCATGGATATGACTTTTTAAAATGAATGTTGTAATGCTCATTTTCAAATGAATATTACACTAATATCAAATGAGTATAGATAACATAAGAAATGAGCATCAAAAACTTAAAAGGCTAATTTAAAATTTCTAGTATGCTCAAATATCAATTTGTGTATGTTCATATTAGTATCACATAAAGAAACACCAATTCCATATCTCAGACCAACCAATTCCTTAAATTAAATCACATTTAATTTAAATAATATACTCATAATTATTTAGAAGGTTGTAGCTTTTAATAAAAAAAGTGAGAGAAGTATATGTTATATTGAATTGTCATTCAATATGAATTTTGAAAGAATTGCATGAAAAATTCTTGTAGAAAATTTACATTTAAAATAAAAAGGAAATAAGTGTTCAAAATTGAAGGAGCATAGACAAATGTCATATATAAAAAGAAAAAACAAAAGTAGAAAAAAGAAAAAGAAAAGTTAAAAAATTGAAGTTCAAAATTAAAGGAAAAGAAAAAAACGAAAACATAAACAAGAAAAAGAAGTTAAAATTAGAAAAAATCAAAATTTCAAAATTAAAAGAAGAGAAAAAAGAGAAGCAGAAAAAAAAGAGAAAAATGACACGAAGAAGAAGGTACAAACAAATGATAAGTGGAGTGGAAGAGAAAAAATGTAAAATATAAAGAAGCGAAAAAAGAAAACTGAAAGAGCAAATGGGAAGAGCAAATTGGAAGAGAAAGAAGCAACCGAAAGAAAATAAAGAAAGCAAATATGCTTCTACCCAATCTATACTAATATAAAAAGGGAAACCAAAGCCTCTACCACCTGTTCGCCTATTCGCCTAAAGGTACAACCGTTCAAGCCATGAGCGGTTACACAATAACACCCGTAAGATTAGAGGACACCAGTTAGTATTTATACTACGTATAAAACTTGAATAAACGTGCGTCTACGTACTATAAGTGGCAACCTGAAATATTTGAAGACTTCCACTTATAGATCTGAAGACTTCCACATCTCCAAAACAAATTGGACAATGCAAGTAATATCGAGTAATATCGGTTAGTACTTATTGGTGTGTTGATTCATGATGAGTATATATGTGGATTAATATAACTAGAACTCTAGAAGATCAGAGAAGAATAGAAATGGTAATATATATTCTTTCTTACTCCGTATAAGTTACTTTCTACTTTATTCTTGCAATCATTAGTAAAATTGTTGACTATGCCTCATCATTCCTGATTCCTCCATTTCGTCCCCTCTAAGTGGTGTATACAAAAATGATCTAAAATTTAGTTACTTTTATACTTTGAATATTAAGTGATATATTATCTATTTGACAACTTATATTATTGGTGGGTCTATATCTGATTTGAACACCGTATTTTACATATCATCAGATTCCCACATGCGGGCATAGACTTCTATATGGAATAGGAGTGATAATTTCGTGAGAAAGTTTGGAGCGGCTAATGGTAGTTAATGTATGAAAATGAAAATCTTACAAAAGTATAGCAATTCCAAAAATAAACTAGAAAAAATAAAATTCAGGCACAAAGCATTCCAAGTAGTACTTAGCATTCTTTTTTTCAGTTGAGTGAGATTCTATATTCAAGCAATAAATGCTTCATATATTATAAATTATAATAAAAGATAACATTACTAGGGATTATATATAGACAATAGTTGAAATATAGTAGGGATTATAGATACAAATTGGTAATTAGATTACTGAGAAATATAGAACAATATATAAGATGATTTTTGTTTTGAATTAACAAAAATTTCAAATAGAATTTTCAAATATAATGACCATTTAACAATTAATGAACGTATAAGGCATAATAGTTTTTTGAACAATATAAATAGTATTGAGCAGCTAGATATTTCACTTCCGTTGTACCACTCCATTAGGTTTCGGTTTAATGGTCTGTTTTTTTTTAATAAAATTCGTATCAATACATATGGAACCGTGTATTATAATATTTCATCCTTAAAGTACGTGAAATTTTCAGAACTTTGGGAAAAATTCATAAACGAAAGTATTATACGTGAATTATACGTTTGAATGTATTATAAGTGAATTATACGTGAATAAATTAACAAAGCCCCTAAAAGATATTAGTATATATTTGTTGATATTAGCTTTCATATTATATCTGATGCAAGTGGTACGTCAACACTAAAAACAGTCTCAATTTAAATAATTATTATATGTTGGCGCTATATAATATAGGCCTGCATGAGCATGCCATTATTTTATAAATAGTTGTTTTTATAAGTATACCTATCTTATTACGAAGTATACAAATATTCCTTATTTTTTGAAATGGTAATTTGCAAAATAGTATATCAAAATGTCCCGTGCAACGCACGGGTTATATACTAGTTAGTACTAATTTAGTAGCCTCTTTTTTGGAAGTAATTACAAAATTAATGGCTGTACCAACTCTACTCACACGATAGAGTCGGGTGTACCTTATATTTTGTCATCAATGATCGTTTCCTGATTTTGCTCCTACATGACATGGCAGATGAAGTGCTTCATGGAGCAATCTGTTTCTTTAAATTAAATTTGTGGGTGGGTTGCAACTCGTCATCCACGTTCCAAGAGCGATGAATGACATATTATGTTCATATTCGATCTTTTCTACCAATTTTAATACACTGATTAAGGTGTTGTTTGATGGAGATGTTGTGGATTCAATTCTCTATTCTCTTTTTTTACAAAATCCGAAGGATTTTCTAAATTGGCCTCCAATCTCCTAAATTCAAAGGATTTTCTTTTTTCGGGATGAGCACAATGTTGGTGTCAACCTAGGATGTTTTTACTTGGACTGTAATTTGCTGGTCTGGTCTGGTCTGATCTAATCTGGTTTGGTCTGAACTGGTCTGGTAAGGTCTGGTTTCTTTGTATTTTTATAACTATTCAAGTCTGGTCTGGTCTGAACTGGTCTAGTCTGGTTTGGTCTGAACTGGTCTCGTAAGGTCTGATTTCTTTATATTTTTATAACTATCCAAGTCTGGTCTGGTCTGAACTGGTCTGGTCTGAAACAAATTACAGTTCAAGTAAGAACATCCCTACTAATGAAGGAGCTAAAGTAATGCATGGAGATAATTAAAGCAGAAATTCGAAGTAAACATCAATTCGAAACACCCAAATCTTTAGGAATTAAAACTTAAAAGAAAAACATTTAAAAATCGTAAAAAATACATTGCCGCCTCGATTTGTCACCCCAACACCATTATCCTCGATCATCGGGAAACAAATGCCAACATGCATTAATAATGCCATATTGTCGGCAGTTTCAATGAAAATTTTGGCATTATCAAAGAGTAAAATATCAATTTCTTGGCATTTTCTGAAAACTTTGCATTTTTTTTTTTACAAAAAAAGCATCTTTCACCAATCAGAGACGGTGGTGTTGGGAGGTGGTAGAGGCGGGGGGAGACATTCATATTTTTTAATATTTTTATCGAGTTTTACTTTTTTTATTCATTTTTACATCTTCTTAAAATTGTAGTTCTATAAATTTTTTATTAATTTTTTACGATTTTATTATGAATTAAAACATTTTATTATGAATTAGTACTCTCGGAGCTATTTAGGGTAGAAAATTAATATTTAGTTCTATTTTTGAATAATTTAGCCTTTAACCGTATTTGTGAAATTAAGTTTTTATTTAGACCTATTTAGGCCAATTACTATAGGCTAAAGGGTCAAATAGGTACATGAACTAACTTAAAGTGTACAATTAGCTCCTTATATAGGAGGTTCTGCCCGGCCGTCGCCAATTGGGGCGGTTCTCGGTGGAATTTTTTGATGAATTTTTTTGAGCACCTTCTTCATTAAGTCTAGTTTACCCATACCAAATTTAAGCTAAAAATTCAACTGGGAAGGCAGTCAAATGATTTTTTGAAAATAACTGCGCAGTTAAACAGCGCAGTACATTTCGGAAAATCATTTGACTGCCTTCCCGATTTAATTTTTAGCTGAAATTTGATATGGGCAAACTAGACTTAATGAAGAAGATGCTCAAAAAATTTCATCAAAAAATTCCACCGAGAACCGCCCCAATTGGCGACGGCCGGGCAGAACCTCCTATATAAGGGGCTAATTGAACACTTTAAGTTAGTTCATGTACCTATTTGACCCTTTAGCCATTACTATAATAACTTCAAAATTTTCGCGTGTTTAGTGATTAATATTGCTCATTTTTAGTGATGTATTATATATCTGATGATCAGGATGTAAAGGGGTCTATTGGCTATATGAAGTTTAGAGGGAAGACTTGATTTACTTCTAATGATGGGACGTTTGTTTCTATGAATTTAATATAAATCTTTTCTTTTCAATTTTTTTAAAATTTAATTAATCATCAATAACAATGATTTAATTTTAATATTGGTTGATTAAAAAAAGAGAAAAGTACCAAATCAGCCCTCAAACAAACACAAATATAGTGCAGATCATCCCCTAAAAAAACCTTCAATCAAATCCTCAAGTCGGCGATAAAGCGCGAATCACCCTTTAATAAAAAAAAACAATCAATTTCTTCAACTCAACAATATAGCGCAAATGATTTTCTAAAGTTATAATTTACCGGTTAAAGCTTATGTATGTCATTTATTAAAAAAAGTTATGTCGCATAAGATTCATTTATCCAACTAATTATATCTCACTTAAACTTTTTATTAACTACTTATGAAACGAGATTGAACACACAATCTCTTGAGACGCTCAAGTATTTCTACGATTGGCTAGGATTCACCGACAAATTCAAGAACTACACATAGCAGCGCACCACCATATCATGGAGGAAATGACTACCAAACAAGGAAGCGGGAGTTTCGAAGACTAAGAGATTTGTGTAATCCTTCTCTATTATTGTTTAAATATTTTTGTAATTGTACAAGTCAATTTAATTTTCAAATAAATTTACATTTTATTTTTAATGTGTATAGTTTGTTAAATGTATTTATATAATTTTTTTAAGTAATTTAAAAATTAAGTAGATAAATGAATCTTGTGTGGCATCAATTTCTTAAAAAAATGGCACACATCACCTATAAGTCTTGAACTGATAAATTACAACTTAGGAAAGTCATTTACGCTATATCGCCGAGTTTGAGAATTTGATTGAATTTTTTTTAATTGAACGGGTGGTTAGTACTTTATCCCCGGAGGGTTAGATTGAAGGTTTTCTTTGTTTAGGGGGTGATTTGCACTATCGGTGTAAATTTCGGGGTTGATTTGTTACTTTTCCTTTTAAACAAATTAGCATTGCAAATCAAATTGGGAGGTAGAGTATTATTTAGGTCATTAATTATTTATTACACAATGAAATAAAAACATTATCTTCTTTTCCAATAATATAATACGGAGTGTAATTCGGTTCCGTAAATCATACCATGAGTTACACAACAAATTAAGTTTCGCCGCCGTCTAGGGTTTTCCTAGGCGGGGTGTCTAGGAGTTTTGCCTAGGGTTTTGTCCAGTGGCGGTTCTCCGACCGCGGCACCAATTTTTGTTTGGATTTTCTGATTTTGGATTCATTTCATGGATTTTTTTAGGGCAGTGGAGCGAATTCCTTGTGAGCCAAATTGGTAATTCGGCTATGGAATGGATTCCGATCGCAAAGAGGGTCTGGTTCGATGGATATGGTGCTGAGACGGGTGGCGGCTGATTCAAGGAGGCTGGATCGGAGGAGCCTCGAGTTGCGGCAAGGGGCTGGCAGAAGGTTCAAACAACAGTTTTGCATGAAAAACTTCGTGGACAAGTACAAGACGATGGTGAATGTGGCAGAGGAAAAAGAACTGGATCTAGATGATGTTGATGTTGAGGTTGTGGGGGATGAATGGCGGGCGTGTCCCCCTCCTGAGCCGCCACCATGGAGTGCGAGCAAATCTAGTGTTTGGAAGAAGATGTGCGAAATCTATTTTTATTTCGTTTTATTCAATTTGTGTTTTTCTATCGAATCACATGTTGTGTTGGGCGTGTTCTTTTTTCCTAGTAGAGATATTCTTGAGTTTAGGTTAGGTGATGAGAAGTCTGGTTTGTCAGTCATTGGCCCAGTTAAGCCTATTACAGGATTAGTGAATGTTATTGCTTCTACTGAGGTGATAGATTCTCAGTCTGGTTCAAGGGCGGACGACAGACATAAGACCTTTTATCGTTTTGTTTACTTCTTTCTCCTTGATTGTATTGTTAGCCATGTGACGAACTTTATTTTGATTTAGAGTTGGTTTGCAACTCCTTTTAAAAAAACACTTCTCAACTTTTAGCTTTAAAAAAGCACTTATTTTCTCAAACACTACAACTTTTATTTTTCTCGGCTTCCGCGTCAAAAGTGCTTTTACTTTTTCTATTACACAAAAAACACTTATTTTACCAAACACTACCCACTTTTACTTTTCAAAATCACTTTTTTCTCAAACACTATCAACTTTTATTTAATCACTTCTCTCCATTTCATTAAAAAGCATTTTTTTAAAAACAGAAACTGATGCAAACAGACCCTTAACATATTAGTTTGAACTATTTCATTAAAAAAATACTCCCTCCGTCCCAGAATTAACTTCGGTTTTGACTGGGCACGGAGATTAAGAAAGTGAGAAATGTGTGGTGGAGAGTTGTGCAGAGGAGAGAGAAATGTGTAAGAATGGTTGTGAACCACAAATCCTTTGCTAAAAAGGGAAAGAGGAGATAAATTTGGGACGGACCAAAAAGGAAAGAATGAAGATAATTATGGGACGGAGGGAGTAATATAATACCGAGTAGCAAGTACTACGAAATTTTTCTAATAATAGCTACTCCGTGTAATTCATGTTGATGAGGAACTTTGTAGAACATTGCAGGAAAAAAGAGCGCGGAAGACTCTAGAACGTGACGGTTCTATGGATGCTACTTGAAAATTCTACCGCAATCCTCTATCTTGTTTATAAATGCCATCCCTGGTCCTCCGTTGATGCATCGGAAAAAATCTACTCGAAGCGTTTATCAATCATCAAAAATCATCAACATTTTTCAAATTCTCTTCAATTGAAAACTAAGAATGTCTCTGATTCCAAGCATCTTCGGACGTCGCCGGAGCAACGTCTTTGACCCCTTCTCCCTGGACATCTGGGATCCATTCGAAGGATTCCCGTTCTCTAACGCCGTCGCAAATGGCGGTGCTTCGGCGAGCGAAACGTCGGCATTCGTGAACGCCCGATTCGATTGGAAGGAGACGCCGGAGGCTCACGTGTTCAAGGCGGATGTGCCGGGGCTGAAAAAGGAGGAGGTGAAGGTGGAGGTGGAGGAAGGGAGGGTGCTGCAGATCAGCGGAGAGAGGACAAGGGAGCAAGAGGAGCAGAAAGGGGACAAGTGGCACCGCGTGGAGCGGAGCAGCGGCAAGTTCTTGCGGCGTTTCCGGCTGCCAGATAACGCGAAGTTGGATCAGGTGAAGGCTGCGATGGAGAACGGCGTGCTGACTGTAACTGTTCCGAAAGAGGAGGAAAAGAAACCTGAGATCAAATCCATTGAGATCTCTGGTTAGGGAATTTCACATCCCCGCGCTATGAATGCCTATGATCAGATCTATATCGTGTTTGTGCTTTTAATTAGAAGAATAAGTAATGGGGTAATGGGTTATCATCAAAGTATGTTGTAAGTTTTTGTAGTTGTTAATGATCAAAGTATGTTAATTCTAAACTTTGTCAATTCTCGTCCCTAAATCATACTCCCTATTTGCTCTATAATTTGCTTTGCTTTGCTTTTTCAGGCTAATACTCTTCAAATTCAGAAACTTGACATCGAATTGCACAACTTATTTCAACTTCAAATGCTGTGTAGTTTCTGTATACTGAAAAAAACACTTTACAAAAAAACACTTCATAGACCTGAGTATGTAAGTGTGTACAAAAAATGTTATAATACAAAAAATGTGTAACAATCGTTTTTTCACGGTGAAACTAGACTAGATTATGTTCAACTTAATTCAATAAAAAATTGAACTTCAATTGGACAGTGTAAGAGATCAAACATGTAGTACGGAATGAGTAGGATCGGTTTGTAAAAACCGAATCACGGCCAAATAAAATTGAAGAAAATTGAAGCACTAAACCATCGAACCAAATGTAAAACTGAAACGAATCAAAGTTGTCTACGAATCAAAATCATACCAAGAATCAAAATCATACCAAAACCAACAAAACAAATCGAACTAATTAAAATATAAAATTGTAATCAGTTGTAATAGAGAAAACTGTCAAATAAGTCCCTAACATTTCAAAAAAATCAATTAAGCCTTTAACCTGAAAGTCAGTTCAGTTAGAGCATCTTCAATGCTAAAACATTAATGGTGCATACGTGACATGAGAAATAACCCATCAAAAAATAACAAATATAATACTTTTCTCCTTATTTGAAGGATCTTGCATCATTTGATAAGTTTTTCTTCACAATGTCAAACACAATGTCTAGATATAGACATTATGGTTGACATTGCAGACAAAAGCTTATCAAAAACACATAAGACTGTAAAAAGTAGTGAGAAATGTCATAAAATCAATAGTTTGCGTCTATATCTCTCATGTCACGTGTATCGTGCACATTGTAACATTAGAGATGCTCTTACTCTCGAATCCATTATAAAATTTCAAAACCTCTTTTTAACCAGTAAGGAATAAGGATGTTTTTACTTGGATTTTAATTTGCCGGTCTGGTCTGGTCTGATCTAATCTGGTCTGGTCTGGCCTAAACTAGTCTGGTCTGGTCTGGTCTTTTTGTATTTTTATAACTATCCAAGTCTGGTCTGGTCTGAATTGGTCTGGTCTGGTTTGGACTGGTCTGATCTGGTCTGATCTGGGACAAATTACAGTCTAAGTAAAAAAATCCTAAGTTACCTGGTTATTATGTACATGTGAATACACGTGGATTTTTTTTCGTTTTTTCCGTTTTTATTTCTTTTTCTCTTTATTTTTCTCTTTTTTTCATTTCCATCCATCTTCTTTCTCCTTCGACAATTCGTTCCAGGCTTCCAGCAAAATTCAGCACCCCTTCCTCCATCTTCTTCTAATCTTGTACCCACCCTTTCTTCTTTCTTCTACCACCAATAGGTTGTTGGCCGGCGTCGCAGAGTCCGAGAGAAACTTAGGTCACCGGAGGTGCTCAAGACTCAAGTACCCATCGCACATATGTCCTGTCATCCCCTTCCCGCGATTCCATGCCTTGGAAGTCGGAAGGGTTCTCCATTGATGCTTCGCTAGGGAATACAAGTTGGAGTCGGCATCGGTGTTATGAGAGACCTCCGGCCAGATTCCAAATCCGTAATCGGCTGTAGAAAAGAGGCGCAAGAAGGGAGGGAGAGGCGAGGTTGTGGGACTGCGAGCAGAGAAGTGGAAATGGAAAGAAAGAATGGAATAAAGAAAGAGGGGAGAAGGTGCAGGTGCTCGCGCATAGAAGAAGGAGAGCATGAAAGAAACGCAAGATGAGGAAAGAAAAAGAAAAGAAAAAAAAAAGGAAAGAAAAAAATGACATGTCACACGCCACACACACAATTTAACCAGGAATTTGAGAGAATACCTGCTAAAAAGAGATTTTGCCATTAATTTTTAATGAGTTTGGGGGTTTAATTCAATAGACTTTTAGTCGGAGGGCTTAATTAATTTTTTTGAAAAGTTGGGGGGCTTGCTTGATAGTTTTCCCTTTTTAATATCATTAATAGTCTTTGATTTTCTTATGCTAGAGAAATAATGTTTGTGTTATGTTTGTTTTAGTTCATATATTCATTTACACATTCATTGTTTGTAATAATGTAACTATGTTGATCTATTGTGTCTATTAGTATGTATGTTGCAATTTGTTGCATGATGATGATCTGTTTTTACTGGTTGTAATTTTTATTTTATTTGTTTCTAGTGTGCTTGCATTCTTTATGTAATATGTTTGATCTATTTAACTATTGTATCAAAACAAACCGAAACAAACCGATCAATCAAACCGTGCTTCCAAATTTTGGAGTGTAAAATCAAACTGAAATCGAGTAATTTTTTCTTTGGTTCTATATTGATTTTAGCACAAAACTGAATTTGTGTTTAATGATTATTAAATATAAAAAATCCTAACACACACCTTAATCCGATAAACCCATTCCTAAAGCCACCTTCATAGTGACCCCATCATATGCCTCCATGACCTATGTAAACAAAAACACAACCGGAAATAATTTTAAACACACTAAAATAATCCAACTTACGCTGCGAAAATAAAACGTACACGTACAATAAACTAAACAAACATTAGTATATAAACCTGGTTCACACACAGTCTATGTAGGCTTGGGAACCACTTTTTCGTGTTCTTTTTACTAACTCAAATAGACCTATCACCGAATATTAATTTAATTTTTGATCCCCTTATAAAAAATTCAAAACAATTAGTTATAATTGAGCCTCCCTCATCATAGTTATAACATCACACACACTAAACATTACACTATATCGGTATCACGGTATAATTTGCGCAAACAGTACATTTAGGCACTGTCACGTTGATATAAAACATCATTGAGATTGCTCATGCTACTAAAAAAGGATAGCCTTTGTTTTGAGTTTATTAGTCAATTTCTTAGTAATTTTTCAAATTATAATGATTTAATTGGCAAAATGAAAAATTCAGTGTTAAACAAAAAAAATGAGTTGTTGCCGTGGTGATAATGAATGAATGTCGAAAAACGTTTAAATTTTGATTTACATATCTTGGAATGAAAGGTGATTTCACTTGTTCCGAATTTACTTTCCTAAAAACATTATTTGTATTCAATTACATAAATGAAATTACTTTCCTAAAACAATTTCATCCACCGCCACATGAAATCTATAAAGAGTCAAGGCACAGCTTCCCCAACTTTCACCCATCTATGCTCTCCGCAACCTACTTTATCTCTGAACAATTAATTCGATCTCGAACTTCTCCGACGTTGTTTTGGGCGGAGGATGAATCGGGTTTTGTGGATTCCGCTGTTGATTTTGGGTTTGATGGCATTATCTCAGTGCCACGCTCAAAACTGTTCGGGTCACGTCTTCTCCAACAACGCCAAATTCGCCGCCTGCATCCGTCTTCCCGTCCTCAACTCCTTCCTCCACTGGACCTACCACCGCAGCAACCACACCGCCGACATCGCCTTCCGCCAGACCAACGTCACGGCCTCCTCCTGGGTGGCGTGGGCACTCAATCTCGCCGGAAAGGGGATGGTCGGCTCGCAGTGCCTGGTGGCCGTTCCTGACGCCCGCGGCGGCGGCTTCCGCGCCTACACTTCCCCTGTCTCCAGCTACGGCACACGGCTTGCGCAGGGCACTCTGAGCTTCCCGGTTCCGAACATCTCAGCGGAGTTCGCCGACCAACAGGTCGTGATATTCGCCACCCTCGTCCTCCCCGCCAACATGACCCGTTTCACCACGGTCTGGCAAAACGGGCCAATGCACGGCGCCACTCCCGGGATGCACCCTACGACCGGACCCAACATGCTATCCATTCAGACAGTCGATTTCGCCACAGGCCAGACCATTACCTCCGGTGATAATGGAAACGTAGTCACGTCTGTTATGCGGAGAAGAAACATTCATGGTGTGTTGAACGCCATCAGCTGGGGCCTGCTGATGCCCTTAGGGGCGGTGATTGCGAGGTACGTGAAGGTAGTCCCATCGGCCGACCCGGCCTGGTTCTATCTACACGGTGGCTGCCAACTCTCCGGGTACGTGATAGGCGTCGCCGGTTGGGGCACGGGGATGAAGCTGGGGTCAGAATCCAAGGGAATCAGCTACAAGACCCACAGATGCATCGGCATCACGCTCTTCTGCCTGGCCACTCTTCAGATAACCGCGTTGTTCATGAGGCCGAATAAGGATCACAAATATCGGCCGCATTGGAAGTGGTTCCACACCATAGTCGGGTACACGACGATTGCGCTGAGCATCACCAACGTGTACAAGGGATTTGATGCATTGGGGAGGGAGGATAACAATTGGAAGAAGGCGTACACTGGGGTTATCATTGCCTTGGGGATTGTGGCTGTCATCTTGGAAGCCATAACATGGCCCGTTGTGATCAAGAGGAAGAAGAGGGAGAACGAGAATAAACCCGAAGACACCGGCTATGAAGGCAACGGACAACATACTAGCACAGTAGTGTAGCTACATTTATAATACTGATCTGACTCAAACGGTTTTGTTTTATTTGTTTAATTATGATGTCAAATTTTAATTATATTCTAATTTCAAGTTTGCAATTTTGAATAGATTTTAATATAGTTTCTGAATATGTAAATTTTAATTATTAAAAATTGAGTTAATTATCGATTGACAGAATTCACTGTTATTATTGATTGACCAAACATATTGACTTCTCAAAACAATTTGGAACGAAAGGAGTATATTGATACTCCCCCGTCCCATTTTAGTTAAACAAACTTGACATTTCAAGTCAATGACGTTTAACTTTAATTGATTATATGTTTATATAGAGAAAATATCGATAATATGAAAATGATATGAAATATTTCCTTATTTATTAAATTTTGCATAAGTATAATGGTTAAAATAATTGGTCAAATTTTGTATCAAGTAAAAAATGGCTAAGTATATTAGGATTGAGGTAGTATATTATAATATTATTACTCTATGTATTACACCCATTGATCTTTGTTATAGGGGCCGCAATAGTTTTACATGTTCGACGTTAGTTGCGCTTTTTGCTTTTTTTTAATTATTATTACACGTCACTTTTACAAATATCACTCTTAGTATAAATAAATAAACTTAAACGTCACATCAATATTCATAACAAAACACCATGGACCTTATTACTTCCTCCGTTCCCTTTTAATTGCAACAGTCAACATTTTACGTTTGTCAACACACAAGTTTGACCATTAATATCTTTGATTTCTTATTAGTAAAAAATTTAAAAAATTCATATTTTGAAAATTTAGAATGAGAAGAATTTAATAATATTTTTTTTTAAAATTAATTTATAATAAATTAATGAATAAAATATAGTCAAAGTAGAATATGTGAATAGTGCAAAAAGTCCAATGTTATGATTAAAAGAGAACAGTATTTAATTTAAATAAAACACCTCTTGTCGGATTTGGGAAATCCAATTAGAACTAAAAAAACAAGAAAAACTGCTTTCAGATTGTCAGACACATGTTTCCCGTAAAATTGGAAACCCTAAAAAAATTCCCCTAAATTCACCTCGCAAACACCAAATTCCCGTAGTTTGAGAAATCACCCCATATTCTTGGGGTTAGCTTCAGTGTGTTACAATCATTTTTTATTTTTTACTTGAGTAGTCTGAAGACTTTGATTTGGATTTACGAGTTAAATCGTAGCACACTGCAGATCCTGTGCAATAATCTTTTGCTTTCCTTGGATAAAAAGTACTCCATCCGTCCCGTAAAGATGTTCCCCGCTTTCCCTTTTTAGCAGTCCCAAAAAGAAGTTCCTCTTTTCCTAAATGGAAAGATATCCTACATCAAAATAGTGTCAAATAGTGCAAAATAGTGTCAAACAGTGTCAAACAGTGTCGAAACAGTGTGAAAACAGTAAAATTTACTGGTAAGTTTGTTTCCTTAACATGTGTGTGTAGGTCAAACCGGGAACATCTTTGGGGAGGGAGTATACAATTACATGTTGGAAACTTGGAATGAGACGTCTTAAATTCAAACATTTTTTATTCTTGACCCACTCCCCGCTCCATTTGACCCACCCAGGACAAAAAAAATAATGAATACTTAAATTTAAATACCTAAATATACCGAGTACTTTTAATTTTTAAAATAAATACGAAGTATAAAATTGAAGCTTTTTAAGGTAGATGGATTAATTGCACACACCTCATATATAATTTTGTTTTGGGTGAACTAGTTTTTCACCGTGCGATTAGACCTGCACGAAATTGGGCCGGCCCGCTCGGTCTGCCCAGCCCACCCACACAAATGGACGAGTTTGGACATACATACATACATATATACATATATATATATATATATATATATATATATATATATATATGCATATTTATGGCTCACATTGAATCACATGGGGGCCGAGGTGATAGAGGTCCAATCATAAGGATCTCCAATTACATCAAAGAGGCACGAGACTTGGGGTGCAAACCGTTCGATGGAACGGGTGACATCTCTATTTCGGCGCAATGGATTAAGAGGCTGAATGAGGCAGCCCTTGACATGCAACTCACCCCCGAGTATAAACTAAGGGTTGCAGTGAGATTACTTGAAGGGATGGCATCTAAGTTGTGGGATGGGACCAAAGGCAAGTTTGGCGAGACCGTCACTTGGGAGAATTTCCAACATGAATTCTTTGCTCAATACTTCTCTGATTTTGAAGTGAACGCAAAGGTGAGGGATTATACCCTTCTGACCCAAGGTGGTAACATGACAGTGAGGCAGCTTGAACACAAATTCAGGGACCTTGCTGATTACATACCGGAGTATGTTTGTGACGAGAACCGAATGGTGAACCACTTCTGGGATGCCCTAGACTTGGAAATACGGGATAGGGCTACCCAGTTACCTAACATGACTTACAGTCAGGTGGTTGACCAAGGGTTGAAGGGCGAGAAACAGTGGGAGGAGAGGAAGAAGAGGGACGCCGAGGAGGCGAAGAAGAAAAAGTGGGAGAGTCATGGCCCTCAAGGCTCCATTAAGAAAGGGAATCACGGAGGAGGGGGATCTTTCCGAACACCACCGCCACCACCTAGGGGGAACCAAGGCCCGAACGGACAAGGATCACGGACCTTGGGAGTTGCTCGGTGCAATCATTGCAAAAGGAGCCACTTGGGTAAATGTCGTGACCCTCCTAGATGCTTCCAATGCGGGGATGCCGGGCACTTGAAGATGCATTGCCCACAGTTAGGCAGGGCAAGAACCTCGGGACCAAGTAGTAGAACTACGGGCACACGGAACCAAACCGAGGCCTCTCAAGCAAGCAGAGGACATGGGGAGCAAGTACGAGCAACACGCCATCGGTGAATCAGAGAAGGACTCAAGCAAGAGTTTATGCGATAACGAAGGCGGATGCTCAAGCCAACCCGGGCTCCATTGCAGGTAACCCCCTTGACTTCACATTCGTTTATCATTTGCTTAAGAGTAAAATTGCATTAAAGCATGTGGGACCCGATCGGGTATCCCTATAGACCCGATTGGGTATGGGCAATTTTCTGGTTTTGAGGTGTGTACTCGTTCGGGCGAGTTCGGCAGGACCTTTCATTCTTGGCAATTCCGGCAATACCCGATCAGGTATGGTTATATACTCGATCGGATATGAGTAAAATTTTCGTTTCGAAGTGTGTACTCGATCGAACATTGTATGTTGGCAGGAAGCTTTTTGTTTAAGATTTCGATTAATACCCGACCGGGTATAGGCATGTACCCGACCGGGTATAGGCATGTACCCGACCGGGTATAGGCATGTACTCGATCAAAATAATACTAAAATTCATAATCTGTAATTAAAATTCGTCATTAATAATTTATAATTAATTTAGGTGGACAAATATACCCTTTAGTTTAAACCTCTAAAACCCTAACCTCTTACCCATTTTTTACAACCCTGGCTACAACCTCCCCACACCCAGCCACCCCGCCGTCCATCCGCCCCTCCGTCAAGCCGCGCCGCCGTCCAACGTTGCCGCCTTCCACATAAATCGGATCTAGGAGGCTGGGAGCACTATGGGGCTTGTTGGGCCAGTTCTCCGCCATACATGCGTCCCAAAGGGCCGCGCCGCCGCCCGATGTCGATCTGATGCCCGCCGTTCAGCCACCGCTCCCCATCGTCGCACAGCCTCCTGCCACTGCACGACCTCCTTTTGCCCCCTCAGGTCATTCTATGTGACGAAGCCGCGGAAAGGGTTGAAGAGAATTTCGGTGGAGGATTCTTGGTGCACGCAAATGATTTGTGGATAAGGTTGAAGAAGAGGGAGAACGAGAATAAACCCCAAGACACCGGCTATGAAGGCAACGGACAACATACTAGCACAGTCTAGCTACATTTATAATACTGATCATATCTGTCTCAAACGGTTTTGTTTTATTTGTTTAATTATGATGTCAAATTTTAATTATATTCTAATTTCAAGTTTGCAATTTTGAATAGATTTTAATATAGTTTCTGAATGTGTAAATTTTAATTAATAAAAATTGTAGTTAATTATCGATTGACAGAATTCACTGTTATTATTGATTGACCAAACATATTGACTTCTCAAAACAATTTGGGACGAAGGGAGTATATTTATACTGCCCCCGTCCCATTTTAGTTAAACAAACTTGACATTTCAAGTTAATGACGTTTAACTTTATTTAATTAAATGTTTATATAGATAAAATATCGATAATATGAAAATGATATGAAATATTTCCTTATTTATTAAATTTTGCATAAGTATAATGGTTAAAATAATTGGTCAAATTTTGTATCAAGTAAAAAATGGCCAAGTATATTAAGATGGAGGTAGTATATTATTACTCTATGTATTACACCCAATACATAATTAAAGGGAAAATAGACTCTTCTACAATTGCAAATCGGCCACCTAAACCTAAAGGGTCAAATAAGTTCATGTAGTCTTCATGAAAAGAGTCAAATGAGCCAAGGGAATTGAACCGTGGTTGACGGTGAGGCACCACAATGCCAAGGCCAGCTCGGCTACGTAATATACGTGCTCATTTCTACTTCGAATTATATTTATATTCTTATGGCTCACACTATTACTATTAAGAATATTACCCGATATAGGACAAAAAAGGTTTGAAAATTCCAAAATAGGATTGTCATGTTTTTATTCCCAAAATAGGACTAATTACTGTCATATTTTGGCAGTACCAGACTTCAAACATGGCAGTATTTTCCAAACTTGGCAGTAATTACTCCTATTTTGGGAATAAAAACATGACAGTGCTATTTTAGAATTTTCAAATTGTTTTAGTCCCATTTCGGGAACTTTTCCTTACTATTATTATTAAACATGCATAAATTTTTTATTAGAATAATAACTATTCTTGCTGTTGTTATACTAATAAACTACTGGGTATTTTTGAAAGTTCACAAGTTCTATCCTAATAATTTTAGTTATATTTAGTGAAAAACTAAAACATAAAATATAGTTAATTATATATTAGATGAAATTTTCGTTCAAAAAAAATATTAGATGAAATTTATATGGCCAAATTAAAATCTATTCTCATTTTAAATTTATTTAGAATACTATCCGTTAATTTCCAAATCAACAGTCGAACAATGTAAAATAAGTTCATACGTAGAATAAAAAATATAAAATACAACCTTTATTGAATACTCAGTATGATAATCATGATGATGAAGTACAAAGTATTAAATAGACTTTTTAATTATTCAAAACAACAACCTTTTTTGAAAAGCTATACGTTTTCAATTTTAATTTGTTGAAAAACTATACGTTTTGGCACACTAATTTTTTTATTTATTCTTAAAAGAATAATAAATTTTGATTGAGAGTCATTTTTTACCGTATAAATTTTATCTGATATATATAAATAAATTCCTATGAGTCAACCCAGTCAACGCCAACAAATTAAAACAGGTGAATGTTTAGTGAATAATAAAACATTAAATATAGTTACTTATATATTAGATGAAATTTATATGGGCAAAATTACTCTCATTCAAAGTTTATAATTCGTATAAGAGGAAAAAAAATTAGTGTACCAAAACGTATAGTTTAATAGAATTCTAAATGTGTTTAGAATTGGATGGACAATATGTGAAAATAATATTCATATATTAAATTTATAAATAATACTCCCTCCGTCCCCCTAAGTTTGGCACGGAGGGGTGTGGTGTGGTTTTTAAGAAAAAGTGGAATTGTGTGGTTGATATTGAATTGATAAAGTGTAAATAAAGTAAGAATGAATTCTAACCACTCAAATGTTACCAAATATGGTATGAGACTAACTTAGTGGGACGGACGAAAAAGGTAAAAAGGGACAAACTTAGGGGACGGAGGGAGTATTGAAAGATTTTATGAATATTTCACAAATACTTCGAATTTTATTTGTATAATACAATAACAGCAATAAAAATAGCTATTGTTGTAATTATAAATTTATTTATATTCAATAATACAATAAGGTCGATCAAAAAAAGGGTGAGCCTTAATAATATACATACTATGCAAAGTAAAGGTTTATGTAATTAACAGTTAGCCAAGTTGGGAGACCCATAGTTGAGCATTGCGGTAGTCCATGGTTCAATTGAATTCCTGCTGGCGTCGTTTTTTAATGAAAAATTTGGGTAAGGAAGTACTTCGTATGTTTTTTTATAAATGGAGGCTTGGGATGTTTTTACTTGGACTGTAATTTGCTGGTCTGGTCTGGTCTGGTTTCTTTGTATTTTTATAACTATCCAAGTATGGTCTGGTCTGGACTGGTCTGGTCTGGGGCAAATTATAGTCCAAGTAAAAAGATAAATGTGAGAGAGAAAAAGTGAAGGATGACCTACTATTAAAGGTCATCTTTAGGTTTTTTGGCTCATTTGATTGTTTTTGGAGAATACATGAACTTATTTGATGCTTTTTATAATATATGAGTTTAAGTGATGGATTTGCAATTTTAAAAGGGTCTATTTGATCCTCTTTCCGAGATTTTACTATACAATCTTTTTGTTTTAGATAGTGAAAGATAATGTGCCGGTTGATTTTCCCACTTCATAAAATTCGTATAGTCAGTATGTATAAAAATAAAATACTCCGTAGATAATGATAATGTTTGAATTTTGAAATAAGGAGTATTTTAGTTTACATTAAGAAACTTGTGCATGTGTATGCATTTTTCTATTTTTGCGTGTGTATGTTTTATATATATATATATATATATATATATATATATACAGAGTATATTATAAAGTGTTTGTGAGCGTACATCATTACATGTGCGTGTGAATGTGTGAGTGCATTTAAGTAGAAATTTTAAATATGAGTGTATGTCTCCATAAAAAATGTAACAAAATTGAGATCATGGTTGAGATAAAATTGATAAATTTTGAGATTATTTATGTGACAATGACACTGCAATAATAAATCATAAAAAAACGGAAATTTGAGAAACATGAATGGAGATGCTCTAATAAGCCAAGTATGCACCAATATGTTTGTTTCTTTTCCTATCGGGATCATCATCATTTTCATCATTTTCATTTACCCCAGTGCCACAAAGGCTCTCACTTACGGTGGGGTAAGGGGGATCGGATGTACGCAGTCTTACCCATGTACTACAGCACAGAGAGACTGTTTCCGGATGACCCATAGTGAAAATCGCGTCCAAAATTGCATGGACTACCTTCTACTTCATAACAAAAAAACGTAGACAATTTAATTAGTGAGTAATTTTGCTTTATTCCATCATATTCTCAAGTTTTTCTTGATGCATGACATAATTACTGGTAGGCTCAATGCTAAAACATGTTTCGATGTGTTAGTAGGTCACACATACATTCGGAATGTATGTAACATTCCCTTGCTGCACTTAACTACCCAGTCATTTTTAAATCAATGCTAAAACATGTTTCTATGCATGTGTTAGTAGGTCACACATACTTCTTTCATTTCCTAGTCATACACATTGATCTTTATGGGCTGTAAAAGCTGGGGCTTCTGGCCACAATGGTATATATATGTGCTAATGCCGCGGTATATATTTGATACAACATAGTAAGCATATTAAAAGTATATTTAACAGGTTGTTAGCATTTCAGTGGTTTAATTAGTCATGAGTTATATTTTATTTTTATGGCAGAAAATATCAAAATCTCTCAATGAAGGTTCTAGAGTCATAGCAACTTTTAAAGAGATCTCCATCATGAAGAAATTAGGAAATCAGGTATATTATACGTAGTAATAGATATGCTTTTAAAAAGTTATTTATTGCATTTAGGTATCGTAAATGAAAATTGTACATGTATTTGACATTTGGGGTAAAAAACTACAGAGTAATGTTTACTCCTATTTGGGGAAGATTAGGAGTTAACTCCTATTTTTGGAAATATAGTACTCCCTCCGTCCCTAAATAAACTTCCATTTCGCTTTTCGAGAGTCAACTTAAATCACACTTAAACTCTTACTTTATATATCAAAAATTTATAAAAAATTGAATTATATTTTGCAGGCTTTGTAGCGGGTTTAATGTAGTTTCTAAATATGTAAATTTTATTTACTAAAAATAATCCGAGTTTTCACAGGGATCATTTAATTTTATCGCTGGTCAAACTTCATAACCCGTAATTGGAAGTTTTATTAGGGACGGAGGTAGTATGTTTTAGTCCTATTAAGTAGTTTATTTGGTTTGTGTAGTTTTGTAAAGTGTGCATATATCTTTAAGATTTAAAAATGCTGAAAGTTTCTGTTTGAGATTCTAAGTTTAAAGAGCTTGAAGTGTAAAGTAAATCTTGATAAATCAAAATGGAAACTACCTGGTTTAAGCTTAAAGTTTAAGTTTATATGTTTATAGTTTAAAGTTAAACTAGCTGAAATTTTAAACTTCATTCCCCGGAGCTTAAACTAGTAAAATTAAAAGCTGAAAGTTTAAACTCTGGTGAAAGTTTAAACTAGCTGGTAAGATTCAGTTTTCACAGTTTAACGTAGCTGAAAGTTAAAACTTCAACATGAAAATTAAATGTTTAAAGTTAAAGATTACTGAAAGTTTAAGTTTAAGTTTCAGCTTTCCGAGTTTTAAGTAGCTGAAAGTGTAATCTACCACAAAAAGTGTTTTGCAGAGTGTAAACCAACAGAAATGGTAAACTGAACTTCAAATATTTTCGAAGTGTAAACTACTTGAAAGTGTAAACTTAAGCTTGAAGACGAGCCCCGACCGCTAAAGCGCTACATCCCTGGTCACGAGCCTGCTTGCACGATCGGAATCGACTAACGGCAACTCTTCGTCAATGAGGAAAGCGGAAGAACGAAACACTAGAGAGGGATAGTCCACCAATTATCTGGAGCTTTTAGTTATCACACTCCTAATTAATTTATACCGGTAAGTAATTGTTTTTTTAGTAGACGGATTTATGTGACCATTCTATGATAGTAGAATATTGTATTTGACCCATTTTCCAATTCATAAATAGGATCATCAATGTTTTATGTCAACAATAGGACTCATTCCCTCCAATTTTGGAAAGTTTTAGTCAAGTCATTCTTTTAATAAGATTAAAGAAGTCCTATTTGAGGCATAAAAATACTTAGTTCTATTTTTGAAATTTAGGTATGTTTTGATCATATATTGAGCAATTTGTAAAAGTAAGTAAAAATGTAAGAGTAATTGAATGTTTTTAATTTAATAGGAAAATTTATCAAAAGAGGGAAGTGCATGAAGCTTTTAAATACATTCTAAAAGGAAAATTGTAGAAAACTTTCAGATAAGAAGGGAGTGTGTTAATCTAACCCAATTATTATTGGTTTGAGATTGAAGTCGTGAAAGTTAAATTAAATGTGAACTCAAATACCATTAAAAAGTGGTTTACTCACAAGTTCACACATAATTTAAAAATTAATACACATACAATATTGCACGGGTGAAATATTATTAGTTTTCTCTAAATAAAAAGAATTGAAGGTGATGTCGCATGCACCCTGTTGAAATATAAACTAGAATGATAATAAAGATGGAGAGAAGGATTTTCTGTGTATTTCATTAGTTGTGAAAGTCCCTATAAATATACATTACAAATAGAATATTCCTATATAAGATTCTATACAATAATATATCCTAAAGTATATTCCTAGAATATTCTGAAGTATATTCTAATATTCTAAAGTATATTCTACTCCCCCTGGAGTATATTTTTCACACTCCCCCTCAAGTTGGAGCATAGATATTTATCATGCCCAACTTGTTACATAAGTAACCAACTCGGATCCCATTTAGTGCTTTAGTGAACAAATCTCCAAGTTGTTCTCCAGTCTTCACATATCCCGTAGAGATCAATCCTTTCTGTATCTTCTCTCGAATAAAATGACAATCAACCTCAATATGCTTTGTTCTCTCATGAAATACTGGGTTGTTGGCAATGTGTATGGCAGCTTGATTATCACACCACAATTTAGCAGGCATTGGTGTCTTCAATCCGATTTCACTTAATAAATGGCCTATCCACATGATCTCACAAGCAGATTGCGCCATAGCTCGATATTCTGATTCAGCACTCGAACGAGAAACCACACTCTGTTTCTTACTCTTCCAGGATACTAGGTTCCCTCCAACAAAGACACAATAGCCCGAGGTAGATCTTCGATCATCTTTAGATCCGGCCCAGTCAGCATCTGCAAAACATTCTATTCTCAAGTGATCATGATTTTGATAGACAATCCCGCGTCCTGGTGCTCCTTTCAAGTAACATAATATATGTTCTACAGCAGCCCAATGATCAATGGTCGGAGATGACATATATTGACTCACAACGCTCACAGAGTAAGCAATGTCTGGACGGGTGACTGCAAGATAATTAAGCTTTCCAACCAATCTTCTGTACCTTTCTGGGTCTTCGAATGGTATGCCTTCTCGGGTGAGTTGCACATTGGGAACCATGGGAGTCGTGCTTGGCTTTGCTCCCATTTTTCCTGTTTCAGCTAGTAAATCAAGTACATATTTACGCTGAGATAGAAATATACCTTTCTTACTCCGTGTTACCTCAATACCCAGAAAGTATTTCAACGAGCCTAGGTCTTTTGTTTGGAATTGGCTATGAAGAAAATTCTTAAGGGCCAAAATACCTGCAGTATCACTTCCTGTAATCACAATATCATCGACATACACCACAAGCAATGTGATACCTGCTTTCGTTCTTTTGTAAAAGACAGAGTGATCTGATTGACCTTTTATCATTCCAAACTGTTCAATAGATTGACTGAATTTTCCAAACCATGCACGAGGACTCTGTTTCAAACCATAAAGAGATTTGCGAAGTCGACAAACTTTCCCATACTCCCCCTGAGCAACAAATCCCGGAGGTTGCTCAATATAAACTTCCTCTTGAAGGTCACCATGCAAGAATGCATTTTTAATGTCCAAGTGATGTAACTGCCAATCATAAGTTGCGGCGAGTGAAATAAGTAACCTGACAGATGTTAATTTAGCAACAGGAGAAAAAGTGTCAGAATAGTCAACACCATAGGTTTGAGCATAACCCTTCGCAACTAATCGAGCTTTCAATCGAGCAACAGAACCATCTGGGTTAACCTTAACAACAAAGACCCACTTACATCCAATAGACTTCTTCCCTGTAGGCAAGTCTACCAAATCCCAAGTACCATTAAGATCCAAAGCATTCATTTCCTCTACCATGGCATGACGCCATTCAGGATGAGACAAAGCTTCTTTGACAGATTTGGGAACAGAAATAGAATCAATGGAAGCAATAAAAGAACACGAGGCAGAGGATAACCGACTATATGACACAAATGAAGAAATAGGATGAGTACAAGCCCGTGTACCTTTACGTAGTGCTATCGGGAGGTCAAGATCTGATGTAGAGACAAGATCTGAAGATGCAGGTACTGGTTCAGGACATGAGATCGAAGTCAGATCAGTATCAGGATAAGTAATCACAGGTGTCACAGGTGGAGAGTGATCTGGGAAAGTTTGTCGACGGGTGTAAACCAAGTGTACTGGAGGTCTAGGGTCAGGAACAGTAACATTCGGTATAGTTACTGAAGGTGTGGCCTCAGGTATAGTCACTGTGTAAATGAGTATGTCATCATTGTCCTCATGAATATCTGTCTTGGATGATGACAAAGGTGTATTTTCATGAAATGAGACATCAATAGAAATAAGGTATCGACCTGTACTTGGAAAAAAACATCTATACCCCTTTTGAACTCGAGAATAACCTAAGAAAATACATTTCAATGATTTGGGATCCAACTTCGTGCGATGAGGGTTAACATCTCTAACAAAACAAGTGCAACCAAATATTTTAGGTGGAATGGGAAAAAGTTCTTTATTTGGAAAAAGGCATTGATAAGGAGCTTTACCATCCAAAACAGAAGATGGCATACGATTGATCAAAAAACATGAGGTAGACACCGCATCAGCCCAAAACTGTTTAGGCACATTCATTTGGAATAGAAGAGCCCTTGCAGTTTCTAACAGATGTCGATTCTTTCTTTCAGCAACTCCATTTTGAGGAGGTGTGTCTACGCATGAAGTTTGATGAATAATGCCATGTTGAAGCATAAAAGATTTAAATGGAGCAGATAGATATTCTTGGGCATTGTCTCCCCTTAACACACGAACAGGAACATTAAATTGAGTTTTAATTTCAGCACAAAATGCAGAGAAATGAGTAAATAACTCGGATCGACGCTTCATGAAGTACAACCATGTCATACGAGAATAATCGTCAACAAAAGTAACAAAATATTTGAAACCAGATTTGGACACGACTGGACATGCCCCCCAAACATCGGTATGGACAAGATCAAATGGAGCATTTGCTCGTTTATTAAGTCGGGGACTTAAACTAGTGCGATGATGTTTTGCAAACTCACACGACTCACATTGTATAGATGACACCTTATTAAACTGAGGATGTATTTGCTTCATTAGTGGGAGAGATGGATGTCCTAATCGGTAATGAGCTTCTAATAGATTTCCAACCCCAAGACAAGAGATACCTTTTGTGATTGATGTATCCAAAATATAAAGACCAGCCGACTCATGTCCTTTACCAATAGTCTGCTTCGTTAACAGATCCTGAAACACACAATATCCCGGAAAAAATGTTACAGAACAATTAAGAGTACGTGTGATTTTACTGATGGAAAGCAGATTAAACGAAAAATTAGGAAGACTCAAAACAGACGATAATGGTAATTTAGAAGTTGGTACAACAGTACCGGATCCAAGAACGGGTGAGGTAGACCCGTCAGCTAAAGTGACACTGGAAGTAGGTAAATGCGAGTGAAATGATGAGAATAGAAGAGGATTACCAGTCATATGATCTGTGGCACCTGAGTCAATGACCCATTTCGAGGATGATGAAACAAGACATGTGTTTGAAATACCTGAATTTGCGACTACCGAGATAGGGATAGAGGAATGCTTTAGAGATTCTTGGTAGCAAATAAATTTAGCATACTCGCCTGAAGAAATAGCAATGGATCCATCAGATGAGCTGGTAGCGGAAGCAACATGAGCAGTCGAATTTCCTTGATTTTTGAATGCCAATTTTCTACATTCTTTGATCAAGTGCCCAGATTTCTTACAGTAGTTGCATATTAACTGTTTTCCAAATTCACGAGGACAGAACATTTTTTTTTTTATCACCCTTTTTTTTTTTGCTTTTTTTTTTGTTTTTTTTTTTTTTTGAATTCAAAATTGAGATAAAGGTGGAAAACTTACATAAGCCTTTCCCATTTGTGGACTAAACTTTGGAGAATAGAATATCCAATTTGCTTGGGCCGTTGACTGCTACTCCAGACAGAATTCCTATGCAAATCCCCACTGAATAACAACCAGACGAAAACAGTGCGTATGTCCGCAGATATGAGTGTGCGTATGTCCGCAAGATAACGCAGATTTCCGATGCCAGCCAAGACCCAACCCTCCTTCTATCTATACCTGGATATTGCTACAGGACACTCCGGCGAATCTGACTATGCTCGCCGTTAGAATCTCCGGCCAGAAACACGGCGTCACGCGCCGGCGTGTGTGTTGGCTGCGGGAGCTTCCGACGGCGCGTGTAACTCACGCAAGGTGATTTGGGCATGCGGACTCCGGGTGGTTGGTCGACGGCGGCAGCCGAACCGGAGGATGAGGAGGGTGAACCAGAGTGTGAAAAGGCTTGCCGGCTTCTGAGATGGGAGGTTCTGGAAAGATGTTCTGGGAAGAAGTTCTGGAAAAAGGTTCTGGGAAAAGTCTGAGATCAGAGGTTCTTGAAGACTGTGGACTGAAATCAATTTCTTGAATAAAGAACACAGTTTGAAAACTAAATTGAGATAGAGATAATGACAAACTAAACTGAAATCTCAAAGGAAAAGCTACATGAAATGGAAGGCTCTGATACCATGTTGAAATATAAACTAGAATGATAATAAAGATGGAGAGAAGGATTTTCTGTGTATTTCATTAGTTGTGAAAGTCCCTATAAATATACATTACAAATAGAATATTCCTATATAAGATTCTATACAATAATATATCCTAAAGTATATTCCTAGAATATTCTGAAGTATATTCTAATATTCTAAAGTATATTCTATATCTTTCACACACCCAATTTTTGTTCCATGATTTATTTGTTCACTTAAGGTGGCGTACAAAATGGGAGGATAGTATAAGTTGAAAACCGTAGGTAGATCATGTATATAATACATCCAATTTTCAATTAAAGTTGTAATTAGGTTACTTATTAGTAAATTTTTGTGGCAGTTGGGTATGTTGCATGCTATAAATGTTGATCAATTTGGTTGCATTTATCATAGATTCATCATGTTATATTCAACCATACCTCACCGCGGTGTCTTTATTCCCTTGATCTTAATTAGTTTGCCTCACGCCCTCACCCACTAATTCCTTAATCGCTCCCATTAATTATGATGGCTCTCAAAAATATTATTTGAAATATCTCATTATTGAGGCGGCATGGTTGTGCTTCCTGTCATCGGGGAGATGCACAACCACCAGCGCCCTTGCTCCAGATTCAGTCTTCGAGGAAATGAAGGTTTAGAAACACTTTGGGGAGTGGATGCTGAAATACCAACAGTCGTATGAGGATGAACTGGAGAAGGTGACACGATTCCAAAATTTCAAAAAATGGAAGGATTATGTTGATGCTTTCAACAAAGCGGGAGAGCATACTTATGCGCTCGGCATCAACGCATAACAAATGAGGTGTTCCGGCAAAAATACTTGCAGTGGTCGAACGCGCAGCTGAGTTCCCCCCTTTGACATATAAGTATGCTCTCCTGCTTTGTTGAAAGCATCAACATACTCCTTCCGTTTTTTGAAATTCTGGAATCTTTTCGCCTTCTCGTGTTCATTATCGTATGATCGTTAGTATTTCAGTATCCACTCCCCGAAGTGTTTCCGAATCGTCATTTCCTCGAAAGCTAAATCTGGAGCAGGGGCGATGGCGGTTGTGCATCTTCCCGATGACAGGAAGTAGAACCATGCCGCCTCAATAATGAGATATTTCAAATAATATTTTTTGAGAGTCACCATAATTAATGGGAGCGATTCAGGAATTAACGCGTGAGGGCGTGAGGCAAACTAATTAAGATCAAGGTAGTAAAGAAGCCGCGTTGATGTATGTACTTATATCATGATGAATCTAAGATACATGCAACCAAATTGACCAACATTTATAGCATGCGACATACCTAACTGCCACTTAAATCTACTAATAAGTAACCTAGTTGTAACTTAATTGCAAATTGGATGTACTATATAGGTGACCTACCTACGAGTTTACAACTTATATTACCCACCTATTTCGTACTCCACCATAAGTGAATGAGTAAATCATGGCATGAATGTCACGTGATACATGCGACATCACCGACCTTCAATTCTTTTTTATTTATGGAAAACTAATATTTCACCCGTGGATTGTACTGGTATTAATTTTCACGACTTCAATCTCAAACCCGTAATAATTGCTTTAGATAAAGACACTCCCTCCATATCTCAAACTAGTAATAATAGTTTAGATTAATTTTCACAAGATCAATCTCAAACCAGTAATAATTGGGTTAGATGAATACACTCCCTCCATATTTTAAAATCTTGTACAATTTTCTTTTTACACTGTATTTAAATATTTGATACACTTCCCCATTTGATAAATTTTCCTTTAAAATTTGAAATACGCAATTATCCCTACTTTTCACGTACTTTTATCATTCATGTTTTTGCACTTTGTCTCCTACTTTTTCTATATAATTCATTACTCCTACTCTTTTCATCCTTAAATAATATGTCAAATCTACTTTATCTATATTATTCATTACTCATACTATTTTCACCCTTCTATACTATTTATTCCTCCAGTTACTTTCCACCTTAAATAATATGTCAAATCTAGTGGTCCATCTGCACGGTTAGATCTTTAAATAAAGACCATAGAAAGCAAAGACTTCTCACTGGAAAGTGGTCTATTCCACTTGGCCGCTTTAGATCCAGGTGGCACAAACGGGAGTTGATTTAACTCCGCCGCCATAACCTGCATGTTAGTGGACATAGAATATATAAAACTGAAATACTCCACATCATTTTTAATGGAGCTTAGCAATTCATCCTTTCTCTCAATTTCAAAAACATTTTAAATCCAAGTATCACAAATGTCTATATCGAGAAGAGAGTGATTATCGGTTTGATATTTCATAGAGTCATAGATATTAAATTTCAGTTTGTCACCATTAAACTTCATGGTTAATACTCCGCTAAACACGTCTATTTTTATTTTGGATGTAATAAAATGGGTCTTCCTAAAATAATGGGGATTGTATTTTTATTGTTTTCCATTTCGAGAACATAAAAATTAGCAGGAAAAATTCTCCACCATGACAAGCACTTTCTCCACCACCCCTTTGGGGTAAGCATTGGATTTATCAGCAAGTTGAATAGCAACCTGATAAGTTCATATTTCAACACGAATTTGATGTGTGTTGGGATTGAATTTTGCCACTTTTCCTAATCTATTATGAGTCACAAAGTGTTTAATTAGCTCAAGTCACGGTTTACCGGGTTTGGTTTGCATTTGTAGAGAAAATCAAGAATTTGAACCCGACATCGGCATTGGAGTGTAATTTGAGGAGATTTGTGATGCTTTTGAGAGATGACAAGAAGCATCAGAGGTCCACGGGACAATTAAGGAGCATGATTTGAGTAAGAAAAAAGGTCAAAGAATGAAGATGAGATCGATCTGGGTCGAACGAGGAAGAAAAGAGCAAGAAAACGGTTCAAAGCAAACCCTCAGGAGTACCCGTACGATCGGACCGCGTGGATAGCCGCACGCCGTGTGGAATGAAGAAGTGAGGGACAACGAGATTTTTACGGAAACCGCATGGTAGTCTGCATGCCGTGCGGATGACTGCGCGGACTAATGTTCGCCCAATTTTCCCTATTTTCTATAAATTCGGCTTCATTTTGTCCATTTTTCGTAACGGAGCTTAGGAGATAAACCGTATTTCGAATTTGAGAGAGCTCTTCCGCCTTGTTCATTTAGATTTTGGGATTCTTTTTAAGTTTTAACTTTTTAATTAATGACAATTAATTATTTCTTTCCCAATTCTGTTGATTCTTCAATTATGAATTGTGAGTTGTTTTAATCAGGGAATTGGGATTGATGAAGGGTTTAATCATGATCTAGATTTAATTTCTTGATGGATTAATTGCATGATCTTTATTTAATTTGTGTTGGAATGATTTAATTGATATCTCTTGTAACCTAGAACTGCAACTAGAGTTATAATTGCACATAGAGTAAGTTAAGAGAGATATAATTTATGCTAGGACACTTTCACACACACTTGGTCGTTCGCTCAAAGATTAGTAACGATTAAGTGGTCATACGCTCGCTCATTTTGGCAATAATTTAGGATACTTGTCGAATGAGAGATCAGTCTGGTTCCCTAAATTATTGTACTCTACGTCGCGAGAGAGGTAACAACTTAGTATTGACCAACACAATTCAATTAAATAATTTTCAAGTAATTAAGCCTGATCAGTTCCAAAATCTGATTACTCTGGAATTAATCCATGTTCCCTATCGTCATTAATTAGAAAGAACCCATTATTTTATCCTTTTTATTGTATTAGTTTAATTTCCCAAAAATCCAATCTCGCACAATTGCATTTTAGTTATTTATTTAATCGTTGAATTTAGTTAATTCATGATTCCTTTTTTCCATCCTTGTGGAGATGATACTCGTACTTTAGCCCTATGTTGCTACATTCGGAGTATTTTAAGTGCAAGAAAACTCACGTCAGTTTTTGGCACCGTTGCCGGGGACAGTGTCGGTTTTAAGGGTTATTTATTTTCAACGATAGGTTCTAGTTTATTTTAGTATTTATTTTTATTTTTAGTTTTTCACAAGATTTTTCTCTTCTAACCGTGCTGGTTAGATCTGTTTATGCATACACTTTCAAAGAGGGGAAAATCGTTTGTCCATCTTAATCTTAAGATCGAAAAACTCGCAAGACAGAATCGCAAGGCTCAGAGAGAGCAAAGAATAGTCATGGAGCTATCATCATCTGGAACCACTGAGACGTCTGGTGTCCCTGTCACCACCACCCTACTCGATTTCTACATAAACACTTCACCCTAATCTACTCCTCTAATTTGTCCTAGAAATCGCCCACCAGGTTTCCAAAATTATCGTCCTCCATTCTTTCCTCAAAACCAGTCAACTCCATAACTCAACCTTCCTCCACTATATAAAATTTTCCGGAATACCTCTACTGCTCCTGAAACCACTTTTCAAAATCTAACCTTTGGGATGTAGGGAGTAAGTCAGAATATTCCTAACCCGAATTTCCAAAACCTATTCCAGAATCAGTTACCCTACAAAAATCCTTTCAAGAACCATTATAAAAAACAACCTCAAAGACAACCTATTTAGTGAAGACCAGTTTACCAGGCCAGACATCAAGCCCCTCCAGCCAATGCATATGTCCCGCACGAAAACCCTTTCTGCCAAGGGTAGACTCTAACAAAATTCCTTACACAAGATACTTCAAAATACGATAGCATTCAAGTACCAGGAATTACTGCTAACCGCTACAAGATCAAGGCGACAGTGATTAGCATGATTTCCAACAACCAATTTGGAGGAGGACCGACTAAAGATCTTGTGGCACACATTACCCGATTGTTGAGGATGTGCCACACTTTCAAAATTCCCGAGGTGGTTGATGATCAGCGAGGTCGATGCTTTATCCGTATTCACTGAGGGATGATGCATAAATTAAAGATGGTTGGACAACAATCCACACCACCATCTCCAGACTTGGGACCAGCTGCATAGTGCCTTTATAAAAGAATACTTCCCAACATCAAAGACATTGATATTGAAGAAACAATTACAAGAGTTCAAGTAAGAAACATTGGAGTCCCTACCTGAAGCATGAAAGAGATTCAAGGTGCTGAGAAGACCCTGCCCTCAGAGCAAGTTGAGTAATTGTGAAGTCATTTTCTATTTCTACATAGGTATCAATGATGAGGGAAGGCCGGAAGGATGATGTTGGATGCTTCCGCAAATGCTGCTTTTCCAGAGCTGCCAGTTGAAAATGTAGAAGCACTGATAGAGAAAATCGTGACCAACAATGCTTCATGGTACAACTTAAGGAGTTCGGCTCAACAAAAAGCTCGAGGCCTGATGCAAAAGCTCACAATAAATTTGGGTGATCTAGGGAAGGAGGTAGAACTTGCTCACTCGTTGCCTAGCGTGAACATGCTAGCCTCTGAACCCATTAGTCCATCTTGCAGTACGTGTGGGGTCACCAGTCGCATGAATATAATATGATAGCCAACACCTTGCACTAGTGCAAAATATGCATTTTATAACTAGGATTTTGTGGATCGTTGCGCTTACCGCTACACTAAAAGCAATCGCTGATAGTGTAGCACGCTCCTCCCCCTTTATAGCACATGCGAAGCACCACGCGGTTCGATTGCACCGGCAGGCTGACTGTTGCTGGCACCGCATACCCGCGGCCCAACAATCTCCCCCCCAGCACCTGCCAGCCTACAACTGCGCAGCATGCTGTTGCCGGGGGTCGAACCCGTGACCTTGGCTCTGATACCACTTGTGGATCGTTGCGCTTACCGCTACACTAAAAGCAATCGCTGATAGTGTAGCACGCTCCTCCCCCTTTATAGCACATGCGAAGCGCCACGCGGTTCGATTGCACCGGCAGGCTGACTGTTGCTGGCACCGCATACCCGCGGCCCAACAGATTTTATATGGGTTCATTTAGAACCGTAGTTGTATGTCAACGCGGGGTCATATTTATAAATAATGAAATATGTGTAGTAGTTTAGCGGGTATGTTTTCTAAATATAAACTTGAATCAATAACGGCTCTTCATTTTGGCCGACATAATAGACGGAAACGGGGTAAATTTTCTAATATTCGAAAAACTAAGCTATGGACGGGGTCTTTTTTATAAATCTTAAAAGTATATTTCTACGTCGGGCTCATATTGAACCCTTATCGAATGTTCTTAAGATTTTATTTGCACAGACAAAATACTCCGTATATGAGAAACAGAGCACCTAGGGTAAAAATAAAACCCAATTCGGGCGAGGATGCCGAACGAAGCTCCTACTTCCTCCACCACCGCCAATCACCTTTTCTACCTCAACAATAGTAGATGTTCCATCGGGTCCTATTCCTCTCTATCAACGCCAACCACCTTTCATCCACCACAGGTAAAAATTAGTTTTTACTATATACTTGGGGTTCGATTTTTGTATGTTGTTTTGCTAAATATATCATATTTAATTGATTTTCACCTATGTGTACCTAGAGGTTGTGAGCAGTTGGATCAGAGCAAAGAGATTGAAGAATTGAATGGTCGGAGAACAAGATGGCAGATAGGGGTCGGTGGTGATAGCAGTGGTTCACTTCACACTGGGGTTGTTCTTCCAGATTCTATAAAAGTTTGGTCTAGGAATTCAGTTCGAGAATATGCAGACTAGTGGGATTTCCAATTGTTCCACACCGTTTTGTTCTTCTTCCTGGTCACCGTAGAGTTCAGATCTACACTTGTGTTGGTTGGTTCTCTTTTTAGTCTTCTTTATATCTTTTTCAGTGTCCAGATATAATCCTCCTCTGGCCTCTTTATCTGGTGTTGTACACTATTATAACTATCTTGCAGTTCGCATGATATACTCTCTAGACCAATTTATCTTGAATTAGTATTCCATATTTAATTTGGATTCAAATACGATTGATAGACTGAAAGTGAATCTATGAAGTGTCTAGGTAAACTTATATCTGGAGTATAATAAAGTTGTGTTAAGATTTTAAAAATACTTGTTTTCACGTGGGATTGAATTATTTTTTTGGGGTGCAACTTAGGGTTGAATTATTGTGTGTGTTTCAAATGTTGGATAAAGCATGAAAAATTTATATCTCTTTTCAGTTTGCAATGTCTATTACATGTTTAAAGCTTTATTGAGATTTTCTAATTATGAATGTTCCTTCTAAAAATCATTCTTTTAGCATTGCAGAAAAGAAGAAGAAAACAGTTAATCTCCAGTATTGTCTAATGACCTCGTAACCTTTCTTTATAATCTGAAACATGTTTAATTTCTATATTTTATTCTTGTATACAAGATTGCAAAACTAGGTTCTGCTCCATTCTAATGAAAGTTTTACCAGAGAAGAAAGAACATTTGGTCCTAGTGAGGTATCATCATTTTTCCTGTGTAATGAATTGGATGTTTCAGGGTACTTCGATTGCTTGTTGGATGTTCCATATGATTTGGAGTGTGTTAGAAGACAAAACATATCATTTCCTGATTTCTTATGAAAACAATAATTGGTTGACTAAAAACTGAATGTGTGTGTTTATTCATCTGCTCACGTTTATTCAATGGTAAGCGTGAAAGTACATATTATTATTATTATTATTATTACAGAGGAACTTTTTTGCTTTTTTTTTCTTTCAATTTTACTCTTCTATAATTATTATTTTTCATTATATAGTAATTAACACTCTTTAAAAAGGTTACTACTTTCAATCTCTAAACGATCTCAAGCTTCGAAAACGGTCAGTGGTACACTTTTGAGACATTGCTCCTCTTATATTGTAAAACTAGGTATACACATTCGGAAACAATTTTTGTGTTTCCTCAGCACTGTGAGCTATCCATTCAAATATTTGAGAAGGCATAGAAGCAGAACGAGTGAAGGTATATTTGACCATGGTATATAGTTATTTCTTGTTATACTTCTTTCCCTTTTATACTTCATTCTTATTTCTGCAATTACTCTGAATTTGTTATATATATATATATATATATATATATATATATATATATATATATATATATATTATGTACTGCTCAATATTTATTTTAATAACTATTTTAAATTTTTAAATTTTATCAACTTTCTGACTGTTTCGTGTATGCTAGCTCTCCTAGTTTTTGGAGATGTAATTCTCTTATTTGTTGCTTACAGAATACTTCTATGTTGCAGGTATATCAATTATACCGACGGTGGGATAAAGCAAATATTTGATGCACCTGGAGCTCCAAAGATGCTTTCAAGGTTGAGTCAGTGTCTAATTAGATCAAGTAAATTCTTTGGGAGGATGTTAATGGGTTAGAGGCGCATTTTTTTTTTTAACTTTTGTATTAAACAGCTTGTTAGATACTATAATACATTTGAGTTAAGTATTTGTAATTGTCATACGTAGTATATTTGAATCAAGTGTTTCTAATTATAATATTTTGTATGAAACGTGTAATAATAATTTTTGAATCAAGTGTTTGCAGTTTCTACATTTACATGTATGGAATAAAATTATATAGAAGTCAACAACGTAGAAAGCTATTTTTTTTTCCAAAAAATTTACTTTCTATAACGGTTCTCTCAAAACTGATATAAAATGTTTTCAATATGGGGTTCAACCACCCGATATGAAACGTTTCATCTTTTCTATGTCGCCGGTATCTATATGGGGTTCACAACCGACATTAAAAGTCGAATTTAACCCATATTAAATGTCAATTTTCCACTAGTGTTGATAGCCCCTGGTGTAGTTAACATCAATATGGTAACTACGGGCATGAAAATCAGCAGCAGTTTGGAAACTACAATCAGCCTCAGGCACATTAGGCCCCGCCTCAAGAACAGCAGTTTCATTAACAAAATCAAAGGAAGCAGGCAGAACAAAAGATGCTTGAACATCACCAAGCCCACATTAGCTTGGAAGAGACACTCAGGAAATTTATGCAAACAACTGCAGCAAGTTTTGAGAATCTGGAGAATCAAATGGGTGAGCTCCCAAAGACGCAATTTGAGAGGCCTAAGGGATCCCTCCCTAGTAACACTAAAAATAATTCAAGAGAGCATGTTCACGCTATCACGCTGAGGAGGAGGAGGAGGGAGCTTGAGCCAGTTGCACAAACAAAAGATCCTGCAGTAGTTGAGCCCAAAGAAGCAAACCCCGAGGAAGAAAAAGAAAAGAAGAGATCAAGAGAGAGGTGGAGGCAGCCCCAAAACAGTCTGTTCCAGTCAAAGCCTACTGCCCACCTCTCCTCTTTCCGAGATGTGATTCCTAGCTTGGTATTTGAAAATTATTTTTTCAACATAGCTTTCAAAGGCTTGTTCTATTTCTGGATTTGCTTGCTGATGATCTCGTTTCTAGAACGTATTTTTACCATATGTTTGTGTAAAACCCAGAAATATAAAACTAAGCGATCTTTATAATTGTCTTTCCTCAGCAATGGCGCTGAATTTGACGGCACTAAAGTCGTGTGTGCCTTAAAATAATATTCAATACTAGCACTTATACGTAGTATAGTACATTAAGGTTCGTATCCACACGGAAAGGAGTATTTATCTTATATGAAATTATCATCAAGGGGTTTAAGTGTGTTTGAACTTCAGAAAAATTAAGCACAAAGATGGATTACTTATGCGATTTAAATTAATGAGATAAAAGACTTAACTTTGTTACTTTTCACTTGTTGAGATGATTGTTGATCCCGTTTATTTCTTTAACTTGTTCCCTCTCGAATATTCAATCGTGGAGTGTCTCCGGTTCAACGAGAGTAGTTATTAATAACGATACTGTTTATTAACAACACTTACTATTAGCCAAGTATAGAACATTATCATATATCGACTTCGTAGTTGCTTCATAGTCCTCCGACATGTCCTAATGCATTGCAGCCATATCAGGTGAGCTCAACAGGTATGGAGTCGCTAGCTTAGGTGGCACAGGGTCACCGAATAAACATTTCTCTTGAGCCATCTTCAGCAACACTCTTTTTACAATCTCTCCTAAATACATGCCTGAAATCATCAGCTTCTCCAATCTCCTGCAACCAGGATTTCATTGTCTATGTAATGGGGAGATTACTTTCCCCATTACATCAAACTCTGTAATGGGGAAAAACTATGCAAACCAGATTTGGGGAAATGGGGGTGTTAGCCCTAACTCTAGTAATTTGATTCTTTAGGTGAAATTGCATACTCAGAGATGGATATCCAGTTTATCTACCACCAAGGTCCGCTATATTGAAAGCATTGTGCAAGAGGAGGGATTACTCCCATATAATTTCAAGCTCAGGGGTTTTAAGCCACAGCCCATCACATGGAAAAACCTAGCAAGCTATTGAAATTAAATGTGGATGTGAGCTACTTAGCTGATGAGGCAATGGGAGAAGCCATTCTGCGTGGCCGGAACGGCGAGCTTGTAGTTGCAGCGAGCTTTCCAGTACCGGCCTTTTTTCCATTAGACGCTGGAATAAAAGCCATCATTTTTTCTATTGATTGGGCGGTTGATGAGGGGTACAACGACTTCCAGGTTGAATAAGACTCCAGTCTGGCTTTGGATTACTTCGCAGGAAAGGAGTAATTGGGTTGCACATTTTTTGGCCCAAAATCGGGTTGACAGCAAAATATTATTTATCAGACGGGTCAACTTCCTATTATGGTCAGATGAGCCTATTGGATGGATAGTTTTGGAATTCCTTCGTTAAGGTTGTAATTTTTTCGTTTTTGGGTAAAGTTCGGTGCCCCTAGCTTTGTATTTTTCCACATATTAATAAAACTCGGTAAATGACTCTCAGCATTTATCCCACTGATTTTGGTGGTTTGCCTTCCGCGATAAAAAAAATGAAACTTGCCAGGCCAAATTTACTGCATTATACTCCGTATGATTTTACGACTTGGTAGGTGCATTTAATCTCCTAACTCCTTAATGAAATCAATTTAGATTGACAAATTATACCGTGGGATCGGCCTACCGTGATCAAGGTGTGTCTATCCCAAAACGGCATAACTTTAGCAATTAAACACAAGAACAACTTTTCATAAAAAAAGAAAAAAAAAGATCAATCTTCCACCAAAGCCGTAAGGAGCACCGACCGGAGTCACTTCATCTTTTTTACAGAAGTTCTTCGATCTCTGCTGAGCATTGACTGCTAACCCCTTTAAAACTAACGCATAATATAACCTCTCTACCCGCTCCAAATTCCTCTATCTTTCTAGTCGACGTCGCCAATCTTCAAACAGTTTTCAATTTTTTTTCCGACTTATCAAACTAACTAAATAAATTTAAGTAAAAATTGATAAGAATAATCTCACCTTTCACTGGTGTTATCATAATAATCCCACCTTTACGTAATCCCATAATAATCCTACCTTTGCACCTCATCTTCTTTCATTGAACTCTTTCTTTGAAAATCTTATATAAATAATCTCACCTTTGTAGGTCATCAATAGGTCAGGGTCCAATGAAAGAAGATAGGGTGCAAATGTGAGATTATTCTTGAATTACGTAAAGGTGGGATTATTATGAGAATACCAGTGAAATGTGAGATTATTCTTATCAACTTTTCCTAAATTTAAAACTACCGCATAACCCTTTTAATATGTTGTATGAGGAAGATTTACACATAAACCTTTTAAAATTGAAATCAAGTTTTTTTGCTTTGATTTAACATCTAAGTTACACATTAATCAAATTCAATTAATATAAATTTCTCCATTCTCCTGATGTTGATCGATGAAATTAATTGGTATATGTGTTTAATAAATTGAGTGACATCTTTTTATAGTATATTTACATCTTCACGTCGAGTTACATCATCTTATGAGCCAATTACATTTGGACTTGTCTCAACAAGATACATTTTGCATCCGTCTGAGTTACGTTTTCCATTAACACAAGTTATATTTGTCATTGCATGAGTTACATAAAAAAAACTTCTTTTATTCAAACAAAAACTTTTTTTTAAATAGTTTTTTTTTTGCAAAAAAAATTGTGAAAAAAAATGATTTCTTTAAAACATTTTATGGTCTTAATATTAAAAACAGAACATATTCTCTATTTAGGTAAAGTTATTAAGCAATTAGACTCCTTTTTTATTTTTTGCATTGAGATCAATGTTTTAGACAAGTTATATTTCGGCTTGTCTGTAGTAACATTTTTTATTAATGTAAATTACATTTATTTACATGCAAGTTACATCATTATGCAATTGGGACAAGAAAAAACAAAAATAGTTACTGTACACGCGAGGAATTTTTTAATTAAAAATTATGTAAAACTGCGTCGTTTTGAATGCAGGAGCATGGTGCTCATCGTGAGATGATCCCATGGTATATGAGTTCATTGAGATTAATAACATCAACACAACGATTTTGTCTTAATTAACCAACATAATTAATCACTCTTAAGATTATTACCTATGACACCATGCATTAATAATCCAAAATTACTTGTGAAATCATCAATGATTAACCATCGGTTCATTGATCGTTTCTAGTAGTATTAAATGTTGAAATCTTAATTAATCATTACTTAGCAACACTCCCCAACATTAATATAGAGATTAAATAATGGAAGAATTAATATTCAAGGAAAGAAACATGCTAGAAAATAAAGAAGTTTAGCTCGCAACTTTAACAATCAACAATCTTCAAGAGCAAAACCAAGAGATAGGAGTTTAGCTCCTCATTTGAAGACTAAACATGCTAGAAAATAAAGGAAAATAACTATTCTAAATGGAGATCAAGTATATGGAAGATGAGATATCAAAATGGGAAGGAAAGAATGTGTATTTATAAGTGTTTTGGTGAGAATACCCTGACAGTGGCTACAAAAGTTCTGAAATCTAGTCATACCCGACCGGGTATGTCAATATACCTGATCGAGTATATGACCAAATTTGATTTTCCCACATTCTCTTGAGTTTTTTTCGAAAGTAATGTAATATAAAAAAGTATTTACATTATTGAGGTTGAGTTAATAATACTTCCTCCGTTCTTTTTTAGTTGCAACGGTCAACATTTCACACTTGTCAACGCACATCTTTGACCGTAATTATATCTTAATCCTCATTAGTAAAAAATATTTAAAAATTAGATTTTGAAAATTTGTAATGAGATGAATTGAACAATATAATTTTAAAAAAATAATTTTCATAAAATAATAATATAAAATGTAGTCAAAGTAAAACATGTGAATAGTATAAAATTCAACATGTTACGATTAAAAAGAGACGGAGGATAGTATTTACGAACATACTGCTTCAACAAACCATAGTTAACGACAACCGGCACCTGGCAACTTACATGTCACGAATACGCATAGGCAACCGAACTGCACGTAGGAAATTGAAGTCATAGGTGGGGCCCAAAATAAAAAAAAAATCTTTTTTCTTAAAATGATATAACTTTTTCATTTTTTCTCCAATTTTTATACAAAATATATCAAAATTCATAATTTTTAATTATCTTTCATATGACACCAATATTGCATATGTAAAACTTTAAAAAAATTAAGCTTATTTAACAACCTTATGTTTTAGGAAAAACACTTAAACAAAACAAAAACATTAAGATGCCGTTTGGCAGCGCTGTTTTTTGACTTATCGGGCTTATCGGCCAACTTTTCACCAAATACATAATTTTTACTTTCGCGCGCTGAACAAGGGAATAAGAAGAAAAAGTAAGGTTGAAGTTACTTTTCTGGCTGTATTGGCTGAAGTTACTGTAGATGATCATTTTACCTATTTTTAAATATAATTTTTTCTTTATTTTATTAATAACATATATTTTAAAAATAATTTTTTCTTAAATTAGTAGAATTAGTCAATGCAGCCACTTCAGCCATAACTTAATAAATTCCAGCAGAGTAAACCAAATCAGCCGATTTTTGTGCTACCAAACGGGCTCTAAGTAATCGAGAAAATTACCTGTTTGGAGTTTGTTTATTTACCTTTTATGCATTTTAATTTCCGGTTTAAGATGTTTATGTTTTGTTGTTATTTTATTTTATGCTGTAAGACTCTCACATTAGGTTTGGGGGATGAGAGGTCGGTCTACGGTAATCGTCATTGGCTGTATGTTGCCCAATTTAGGTCTAGCGAGTTATATTGCTTTGTCAAAGGTGATTAACTCAGAGTCTCGGCCAAGGGCGGATGGTTACATGTGGTCCTTTTGCTATCCTGTACCCCTGCTGAATGTTATTTTATTAATTTAAAGCCACTTTGACGATAAAAAAATAGATTTTCTCTCAAAAAAATATTACTAAAATAAATATTATGAACAAAAATGTGACTAATTGAATAGGAGTACACTTTTATAGCAACTTTAATCTAAATTTTAATAAGTGACATTTTCATCCAATATCCTTTTTTCGTAATACATTGAGAGCTGATTCTTTATTTAATACTACATCCATCCTTTTATTTTGGGACGGAAGATGGTGACACGATTATTAAGAAAAGTGGATTTGTGTTGTTGATATTAATTGATAAAGTAAGAATAAAGTGAGAATTATTTAGGGCCACCCAAACTTTACCAAATACTCTCTTCGTCCCGTAATTAAGTTTCCACTTTCCTTTTTCGGATGTCCCAAACAAGTTTCTACTTCTTTATTTGGCAAATAAATCTACACCAAAACAGTGTTAAACAGTGTCCAAACAGTGCAAAACAGTGTACTCCACAGTAAAGTCAAATTTATTTTCTTAATATATGTCAAGTCAAACACAGAACTTAATTGCGGGACGGAGAAAGTATGATATGAGACGATTTTAGTTCGATTTTTCGAAAATATAAAATGGAACAATATAAAGAGAACGGAAGGAGTATTAAATAACCCGTATGAAGATTGAAAAATGTGAAAGTTTTTTAGCGAATGAGAATGTTGTTTAAAAAACTTTTTTTTTTAAATTTTGCATATAAAATATTGATATCAAATGAAAGATCATAAAAAATTATGAATTTTGGTATATGTTTTATAAAAAATGGGGCAAAAATAAAAATGTTATAGAACTTTGAAGAAAAAAGGTGTTTTTTTATAGACCTGTACAAAACCGGGCCGGCCCGCCCAGCCCGCCCCCACAAATAGGCGGGCTTGGGCATATATGTACCCACCGGCCCGGCCCGGGCCCGGCCCGCAATAACATATGGGCGGGCTTGGGTTAGGGTGTAGGCCCGTTCGGGCCGATAAGCCCGGCCCGCTACATTTAGTATATATACATTTTTTAAATATATATACTAATTTATTTATTTATTTACATGTACGCATGTATATTTATATTTATTAATTTATCTTTATACATATTTATAGTTAATTATATTTAAATTTGACATAGTCAACATATGCTCAACACCACTGGACCAACTCATTTTCCCAAGTTTTTAGTTCTTAACAACTAGCCCAACCAAGATCATATATTGGCTTTTGACTCTAAAAAAGTTGGCCTTTGCAGGAAGTGGAAAGAAGCTCAAATCCAATTGTTTCAAGTTGGAAGATGCTCATCCAATTTTAGCTTTCTTTGTTCTTTTCATTTGTGTATTTTATGATTCTCTACATATGCTACTCTTTGATCTATCAATATCAACAAAGAAGATGAATTCTCATCTCCATTTGATTAATTACTATTACAAGAACTGGACTATATTTGTATATCAATGTCATTTATGTTGATGTCTTGCACAAGTTTTAGCTCTTACTGGTTTGTATTTGGTCTTTGTCTCCATGTTCCTTCTTTGGACTCCAATTTCAAATTTGGAAGGAAATGCAGAATAAAGCAATAGAAGAAACATTGCTTATGAACATTGTTTGTGGCACAGAATGGGCAACGGCACTTATGATGATGATGAGGCATAAATTAAAACAGAGCAAACAATTTTAATAATGATGATGATGATGTTTATAATTTATGAGCCCCTCAATCACAACAAACATGTGAACCATAATTTCATCATGACAGACTCACATAAGGTAGTTATACATCTTCAAAAAGAGACAGTACATTGCTTCAGAACTCAATCAATAAGCAATAGTAAACAAAAACAAAATAAAGAATTACATAAAAAGATTTATAATTACATGGATATGTCCCACACAAAACATAAATATTAACAAAATAGAGGAAAAACAATTTGGTGAAAAGCGTCCATCTTGGGAGATTTTCCTCAAGAACTTTGAACTTTTGTAAGACCTTCTGCAGCTTTACACTTCCTGTAAATACAAACATTTTATTATTTCATTTAAAACACATCAAATTAGAGATATAAGGAAAATGATTGACAGCACATACCCAGTCCCCAACTTCGGACAATTGCGTTTATCATGACCATGTCCTTTACAATTACTACATTGACGATTGAGTGATGTTGTCTTTTCCATTGACGATTTGAGTCGTTTACCGCAACCTTTATGTCTTGCATGATCAGGTTCAACAAATTCTAACGATGCAGAGGGCTCGTGTTCATGCTTTTTAGCATTTTCTTGGGATGCATTTTTCGAAAGGTGCTCTTTAAATTTTTATCGCCACTCTTCAAGAAGGTGGAGGCCAACTTCTTGGTCTTCTATAGACTCCGTAGACAACTCATAATAACCGCTAAGAAAAGCATCAAGTGCTTTTCCATTCCCTCCAGACAAAGCCCTCCTACGATCTTCACAAATCTCAAAGCCATTTGCATCTTTCACAACCCCCCTACACGAGCCTTTATTCCATCTATATAAAATGTAGTAATCCGGCAGTTCATTTATGTTCAAAGTGTCAAAGACCTGTAGTATGTGAGCACATGGGATCCCTTCAAACTCAAACTTACTACAGGAGCACAACGCAACTTTTGTTTCATTATTAAAAGAAATATTTCTGGATTTTTTAAGCTCGGTATGTAGTGATTTTTTGTCAATCCTTCTTTGTTGCACGTATATATTCTTGATTTTTCAGTACCATCACTGCCTTTTCTAATTGATTCCTTTCGCACACTAAATCCTGCCAATTTAGCATAACTATTGTAAAACAAAAAAGCAGCCTCCAGATCATCAAATTTCATTCCAACAAATGGTTTCTTGTCTATTGATACAGCTGGAGTAATTGCTAAAACTTCTTCACGTACTACAACCCGTTGTAAGCATGGAAGTTTCCATCAATCTATTTTTCATAAATGAGTAATTTATGATTAAGTTTATTAACCAAGACCTTATTTAAATGATAAAGCCTAGGTAAATAGTTAAGAAACAAAAATAATATTTTTCAAACTGGGATGTAAAATACTCCGTAGTTAATATCTTAATGCATAAATTGAACTAAAACTTTTTTAATAATGAATGATGAATTAATTAAATCACAACAGCTGCAGGGAGCTGAAATGATAGCAACATACGGGAGTGTTTTTAAATCACACGAAATTGAGCATCAGATTACGGTTATCAATAAAACCAGATTTTGTTTGTATTCTCAATCAAAACTTTGAAATAGACAACCCTTTCAGAGCCCAAATCATTATAAAATACGTTGTAAAATAAAGCAATTACCTGAAGTATACGAAGGATTGAACCTGAACGGCTGAACCACGCTTTCCAATGGTGAGAACTGAGAAGTAGAGCTTTGTAAAAGAAAGCCGCACTCTGCTTCAGACGTGGCCTGGATTTTGACGCTCTGCGTAAATGTGGGTTTCGGAAGGCAAAATAGCGCGCTCAATTTTTTAATCCAGGCCGTACGCTTGGGTTTTAATCGGTGCCGTTTACATTAAACTTGGATGGGGGATTCTTATGTTCTTTAAATGTCCAGACAACAATTGCATCCGAACGTTCGGACCTACGAAGTATATCCTAGGGTGCCTCACTTCCTGGGTTGCTTCCGCTATTCTCCATTCTTGTTTACTACACTTAAGCTCAACGGTACTTTGGTATATATTTTTAACTCAACTCTAAATTTGTAAATAACTTTTTATTCAACATTATTTAGGAAAAAAACTCCATTCTCTTGCTTTATTTGATCTTGTATATCTTCGGATCAAATCATACTCGACAGGGTGTTCATTAAACCGGATCGGGTGTGACACCAAATTACATTTCATGCATGATTTCTTGCTTCCTTGTTACTTCCTTTGATCTTATAAGATCCCTTTCATGATTCTTTGTTGGTCTTTGATTGATTCTTGCTCAAGATCATTGTAAAGTTACTAAATTACAACAAACTAGAAAAATAAAATGATTGCAATGTAAATGTGAAATTATCACAACAACACACCATGAAGCGGTCCAGGCCAGCTGGTCGCCGACTCACACTCCCTTACGGGAGGTCTCGGGTTCGAAACTCAATGGAGTGAGTTTCAACCTAGATTACTCCTGGCTCCCCCAGTGTAATACCCGAGATTAATATAAGAGGATTAATAGTACTACTCATACCAACAGAGGTGCATCTCCTTTTACGGGAGCTCATCCCCCAAGAACTCCAAAGTTAAGCGTGCTTGCTCGGGAGTAGTCTTGGGATGGGTGACCCCCTGGGAAGTTTCTCAGGGCGCGCATGAGTGAGGACAAAGTGCGCGGTAAAGGCTTGTGGTGGTTTGTGGGGACAGTACTATTGGTCCGAAGTAACTACCTCGGGTCCGGTGGGGCCGGGGTGTTACAAATTGGTATCAGAGCCTAGGGTGTTTTTTTGGGATTTTTCAAAATGTTTTTGCAAAAGATTTCTAAACAGCTTTTCGAAACTTTTCTATAGTTTCCTGAATGTTCTTTAAGTAAAAACTAGGAAAAAGAAAATGACTAGGAAAAGTGCTCTTAGGTAACGTGGTGAGGATTGTGAGACCTTTAAGTTACTGATATATATGATTGAGTTGTGAAATTGATGGAGTTACTAGCTTATGTGAAATATATGAATGTTGATAGCGTTTTTGAAATGTCTGTGTGTAAGAATTTGGATATGGACTCGGTGAAGGATTTATATGCTTAACATAGTGTAGAGACCTTAATTAAGAATGCCTTAGTACCGAGAAACTCATGAAACTAGAAGCTAAGTGGTCAAAATGGTGAAAGTCTTATGGTGAAATTGTTGACCGAAAATGCCACTTGGGAGCCCGAGACGATATGCGCAAATGTTATCCAAAGCTATTTGACTTAGGTAGTGTTTTAGTTACGAGGACGTAACTTTTCTTTAAGTGGGGTAGAATGTAACACTTCATAATTTTATATCATTAAAATTATATTAGAGCTTATGCTTCGGGACGAAGCATCTTTTAAGGAGGGTAAGATGTGACACCCCATAATAATTGTGAGGTTAACTTTTTTAAAACTTACGTGAGTAATATGGAATTTTTTACTTAATTAATCAATAGTAGCAACGTTTTAGCAAATTCTAATTCATAGGTGTTGGTAATACGTTTTTGAGTTATTTTATCATGAGCACCATTTTATTGTTACAAAAGTAATACTCCGGTACGTAACATTTTAGCAAATTTGACTTTTCAAACTTAATGTCTACATGTACGTATATGGGATCCTTGTCAAACATATATTAATTCATAGTCCATAAATATACACCTCTATATATATGACCTGCGTGTAACTTATATACACACCTAATAAACAAGGAAAGGCATAAATAGGGAATATCGGCCGATACAGAATATTCATAGCAGCTTATACGTATACGAGGAGTTAGCCTGCAGTTCTGCGCATACCATATATTCACGCATGGCGTGAAAATCTTTAACAAAGGAAAGGTATTAAACTGAATTCAATGTCAAAGATTTGTAACAGTAATGCTATAACCTTCGACCTACACCTATAAATAACGTCCTTCGCCTGCGTTTACTCCCATTCGCAAGACACGAGCAGTCTATACATATACGCAGATCTTTTTCTACCCACGAGATACCCAAAACTAGAAGCCAAAAACTATCTTAGACATTAGGTCTGAGATAGGATAAGAGAACAGAAGAAACAGAAGTGGAAACGATCATCAGAAGAGGGACAAATCACTGGCCGGAGTTCACCGGACTGGTTTCTTATCTGCTCTTTCACGACGTCCAAGACGAAACCGCCAGAGGAAGGGACCGCTAACTCCACCTCCGCGTCACGCTTCACTCTTCACACCATCTCTCTGAAACTCCCGGTTGTTAAAGAGGTAAGTTTTTCCGTGTTACCTGCGTCTGAGCTTTTCCGTGAGGAATATGACTAGCTCGTCTCTCCTTTCTGATGGACTGTTTTAATATTAGTCTGGGCTAACCGAAAAAATTGATAATAAAAATGGCAAAAGTAAAATAACAGCAATGAAATCGGTAATATATGGAAATGATGGTAATAATTGGGGAAGTTTATTCAGGTATAAAAATGATACGGAGTAATTGGAATCGGAGAATTTGATTGATATGGTCATATTTTGGGATATTGTAAAATGAATTAAAAAGAGGATAAATGTATTGTTCAGGAAATTATTAATATGGACGATTTTCATTAATTGGAATTAAATTGAAAGGGGTTAAGTAATACTAGTAGAATACTGATTGATGGACTACAAGTTAACCATTGGACCGAACTAAGTAATACTATTACATTAACTTGAGGTTTCTAAAATAAAGAGGTTATTCATGAAAGTGGTTAATTAATAATTAATTCGAATGATAGGATAAGGGGAGATCGGTTAAATTATTAAGAATAGAATAAGTGACTAATTTTGTCATCTTAATTAAAAAGGTGATAACTTAGAGAGCGGAATAGAGAAGGAGAACTAGGAGCATCAAGATTAAGGTAAGTTTCTCTGCCGATCCAAAATTGTTTCCTCGTATTATATGCTTATTATGCATTATGTGATTAAGTGTGAATTTTGAATTATGTGTATGTGATTTTGATGAATACAAATCAAGAGTACTTTTTGGGGTATTAAATATTTTTAAATACCTTTGAGATTATTTAGAGAGATCGAGAAATATTTTTAGAAGTGTATCTAAAGCCAAGATAAAATTTACGTTTTCATAAGAGGTGAGCACCGCGGGAGAAATCCGCGGTGTCGGCTTTTCACATCCGGATAAATGTGGAGGGTGATTAGAGCGGCTACTACTAAGAAGAGATTTTTGAATAACTTTCGGATCGATGATCCCTTTTAAGAAGGAGAGTTGTGGTAGTAGTAGTAGTTCCGACGTAAAAGGGCTACTACTGCTAAGGGTGAGAATAAGTTTTCAGTGATAATTGGATCGATGATCCCTTTTAAGAAGTAGAGTTATAGTAGTAGTCCCTAATCATTCAAGAATTTTAAAAGGTGGGGTGTTTGGTAGACTGAGTCCCGACTACCCGAGATGACTTACTACTCGGAGGGCTTGGAATCCCTTTTAGGGGGTGTGCACACTTAAGGTAGTCGTTTCGTTTCTACAAGAGCAGTTGTGGTACCGGCACTTGTTCGGGGTGGCCGTCCGTAACCACGGTCCACCGGGCTCAGTCGAAAGGTTGAGCACCGCCCTTCTAAATTACTAGGAAGTTAGAGAAGAAGTGATTTTTGAGATAATCAAAGAAGAAGAGAATTTTATGGAGTGTGTTATTTTTATATAGTATTATATAAAAATCTATTTTAGCCAAACCTGATTATTTTACGGGGTTGGGTAGTACTTACTTAGCTCTAAAGCTAATTTTTGTTTTCTTTCCTTGTTTTGTTTCTGCACTTTATTTTTGCAGGTGATGGTGATTATGTTGATTGTTGATTGCACGCGCCTGAGAGCGAGTTAGAAGTTGCCTTAGTTAAATTTAGTCTTGAAATAAACATTTATTTATTTAGTTTTATTGTTTTGTTTTAGTTGCCTGTGCATCCGGTTGAGAGATGACCGGATGTGGCAGTAACACCCATTTCCCTATTTAGACTTCCGCTGTACTCTTTAAATTTTATTATCAATAAATGAAAGTTTTACTTCAATCATATCAATGTTTTTGGGCGGGAAATTTGGGGGTGTTACACCCAGCCCCGCTCCCCCTGACGCCCCCTAGAATAAAAACAAAAAAAAGTAAAAATAAAAAATAAAAAACACACACCATGAAACCTAATTAAAAGTATAAAAAAAAACTTAAACACTCAAAAATCAATGCAATCAAATCCCCAACACTTAGGCTTTTAATTATCGAATAAAATCTAGAAATGCTTCACAGTCAAACTTATCCTTACTACACAAAGTGACTCTTCATGATCTTCATTTTTTATCTGAATTATTGCTTTTCCCTTGAAATGCTTGTTGTGGTAAAAATGAACTCATGCAAAAATAACGAGTCTTTTTAAGTTTTCATCCAAGTCTTTTTTTTTTCTTTTTCTCCCCGGCTCACTCATATTTTTTCTATTATTGCTTAGGTTGCTCGTATGAGTTTACAACCTAACTGATATTTCTTATTTTTGTTTTTTTATAAATACTATCTAGACAAAAAATACCATTTGTACAATGAGAAGTCTTTTCCCCCTTACTAATCTGATCACTGTTCCTGGTGCTCGTTGTCGTCATTGCTTAGATGTTTTTTTTTTTGGATTTTGGGGGGGTGCGGTGAGGTGTTCCGTGAATTTTTGGAGGATCTAGAATTGGAGGGGAGTGGAGAGATGAAAATTTTGAGTTTTTTTTGGATGGATTTGGTTCAAATGGAGAGTGGATTTGAAGATAACAATTATGTACGTTCGATTTTTTAGAGTTTGGACCATGTACATGTAGTTATTTTAATATAAAAAATATAAAAAAAAAATAAAAGAAATTCAAAGAGAAACATGAAAGTACTCACAAATCATGGGTTGCTTCTCAAGCAGCACCTCATTTATTGATGTGACTCGACGTCATCTTGTCAAGTTCAATCATTCAGGTTTGGGTCATGATGATTCATCTTCTTCACATTTTCACCATGGTGACTCTTATAGAAGGGCTCAATTTACCGTTTCTTCACTTTGACAATCTTTTGAGTAGGGGTGGGCATGGGTCGGGACGGTTCGGGATTAGGGTTATCCCGGTCCCGTCCCAATTAATAATAACGGGACGGTACGGTACGAGATAAGTCTTTGTCCCAGTCTTGTCCCATTTAAATCGGGACCGGGATGATTCGGAACGGTTCGGGACGGTTCGAGACGTCCCAAACTAACAAAAAATAATCATTTGTAATTAATATATATTAGCATTCCTAAAGTATCATGCACTAAAATATTAACATTTTAAAAGTTAATTAATGTTCATCACAAGCTAAAAGCTACTACGTATTAGATTTTAGTTAGGTTTAGCAAAATTTGAAATTTAAATTTAAAACAAAGCAAAAATGAATTATTTTATTCAAAATCATTTGTTCTAGTTGTGAGATACTCATATATAGATATATAAAGTGAGATAAAAACCTATGTTAGTAAATATTTATTTTAGGTATTATTTTTAATTTAAAAATCGGGCATGAAAACTAAAAACCTATGTTGACATTACAAACTAGTTACATGCTACAAAATCTATATAGTTATTACAAACGGGACAACGGGACGGTTCAGGATAACCTTCCAATGTCCCGGTCGCGTCCCGTTTGAAACCGGTACGGGACCGGTGCGGGACAAAATCAATGAGACCCAAACGGAACGGGACAACACCGGTACGGTTTCGGGATATACCGGAATGGGACAACGGGACCGGGATTCTTGCCCGCCCCTACTTTTGAGGATCAAATGTCCAGATTTACATTGCTTCATGTTGTGAGAGTAAGAGAAAAAAATTCCCATTTAGCATGGTAAATGAAAAGAGTTTTGATCCTGCATGGTGGCATAAGAGGGGGTATGAAATATTTACTTAACGCCGCCGTAATTCCCTGCATCTGAATTACCATGAGCACATCTAAATTACCTTCACATTCGCTGAAGATTTCACGGATTTCATTGTTCTTTTCAATCTTTCGAGTTTCCCTCAAAGTTTCGAGAAATGGTGGGGATGCCTGACGTGCACTTTGTCGTGAGGTGCACTCAAAATAAATATCAATACGACACTAATACGTAGTATAGCGAAGTAAGGTTCGTATCCACAGGGAAAGGAATATTTCTCTTTTTAATTAACTAGTAACAAAGGGGGGGTTTTAGATTTGATTTGATTCAATTAACACTAAGATGAATGACTTAAATGAGTTTAATTAATGAGAAGAAGACTTGGCTTTGCTTTTATCCACTTAATGAAATGTTCGTCGATCCCGGTTATATCTTTAACTATCTTCCTCTCGAATACTCGATCGAGGAGTATATCCAATTCATCGAGGGTAGTTATTAATAACGAGACGCGTTCATTAATAAAACTTACTACCGAGTTAATATAGAACATGCGCCGTATATTCACTCGATAGTAGCAATAAAATCAAGATGAAAACGATTGAGATTGATAACCTCAACACAAGCGGTTTATTGGTTTAATCAATATAATTAATTCCCCTTGGTTTATTAACCATGAAACGCATGCATTAATAACCCAAGTTTACTACCGCGAAAGGACCGAATTAATAACAAGCGTATTAATCGACCGATTCTAGTAATAATTAATATATGAAACAAAACTAGTTGATCCTTTAAGTAATGTTCAAAATATTAATATGAAATATGAATAGGAATTCATTAATACTCAAGGAAGAATATTAAAGAAGATGAATCCTACTATAGTTAATATCAAGATGTTAACTAATTGTCATCTTAGTAACACTCCCCAATATTAACATAGAGGAAGAAATAGCTATTACTATAACTAATGTCAAGATGTTAACTAATTGTCATCTTAGTAACACTCCCCAACATTGATATAGAAATAGTATTTAAAGGAAGAATTAATATTCAAGGAAGAAGATTAAAGAGAATAACTCACAACTTACAAATTCATTAAGCTTCAAAGTAGCAAAACCAAGATGGAAGAGTTTAGCTCCTCATTTGGAGACTAAACATGCTAGAAAATATAAAGAAAACACTAATCTAAACTGAGCTAAAGAGTATATGTGAATTGGTGATTTTATTGTGAAGGAAAGAGGTGTATTTATAGGCTTTTGGGAGCTGCAGGGTCTGATACCCGACCGGGTATATAGGATACCCGACCGGGTATCTCAGGAAATTGCCCAGAAAGTGATTTTTCTGGGCATACCCGATCGGGTAAGGGTATATACCCGATCGGGTATGTGACAAATCTTTATGAAAATTTGCTCCCACGATCATTTGTCTTCGGATTTGATTTGGACAGTCGAATCAAGCAATTACCCGATCGGGTATAGGCAATACCCGACCGGGTACATGAGTATTTTTTCCAAATCGAAATCTTTCTTGTCTCCTTGCACTTTCCTTGATCTTTTAAGGTCCAATCTTGATCCCTTAGATGATCTTTGACCTGTTTAGCTCAGAAAAATCCTAATCTAACTAAATTACAAATAAAAAATGAAAATAAAGTATTACACCAAAAGTGTGTAATTTTCACAACTAGAACTAATAAAAACTAGTTAAAAATACAAACATACACTCGGAAATTACACGAATATCAACTCCCCCACACTTAGCTTCTTTACTCGTCCTCGAGTAAAGTCAAATGTTTAACAGTTCCAAGTCCTCAAGAGTTCAACAGTCAACAAAAAAGCAAAAGACCACCAAGGATAAACATCTTCTTGGGTTTCATGGTCTTCTCTGCTCGTCTCTTTTCTTCTCTCCTTTTCGTGTTCAAGAGATTAAATGATGTCCTGTAAAAACAAATATATCTCTCATATCTCTCATTTTGCCTAGGAGCCTTTTCAGGTTTTCATCCTAGCAACTCTTTTTATTTTTCCATCCTTTCCACTCACTCAATTTTTTTTATAAGCCATTTTTGCTTAGATTGCCCGTTCTGGGTTTTCAACCTAACTAGCATTTCTTTTTTCTTTTTTTTTTCTTTTTTTTTTCTCTTTTTTCTTTCTTTTGTTTTTTTTTTTTCATGTGAAGAAAATAATGCCAGTTACAAGGTATCAAACTTAAGTACGTATCAATGAGTGACTCCCCCTCACTTAGTTCGAAGCACTGTCCCTAGTGCTCGTCTCCGTAATAACCTTGTTGGAATGTACATCCTCGTAGCCCTGAATCGGTCCCCTAGCCTGTGAACTTGCGGCCCTGTCCTGCTTTGGTGCCATTGATTGCCTTTTTGGAGCTTGAATTTCGGGGGGCTGGGGTTTTGGGTTTTATGGAGAGGAGAAAATATGGGGATTTTTTTTTTTTTTTGGTTTGTAAAGGGAAGTGTCTTGGTGGTGGTATGAGGAAGTTTGGGTGAGTATTGATGGAGATAGTGAAGAAAGAAGGTTTAAAGATGGAGAATTTTGGAGAGGGGGTTCGAAAATGTGGGTTTTGGGCTAAAAACTCGGGTACCCGGTCGGGTGACCTGACATACCCGATCGGGTATACGCGGGTTGGCTTGTTCCGGGGTCGGGCCCGATCGAGTTGGGGTAGTACTCGATCGGGAAAATCACGCCGTAGGAATTCCCATAACTCAAGTAAATATACCCGACCGGGTGAAGGGTGTAACCCGATCGGGTACCTTCCCCAGGAGCACTTTTTTTTTTTTTTTTTTTTTTTTTTTTTTTTTTTTACACAGACACTCAACTGAATGCAAATAATCAAAATACAAACTTGGGTTGCCTCCCAAGAAGCGCCTTAGTTAATGTCGCGGCACGACGTTATTTTTATTTTATTTTCTGAATTAAGTGGGATCATAAACATCCCTTTTATCCTTCTTTAAGGCCCTGTTCGGCCTTGTGCCAATTTTATTTTTCGGCCTTTTCCAGTAAGGCCGAGCTTTCTTTCTTGCTACCACCTCAACCGTCGGTGGTTTTTCTAGTGATTCCTCCATGATCAAAATTGATTCTTTAAAGGAAGAGTGATTTTTAATAGAATTATAAATGTTATATTCTATTTTCCTTCCATCAAATTCCATAGTTAAAAGTCCGCTAGAAACATCAATTGTTGAATTAGCAGTTTTTAAAAATGGCCTCCCTAATAAAATAGGGACTTCATGTTCATCACTCTCCATTTCAAGTACGTAAAAATCGGCAGGAAACACTAGATCACCTACTGAAACTAGTACATCTTCCACTACCCCTTTTGGGAAAATAGTTGATCTATTGGCCAGTTGAATAGTGACACCGGTTTTGTTTAAAGGGCCAAGGTTCAAAGATTTATAAAGATTATAGGGCACCACGTTAATTGATGCCCCTAAGTCTAACATGGCCCTAGAAATGGTGTCTCCTAGCTTGCACGGTATAGTGAACATGCCCGGGTCAGTACATTTTTTTGGGAGTTTTCTTTGAAAAACTGCCGAAACATGTTCACTGATTTCAACTTTCTGTTTTCCCTTTGAGTGTTGCGTCCTCTTGATTGTGCATAATTCTTTTAAAAATTTAGCGAATCGAGGGACACCTTTAATCAAGTTAAGGAGTAGAATATTTACCTCACACTTGGCGAAAGTCTCATAGATATCTGCATCTCTCTTTGGCTTCTTTGTTTCCCTCAATGCCTCGGGGAAAGGAGCTACTGCTTCATATGATGACAATGGAGGGGGGTTGGATTTTGTTGACTCCTCCTCGAATTTAGCTTCCTCCTCACGGTCAACCTCTTCAATCCCTTGATCTTTCTTCTCTACCTCTTTCAATGTCGTCCCACTTCTCAACATGATGGCATTCACATGTTGCCTCGGATTTTGCTCCGTTTGAGATGGGAGTTTACCCGAGTCATTTGCTTCAAGTCAGCTCACAGCATTTGAAATTTGGCTAACTTGAGTTTCCAAATTTTTTATGCTTGACTTTGTCTCATGTTGGAATTGTATCATGGTTTGTTGAAATTCTCCCATGTTTTGTTGCATGGTAACCATGTTTGAGGTCAAAGTTCGGATCATCTCATCAGTTGACATATTAGATTGAGAATTTGAGCCTTGGGTGTTGAAAGGTGGTTGAGAAGATGAGTTGGCTTGTTGAGGGTTCCCATATCTCAAATTTGGATGATCCCTCAATCCCGGATTATAAGAATTTGAGAAAGGATCATACCTTCTTTGTTGATGTCCTTGGAAACCGAGGGCGTTGACTTGCTCTTCTTGGAGTGATGGACATGAATCAGTGGGGTGCCCGGTTGATGTGCAAATGCCACAAGCTTTGACCTCCTGAATTTTTGGTTTTAGAAGGAGTTCTTTTACCAAAGAAGTCAAGCTGATAACTTGACTTTCTAGATCGGTTGTACTTGTTTCCGCAGCAAGAACTCTTCGGGTGGAGGATTTGCGGCTGAATTGCCGTGAGTTCTCGGCTAATTCCGAGATTAAGCTTGTTGCTTGTGAAGGAGTTTTGTTAACAATGCCACCTCCACAAGCGGCATTCACCATTCTTCTATCATCATCAACAAGACCATCATAAAAGTATAAGATGAGGTCTTGTTCTGTGTATCCGTGATAGGGGCAGCTAGCACATAGCTTCTTAAAACGCTCCCAATATTCATACAAGGATTCATCATCCTTTTGCTCGATGTTGCTTATTTGCTTTTTGAGAGAATACGAGATAGAAGCAGGATAATACCTATCAAGGAAGCATTTCTTCATTTGCGCCCATGTGTTGATACTCCCAGAAGGAAGATAGAAAAGCCAATCCTTCGCGGTGTCCTTCAAAGAGAATGGAAAGGCCCTTAGTTTGATTTGTTCTTCAGTCACACCGTTTGGACACATGCTTGTGCAAACGATGTGAAACTCTGAGAGGTGTTTGTTCGGATCCTCCCCTCTTAGGCCATGGAAGGACGGTAGCAGATGAATGAGCCCAGATTTTAGCTCAAACGTATTACCCTCATCAAGAGTAGGGAAGGTAATACACAATGGTTGTTGATTCAAGTTCGGAGCAGTGAGCTCCCTCAATGTTCTTGTCTCTTGAGCCATAGTGATTGGCTCTTCAGATTCGCTAGAGTTGGAGCTAGCACTTGATGATTCCTCCAAAGAAGTATTCGGAGATAAATTCCTAAACCTCTCGAAGGCTTGTTCCGTTTCGGGATTTGTTTGGTAAGTAAGTTCGTTTATAGAACGGGTTTTTACCATATACTCAAACAAAGCTCAGAAATAGAAAACAAGAATTCTTTATATTTTTATTTAATTAATTTTTTGTTGATTTTTCTTGAAATAAAATAAAAAGAAAAATAATTGCCTCTCCCCGGCAACGGCGCCAAATTTGACGTGCACTTTGTCGTGAGGTGCACTCAAAATAAATATCAATACGACACTAATACGTAGTATAGCGAAGTAAGGTTCGTATCCACAGGGAAAGGAATATTTCTCTTTTTAATTAACTAGTAACAAAGGGGGGGTTTTAGATTTGATTTGATTCAATTAACACTAAGATGAATGACTTAAATGAGTTTAATTAATGAGAAGAAGACTTGGCTTTGCTTTTATCCACTTAATGAAATGTTCGTCGATCCCGGTTATATCTTTAACTATCTTCCTCTCGAATACTCGATCGAGGAGTATATCCAATTCATCGAGGGTAGTTATTAATAACGAGACGCGTTCATTAATAAAACTTACTACCGAGTTAATATAGAACATGTGCCGTATATTCACTCGATAGTAGCAATAAAATCAAGATGAAAACGATTGAGATTGATAACCTCAACACAAGCGGTTTATTGGTTTAATCAATATAATTAATTCCCCTTGGTTTATTAACCATGAAACGCATGCATTAATAACCCAAGTTTACTACCGCGAAAGGACCGAATTAATAACAAGCGTATTAATCGACCGATTCTAGTAATAATTAATATATGAAACAAAACTAGTTGATCCTTTAAGTAATGTTCAAAATATTAATATGAAATATGAATAGGAATTCATTAATACTCAAGGAAGAATATTAAAGAAGATGAATCCTACTATAGTTAATATCAAGATGTTAACTAATTGTCATCTTAGTAACACTCCCCAATATTAACATAGAGGAAGAAATAGCTATTACTATAACTAATGTCAAGATGTTAACTAATTGTCATCTTAGTAACACTCCCCAACATTGATATAGAAATAGTATTTAAAGGAAGAATTAATATTCAAGGAAGAAGATTAAAGAGAATAACTCACAACTTACAAATTCATTAAGCTTCAAAGTAGCAAAACCAAGATGGAAGAGTTTAGCTCCTCATTTGGAGACTAAACATGCTAGAAAATATAAAGAAAACACTAATCTAAACTGAGCTAAAGAGTATATGTGAATTGGTGATTTTATTGTGAAGGAAAGAGGTGTATTTATAGGCTTTTGGGAGCTGCAGGGTCTGATACCCGACCGGGTATATAGGATACCCGACCGGGTATCTCAGGAAATTGCCCAGAAAGTGATTTTTCTGGGCATACCCGATCGGGTAAGGGTATATACCCGATCGGGTATGTGACAAATCTTTATGAAAATTTGCTCCCACGATCATTTGTCTTCGGATTTGATTTGGACAGTCGAATCAAGCAATTACCCGATCGGGTATAGGCAATACCCGACCGGGTACATGAGTATTTTTTCCAAATCGAAATCTTTCTTGTCTCCTTGCACTTTCCTTGATCTTTTAAGGTCCAATCTTGATCCCTTAGATGATCTTTGACCTGTTTAGCTCAGAAAAATCCTAATCTAACTAAATTACAAATAAAAAATGAAAATAAAGTATTACACCAAAAGTGTGTAATTTTCACAACTAGAACTAATAAAAACTAGTTAAAAATACAAACATACACTCGGAAATTACACGAATATCAATGCCTCATTCTCTTCTTCTCCCAGCTGGAGCTCTGTGTCTTTTTCTTTTTCTTCTAGATTTTGGGTCTCCTTATGCAATTCTTTCCCATTCGTCAATGTGATCGCAAAAACTTGTTGTTTAGGATCCTATTCTGTTTGAGAGGAAAATTTCCTAGAATATTTTGCTTCCAGTTGTCTCACAACATTTAACATTTGGCGTCATGCCCCAGACCGCATCTAAGTGCGTGTACAAACGCTGTATGATCAAGTGACGTCACTCGCAAGGCAACCTCACTTAATCATATATTCAAGGCGTCCACAAACATAGTTCATACCATACTTAGTATGTAAACAACTAAACATGCATAACAACATCACATTTAAACCAATGAATAGCGGAAATATTCAATGGTTAGTCATGGGCCACATTCGACCAAAACATGGGCTCACAGGCCCAAAATAGTTTATAGTAATATAAATATCCAGGAAGAAGTGTTGATAATGTTGAAAGTAATAAGGAAGCACGAACCACCTCTTCCTTGAGTTGACTTCACTCGTGGGCCCCCCGAAGGGCTCAGTACGTGAATATCGAGCGAAGAACACGCTAAATGTATAATAACTAATGTTTCAAGTATAAGACCCAAATATAGGGTGATACATATACTTATATTCTTTTCCCCCAAGTCTTGAAACACACATGACACATCAATATATACACTTGGAAACTACCCAACCCATAGGTCATTGTTTGTTTGGAAAATAACAGTAGTCAATATCCTTGACTTAAAATCCCACCCCACCCAAATACTTATGAGCGTAGAGGACTCCTCCTCGTCCAATCAATTATCTTAAGGACATTACCCGATCCTGGATAACTAAACCGTAATCTATGAGTTTTGAGGACAGTCTCCCTGGGTTCTCCACAAATTTTATCTCGACTTTTGGGGACACCGCCCGGTCCTTGGGTACTCCAACCGAATACATGAGTTTTGAGGACACCGCCCGGTCCTTGGGTACTCCACCCGATTATATTTTGAGTTTTAAGGACGCCGCATGGCCCTTAGGTACTCCACCCGAACCTGAGTTTTGAGGGCACCGCCCGGCCCTTGGGTACTCCACCCGAACCTATGATCTACCATATACCTTACCCCAAAATCCATTACAGGCTATTATCAGATAAACTACCAATACCGATAATTGGGCCTTGTTTGACCGATTGGTCAACTTTGTGCCTTTCTATGGCCCAGCTAGGATATCCACAACTATATAAACATTATCTAGACCAGGATGAATATAATATGCGATCCCGAAATATCGGGTGGTCCCTACTCACGGTGTTGGCCCCACATGCAATTTACTATCCACGCAAAAGAAGTAACAAAAATTTACAACCTCGTAAATTCATTAACCATTTCTCAAGATTCAATACATAATATACACAAAAGTAAATATACTTAGGGACGGTGTTACATTTGGTTCACTTTATTCTCATAGTTCTTTGCGCTCGACCTTGTTTCTTGCTGGAATTATGCCATATTTTCCTGCATATTTGTTATGTTAATAATGAGAGCTCGAATTATGTTTTCAATGGACATGCTAGAATGAGAACACTAGTATGAGTGGTGTCTCCCTTGAGGTACTTTCCCTTGGAACTCGACGTCATTACTTTGTTCAAAGTATTCTTCTTGAAGCTTTGGGAAAACTTTGTAAGAAGCCTGTGAGACATACAAATGTCACATACTTTGACATCTTGAACTTTTGAACATAAGATAAATTCCTTTATTCATGAAGTCAAGTGTTCAATTTGACTCTTTAAGGATAACACGTTGACATCCATGTTAAGAATTCCTTCAAAGTAGCCCGAAAATTTGAAATACGCCAATTTGACTCTATAAATTGGCTCACTTATGTTTATCCGAAATTCATTTTTCATGAGTTTTTACCATATACTCTTATAAAGCTCAGAAAAGAAATGTAGATGTTTTTCTTCTTCTTTTTTCACAAAAGAAAAAGTTAGTGTCTTTCCCCGGCAACAACGCCAAATTTGAAGGCACTAAAGTCGTGTGTTCCTCAAACTAATATTCAATACTAGCACCTATATGTAGTGTAGTGCAGTAAGGTTTGTATTCACAGCGAAAAAATATTCCTCTTTTATGACATTGTAACCAAGGGGGTTTTAATACTGTTTGAACTCAAAAATAATTAAACACTAAAATGAATGACCTTTGTGATTTAAATTAATGAGATAAAAGACTAGACTTTGCTAATTTCCACTTGTTGAGATGTTTGTCGATCCTGATTATATATGTAACTTGCCCCCTCTCGAATACTCAATCGTGGAGTATCTCCAATTCATATGCGTCGAGAGTAATTATTAATAACGAGACTGTTCATTAATAACCTTACTATTTGCCAAGTATAGAATACTACCATAATGACTTGATAGTAGCATTTAATCTCTTAACTCCTTGATGAAATTGTAATTGTCCTATATAGGACTAAAATTGAACTTAAATACACAAATAGGATCACATCTCTTTTATTCCCTAAATAGGACTCTAGATTACCAATATACCCTTCTATACAATTAAATGAAAATCCTAGGAATTACCGTAATAGGTCTCACGATCTCACGTTCGACTCTTTCCCGACTCTCCCATGACTGCTCCCCAACGGCCATAACTCTGAAAATAGGCTCTATTGCGACTCTCCCATGGTTGGAGCTCTTTCGATCGGCTCTCTCTTCTCCGTCCCTAGCTCTTGTTTCCTTCTCTTTCACCAAGGCAGACAATTCAAATCAAGGTATGTCTTCTTCGCCTTCGCCTTCTCCTTCTCCTTCTCCTTCTCCTTCTTCTTTTATGATTTTCCTCATATTTCTCTGTTTTTTCTTGGGTTTTGACATAAATTTTGTCATTTTTCGGGCTTCTATTTCGTATTTCTGATTTCTTAGTTTTTTTTAAGAAGGTGGCTTAAATTATGATAATAGAACATAGGCAGGTGATAAGTTATCGGAAACATGATAACTTACGCTGGTATGACTTGTGTTGCTCAAATAAATTAATTTCATGTAATTAAGCCTGATCAGTCAGAAATATGATTACTCCAGAGTCAATCCCTATTCCCTTCGTCGTTAATTAAAAAGAACCAAGCTTTTTAAACGTTTTAATTGCATTTTAATTTTCCCAAACCACCAATCTCGCACAATTGTTTTTTTATTTCTTTTTAATCGCTGAATTTATTTAATTCTTAATTACCTTTTGTCTGTCCCTGAGGAGACGATACTCCCACTTTCACCACTTTACTACTATCATTTTTCAGTGCAAGAAAACTCACATCAGCAGGTTAGAAAATGACAACAAACCTTTTGTTTGTCGTCCGCCCTGGAACCAGACTTAGAATCAATTACCTCCGTAGAAGCAATTAGATTCGCTGATCCCGCTGTGGGCTTAACTGAGCCAATGATTTGCAAACGAGACTCCTCATCACTTGTCCTAGGTTCTAAGTTTTCTTCTCGGAAAAACACGGCACAACCAAAACAGAGTAAAGATAAAAAAAAATGAATCATGAAGAAATCTAAAGAAGCAAAATAAAATTCTTGAACCCAAGCACATCATTCAACCTCTAGCGGTGGTTCAGGAGGAGGCCGGATCACCGCTATAACTGTTGACTCGGAGTGGATCGAACCATCAACCAATCGGGGTAGATTCCTCTTGCCCTGCCACCCATTCGTCATGCTCACTGCCCAGTCATCCCCGACGGAGCATCTACCCTTCTCGATTAGCCCTCCTGTTTGTCGTTGCTCTCCTGCCATCACCTTGTTCTCAATTGGTGGCTTGGAAGCCGCCCTCATCAATTGGTAATTGAGTCCGCACACAAACCTACCCAATTTGCAGACTGCCAAGCCGCTACCTTCGGAACTCACCTGCGCCATTGAAATCTGCTCCTAGAGCACTCACTGCTACAAGAAGAAGGATAGTCGTACCAGGTGACTGCCGTCACCGTCGGAAGAAACACTACCTAGGGATCAACCCTAGAGATGGCCGCTGGTTCTTATCGCTCCAGGAACGAATCGTTAGTCCTAAGCGCTTTTTTAGTACGTTCTGATTTCTTAGTTCAAAAATAGAATTAATTTTCCAAAATTTGGATGATGGCCTCAGATTTTGCCAAGTTTATGGCAAGTATGTGTATACCAACAATCTCATATGGAAAGAAGCTTTTGTGTAAATCGGTTTTAATGATTTTGTGTTAGTAAGGATGTAATCTTTTGGACTGAAATTTTCTGGTCTGATCTGGTCTGGTCTAGTTTGAACTGGTCTGGTCTGGTAAACGTCTGGTCTCTGTGTATTTTATAACTATGGAAGTCTAGTCTGGTCTGGTCTGATCTGGTCTGGTCTGATCTGGTCTGGAACTGAAAACAGTCCAAAAGAAAGCATCCTAACTTTGCATTTGAATTTTACAATTTTTTTGGATATTAGCTTCATATTTTGCTAAATTTATGGCAAAAATTTACTCGATTTTATGCCAGAAATCAAGTTATGCCAAAAATTTGTGGCTTCGTATCAGATGTTTATATTATGGCAAAAATATTCTTATTTTATTCAATAAACTACCAAGTTAATTGAAAGAATTTGTAAATATCATGTTCATTTTTATTAACATCGCATAATTGTTTCAGTTTTATGTTGTGACTAACTTGATTTTTTGGCAACAAGATAGCACATTTGGATCTACAAAACTTGCGAAGATGATGGTGGTTGGACAGGCGGCATCGGAAAGGGCGGCGGGGGAAGAAAGGGTGGCAACAGTTTTTCCTCCTTCGGCAGATCTGCTAGGGTTCTAGAATATTTTATTTGTATTATTTTTAATCGAATTAGTTGTTCCTTAAGGGTAATTTTGTCAGCTGAACATTTGTAGTCCTATGAAACATGGAATTCATGTTTGTGCACTTGTCTATTGTTTTAGTCTTATTTAGTGAATTGACTTTTGATGAAATAATTAAGATTGATAACTTGTAGACAACGGTTTTGGTTTAATCAACACAATTAATCCATCTTAAGACTATTAATCATGAGACGACCATGCACTAATAACCCGAAGTTACTTACTTGTGAAATCATCAATGATAAATCATCGTTGCATTGATTGTTTCTAGTAGTAATTAATGTCGAGATGTTAAGTAATCGTCACTTAGCAACACTCCTCAAAATTAATATAGAGATAGAATAGACGAAATATTAATATTCATGGGAAATAGTTAAAAAAAATAACTGACAACTTTAACATTCAACTAGCTTCAAGAGCAAAATCAAGAAATAGGACTTTAGCTCCTCATTTGGAGACTAAAAATGCTAGAAAACTCTATTCTAAATTTGTGAATTGATGAATTTAATGAGAATGAAAAAAGGATGTATTTATAGGTGCTTGGAGGTGGCAGGGCTTGATACTCTATCAGGTATATAGTGTACCCGATCGGATATCTAAGACAGTTTCCCGGAAGGTGTAAAATCGCATCATACCCAACCGGGTAAGTCGGTCTACCTGTTCAGGTAGAAGCAAATCTTTAGAAAATATTCATGCACGATCTTGTGTTCTCCGGATTTGATTTTGATGCCCGAATCAAGTATTTACACGATCCTATTTCTATTTTAGGATATCATTAGCACTCTTAAATTAGAAGTTGATTATCAAATAATAAAAATAATACACTTATATGATCAAAGTTACCATCAATGATCTCAATATGTTATATGCGATCAAAACTACTTGTGAAAAATTAATCAAATTATCTTATTTAATTATTCTCTAAATATAATAAAATGTTAAAGTATTTGTTTCACACCAGAAAGCTATATAACAATAAAACACTATATAAGGATTTGAGTTACTCCTCCTATCAGGTTGATATTTTAGGATGGAACTTCGGGTCTTAACATGGTATCAGAGTCAAGTCTGGTTGTTGTTTGACCGCTTATTGAGCACCTATGATTAAGGGTAGCTTGTTAAATGTTTGTTTGACTCATTTATACACTACATTACTGTCCATCCCGGTTCAGATTCAGGGGCATATTGAAGTATATGTCTCACACCGGAATGTTATAAAATAATTAAACATTATATAAGATGTTGGACTCCTCAAATCAGGACCTTTTATATGAGCAACCCCGGCCCAAGTCATAACATAAAAGGTTTATTTTTCATTAAAAATGTTACATAGGGAAGTAGGTACTAGGTAATGCATCATTTTATATGGCTAAAGGGTCAAATAGACCCTTGAACTGTTTAAAGTGTTCAATTAGCCCCTTATATAGGAGGTTCTGCCCGGCCGTCGCTAATTGAGGCGGTTCCCGGTAGAATTTTTTGATGAAATTTTTTTAGAATCTTCTTCATTAAGTCGAGTTTACCCATACCAAATTTCAGCTAAAAATTCAACCGGGAAGGCAGTCAAATGATTTTCCAAAATGTACTGCACTGATTAACTTCGCAGTTATCTTCAAAAAAACATTTGACTGCCTTCCCGTTTGAATTTTTAGCTGCAATTTGGTATGAGTAAACTAGACTTAATGAAGAAGATGCTCAAAAAATTTTATCAAAAAATTTCATCGGGAACTGCCCCAATTGGCGATGGCCGGGCAGAATCTCCTATATAAAGTGCTAATTGAACACTTTAAGTCAGTTCAAAGGCCTATTTGACCCTTTAACCTTTTATATGCCATCAAAACTACATGTGAAAACATAATCAAACTATCTTATTTAATTATTCTCTAATAATCTAATTAAAAGGAAGTAGGTATTAGGTATAGTAGTACATCATTTTTTCTATTAAACCATAATTAGTATACACATTTTACTTGGTCTATTTATGTAAATATTCTTGTAATTAATATCATATATGCACCTACCATTCGTATAGCATAATTATAGCCTCATTATTTGGATCTCACATTATTGTATAGGAGAGGAGATCTTGTCTCTTTGTAATATATATACTGGTTCGGCCCTTTGATCATATATATAAAAATTGATCCATTATTCTTCATGGTATCAAGAGCTTAATCTCTTGCGAGCTTCAATTTTTTTTTTTTTTCGATCCAGCATTATGGCTATTGACGCCAACACTTCGGTCATCCATCTCACGGCCTCCAATCACTTTCCCATCAAACTTACCTCCAACAACTTCCCAGTCTGGAGATGCCAAGTGCAATCCGCCCTAATTGGATTGGGACTTGACGGATATATTACCGGTGACACGAAAACTCCGGATCCATTCCTTGACGCTGCCAAATCACAACCAAACCCATGCTATCTAACATGGTACCGCCAAGACAAGATGATAATCAGTGCTCTCCTGGGTAGTTGTTCAGATACTATCCAACCGATTATCTCCTCCGCTGCCTCGGCAAAACAAGCGTGGGACAAATTGAGTCATACCTTTGCAAGTTCATCCCGTGGACGTATCATTGCCCTCAAAACTGCCCTAGCTCGTACCAAGAAGGGTTCTAACAGTATTACTACGTATCTGGCTGAAATACTGGGCATAGCTGATGACTTAGCCTTAGCACAGAACCCGGTGTGTGATGAGGACCTTGTCATCACCATTTTAAATGGCCTGGGGCCTGAGTACAATGAGCTTGCGTCTGCTATCCGTGTTCGTACTACACCACTGCCGGTTGCAGAACTTAGAGAAATTCTCCTGGAGCTGGAGTCACGCCAACAAGAGCAAACGGCTGCCACTGAGTCTCTCATTCCAGCAGTCCATGCCACTTCGTTGACCAGTCACTATGCCTCTGCTGCACGTGGTACGGCTGGGACGTATGATCGCCGCCAGTCATCTCGTCGGGGTCGTGGTGGCAGATTTGCTTACTCTGGACCTCAATCGAACACCAACATTATTTGTAGGTTCTGTGATAACCCCGGCCATGATGTCAAAGTATGCCGCAAACTTCAACGATTTCTCCGGGACAACAATATTTCCCAGCCGGCCTCTCCTAAGGTGAATCACACGGCCACTTCCTCTGCTACATCACGTCCTCAGTGGTTATTTGACAGTGGGGCCTCCCATCATGTGGCTTCAGACGTTCATCATCTCCCGACCTACACCGACTATGGAGGTCCCGAAGAAGTTCAACTTGGGAATGTGACGTGCACTTTGTCGTGGTGTGCACTCAAAATAATATTCAATACAACAATTATACGTAGTATAATGAAGTAAGGTTCGTATCCACAGGGAAAGGAATACTTTTCTTTTTATATAACTAGTAACAAAATGGGGGGTTTTAGTTTGATTTGGTTTAATAATTTAAACACGAAGATGAACGAGTTATGTGGTTTAATTAATGAGAAGAAGACTTGGCTTTGCTTTTATCCACTTAATGAAATGTTCGTCGATCCCGGTTATATCTTTAACTATCTTCCTCTCGAATACTCAATCGAGGAGTATATCCAATTCATCGAGGATAGTTATTAATAACGAGACGCGTTCATTAATAAAACTTACTACCGAGTTAATATAGAACACGTGCCGTATATTCACTCGATAATAGCAATAAAATCAAGATGAAAACGATTGAGATTGATAACCTCAACACAAGCGGTTTATTGGTTTAATCAATATAATTAATTCCCCTTGGTTTATTAACCATGAAACGCATGCATTAATAACCCAAGTTTACTACCGCGAAAGGACCGAATTAATAACAAGCGTATTAATCGACCGATTCTAGTAATAATTAAAATATGAAACAAAACTAGTTGATCCTTTAAGTAATGTTCAAAATATTAATATGAAATATGAATAGGAATTAATTAATACTCAAGGAAGAATATTAAAGAAGATGAATCCTACTATAGTTAATATCAAGATGTTAACTAATTGTCATCTTAGTAACACTCCCCGATATTAACGTAGAGGAAGAAATAACTATTACTATAACTAATGTCAAGATGTTAACTAATTGTCATCTTAGTAACACTCCCCAACATTGATATAGAAATAGTATTTTAAAGAAAGAATTAATATTCAAGGAAGAAGATTAAAGATAATAACTCACAACTTACAAATTCATTAAGCTTCAAAGTAGCAAAACCAAGATGGAAGAGTTTAGCTCCTCATTTGGAGACTAAACATGATGAAAAATATAAAGAAAGAACTTGTCTAAACTGAGCTAAGAAGTATATGTGAATTCGTGATCTTCTTGTGGGGGAAATGGGGTGTATTTATAGGCTTTTTAGGCTTGCAGGGTCGTGTACCCGATCGGGTTTTCATCCCACTCGATCGGGTACCATATGTGGCTTCGGCGAAGCTGAAAAATGGGGACATACCCGATCGGGTCTGTCGGTCACCCGATCGGGTATGGTCACCCGAACGTGTTAAAATCTTCCCGCATGATGCCTTGTTCCCGGATTTGATTTGATTCGAAATTTCAGAAGGGTACCCGACCGGGTATAGGTCATACCCGATCGGGTACAGACCAAAAACGAGATCTTCAATCTTTTTCTTGCATTCTTGCACCTTCCTTCCACTGGTGATGTTCTCCAAAGTGTATTTGGACCTGTTTGAGCTCAGAATAAACCTAATCTAAACATATTACAAATATTTTACAAACTAAACTATTTACACCAAAAGTGTGTAATTTCCAAAGTAACAATCACTCGAAACTAATTAAAAGTACAACTTTAAATATGGAAATTACACGAATGTCAACTCCCCCACACTTAGTTTATTTACTCGTCCTCGAGTAAAACCAAATGTTTACATAATGTCCATCAACAGACCATGAGTTCATAGATAAGAAGAAATAAGGAACTAAAACCACCAAGTATTGTAAATGAAGTTACAAAACAAATTTTTCCTTGGGTTTAATGGTCTTCTATGCTCCTCACTTCTTCTTCTTCCTTTCTTCTTCCTCCCCAAGAGATAGTGCCCTGCAAAACGCAAATGCTTCTCTCATATCTCTCATTTTGCCTAGGAGCCTTTTCAGGTTTTCATCCTAGCATCTCTTTTCTTTTTCTTTCTTACCACTCACTCATCATTTTTTTTTTGTTGTAAGCCCTTGTTGCTTAGATTGCCCTTTTTGGGTTTTCAACCTAACTAGCATTTCATTTCTTTTTTTTTTTTTTTTTTTTTTTTTTTTATTTGAACAATTTATTTGTAGAAACTAATGCTTAGTACAAGGTAAAAAATAAAGGGATTGTGACATACCAAGAGATGATGCTTCCTCCCCCACACTTGAAACGTGGCACTATCCTTAGTGCCCACCTTCTCCGCCATAATATCCGCCTCCAAAGCCGCTTCCCTGCATATAATCGCCACCTCCCTCGCCCATGGTCGTATCCCCGCCGTCATAGCCACCACCGCCGGAAGTGGAGCCGCCGAAATTACCCCAATCGGAGGGGTTATACCAAGAGGGTGCCGGTGGTGGTGAGGACATAGATGCAAAGCCGCCGATGTGGGACATGTATGAGTATGTGGGCCCATACATCCTCCGGTAGTCGTCCTCATACCTTTGTATATCGGCCGCCCTTTGCTCCTCCATCCTTTGGAATGCCGATTGTTGCTCGGTCCGGAAAGCATCAAATTGGCGGTCCCTTGCTTGTTGCTCCGCCCGGTATTGGCCTAGCTCTTCTTGAAGTTGGGTAAATTGCCTACCCATCTTTGTGTAATCGAGGCTCACGGTTTGGAAGCCGGCAAGGAGGGATTGTTGACCCGCCAAGAGTTGTTGGAAAAAGTCTTGGGGTGGCGGGTTTTGAGGAGGGTCGGGAAGTGCATGGTGGACATCTTCATGTCCTTGATTGTCGGCGTGATCGGGATGATGCTCGGGTTGTTCTTCGGGTGGGTTGGCTTGATCTTGGAGGTGGGGTGGAATGTTGTTTGGGAGGAGGTAATGGGGGATCTCGAATGTGGCCATCCTATATCTAAGCTTAGGCAATTCATCACAAGGGAGGGGGAAATATTTGGTGGGTTCGGGGTACTTCATGTGCCACCTATAGCGTTGGTTGCCATTGTGGTCTTTGTTGCCCAAAGATATCAAACCCGCATTGGACAACCAACCAAGGTGCATTAAGCAATCGGGGTGAATTGGAGCATTGTCCGTATAGCCGAATTTGCTCACTAGGTGCATTATAACCCCCCCAACCACAATGTTTCCGGTTTTCTTACATGCTTCCTCCAAGTGATCCCACATTAAATTGCAAAGATTGTATTCCGTGGGTCTATGAAAAAGGGCTAGAGTGAGTATGGCCACGTCCCCCATCCGAGTATGGTGATTATTGGGGCGACCAAGCAAAGAATTGCACAAGAACTTTAGGAACATCCGGAGAAGAGGATGTTGAACGCGACTAATGGACAATTTAGATGCGTTCACCTTCCTTTCTCCGGTCATTTTGGCCCATAAAGTGTGCCCGTCAAGTGTGCTCTCCGGTATCCCCCTTTCATGGGGTGCGGGAATGCCGAAGTGTTCCGCAAACTCACGTCTCGTTATTGAGTATTCGTTGTTTAACCAACGAAACGTGAGCTTGTCGTAGAGGAACTCCGCCGGGTCATCATGTAGAACAACTTTAGCCGAACTCATCACCTCATAAATCACTTTGTCAACACAATTATACTTCATATCAAAAATCAAATTCATCTCCAACCTATCAAATAATTCCCTCATTCCATCCAACAAGCCTAGTTGTGTAAGAGCATTATGACATAGGAATCTAGAAGGAACTACTTGCCTTTTGATGATGGCCATAAATCGTTTGCGGTGATCTCCCGGCCCAAAGCGGATGGTCTCATACCCCGGGATTGGTCCTCTAGCATTGGAGCTCTCCGGTTGGCTTCTTTTTGGTGCCATTTTGTCCAAATTTCAAACTTGAATTTGGATTTTGGGGATTTTGGGGTAGGGTTTCGGATTTTTGGAGAGGGAGGGAGGTGTGGTGATTTTTGGGTATGAGGTTGGAGAGGGTGGTGAGAGGAGTGTTTTGGTGGTGGTATGAGAGGATTTGGTTGAGTGTTGGGTGAGTTATGGGAGCTTGGAGGTTCGAAAATGGGGGATTTGGGAAGAGGGGTTCGAGATTTGGGAGTTTGGGGAAGATGAAATGGCCGAAAATGGGGTGAAATCTGATTAAAATCCCGTGTACCCGATCGGGTAGCCCGATATACCCGATCGGGTATTTTAATTCGAAGGTATCTTTTGCTTTCCAGAGTATAGTACCCGATCGGGGACTCGAATACCCGATCGGGTAAATTAATTCGAAGGTGCCTTTGATTCTGCAGCTTAGCGTACCCGATCGGGTGAGTCAAATACCCGACCGGGTATAACGTCGATTTTTTAAAATTTGCTCCAGGGGTTCTCACCCGATCGAGTTTGGGGTTACTCGATCGGGTAAATTAATTCGAATTAAATTCCCAAATTCTTGGAATTAGACCCGATCGGGTCTTACGGATACCCGATCGGGTACCCTCTTAGAATTTTTTCTGCCCTCGATCGGGTTTCCTCAAGACCCGATTTTTTTATACGCACCCGATCGGGTCTGGGAATTGTGCCCGATCGGGTACCCTACCCTGGGACGTGTTTTTGTCCAGTTTTTAACCTCTTTTTAGCGCGGATCCGATCGGTTAAGTCATGAAGACCGATCGGAGGTTTCCCCAGGCTTCCAAAACATGGTTTTCCTTCATTTTTTCCTTGAGAATTTTTCCCCATTTTCTCAAAATTGACATTAAAAAGCAAGAATTTGAAAAGAAAAAAAAGAAAAATTGCGTACCTTGACTTGGGTTGCCTCCCAAGAAGCGCCTTAGTTAACGTCGCGGCACGACGCCATAGTCGTGTTCATCCTTCATAGATTGGATCGAAGAGATCCATGCATTCAACGCTCTCTTTTTGGAAGCCCTCAAGGAATGGTTTGAGTTGATGTCCGTTAACCTTGAAGATTTTATCGGTGTCAAGGCTTTTGATCTCAACCGCTCCATGTGAGTAGACTTTGACCACCTCAAATGGTCCTTCCCATCGTGATCTCAGTTTACCGGGGAAAAGACGGAGGCGTGATCGGAATAGAAGGACTTTATCTCCAACTTGGAAGTCCTTCCTTATTATCATTTTATCATGCCATACCTTCGTCTTTTCTTTGTAGATGGCGGCATTCTCATAGGACTCAAGTCGAAGCTCCTCTAGCTCTTGGAGTTGTAGCTTCCTTTTCATCCCCGCTTGCTCCATGTCAAGATTGAATGTTTTCACCGCCCAATAAGACTTATGTTCGAGTTCGACTGGGAGGTGGCAAGCCTTCCCGAACACAAGCCTATAGGGGGACATTCCAATTGGTGTTTTGAAAGCGGTTCTATATGCCCACAAGGCATCATCTATGCGAAGACTCCAATCTTTACGGTTAGGATTCACCGTCTTTTGGAGTATAGATTTCAACTCCCTGTTCGAGACCTCGGCTTGGCCGTTTGTTTGTGGGTGGTAGGCGGTGGAGAGCTTGTGGGTGACGCCATATTTTTTTAACAAGGCACTCACAGTTTTGTTGTAGAAGTGGGTGCCCCTATCGCTTATCAAGATGCGTGGGACTCCAAACCTTGAGAAGATGCGGGTTTTGAGAAAGTCCGCAACTACTTTGGCATCATCGGTCTTTGTGGCTTTTGCTTCCACCCATTTTGAAACGTAGTCCACCGCTAAGAGAATGTATAGATTTCCGTGGGAATTAGGGAAGGGTCCCATGAAATCTATTCCCCAAACATCAAATATCTCCACATAGAGCATAGGAACTTGCGGCATCTCATGTTTTCGAGAGATGTTGCCCATGCGTTGGCAATTGTCACAAGATTGACAAAAGACATGGGCATCTCGAAATAAGCTTGGCCACCAAAAACCGCATTCAAGTACCTTCATGGCCGTTCGCTTTCCTCCAAAGTGGCCACCACATGCATGTGAGTGGCAAAAGGCAAGAATGGATGCTATCTCTGTCTCGGGAATGCATCTTCTAATGACTTGATCTTTGCAATGTTTCCACAAGTATGGTTCATCCCATACGTACTGTTTTGCATCGTGTTGGAGCTTCTCTCTTTGAGCTTTTGAGAAGCTTGGTGGAAACCTGTTTAGAACAAGGAAATTAACAATGTGAGCGTACCAAGGGCGAATTTCCTTAAGAGAGAAAAGAGTCTCATCGGGAAATTCCCCTCGGATATCATCTTTGACATGATCATTTCCTTCATCAAGGACTAAACGGCTCAAGTGATCGGCCACCAAGTTCTCCATGCCCTTCTTATCTTTGATCTCAACATCAAACTCGCTCAAGAGTAGTATCCACCGAATCAACCTTGGTTTGGCCTCCTTCTTTGTCATTAAGAATCTAAGAGCCGCATGATCGGTGTAAATGATCACTTTGGTTCCAAGTAAGTATGACCTGAATTTTTCAAGTGCATAGACGACGGCCAGCATTTCTTTTTCGGTGGTGGCGTAGTTGCGTTGAGCATCATTGAGAGTGGTGGATGCATAGTAGATCACATGAGATGCCCTTCCCACCTTTTGGCCCAAAACGGCCCCGACCGCATAGTCGCTAGCATCACACATGATCTCAAATGGAAGAGACCAATCGGGAGCTTGGATGATAGGTGCGGTTACTAGCTTTTCCTTCAACGTATTGAAGGCCTTCTTGCATTCCTCGGAGAAGATGAATTCCACCTCCTTTTGCAAAAGTGTGCATAAAGGAGATGCAATCTTTGAGAAGTCTTTGATGAATCTCCGATAAAAACCTGCATGTCCAAGGAATGATCGTATCTCCCTAACGGTGGTAGGATAAGGGAGTGATTGGATGACTTCAACTTTGGCCTTGTCAACCTCTATCCCTTTGGATGAGATTACATGGCCTAGAACAATTCCTTCTTCCACCATGAAGTGGCATTTTTCAGAATTCAAAACAAGGTTTGATTCTAAACAACTTTTGAGCACAAGGGAGAGATGATATAAGCATGAATCAAATGAGTCCCCATGGATTGTGAAGTCATCCATGAAAACTTCCATAAATAGCTCAACATATTCGGAGAATATGCTCATCATGCATCTTTGGAAGGTGGCGGGTGCGTTGCAAAGTCCGAATGGCATACGTCGATAGGCAAAAGTGCCAAATGGACAAGTGAATGTTGTCTTCTCTTGATCTTCAGGGGCTATGGGTACTTGAAAGTACCCGGAATAGCCATCAAGGAAGCAATAGAATTTATGCCCCGCAAGTCTCTCCAGCATTTGATCAATGAAGGGTAAAGGAAAGAAATCCTTTCTAGTTACCGCGTTGAGGCGACGGTAATCTATACATACCCTCCATCCATTTTGAATTCGGGTGGGCATAAGTTCCCCATGTTTGTTCTCCACCACCGTGACTCCGGTCTTCTTGGGAACAACTTGGGTTGGACTAACCCACTTGCTATCGGATATGGGGAAGATTATCCCCATTTGGAGAAGCTTGATGACCTCCTTTTTGACCACCTCCATCATAGGTGGGTTCAATCTCCGTTGTGGTTGGCGCACCGGTTTAGCTTCATCCTCCATCAAGATGCGGTGCATGCAAGTAGATGGACTAATGCCTTTAATGTCGGCTATAGTCCACCCGATTGCAAGTTTGTGCTCTTTAAGCACCGCAATTAGCTTCCTTTCTTGCTCCCCGGTCAGTTTGTTTGAGATTATGACCGGTAATGTTTCTTTTTCTCCCAAGTACACATATTTCAAATGTGTTGGGAGTGGTTTCATCTCAACTTCGGGGGCCTGCAAAATAGAAGGCAAAGGCTTTTCCTCGGGGATGGTTAGTGGGAATGCTCTTGACCCCGGTGGCATAAGTGGAAGTTGGAAATGGTTATCCAACTCCACCATCATGGCTTGCCTATTGGGGGTCAAAGCAAGTTCTAAAGAATTTTCCCCGAGGTCATTCTCAATTACACTTAGTAGGTCATCCTCCCCATTCATTTCAAAAGTATTTTGCACAATGGGATCTATAACATCAATGGCAAATAGAGAATGATTTTCATTTGGGTATTTCATGGAGTCGTAAATATTGAATTCAACTTTATCTCCATCAAATTCCAGAGTTAAAGATCCGCTAAAAACATCAATTTTAGCTCTAGCGGTCTTTAAAAATGGCCTTCCTAAAAGGATAGGAACCGCATTCTTGTCATTTTCCATTTCCAAAACATAAAAGTCGGCGGGAAAGATCAAATTGTCTACCATAACTAGTACGTCTTCGACAATACCTTTAGGGTAGGCATTTGATCTATCCGCAAGTTGAATAACTACTCCGGTTTCATTGAGAGGGCCAAGTTCAAGTGATTTATACAAAGAATAAGGGATGACATTAATTGATGCCCCCAAATCTAACATGGCCTTTGAAAACGTAGTACCTCCCAACTTACAAGGTATAGTGAACATGCCCGGGTCATTGTATTTTTTTGGAAGTTTCTTTTGAAAAACCGCGGAGACACGTTCACTAACTTGAACTTTCTGTTTTCCATTGAGTCTATGCTTCCTTTTTATTGTGCATAACTCCTTGAAAAATTTTGCGAATCTAGGAACACCTTTTATTAAGTTGAGAAGAGGAATATTTACCTCACATTTGGAGAATGTCTCATAGATGTCCTTATCTTTCTCCACCCTTTTCGTTTCCCTTAGAGCTTCGGGAAACGGTGCTTCCACTTCATGAATAACCGGGGGTGAAGTTGAAATGTGAGCTTCCCCTTCCTCCGGTTGAGCTTTCTCCACAAGCTCTTCTTCCTCTTCCTCGCCAATGTGGCTTTTGGCTTTCTCCTTGGCAATCACCAATTCTTTGCCACTCCTTAATGTCACCGCATGGGCTTGTTGCCTAGGATTCGGCTCCGTTTGAGATGGAAGCTTCGTTGAATCCTTGGCTTCAAGCCTACTCACCGCACTTGAGATTTGGCTCATTTGGTTCTCAAGGTTTTGGATACTTGATTTTGTCTCATGTTGGAATTGAACCATGTTTTGTTGCATGGTTGAGACATTTGAGGTGAGTGCTCGGATCATGTCTTCGGTGGACATAGTTGAGCCTTGGCCTTGGGGTTTAGAGTACGGTTGTTTTGGAGGAAATTGGTTTTGTGGAGGGTTATTTTGTGGTGGGTTTCCTTGCGGATTCCCATATCTCAAATTGGGATGATCTCTAAACCCGGGATGATAAGTGTTGCCGTAAGAATCATACCTCTTTTGGTTTGGGAACCCCAAAGCGTTGACCTGCTCGGGGTTTTCTTCTTGAAGGCTCGGGCATGCATCAGTGGGATGGCCTTGTTGTGTGCAGATGCCGCAGACCTTGACTTCTTGGGTTTTGGAATTTAAAAGAAAATCCTTTACCAAAGAAGTCAAGCCGGCAACTTGACTTTCCAGAGATGATGTTGATTCGGCCGCCATGACTCTTTTTGTTGATGACCGCCCGTTGTGATATCTACAATTCTCAGCCAACTCCGAGATAAGATTCATAGCTTGAGAAGGAGTCTTGTTAACGATCCCCCCTCCACATGCGGCATTAATCATCCGTCTATCATCATTGCAAAGACCATCATAAAAGTATAGGATGAGGTCTTGCTCCGAATAGCCATGATACGGACAGCTTGCACAGAGTTTCTTGAATCGTTCCCAATATTCATAGAACGATTCATCATCTTTTTGTTCCACATTGCTTATTTGCTTTTTTAGAGATGAGGAGACAGAGGCTGGATAGTACCTTTCGAGGAAAGCTTTCTTCATGGCCGCCCATGTATCTATACTTCCCGAAGGAAGATAGAATAGCCAATCTTTTGCGGTATCTTTGAGGGAGAATGGAAAGGCCCTCAACTTTATCTGTTCCTCGGTGACTCCATTAGGGCACATGCTCGTGCAAACAACATGGAACTCCGAGAGATGTTTATTTGGGTCTTCTCCTCTTAAGCCATGGAAGGATGGCAAAAGATGAATGAGCCCTGATTTGAGCTCAAATGTATTACCTTCGTTGAGTGTAGGGAAGGTAATACATAGTGGTTGTTGATTCAAGTTTGGAGCTGTGAGCTCCCTCAACGTTCTTGTTTCAAGAGCCATAGTTATTGGCTCTTCGTTCTCGCTAGAACAAGAACTAGTGCGTGATGATTCCTCCGAAGAAGTATTCGGAAATAAATTCCTAAACCTCTCGAAGGCTTGTTCCGATTCGGGATTTGTTTGGTAGGTGATTTGGTTTATAGATCGGTGTTTAACCATATACTCAAACAAAGCTCAGAAATAGGAAATAAGAACTCTTTATATTTTTATTTAATTAAATTTTTATTTTTATTTTTCTTAAAATAGAAAGAAAAATAATTGCCTGTCCCCGGCAACGGCGCCAAATTTGACGTGCACTTTGTCGTGGTGTGCACTCAAAATAATATTCAATACAACAATTATACGTAGTATAATGAAGTAAGGTTCGTATCCACAGGGAAAGGAATACTTTTCTTTTTATATAACTAGTAACAAAATGGGGGGTTTTAGTTTGATTTGGTTTAATAATTTAAACACGAAGATGAACGAGTTATGTGGTTTAATTAATGAGAAGAAGACTTGGCTTTGCTTTTATCCACTTAATGAAATGTTCGTCGATCCCGGTTATATCTTTAACTATCTTCCTCTCGAATACTCAATCGAGGAGTATATCCAATTCATCGAGGGTAGTTATTAATAACGAGACGCGTTCATTAATAAAACTTACTACCGAGTTAATATAGAACACGTGCCGTATATTCACTCGATAATAGCAATAAAATCAAGATGAAAACGATTGAGATTGATAACCTCAACACAAGCGGTTTATTGGTTTAATCAATATAATTAATTCCCCTTGGTTTATTAACCATGAAACGCATGCATTAATAACCCAAGTTTACTACCGCGAAAGGACCGAATTAATAACAAGCGTATTAATCGACCGATTCTAGTAATAATTAAAATATGAAACAAAACTAGTTGATCCTTTAAGTAATGTTCAAAATATTAATATGAAATATGAATAGGAATTAATTAATACTCAAGGAAGAATATTAAAGAAGATGAATCCTACTATAGTTAATATCAAGATGTTAACTAATTGTCATCTTAGTAACACTCCCCGATATTAACGTAGAGGAAGAAATAACTATTACTATAACTAATGTCAAGATGTTAACTAATTGTCATCTTAGTAACACTCCCCAACATTGATATAGAAATAGTATTTTAAAGAAAGAATTAATATTCAAGGAAGAAGATTAAAGATAATAACTCACAACTTACAAATTCATTAAGCTTCAAAGTAGCAAAACCAAGATGGAAGAGTTTAGCTCCTCATTTGGAGACTAAACATGATGAAAAATATAAAGAAAGAACTTGTCTAAACTGAGCTAAGAAGTATATGTGAATTCGTGATCTTCTTGTGGGGGAAATGGGGTGTATTTATAGGCTTTTTAGGCTTGCAGGGTCGTGTACCCGATCGGGTTTTCATCCCACTCGATCGGGTACCATATGTGGCTTCGGCGAAGCTGAAAAATGGGGACATACCCGATCGGGTCTGTCGGTCACCCGATCGGGTATGGTCACCCGAACGTGTTAAAATCTTCCCGCATGATGCCTTGTTCCCGGATTTGATTTGATTCGAAATTTCAGAAGGGTACCCGACCGGGTATAGGTCATACCCGATCGGGTACAGACCAAAAACGAGATCTTCAATCTTTTTCTTGCATTCTTGCACCTTCCTTCCACTGGTGATGTTCTCCAAAGTGTATTTGGACCTGTTTGAGCTCAGAATAAACCTAATCTAAACATATTACAAATATTTTACAAACTAAACTATTTACACCAAAAGTGTGTAATTTCCAAAGTAACAATCACTCGAAACTAATTAAAAGTACAACTTTAAATATGGAAATTACACGAATGTCAGAATGGTAAGAAGCTTGCTATAACACACACTGGTCTCACCATTATACCCACATCACATCGTCCTTTATCCATCTCTAATGTGCTTTGCGTACCTACCTTACATAAAAACCTAATCTCCGTTGCTAAATTATGTCGTACTAACAATGTGTCCGTTGAATTTTTTGACTCCCATTTTCTTGTTAAGGATCGGATCACGGGGGCGTCTCTGCTGCGCGGGGAGAACCATAATGACCTATATTCTGTGCCAGTTGTTCGTCCACAAGTTAATGTCTCTTGTGTTACTCAATTATCCACATGGCATCATACCCTCGGCCATCCTTCTGCTCGTATTTTTCAGTATTTACTTAAGCATAATAAAGATATTCCATGCACTGGAATTTCATCTCATTGTAATTCTTGTTCCATTAATAAAAGTACCAAACTTCCGTTCTTCACTAATACCATGCATACAACTAAACCATTACAACTTGTCTATTCGGATGTCTGGAGTACCTCCTATCCCAGTTTGGAAGGTACCCGCTACTATGTTATATTTGTTGATCACTTTTCTAGGTACATATGGCTGTTTCCATTAAAACAAAAATCAGATGTATCCACTATTTTTCCTCAGTTCCACAAATTGGTGGAAAAATATTTTTCTCTACCACTTGTATCCTTATTTTCTGATAATGGAGGTGAATATCTAAAATTAAAATCATATCTCACCGAAAATGGCATTTCCCACTTCACCTCACCCCCTCATACCCCTGAACATAATGGGTTGGCCGAACGACGACATCGTCATATAGTTGAAACTGGCTTATCCCTCCTACACTTCTCTCATGTCCCACGCACCTATTGGCCCTATGCTTTTCAAACGGCAGTCTATCTTATTAACCGGTTACCTACCCCTATTCTTAATTACAAGTCTCCATATTATGTTCTCCATAATCATCACCCCAATTACTATAAACTTCGCCCTTTTGGTTGTCTTTGTTACCCGTGGCTTCGCCCGTATACCTCTACTAAACTTGATCCTCGGTCTCAATCGTGTGTTTTCTTGGGCTATTCCTTGAGTCAGTCCGCTTACTACTGTTTAGAACCCACATCAGGTCGCATCTTTACCTCTCGCCATGTTAAATTTATTGACACCGTTTTTCCATTCCAGGACTCTGGCACTATATTTGGGTCTACTGCTCCTGCGCCACATGGTACAGCTGGCGCACATGTGCACGACCAGCATACACCATCGCCTTCCCGCGTATTCCGATCCCTTGGCCCCTTTTATTCTCCCCTCACTGATGCCCCTCCAACCGAGTCTGTCCCACCTGCCATCCCTGATCATGTTCTCCCCCCATCACCTACTGACAATAGCCCATCCACCACTGAACCTACGCCCATACCTCACACCCCACCATCTACAAGTTCAACTCCACATACCACCCAACCAGCCCCACATACCAACCTGCACTCTCCCTCTCGCCCTGTACGCCACCGTAAACCCAATACCCGGTATCTAGGAGACCCTTATTTAAACCACACTGAAACACACCCAATCACCTCCATACTTGAACCCACCAGTGTGAAGCAAGCTCTTACTGAACCCAACTGGAAGAAGGCTATGGATGAAGAATTTGCTGCACTCTGCCGGAATAACACCTGGGAACTTGTTCCTCGCTCTTCTCAGCAGCCCATCTCCTGCAAGTGGATATTCCGCGTTAAGAGGCACCCTGATGGCTCTATAGCCCGGTACAAAGCACGGCTGGTCGCTCGTGGCTTCATGCAGGAACCTGGACGTGATTATTTTGACACCTTCAGTCCGGTTACCAAGCCGGCAACGGTTCGCATTATATTGTCTATTGCTCTTGCTCGGGGCTGGTCTCTTCGCCAAATGGATGTCAACAATGCATTTTTACATGGCACTCTCACTGAAGAGGTCTATATGACTCAACCCCCGGGATTTGCTGATAGCCAACACCCCACTTCTGTGTGTCGATTACGGAAGGCTATTTATGGCTTAAAACAGGCTCCTCGAGCCTGGTATTTGGAGCTGTCTCGGTTCCTCATCTCGGCTGGTTTTAGACGGTCCAAGGCAGATGCGTCATTATTTATTTACTCTCATCATGGTACTCATATATATTTTCTTGTGTATGTCGATGATATTGTCTTAACAGGAAACAATGATGCTGCTCTAGAAGCCTTTATCTCTCAGCTCACCAAACGGTTTTCTGTGAAAGACTTAGGCTCTCTACATCATTTTCGTGGCATTGAAGTAATTCCCTATTCTGATGGATTATTTCTTACACAAAGACAGTACATCCTCCATATTTTGGACACCTGCAACATGTCTAGGGCTAAGGCGACAACGACGCCAATGAGTACTACCACTGCTGCACTCTCGGATGTGACTGAGACCTCAGCGGATGTCACCCAGTACCGCCAAGCACTTGGGTTACTCCAATATTTGGCGTTTACAAGGCCCGACATCTCATTTGCTGTTAATAAATTATCTCAATACATGCAGTGTCCCACTCAGAACCACTGGCAAGCTGTGAAGCGCATCCTTCGTTATCTCAAGGGAACTCTAAACCATGGGCTAGTTCTACGCCGGTCTACTGGCCTGCATCTCTCGGTCTTCACCGACTCTGATTGGGGAGGGGTTCACGACCGTGGGAGATCCACCACCGCCTATGCCTTGTATCTTGGATCCAATATTATTTCTTGGAAATCAGCAAAACAGAAGTGTGTATCTCGGTCTTCCACCGAGGCCGAATATAGAGTCGTGGCAAATGCAAGTGCTGAAATGATGTGGGTCCGTCACCTTCTCCAGGACCTTGGCATATCCTGTTCTACCACACCGACACTGTATTGTGATAACCTTGGAGCTACGTATGTGTGTGCCAACCCTGTATTTCACTCTCGCATGAAACATCTGGCGTTGGACTATTTTTTTGTTCGTGATTTAGTTGAAAAGGGTCTACTCAAGGTTCTTCACATCTCCACTAAACTGCAGATAGCTGATGTTCTTACCAAGCCACTTGGCCGATCCCAGTTTGAAGCATTTAGAACCAAGATGGGTGTTTCCGATGGAACCTCCATCTTGCGGGGGCGTATTAAACCATAATTAGTATACACATTTTACTTGGTCTATTTATGTAAATATTCTTGTAATTAATATCATATATGCACCTACCATTCGTATAGCATAATTATAGCCTCATTATTTGGATCTCACATTATTGTATAGGAGAGGAGATCTTGTCTCTTTGTAATATATATACTGGTTCGGCCCTTTGATCATATATATAAAAATTGATCCATTATTCTTCATTTTCTACGCCCATATCATATGTTTGATTCTAAAAAACAATTTTAACAGAAATTCTCAAAAAAAAAAAAATCAAAACATATTCGTCCAGGAAGGAATGTCCAGAGGCCTGGTGAATTATTGAATTCTTTAATTTGTGAAGTCCTCATCTCAAAACCTCAAGGCCAATTTACTCCAATAATTTATATATCTTTCATAGTTTCATTAAATCAGCTGCTCAGCCACATAAAATAAATGGCATATGTTGGTGGAAGTTTTGGCTGGGATGCCCAAAAAGTATGTTTGCCCGACAGGTACAAAATATGACATGTTCCCTTTCAATTCTGAATTCTCTTTCGTTCATACCACGTATTAGACTTACCTTTTCATATTTACCTTTTCATATTATGGGTCATGTTTAATCATGCTAAGTATTAAAAGGGCGAATCATTTTTAAACAAAATTTGAATGGAATATTCATACTCAGGTTGGGTTATTGATCTCATATATATACTAGATACTAGATATGTAATATAATATAAACTTAGGTAGTTAAGGAATGTATCAACTTAGGTAGATACTGATTTTCTAGGTGTGATAAAATTTTTACTCGCAACAAGTTACCAAAACCACAATATACTACTCTATCCGTTCTTTTTTATTAGTCCTTCTTTCCTTTTTGGAACGTTTTTTTTATTTGTCTCATTTCCCTTTAAGGAAAGTTTTTGAGAAAATACCCCCATTTTTATTACTTTTACCCCACTTATTTTTTACAAACTATTTTCTCTTTCCTACTTTACCATCACTTTACTAGGCATGGCAATGGGTCGGGGCGGGGCGGGTATTGCAAGACCCGGACCCGCCCCGTGACTTGGCGGGGCGGGTCCGCCCCGCCCCGTGACCTCCACGGGTCCAAACTTGTTGACCCATGACCCGCCCCATGCGGGGCGGGGCGGGGCGGGTCCGGCCCGCCGCTACCTAATTAGCTAGTTTTTGTTTTTATTTGTAGGAAGTTGTTACCAATTGAATCTACATAATATTTATCTCTAAATAATAATTAAAATTCAACATATTAAATCAAATTCATGATACGCTAAAAATTTCAAAAATTAAGAAAAAATTACTCAAACTTGAATAGTTAATCTAATTAGTTATATTAATAATTGAATAAATGTATTAAAATTCTATATATATATAAAGAAGACATTGATAATCCGTTGTGCATCTCATTCTAATATATATTCATATATTATAAGATCAAAGAATTTATGATTTATTGTATACACACATATGTATGTTTAAGTATATTTGTAGTATAAGTTAAGAAAAAGTATGTATATTTATATATTGAGCGGGTCGGGTCGGGGCGGGTCGGGGCGGAACGGGTCAATTCTAATACCCGGACCCGCCCCATTGTATAGGCGGGGCGGGGCGGACCCGCCCCATTTGCAAGACGGGGCGGGGCGGACCCGCCCCAAATGTCTCGGGCCAGGGCGGGTCATTGCGGGTCGGGTTTTTTTGACATCCCTACACTTTACTCTTCTTAATACACTCTCTTTCCTACTTTATCATCATTTTACTCTTTTTAATATATCATCTTTCCTACTTTATCATTTACCCTACACACTCTATGCTTGCCCTACTACTTTATTATTAAATCTCGTGACAAACCCTAAGGGGACTAATATTAAAGAAGGGAGGTAGTATATATTGAAGGTATTTCAATGTTCTACATTCTCAAAATTCGAATGGAGGTCCTCTGCCGTGGGGCAAAGTACCTTGCCGCAGGGGCTGTCGGATGGGGAAAGTCGGACGAGAAAAGTCACGCCTCGAGATGCGGACCTCAAAATCTCCGGTCGTTGAAGTATTGATCGGTCGACTCTCAAAGGCCGTGCAGGGTGTCTTGCTTGGAAGCAAGGCAGACACTCCGAATCCCAAAATTTCAGGGGTGACTGACCACCCTGACCCCCTGGCTCCGCCCGTGCGAACAATGCTACTCTCTTCCCTTATTAGATTAGAGTGAGTATGTTTTCTCTGCAAATAAGATTTATTTATTCCTCAAGAATAAAATAATGTCACTCCTATTTGAATAAGTATGTTATTTTTACTCTTTCTTTTTCCTGTATTCCTGCTCCAAAAGTTAGAACAGCTAGCTATACTTTTTGGTCATTGACCATTTTTCTTGTTTGATAGAATCTTTTATTGAGCACAATTTACCTCAATAAAAGAGGTATTAAGTCATGACATTCTATCTTTCCTTTCTCATACAGGAAAGCAATCTTCTCTGAAAAGTTATCTGATGTTTATACTTGACTAATAGGTGGTATAAGATGGTTAACCAGATAATTTTTAAATTCTTGTAGTTCTATTTGAAGTGTACAAAGATATAATTTCTTACTTGAACTATTATGCCATGTTATGACTATCATTACAACGACTAAAAGACTAACTTCATAAAAAAGTAATAAAATATTAATTTATGTGTGAGTTTATATATTTATCGCACGAGTTATAAAAGTTACACAAGCTGATCGGTGAATATCATGAGTTGTTAATTCTCAATTAAAGTACAGAGACCACTTGCTTCAAAATGTAATAATAATGACATAAATGAATACCAAGTCTTAATATCATTGGTAAAATTTACCTCTTCTTCATCCTAGTGCTAGCTAGGATGAAAACCTTATTAGTAGCAGCATAATAGTAGCACTAGAGCACATCAGAGGATGGACATAGGTGATTAAAACTAAAGAAAAAGCTCATTTCAAGATGAAGCACAAAAGTGGTCTTCACCCTCATCAAGATCCTTAGGGTAACTATAAGGGGGGTTAAGCTGCAACTCAGCTACCATGTCCCGAAGCTCAGAAGTTTCTTGTTTGAGCTGAGCATTCTCCTGAAGTGATTGGTCATGGCGGTCCGAGAGCTGGTTGAGTTTCTCGAGGAGCTGGTGGTTCTCATTCCGTAGCCATACCACCTGAGACCATAGCTCATCCAGATGCTTTTGCTTTCTCATGCGGGACCGCCTAGCGGACTCCCGGTTCGATATCATTCTCCGCTGTTTCCGCTCGATGATCAAGCTCAGCTGCTGCTCCTCGGCTTCATCCGACGTCGAGTTGCTGCTGAAACAGCATGTGGCCTGTGAGTTATTGAATTCTTGAAGGTGGGGATTTGCCATCTGGAAATAATATGAAGCTGGGTTGTTACATAGCCCTCCACTACTTAGTTGATGGTATTCTGGGATGCTTTGATTCAACCCAACATGAGTTGATTCATATATGTTTTGGTTTGTGTAAGGAAAGATGTAATTCAGATTTGTGATATCAACTGGCTGCATTGCTAATTGTTATTAGTAGTGGTGTCTGGGTGGGTATGTGTATATTTGACAGAGTTATGACTTAATAATTAGTAAAGGGCCTAGCTGGTGGAAGAAGTTTTTTGTCTGAGAAAGAATGGGAACTTGGAGGAAAAGAGTTCTCCTTTTATAGGATATGCAAAAGGATAGTGGGTCCCACCCATTCATTAGCTTGATGAAATTTCAGGTATAGTGCAGGTACCTTAATTTTCTCAAAGATGAGACCAGCAGATTATGACACTATGTTGTTACATTTCTTGCTGCAAATTGTATAACTCCCTCTCTTGATAAAATTCCTTTTTTTGGCATTTACATATTCCAACAAATTCAGTATTTTTCCTTGACAACCTGATATGTGTTGTTGATGAAGAAAATATTATTGTAAAGGATACTATTTAAACGCTTTAAAGTTCTACAATTTCTTACTCATTAGAGAATAGTAGAATACAAAATGATTTTATTTAGGCTTTTTCCAAAAACAAATTAAACACATCGCTTCATGATTTGGGTGTTTAGAGGATGAGATGTAAGTAGACTTTATCTTCAAGGCAAATGGGGAGAGAGGGTGTTTGCGATTAAACACTTGACAAATAGGGAAAGGAAATGTGGATAACACTCAAGAAATGCATAGAAGAATTCTTAACATCTCATTACACCTGTTCCAACTTCTTTGGATTAAACGCATGTCATAGGTGCATAGGTAAGGAGCTAGCTCGGGCTTAGCCCCTCCGTCCTACTAACATTGAGAAACGAGGATATGATACAGTTATTAAGAAAAGTTAGTTTATGGTTTGATATCGAATTGATTAAGCAAGAATAACGTAAGAATGATTTAGAACCATACAAATTTTATCAAATCTCATATGAGACATTCTTAGTAGAACGGGTCGAAAAAGAAAGATAAAACAATCTTAAAGGGATGGATGGAGTATAATTCTTTTAATGAGTAAATATTTATGTGGATGTATTGTTTGTTTAAGCCACTTTTGATTTTGATGATGATTGTTAAATTAGTCTGGGCCCGGACACATTAACTTTAAAATAACTTTAAATTATGGTATTAAAAATACTCTGCATTATACAGAAATTTGTTTGATAAAATCCTTTATACATGTCCAATCCAATATAGCCTCCTGCATATGCACATTTATAAACACAAGCAACTATACAAGTACAGAAGTACTAAGGAGTCTCATTTCTTAGGTTGGCAATTTAAATTGGTAGAAGTATGCTTGGAGGCCAAGGGCCTTTACAGGCCCTTCCACTCAGCACAAAGACTCTATTTTACTGAGTTTTTCAAATACTTTACAATGATGATCTTAAAATATTGAAAAGTTATTTTTAGATATTCACTATTACATTTATTGTTGTTGTTCCAAAAGGTGGAATCTCCCACCCCAGAAGCCCCCACATCCCTAACCCAATAGAATGATGGAGGAGTAAGTCACGGTGACTCAATCACAAGCCCATTGATGGTAGGCCTTATAATCGTGCGCACCAGAGCTTCAGCCCCACACGCAGGAGCTGTAACCCCCATATGACCGCTGCGAGTATCGATCCTTGATCATTGTTTTAAATTTCCCACCACTGGACCAACTGAGCTACCCGTGTGAGTCTATTACATTTATTCAATTGTTTACTTTCCTGGTTGAATGTGGATGCAATGATTGTCTTATTGTTGTTATTGTTATTATAGAAGTATTATTTTGGTAATTTATTTTGTTATAGATGACAAACATAAGTTGTAAATAAATGGTATCTCAACCGCGTGCCACTTTATTGTGAATCTGCAAATGGAAGAAGAATTTAAGTATGCTCTATAGACTATAGACCAATATTTTATAATACGTAGTATGATTTACTCCGTATCTCTAGCTAGGAGAATTAGTTTTTCCTGTACCATTTTTGTACATATTTTGCATTGTCGTTATATGTTAAAGCTAAAGTGCAGTCCAATATACTGTTCCGTAATATTGTAAACAAGTTGCAGTTACATCTAACTGTGATTAACTTTCTGATATAAAGGGAGCCCCTTCCCTGCTTTTCATTGTCAGAAATGGAGCCATGATTAGCTACCCACACGTATGTTGCAGTGTAAAGTTTCTTTCTTTTGTCATTAGTGAGTAATTGCATTACCACCTCCATCCGTTAAGTTTGGGACAAAAGTGAGTCATGCGGTTATTAAGAGGTTATTAAGAGTTATATAACTATGTGATTATTATTGAATTACTAAAGTGTATATAATACTATCGTATAAGAATATGATAAAATGGGATAAATGTAGGGATAAAGGGAATATATCTCACAGAAAAGATGACACCCTATCTTGAACAGGACCAGCATAATAGTTATCTAGGAGGAGCCAAATTGAATTTAATCAGAGATTTATAGTTCATGAGTGGGGATCTGGCCCAAATCTTTGTCCGCGGTTAAACGTGTTTTACTCCGGGCTTACCTTTTGTGCCAGTCCAAGTGCAGTGGGATTAAGGCATCGTCATACTTTGAAATAATTTTCTCACTCAAGCATTATTGTAGAATTACTGTTATCTTTTCAAGTCAATGTCAGAAGTTCGAATTTTATCTCATCAAAGTGTGTAATATTGTTGGGTAGACCTTCTTGAGGATGTGAGGCATTATATGTACTTGAACCACCTACACGGCTAAAAATAGATAAGATTATCTTATTCAAATATTATTGTGTGTGTGACAGAATGAGATTAAATAGTCTTATGCCCGGGCTAATGTGACATAATATGTAGGATACAAATAGTTTGTATCCTATGTTTTACTTAATAATGCTACATTATTAGATGAGAGCCTTTGTGGCACTGAAGTAATATTGTTGTTGTGTCATGCTACATTACTATTATTAGATGTTAATTAAGCCTAACCACAAATCCATAACACTTTGCACCCATATCCTTAGTGGCCGGAGGAAGTGTGTGAATGAATGAGGGGAAGAGAAAACTTCCATTCTGATGCCAACAAGAAAAGGTATTCCAAAACCATTACAGAAACCTGATCTCCCACACATTGGCAACCTTATTCCCAAAGAGAGTAATGAGGCAGGGCCATAATTTCATACAGTTGAAAAGCTCTGAAAGATGTATGGTAGGTGGGGGAGGAATAGGTGGTTGTAGATTGGATGTACTTTGAAATTCAGTCTCCCACTACCATAAAGAAAGTCATAATGCATACAGAACTACAACTCTCATGGAGGGGAAAATGTTCTCTTCCTACTTCACTCTGTGGGCCCACCAGTAGCAATATTAATCCAGATTATTGACTCTTCTTTCTTTTCTTGTCTTCAATATCTCCCCCTTTTTCCCTTGTTTCATTATTTATGTGCCCTCCCTCCTTCTCTATATGCTCTTTTCATGTGGGGCCTCTGCGAGGAGTGATTAGTATTCCTCTAGTATCTTATTACGTAGAATTTGTCATGTGTACTTTGTAGGTACTAGAGAGAATATACCATACGCTACTTTCTTAGACCACTCCACATATTTATTGTCTACGTCACTGTGTATTATATACGGGGAAGTAGATGTTGGGGGTGTAGCTCACCTAGTAGATAGGGGTGCGGTATGCTTTGGGTATGAATCCTGAATTCCTGATAAGAGAAGTTACTATATAAAAATACAACAAAAATGATCTTTGTACCCACTTTTATATCCATTTTTGTATCCACCTATGTTTGTGAAGTGTTTTTTTTTGTCTGTAAATCCTGGTTTAAGACAATATTTTGCACAGACGAAATATTGTCTGTGATGAACCGGATTCACAGACAAAAAAAACCTTCACAAACATGGTGGGTATAAGGTGGGTATAAAAGTGAGTACATGAAGCATTGTTGGAAGTACATATCTAAATACTAGGGTCAGAATATTACTCGTTATCTGCAAATTAAAGTCCAACCTACATTCTCTCAATTAACTTTCCCGTTGATGTCGAGGAGTCCTCAGAAATAGGATGCCATCCTTTATATTTTATAAACAGACTAACAGAGTAAGACAAATAATCAAATATAATATGGAGTACATTCAAAGCTGCACACGAGTATAACTTCACCTCTCTTTTCGGTCTTTGAATTACCTCTGGTAAATCTATCATTACTTGGAGAGGCTAGAGCTTTACACGGAGTATCATTTTAGTCCGTAGGCATACTTCTTAATTTATTTTTCCTTGGATAGCTACTAGATATTTAACCGATCCTCTATTAGGCTGATAAATTGTTTGTTTATTCCTTTCACTATTCATATCTCTTTGACTCTTTGATTTTGTGGAAAAAAAACTATGTGTACACATAAATTGTACACATTTTTATACGCACCCTCTAGTTGCCTATACACAAACAACTAGAAATGTGTACAAAAAATTTGTAAAACTTATGTGTATAAGAAGCACCAACCTTTTGTGGATCGCCTTCTAACATGGCGTATATATTAGTTTAGAGCGGATGATAATTCCCGTTTTCATCTTAATAATATTGGCAACCGTTTTTCGCACAAGTAGGGTTTAAATTGAGAATCTGTATCGTACAATAATCAAATTAAGTAAGATTGAAGCTACGTTACTAATAAATTGACTGAATTTACTGAAGATGACTATTTTAACTATATTTCACACAATTATTCTTTATTTTTTTTATTGAAATATACGAAGTACTATGTATGATATATACTACGTATAATTTTTCTTAATTCAACATATCAAGCCGCTTCACCTGATATAAGTAAATTTAACCAATTTAAATGTTATTACCAAACAGAGTCTAAAGTAATTTTGGGATTTAGTATTTTAGTTTAGTTCCAAATATGGAGTTTTTTTATATTTAAAAAACTAAGTTGGATATCTTAGTGGCGATTTGACTTTTTCTTTTCTCAAACCTCATAATTTGAAACAAGACACACACGACGGCATGGTGCCATGGTGATAGTATCCAAAACATATCTGTTACTATTAATTAAAAAGAAAAAAGAAATGTTATACTCATATTTAGTCATATATAGCAAAATAAAGTTTTTTTGTTAGACTCAACGGGCAACCTTCTTTTTGCGATATCAACGGTGATGCAATCTAATCAAAAACTTCTTCTAGTCTCATATTTCCATTATTAACCCGTTCAGTATCTAGTACCGGGTTGACGAGTTTGGAGTCCCAATTAAATAGGTCGTAGCCTGGGTGATTTACTTGTTGGTCCCAGTCTAGCCGGGTTCGGGTTTGATTATGTTTCGAGTAAGGTCCATTATCCCTACCACACGGCCACTAAGTTCATGTATATCACCTATTCTGTACTTTGCTTTTTTTGTTTTACGTAAAGATTAGCGCACTACTTTTTTGTACTTTATAAGCCATGGTCTTCATTAAGAAAAGAAAGGGAAAAAATAAAAGAAAAAGGGAGAAAGCTGGGGTTGGCTGGAATGCAGTCCTCAAATCTTAAAGAAAAGATTAAAATGGTGATCAATGCCTTAATGGTGAACAAACAGGATGTGATGGCACAAATGAGATGACTTATTTTAATTTGGAGATACATTGCTCCATACATATAGCTAGCCTGGCTCGCAACTTTACGGCTAGCAGGTAGTATTGCTCTAAATACAAATGTGGGTGACTTGATTAGACATTTAATTTGCTCAGGTTTTAGGGGGGCTGGATCACACCTTGATATGTCATTGGGCAATCCTCACAAATGAGTTATATGGGTTATATGTGCCAGATGCGACACGTCATGTTCATTTTGCATTATTCCTAGAAATGAGTGAATAGTCCTGGCTTATAGAACCGGCATATGGTAAGTGTTGAAGGCTAAAGGAGACACTAAGCTAGAGAGAGAAAGTAAGTATCGAAAGTTGAAGAGTAATAATGCAAATCGAACCTCTTTCCATGTAAAGAGTAGACATTTTCTTATATGTCTTAGCCTCTTAGGTAAAGGAAACACTACGCTAGAGAGAGAAAGTAAGTATCAAAAGTTGAAGAGTAATAAGTGTTTGAACGGGTATTTATAATAATAAATATATAACTTAGAGGTTAAGCTATATACTCCCTCTGTCCCCGAAAGAAGTTCTCACTTTCCTTATTTGGATGTCCCTAATTTAAGTTCTCATTTCCTTAAATGGAAAGTTATCTATACCAAAACAGTGTCAAATAGTGCAAACAGTGTCGAAACAGTGTCAAAACGGTAAAATTTACCCCCTGGTAAGTTTACTTGCATAAAAATGTGTGAAAGTCAAATGGAGAACTTCTTTCGGGGACGGAGGGAGTAATTAATAAGTGTCAGAAAGTTATTCCTCAATGTAAAGAGTAGACATTTCCTTATATATCTTGGGTACCACGCCTAAGTGGCTTAAGAATGCTGCATATGGTCAACATAGTGAAGTTAGCCATAAGATCCATGTTTGATTATGTCAGCATCAAGTGTCGTACTGTTCGCATTGTGGTGCACTGCTCGAATGCCGGATTTCGACTAAGTTCCCTCCACCTCGTCCTAAAGAGTCATAGAAGACGAGGCAGAATCCAGTTCCCTTGGCCTTGTCTGTTCAGTTCGGGTCAATGTACGTGGACTTGTTAACTGGACTATACCAAAGGCAAGTTTTACCCCCCAATATAATTTGAGTGCATTGGCCTCATCAATTGGGTCAATTGAGCTTCTTCTACTGATTTCTTCTTTGGCCCCTGCATATGACAATATATTTGACTGGGCTTGACTTGAAAGTATAAAAGTGTCAGTTATAGTAATAAATACTGGAAAAATACTAGATCGATCCACAAGTAACACTGTTTTATCAAGTTCGGGTTTTGAGAATTAAAGTATATATAATAGATCTAATGCGCCTGAATTTTTATTTTGAAATGAATGTGATAAATTGATCTAAGGCATAGGAATTCACCTAAACATTAATTAGAGTTTAATATAAGTTTTTTTTATCAATTCTTATGAGTATATATCCCTGACTCGAGTTAAGACACTGCAGAGAGTGTGATTTTCAGTACGTATGAGTCCCATTACGGCTTTTGAGAAAGCACCGTTGAATATTAAAATATCACACACGCACCTTACAAGATTGTGTGTGTGTGTATCTTCAATACTTGTATGTTGTTTTTTCAAGTAGAATTTATGTTGCAACATTCATTGACCACATAAATCTCTAAATGCTACGAATCATAATTATATAGATTCAGTTCTAAGAAGAGTAAAACGTACATGAATTTCTCTTCTAATGTGTGATTGATATTTCTACATTAGCTACTTCGTATGATTATACTCTTATGTTGCATAATATTTATGGATAATTATATTTAAAAATATTAAATCATAATATATTGCCTTAGAATATATATAAAAAACTAGCGAACATAGAGGTTCATCTCAAGCCTGGCCTTAATAAGGTCTTAAAGACATTACCTTTAATGCTCATATTAATCCAATATTGTGATGCTTCAAAAGTAAAATAGGTATACAAAACTTGGCCTGGCCTTAAGGTCTTAAAGACATTACCTTTAATGCTCATATTAATCCAATATTGTGATGCTTCAAAAGTAAAATATCGTGGCTAAAAATATATTTTATATTTTTATTAATAAAAGAAAGAAAAAATTATATGTAAAAATATCTAAAATGATTATCTACAATAACTTCAGCCAATACAGCCAGAAAAGTAACTTCATCCTTACTTTTTCTGCTTATTACACAATTCAACGCGTGAGAGCAAAAGTTACGTGTTTGGTGAAAAAGTTGGCTGATAAACCTGATAAGCCGAAAACCGGTGTTGCCAAACGGCCTCTTAGTCATATTTTTACAAATAAGTTTTATTTTAGTAATATTTTTTGAAAAAAAAAGTATTATAAATGCTAATCAACTATAAATTTATTTTTTGTGAGAAGTGAATCTTTTTTCTAGTGATCGAAAAGATGTTAGAAGTTTTAGTTTATAATATTTAATTATTTCTTTTTCTATCTTTTATTTCCTTTTACATTTTATTTAAATAATAAATAAAAGAAGATGAGATGGACTACTACTTTCAATTTCTAATTCTAAAATGTAGAACATGATCAAATAAAATAATAAACATAAGAAACTGAATCAAATTGAACTAAATTGAACCCTAATAATTTTCACTTTGGTAAATCGAGCTGAAATCAAACCAAGACACAAATGGTTTTAGTTTGGTACAAATTCTCCCAAACCGAATAAACCGAACCGAAACCAAAAAAAACCGAATCGTAAACCGATTTGCCCATCCCTATACAAAACTTGAAAGTGGCGTCTGACTCTAGATTCGTCTAGGTGATCGTTATTCCTCCTATCCTCCGGTATAGCTTCGGCCTTCGGGAAACCATTGTTCTCTGCTAGTGTGATTTTGAGGACGTTTTCATATCATCATATGCATCTTCCTTTTGGTCCCCACGGGTCTCATCTAGGATTAGGTGGGTTAGATCTCCCATCCCGCCTGTGTTTGACCAACCGCTGCTGGATGGTTCACCGTATGTCAGAGTTCGTGACCTCCTCCTGCCACGCAACTACTCGGAGAGGTCTATGGTATGGTGGGGTGATTGTCTGACCATTTTTATTGGTGATGTTGCTTTTGAGTTGTTGGAAGTGCTACTTAGCATGAGAGCTTAATCGGGTAATTTTTGTTCAGCTTCTTACAAACGGTGTCAGTGTTGAGGTTAAGTCCTCGCAATGCAAGGGGCCAACACGTTCACTTGGACTTACGTAAGATCTTTTGGGCTATTTAGCAGATACGTCAAACAAATATGAAGGCAAATTAACAAGAGAAAGATGAGAAGCAAAGTGGGTCAAATTCTATTATGGACTTGGAACGATTACAACGCACCTTTGTCGAGCCTGAGCTACGACCCTCTATTCTACATTGCAGGGTTACAGAAGAACTAGAGAGAAATATATGCTATAGTATGTTAATTTGTCAACGTTTTACAATGAAATAAATGCATGTATTTATACCACAAGGTTGTAGGTGGAAAAGGTGATGTGCTCAATTTTGAGTGGTCAACCTTCAATCACAAAATCTTCCATATATGGTGCATTTAAGTCATTTCCCGCCACATCATCCGGGGGAGAAGCCTAGGTGCCCATTGATAACAATCTAGTGAATCTCCACGGATTCTATGTCGCTTGATCTGTGCTGCTACCTGCTGGGATCCGGATCCCCTTAGTAGGCTGTTGGGCCCATTGGCTCGCTGAGGGTATATGAGCTTGTCTTGGGCTGGGCCATTTAGCCCGACAAGTCTCTAAATTTGAGTTTAAAAGGTTGATAAGCTTTAATATACGTGTTAAAATATGTTCATTTTTAATTATGTGATCATAAAGCATTGATACTGCAAATAAGCTAGGTTTTCTCCTTAATCTGCATGTCGTTCAATTCTATGCTTGGATTACAACCTTATTATCTTCTGATCAAAGCTCAATTTATGTTACCCATAATTGTTTATGAGCCTTTTAAGCATAAGTGTAGTTTTTTTATACTTCAATACTTGCTAGAAAACAAAACGTATGCTCCGTGTTGCGAATAGAAGCAAGTACGGTCGGCATGCACGGTAGGAGAGGATAAATGTGTGTGGGGGCACATTAAGTCTATTGTGGTGGACCCTGGTTCCCAAGCACTCGTGGGTGGCCAGTGCACTGGCCGCTGCCCATAGGCTATCGGTCAGCTCAGAAGCTCAACGCTTCAGCCCAATGTCCTGACAAATATAAAGAAAGTTAGATTTGTGGTCTCTCTACATTCTCATTAGCCATGGGATGGCCATATAATAATGATAGGCCCTAAGCTTCTTACTTTGTGGCGATATGTCTAATGTCTTGTACCTCATGTGACCCATTTGTGTACCCCACTCAAGTAACCCATGCATTGAACAACTTACTTTACCTATACGGAGTAATAATCATGCTTTCAATCTATTCAATTTTTTTCCCCATCGGTTGTGAGACACTTGGCATTTTCTCTCATTCTTTCAATTTATTCAACTTTGTCTTAATGTTTTTAATTGATTGAACAATTGTAGTCTGGGGTAGTCTAATCTGGTCTAATCTAAAATGGTCTAGGTTGGTCTGAAAGGATCAGATTGATCAGATAAATATGGTATTTGTGTATATTGTAACTATGTAACTATGAAATGGTCTAGGTTGGTCTGCTCTAGTTTGTTCTGGTTTGATTTGATCTGGTTTAATTTGGTCTGGTTTATGACTGAAAATCGTCCAAATAAAAGCAACCTTTTTAAAAGGACAGATTCATTCTACATCGTACGAGTATTACTTTTTATTTAGGATTATTAGCTTAATTTAACTCAACTATCATCAAATTCACAAATCGATCCTATTCTTTCACTTTTATTAAAAAAAGACTCAAACTTCATCTTTTCAAACAATTATGCTTTTCTTTTCTTTTTTCAAAATTACACATTTTTATCAATACCAATAAGATATAATCAATAGAAGTTTGTAAACTTAAAACTAAAGACGTGAAAAAATATGAAATATAAATATGATTTTCTTCTTAAGTTTTACTAATTCATCTATTGAAAGTGTAATTATTAGAAAAAATGAAGTTTGAGTCTTTTTATAGTAAAAGTGAAAGTATAGGATAGATTTTTGAATTTGATGATAGTCGAAGATATATTTAGCTAATAATCCTTCTATTTACATAGACAACTTTTAAATTTTTAATAATACTACGGAGTAGCGATCATGTTAGGCGGCCTAACAGGACTCGCCATCCGGCCGAGGTCATCAGATGCCCTTCCCGGTGAATTTTTTTGATGAAATGTTTTGAACATGTTCCTCATATATCAAGTCTAGTTTATACATACCAAATTTCAGCTAAAAATGAAATCGGGAAGGTGGTCAAATAAATTGTTGAAGAAAACTGCGTTGTTTATATATAGTACAGTTTTTGTAAAGAATTTATTTGACTGTCTTCTGGATTGAATTTTTAGCTGAAATTTGGTATCGATAAATTAGACTTGATAAGGAACATTCTCAAAAAAATTATCAAAAACTTCAACCGGGAAGGTCCCCAAGTGGCCTCGGTCTGACGGCGGTTTCGGTCAGGCCGACCTGATACGATCTGCCCTCTAATACTACGTACATGATTGTTATTTATTGCCTCTTCCTTTATCCTTGGGTCCTTCCGGTTAATTTTTCAGCAACTCTCATGCAGCTTTAAGACCGGAGTTTTAACCTGGAAGATTATGGGTGGGCGATGAAAATTGTATGTGAATAGACTCAAAAACAATTGTGTTGATGTCTTATACTATGTGTGTCTCAAATTAATTTGCAAATTTGAAAATAAATTCATTTTATTCACCGGAATAAGATGGCAATTTTTTACCAGGCCCTTTGTATAGAAGGCCTTTTGTCTTGCAAGGATATTTCATCAGTAGCTAAGTGAGGTACTTGGGTTGATCCGTTGATGTCTCAAATTCAATCCATGAAAGTGGCAATGTGAGAATTTCATCCAAAGTAGTGACTCCTCATGTGCATTAGTCCCTGAACCACCTCACTCAGTGACTGTTTTAGATCATAAAATGATTTCACTATAAAAAATTACGTGATTAACACGGATTTGGCACAGAACTGTTGATGATTTCAAGCCAATTAGCTCGTCCAAAGTGTTTTTTGGTACGAATTTGGCATAACTCTGTCAAATCCTCTCTGAGCTTTGGCGAAGACCCTATAAAAAATTCATGTCAATTCAATCTCATGTTTTTGTAGTGTCTACTCTACCTTCTATCGGGTTGAACTGTGACGGCAAGGATGAGTAATTCCACCGTTGGATTCCGCCATGCTTTCTTTTTTCTTTTTTTCTTTTTATGACGTGAATTTTGCCAAAGGTTACTGCACGTAAAATTAAATCTGAGTGATTGAGGTTTGTGCAGAGCAAAAATATTCGAGTTTTTCTAAAATAATGCTAAATAAAAAATATTTATGGGATTGAAGTCGGGTTAAAAATATTTTTCAACTTACTTCTGAAATGGACCATGGTTAAGAAGACCGTCACTTCAAGTGATGGCCCCACTTCAAGTAAAGAGGAAATCATGGAAGCAACCCACACACAAAACAGGAACTAATGGATTTTGGGTCCCACTAAAAATCACTTTTTTATTTTAAATGGTTATGCGGAGTAACATTTTTGTTAGTATTTCGATTGTTACAAAAAATTTATCAAAGTTTATACTAAAATAATGTTAAATAAAATTATATTTACAAGATTGAGCTCGGGTTAAAAATAATTTCGAAATTAGTTATATAAAAGTTATTTCTATTTAGGGAACAATATACAAATATACTACTTATGTTTTAAATTTTTACATTATTTTAACTTCTATTTTGAGAAGTCTACGTTTACTTTCCCAGTTAATTAAACTATTGTGTAACATATAGATCATGTTTAATTAGTAGGCAAACGTTGTTACCTTCTATTTGAAAAGACACTAGAAGTTTTTAGTAGTACGTTTGCTACAACAAATTTTATGAACATCTTTAAAAGATTAAGATCTGATTTTTGTGAAGTTAATTGGGATAAGAGTCAAATTATATTGGACATTATGATTACATGAGAATCTCATATTGGACACTAAGGTTTTAAATGGTCTAAATTGGACACTATGGTTACATGTGTTTCATACTAAGGTTTCATAATTCGATCATTGTTTTTGGACACTCACTTATTCTTCCTTAAATAAAAATAATTACTCTTATTTTCCCTTTTGTTTTTGGTGAAAATAAACTAATTTAATTTATATTATATATACAATTTTGGAATATTTAATTTGAGGTTTTAGAATACATAATTTGATTTAATTAATAACTTCTTAAATTTAACATGCTAAAAGTATATTTAGAACTTTTCATTCATTGATTTTTATGGAACTTTGATAAATATCGATTTGTTGAATTGATTTAACAATATTAAAAACTCAATCACATTATAATGGGTTTATGAAATGAAACATCTAACTCAATATTCTAAATCTAAATATAAGAGTTAAGTTGTTTTTATTTTTTAGGTACATAAATCAAAGGTAAAAAGGAATATTTATGGCTTTCAATTGTGAAAAACTTTGTTGTGTGTCCAAAAATGATTAGGAAAATGTTAAATTTGATCCATTTAAAACTTTAGTGTTTAATATGAGATACAAATATAACCACAGTGTCCAATTTGGTCCATTTGAAACTTTAATGTCTGATATGGGATTCACATGTAACCATGGTGTCCAATTTGACCCTTATCCCAAGTTAATTTGTTGGTATGTTTGAGACAACTAGCTAAAAAGATATCTATTTGAGCATTTTAATAATTGTTAACTTCTGATAATTGAAAAGATCTTAAACAGAAAAAAGGTTATAACTGGTTGACAAAAAGCTGAACTTTTGATTTAGTCTTGTATGATACAACAAGTTGTTGTAATTAATTAATGATAAAAGCTACAAATGTTGTAGTTGCAATTCATTATATCTTGTCAAAAAAGATCCTTTATTTAAAAAAAAAACTCCTAATTTTTTTAGCAAACATACAAGTAACAGGTTTCAAAGATCTTTTCAATAGTACTCCCTCCGTCCCTAAATAAACTTCCAACTTTCCTTTTTCGTCCGTCCCAATTAAAACTTCCACTTTTTTTTGGCCAGAATTTGTGATTCACAGCAATTCTTACACATTTCTCTCTCCTCTGCACAACTCTCCACCACACAATACTCACTATCTTAAACTTTGTGCCAAACCTATTTGGAAGATATAATAGGGACGGAGGGAGTACTATGTATAAAAGTCAGAAGACAGAGACTAATGTCTACCAAATATGAACTGAGCAACTTCTCAGATAAAGCACGTAACTGTTAACATTAATTAATCACAAGTTATTGTACAAACAAAACTAAATTAAACAAATTTATCAAATAGCTACAACATTTTGAAGTTTAAACTTCAAAATGTAAACATACTAGTATTTATCAAATAGCTACTAAAAGGTTCCAAAATTTTATTTTCACTTAGGATGTTTTCTTTTGGACTGAAATTTGCTGGTCTGGTCTGATCTGGTCTGGTCTGTTTAAGTCTGGTCTGGTCTGGTCTGAACTGGTCTGGTCTGGTAAACGTCGGGGCTCTGTGTATTTTATAACTATCCAAGTCTGGTCTGGTCTGGTCTGGTCTGTTTAAGTCTAGTCTGATCTGGTCTGTTTAAGTCTGGTCTAATCTGGTCTGGTCTGGTCTGGGACTGAAAACAGTCCAAAAGAAAACATCCTTAGGATGTTTTTTTTTGGACTGTTTTCAGTCCCAGACCAGACCAGACCAGACTTAAACAGACCAGACCAGACCAGACCAGACTTAAACAGACCAGACCAGACCAGACCAGACCAGACTTAAACAGACCAGACCAGACCAGACCAGACTTCCGTAGTTATAAAATACACAGAGACCAGACGTTTACCAGACCAGACCAGACCAGTTCAGACCAGACCAGACCAGACCAGACTTAAACAGACCAGAGCAGACCAGACCAGACTTAAACAGACCAGACCAGACCAGACCAGCAAATTTCAGTCCAAAAGAAAACATCCTTAGTTGTGTTAAATATAAATATAACAGTATAACGCCATTAATTAATACGCATCTTCCAAACTTGGAAAAGCATAGGAAGACTAGCATAAAAATGTAAAGAAAAACATTGGATGTACAATTTGGAACGTATCATCCAATTAAATGTATCTTCCTCCAAATCCAAAATTATGCGTCCCCACTAAATTTAACCGGTTAAATGAAAGAAATCATTGTCAAGTGTATAACTAGAGACCATCTACTAATTGTTACGAGTACCTTATTTCCCGATTCATTATTGAAATTCAAACTTGATAAAGCGTAAAAGCGCCTTTAGAGTGACGTAATGTGAAAGTAACATCTTTATATAGAGGGTGGTAATTCATGTCCAACTGGCCTGACGGGAATCGTCGTCTGACAGAGGGCATTTGGAGTTCTTCGTGGTGGAAATTATTATGAATTTTTTTTAATATGTTTTTTATCAAGTTTAGTTTATAACCACCAAATTTCAGATAAAAAATCAATTAGAATGGAAGTTAAATAAATTGTTTAAGAACACTGCACAGTTAAATATATATAAACAGACGAAACAGTGCAATGTTTTACAAAAACCTATTTGACTGCATTCCCGATTGAGATTTTATCTGAAATTTGTTGGTCATTGTTGAAATATAAACTACAAAATATAATATTGAAGAGAGGAAGAAAGATTTTATGTGTATTTCATTGGAGGCTTAAGTCCCTATAAATATACATTACAAAGATAGAATATTCCTATAAGATTTTATACAATAATAATATCCTAGAGTATATTCCTAAAATATTCTAAAGTATATTCTAAGGATAGAAGAATATTCTAAAGTATATTCTAAAGTATATTCTAAAGTATATTCTAATGTCTTTCACACTCCACCTCAAGTTGGAGCATAGATATTTATCATGCCCAACTTGTTACATAAATAACCAACATGAATTCCATTTAATGCTTTAGTGAACAAATCTTCAAGTTGCTCTCCAGTCTTCACATATCCTGTAGAGATCAATCCTCGTTGTATCTTTTCTCGAACAAAGTGACAATCGACCTCAATATGTTTTGTTCTCTCATGAAACACTGGGTTGTTGGCAATGTGTATAGCAGCTTGGTTATCACACCAGAGTTTAGCAGGCATTGGTGTCTTCAATCCGATTTCACTCAGCAAATGGTTTATCCAGATTATCTCACATGCCGATTGTGCCATAGCCCGATATTCTGATTCAGCACTCGAACGAGAAACCGCATTTTGCTTCTTACTTTTCCAAGAGACGAGATTACCACCAACAAAGATGCAATAGCCAGATGTGGATCTCCTATCATCTTTAGATCCAGCCCAATCAGCATCTGCAAAGCATTCTATTCTCATGTGATCATGATTTTGGTAAACAATACCTCGTCCTGGTGTCCCCTTCAAGTAACATAATATATGCTCTACTGCATTCCAATGATCAACTGTCGGAGATGACATATATTGACTCACTATGCTCACAGAGTAAGCAATGTCTGGGCGAGTGACTGCGAGATAGTTAAGCTTTCCAACCAATCTTCTGTACCTTTCCGGGTCTTCGAATGGTATGCCTTCTGAAGTGAGTTGCACATTGGGAACCATGGGAGTTGTGTTTGGATTTGCTCCTAATTTCCCTGTTTCAGTTAGTAAATCAAGTACATATTTACGCTGAGATAGAAATATGCCTTTCTTACTCCGTGTTACCTCAATACCCAGAAATTATTTCAATGAGCCTAGGTCTTTTGTTTGGAATTGGCTATGAAGAAAATTCTTAAGGGCCAAAATACCTGCGGTATCACTTCCTGTAATCACAATATCATCGACATACACCACAAGCAATGTGATACCTGCTTTCGTTTTTCTGTAAAAGACAGAGTGATCTGATTGACCTTTTATCATTCCAAACCGTTCAATGGATTGACTGAATTTCCCAAACCATGAACGAGGACTCTGTTTCAGACCATAAAGAGATTTGCGAAGTCGACAAACTTTCCCATACTCCCCCTGAGCAACAAATCCCAGAGGTTGCTCCATATAATCTTCCTCCTGAAGGTCACCATGTAAGAATGCATTTTTAATGTCCAACTGGTGTAAGTGCCAATCATGAGTTGCAGCGAGTGAGATAAGTAACCTGACAGATGTTAATTTAGCAACAGGAGAAAAAGTGTCAGAATAATCAACACCATAGGTTTGAGCATAACCCTTTGCAACCAATCGAGCTTTCAATCGAGCAACAGATCCATCTGGATTAACCTTAACAGCAAAGACCCACTTACATCCAATAGACTTCTTCCCTGAAGGCAAGTATACCAAATCCCAAGTACCATTAAGATCCAAAGCATTCATTTCCTCTACCATGGCATGACGCCATTCAGGATGAGACAAAGCTTCTTTAACAGATTTGAGAACAGAAATAGAATCAATGGAAGCAACAAAAGAACATGAGGCAGGAGATAACTGACTGTATGACACAAATGAGGAAATAGGATGAGTACAAGACCGTGTACCTTTACGTAGTGCTATCGGGAGGTCAAGATGAGACAAGATCTGAAGATGCAGGTACTGGTTCAGGACATGAGATCAAAGTCGGACCAGTATCAGGATATGTAATCATAGGTGTCACATGTGGGTTGTGATCTTGTGATTTGTGTCGACGGGTGTAAACCAAGTGTACAGGAGGTCTAGGGTCAGGAACAGTGACATTCGACATAGTAACTGAAGGTGTGGTCTCAGGTATAGTAACTGTGTAAATGAGTATTTCATCGTTGTCCTCATGAATATCTGTCTTGGATGATGAAAACGGTGTATTTTCATGAAATGAGACATCAATAGAAATAAGATATCGACCTGTACTTGGACAAAAACATCTATACCCCTTTTGAACTCGAGAATAACCCAAGAAAATACATTTCAATGACTTGGGGTCCAATTTCGTCCGATGAGGGTTAACATCTCTAACAAAACAAGTGCAACCAAATATTTTAGGTGGAATAGGAAAAAGTTCTTTATTTGGAAAAAGACATTGATAAGGAGTTTTACCATCCAAAACAGAAGATGGCATACGATTGATCAAAAAACATGAAGTAGACACAGCGTCAGCCCAAAACTGTTTAGGCACATTCATTTGGAATAGAAGAGCCCTTGCAGTTTTTAACAGATGTCGATTCTTTCTTTCAGCAACTCCATTTTGAGGAGGTGTGTCTACGCATGAAGTTTGATGAATAATGCCATGTTGAAGCATAAAAGATTTAAATGGAGCAGATAAATATTCTTGGGCATTGTCTCCCCTTAACACACGAACAGGAACATTAAATTGAGTTTTAATTTCAGCACAAAATGCAGAGAAATGAGTAAATAACTCGGATCGGCGCTTCCTAAAATACACCCATGTCATACGAGAATAATCGTCAACAAAAGTGACAAAATATTTGAAACCAGGTTTGGACACAACTGGACATGCCCCCCAAACATCAGTATGGACAAGATCAAACGGAGCATTTGCTCGTTTATTAAGTCGGGGACTTAAACTAGTGCGATGATGTTTAGCAAACTCACACGACTCACATTGTAAGAAGACACCTTATTAAACTGAGGATATAATTGCTTCATTAGTGAGAGAGATGGATGTCCTAATCGGTAATGAGCTTCTAATAGATTTCCAACCCCAAGGCAAGAGATACCTTTTGTAATTGATGTATCCAAAATATAAAGACCACCCGACTCATGTCCTTGACCAATAGTATGCTTCGTTAACAGATCCTGAAACACACAATATCCCGGAAAAAATTTTACAGAACAATTAAGAGTACGTGTGATTTTACTGATGGAAAGCAGATTAAATGCAAAATTAGGAAGACTCAAAACAGACGATAATGGTAATGTAGAAGTTGGTACAACAGTACCAGATCCAAGAACGGGTGAGGTAGACCCGTCTGCTAAAGTGACACTGGAAGCAGGTAAATGTGAGTGAAATGATGAGAATAGACTAGGATTACCAGTCATATGATCTGTGGCACCTGAGTCAATGATCCATTTTGAGGATGATGAAACAAGACATGTGTTTGAAATACCTGAATTTGCGACTACCGAGATAGGGGTAGATGAATGCTTTAGAGATTCTTGGTAGCAAATAAATTTAGCATACTCGTCTGAAGAAATAGCAATTGATCCATCAAATGAACTCGTAGCGGAAGCAACATGAGCAAGCTGATTTCCTTGATTTTTGAACAGCAACTTTCTACATTCTTTGAGCAAGTGCCCGGGCTTCTTGCAGTAATGGCATATTACTCCTCTGCCAAATGGACCCGTAAAAGACATTTTTTTTTTGATTTTCTTTTTGATTTTTTTTTTGATTTTTTTTTTGATTTTTTTTTTTTGAGAATAAATAAATAAATACAGCTAATTACTACTTATCAGCCGCAGCTCACCTAGTCTCGAATCCCAACCTTTCTCAACAGTCTGGTACGAATAAATAGACAAAATATATACACAGCCCCCTTCCAAAAGTATCTGCGTCGCCAACCTCAAGAAGACCGTGGATCCAAAAGCTCGCAGATCGGAAAAATGGATTTGCCTGGCAGAGAATACTCAGGCGACCTAGATGGCGATTTCCGATTAGAAATCCGGTCAGCTATGAAGCTTCACTCGCCGGCGCGTGCGGCAACCGCGAAAGTCTTCGGCGGCGCGTGTGACTGACGCGCGAAGCTTTGCCGGTGCGGACTCCAAAGACGTGGTCGGCGGCGGCAAGTGCAATTGGTTAGGACGGAGGTGAGAAATAGGACGGTGTTGGTCTGGACAAAGGTTCTGGTTAGGGTGTATTGATGTTTTGGAATGAGGGTCTGGACAGAGGTTCTGTTTAATGGTGTGTAGAGGTTCTGTAGGCAGAATGGTGTGTAAGGTTCTGAAAATGGTGTGTAAGGTTCTGAAGTTAACTCAAGTTCTTGGAGAAAGAACCCAGCCTGAATACTGAACTCAAATCAGCCTGAATAAAGAACTGAAATATGAAAAACTAAACTGAAATGGAAGGCTCTGATACCATGTTGAAATATAAACTACAAAATATAATATTGAAGAGAGGAGGAAAGATTTTCTGTGTATTTCATTGGAGGGTTAAGTCCCTATAAATATACATTACAAAGATAGAATATTCCTATAAGATTCTATACAATAATAATATCCTAGAGTATATTCCTAAAATATTCTAAAGTATATTCTAAGGATAGAAGAATATTCTAAAGTATATTCTAAAGTATATTCTAATGTCTTTCACAGTCATAAACAATACTACCTCCGTCCCAAATTAATTTTCAAATTTGACTTTTCTTGGTCAAATAGTTGCGTTTTGTTCACTTAATTAGGATGTCAATTTTTAATTATATTCTAATTTGGAGTTTACAACTTTGAAGATATTTTGATGTAGTTTATGAATATGTAAGTTTTATTTATTAAAAATTAAATTAATTATGCATAAGAAGAGTTGAATTTTATTATTAGTTGACCAAAAAATGTTGACTTTGCAAAACAAATTGGGACGGAGGGAGTATTTGATGAAGAACATGTTCAAAATATTTCATCAAAAAAATCAATCGAGAAAGGGCCAAAATGGCCTCAGAAAAACGACGATTCCCGTCAAACCGAGTGGACAGGAACACTACTCTCTCTTGATATATATATATATATATATATATATATATATATATATATATATACACACATACATATATATAGGGTGCGGTTCCAATGTTATAGGGTGCGGTTCCAATGTGATATAGATATAGGGTGCGGTTCCAATGAGAACGATGTTTAACGTGAGAATGTGAACACTCATATTTAACCCAATGTGATACACAATATAGTTTATCTGGTGCACATTTTGGCTTTGCTAATTAAAAAAAGCCTATATAAATAGTTACGGTGGCATTTTGATATAGGGTGCGGTTCCAATGAGAACGATGTTTAACGTGAGAATGTGAGAACACTCACATTTAACCCAATGTGATACACAATATAGTCTATCTGGTGCACATTTTGGCTTTGCTAAAAAAAGCCTATATAAATAGTTACGGTGGCATTTTGGTAAATATTATGCTTAACACGTAAAAGTGCATTGATCGAGCCTCATTGTGCATCTCATTGGGGTAAACGTGGTGTTCTCACGTTCTCACAGTAAACATCGTTCTCGTTTGATCCTATATATATACTAGTTCAGGTTCGTAATTCTAGACCAAATCCTCTGTCTGGACGCCACCTTTTCTAGGTCATTTTCGATCGAATTTTTTGATAAAATGTTTTTAGCATGTTTTTCATGAAGTGTAGATTATGTCCACCGAATTTCAGCAAAAAATTCAATCAGGAAGATAGTCAAATAAAATTTCGAAAATAATTGGGTTTTATATGTATATTTTGGCGCTGTTATTTTCAAAAAACTATTTGACTGTTTTCTCAATTGAATTTTTTGCTGAAATTTGATGGAATCACCTCAAAACGAGGTGTCCGGACGGCAGTTCCGATCGGGAAGTCCTGACCAGAAGATTACTCTATATATAAGGATGTTGTTACATCAATGTCAACACCTCAATCATAAGGCCAGTCGAACCTCGGCCTTGAGCTTGGTGCATACAGAGCGCGCTTAGCAATCGGTTTGAAGAAGTTTCGATCGAAATGAAGACCCTATGGATCCTATGTAGAAGAGGTAGTGGTAGAAGAATACTTCATTGAATTGAGCTCTGATCAATCGCTTCCTAGGCTTCGATCGAGCATAGCAAGTTGGCCGAGCCAGGGAGCAAGTTAAGTCCTCATTCACTTCAAATTTAAAAAATATTCATCTATTTCTATTTCCTAAAAATATTATTTGTACCGGTTCAGGGAGCAAGTTAAGTCCTGAGTCCACCTGATTTTTTAAGAATGCACAATATAATGCTTTAAAATTAAACTCTCTTGTATAATACGTATACACTGGGAGAAAATATTGATGAACCCGTCCCCTCCCTAAAAGAATGGGTTTACACTTTACATTTAGATTTCCAAAAGTTACCGTTCACACAAGACCAAATCTTAACCACGTACTAATTTAGCCATTTTATTAATTAATTATTAATTACTCAAAGACCGAAAGTATAGTAGCTAGGCCTAGTATAAATTTGTAAGGACTGCAAGTATAGTAGGGAAAGACTAGTACTTGAGTGCAGGGCCGTCTAATGAATTTGGAGGCCCCAGTTCTAAATGTAAAACTGAGGCCCCAAATTAAGATATATTTTTTATAAAAAAATCTCAATCCAAATACTTATACTCAAATCAATTGAATACTATTTAAAAAGAACAAAAAGAGCAAAAGGACCAACGAAAAAATCATGCATTTATATTTTTCTTCCTTATTAATTGTATTTTACAGATCAATATTAATATATAATATTACTCCGTACTATATAATACTAAAAGAAATTTAAAATTTTGGGGCCCCATAAATTCGGGGGCCCTGTTCTGGATAACCTATTGAACCCCCTAAAAAACGGCCCTGCTTGAGTGACAAAAATGGTGACTTATCCTTGAATGGAATGATTTGATTAAAGTTGCAATGACTGGTAAAAAACAAAAACGTTTGAAATGTTTGACCAGAAAGTTAAGTTATCCACGGTACAACTTTGTATATTCTTTCATTCAGGATTCTTCTTGTTGTACCCACTATTGTATACATTTTTGTACCCACCATGTCTTCATAGACATATTTTTGTTTATGACCGGGATTCACAGAAAAAAAAAAAACTCTTCACAAACATGGTGGGTACAAAAATGGGTACAATAGTGGGTACAAACAGATTTTTCCTTTCATTTAACCTTACTCCAATCTTTTATTCTTTATACTTCCTCAGTCCCTATGTTTGTTCTAGCGACACTGTAACGACACTGTTTGACACTATAGCGACACTGTTTTACAATGTTTGACACTGTTTGATAAAGATTTGTTTGACAAATAAGGAAGTTAAAAAAGTAGGACAAACATTTTGGGACATCCATTTCGGAAAAGTAGGACAAACATTTAGGGACGGAGGGAGTATTAAACTTATATGTGTGTGTGTGTATTTCTATTTGAAGCAAGGTAATCACAACAGCAGGTTTACTATGAGATGAAAAACAAAAGGATCCCATAAACTCGATGACGACTTGGGGTGTGCACGGGTCGGGTTCGGGCGGGTCGGGTTTGCGAACCCTAAACCCGTTCGGGTTTTTTAATTTAAATACTAGGCCCGACCCTTTCATATTTCAAATCGGGTATTTCGGATATTTTTAAGTCGGATATTATCGGATATCGAGTCGAGTTTCGGATATTTCGGTTATATTAAAAAAATTATAATTGGATAATTCAAGTGTTTAAATGCCACTTTGACAAAAATTGTACACACTAGTGCACTAAACTTTCAAATTACACAAATAATTTAACACAAATTGCACAAATAATTACACAAATAATTGAACTCAAGTATTAATTTAACATATTCAAAGTACACACTACATAATTTAATATATTTAGGATATTTTGGTTATATCAAAACACATTATAATTGGATAGTTAAAGTGTTGGAATGCCACTTTAACAAAAATTGTACACACTAGTTCACTACACATTCAATTTACACAAACAATTTAATACAAATTGCACAAATAATAACACAAATAATTGAACACAAGTATTAATTTAAATATTCAAAGTACACACTAACATATATTTTTGATATTCGGGCGGGTCGGGTTGAGATTTCACAAACCCTACCCGCCACCCGGTCTAGGCCCAATACTAATCGGATTTTCGGTTTCGGGTTTTTCGGGTCAGATAACCACTTCGGTTCGGATAATATCTGAAAAAATATCGGGTTTTTCGGGTCGGATCGGTTTCGCTCAGCCCTAATGAGTAATGACGACGCCTTATGACGCCTATATCTGTTTCCGAGCTTGGATTAAAAATAATGTCATATTAACGTATAGGAATATCATATTTTGTTACTTAATGTCTGTACGTTACGTTGGTACTACAATTATATTCCATCAATTATGAAATGAATAGTTTTATGACATTAATAGTCGATATAAGGTAAATATAGTGATTTCACTATGATAGTAATTACACTAATTAGATTAAATATAGCATTGTTAATTTGATTTCATTACCCGCATGGGTCAGTTAGTTTAATGGTGAGAAATTTGGAACAATGATTAAGGATTGAAACCCGCAGCAGCCGTGTGGATGTTACAGCTTCTACGTGATGGGTTGGACCTCTGGTGTGTATGGCCGCATGGGTATAAGGTCTCACGCCATTGGGTCGACTAAGTGAGTCACCGTGATTTACTTCTACATCATTTTGTTGGGTCGTGGTGTGGGGCTCCAGGGGTGAGATACTCCGCCTTTTGGAACAATTGTTTATACGGAATATCACATTGTTTTTACCCTATCGTGGGTAACTCATAAAAAATGAGAGTTTTTTAAACAAGAGTGCCACATAGCACATTCCCTCAAACTAAACAACCTTTTCTTCTTCTTGGAATATTTCGGGCTTATTCACTCAATCACTCTTAGGGAGTGTTTGCAATTGCTTCAATTTTAAAAAAGTGATTTTTTTAAAGTGATTTTGGGAAAAGTGATTGATAATAAAAGTTGGTAGTGTTTGAGAAAAAAAGTGATTCTAAAAAAGTAAAAGTTGGTAGTGTTTGGTAAAATAAGTGTTTTTTGTGTAATAGAAAAAGTGAAAAGCAGTTTAAAGCACCCTTCTACCTGCTTCCAGCTTTTAGCTTTTATGTGATTAATTTAAGCAGAAGCTGTCATTTGAAAACACTCTTTTTAACTTTTTTTAAGCCAAAAGCTGAAAAGTGCTTTTTTTAATCAACTGCAAACACTCCTTTAATAGATAAGTTCTTTCATTCTGACTAAATGGAATAGAACATAATTAAGTAGCGCTATATTTGAACGTTGTCCATTTTAGAAGCTGTTCCGTTCGTCTTAATCTTATTACTTATTCCTTAATCTTATTTTATTCAGATCAGATCAGATCAGAAAGATTCAGATCAGATCAGATCAGATCAGAAAGATTCAGATCAGATCAGATCAGATCAGAAACATTCAGATCAGATCAGAAAGATTCAGATCAGATCAGCAACGTTCAGATCAGATCAGAAAGATTCAGACCAGATCAGACCAGATCAGAAACATTCAGATTAGATCAGAAACATTCAGATCAGATATGATCAGATCAGATCAAAAAATTCAAACATGATTTATCACTTTTATTATTGTATTAATTATGATTATTATATTATAGTTATTGTTAATAATATTAATATATTAATATAATAATATTATTAATAATAATATAATAATAACGTTAATAATATAAAATTATTATTATATTATAATAATATAATATAATATAATATAATATAATATAATATAATATAATATAATATAATATAATATAATATAATATAATATAATATAATATAATATAATATAATATAATATAATATAATATAATATAATATAATATAATATAATATAATATAATATAATATAATATAATATAATATAATATAATATAATATAATATAATATAATATAATATAATATAATATAATATAATATAATATAATATAATATAATATATTTATAATTATATTTATAATTATTATTTACAATGTAATTATAATTATAATCATCATTATTATTAATATGATTGTTGTTCTTGTTGTTATTTTTATAATTATTATTACTTCGGAGTAATTATATATTTAAATTAGTAATTATAGATATAATTATGATTATAGAGATAAATATTATAATTATAATTACAAAAAAAATAATTATAAAATTAATCATAATTAAAAATATAATTACATTTATAATTGTATCTGTATTTATAATTAGTGTAATTGGTATAATTATTATAATTTTAAATTTAATTTTAATTATTATTTTTTTATAATTATGATTATAATTGTAATTTTATTTAAGTTATATATATTTAATTACAATTATAAATCTAATAATTATAATTATAATTACAATTATAGAAATATTCAAATCAGATCAGAAAGATTCAGATCAGAAAGATTCAGATCAGAAGAATTCAGATAAGATCAGAAACATTCAGACGAGATCAGAAACATTCAGATCAGATCAGATCAGCAACATTCAGATCAGTTCAGCAACGTTCAGATCAGATCAGAAAGATTCAGATCAGATCAGAAAGATTCAGATCAAATCAGATCAGATCAGAAAAATTCAGATCAGATCAGATCAGAAAAATTCAGATCAGATCAGATGAGAACTTAAAAAATTCAGATCAGAAACATTCAGATCAGGTGAACGGAACAGCTTCTTAACCTAGCTCAGCATGTACCTTGCGGTGGTCTGTAATTTTTCGAAGTATATGATTGATACCTTGTTTGTGTAGATAAACATGAAATGATCTGCATGATAAAGTATGGTTTATATAGTACTACGTATATATTTATGAAATCAACCATTTACACAAAATTGGTACACCTTTCGCTAACATTACATGTAATTGTCTGTCTGGCTGCACGAATTGTTTGTTTATATTGACAACTAGGGGTGTACACATTGTTTCTGTGCACAGACAATTACGCATAATGTGTACAAAATATGTATAAATTTTGTGTACGAATAGAATTTTTGTTAGGAAATTGCGGAAAGAAAAAATCTTGATCACTTGGGCAATGCCGGTAGCCTCTAGCGTAGAGTTTTCGGTTCCACACTTCCACGCCCAAAGAGAAATGACAAGTTTTTTAAAAGGACGGACTGACGGAGACATCCTCTTTTGTCATTCTTTCTTACTTTCTAATACTGTACATGCATTTTATGAGCTAAATTTAAAATTAAAAAATCTTGTCTAGACTTATTAATTAGCTAACCTTTTGACTCTACTTTTAGACAGCTTTATTCCATTTGATTATTGGTATATTTTTGTATAATGCATGCATCAATCATTGCCTAGCATTCACTAATTCAAGTAGACGTAGTGTACTCCCTCGTTTGTAATAACATTGCATTAACTAATTAAGCACATTTTGTTTATAAATTGAGGACCATTCCTTTAAAAAAATTGAGGACCATTTAATAAGAGAATAGTATAATTGCATCCAAAAAGAGAATAATATAATTAAAGATATTAAAACAATTAAATACTATTAACTTCACTTATTTTTTTGCTTTATGACAACATTATTTATATTTGTACTATCTCTCTCTCAATTTGTTTTGTAAAATCAACATTTTTTTGTCAAAAATGTTAAAGTTAAATTCTTCCTATTGATAAATAGTTCACTTTTTAGTACTTAAAATTTACATATATATATATATATTTAAAAACTACATTAAAATGTCTATAATGTTGCAAAGTCCAAATTAAAATTTAATTAAGCTAGAATTGGTATCATAATTAAGTGAATAAAATGATACGGAGGGAGTATAACATTTTTATATCATAATTAGTTGCAAAGTCAAATTTGCAACTCAATTTGAGACGGAGGGAGTATAAAATTTTTATATGCTACTTTCTAACTTCAGTTTTTATTAAATAGATATACTAAATAACTTTTTGAAAAAATAATGGGAGTAACAGCCCAACAGGAAATTATTTGTGAACAACGAATTTTATATTAAATACAATCATTTTTATCGATCAATTTCTAACCAACTTTTTTCCCCATCCGTGCTAATTCTTCAAGCGACTTAATTACATGAAGTTCCTCATTAAAGGATATCAGAAGTCGCTAACAGCCAAATGATTAACAAAACCACAATATGAAGGAAAATTCTATTGGCACACAAAATTTGTAGGGTTTTGTGTACATCCCTAATTGCCTGTGTACACATGCAACTCGTTAAGAAAGAGACAGCATTTGTCTCCCAATTGACTGTGTACGTAAGCAGTGTACAAAAAGTGTACACATTTTGTGTACACCGAACACAACCCCGATAATAATAATAAGTGCAAACACACACCACAGCCTACAGGGCAAGTTTTGGACACAACTATGGCTGCACAAAGTCCAGTTCTGGGCCGGTTCAGTTCCCGTACTCCAATATTGGCCCGCAATTTTTTATTTATTTAAAATGTCATTAAGACTTTATTATAATTATATTTAAATAGAATTGCAACAAAGACATATGGTTCGTTTGGATTTTAGCGGTTCAGCCTCCAATCCGCTACAAACGGCAGCATTTCACGTTTTAGTTAACAGAAATGTTAGGGGTACACAAGTTTTACACAACTTGTACCCAAAATGTCGGTCACAGATAATTGGTACGGAGTTGCTTGTGAGAATAGACAAGAGTTGTCTGTGTCCACAGACAACTTTTGTCTGTGTCTAGAGACACTTCCTTTTGTGTAAAAAGTACACCGACAACCGCCTGACACTGACACCAGCTTGCAAATCAATCAATATATGTGCAGTGCTTGTGTACACAAACAACATTTTCTTGTAGCACAGACAATTATTTGTCTATGCACAGACAATATTTACCTCACAGACAATAGTTGTCTGTGTGATCAACTTTAGTTGTCGGTGTGATCAAAATGAATGATGTAGTTGTATGTGTAACCAATTTACATGTAATTTGAAAAAACTTAGAAAAATAATAAAAATAGATGAAATAAGATGAATAAGCTGATTTTGCGTGCTCATGAGCAAAAAGGAATTGAGCTCGAGCTTGGCTCGTTTGCTTAACGAGCTAGCTCGAGTTTGGCTCGTGTTCGAGTTTGGCCGAACATGAGTTGAGTTTTGACTGAGCGGCTCACAAGTAACTCACAAGCAGATTGATTCATTTGCTCCTCTAATTATTTATTCCCCAAATTTTGCATTTTTCTAAGCCAAAAGTGAAATTCTAATGATGCCCTTGCTTTTGAGCTGTCGCTGTTTTTTTTTCTCCGTAATATTTATGCACTAAAGATATAATATTAGTTTAAAGCGTCCTATCACTCCAATCAATAACAACCATATTATCTCATTTAAGCAATGTTTTAAAAGACGTAAAGCGTGCTGAGGCGACACGACCAAACCTTAAACCGTTGGAGTCTAGGCGAGTTTAGACGGGGTTTAGGCGTGAAAAGGCGTTTGAAATATTTACTCTTTATTTTAGTTTTTCTAGAGCTATTAGAATGTATATAAATGTGATATGAAATAATATCATACAAAAATTGTCATATTTTGAATTTCCTTACAAAAAAATACACAAAGTTTTAATATTCACAAATAATAGATATCGTGATATAGAAATTCATATATCTACCACTGCTGAAAAATTAGTTGAATGATAAAATAATAGATTTTTTATAGTGATAAAAATAATGGTAGTATTAATAATAACCACAACAATAAAAATAATAGTAATATTAATAAGAGGTTTTTCCAAAAATATTACTCAAATAAAACTTATTTATGAAAACTATGACTAGACATTATTATAGTAACATGTTATGTCACTTAAATGTAAAAATTGAATATAAGTTACATTGACTAAAGTTGTTTACACTTAAAAGTTCACATTCTTTAAAACAATTTTTATTTTAGTTATTAATAAGTAAATGTGTTTAATAGTAATAATAATAATAATAATAATAATAATAATAATAATAATAATAATAATAATAATAATAATAATAATAATAATAATAATAATAATAATGTTGATGATGAAAAGAATAGATTGCAATTTATAGGATTTATAAGCAAGTTTAAACGTTAGTTGGAGCGAATTGTGTTCCAAGTCTGCACGGCTGCAATTGTACTTCAAATTGTGTTCAAAGTGAATTGCTGATTTCCCACACCGGTTGAAGTGGACACTCCCTTTTCCAACGTAACTATATATAACAGCTCTTGTCGTTTTCTTTGAACTGCGGTAGGCCTGTTTACTAACGACGGCTGCCGGTGGGCTTCAGCCTTGGTCAAATTTAGGGCCGTCCTTCTTTGGGCCTCCTTTCTTTGGGCCTCCTTTCTTTGGGCCTCCTTCTTTGGTACTACAATTAAGTTTTGGGGAATTCTATTTACAGCTCTCTTTTTATTAGCTATTTAATTAAATGAATTATCTAAACTACCCTTTTATAAGTAACTATCGTTAAGTAAAGGCTAAACAATGATTCATTCATTTTGAGACTGTGGCGGTAAGACCAATATTGTGCTTTGAGCTCGTCATCCAGGCTGATGACCCAAGAATGTCTTCTTGAAATCAAACCACCATGTGTTTCTTCATAATGTCAGAATTTCAAACTTTCAAATTGTCACACTTTCAAGATCATACTCCACATCTCTGAATTTAATATAGCTTTGATTATAATCAGAACCAAAATTAATAAATCATTGTGCAATGGGGATTTCGTTTAGGGTCTCCAAAACTGGCACAAGGTATCGACCAAGGATACAAGTCCAAACTGAAGTTAATTTATTGAAATACATTCTCTCTTGTGCGAAAGCGTAGGCGATATGATTTTTTGAGTTTTTTTCCGTATTAATACTAATTAATTAAATTTTTACGAAAATAGGGTTGGGTTAAAGTATTTACGGATATACTGTTGGGCTTAACCCTGGTCGGGGCAAGTCGCCAAACTGTTTGGTGACTTATAAGTCGCCCAACCGGATGGCGACTTATAAGTCGCCAAACGGTTTAGCGACTTACCCTTAAGTAAAAACATCGGCCCAACCTAAGCCACATACAGACAGAACACAACCCCATCCCAAATACTCTGCAGCGAACGACCGACGACGAGCGAGAACGAGCGACGAGCGGCGAAACTCCGGCGATTCCTCCCTATCTTGTCAATACTACTTCACTTCCATCTTCTTCAACACTCTAGGTAAACAAATATCTCCATTTTATCTCATTTTTCCTTTTAAGGTTTAGAATATAGAAAATTGGATTTTGTAAATTAGGCATTCATTTGTGAATTGATTTGTTGTGTAATGTGAATTTGTATGAATTGTTGAATGTTGATGTTGAATTCATTGTTATGTACATTTTTTTTAAAACTTTGTTATGTAATGTAGATTTGGGAGGTGTTGAATTCATTGTCATATACATTTTTTTAAAACTGATTTAAAACTTTGAATATGTATGATTTGGAGGTGTTTTTTCCCATTAATGCTAAAAACTCCAAAATTTGAATGTATTTTTTTATGTGTTATATTTTTCCATTTTTAAGTGTATATATATCGTGTAGGATTTGCCTAATATGTTGTAATGTCTATGAAATGATTAATTTGGGTGTATAAAGTGTGTATATTAATGTCTACTCATTGTTATATACTTTTTTTAAAACTGTTTTAAAACTATGAATATGTATGATTTGGAGGTGTTTTTTCCCATTAATGCTAAAAACTCCAAAATTTGAATGTATTTTTTTATGTGTTATATTTTTCCATTTTTAAGTGTATATATATCATGTAGGATTTGCCTAATATGTTGTAATGTCTATGAAATGATTAATTTGGGTGTATAAAGTGTGTATATTAATGTCTACTCATCAAAATTGGACATGTATTGTTATTAGAATATGGATTTCTCAAACTTCCCAATTGTGTGTCATTGGGGAGGGAACGTATATGAGGAAGGTGGTCAAATACGCCATGAAGGTGGTAGAAGCAACTTTGTCATTGTTTCTCGTGGCGCATGTCTGCTTGAAATGCTGCAAAAAATCTTTGTAGTTACACAGATTCCTCCTAACCGGTCTTTGCGCTTGAAAATGAAATTTTCCATGAACGGGGAAAATTACATGCTTATTCCACTTCTTGATGAGCTAGCTGTGACAAATATGTGGATGATAATTGACATGGAGAGTATGTCCTCGCTGGAGATATACATTGAGAAATCCATTGGTGACTCTTCTACAGCTCCGACAACATCAAATGATGTTGTATCTAGGCATGGTGTCAATGCAGGTTTCAATGCAGGGAACTCCTCTAATGCTACTGTACTGGACATGGTTATAGAGGAAGATGGTATATATTTGCACAATGGTGCATCATTTGTGGATGGGCAGGGCAGTGATGATGATGCTAACGAGAACATCAATGGTGATGACATGACAGAATCTGATGAAGATGATGGCGATACTGTCAGAGCAACTGCCCCGTATAGCCACTTTACTAGAATATATGATCTCCTGAAGACTTTATTGATGCCTGGATGAGTGGAGCGGGTATGAAAAGTTTTACACCCGAAGGTGAGTTTGAAGTTGGTCAACAGTTTGACAACAAAGAACAAGTCATCAATATGGTGAGCTTGTATTCTATCAAACGAAAACAATTTTATCGGGTGATGGAGTCCGATAAACACAAATGGGTGGCAGAGTGCAAGAGGAAGAAAGAATGTGATTGCCCCTAGAGAATACGCGTCACAAAGAACAAAGGCAACCTCGACAGCTTCACAGTTGTGTGTTATCCTGGACCTCATTCTGCCACATGTGTTGGCAACACCGACAGTACCGATCACGTGGCGATGACTTCTGATTTCATTGCTAAAGATGTGATTGACAGTCTTCGCACTGATCCTTCCCTTAAAGTGCATACTATCATTGAGATGCTGAAGGAAAAATATGGGTATACGGTATCGTACAGGAGAACATGGATGGGGAACACAAAAGGCATTGCAGAAATATTTGACGGTTCGGAGAAGTCATATTCTGAATTGCCCCATTTCATAACCGCGCTCCAACATTCCAATCCTGGAACTGTTGTAAACTTGTACCCACCCCCTATTACTCCCACAGGTTATATGCAGTTTCAGAGAGTATTTTGGGCATTCAAGCCTTCAATACATGGTTTCAAGCATTGTCGACCCGTTCGATACGTTACTATGTGGAAAGCATACGAGGGATAGGCGTGGGAAGCATACAGAGGATTGAGCACTGAGACGTGTTCGATACGTCACTATGTGGGATAGGCGAGCTGAGCTACTTGTCACTGGGACACCGACATTTGTCCCATCTGTTTCAGGAGACTACATGGGATGGTATTACAACATCACTCGCTTGTTTGTGTCTCCTTCGTTCAGAATTCCTGCTCATCATTATCAGCCTAGCTCCTTGGCATTGCATTTGACGATGAGTATATTACTAATTACTAACGTAAGACATTTTCTTTATTTAACACTTCAGTTTTTTCCTAACTAATTATAATTGTGTTTTATATTTCAGACACGAGCTTTGCAGCGTATACAGCAGCGAGCTACTGCCACAGTCAGTGATACGCATGACGTGGACATGTACGGACAGGCTCTGACAGGCATTGCCTCCTTGTGTTCAGACGTGTTGGGGCGAGTCAACTACGGCCATCTTATTCATATTCCCCCATCTCAGGATATTCCATCGACATCTAGTGCAGCGGGAGCTCCATCATCCCAGACTCAGCATGAGAGAGTGGTTCTTCAGCCACGACAGCGGCGTAAGCATAGGCAGCAAGAGCAACATCTCCATGACCAAGATGATCAAGAAGACCATGAGAACTTGTAATTTGTCTTTTGTATTGGAGTTTTTGTTGTACACCAAATGTTGTAGGAACAATTGACTTTATTTTACGTATTTCCGCCTGTAAACTCTTTTATGATGTGTTGATGTGTTCGGTTATGAATATTGGATGACTACTGTGTTATGAATATTGGATGAGTGTACTGTGTTTTACCGGTTATGAATCTATTGTTTTGTATCTGATTTGTGAAGGGTATGTATGTGGTGTTTTGTATGTTGTTGAGAGGAGGTGTTATGTATGTATTTGTGAGCATGTGTTTTGTATGTTTTGTAATGTGTTGTATGTGGTTCGTAACCCCTAAGTAGGAGAAGAGATGCCTTATTTATAGAAAACAGGTGAAATCGGACTGAAACTACGAAATCCGGAGTCAGGCATTAATCCTAGTATTACTGTTATTATAATATAGCCAAGACTCTGTAATGTTCATAACACTTAAACAGGAGAAGGGAAACCTTATTTATAGCAAACAGATGCACTTGGGCTGAACTGGGACTAAAAAGGTGCTGAAATTCACGTTTCGGAAGTAAGCACGATCGTGCCTACCCTGGGAGGCACGATCGTGTGTGGCTGGCAGTAGCTGCTAGGCTTCGTTCAGATGCAAGGGGTAAGTCGCCAAACCGGATGGCGACTTATAAGTCGCCCAACCGTTGGGCAACTTTCCCTGATCATGGTTAAATCCAGCAGTAGATCGGTAAATACTTTTAACCCAGGGTTATTTTGGTAATTAATTAATTAATTAACATTAATTCGAAAAAAACTCTGATTTTTTCAGTAATTGGATTACTTATACTCCGTATTAAATTTCTACGTAACTATTAGATTTTCTCATAGTTTGGTTTGCGGGAGGTTGCAATATGAGTGTTGTTGAAGCACTGTATATTGAGAGTCCGTATATCCTACAACCGGCTGTACGGTGAACACCGTACAGCCAGGTAAATTTGAAATTCCCGTCAACTTCGGCCCTTTTAATTCATTGGTCTTCCGATTAAATTTCTTCTTTTCCGCTTTTGTGCTGCGTTGACGATCCGTCCTGCTTCTTTTTTCATTTGTTTGTCAATTGTCTTTTTCACTCTTTCTCTTATTCATCCGTTCACTCTTTTTCATTTTTTTCATTAACAACTTTTGCTTTGTTGCTTCTTTCTTTCTCTTGCAATTACTTTTCATTGCTTTCCTGCTTCTTTTTTTCTTCTTTTTTTGCTTTAACAACTTTTAGTTTTTCCAATAACCTTCTAACTTAATTTTTTAATTTGTGCATTATAAAATATTTTAGTTATTAATTTTTATTTTTCTTTTTTAAATCTTAAGATGAATATTTATTAATTTCTCAATTATTGTGATCTAATTACTATTATGAGTTTTGTTATATACTAAAATGAGTATAATATAAAATAAATTTGCATGAGTAAATATAGAAAGGAATAATATAACGATTAAAAGAAAGGAACATACACAAATGAATATTTGAACACATTAGAGAATTCAAATGAGCTGTTGAATTTTTCGATGCTCATTTTGTAAGTTACGTATGCTCATCTGGTATTGATAATTTGGTATGAGCATCAGACTTATTATGTTGAGTATTATGAGGTTAATATTGAGCATCGTGATCGTTGCTTTATATTTTCTAATTAACTTTGTTTTTCTTATTTTTTTATTATAAAAAAATCTAACTTATATCTACTACATGTACATATTATAGAAATGAATAATATATATTACGATTAAAAGAAAGGACCATACACAAATGAAAATTTGAAAACATTAGAGAATTCAAATGAGTTGTTGAATTTTTGGATGCTTATTTTGTAAGTTATGTATGCTCATCTGGTATTGGTAATTTGATATGAGCAACAGACTTATTATGTTGAGTATTATGAGGTTAATATTGAACATCGTGATCGTTGCTTTATATTTTCCAATTCACTTTGTTTTTCTTATTTTTTGTTATAAAAAATCTAACTTATATCTATAATCAACTCTTAGGATTTTAATCTAATGTAATATAATACTTTTGAAACGAGCATTGATGTGACACTTTAAAATGAGCATAACATCATTACCAAATGAGCATATGCAGCTTACAAAATGGGCATTGATATGAAAATAATAATCTTTATTATTTGAGCATTAAATTATTTTCATGTATCATCAAACCTCCTGTATTGAGTATTAGAAGCATGCAATTGAGTATCACGATCTTCACTCTCGTGTCTATAATAGACTCTCATTCGAATCTAATGTAATATGGTAATTTTGAAATATGCATTGATATGACATTTTAAAATGAGCATCAAATCAAGACTAGATGAGCACACAAATTTACAAAATGAGTATAGAAAAATTCAAAAGCACATTAAAGTATTTAATGCTGAGTATTAGAAGTCTAATGTTGAGTATTAGAAGTCTAATATTCAGAATCGTGATCTCTGTTTCATAACTTCTAATTCATAACTTCACTTTCTTTTTATTATTATTTCTTTTATTAAAACTTAATAGTACTTTATAAAAATACATTGATAACATTTAGAAAATGAGCATAAGATCAATACTAAATGAGCATACGTAACTTACAAATGTTCATTGATATGAAAATCGTAAGATTTGTTAGTTTGACATAACCACATTTTCATTGAGCATCAAATCTTCTCTATTGAGATGAAATTACAATTTCTGTTAAATGAGCATTTATGAACTTTTAATGTGCATTGGACCTATTATGAGCATTAAAACACTTCTAATGAGCATCAAACTTATTTATTTGAGTATTAAGAACTTAACAATGTGAATCCAATGTCATATGCAACTTTTAAAATTTGCATGAATATAACATTTTAAAAATGAGCATAGTATGAGTACAAATTCATCAAATGAGAATACACAACTTATGAAATGAGCATCGAAATATTTAAAATGAGCATTACACCTATATGCATGGATATGACATTTTAAAATGTCTGGTGTAATACTCATTTTAAAGTGAGCATTACGCCAATTTCAAATGAGCATAGATAACTTACGAAATGAGCATCGAAAAAAATTAAAAATCTCATTTAAAATCTCTAGTATGCTCAAATATCAATTTATGTATGCTCATATCAGTATAACATAAAGAATAGGTGTATATGTTTTTATTGCATCGCATTTGATATGAATTTTTGAAAGAATTGCATGAAAAAGACAAAAAGTTATTGTAGCAAAATTACATAAAAACAAAAAAGTAGGAGTTCAAAATTAGTGATCCAGAAGACAAAAAGTATGTATAAAAAGATAAAAGAAAAAATGAAGTATAGAAAAGGAAAAGAAAATTTAAAGTTCAAAATTAGAGACAAAAAAAACCGAAGCAGAAAAAGAAAATTGAAACATAGGAGAATTAAAGTTCCAAACTAAAAGAAGAAAAAGGAAAACCATAACTATAAAAAAGAAAGGAAAAACGAGAAGCAAAACTAAAAGAACGGAAAAACAAAACTAAAAAAACGGAAGAGCAGTAAAGTAACGGAAGAGGAAGAAAGGAGAAAACTATAAAGTTAAAATATAAGGAAAAGCAATAAAAAAAATCGGAAAGGCAAGAACGGAGGAGGAGAAACAAAGGAAGCAAAAGCCATGATCCTTAACTAATGACCTCCGATTTGCATATAATTACAAAAATACCTGGCTGTACCAAGTGACACGGTACAGCCGGGTGTATAATATATTTTGCCGTATATTGAAGCACTGTTTGGTGCTTGCAGGATGAGCCGAATAGCCGATGAGTGTTGTTGCATATCTGGCTGCACGTGGAAGGTATTTGGATGTGTTGTTGCCTATTTGTTGTTGACTGTTTGGGCAAAAATGGGATTACGAAAATGTTGGTGTGTATTTAGTAAAAGGTTGACTGTGAAAAAAAATTCCCTTAAGTTTTATAAACTTGCTCTATTACGAATAGAAACATCAAGTTAAAGTGTGGTATTATGCTGAGTCGCTGAGATGATATCCGTTGGGCCCTACCCAAAGGTTAATTTTGTTATTTGTCCGTGATCTGCCTAAAACAGCCTATTTGTTGGATTTGTTCGGCCGGCCTGCATTTTATAATTTTTATTTTAATGTCACCGGCCTATTTGTTGGATCTTCTCAGCCTGCTCGCATTTTTTGTTGGATCTTCTCAGCCTGCTCGCATTTTAATTTAATGTTGTGTCTCAAGAAGGTATGTTTTCGTGAGGTTTTGGTCTAGTTCCCCATCTTTTTACTCCACTAATTTTGGTGAGTTGTTTACCAGATTTTAAAATATGCTGAGATGAATGTACGAGCAACTTGAACCTTGAATAATACACCTTGGATAAACTTTTGGGACAAATACAAATGTATTGTTTGATTTGTTTGAGAAGCAATGAGTGCTGCTGATTAACATGAATCATTCTTGTTGTACACTCTTATACCCACCATATATGTGAATCGGATTCACAGACAAAATAATTTGCACAGACATATTTTGTCTGTAAACGTGATTCACAGGCAAAAAAAAACCTTGCACAAACATGGTGGGTACAAAAGTGCGTATAAGAGTGAGTACAAACAGCTTTTTTGGATTAACATAGTAACATACCATGTCTGTTAGTCAAAACGAGTATACTATTTTTTAAATACCTGGTCATAAGAACTTTGAGTAGTACTTTTAAATACTGAACTGGAACTACCTAAATATCTATACATTATACCGAATATTATATGAGCATATATTAATACTGATGGGAAATATTAGTGAAGCTAAGAGAGAAATTATATATCATGAATGTGCACACACCAACATTTTGCACGGTGAGCAAATATAAATGACTCCATATTTGTTATCTAATACGGAGTGCGATAGTATGGAGTAATGCCTTTTGACTGAGGAAATGTTTAGTGTAACAAGTGACTCCCTTCCAAGCTTAAGGACAAGCGTGACATCCACAATGGGGCTAATAATTTGTGGCGATTTAAGATCATTTATTATTCAGTATTATCATTAGTTTCTCATTACTAATATTCGTACTTCATACTGTATTAGTTGGAAATAGTACACAATAGATTATGATCTAGCAGCACTCTAATTCTTGCTCACCAAGATTCTTCAGAACTACTGTAATATACAAAAACTTTTGTATTCATTAATATTATCAATAATTTTCTGGTTCTTAATTAGACTTCACCAGAGTCCCTTCCTACATAGGGCAAAAGGACCTACTTTGGTGAGAGCCGGTAATTCTTTATCTTCAGAGCCTCTGGATGTAGTAATGATGGCCACTGGCCAGTCTCCATTCTGGATTGGCACCGTCTGATTTTTTTACGATGAAGCTGAACAATCTGGTGGTTCTAGGATTGGAAGCACTGACCTAGTGACCAGATATTTTTTTTGTCCAATTCATTCAACATAGGCTCCACGGTTCCGGTTCCTATTCCATTCTTTAATTATCAGACTAGATAATTCAATGAGAAATTAACTTGAGCCAAAGTCCTCAGTTCTAAAACATAACCAATATTATCAGTTCCAGATAAGGTTCCTACTTTCAGATGAAGGGGTCGGGAACAGACCCGTGTCAGCAAAAAAAGAACTGGGCATCTTTTCCTTACCTAGCTAGTGACTGTGGGTAATGAATAATTGAATATATACCCGGTTGGTTGCAAAACCACATTACATTATAACAAAAGAGTTGCAACGCTTGCATTAAAATTTTTATCACTACAATATTATACTCCTACATAACAAAGAAATACATTGCATAAGCAAAAACGTAGTTCCCTTAGTCCAGAAATTTCATGGATTATTACAAATCTCACTGTAAAAGTTCAGAATTATGCTCATACCTCCAAATCATTGACAAAACCAGCCTCAAAAGCTCCTTCGTTTTTATTCTTCCAATAATCATCATCATCCGTGGGTAGCTCATAGCGACAAACAGGGCATGTGTTACGAATGCTTAACCATGGAACGATGCAACCCCCATGGTAATAATGGGAACAAGGCAGCTTATTCACCTTTTCTCCGATCAAAATCTCATCTTTACAAACTGCACAAGATACACTGTTTATACTCAAATCTTTATCTGTGATGACAACACAGGGAAGACTTTCTATTACAGATTTGGAAGCAGGACTACCCTTCATAACACTTCCAATTTCCAAAATTTGTCCAAGAAGGGAATCATGGTCATAGTCTGTACCATAGGCATAAATACCATTCATGCCTAAGGATGACATCTCATCACCAATACTATCGCTTTCAAATTCAATGTGTTCTTCAAGAACACCCCTTGCCAAAAGTACCTGCCATTCAACATTCCTATCGCCCTCCTCTTCTCCTCCATCATCAGAAAATGAGATATCTCCATCTGAAGAAGATATCTCAGAGGAGACTGAAATCTCTTCAATTCGATCAATCAATGAGATTATGTTATCCACCTCCACAAGCCTTTCATTTATTTCTTCCCAACCAAATTCTTCATTCGAATCTAGGTCGTTATTACATCTCACAGAATTCACCCTAACACCATTTTGATAACTAACCCCAGAAATCATTTCTGTATCTTCCGTATCCGACTCTGAATCCATCCCAACTATTCGAAGGCCAGCAACGGATGGAGAACTATGCGACTCCAAAGCAGTAACTGGCTGACCAAAATCAGACACTGTCCCCAACTCCAACTCCATATCGTCCGTGCTATTGACACCATCAGATCCAGCTCCGAAAACCCTATCGATATCATTATACGCCAGAAAATCGACAGGATCAAACAAATCGGTGACGAAATTCATTTGGTATTCGTCATCGTCAAAGAAGGAATTAGATAGGGAGTCGAAAGGAGCTGAATCGGACTTATCAGACGCAGAAGGAGAATTTGGGGAAAAGTTGAGATCATCAAAAGCGGCAGAAAGCGTGGGAGATGGGGGAGAAAGAGGGCCACACTCGAACGGGTAGAGGTTCGGCTCCTTGTTTGTCACCTCCTCCACAGCGGCGGCGGAACAGGCCGTTTTGGTGGTGATTTTTTGCTGCATTTGATGCTGAAGACTAGAACCTTCCGCCATTGAATGATAAGAAGCCTATATCTCCTGAGCAAGGTTGCAGCAGCTCTTATCTGAAGCCCATTTGAACTGGGCAAAAATACTTTGATCGAATCTCCTTCTCTGGCTCTCTCTGCGTCGTTTTGCGGGAACAAAAATGCTATACGGGTACCCCAAAAATACTCCATATAAATACCCCATTTTCTTACCATCCTTTTTACCTCTTTCCAAAAATACTTTTCTCTCACCTCTCTCACATCTTCCCAACCCACTCCTCAACTTTACCCCATTTTCTACCCCATATAAATACCTCATTTTCTTACCATCCTTTTTACATCTTTCCAAAAATACTTTTCTCTCACTTCTCTCACATCTCCCCAACCCACTCCTCAACTTTACGCCAAAACACCTCTCCTCCTTCAAAACTTGCTACAGTGCTCAACCCATCCTCTCACCTGCTTCTTTCTTTCATCTTCTTGGATGGATATATGGGGAAGGAAGTATCCGAGTTTAGCGATGGGTTGTTTTGGATGGCTTGACATGGGAAGATGAAGGTCACAAGCTTGATGACGTGGGTGAAGGTGGAAATCTGCCATCTCCGGTCGCTGTTGAAGTAGCGACGACTTCAAGGGAAGAAGAAGATGATGAAGGTGTGGACGTTGAAGTCTTGGAGAAGAGTATGTTGTTTTTCGTCATTTGTTTGTATTTTGTTTGGCGGACAGACATTTTGGAACTGCAGTGTCTGTCTAGCCTAAAGTGAAAGCGGTTTCATAGTTGTTTGAAGTGAACATGGTTTTATATGAGTTAGAGTCGTACATAAAATGTGTGTGTGACCAGACAACTTTTATGTATGATATAAAAGTGAATAATTGATTAGTTTGTTTCATTGTAATGATTTTGAGGTGTTAATTAATTAAAATTTTAGTGTAATTTCTCTAATTCATTTTATTCCCATAACATGTTTGTAGAAATTACTCAATGAAGTTTTTGTTGAAATTCAAGACTTTTTTCCATTCTTTCCTTGATCTTCTTGGATGGATATCATGGGAAAGGAAGTATCCCACTTTAGTGATGAGGTTCTTTTGGATGGCTTGACATGGGGAGATGAAGGTGACAAGGTTGATTAACTACTCTTTGTCTTACAGCCAGACAAATTTTGTCTGGGCCAGACATTAGTAGTCTGTGCCAATTAACTACTCTCTGTCTTACAGCCAGACAAATGTTGTCTGGGCCAGACATTAGTAGTCTGTGCCAATTAACTACTCTCTGTCTTACAGCCAGACAAATTTTGTCTGGGCCAGACATTAGTAGTCTGGGCCAATTAACTACTCTCTGTCTCACGGCTCGACAAAAGTTGGTTGTGCCAGACAATAGATGTCTCTTCCAAACAAATTGACTATGCCTAACATATGTTATTTGTACCAAATATGTGTTCTGACTATGTGTTGTGTATTAATCGTAGGTATTCACTTCAAGATGACGAATGACTTAAAATGTAAGGCTGAAAAAGAGTTCCAAGCGGACGCTAATTCATTTACAAAAATGATACCATGTGTGACTTCTTTTGCAATGGAGAAACAAATGCAAGTAGTCTTGAAGAATGCTGAAGTATAGAGTGTTGGGAAAATGTGTCCGTTTTGAACTAGTCTTGAAGAATGCTGAAGTATAGAGTGTTGGGAAAATGTGTCCGTTTTGAACTTGTGAATTTTTGAACATGTTTTTTTTTTCATATTACAGTTGGGAAAATGTGTTGAGTATTGTACAATGTTACATGTTCAATGTTGAACAATTGGATTCAGTTTTTGGAACATGTGTAAGTTTTTGCAAACATTACATGTACAATCATCCACTTATGTATGTTGACCTTTTGTTTGTCTGGGTATCTGCGGTATGGTCTGTATGTGTAAAGTTATTGTCTTTCTACGTGAAAGTAATATCTGTCTGGTTATCTTTGTTGTTTGTCTATTCAACGGTTATCTCTGTACATTAACAAATACAATCATATCTCCAAACACTTTTATATAACCACATTAACAATTACTAAACTAATCAAAATGTACTATAAAATACAGTTTTACTAAACCCATCAAAACAACCCACAAAAACACATTCCCACATTAATAACAATTCTTATGCTTCCTCCACCTTCTCCAATCGCCACAAACGAACGACGTATTGACATCTCTTGTTCCACGTGTTTGCATACTCACAACCTAGAATCAATGGCTTTCCCATTAACAGGTGCTCTGCAAAGGAAGCCACAATCACTCCACATTCTCCCGACCTGTAGACAGACGACTCAGAAGAAAGGCCATACATTTTATATCACATTACAGACAATTCAAATGGAATGTCAGACAACTCTTTTCACTTCACAGACAACTACAAACCAATTTTCAACATCCGAAGAGAGACATCACAAAAGTCATCACACATACTATAAAATACATTTGTAAAATAAGATGTGCATACATACACTCAAACAAATAAATTTGTCTGTCCGGACAGACATCTTGTGTAAGACTCTATCAATTGTGAAACAATGCTCAGCTAGACAAACGTTGCAATTTAAATTTGTCTGTCAGACACACAACCGTTTTTCATGTGGAGTTGGATGAAAAAAATACCAAAAAATGAGGAAAAAGGACCATCTCAAGTCTTTCAAGACCATCTCACCTTCGTCATCAACCTCGTTTGGGGAGGTGCAGTTGGATGGGAACTGCCTCTTCACTGCCTCAGAGCTTGAAACCAAGTGTGAGGTTGGTTGGTTCGTGGGGGTGGGTCAAGGGGTGAGGACAACTTTTTGTCGTTCTTAAACTCCTCCTGCGGTATGCTACAAATCATCCCCTTGAGACTTGCTGCGGTATGGTCTGTACTTTGTAAGCTTTTTGTTTGTCCTCACCCCTTCAGACAAACAAAAAGCTTACAAAGTACTATAAACCTGTCCTCACCCCAAAAAATTTACCCGACGAGGAGTTTAAGAAGTGCAAACTTTTTTGAGGTGTTAAAGTTGTCCTCACCCCAATTTGTACTTTAAGAAATTAATTACAAAGTACTATAAAGCTGTCCTCACCCCAATTTGTAAACTCCTCGTCGGGGTGAGTACAGACCATACCGCAGATACCCAGACAAACAAAAGGTCAACATACATAAGTGGATGATTGTACATGTAATGTTTGCAAAAACTTACACATGTTCAAAAAACTGAATCCAATTGTTCAACATTGAACATGTAACATTGTACAATACTCAACACATTTTCCCAACACATTGTTAAACCTACGATTAATACACAACACATAGTCAGAACACATATTTGGTACAAATAACATATGTGAGGCATAGTCAATTTGTCTGGAAGAGACATCTATTGTCTGGCACAACCAACTTTTATCGGGCCGTGAGACAGAGAGTAGTTAATTGGCCCAGACTACTAATGTCTGGCCCAGACAAAATTTGTCTGGCTGTAAGACAGAGAGTAGTTAATTGGCACAGACTACTAATGTCTGGCCCAGACAAAATTTGTCTGGCTGTAAGACAGAGAGTAGTTAATTGGCACAGACTACTAATGTCTGGCCCAGACAAAATTTGTCTGGCTGTAAGACAAAGAGTAGTTAATCAACCTTGTCACCTCTCCCCATGTCAAGCCATCCAAAAGAACCTCATCACTAAAGTGGGATACTTCCTTTCCCATGATATCCATCCAAGAAGATCAAGGAAAGAATGGAAAAAAGTCTTGAATTTCAACAAAAACTTCATTGAGTAATTTCTACAAACATGTTATGGGAATAAAATGAATTAGAGAAATTACACTAAAATTTTAATTAATTAACACCTCAAAATCATTACAATGAAACAAACTAATCAATTATTCACTTTTATATCATACATAAAAGTTGTCTGGTCACACACACATTTTATGTACGACTCTAACTCATATAAAACCATGTTCACTTCAAACAACTATGAAACCGCTTTCACTTTAGGCTAGACAGACACTGCAGTTCCAAAATGTCTGTCCGCCAAACAAAATACAAACAAATGACGAAAAACAACATACTCTTCTCCAAGACTTCAACGTCCACACCTTCATCATCTTCTTCTTCCCTTGAAGTCGTCGCTACTTCAACAGCGACCGGAGATGGCAGATTTCCACCTTCACCCACGTCATCAAGCTTGTGACCTTCATCTTCCCATGTCAAGCCATCCAAAACAACCCATCGCTAAACTCGGATACTTCCTTCCCCATATATCCATCCAAGAAGATGAAAGAAAGAAGCAGGTGAGAGGATGGGTTGAGCACTGTAGCAAGTTTTGAAGGAGAAGAGGTGTTTTGGCGTAAAGTTGAGGAGTGGGTTGGGGAGATGTAAGAGAGGTGAGAGAAAAGTATTTTTGGAAAGAGGTAAAAAGGATGGTAAGAAAATGGGGTATTTATATGGGGTAGGAAATGGGGTAAACTTGGGGTACCTATAGCATTTTTGTTGCGGGAATTCGTATCTTCCTGGCTTCGTGCTCATATGGATAGCTTCCTTCTTTCTTTCTTTTTTCTTTCTTACTTACTCCGTACAATTTAATACGGAACTACGGAGTATTTTTATTGTTGATAAAAATTACAAAGAAAAAAAAATGATACTCTACACTTCAGTTAAAATAACATGGACATTTATTCTTGAAATTTATAAAATTCTGACTAAAATTAGATTATTGAATAAATATTTACTTTTTTCATTGTAAAGAATTAGCAATTTGTATTCAATAGTTAACTTTTCAATTTAGTTTCTTGAATTTCTTCTATACCTCTTGCTCTTTCTTATTATTGTTTGGCCTTAATATTTGCCTAGTCCACACACAAAAAGACATATAACTCAATAAGCATCCAACGAAACCCAAGTGAACATGTTGGGCCCTTAGACCGCAAGTACCTAACCTCAATCCTCACGATCCACAATTAACGGAGCAAAGTTAATAGAATATTACTTAAATTATTACAAACTATTTATTCCCCCCAAAAAAATCTATATAGGAGTACAAACTTTTTTCATTCCAAACTAAAAGTATTGTGTTTAATTACTGTCATTTTTTAGACCTTATCATACATTAAACATGCCAGTGTTTTCTAAACATGGCGATAATTATATTCCTATTTTAGAATTATATTACATTTTTACTTCTAATTTCCTATTATTGTTTTGCTTTAATATTGTTACTGAAACAGTTTCATGTATAACTGTAAAACTGCTATGTATCTCCACTTTTAATTTAAGAGTAGAGACACAATAGCAAAGACAATTGTTTTTCTTTTAAGGAAGTCAAGTCACTTAATCGGCCAATCAGGTGTCCTTATACTATATCCATTATGCTTTTTTAACTAACTGCTAAGTAGCACAGTTATATGAAGGTACAAACAAAATTCTATGATGTTCTTCGAGTAGCTATGTCTCCTGATCATGTTGAAACTTCTTTGTTTCTTTTTGTGTCTCAAGGTGTTGTTCAACATTTAACCCCCAAAGATGGCTTTGGGTTCCTTGAAGCCAGTATCGACTCAGTCGGCACAATCATCATCACGATTTGCTGCTCTTGTGCTGATACAGAGCAGCCAGAAGAGCTGGAACCATAATCAAAAGAGCAGCTATGAAGAAGTAGCTCAACTTAAGCTGCCTTGCATCTATGTCCCTTGTGGGACCAAGCTTGGATACTGAAAGAGTGTCTTCTTCATCATTCAACATTGCTTCATTTTGTTTGTCCTGCTGTTCAGCATTAAACACAGAAACATCTAAAATTAGGCAGTTAGCAGACTGAGGTGTAGCTCTAGTCACGGGTTTAACCGGGATTATGTCAAATATATGTGGAATTAGGCGGGTATTTTTGCAGCTACAAAATTGTACTGACCATCAGATTATCAGTATTTAGGTAACTCATAAGCATTTTATCCAAAAATATCAATTTGTCAGAGTGCATCCAATATCAGCACATTAAATGGAGGACAGGAATATTCATACCCTAAAAACTACAGAGGAACAAGAGATTTTACAGTGAAACGACAAATGAGACTATGCAGACATTACCAAATTATTAAAAGACAGCTCAGCCGCTTCTCCACTCTCTTTTGGTGATTTTGCAAACAAAACATCACGCTTGGAGGGAATGAACTTTCCCGTATATTCTTCGTCGTCTCCAACAAAAAGCGCATCAGGGACCGTTTCTTTTCCCTCAGACTGCATAACTGATGCTTTTTTCTCTTTTGCCAATGAAGATATCTGAACATATCAGAAGTTTAAGATGATTAAATTGGGAATATGTGTGTGTGTTTATATATGTATGTATGTACGTATGTATGCATATACATGTGTGTGTGAATAACTAACTTCTCATCAGGATATCCACCGCAGTAATATAATAAGTAGTGCCTTAGGAGAATGTCCTAACTAAATGCACATATTTCCAAAACGTATTATTCTGCGTCATTTATGGGCATTTATGAGAAAGAAAATACTGAATGCCTAGCCAGCAGCTTCACCTTTTCCACACTTCTAGCAAAAGAAGGCTACGCTATATAAAACCTTGATTTGCTCAAAAAATTCATGGGTTCTAGGATATAGAGTTTCTTGCGAAGTATACAACTATAAAGAAAATTCATAAGCAGACAAACTTCAACTAAGCTAATATATAAACAAATGTAACGAAAAATTCAGCAAACTTTCGCATGAAATTCTCAGCAAAAAGGAATGTACACACACTGACTATGACCATAAAAATATTGATAGATAGCAAATTGTGCTTGCACTAGTTTGAAAAAAGTTCTATCCTGTTGTATGTTTTTGTTTTTCTGACATATCATGAATCCAATCTAGAATGAGCGGTATACGAAGCACGTTTAGCTCTATCAAATATGAAAAGGTTTGATTAGATTAGAAACCTGCTTATGAAGCTTTTCTCTTTCAAGTGTCAATTGCATAATCAAGTCTGTTATCAGTTTAGCATGAAGGCTAATATCTCTGGCAGTTGCCTTCTTTGTTTCCTCAGCTTGATGCAACGATGATGCCAAGCATTTCATTCTACCCTTCAGAAGATTCAGTTCGTCATTGAGATCTGCATTAGCTTCTGATAGGATGATGCACTTTTCTTCAGCACTCTCAATTTGACTTTCAGCCTCAAGAACTTTCGACTTAAGAACCTCAATTACATTTTCCATATCCTGGATGGTAATATTTAGCATGGTTTGTTTCTCCTGACTGGCTTCAGCAGATGCTACTGCAAGTTGAATATTTAGCTCTGATTCCTTCAATTGCTTCTCAAGCAGACAAACTCTCTCACAGGTTAAACTGCTACTACTCCCAAGGGTAATAAGATCTTGGTAAAGTTTCATATTAGCATCTTTTAATGATTTACACTCAGCCTCTGCAACCTCAGCTCTTCTTTCAGCTCTGGCATTATTTTCCATAAGATCTTTTAATTTAGCTTCCATTTCATGAACCTTCATGTCAAAGCCTCTCTCAGTAGAGGATGTAGCAGTCTGTTTGCAAAAATCAGTATCATTCAATTTGTTATCAGCTGAGGTAACCTTTTTCCTAAGCTCTTCACAAGTATTCTCTGACTTCTGCAATGAGTTGTCTTTAGCAGACAATTGTTCACTCAAAATTGTCAATTTAGACTTCAAGTCTCCCTCTCTCTGTAATGCACTGTCTATTTGAAATTGTGTTATCTGCAGTCTTCTTCTATGCTCTTTTGAAACCCCCAATAGAACTTGAGAAGCATTTTCTGCCTCAAACAGCCTTTCATAAGCATCTTCAAGCTCTACTTCTAAGCATAATAGCTGTTGCTGCAACCCATGTTTCAAGTCTTCTTCACTTTGTTTTGATTCAGAAAGCTTCTTCTCTAGATCCAGCTCATTCGCCAAGGACTTTTCCAGCATTTGCAAAACATGCCTTTGATGCTCCGCAGTCTCCATTTTTATCTTTGTATTTGGAGTTAACGGAGCAGCCAGTTCAATACTTTCAAAAGCCCTCTCATCATCTTGCCCTGACATTAAGTTCAAATAATTTTGTCACAAGTGTTGCTTTGCTGAAGATGGTACTAGAGAGAGATTTCACTGAATTATTTTTTAGAATGAATCACAACCATAAACCCGAATCTCTACTTCTGTGTGACTAAGCTCCTAACTCAACCTTGTTTGGAATATCAGCTAACTACCAAAATTTTTAAGGGATATCTTTTCTCGTTATTAACAGCTACACTAAAATCTGTGAGCATATCAACGATTGCTTTTAAATTAATACCCATCCGTGTCTGTGTGTGTATTATTTGATATCAGATGCCTTGCTCTCAAATAAACTAAGCCATTAAATACAAAATCAGAACACACTTACGATTTCCATCCACAGTAGAAGTTGAGAGAATCCTAAGAAAATTGGATGACTGTGACTCCAATTCCAACAGCTGAGCTTCTAAGTCTTTTAGTAAACTTTCAGAATCATACAACTTTTCTTTCAACATCCTGCAACATTCTCCCGCATCCTCAAGTGAAGGTATGAGCTGGTGGGAATAGTCAATCTCCATTTGAAGGGTGGACAACAAACCACCTAGTTCCCTTACCTCAGAGTCCAAGAATGTGGATAAAAGGTCAAACTCAGATGCCTTATCAAGGCAACCATTTATAGATTGCTCCTCAGCAGCAAAAGCCTCAAAACCATTTTCTCTTGTTTCCAAATGCATTTTAAGTACACTCAAATTAACAAGTTTCTCTGAGGAGCATGCTAAGTCTAGTTCGATCTTGGAAATAAGCTTCCCAACATTATCTAGTTCTTGCAATGTTTCTCCACTAGATAGGATCACTTCAACAGAGTCAGCATTATTTGATTCCGCCTCCAACTCACTAGAGCCGTTCCCAGAGCCGGCATCCATGATCCTTCAGGGTAACAGAAGTTCACGCAGGAGCAAGCCTCACCACACAACTATATGTATATAAACGGTTATCAGCTTAGTAACAAAAGCTAAAAATGCTACAACATAATCACAAAGAATTAACAATAAATGGAGACCAATGAGTTCTTATACTATGGTACGGGAGCAGCCTCCTTACCATGTACCCACTTCATTTACACCATAAATCAATAATATACACCACATATAAGATTCGGTTCAATGATGTAATGACCCATCATTGAGGCAACAAACCATTTTTTTTTTGCACAAGATAGTGCAACAATTATATTTGCACATGTCCGTCATCATTTACACTGAACATATCCTTCATCAACACCATAAATAAATAACTTGCACCATTAATCAGACCCATTCACACCCCATTATTTTCTCTACACATCCAATACAATGACCAATTTACTCCACCAAGTATAATTTATTCAGAACTTTGTTAGCATGTATGTTTGTTATACAACCAATTTGCAAAATGCTGTAAATGAGTTTTCAAAGTATATTATATTCGGTGGTCGAACCTGGACATTTCACATGGCATATGTACGCTATTCTACTAAACCGGCACGATACTTGTGAACAGATGCATCCAATAATGTATATATATGCTCCTTTACCACCATATAAGTTGCCTAGACCATTTTTGTTAAAAGAATAAAAGTAACATGGAATGTAACTAATCCTTACATGAGTACAAATGTGGGGATTAACCTGTGTAACAATTTTGGATTTGGGGACTCTATGCTTTTTTGGATTAATGGACTCCATCCCACTTTTCAAATATTATCAATATATATGAATTATTTACATTAGACGAATGCTATGGCCACCCTCTTGAGAAGAGAGTGACCAAACACTCTTCATTTGATTGATAGGAAATATAGCTTATACACCTACTCCATTTTTCAATCAACTTTTTCACCGGTCAAGTGGAGAGTGTCCATATCTTTATACCAGTGGAATACGTATGTGTAATAACTAATAAACATGTTACTTTTCAAACTAATAGCAAAACACTGAAAATAGTTTATGCTTAATTTCATGATCTAATATTTACTTAAAAAAGAAAATAGAAACGAAAAACCTATAATGAACACGCTTTAATCTTAAATGGCACCAGTCGGAAAAAAAAACAATTGGAGGCAACTCATAAGAAATGGTTATTGTTAAAAACATGTGTAGTTTGAATTTTCTTTAACAAAGAGAGATGGACAGGTGGCGTTTTTAGGTAATATCTATGCCACCATATTATTATTTTTAAACTACAAGATGGGTTTAAATTTTAATAAATATGTACTTCAAATAATATTCTACAATAGTTAAATACTAAAGGTGGCAATTCTAGTAAGAGCAGTGCATATTGTAGTATTATTTTTAATTAAATTGGCATGTAACACGTTTTGTGTAACAAGCGTGGTAAATAGTTCTACTTGTTTTGAAATTTAACTACGATAATGGGAGGCTATTCTCAGAAATAATAGCTGCAAGCATAATTTTAATTAAATTAGCTAAGAAAACGTTTGAAAACTAGCCAGATTATTATTCCTATGAATCATATCAACTAGCAAAATTTAAAAATATAAATATAAAACAGTTATATATTTTTCATCTGTATACACATATCATATGTATTCTATTAATGTAGCTAATTTGTTTGTTTTTATAAAGTTGCTTGAGTACTTAAAGCAAAACAAATTAAACATGAGTCCCCACTACCCAAAAGCAAAATGGTTACAAACTTCAATCCCTAGTATTCTTCAATTATTCATATCCAAATAAAGATCATTAGTTTGAAAAACGAACTTCAAAGAAAAAACCCAGAAAGCTCGTTTTAAATAACTTTATTTCTCAGTTCTAACAAATTCTAATGGTTTTAGATCCTGTGCAAATCCCTGAATTACATACTCCCTAAACACGGCTATGCTCATTAAAAGAATTAAAAATGAAGAAAATACCAGATTGCAAAAAGATTTTACTAATCACCAACATATAATTAAACATTTCTTCTTGGTCTACTTCATGTCTGACACTCTGACCCCCTCCCCCTACCTCCAACGCAGTAGAAAAAGAACGAGGAAAATACAACTGAACTTCATTATAGATACTTCGCACAATGGAACTTCCAACCCTATCTAAAATTAGGAAGATAAAGTTACAGAGACTGAGGAAAAGATTCAAACTTCTAGGATACTTTTTCTATAATCAAGAAATTAAATCTTGAAATAAAAACAGAAAGAAACATTCCCAAGAGAAATGCTTGAACCATTAAAATCTGGAGAAATAGTGAACGCAATTTAACGCGTATTCAATTAATACAGCATACCTGGGAAGCTCGAAGAGCTGAATGTGAAGAACTGGAGATGAATACCTTTCTTTCCTCTAATGGATGCTTTTAAGAAAACGAGAAATGACAAAAGAAAAGGGTTTAGATCCTAAAATACAACCCTGATCATTCGGGATAACAGTGTGTGCCACGTGCCGCTCATGTGACTGCCATACAAAGTTACCGTGGCGACGGTTGTTCAGTCGGAGTGCACGAGAAAACGAAACTCAAAAGTGAACTTCCATAGTCCGATTACTCCGATCTAGAAAGAAATGGAAAATCGGTTTGGTCCTGATTAACCAGAGCGAGCATGACATTTGTTAACTAGGGATTAATTAATGAGAAAAGGGTCACATTGGTCCTAGAAGTTACATAAAAAGGGTCAAATAAGCTTATATGAGAGTTTTTGTCCGGCCGTCGCCATTTGAGGCGGTTCCCGCTGGATTTTTTTGATGAATTTTTTTGAACATCTTATTCATTGAGTCTAGTTTACTCATACCAAATTTTATCTTCAAGAATCATTTGAATGTCTTCCCGATTGAAGTATTAGCTTAAATTTGGTATGAGTAACTAGACTTAATGAATAAGATGCTAAAAATTTCATCAAAAAATTCCACCGGGAACCGCCTCAAATGGCGACGCCCGACAGAACCTCTCATATAAGGACTTATTTGACCCCTTTTATGCAACTTCGAGGACCAATCTGACCCTTTTCTCATTAATTAATACCTCTTGTGTCCTTCAAAATTTTATCAAGTTTGACCGGTTTGAAAATACTACCTCCGTCTCAAATTTAATTTCTCATTTCGGATTACACACTCAGATTATTTTTAATGAATAAAATTTACATATTCAGAAATTACATTAAAACTGCTACAAAGTCTGATAAAAAAATGTAAGTTTGATAAAAAATTTATATATAAAGCAAAATATTAAGTGTAATATAAGTTGACCATGTGAATAGTGAATAAGAAGTTAATTTGGGGACAGAGGGAGTATAAAAGTAAAAATTATTTGATTAAAATTCATGTTTAGAAAAATGATAACAACTATAAATTGATCGATCAAAAGGGAAATGACAAAGTCTTTGGAACAAGTTCCCTTATCAAAAAAGAAATGTTTGAAATGTTTTAAAGGACGGCGAAGTATTTTCCTAAAGTTCCCGTATAAATTGATTAATTTTTCTCATTTATAATCAGTTTTTTGATAACTCTTATTTTTATCACATCACACACTTTTTTTACGAAACACCTAGGGTCTGTTTACTAATAGAGACATTTTCTACTTTTCTTTTCTGTTTTAATTTATCATTTTTTCTATTTCAAATTTTCTGTTTTTTGTTTTTAATTTTTCATTTACAAATATGAAAACATGTTCATCAAATGTTTTCACTCTGTTTCTGGGCCTCTTTGGAAGATCGAGAGTACGGTCCCGATCCGGAATCGAACATAGTAAAGCCCCAAATAAGGTCGAGACTGAAACCGGTTGGTCTCGGTCACTCAACAACTCATTTGACTCATGCATTTTAAAAAGAAATAATGGCATAAACAAGACTAATGAGATTTGAAAAGACAAAAGTGCGACTACTTCAAATCTGGACGAAAAAGTGATAGGTTTTAATTGAATGTCCTAATTTGCCCCTGTGATAACTACACTCAAACAACCCTAGCACATCAACTATTTTCATATCTGGCCATTCTCTGAAATCTGAATCCCTAGAGCATCTCTCTCGTCCATTCGCTCAACATCAATTCTTCGCAGCTGCCCAACATCGATCGCCGACTAGAATCGACCGCCGCCACCGCCCAACATCAACTCGTGTGCCGCCGCCACTAGCTTCGACTCGCCACCTCTCAAGCCTTATTTGCCGTCTCCATTGCTCTGCCACCGCTCGTCTGCGCCGCCCGCCAGCTTCGAATGGCCCGCTGGGCTTAGTAAGGGTAAAATAGTCTATTCAACTATTTTTAGTCACATTTCTGGAAAAATTTAAAGAAAGCCATTTTTTGTCCATGAGTTAATTTTTAGTAATATGGGTGTCCTCACCCCTTTTAAAAAATGCTTTATATACAAGGACTGAACCGTTGGGTCGGCGATTAGACTAGACGAGGATTGTCGGGTCATTCGCAGACTGGTCCGAATCAAGTCGTTGACTGGATTGGATAGTGACCGCCCAATCATTGACTGGAGAGGGACCATCGGGTCGTTGATTACTCTGTAATTAATTAATAAACAACAATTAATAAAAGGAAAAATTGAAAATTATAATCCTAACTATTGCTGGTTCGCTAACAATAATCTCAACTATTGATTATTTTTGTATAATCTCAACTATATGGACCGTCCGCCAATAATGGTCCATGACCGGATATTACCTGCTATAACATGTGATTTTTAATACAAATTAAGCGTAAAAATTAAAAGTTGAGATTATTTATAGAGATTACTTGTTATATCTCTTCGACTCTTCCTATCCACTTTAGAAACCATAAGAATTTATTTATACTCGGTCACGTCGGATGATTATTGACGAAAAGTATCTAAAATTGGAATTGTTCTGGAATAATCGATAAATGAGATTATTATGTCCAGACAGTCAATAATTGGCATTATTACTACTTATCAATTTTTCCTTAATAAAACAAAAAATGACTCACGATCAAAAAACAAACTCCCCTCGCAAAATCCGAAACAGATCCGAATAATGTAACCTGGCATTTCTGGTCGAGTCCGGTGCTTCCCTCTTGTTGCCGGCGTCGTTTCTCTCCACCTTCGCAGGAGAAAAGGACTAATCACTGGATTTACCTCTGCGACCGCCGGATTCCTCCGTCAAAACCCTGACACCCTTACTCAATCTACCGTGCATCGCCGCCCCAGCCTGAAAAAGCCAGGTGCTTTTGAATGTCGTGTCTAAACTAGATATCACTCGTGCTAAGGTTTCGTTTTTTCTTTTTCCGATTTTATGATTTTTACTCTTGAACTTCATAACCCTCTTGTTCCTAACCTCAATTTTCAGGAACGAAAAGTGAAGTTAAAGCATTGAATTTGGGAAATAAAATGACTTCAGAGAATGATCGGGACAACTTGGCTGAATCACTTAATGATCTATTCACCAATGTTTCGAAGATGGTTAAAGGCGAGCTTTATGTATGTCAAGCGCTCGATTCTTAGACTAATATCTTTTACATGAGAGTTTACCCAATATTATTTCAAGCTTGAATTTTTTAGATAGTTTGGTTCTGACATAGTTCAAATTAGAAATTTAGGCATACTGAGTATATGGATGACTACTTGGGGCAACCTATGTAGTATGTACTCTCTTTGAGTTTCTTTGAACTTAACTTGTGAATTGGGAGTTGGGATAACATTTTAAAACTTGTAATTTTATACTAAAATGTCAATGAGGGGGTGGAGTAAGACCTAAATGATATTTTGTAATGAGGGGTGACTTAACATAGTGTTTGCTTGGAGACATTATATATTTATAGCCCATGAATTTTTAGTTTTGTCAAACTCTAGTTTGGTTTACTGCACGGACTGAATTAATTGATAATGAATTAAATAGTGAAGTTGGTACTTTTTGTATTGGTGTGGTTTATAATCTATATCAATGAAATTAACAATTATATCTTGAAAATTCATATGCTTCGGTAATCAGTATGACTTTATTTATTAAGAAAATTTGCTATAAATGATTTTTTCGATAACAGAGCGACATCAATCATTTAAAACAGAAATCACTCCCACTAAACGGAGTACGGACACTTAGCCTTTGAAAAAAGGTTGCCTTAAAATTTCAGTTTCCTTAAAAGAGGCATACCTTGTCGTGGCTGCTTCTCTGGCCTTCATGAAAGCTAACAAATATGCTGTTGATCTAATCACAGGAAACTAACAATCTACTTGAACTTTTGGAGAAAATGAATTCAAGAGTTGGTGAAGAATATAAAGGCTTTGGTGATCTGGCTTCCGGTTTGAGAGTCTTTGTTGAGCAACTCAAGTCCAAAAGCAGCAACTTTGACGAGTATGTGCACCAGATTGATGCAATAGAGCGGCAAGTAACTGAACTTGAAGTTGTCATATCCATGCTTGATAAGTATGTTTCTTTGTTGGAATCAAAAGTAGAGTCCGTATACCATGCTCCATCTTCATGACTACATTGTTTAATGCATTTCTTGTTCTTTGATTTTTTTTATCGATCCGTCTTACAAACTTTTATGTCTTATACATCAAATTTTATAACACTATTTCGTCACACATAGGCTACTTTTGATGTATGTGATGGTAGCAAGCAATTTGTGTCCTAGTTACTATATTAGAGCCATGTATTTCCCTCCTTGAATATCCAAAATGCTTACAATGGAACTATGTTTCATATATAAGAGACGAAGAAACTACCATAATGATGAAGATGTTAAATAGTCCTACACAAGTCACATATAAAAATACAAAACGTGTATGGTTTTGAGTTAGTCCCGCTATGAGAGTGACCTTTTTAGGATGTTTTTAGTTAGACTAAGATTTTCTGGTCTGGCCTGATTTGCCCTGGTTTGGTTTGTTTAAATCTGGTCAAGACTCAAGACTGAATACACATATTTTAATATTAGTTTGCTCCAACGAATCACTATCGAGATTAGGCATGGACTCGGGCCGGGTGGCCCGGCCCGGCACTTTTTGGGCCCGGCCCAAACCGGTGGCCCGGCCAAGGACCGGTCCGGGTAGGCTCGGCCCAGGGGGTTTACGGTGTGGGCTCGGGTCACCCAAAAGACGAACCGGCCCGGCCGGTCCGGGCCCGGTTCCGGGCTTTTTTTTTTGCTTTTTTTTTTTTTTTCAATTTTTTTCTTTTATTCTGGGTTGGGGCTGGCCGACTGGTTGTTTTGGGATGTTTTGGGGGGTGGGGGGGGTGAGGGGGGTTGGGGGTTAAGTAGAAAAAGCAAAAAAAAAGGTGGGGACCCGGGCCGGTTCCGGGCCCCCAAACCTCAAAAGCCCGACCGGGCCTAGGCCCGACCTGGCCCGGGTCCATGCATAATCGAGATGTTAAGTCTTCCAACATAAGTCTTACGTTAATGGTTAATGCTTCTGTTATGTTGAACTCTTACCATGGAAATCTCGTACCTTAATACAAAGATGGTGCAATCGGCATTATATTTACTTTTTATTCTTTTTATTCAGTTTAGCATGTGTTTTTTGGTTATGGTATTATCATTCACATAGAAAATCAGTGGTACCAATATGGGAAAACTAAGAAGATGGGGAAACAAGCTGCGATGAGAACGATCGAATGGCTACTGCTCTCATGCACCCTAAGGCGATATATGCTTGAAAAGAGAACAAGAAGGGCGGGCCGCCCTCCCTAAAGAGGGAGACAGAGAGAGTTATCCAGTGCTCTATAAGACACTAGTCGGCCGGTGACCGGGCCGCCGGGCGCCTAGCTATTTCCTTCATTATTTTTTTTTTTATTTTTTCATTTTCTATGAATTTTAACAATTTTTACTAATAATTTTATAATATTTTGACAATAGAAATAGCTCATATATATAATCATTAAATGTTATGCTTTTGTCACTAAATTATCAATAATAAAACAACTAATAGATTATTTAAGAGATTTGCGGTTTTTAGTTTATAAATATGTTTATATACATTCTAAAAAGTTTATATACATATAAGAATTATATTTTGTTGTAGGTATATGATGGGGAATCTTATAGGAATAGAATACTTATTGATCAATGACGTTTTCTCATAAAATGGGACAAATTTATGATCGAGAACAAATTTAGTCCGTGTCCCCTAGCCACCTCTAGCCTGCCTAGTCGCCCACCTAGCCCGCCTAGGCGGTTGATTGACTTTTCTCACCGATTACCTCAAATTCGGGGTGTTCGGCCACCGTCTAGCGCCTAGGCAGGCACCTAGGACGATTTTTAAGAAAAGTGAGTTTGTGTGGTTGATATTAATTGATAAAGTAAGAATAAAGTAAGAATGATTTAGACACATACAAACTTTGCCAAATATGGTATGAGATAATTTTAGTGTGACTTTCTGAAAAGGTAAAACGAGACAATATAAGGGGGACGAAGGGAGTATCTCTTAAGGTGAAATTTGTTTCTCTGCCAAAAAAAAAGGTTGAACTTCTTGGAAATCGCATTAGCCTTGCTTTCAATCTTTCATTACTGTTAGGTGCTGTTCTGTTCGTCTTATTCTTATTACTTATTGCTTATTCTTATTTTATTCAGATCAGATCAGATCAGAAAAATTCAGACAGATCAGATCAGATCACCATCTTCACTCGTCAGAAAATGACTCGCATGGAAGAGAACACGAAAAAGAAAAATAGTACTGCGCACATTGTCACTGATATGCATATGAAGAAAAATAACGAGGAAATGATATACTTCCTCCGTCCCAATTTGTTTTGCAAAGTCAACATTTTTTGGTCAACTAATAATAAAAGTCAACCCTTCTTATGCATAATTAAATTAATTTTTAATAAATAAAATTTTTATATTCATAAACTACATCAAAATCTCTTCAAAGTTGTAAACTCCAAATTAGAATATAATTAAAAATTGGCATCCTAATTAAGTGAACAAAATGTAACTGTTTAACCAAGAAAAGTCAAATTTGCAAATCAATTCGGGATGGGGTAGTATGACTCATGCAAATATGAGTTGTGAAAGGCCGGGGAAAACACGATATATATATAGAGTGGGCTGTGGTGGATGTTTTGATCATGTGGGTAGAAGCTGAACAGGATATAAGAAGAAATGTCTTTCAGGGGGTTTGACATTGACCGTGCATTAACAAAGGTTGACCAAGAGTTTCGAACAAGGACCGACGGACGGCGATCACATCATAGTCATAGTAATTTTATAACTTAAGGTGAGGATTCAAATCGCTTATGCGCTCGAGAATGATATATAGATTTTGCATGAGATTTTAAGAATTGTTGTGATGATATATGAAGACATATAGAATTGTGAAGGAAAAAAATCAATTTTGTGCACCCCTTAAAGGAGGGTGATGTTCATCGGCGCTCGGTAGTCTGCCATGTGGCATGTGAGTTCTTTATTTTTTTGACAACTGTTTTAATTTTTTCATTTTAAATTCATTTTTTATAAAACAAATTCATTTTTTTTATTTTTTGTGATTTTTCATATGGTACCAAATATTGCCTATGTAAAATTTAAAAAATCCGACTAAAAATAGATATTCAAATAACATTTTTTAGAAGAAAATGAAATGTGATGCCACACTATAGCAAGGGAGGGAGTGATATATCCTCTTTGGATGGGGTGAACAAAATCAAACTCGAAGAAGGAAGAGAGGTAATGCACCTGGGAATCATGATTCTTAAGATTGAACTCTGTCATTTCAGTGGCGCCAAGATATATCCTAGGAAGGGCATCAGATTTGTTCATGTTGAAACACAGGTTTTCCTATTTAAAAATTCAAAATGTAAAAGATCATTCCACAACAAGCTGAAACTTGTCAAGCTCACATGGACGACAGTATACAAGAAGCATCACAAGAAGGATCTAGCTTAAGAAGCTATTAAGAAGAGGAGGCATTCCAACAAGAAGCATCAAGAATAGTTGGTGCTACGCTGGAGGTCATCAATCTTAGAGCACTAGCTTGTACTATTTCTTATTCTTTAAAGTTCATTTCGGTTCAATCTAGTTTGTTGAAGTTCAGTTTCCTAACTTTGGTTGTGAAGACATTTATCCTTGTATTTTTTATTAACTCTGTGCCTGTTGATTAAGATATGGACTTTATTTTATGAAAAAAGAAAATATGTGAAGTTATAAAATTGTGGGTGGTTTTACAAGAATAAACATATGTTATTAATGCACTTTAAATTATATTATCTTATCCGAAAATATATGCATATGCCTGAAATAACATGTTAGTGTAAGAATTATTCCGGGTACTCAAGCAAGAATTCAAGACCATAATATAAAGGTTTTTTTGTTAAATAGTTTAATTTTAGATTTTTTGATTTTATCGTGTTTATTCTGTTTGAGACGGTCATGATATGAATGCCATTCCCAAAATGCTTCGAGAAAGGGGGACATATGTTGTTGTGCTAGAAGCTGCATACTCATATACTTCACTAGTTATCGGGTGGTGCTATTATAAGAACATCAGATTAATAAAAGATAAAAGGGATAAAGGAAAAGAAGAGATCAATGGTGCACACGTATATGCGTCCTCCACTTTGCTCTCTCCAAAGTCATACTCGTATCCAACCCAAGAGAAGTCATTGAGAATATTTAACAATGTGGGTAAAAGAAGTTTACCCAAGTCCACACGTATATGCGTCCTCCACTTTGCTCTCTCCAAAGTCATACTCGCATCTAACCCAAGAGACGTCATTGAGAATATTTAAAAGAAGTTGGTTTGTACTATCCAATGTACTAAACACATTTGTATAGTAGTTTATTAATTAATATTAATGATTCTTCTCATTTTTACATATATGTTTCAATGAATATAGACAACACACGTAGATGATAATGTGGACTAATTAAGAACAAAATTAGATGTTTTTAATGAAAGGGCCTTCACAAATCTAAATAAAATCTTATAATATTGAATGAGGGTAAGGGTACTTTGGGTATAAAAAATGTGTTGGTGTAATTATAAGCTAATGTTAACTTGTACTTTGAACTTAGAAGATGATGCCTAAGTATGTGCATTATCTTTAATAAAATCTTATAATAGTGAATGAGGGTAAGGGTACTTTGGGTATAAAAAATGTGTTGGTGTAATTATAAGCTAATGTTAACTTGTACTTTGAACTTAGAAGATGATGCCTAAGTATGTGCATTATCTTTAAACCCAGACAAACGTGACTCCGTTAGTAACGTAATAAAACTTAAAGTCTTTTGTTCTCCCCCAATCATTTACCTTATATGGAGTAGTAACATTATATTTCTTGCTATTGCATAATACATGGGAAAATACGTAGTCTTTGTAAAATTTCTTTTCCTCAACAAACAAATACGTAGTACTACATTACTACAGAGTATGTAACCAGCTTTTGGAATATTGATATCTATTTTCCCTTCTTTCTCAAGCAAGAAATAAAAAAACTATAACTAGCAATACTATTTTTTGACAAATTTAGAGCAGTATGGTAATAATAAAATTGACTGAATCAACTGAATATGCAAAAATTGGTGAAATGCTTATTGAAACGGCTGAATTGATTGAAACTGCTGAACTATTAGAAAATTGAATTTAAATTATATTTTGTTGATCAGATAAAATTATAAAAATAATAACTAAAGTAGTCATCTATGTACAATAACTTCATTCAGAGTTAAAGTAATCTCAAATTTAAAAGTAGTAATCTCAAATTATTTACTTTTTGCATATATACACTTTATTATTATTAGATTATTTATTCAAATTTATATGGATTGTTGTAAGATTTATCAATATTTTTAATTAATAACCTGCTATAGATCAAATGGTTTGATTCACTACATTTCAGAAGTAAGTGTACTTATATGACATTTTTTTTAAGTAAAAGAGCAAGTGATGAAATCGGAAATAGTAGGGAGGTGTATTTGACCCCCTTTTTTTTCTTATATTAATGTACCTTTTGATTTCATCTCTTATATCATTATGTGAAAGTCTCATCATATTAGATGGAATGTCAACCATCAATATTAAGGTATATATTAGATATTTGAAGAGTAGACTCTAGCTGCACTTATTTGAATTTACATTTTTTTGTGTCCTCTTTCATGATGAAGGCATATTAAGTACTTAATTTTTAAATTAACACAAATGTTAATGTGTCATGTACTAACAACAACTATATCAAATAAACATATTTTATACATTTTTCAACAATTTAAAATAATTGGGCAATTTGTTATCGCGCAACGCGCGTGCAAAAAACTAGTGTATATATAAAGGAAATTTTGTATAAGACAAACATATAAAAAAAGTATTATAGCTAATATATACTCCCTCCGTCCCAGGGAGAAGTTCCCGGGTTGACTTTTACACATATTTAGGAAATAAAGTTACTGAGGGGTAAATTTTACTGTTTGGCACTGTTTCGACACTGTTTGACACTGTTTCGACACTGTTTGACACTGTTTTGCACTGTTTGACACTGTTTTGATGTAGGATAACTTTCCATTTAGGGAAATGGGAACTTTTTGTTGGGACTACCAAAAAAGGAAAGTGGGAACTTCTCCCTGGGACGGAGGGAGTAACATATTTCTTACTACAAAGTTTTGAAGCTTACACCTTTCACACATCGTGCATTACAAAGAAGGCTAGGGAAGATGGAGAAGACCTCCACTAAACTTGTTCTTTCAATTGTCTTGTGCCTCTTTCTCTATTAGGTCTGTCTCTCTGTGATCTCTCTCACTCTCTCTCTCTCTCTCACGAGGTGCATTTTTAGTATTACTCAGTCATGGTGTCTTAAAATCACTAGTCAAATGTTACATGATCACTTAGGACTTACAATATACATCTTTCATGTATTCATCACATGGTACGTGACATTCATGTAATTTCCATATTTAAATTTGTGTTTTTAATTAGTTTAGAGCGATTGTTACTTTGGAAATTACACACTTTTGGTGTAATTAGTTTAGTTTGTAAAATATTTGTAATATGTTTAGATTAGGTTTATTCTGAGCTCAAACATGTCCAAAAACACTTTGGAGACCATTGGTGAACATCACAAGTGCAAGGAAGGTGCAAGAATACAAGAAAAAAAGTGAAGATCTCGTTTTTGGTCTGTACCCGGTCGGGTATGACCTATACCCGGTCGGGTACCCTTCTGAAAAATCGAATCAAATCAAATCCGGGAACAAGGCATCATGCGGGAAGATTTTAACACGTTCGGGTGTTCATACCCGATCGGGTGACCGACAGACCCGGTCGGGTATAACCCCAATTTTTCAGTTTCGAGGAAGCTACCTTGTACCCGATCGAGTGAGCTGAAAGCCCGATCGGGTACACTACCCTGCAGGCCTAAAAAGCCTATAAATACACCCCATTTTCTCCACAATAAAGGACCAATTCCTATATACTTCTAAGCTCAGTTTAGACAAGTTCTTTCTTTATATTTTCTTCATGTTTAGTCTCCAAATGAGGAGCTAAACTCTTCCATCTTGGTTTTGCTACTTTGAAGCCTAATGAATTGTAAGTTGTGAGTTATTTTCTTTAATCTACTTCCTTGAATATTAATTAATTCCTATTCCTATTACATATTAATATTTTGAGCAATACTTAAAGGATCAACTAGTTTTGTTTCATATATTAATTAATACTAGAATCGGTCGATTAATACGCTTGTTATTAACTCGGTCCTTTCACGGTAGTAAACTTGGGTTGTTAATGCATGCGTCTCATGGTTAATAAGCCAAGGGAAATTAATTATATTGATTAAACCAATAAACCGCTTGTGTTGAGGTTATCAATCTCAATCATTTTCATCTTGATTTTATTGCTACTATCAAGTAAATATACGGCGCGTGTTCTATATTAACTCAGTAGTAAGTTTTATTAATGAACGCGTCTCGTTATTAATAACTACCCTCGATGAATTGGATATACTCCTCGATTGAGTATTCGAGAGGAAGATAGTTAAAGATATAACCGGGATCGACGAACATTTCATTAAGTGGATAAAAGCAAAGCCAAGTCTTCTTCTCATTAATTAAACCACATAACTCGTTCATCTTCGTGTTTGAATATAATTTAAAGTTCATCAACCAAACATAAACCCCCCTTATGTTACTTATTTATTTCTTTAAAAAGAAAAGTATTCCTTTCCCTGTGGATACGAACCTTACTTCACTATACTACGTATTAGTGTTGTATTGATTATTATTTTGAGTGCACCTCACGACAAGTGCACGTCAAATTTGGCGCCGTTGCCGGGGACAAGGCAATTATTTTTCTTTTTATTTTATTTCAAGAAAAATAAAAAAAAATATATAATTAAATAAAATATAAAGAGTTCTCCTTCTATTTCTGAGCTTTGTAAAGTATATGGTAAAATATCGTTCACTGAACGAAATCACCTACCAATCAAACCCCGAAATAGAGCAAGCTCTCGAACGGTTGAAAAATAAATTCTCAACTACCGACTCGAGAGATTCATCAAGCGCTAGCTCCTATTCTAGCGAACCTGAAGAGCCAACAACTATGGCTCTCGAAACAAGAACGTTGAGGGAGCTCACAGCTCCAAACTTGAATCAACAACCGCTATGTATTACCTTCCCTACACTCAACGAAGGTAATACATTTGAGCTCAAATCAGGGCTTATTCATCTTTTGCCATCCTTCCATGGCTTAAGAGGAGAAGACCCAAATAAACATCTCTCGGAGTTCCATGTTGTTTGCACGAGCATGTGCCCTAATGGAGTCACCGAGGAACAGATTAAGTTGAGGGCCTTTCCATTCCCCCTCAAAGATACCGCAAAAGATTGGCTATTCTATCTTCCTTCGGGAAGTATAGATACATGGGCGGCCATGAAGAAAGCTTTCCTTGAAAGGTACTATCCAGCCTCTGTCTCCTCATCTCTAAAAAAGCAAATAAGCAATGTGGAGCAAAAAGATGATGAATCGTTCTATGAATATTGGGAACGATTCAAGAAACTTTGTGCAAGCTGTCCGTACCATGGCTATTCGGAGCAAGACCTCATCCTATACTTTTATGATGGTCTTTGCAATGATGATAGACGGATGATTAATGCCGCGTGTGGAGGAGGAATCGTTAACAAGACTCCTTCTCAAGCTATGAATCTTATCTCGGAGTTGGCCGAGAATTGTAGATATCACAACGGGCGATCATCAACAAAAAGAGTTATGGCGGCCGAATCAACATCGTCACTAGAAAGTCAAGTTGCCGGCTTGACTTCTTTGGTTAAGGATTTTCTTTTAAATTCCAAGACCCAAGAAGTCAAGGTCTGTGGCATCTGCACACAACAAGGTCACCCCACCGATGCATGCCCGACCCTTCAAGAAGAAAACCCCGAGCAAGTCAACGCTTTGGGGTTCCCAAACCAAAAGAGGTATGATTCTTACGGCAACACTTATCACCCTGGGTTTAGAGATCACCCCAATCTTCGTTATGGGAATCCGCAAGGAAACCCACAACAAAATAACCCTCCACCAAATTAATTTCCTCCAAATAAACAACCGTACTCTAAACCCCAAGGCCAAGGCTCAACTATGTCCACCGAAGACATGATCCGAGCACTCACCTCAAATGTCTCAACCATGCAACAAAACATGGTTCAATTCCAACATGAGACAAAATCAAGCATCCAAAACCTTGAGAACCAAATGAGCCAAATCTCAAGTGCGGTGAGTAGGCTTGAAGACAAGGATTCAACAAAGCTTCCATCTCAAACGGAGCCGAATCCTAGGCAACAAGCCCATGCGGTAACATTGAGGAGTGGCAAAGAATTGGTGATTGCCAAGGAGAAAGCCAAAAGCCACATTGGCGAGGAAGAGGAAGAAGAGCTTGTGGAGAAAGCTCAACCGGAGGAAGAGGAAGCTCACAGTTCAACTCCACCCCCGGTTATTCATGAAGTGGAAGCACCGTTTCCCGAAGCTCTAAGGGAAACGAAAAGGGTGGAGAAAGACAAGGACATCTATGAGACATTCTCCAAATGTGAGGTAAATATTCCTCTTCTCAACTTAATAAAAGGTGTTCCTAGATTCGCAAAATTTTTCAAGGAGTTATGCACAATAAAACGGAAGCATAGACTCAATGGGAAACAGAAAGTCCAAGTTAGTGAACGTGTTTCCGCGGTTTTTCAAAAGAAACTTCCAAAAAAATACAATGACCCGGGCATGTTCACTATACCTTGTAAGTTGGGAGGTACTACGTTTTCAAAGGCCATGTTAGATTTGGGGGCATCAATTAATGTCATCCCTTACTCTTTGTATAAATCACTTGAACTTGGCCCTCTAAATGAAACCGGAGTAGTTATTCAACTTGCGGATAGATCAAATGCCTACCCTAAAGGTATTGTCGAAGACGTACTAGTTATGGTAGACAATTTGATCTTTCCCGCCGACTTTTATGTTTTGGAAATGGAAAATGATAAGAATGCAGTTCCTATCCTTTTAGGAAGGCCATTTTTAAAGACCGCTAGAGCTAAAATTGATGTTTTTAGCGGATCTTTAACTATGGAATTTGATGGAGATAAAGTTGAATTCAATATTTATGACTCCATGAAATACCCAAATGAAAATCATTCTCTATTTGCCATTGATATTATAGATCCCCTTGTGCAAAATACTTTTGAAATGAATGGGGAGGATGAACTACTAAGTGTGATTGAAAATGACCTCGGGGAAAATTCCTTAGAACTTGCTTTGACCCCCAATATACAAGCCATGATGGTGGAGTTGGATAACCATTTCCAACTTCCACTTATGCCACCGGGGTCAAGAGCATTCCCACTAACCATCCCCGAGGAAAAGCCTTTGCCTTCTATTTTGCAGGCTCCCGAAGTTGAGATGAAACCACTCCCAACACATTTGAAATATGTGTACTTGGGAGAAAAAGAAACATTACCGGTCATAATCTCAAACAAACTGACCGGAGAGCCAGAAGAAAAGCTGATTGCGATGCTTAAAGAGCACAAACTCTCAATCGGATGGACTATAGCCGACATCAAAGGCATTAGTCCATCTACTTGCATGCACCGCATCTTGATGGAGGATGAAGCCAAACCGGTGCGCCAACCACAACGGAGATTGAACCCACCCATGATGGAGGTGGTAAAAAAGGAGGTCATCAAGCTTCTCCAAATGGGGATAATCTTCCCCATATCCGATAGCAAATGGGTTAGTCCAACCCAAGTTGTTCTCAAGAAGACCGGAGTCACGGTGGTGGAGAACAAACATGGAGAACTTATGCCCACCCGAATCAAGATTACCGTCGCCTCAACGCGGTAACTAGAAAAGATTTCTTTCCTTTACCCTTCATTGACCAAATGCTTGAGAGACTTGCGGGGCATAAGTTCTATTGTTTCCTTGATGGCTACTCCGGGTATTTTCAAGTACCCATAGCCCCTGAAGATCAGGAGAAAACAACATTCACTTGTCCATTTGGCACTTTTGCCTATCGACGTATGCCATTCGGACTTTGCAACGCACCCGCCACCTTCCAAAGATGCATGATGAGCATATTCTCCGAGTATGTTGAGCTATTTATGGAAGTTTTCATGGATGACTTCACAATCCATGGAGACTCATTTGATTCATGCTTATATCATCTATCTCTTGTACTCAAAAGTTGTTTAGAATCAAACCTTGTTTTGAATTCTGAAAAATGCCACTTCATGGTGGAAGAAGGAATTGTTCTAGGCCACGTGATCTCATCCAAAGGGATAGAGGTTGACAAGGCCAAAGTTGAAGTCATCCAATCACTCCCTTATCCTACCACCGTTAGGGAGATACGGTCATTCCTTAGACATGCAGGGTTTTACCGGAGATTCATCAAAGATTTCTCAAAGATTGCATCTCCTTTATGCACTCTTTTGCAAAAGGAGGTGGAATTCATCTTCTCCGAGGAATGCAAGAAGGCCTTCAATACGTTGAAGGAAAAGCTAGTAACCGCACCTATCATCCAAGCTCCCGATTGGTCTCTTCCATTTGAGATCATGTGTGATGCTAGCGACTATGCGGTTGGGGCCGTTTTGGGCCAAAAAGTGGGAAGAGCATCTCATGTGATCTACTATGCATCCACCACTCTCAATGATGCTCAACGCAACTACGCCACCACTGAAAAAGAAATGTTGGCCGTCGTCTACGCACTTGAGAAATTCAGGTCATACTTACCTGGAACCAAAGTGGTCATTTACACCGATCATGCGGCTCTTAGGTTTTTGATGACAAAAAAGGAGGCCAAACCAAGGTTGATTCGGTGGATACTACTTTTGAGCGAGTTTGATGTTGAGATCAAGGATAAGAAGGGCATGGAGAACTTGGTGGCCGATCACTTGAGCTGTTTAGTCCTTGATGAAGGAAATGATCATATCAAAGATGACATACGAGGGGAATTTCCCGATGAGACTCTTTTCTCTCTTAAGAAAATTCGCCCTTGGTACGTGTTGGATCGATTCACCCCTTTTCGACAAACTTCCCAGTGGGTCACCCATCCTTGGGCTTTCTTACCCCGGGCTCGCTTAACTCCAGAGTTCTGTGGTTAAATAGCAGCCATATCTTTCTTAAAACCAATTGGTGATAAGGAAGTGGACACCCTCTATTTAACCCATTACTCTGTAGTCCCCAAGTCAAGGTAGATTCCTGTGGGGCACCCCCCACAGTTCACTACGGCAGTGCAGAGCCCCACTACTGAGCGGTGGATGGACATGAGGGGCTGCACCACTTTGTGGTGCCAACAGGTTGGGCGGTTAAGCCCTGAATCAAAGGGTGGTGCTGATCTCCCATAAGACCAACAATCACCCCCCAGCACCAGCCGAGAGATTCACCTGTGACCTCGCTCTGATACCACTTGTTGGATCGATTCACCCCTTTTCGACAAACTTCCCAGTGGGTCACCCATCCTTGGGCTTTCTTACCCCGGGCTCGCTTAACTCCAGAGTTCTGTGGTTAAATAGCAGCCATATCTTTCTTAAAACCAATTGGTGATAAGGAAGTGGACACCCTCTATTTAACCCATTACTCTGTAGTCCCCAAGTCAAGGTAGATTCCTGTGGGGCACCCCCCACAGTTCACTACGGCAGTGCAGAGCCCCACTACTGAGCGGTGGATGGACATGAGGGGCTGCACCACTTTGTGGTGCCAACAGGTTGGGCGGTTAAGCCCTGAATCAAAGGGTGGTGCTGATCTCCCATAAGACCAACAGTACGCTCACATTGTTAATTTCCTTGTTCTAAACAGGTTTCCACCAAGCTTCTCTAAAGCTCAAAGAGAGAAGCTCCAACACGATGCAAAACAATACGTATGGGATGAACCATACATATGGAAACATTGCAAAGATCAAGTCATTAGAAGGTGCATTCCCGAGACGGAGATAGCATCCATCCTTGCCTTTTGTCACTCACATGCATGTGGTGGCCACTTTGGAGGCAAGCGAACGGCCATGAAGGTACTCGAATGCGGTTTTTGGTGGCCAAGCTTATTTCGAGATGCCCATGTCTTTTGTCAATCTTGTGACAATTGCCAACGCATGGGTAACATTTCTCGAAAACATGAGATGCCGCAAGTTCCTATGCTCTATGTGGAGATCTTTGATGTTTGGGGAATAGATTTCATGGGACCTTTTCCAAATTCCCACGGAAATCTATACATTCTCTTGGCGGTGGACTACGTTTCAAAATGGGTGGAAGCAAAAGCCACAAAGACCGATGATGCCAAAGTAGTTGCGGACTTTCTCAAAACCCGCATCTTCTCAAGGTTTGGAGTCCCACGCATTTTGATAAGCGATAGGGGCACTCACTTCTACAACAAAACTGTGAGTGCCTTGTTAAAGAAATATGGCGTCACCCACAAGCTCTCCACCGCCTATCACCCACAAACAAACGGCCAAGCCGAGGTCTCGAACAGGGAGTTGAAGTCTATACTCCAAAAGACGGTGAACCCTAACCGTAAAGATTGGAGTCTTCGCATGGATGATGCCTTGTGGGCATATAGAACCGCTTTCAAAACACCAATTGGAATGTCTCCCTATAGACTTGTGTTCGGGAAGGCTTGCCACCTCCCGATCGAACTCGAACATAAGTCTTATTGGGCAGTAAAAACATTCAATATTGACATGGAGCAAGCGGGGATGAAAAGAAAGCTACAACTCCAAGAGCTAGAGGAGCTTCGACTTGAGTCCTATGAGAATGCCGCCATCTACAAGGACAAGACGAAGGTATGGCATGATAAAATGATAATAAGGAAGGACTTCCAAGTTGGAGATAAAGTCCTTCTATTCCGATCACGCCTTCGTCTTTTCCCCGGTAAACTGAGATCACGATGGGAAGGACCATTTGAGGTGGTCAAAGTCTACTCGCATGGAGCGGTTGAGATCAAAAGCCTTGACACCGATAAAATCTTCAAGGTTAACGGACATCAACTCAAACCATTCCTTGAGGGCTTCCAAAAAGAGAGCGTTGAATGCATGGATCTTTTCGATCCAATCTATGAAGGATGAACATGACTATGGCGTCGTGCCACGACGTTAAGTAAGGCGCTTCTTGGGAGGCAACCCAAGTCAAGGTACGCATTTTTTTCTTTTCTTTTCAAATTCTTGCTTTTGAATGTCAACTTTGAGAAAATGGGAGAAAATTCTCAAGAGAAAAAATGAGGGAAAACCATGTTTTGAAAGCCTGGGAAAACCTCCGATCGGTCTTCATCACTTAACCGATCGGATCCGCGCTAAAAAGAGGTTAAAACTGGACAAAAACACGTCCCAGGGTAAGGTACCCGATCAGGCACCATTGCTATACCCGATCGGGTACATATGAAATGTCAGGGCTTTCAGAAGACCCGATCGAGCAGGGAGAAAATTTCAAGAGGATACCCGATCGGGTGTCCCGAAGGCCCGATCGGGTATAATTCCAAAAAGTCAAGTTTTCGCTTCGAATTAAAAAACCCGATCGAGTAACCCCAAACTCGATCGGGTGAGAACCCCTGGAGCGAAATTTCAAAAAACGACGTCATACCCGGTCGGGTATTCGAGTCACCCGATCGGGTACTTTAATCTGGAAAGCAAGAAAACATTCGAATTAAATTACCCGATCGGGTATATCGGGCCACCCGATCGGGTACACAGCATTGTAATCAGATTTCATCCCCAATTTCGGCCACTTCATCTTCCCCAACTCCCAAATTTCGAACCCCTCTCCCCAAATCCCCCATTTTCGAATCTTTAACCTCCCATTACTCACTCAATTCTCAACCAAATCCTCTCATACCACTACCAAAACACTCTCCTCACTCTCCTCTCTAACCACATACCAATAAATCCTCATATCTCTACCTCTCCTCAAAAATCCAAAACCCTACCCCAAACCCCCAAGTCCGAACCAAAGCTTCAAAAGAGGGCTAAAATGGCACCAAAAAGAAGCCAACCGGAGAGCTCTAATGCTAGAGGACCAATTCCGGGGTATGAGACCATCCGCTTTGGCCCGGGAGATCACCGCAAACGATTTTTGGCCATCATCAAAAGGCAAGTAGTTCCTTCTAGATTCCTATGTCATAATGCTCTTACACAACTAGGCTTGTTGGATGGAATGAGGGAATTATTTGATAGATTGGAGATGAATTTGATCTTTGATATGAAGTATAATTGTGTTGACAAAGTGATTTATGAGGTGATGAGTTCGGCCAAAGTTGTTCTACATGATGACCCGGCGGAGTTCCTCTACGACAAACTCACGTTTCGTTGGTTAAACAACGAATACTCAATAACGAGACGTGAGTTTGCGGAACACTTCGGCATCCCCGCACCCCATGAAAGGGGGATACCGGAGAGCACACTAGACGGGCACACTTTATGGGCCAAAATGACCGGAGAAAGGAAGGTGAACGCGTCTAAATTGTCCATTAGTCACGTTCAACATCCTCTTCTCCGGATGTTCCTAAAGTTCTTGTGCAATTCTTTGCTTGGTCGCCCCAACAATCACCATACTCGGATGGGGGACGTGGCCGTACTCACTCTAGCACTTTTTCATAGACCCACGGAATATAATCTTTGCAATTTAATGTGGGATCAATTGGAGGAAGCATGTAAGAAGACCGGGAACATTGTGGTTGGGGGGGTTGTAATGCACTTAGTGAGCAAATTCGGCTATACGGACAATGCTCCAATTCACCCCGATTGCTTAATGCACATTGGTTGGTTATCCAATGCGGGTTTGATCTCTTTGGGCAACAAAGACCACAATGGAAACCAACGCTATAGGTGGCACATGAAGTACCCCAAACCCACCAAATATTTCCCCCTCCCTTGTGATGAATTACCTAAGCTTAGGTATAGGATGGCCACCTTTGAGATCCCCCATTACCTCCTTCCAAACAACATTCCACCCCACCTCCAAGATCAAGCCAACCCACCCGAAGACCAACCCGAGCATCATCCCGATCAAGCCGACAATCAAGGACATGAAGATGTCCACAATGCTCTTCCCGACCCTCCTCAAAACCCGCCACCCCAAGACTTTTTCCAACAACTCTTGGCGGGCCAACAATCCCTCCTTGCCGGTTTCCAAACCATGAGCCTTGATTACACAAAAATGGGTAGGCAATTTACCCAACTTCAAGAAGAGCTAGGCCAATACCGGGCGGAGCAACAAGCAAGGGACCGCCAATTTGATGCTTTCTGGACCGAACAACAATCGGCATTCCAAAGGATGGAGGAGCAAAGGGCGGCCGACATGCAACGGTATGACGAGGACTACCGGAGGATGTATGGGCCTACCTATTCATACATGTCCAACATTGGCGGATTTGCATCTATGTCCTCACCACCACCGGCACCTTCTTGGTATAACCCCTCCGATTGGGGTAATTTTGGCGGCTCTACTTCCGGCGGTGGTGGCTATGATGGCGGGGACACTACCATGGGAGAGGGAGGCGGTGATGACATGCACGGGAGCGGCTTTGGAGGAGGCTATTACGGCGGAGAAGGCGGACACTAGGGATAGTGCCGTAATTCAAGTGTGGGGGAGGGATCCATCTCTTGGTATGTACACTCCCTTTGTTTTTATTTTACCTTGTACTAAGCATTACTTTCTTGTATTATCACAAAAAAAAAAACAAAGGAAAAAAATAAAAAATAAAAAAGAAATGAAATGCTAGTTAGGTTGAAAACCCAAAAGGGCAATCTAAGCAGCAAAGGCTTACAAAAAATGATGAGTGAGTGGTAAGGAAAGAAAGAGAAAAGAGATGCTAGGATGAAAACCTGAAAAGGCTCCTAGGCAAAATGAGAGATATGAGAGAAAAATTTGCTTTTGCAGGACACTATCTCTTGGAGAGGCAGAAGAAGAAGAAAAGAAGAAGAGGAGAAAAAGAAGTAAGGGGCATAGAAAACCTTAAAACCCAAGGAGATGTTATTTTGTAAACTCATTTACAATACTTGGTGGTTTTAGTTCCTTATTTCTTCATTTTGATGGACATTTTGTTGTCATTTGGTTTTACTCGAGGTCGAGTAAAGAAACTAAGTGTGGGGGAGTTGACATTCATGTAATTTCCATATTTAAATTTGTGTTTTTAATTAGTTTAGAGCGATTGTTACTTTGGAAATTACACACTTTTGGTGTAATTAGTTTAGTTTGTAAAATATTTGTAATATGTTTAGATTAGGTTTATTCTGAGCTCAAACAGGTCCAAAAACACTTTGGAGACCATTGGTGAACATCACAAGTGCAAGGAAGGTGCAAGAATACAAGAAAAAAAGTGAAGATCTCGTTTTTGGTCTGTACCCGGTCGGGTATGACCTATACCCGGTCGGGTACCCTTCTGAAAAATCGAATCAAATCAAATCCGGGAACAAGGCATCATGCGGGAAGATTTTAACACGTTCGGGTGTTCATACCCGATCGGGTGACCGACAGACCCGGTCGGGTATAACCCCAATTTTTCAGTTTCGAGGAAGCTACCTTGTACCCGATCGAGTGAGCTGAAAGCCCGATCGGGTACACTACCCTGCAGGCCTAAAAAGCCTATAAATACACCCCATTTTCTCCACAATAAAGGACCAATTCCTATATACTTCTAAGCTCAGTTTAGACAAATTCTTTCTTTATATTTTCTTCATGTTTAGTCTCCAAATGAGGAGCTAAACTCTTCCATCTTGGTTTTGCTACTTTGAAGCCTAATGAATTGTAAGTTGTGAGTTATTTTCTTTAATCTTCTTCCTTGAATATTAATTAATTCCTATTCCTATTACATATTAATATTTTGAGCAATACTTAAAGGATCAACTAGTTTTGTTTCATATATTAATTAATACTAGAATCGGTCGATTAATACGCTTGTTATTAACTCGGTCCTTTCACGGTAGTAAACTTGGGTTGTTAATGCATGCGTCTCATGGTTAATAAGCCAAGGGAAATTAATTATATTGATTAAACCAATAAACCGCTTGTGTTGAGGTTATCAATCTCAATCGTTTTCATCTTGATTTTATTGCTACTATCAAGTAAATATACGGCGCGTGTTCTATATTAACTCGGTAGTAAGTTTTATTAATGAACGCGTCTCGTTATTAATAACTACCCTCGATGAATTGGATATACTCCTCGATTGAGTATTCGAGAGGAAGATAGTTAAAGATATAACCGCGATCGACGAACATTTCATTAAGTGGATAAAAGCAAAGCCAAGTCTTCTTCTCATTAATTAAACCACATAACTCGTTCATCTTCGTGTTTGAATATAATTTAAAGTTCATCAACCAAACATAAACCCCCCTTTTGTTACTTATTTATTTCTTTAAAAAGAAAAGTATTCCTTTCCCTGTGGATACGAACCTTACTTCACTATACTACGTATTAGTGTTGTATTGATTATTATTTTGAGTGCACCTCACGACAAGTGCACGTCAGTACGCATCGATATCATATTCAAGGTTGATAGTTTTTAATAAGTAATAATAGATATGTTCTCTTGAACAACAATTGACCTATAACATAATCTATTTTGTTCTGTATCATTCAATGTTTAGTACATCAAAGAAGGTTCACTAAAATGAGAAAAACAATGTTATGTATTTATCTTCAATTCTTTCGTTAACCTGTCTCTGTTCATAAGAAGAATGTAACTATTATTAGTACCTCCCTCCCATTGGACATTGCCAACTATGTGCTGCGTATGAACTAAGAAAAATAAAAATTATGTAGTTGAGCTTTGTGCAAACACGAGAGAAATAAGCTCAATCACAAAGTCATTAACACAAAAGGAAAGTAGCAATTTTTTAGACAAATAATAACCGGAAATATGGCAACAGTACATGATATAATATAGCTAATTTTACATGGTAAGTTAGTTATAAATTTCATGTAACTCTAATCAATAATTTACTTATTTTATATTTTAATTAGTCTTTATGTACTTTCTAACCTCATAAAAAGATTTTACACGTAGGATCCTAATAATTATATTACAATATGTATCATTAAGTCGTACGCAATGATATCATATCCAATTTTGATATTTTTTTAAATCATTAGTGATAGAAATCTTATCTTAAATATATAACAATTGATATATTGTTTTTATCATTCAATGCTTGATGCATAAAAGAATGCTAAGAAGGTTCGTGAAATGAAAATATTCATCAAAAATATTTACCTAAATTGTTTTGTTATTTTGTCTTGGTACAATCGATAATATGATAAAGTTATTAAACTAAATTCATGATATAAACTATAATTAAGTTTACATACAAAGCGAGAATTTATAATTGTGAGTCAATTATTTGTTCATATTATATTTTGATTAGTCTTTGTGTACTTTTTATCTTACTATAGGTTCCTCACATATGAACGTGTTTGTATCAGCGCAGAAGTGTGAATCTGATCAAAAATGTGAAAAATTATTAGTATGCATTGATGGAAAACCGGTGTGTAAACTCGACATTGGAAGATGTGTTTGTGTTACGGGAGGTCTTACTAGTACTTTAAAACAACAAAATCCCAATGAACAATGAATTCCAATGTTAAAAGTACTTTTATGAAGTTGAATGTGTAAGCTATCGAAAATAAAATAATTTATAATAAATTGGTTTTGTAATGAAGTTACATTATAACATTAAATGTCATATTGTTATCATTTCAGTCATTTTTGTCATCATCTATATATTTATGGAAGCTTACTTTCTTAACTTCTTGATGTCTAGCTATAATATCTTTTACAGGTTAAAATCTTTACCTCTAAAGAATGTGTATATGTTCTATCCGCTTAACATATTTTTTAGAATGAACTTTTGAAATTTCTTGGATGTGTGAGCTAAATTCATTATTGCTCTTGTGGCTCCAAAATCATTCTAGAGAGAAGTTTCTACTTGAAGACAATTCTTGAGAGAAGATTTGACATTATAAGTGCAGAACCTTGAGCATCCAAAATCGCCCTGATGGATAGTCTACCCGGGGGGTATCTTATCCGAGGGGTTATTGCGGGAATAACTAGAGAGAAGTCAGAGTAAATAGGAGGAGAGAGAGTCGATTTTATTAAATGAACTCGAGATGTGGAGTTGGGATGTAGATCATGTCGATTACAAGGAGAAATGGGCTGCTATTTATAGCAGCAATAAATGCGATGAGAGTACACGTGTCAGCAATCCAACGGCCGAAGGGTCACATCAGCCAGTTGGCACCGGCAGTGGTACGTTTACCGCATTGAATGCGGCTGGCGGATGTGACGTGGCATTAAATGCGGTCGTTGGCTGTCTCCAAAAGGAATCTTCGATGATTGAGCATGTTTAGCCGAAGGCTCCTGGCGTAGCCGGGGGCTCCATGCGACCAGGGCCCCTGTGTAGCCGAAGGTTCTGATGCCGAAGGCCTCCCGGTGCCGAGGGCTCCGCAGTGCCGAAGGCTCATGTTTTTCGCCGTTTTCTCCCGGTAGCTTCTTATGCCAGAGAAGGCTATTCTGTCAATTTTGGAGCCTTCGGCCAAGGAGGCCGAAGGCATCCCAGTGTGCATTCTGGGCTACTTTGAGGCTTGGGCCGTTGTATTTGGGCCTGAGTTGTTCCCTGAGCCTAATGGACTTGTGTAGGAGAAGTAGGAGTCTGTGGGCCGGGGGTTCCTGGGCCATATACTCCATCAGGAGTCCCTCACTCCTTTTGCCGAAAGGTACTTGAGGGAAAAGGAGTAGTTGTGTTGATTCTTCTGGAGGCTTCATCGTTTCGCTGGGCGCTTTTGCTGGGGAACTTGTCTTCTGCTGATTGCCGAAGGCTTCCCTCAGTCCCTCACATGTCGAGGGTTTTCTGAGGGAAAGAATTCACAACCTTCGCATGTTCGCCGAGGGCTTCCCTCAGTCCCTCACATGTCGAGGGTTTTCTGGGGAAAGCATAGATGTATTGCCTGCATGTGTTGTGATGAGGGCTGCTTCGTTTCCGCAAGTGACTTGTGGAAAATTTCTGACATTTTGCTTTGCCGAAGGGTGTAATGGTGTACGCACCCGAGGGCTACATGTGTTATCTGTAGATTTCTTGCATGTGGGAATTTTTGTTTTTGGTCATGTGTGATTCCCGAGGGGTGTGTCCCAGTCCCCCACTCCTTTAGGCCGAAGGCGAGTTCGGACCGAAGGAGTAATGATGTGTGTGTAACCCCGAGGGCTCATACTGCTGCTTCTCGAAGGCGCTAGGTGAACGCACCACCGAAGGCCGCAGTAGGTGATAGCCGGAGGCTATTATCCGGGAGCATGTCGGAATTCCGGGAATATGGCCGTTTATAATATAGCCGTTGGAAGGGGAGTCGACGTGGCGCTTTGTCATTGGCAGATGGGGGGCGGGTGCCACCCATTGGTTGAACCGGCGGCCCGTAATGATGGGCTTTCGAGTCGAGGCCCAGTTCTCGAGGCCCAGTTGCCTATAAATACCCGAGAACCTGAGTCATTTGTTCTTGTGCGAATTTAGAGAGATAGCGGAGCTCTGCCATTTTTTCTAGAGAGAGAAACTTCAGCCTTCGATCAGACGTGATTTTCTGAGGTCAGTTCTTCTCCCATTCTCCATATACTTAGCGTATTTCGCTCCACTGGCCTTAGATCTAGTGTTAGGGAATACTTAGGAGCCTCCGCCTAGTTCTCTTATATTCTTTCTTTTCCTTGTTATCGAGAAGATGTCGTCGGCTAGCGATTCCCAAGGTATTTCCGTGGAGGCCCCGGTACAATCGGAGAGTTATTCCGAGGCGGAGTCCTCGAGCGAACACTCGTCGGTCAACAATGACGCTGCCATCGCCGAGGAAGTTCAAGACACCCTTCGGACTGAGTTGGAGGCGGAGGACTTCGAGCAGGTGGCGGAAGACGAGGAGCTTGCCCTCGCACTCCAAGTTGCCGAGGAAGAGGAGGAGAAAGAGCGGCTGAAGGTGACTGTCGCCGCGCTCCCTCTCCGCGGCGCCGGCGAAGCCAGTAGCTCCCGGCCTATTGACGCAGTCCCCCTCCGGGTGGCTTCGGGGAAGAAGAGGAGGCATCGGAAAGCCGAGGGGCCTTCCGGGAAGAAGAAGAAGAAGAAGGCCGCTGTCGACGCGGGGCAACCAGTGGGGATCCCCGAAGGTCACTCATACCTCAACACCGCCGCCCTCGACTTGAAGACAACGGCCACGCCCTCTGATTGTCAGGCCACGCAAATATTGGTGGGGCCTTCGGCCCAAGTGGTGCAGCCGGGCCCTGACGACCTATTATCCAGCCCTCCCGAGGGTTATTTTGCAGTGCACGTGCTCTCGGTGGAGTTGGGCCTCCGGTTCCCACTCCATCCGTTTCTACTGGAGTACCTCAAGTTCCTGGGGTTGGCTCCCTGCCAATTGACACCCAACAGTCACTCCTATATTGCCGGATTCTTGTCCTTGTGTCGCAGCCGGGGGGTGGAGCCCTCTCTGGACCAGTTTTTCATGTCCTTCAACCTCTGCCGGGGGGGTGCGGCAAACAGTGAGGGCTTCGCCAACCTTCAACAGGTGCCGGCGTGGAGGCTCTTCTCGGAGGTGCCCTCGTCGCATAAGTTGTGGAGGGACCGTTTCTGCTACGTCAGGATGCCGGAGAATGGATTTCCAAGGCCTCTCCGCAATCACTTCCGGAGGCACCTAAAAGTGGGGAGTGCAGTCCTGGAGGCGGCAGGGAAGAAGCTCAAGGCCAAACCCGAAGGATCTGATAAGCTGATAACCATCAAGGCCGTGACCCTCCCGGAAGAGCTCTACCGGCTGGATTTCCGGCGATTCCGGGTGGAGGGGGAGAAGGATGAGAAGTACCCCCCTATGGAGCGAGGTTATCAGAACGCTGGAGGTTGTTGCCGATGGATCCCCCTTTTTAGTGTTTAGACAAATTTCCGCTTCGGCTTCACTTGACTTTGATTCTAATGTATTCTCGTCCTTTGCAGGTGACATTATGGACCCGAAGGCATTCGCCAAGCTTTCCAGGAAACTAGCCAAGGAAAGCAAGAAGAAGGATGAGGGGGCCTCCACACAACCGCAAGTAGATGCCCTCCTTAAGAAGCAGGAGACCCCCGAGGGCCAAGGGCCCTCAAAGGGGGCTGCAATTGCTGGTGCCGGTACTGATGCCGGAGGCTCTAAGGAGGGGGAGCTCAAGCGAAAAAACGCCGGGAAGGGCGTCAAGCCTCCAGAAAGTAAGAAGTCGAAGGGGAGCGCTGAGCAGAAAGATACCCCCGTGGTGATTATTGACGACCCCCCAGCCGGCCAACCGTCAGCCTCTGCTCCCCTGGAGGATCTTGTCGAGGGGGCCTGGCCCCTCGAGACTGTACATTTCCCAATCAAAAAGGGAACAGCCATCATGCATGGCACCCTCGACCCGAGGGAGTTCTTGAAGGGTGCCACTCCTTCGGTAGATCGGTCCACCCTCAGCCGGTTTGGGGATGAAGCCCTCGAACTCAAGGCCCTCCAAGCTTCGGCCACTGTAAGTGTTTAGATTTTTTGCGCCTTTAGCTCCTCTTTTCTTTTCTTTTCTTTGAATAATCTGATATTGAGTGCCTCCTTATATGTTTGCAGGCGAGCCTGGCCTTCGGGGAACTGGTTCGTAGGGCGGAGCAGCATCGCCTTGAGAGGGCTAAATCCGCCGAGGTGACGAGGAAGCTGGTGGCCAATAATACTGAGGCCATTCGGCAGCTGGCGAATTTGGAGGAGGCCCTCCGGCAGGCGGAGAAGAAACTGGAGGCAGCCAAGGAGGAAGCCCGGGCCGAGGGGAAAGCTGAAGCCGAGAGGGCCGCTGCTGAGTCCGCCAAGATAGCCGCCGAGAAGGCTGAGGAGGCTAAAGCGGAAGCTATCTCTAAGGCCAGGGAGGAGGCGGTGGCGGCTTTTATTGCTGACGGCTGGAAGGCCGAAGAGCAGAAGCAGTGGGTGGCCTCAGTGGTGGAGGCTTCTGCCGATGGCTGGGTGAAGGGCCCCGGGGCAATGTGGCTGGCCCTTAAGGGCAAGAGTTTTTATGAGGGTGGCCAATACTTCACCCAAGCCATGCTCTACCGAAAGCTGGCCCGGCATTATGGAGTGGAGCCGAAAGCTTTTCAACCGGAGAACTACGGCCTCCCCCCCCTTCTTCCTGACGTGAGAATCCCCCTTCCTGAGGGCGAAGAGAGACAACTGCTCGAGGACTCGGAGCTGGCGAGATGCGATTCTGATGAAGAAGAGGCCGAGGATGACGCGGTCTCGAAGCTGAAGGAAGACGTCGCCAGAGAGGCAGAGACTTAGAACCATTTTATTTGTAAACATTTGTCATAGTGGGCCTCGGCTCCGGCCATGTACGTAGAAACTTGTTTTGCACTTTAACGCCCCCTGGTGAATGAATGTGATGTGCCTTCGGGCCTTTTTATGAATGAATGCCTCATCTTTCTTCAAGTTTCGTTTGCCTTCGTTCTTTTTCTTTATGAATGTATGCCTTTCTTCACTATGTACTCTTTCCTTCTTTTGCATGGTTTTCCGAAGGCCGCAAGTTTGTGGACTTAGAAAAATTTCTAAGTGCAACCCATCGCAAGCCCTCGGCTGTAGTGTAGTATCACGAGCCCTCAGTTGCATATTTGGGGTTGCCGGGGACTCGTCGCTGTGGGCTTGAAAACTTGGCAATGAGCCATCGGTCATAGGGCAATCATCGGAGGCTCGTTGTCGTGGACTTAGAACATGTCACAAGTACGACCTGATCAGAACCCTTCGGGTGTAGAGTAGAATCACCGGGGGTTTTGTGATTGTGGACTTAGAAAATTTTCAAAGTGAGAACTTTTGCCATGATCCTCCGGTCATAGTGTGGAACATGAGCCTTCGGATGTTTGTAGTAGTGAGACCGAGGGCTACGACGAATTAGACTTAGGGAATTTTCTAAGCTAATATCACCGTAGGCCATCGACGTTGCAGAGCCTTCGACTCATAGTGCAATCTTAGGTCCTCGTCGAGCAGTTTGAGGTTGCCTTCGGCTCTAAGCCTGTCGGTAGTAGTGAAGTCCATGTTTGCCCACCGAGGGCTTCCCGTTTGTGGACTTGGGAAATTTTTCACCATTGAGTGAGTTTGGTAGATTTCTGCCCGCGGCATGAGGCCTCCGGTTTGTGTAGATATAGGTTCAGCTTGCCTTAGAACTTTGTGGAGCCTTCGGCATGTTACATAGTTGACTTTGATCCAGCCGAATTCGTCATTAGCCAAATTTAGGTGAAGTTTTGCTTAGTGAGCCCTCTTCTTGGACTTCTGGGGGAACTGTTGTGCTCCAAGGCTTCATGTAGTGAAGCCTTCGGTTATATAGTCAGATGACTTGTTGTTGAGAGTTTTTCTTGTGCCTTTGTAGGAGCCTTCGGGAATGTATGTCCGAAGTGTTGAGCCTCCGGGGAGAATAATATCCGGGGAGTTCCTTCCCCCCCACACATCTTTTTTTTCTCTCTCTTTTTTTTTTTTTTTTTTTTTTTTTTTTTTTTTTTTTTTTTAGATGGTGTAGGAGAGGCGTCTAGAAACTTGGTTTCTAGGAAAGGCTTGGCCTATATGGGAGGCAACGGAACAAACCGTTGGCTCCCCCTTCGGGAATGACCTTCCGATATCTCGAAGGGTTTGAGGGTCGTTTCCTCGGCCCGAGACATCGTCTGTTGCCTGCTTCCCCTTGGGAGATAGCACGGAAAGCGCCTCGGTTTTGAAAGTCGTCCCCTCAGCCCGAGACATGGTCTGTTGCCTGCTTCCCCTTGGGGGATAGCGCGGGGAGCGTTTCGTTTGTGGAAGTCGAATCCTGGGCCCGGGACATGGTCCGTTGCCTGCCTCCCCTTGGGGGATGGCGCGGAAAGCGTTCCTGGGAAGGGTTTTATTTGTGTGTGGAACACAAATAGCCGGGGGCACTTGGTACCAGCCGGAGCCGAGGGGTGTTGCACCCCCCGCTTTTTTTTTTTTTTTTTTTTTTTTTGGGAGAATATGTAAAAGTTTCTGTAAACACTTGGTGTTTTCAAAGAGTGATGGGGGTGGCCCACACAATTGGTACTTGGTACCTAAATTGTTGTTCCCCTCATAAGAGGGAGTGGCCTTGGGCCTTTTATGGTGAAGAGATGAGGGGGCCTTGGGCCTCTTGTATAATATGTAGGTGGTGAAGGCTTGGCCTTTTGATTATTCTTCAAAAACAGATGGGGCCTTGGGCCATTGATGTTTACACTTGCTGAGGATGAGGGCTTGGCCGCTCATGCTTTATTGATAGAATTTGACAAGGTGGTGCACATTCCAATGTCTAGGGACCTCCGTCCCATTGGGGCGTTTAAGCTTGTATGTCCCCGGTTTGATGATGGCTGAGATGATGTAGGGGCCTTCAAACTTAGGCGCCATCTTTCCGCCTTCGGTGGGTAGGCTGGCCTCCCTTCGTCGGAGGACGTAGTCTCCCACCTGGAATTCCCGGGAGCGGACCTTGGCGTCGATGTATCCTTTGACTTGTCTTCTATAGTTTTCGGCCCTGAGGAAAGCCTGCTCTCGGCGTTCCGAGATGAGATGAAGGTCGAGGGCCATGTTGGCGTCGTTGGCCTCGGGCTCATATTGTTCCACCCTTCGGGTAGGAAGGGTAACCTCCGTGGGCGCCTTAGCCTCGAAGCCATAGCACAGGGAGAAGGGTGTCTCACCTGTTGCACGCCGAGGGGTGGTGCGGTAGGCCCATAGGATTTTATGAAGTTCTTCTACCCAGCCTCCCCCTTCGGCTTCCAGCTTTTTCTTCAATCCTTCAAGTAGGGTTCGGTTGGCGTTCTCCACTTGCCCGTTGCCCTGAGGGTAGGCAACGGAAGAGAATGTGTGCTTGATGCCCCAAGCTTCAAGGAGGGCACAGAAGGGGGCTGCCTCGAACTGAGTCCCGTTGTCGGAGATGATTTGTTGGGGGATGCCAAACCTTGTGAGAATGTTCTTGAGGACAAAGTGACGGCACCGGGCCTCCGTGATGCTGGCGAGGGGTTCGGCCTCTACCCACTTGGTGAAGTAGTCAATGGCCACAATGATATATCTGTTGTTGGAGGTACCCCTCGGAAGAGGGCCTACTAAGTCAATCCCCCACCTGGAGAAGGGTATGGCGGTGCTGATGGGAGCATAATTGACCGCTGGTCTGCCGGGGGCCTTTTGAAAGTGTTGGCAAGCGGTGCACCTTCGGGCTAGATCAGCACAATCTCTAGCCATTGTGGGCCAGAAGTAGCCTTGAATCACGAGCCTTCGGGACATGGAGAAGGGTCCCTGGTGAGCTGAGCAAGTGCCACTGTGCACTTCCTCCATGGCGACTTCGGCCTCATCTTGATGAAGGCACCGAAGGAGGGTGCCGTTGTAAGATCTCTTGTAAAGCCTCCCGTTTTCGATGGTGTAGCTGGGAGCCCTCAGCCTAGCTAACTTGGCGCGGGCTTCGTCCTGGGGTAGTTGCCCTGTGGTGATGAAGGTGACGATGTCGGAGATCCAATCCTCCGGCCTTAAGTTAACGTTCATGACGGGGCTCGCGTGGATGCTTGAGAGGCTGAGTTCCTCAATTCTTGCAATTTTGGAGAGGTGCTCGGGGGATTCATCCGAGAGCTTGGATAGAATGTCGGCCTCAGAGTTTTGAGACCTCGGTATTTGGGTGAGGGAATGTGCCTCAAATACCTTAAGCAACTCCTTGGCGGCCTCCTTGTATTGTTTCATCCTCCCTTCTTTGGCTTCGTACTCCCCGGAAATTTGACCCACGACGAGTTTGGAGTCACATTTGACGTGGATCATTTTAGCCTTCAGATTCGCCGCCAGCCGAAGGCCACAGAGGAGGGCTTCGTACTCGGCCTCGTTGTTGGAGACTTTGAAGGAGTAGCGGATGGCATAATAGGCGCGGAAGCCCTCGGGTGTGATGAGAACTACTCCCCCTCCGCATGCTTTGGTAGCCGAGGAGCCATCGGTGTAGAGGGTCCACCACTCATCAGGGGGTGCCGAAGGCTCCTCATCCACCGCTGATCTCGCGGTGCATTCCGTTACGAAGTCTGCCAGGGCTTGGCCCTTAATGGCAGGCCTCGGACGGATATCTATGTTGTATTGGCTGAGGAAGATGGCCCATTTCACCATCCGAGAGGAGCTAGTGGGACTCCTCATGAGGGCGCCGAGGGGTTGATGAGTGAGCACTTGGACCGGATGAGCTTGAAAGTAGTGGCCAAGCTTCTTGACGGTCCAAACGATGGCTAGCACCGTCTTCTCGACGGGAGAATACCTGAGTTCGGCCTCCCGGAGGGTTTTGCTGACGTAGAAGATGGCATGTTGGATGCCGTCTTCCTCTCGGATTAGTACTGAGCTGATAGCCGCAGGGCTAACACCGAGATATAAGTATAAAGTCTCCCCCACCTTTGGTTTGGAGAGCACTGGGGGAGAGGAGAGGTACTTTTTGAGTTCGTCGAAGGCCTCTTGACATTCAGATGTCCATTGAAAACCCGCCGTCTTCCTCATGATTTGGAAGAAGGGGAGGGCCCTCTCGGCTGATTTGGAGAGGAAACGGTTGAGGGCTGCCAGGCGACCCGTCAGCCGTTGAACTTCTTTGACATTGCGTGGGGGCTCCATGTTGATGATGGCCTGAATCTTCTCGGGGTTGGCCTCGATACCCCTTCGGCTTACCATGTAGCCCAAGAATTTTCCACCTTGTACGCCGAAGGTGCATTTCTTTGGATTCAGCCGGAGATTGAATTTTTGCATGATGGCAAAGATTTCCCGGAGGTCGTCGGCGTGGGTGCCGGCCTTCTTGCTTTTGACGATCATGTCGTCAACGTAAGCCTCCATGGTGCGTCCTAGGACAGTTTGAAAAACCCTAGCCACCATGCGCGTGTAGGTGGCGCCTGAATTTTTTAGGCCGAAGGCCATCACAAGATAGCAGAAGATGCCTTCGGGTGTCATGAAGGCGGTTTTTTCAGCGTCTTCCTCATGCATGTAGATTTGATGATATCCGCGGAACGCGTCGAGGAATGACATGATTTCGCATCCCGCGGTCTCATCCACTAGTTGATCAATGTTTGGCAGAGGTAAGGGGTCCATGGGGCACGCCTTATTCAGATCCGTATAGTCCACGCACATGCGGAAGGTAGGAGGCTTCTGTGCGAGGACTACGTTTGCCAACCAAGAAGGGTATTTCACCTCCTTGATGTGTTTAATGGAGAGGAGCATAGACACCTCATTCTTTACGAACTCCCTTCTCTCGGCCGAGAGGGGTCTTCTTCGTTGTTGTACTGGTTTGGCCGAAGGGTCCACCGCTAGGCGGTGGGTGATAACCCTTCGGTCAATTCCTGGCATATCCTCCGGCCCCCATGCAAAAACAATGGAGTAGGCGCGGAGGGCTTCGGTGATGCCAGCCTTCAGGTCTTCGGGGAGCTTGGCTCCGATCTTCAGGACTCTCTCCGGCTTGGCCGGATCGAGTAAGAAATCTTCGGTCTCCTCGGCAGGTTCAGCCCTCGGCCTACCTTCTTCTTCCTCCAGGGCCTTGGCGGTGATGGTGTCTATCCGAAATCCAGTTTTACTAACCTTCTTGGTAAGTTGAAGGTAGCAGGCCCTGGAGAGCTTCTGATTTCCCCTCGAATAACCGACGCCGGTAGGTGTGGGGAACTTGAGGCAGAGGTGCCTCATGGAGATGACGGCTTCCAAGTCCTCGAGGGCAGGCCGGCCGAGGATGATGTTGTGCGCGCAGTCGAGGTTGACGACGACGAATTCCACTTCGAGCTTGGCTCTATGGGACCCGTCGCCGAATTCAACCGCGAGGGTGATGACGCCTTCGGCGTCTATGCTGTCCCCCGTAAATCCAGAGAGGGGGGTGTTGATATGTCGGAGGGACCCCCTGTCAAGTCTCAACTCCTGAAAGGTGCTGAGGTACATGACGTTGACAGAACTCCCCGTGTCGACATAAGTCCGGTGGATGATGGCGTCATTGATCTCAGTGCGGATGACGAGGGCATCTCTATGCGGCAGAGAACCCGAGGGGAGGTCCGCATCTGTGAAGAAAATTGGATCCGCCTTCGGCCGTTTAGTAGGGGGCATGTGGTTGACCTCCCCAACGTAGAGGGACTGTGCTCACTTCTTCCTTTGGCTCGTTGAATCGCCTCCGGTGTTGCCGCCGTTGATCATATGAATATGGCGCTTGTATTGTTGATGGGAGCCCTCTCCCTCGTCGTCGAGGCCCCCAATTTCTCGCTTCTTCCCCTGTGGGTTTCCCAAGGGGATGGTGTTGGGGTTCACCCATTTGTTAGCCTTCGGCGGAGGTCCTTGATGGTGAAGGGGGCCCTGGGGTGGAGGGCCCCTGATGAACTGAGACAAGTGGCCCGCCTGTATCAGCCTCTCGATGGCGTTCTTCAGCTGATGGCAGTCGTCGGTCTTGTGTCCATGGTGGCGGTGGAAGCGGCAATACGGCTCATCAGGGCCGATGGCATAGATCTCGAGGGGTGTGCGGGAGTCCCGCTCAACGAGCCCTCGCTCTTCTGCATGATCGAGAATGACGCTGACGGGATGCGTCAAGGGAGTGCGTGGGTGCTCAAGGAGGACGGGTTGCGCCCATGCCTTCGGATTGTTTTTGTAACCACCCCCGGCCCTGGCTTGGCCACCCCGGGGGCGATCATTATATTGAGCCTCGCGGTTGGAAGGAGGAGGAGGTCCTCCGGGCCGATTCCTGCCCTCATTTTTTTGGGAAGGATCTGTGTTGCGGCGGTCCTTCTCGATCTCTTCTGCTTCGGCGTATCGGTCCCCCCGCTGAAGGGCCTTTGTATAATCGCGGGGGGGATCAGTGATAAGGCTCCGGGAGAAGTTGCCGTTGCGGAGGACGGTGTGGAAGAGGGCCATTAGTGTCCTGTCATCAGCGCCTTCGACCTCGAGGGAGGCCTGTCTCCAGCGTTCCAGGAAACTCCGAAGGGTTTCCTCCTTCTGTTGTCTCACATTCAGAAGGTGGGAGAAGTGTTTCTTTGAGCGGTGCCTCCCGGCAAACTGCGTAAGGAAGCGGTGGGCAAGTTCTTGCCAAGAATCAATGCTGCCTTCGGGCAACCGGTTGAACCACTCATACGCTGGTCCCTCCAAAGTGGAAAGGAACCAACGGCATAAGTATTCATCCGAGGCCCCCATCATCATCATGCTATTTTGATAGCGGCTATAATGCTCTTGGGGATCCGTCTTCCCCTCATACGGCTTGATGGGTTGCTCCCGGTATTTATGGGGGATTTTGGCCGCCAACACCCTTGGGGTGAAGGGTGTTCTAGTGCGGAGTTGAATGAGGGGCTCGCCTGAGCCTTCGGCGAGCTTACGCTTCATTTCCTCCACCTGTGCCCGGAGGTCAGCGTACTCCGGATCTGGCCTTGCTGTGGAAGCCGTCGGGGGAGCCTGACGATTCTCCTCAAGTTGACGGAGGAGGGTTTCGATGATTTCGTCCTTAGGATCCTTCGGGGCCACCCCTTGGGAGTTGGTCCGGAAGGATTGCGCCTGATTGATTTGGTGCCTGGCGTCATCGGCATGGAGGAGGGCTTTGCCCTTGCTCCGGGGCGGAGGTATGCCCTCGGCTCCCGAAGCGGAGGCTCCACTCTCCTGAGGCCTGCTGAATTCCTGTTTGCCGAGGCGGTCTTGGACCCCTCGGCGTATGGGAGCTCCCCCAAGCCTCTCAAGTGCAGAGGTCCGGGGTTTCTCCTTCATCAAGGGACGTTTATCCCTGGATTGGGCCTCTTGGGAGTCGGTGTCCTGCGCCATGACCCCTTCGGCGTTCCCAATCCCCGGGGGAGGATTGTTGAACAGAGGAGGGAGCGGTGGTAGTTGGATAACATTCCCTCCAGCGTGGGGCTGAAGGGGCGCCTGGGAGGCGAGGGCTCCGGAATTGAGAGCCATGTTTTGAACGAAGGCCGCAAAGGCAGCCTGAAGATCGATGGCCGGGGCCGGAGGGGGAACTTGGTTCTCACTCCGATCCCTCCTTCGATTATCAAGGCCAATGCGGGCATCAGGGGCGTTCTTCTGTAGCTGCTGACGGAGGTCAGCGGTAGCCTGCTCCAATTCCAGGATGATACCACCCTCGGGTACCAAGAGCCTGTTGGAGGCCTCAGCCCCATTGGTTTCGCCGGGGGCGACGTGGTTCTCCTCCAGAGTTTTGGATTGGGCACGAGTGGTTCTTCCCATTTTTTGGTGAGTGTTTTGTATCTGGTAGAGGGGGAGGGTTTCTTACTTGATAGTTCAGACCTCTCAACGAGAGCACCAAATGATGGATAGTCTACCCGGGGGGTATCTTATCCGAGGGGTTATTGCGGGAATAACTAGAGAGAAGTCAGAGTAAATAGGAGGAGAGAGAGTCGATTTTATTAAATGAACTCGAGATGTGGAGTTGGGATGTAGATCATGTCGATTACAAGGAGAAATGGGCTGCTATTTATAGCAGCAATAAATGCGATGAGAGTACACGTGTCAGCAATCCAACGGCCGAAGGGTCACATCAGCCAGTTGGCACCGGCAGTGGTACGTTTACCGCATTGAATGCGGCTGGCGGATGTGACGTGGCATTAAATGCGGTCGTTGGCTGTCTCCAAAAGGAATCTTCGATGATTGAGCATGTTTAGCCGAAGGCTCCTGGCGTAGCCGGGGGCTCCATGCGACCAGGGCCCCTGTGTAGCCGAAGGTTCTGATGCCGAAGGCCTCCCGGTGCCGAGGGCTCCGCAGTGCCGAAGGCTCATGTTTTTCGCCGTTTTCTCCCGGTAGCTTCTTATGCCAGAGAAGGCTATTCTGTCAATTTTGGAGCCTTCGGCCAAGGAGGCCGAAGGCATCCCAGTGTGCATTCTGGGCTACTTTGAGGCTTGGGCCGTTGTATTTGGGCCTGAGTTGTTCCCTGAGCCTAATGGACTTGTGTAGGAGAAGTAGGAGTCTGTGGGCCGGGGGTTCCTGGGCCATATACTCCATCACGCCCTTTTTGTAGTCGATCATACATACTATCCTCTATTTCTTTTTAATCGCAACATGTTGAATTTTACATTATTCACATGCTATACTTTGACTACATTTTACGTTATTATTTTATGAAATTTATTTTTTTAAAAGATATTGTTCAATTCAGCTCATTACAAATTCTCAAAATCTGATTTTTTAAAGTTTTTTGCTAATAGAGATTAAGATATAATTATGGTCAAAGATGAGCGTTGGCAAATGTGAAATGTTGACCGTTGCAACTAAAAAAGAATGGAGGAAGTAATAATTTTCATTAAAAAATTGTTATAATTGAATAATAAAAATAGTCATAAGAGAATGGTGATGGTGGTGATGCCCCGTCATGATCATCACTAGTAATTTAAATTTGCTTCTAAAGAAGGCTTTGTGGCTGATTTGTTTAGGCTCCTTCTAATATATATGTAGTATACCACTATTTCATCAATAAAAATATTGATAGAGTATATGGGCCTGGACCCCATGGCCCACATACTCAAGTCAACGATGACCAGAAGGACACCCATGTGGCCCCCTTCGGCCAGTGGGTCCGCATCGGCCAGAAACCGAACCGGCCCAGGAAGCACGCCTGGACTCCCGGGGGGCCGCATCGGCCCATGGACCGCATCGGCCATGAGACCGCATCGGCCAAAAGGCACAGCATCGGCCAGATTTCGCCCTGGCAGAATGCATCTCTCTACTTTATTTACTAAGTATTGTACACAGCCCATTAGTGGCCCTATTTCGCCCAAAGAATGCATGATTATTGTAATGGGCCTCCTAAGCCCATGGCTAGGAGCCCAAATCCACATTTTTACCTATAAATAGACCCCTTGTGGCTAGTTATAGGGGGTTGAGAAATATAATTAATCACTTTCTCTCTCTAGCTCTCACTTCTCTCTAGAATTAATACCCTATCAAATATAAATAATAAATTAAATAACAAATTATATTTTGAAGTAGAAATATTATAATTAATATTAACTGATGATTACACCAATACACCTATGACTATTATCACCATAACTATCACATGATATATAACAATGAATGTTAAATGAAATATTTAGGGGTTTAAAATGAAAAATATTTTAAAGCATTGGAAGGAGACTTTGTGGCTGATCTTTTTAGACTCCTATTTGAGGGATAATTGTCTCCCTACAGACAATCTAAACATTAGAGAGAAGAAGAATCATTCATCGGATGAGAACGCGGTCTCAATCTCGAGTGGAGCGCTAATGTTTTCCACTTCAGGGGATTAGGGAGTTAGGGTTTTTTGGGTGGGACTTTCATGAACTTTAGCTTATTGTCTTTTCTTTTCTTTTTTTGATTTGGTTATTCGCTTGTGTACTCTTTTCTTTCTCACACCTTTCAATCAAATATTTCCTTTGTCAAAAAAATTGACCATTTTGATATAATATTTTTTGGTTAAAAAAATCACGGTTTCATCAATAGAAACATGAATATATAAATGAAATAACAAATTATATTTTGTAGTAGAAGTATATAATTAATATTAACGATGGTTACACCAATAAATCTATGACTTAACCACCATAACTATCACCCCATAATTTAACATTGAATGTTAAATAAAAGGAAAAAGGGTCAAATAAGAGCATATACTATTGTGAAAACATCGTTTAAGCCCGTCTATTAAAAAAACATCACATAGATACATTTAATATTAAAAACCAATCAAATAGGTCCACTGACCTGAATTTATTTTTTATTTTGTTTTTTCTTCTCCTCTTGCTTCACAATCCATCCTCACGGCTGTTTCTTTTTGTTTTTTAGTTTTTTGTTTTTCTCGTTTTCTTCTTTCTCAAATGTGACCCATTTTTCCATTGCACATATCGTCTTTAATTTTTTTCATTCTATCATTCTAATTTCGAACGCTTTGTTTAATTTAGTTTTTTCTTCTCCTTTTCCCCTTATTTGCTTTTCTATTTATTGCCTTCCCCCAAGAAATGTTTTTGACATTTTCTTTCTAATTATTTCAATAACCTATCATTCCTAACTCCTAAATGTGCTCGATCATTCTTAAAAAATGACCTTTTTTGTGAATATTATTAAATTAAATTCAAAAGACAAAAATATGAATTATTTCAAAACTATTCAAAAAAAACATATTTAGTGACTGATCATTTCCCAGTGACTTGTCGCTCTGAAATAGATTATAAAGATTCTTGTCCAGTTACTCATACACAGTGACTAGTTATTTTTTTTTCAAAAACATAACTAAAGACGTCTGGCCGTAAAAGGTTGACGCAGGTGGAAGGGTGATTTATAGTGCTTTTCAAACACTACCGACTTCTACTTTTCTAAATCACTTTTTTCTCAAACACTACCAACTTTTACTATTAAGTATTTTCTCCAAAATCACTTTAAAAAGTGATATTTTAAAGCACAAGCTATTGCAAACACTCTCTAAGTACTTTCTCCAAAATTACTTTAAAAAATCACTTTTTGAAGTAGAAGCAATCGCAAATACTCCTTTAGTCTATAATTAAAGACGTCTGGCCGTAAAATTCATATAGACAATAATAGGTGTTCACATAAAAGCGTTTTAGCCTGGATAAAAAAAATATACTTTTTATTCACATTCTCAGAAGTTTCTTATTAAGGTTCATAAGAAATGCATACCGGTGAATAGATTTTTTTGAAACTATAATTAAAAAGTACTACCTCCGTCCCATTCAAAGGTTCTCATCCACTATTCACATAGTCAACTTAAATCATTCTTAATATTTTGCTTTATATATCAATTTGTTATCAAATTTACATTTTTTATCAGACTTTGTAGCGGTTTTTATGTAGTTTCTGAATATGTAAATTTTATTTACTAAAAATAATTAGAGTGTGAACAGGGATTAAGTTGCTTTATTGTCAGTCAAACATCGTAAACCGTAACGAGAACCTCTCTATGGGACGGAGGGAGTATGTTTTTCACCCTGGCCAAAAAAAATCTTTTTAACGCACATATTCATTTCATGTGCGTTAATCAAATTCTTTCTCCTGACCCCCTGGGAAGTCCTCGTGTTGCATCCCCGTAAAAAAAATCAAATTCTTCCTCATCTCACAGAATTTAGTCAAAATTGATTTGCACGTAAAAATATGAAAATAATTTTTTTGTGTAAATAATTTTCTGAACTGGTAATTGGATTGGATCTTTTTTATTCGGTTTGATTTAATCTGATCTTAACTAGTTTGGTTTGGTAGTTGTTCAATATGAACCGATATACAAAATTTTCTATATGAATTTCACGGCCAACATTTTTTATTTATGGCCTGACTTTAGAGACAAAAAAGTTTGATAGCGGTAAATTTTGAAAATGTGTACGGAAGTGTAATTTCTTGAGTGTATAAAGTACAATCTTAATTATGTCAAAGTTATAAAAATCAATGGTGCTAATTCCAATTTAATGACGAGGACTACATTTCAATATGAGCAACAATTGAAAGACTAAAATTGTAATTTCTCAAAAAATAACACAATCTTTAATAACAATTTACATCTTTATTTTAGGAATGAGCACCTTTCAAAAAAAGAATGAGCATATTTATGATTTTAAATAAAAGAATGACTTTCATGGTGGAAGATAACTAATTGAAAAGGAAAGAAAAATAAAGGGATAATGGTCAGATAGGGCCTCGAACTTCGAAAAAAATGTCAAATAAGGCCATATTTAGGCTGCTATGTCCGGCTAACGCCATTTGAGGCGGTTCCTGGTGGAATTTTTTGATGATTTTTTTTGAGAATCTTATTCATTAAGTCTAGTTTACTCATATCAAATTTGAATTACCAATTCAATCGGGAAGACATTCAAATGAATTCTTGAAGATAATTGCGCTTTTAACTGCACAGTTATCTTCAAGAATTCATTCGAATGTCTTCCCGATTGAAGTTTTAGTTCAAATTTGATATGAGTAAACTAGACTTAGTGAATAAGATTCTCAAAAAAATTCATCAAAAAATTCCATCGGGAACCGCCCCAAATGGCGTCGGCCGGACAGAATATCCTAAATATGGCCTTATTTGACATTTTTTTTCAAGTTCGAGACCCTATCTGACCCTTATCCCAAAAATAAATAAATAAACCGTTAATAAGAATTTGAATGATAGAATGAAGAAACGAATGACAACCAACGAGAAAATGGGGCCAAAAAAAGAAAAAGAGAAAAAGGCAAAACAAAAAGAAATTCATTATTAGCTCCCGGATTGGCAAGCATTTGGATTGGCAAGCATTTGGACGGCAATCGTGCGGCTGAATTGTGAAGTAAGAGGAGAAGAAAAAAGACGAAAAGAAAATAAAAATTGTATGTAAACCCGCTATAGCAAGTTGGTTTCACGTCAGTGGACCTGCTTGATTGGTTTTTAATACTCCCTCCGTCTCAGGGAGAAGTTCCCGGGTTGACTTTCACACATATTTAGGAAATAAAGTTACTGAGGGGTAAATTTTACTGTTTGGCACTGTTTCGACACTGTTTCGACACTGTTTTGACACTGTTTGACACTGTTTTGCACTGTTTGACACTGTTTTGATGTAGGATAACTTTCCATTTAGGGAAATGAGAACTTTTTGTTGGGACTACCAAAAAAGGAAATTGGGAACTTCTCCCTGGGACGGAGGGAGTAGTAAATGCACTTGTATGATGTTTTTGTTAGTACACGAGCTTATATGATCTTTTCAGTATAGTATAAGGATTTATTTAATCCTTTTTTCTAAATAAAATGATTAGGGTGTTGAATCTGATCAAGAATGTTCCGGTGCGGGTGTTTAGAATCTATTCAATGTTCCGCCCGACCCTTTTTTCAGTGTTCTAAAAGGCTTGCAAAAGCGCCGCCTAGGCGCGCCTACACTTGATGCGGCAATAAAACAAAAATGCTCTTGTTACACTTTTTTTATACACACACATACACACTATAAATACTCCAAAAAAATATTTACCCCCTTTCCTCATCCCCATTCCCTCCCCGTTGAAAAAAGCCCTGCCCCCAAATTTTTGCACACCCCCCTTTCCCTCCCTGATGCGACTCGTCGAAGAAAAGCGCCGCCCTCTTCCCCGTCGCCCTCCTCCCCGTCGCCCTCCTCCCCGTCGCTGGAAGCTTCTTCCCCGTCGCCCTCCACCCCTCTCAGCGGCCGTCGCCAACCATCTCCCTTCGACGAACCCAACTCACCGGCGCCAACCCTCCACCCGCCAACCGGAGCCAGAGCCGCGGACTTGTCCCCGCCAACTGAAAGGTATGTATCATCTTCCTTAGTTTTTGAATTTTTTTACACTTTTAGGCAATTTGATGATATTAATTTGGAGGGTGAAGCAAAATAATTTAGTTTATGAAGTTTTGGAACCCATCTATTGCTTGGATTTTGAAGAATATGTATTGTCTGTGTAAGGTTGATTTTATGCATGTTGAAGGACATGTGTATTGTCTGTGTAAAGATAGATGTCTCTAAATAATTGTCTGTGTGAACTTATATGCAATTGGCTCTGGCTCCATTTGTGTGTGAAGAATTTTATGATTGTCTGTATCTCTCTACATATGTCTGTGTGCCTCATTGCGATGTCTGTACTTGTACACAACGAGCAATTGGCTCTGGCAGAGTTTGTCTGTGAAGAATTATATGTGTCTGTATCCCTCCACATATGTCTGTGTGCATAATATGAATGTCTATACTTGTACACAACGATATAAGAGTAGAGCAGGTTTTGTTGAAGGAAAGTTTTGAAAAATGAATTCACTTATTAAAATATAATTAAGACACATTGAGTTAACTTATTGGCAATATAATGTTCGTTACTTATTTTCATAATTAAAACACAATGAATAGTCAACGTTTTTCACTATGTCCACTCGTGATTTTGTTAGATTCACTAATTCTAATACCCGGTTCATGTCATTATTTTACTTTTGTCACATTTTCCTTTTTTCTTTTATACCAAACTTATGCACACTTTCTTAACTTTACATTCACATCTGAAGTATATGTCTAAGCATTGGAACTAAAGATGCTCAATATCCTTTCACTGAACAAGTCAAAATGTTTCTTAAAGTATGATTTATGAAGTTAAACATAAGTTTTTCTACATGTGTCTGTGTGACTGATTGTGTGTCTGTCTGTATATAAGAATGCTTGTCTGGTGTTTGTCTGTGCATGTAAATGTAATGTCTATATGAATTTTTTTTTGTCCAGATCTGGTGTTTGCGACGTGATGGTTATGGCCATTGCGGAGTCACTATTGCAGAAGTTGCCATTGAAGCCCGACTGTGCATATGAGAATATGGTGGCAAAAAGATGTGAATTGCAATGAGGCTCTCGACTTTGACGAAGCGATCAACGTAGAATAGTTTGGGTCTCCATGTTTAATGTAGGATGAGTTTGGATGTAAAACATCAATGTTGTACAATGTCCTAGAATGTACTCCCAAATATTACTTGAATTTATATGCCTTTTTTGTTTTTGTGGCAAGCACTTAATGTTTTTGGTGTTAATATATACACAGGATGACTTTGCCTGTGAAGAAGAAAAATCGTGTCTGTGCTGTAATATGACTTTGTCTGTGATTTGTGTCGTTGTTGTTTGTGCTATGTATCTGTTCTTACATCCACTTCAAATATTGTTACTAACTACTTTATGTAATTTAGTAGTTTTAATTTTTATTACTTTGATTACCACTGGAGCCCATGTGTAATTTGGAGGTGATGAAAAAAAAATGAATACGTTAATCAAATTTTTTGAATCAAAGTAGAATATTACAACTGCAAATTTATATATGTCCACAAACACGTCTTGTGTTTGTGAAGACCAAAGAGTTTGTTTGTGTTCTAATACATAAATGTCTGTGAAAATAAATGCGTGCACATTTAGATCAAACTAAAATTTAAATATAAACCACTACAATTCATCATGTTCATCATGTCATTAAGACCCCCCGTCCAATGTCATGGTCAGCGAGCGGTAGCTTGTTAGGTACTTCCAATTTCATTCCCAGCCTTTGATTCACGTATTAGAACCAACGTCACTCTCATGTTCATTTTGTTGAATTTCTCCATCTGATCGACATTCACGTATTTCAACGAATATGTGAAGTTTACTTATTATGGACAGACATAAGTATATACACACACAGACAAAAGTATGTTTACACACAGACATTTCAAATAGAAGTTTACTTACACAGACATAAGTTATTATTTTATAACATTTTGAACACAGACAAGATCATATACACTTCACAAACACACAGACGATATTATACACTACACAAATACAAAGAATTGTCTGTGAAGAACAAAGATATACATAGTATTTAAGTTCAAAGCCAATAAAATCACCAAATTAAAAGTGTATATATAATTTATAACAAGGATATATTCAACACATATATTAAAGGCGTGTCATTTTCAGAAATGATACATGATAAAATGAAAAGAATCATTTCAAATAGACATTTTCAAACATAAATACATTTCAGAAAATATGAGGCAACACATTAAAATCTGCCCAGACACTTCTTTACGCATAAACATAAGTATATATACCCACAGACAAAGTATATTTATACACAGACATATCAAATAGAATTTTATTTATACACAGACATAAGTAAATTTAAAATATTTTGAACACAGACAAGATTATATGAACTTCACAAACACACAGACGAAATTATACATTCACAGAAATATAGGGAATTGTCTGTGAAGAACAAATATATATTTCACTTCAAAGAAATCAAATACATAAAGGATCAAGCATCAGCACAAACTCATACCAAGCTCAGGGAGGTCCTCCATGGCCGCCGCCGCCGGTTCTCCGCCGTCGCCGGTGGTTTTCCGCCGTCGCCGGTTCTCCGCCGCCGCCGGTTCTCCGCCGAAGGCTGGAAGAAGAAAGAGACGATGAAGGGGAGAGAGAAGAGAGGCTGGGGTTGATTTCATGTGAGGGAGGGAGGGAGGGTAAAAAAATGGTAATTTTTGGGCCTATTTATAGTGTGTAGGTGTGTGTATGACTTTTGTGTACCCCAAGCCCAATTGGCAATAAAACGCCTCGCCTACTCAATAGGCGTGGTAAAAGGCGTGTACTTTGCATACACGGTGCGGGTATGGAATGTTTATTACGTATATCGAGTTTTCGGAAGGAGGGATTACTAATTCATCCGGTGTGGGAAAACTGAATTCGAAGTATACAATACGTACATACGAAAGTTGGATTTGGACTGTTCTTGGAAGGAGGGATATACTAATTGGTCCGGTGTGGGAACTTCAATTCGAAATAATACAATATTACAATAATTACAATAACACATACAAATCAAAGTTAGATTACACCGTCGAAATGCCAACTCACCCAGTTGCACTTGAATTTTTTAAAGCTACATCCTTATTCATCAAGCACAATCTTTCTTTAGTGTATTTATTATAACTATTGTTAATAAGTATTATTTTATCAATTGTCCAAAAAAGTATTATTTTATCAACCAACTTCTTATTTAATTCGTGTATTTGTATAGTTAGTAAACATGTAAACACATTATTTGTTCTTGAAAATATTACCAAATATTACTAAAATATTACTACCAAAAAATCATGAACAAAAATGAGACTTTATAACTATTAGTAACTATAAATGTATTCAAAATTACCTGAGTACATCGCAGTGACTACACATGTAGTCACTATGATGTAACTTTGAACATAACTATAATTAATAATAGTTATCAAGTCAGATTTTTTTCCACAATTTTTCTATGAGTAATATCAGTTATTTCTTATTGTATAAAAATGTAATCTTTATATGTGATATTATGTAATACTACATATAAATACGAAATAATAGTAAAAAAACTAAAACGCTTTTTCACGCCTAGGCCTCGCCTAAACCCGCCTAGGCTTCAAAGGCTTCGGGCTTGGTCGTGCCGCCTCGGCACGCCTTACGCCTTTTAGAACATTGCTCATAAGTCATAACTAAATATTTATTTGATGTTTACTACATACAAAATTATTCAATTAACATGAAAAATGTCTCCCTAGTAATGACAACAAATAAGATTGAATGCTCACATCTGTCTAAATATGTTGAAATAGATAACTTTAGAGCCCGTTTGATAACATTCAAATTGGATGAATCGACTGAATGAGTTGAAATTGGTGACATTCTGGAAGTTACAATTAAATTGGATGAATTTACTAAATTATGGAAAAAGTTATATTCAAAGTATTTTTTATTAAAAAAAATAAAAAATTATATGAAAAAATAGCTAAAATGACCATCTACAATAGTTTCAGCCAATTTAGCTACAAAAATAATTCAAACCTTACTTATTTTTATTATTATACAATCTAACGCATGAAATCAAAATAGGTCCTTGTGGTATGAAAATTGGTTGTTACAAACAAAAATTGATACTTTCAAATTAGCAAATTTCAAATCCATTTGTAACCCTTAGTATAAGTTCCTATCAGGTTCAAACATCTAGCCAAGATTGCAAAATCATATTGATTTACTCCCGTACGTTGATTCAGTATCGAGATATATTTGATCCAAACTTTTGATGTTTCTGGTTCCACTTATAACTAAATCCAAAATATTTAGGCTCTAATTTTTTTTTTAATATATTCTCAATTTTAAATGTATCATTGTAAAACACATATTGAGATTTGACTTTAGATTTAATTGTAATAGAATATATATACATTTTGTATGTTAATGATGTTGGAAATATATATAGAGTATTTCAAATAAAAACTTTTGATTTAATTAGTGTCTAATTTAATTAATGACCGAGCACTTATTTGACTAACTGGAGTGAACCGTTTTCTAACGTGCATGTTTGCTAACGGAGTAATAGATGGCTGAGCTTCTTTCTCTCCTATAATTTTGGATCAGTAACCAATTATTTTTCCAACTCCTTTTCTATTAATAAACAAGAAGCTCTGTGCTCTAAGATTACCATCGAACAAAACTGCTCTTACAAGCTTTTCTCTCCAAATACTTTACACACAGAAAATGGGTTCTTTTCAAAGCTTACACTGGATTATTAATTTGATGATTTCCCTCGTAGTTCTGGTTCCGACTATTAGTCGAAGGGCTCGTTTAATCCTGGGGAAGATTTCCGTTCACCGGAAATACTTTCAGAGGACAGCGTTTACGCGACTCGAGCCACGGTGTTTCTTGTTGTTATGTTTTGCAGGTCTTTCTCCGTGTTGGCGACACAAGTGTTTTGGACCTGCGGTAATAAGATTAGAACAAAGTGCTGCCATGGAAGAACTAAAGAAGATGATATCCAGGAACCGCCATGCCGCCGCAAACTGCCGGAGAGGAAGGATGAAGCTCTTAGCCTGAGTAATCTCGTGTTTCAGTCGGCCAAACTGGGACAGCCAGGAGCAAGTGAAGAAGTCAAATTCCCAACAATCTCTGAAAGTAGTAACGGACGAGGATCACTGTTGAGATCCATGTCATCTGCGCTCCTGCGATTCCAAGTAAAAGGGGAGCTGCAATGTTTGCTTACATGCCCACTACGCAGTCTGGTATCTCTGTTAATCGTTTTGGTTTCATTATTCTTGTACTGCCATATTCGAATTATACACTACCACTAGGGGTGTCCGTCGGTTCGGTTTTGGCGGTTTCGGTTTTATCGGTTCGGTTTTAGTCGGTTTCGGTTTTTTGTCGGTCGGTTTTGATCGGTTTCGGTTTTAGTCGGGCGGTTTTAGCGGCTTTAAAAATAGATGAAACCGAGAATCGGACCACAAAAATTGAGACAATTTTGGTCAATTTTAGCCATTTTTGCCGGTTTATTTTCATTTGACCGGTTTTTTAAGCCAAAAGTACGAACCGTAAGCCGAATAACCGATGAATTAGTCAATTTCGGTCGGTTTCGGTTTTATCGGTTCGGTTTTGGTCGGTTTCGGTTTTGGTCGGTTTCGGTTTTGGTCGGTCGGTTTTGGTCGGTTTGGCGGTCGGTTTCGGTTTTTCGGTTTTTTTGTTCACCCCTAACTACCACAATTGGAGTGTACCGTACTGTATTATTTTATCTCAATTTGTGATAATTTTAATTGTTACCCTATTCACAATAAGCCTTGGTTTAATCCCACTTATTATAATTTATGTCATTGTATGTGATAGAAAGACAACTATGAGAAACAATAATCCACTTAAATCAAAAATAAAATTGATTAAAAGTGATGAAAATTTTATTGCGGTTGTTTCTCAAAGTTGTAAAATAAATGATGTGAATGAATGGTTGGTAGACTCCGGGGCCACCAAGCACATTTGTAAAAACAAAAGTGCTTTTACCTCCTATAGTACTACTATGGGAGATGATGAAGAGCTCGTGTACCTAGCGGACTCAAAAACCGCAAAGGTGCATGGTAAAGGGAAAGTTCTTCTTAAACTCACATCGGGGAAAACTTTATCACTAAATGACGTACTTTATGTGCCTGAGTTTCGGACTAATTTAGTTTCTGTTTCTCTCTTGGTAAAAGCTGGGATTAAAGTATCTTTTGATTGTAACAAAATTGTTATGACCAAAAATGATGTTTTTGTTGGCAAAGGCTATTGTAAGAATGGACGTTATGTGCTTAGTATTCCGAAATTAATTCGTGAAAATGCTTCTTATTTGATTGATTCATATGATGTGTGGCATGCAAGATTAGGACATGTGAGTGACTCTTATATCAATTTGTTGCGTGATCGTGGTTTGATTTCTAGTGGAAAGAAATTGACACTAGAAAAATGTGATATTTGTGTTGAATCAAAACAAACCAAAAAATCATGTCCTACCACACATAGGGAATCAGAACTGCTTGAGTTAATTCACACGGATTTGGGTGATTTAAAAAATACCATGACAAGAGGTGGTAATAAATTTTATGTCACCTTTATTGATGATTTTTCGAGATACACTAAAGTTTATTTGCTTAAAAGTAAAGATGAGGCTTTTGATAAATTTTTAGTGTATAAATCCGAGGTGGAAAATCAATTGAATAAGAAGATTAAGAGAGTGAGATCGGATAGAGGGGGCGAATATATTTTAATAAATGATTTTTGTGAGAGGGAAGGGATTATCCATGAGATAACTCCCCCGTATTCGCCCGAATCCAATGGAATAGCTGAAAGAAAAAATAGGACATTAAAGGAGATGATGAATGCTCTTTTAATTAGTTCTGGTGCTCCTGATAATCTGTGGGGGGAGGCTATTCTTTCTGCTTGTCACTTACAAAACAGAATTCCTTATAAGCATAATAAGAGAACACCATATGAATTGTGGAAAGGTCATGCGCCTAATTTGAAATATTTGAAAGTGTGGGGGTGTTTGGCTAAAGTCTTATTGCCTGATCCTAAGAAGAGGAAAATTGGTTCTAAGACATCTGATTGCATATTTATTGGTTATGCTGAATGTAGTGCTGCTTATAGATTTCTTGTTTTGAAAAGTGATGTGCTTAATTGCAATACTATTATTGAAACAAAAAATGCTGAATTTTTTGAGAGTGTGTTTCCTTTAAAGCCAGAATACAAGACCGTTGTGCCATATCGTGAAAGTGAGCCATTAAAAGAAAATAATACTTTTAATGATGAACCCTCTAATTTGAGAAGAAGTAAGAGGCCAAGGATAGAAAAATCTTTTGGAAATGATTTTTATACATATCTTGTTAATGATGAACCTTTTACTTATTCACAAGCTATTTCATCAAAAGAGGCTCCTTTTTGGCTTGAGGCAATTCAAAAAGAAATTTAATCTATTCAGAAAAATAAAACTTGGATTTTAACTGAATTGCCTAAAGGGTGCAAACCAATCGGATGTAAATGGATTTTTAAAAAGAAATTTAATCCGGATGGTTCTATTGACAAATATAAAGCGAGGCTTGTGGCAAAAGGTTTTTCTCAAAAACAAGATGTTGATTATTTTGATACTTTTGCACCGGTAACGAGAATATCTTCCATTAGAACTTTAATTGCCTTGGCTTCTATTCACAAACTTCTTATCCATCAAATGGATGTTAAAACGGCATTTTTAAATGGTGAATTAGAGGAAGAAATTTATATGGTGAAACCGGAGGGTCATGTAGTTTCTGGACAGGAACACAAAGTGTGTAAGTTGGTCAAATCTTTATATGGTTTGAAACAAGCTCCTAAACAATGGAATGAAAATTTTGATGAAGTATTATTAGCTCATGGTTTTACCTCACTTGAAGTAGATAAATGTGTATACACTAAAATAAAAAATGGTGTGTGCATTATTATTTGCTTGTATGTGGATGACATGCTAATATTTAGCAGCAACATTGAGTTAATAAATGAGACAAAATTATTTCTTGCTTCAAAATTTGATATGAAAGATTTGGGTGAAGCAAAACTGATTTTGGGTATTAAAGTCATAAGGAAGGATGATGGTATTATACTATCTCAAGAGCACTATGCTGAAAAACTTCTAAAGAAGTTTGGACATTTCGATGTCAAACCTGTGGAAATCCCTTATGACTCTAGTACACATTTGAAAAAGCATAGAGGTGATCCTGAGGCTCAATATGAATATGAAAAAATAATTGGGAGTTTATTACACTTGATGAACTATACGAGACCCGACATAGCTTATGCTGTCGGAAGATTGAGCCGATATACTCATAACCCAAGTGGGGATCATTGGACCGCGTTGAGGCGGTTATTGAGATATTTGAGAGGTACCATGAATTATGGTATATTTTATAGAGGTTTACCCGCTGTACTAGAGGGATACATCGATGCTAACTGGGTCTCTGACTCAGATGAGATTAAATCCAATACTGGATATATATTCACCCTTGGAGGTGGTGCTATTATGTGGAAATCAACTAAACAATCTCTCATTTCTAGATCCACTATGGAGTCCGAGCTTATAGCTTTGGAAGTGACTAGTAGTGAGGCGGAGTGGTTGAAAAATTTCTTAGCAGAAATTCCGGTTGGTACAAAACCAACACCGTCAGTGTCTATTCTTTGTGATTGCCAAAGTGCAATAAATACTGCTAAGAAAATGTGTTATAATGGAAAGAATAGACACATTCGTTTAAGACATAAAGTCATTAAACGGTTATTAAAGAATGGAATTATTTCCATTAATTTTGTGAGGTCCGAAGGAAATTTAGCGGATCCTTTGACTAAAGCCCTAGGACGAAAAATGATAAGTGAAACCTCGAGGGAAATGGGACTTGTGTCACTTGATTACAAATAGGGATGGTAACCCAACTTGTGTGATTGGAGATCCCATGAATCAAGTTCATATGGGTAATAACAAGTCTTCTATTTGTTCTGCTAGCCTTATTACAAGTCCCTTTATATGGTGTGGAAGGCTAGACTGCATTCGCTGTGAGGCTGATATGCACTAATTAGTAGTGCATAAGTGTATGTTTTTATGTTTGATTTGTGTGTATTGTTTATCGTTTTATTTAGTTTATAAACATTTGTGTGATTTTAGTTGTAATTGTATTTTAGTTCTCATTTGTAAGTTGTAAAGTAGAGTTAGGATTTATGGTGTTGGAAAGGAAGACTTTGAATGTGAAGAAAAATAATTCTTGGCTGCCCAGGACAATCACCCGGTCGGGTGAGGTATTGCACCCGGTCGGGTGAGAAATTTAAATGCGAAACTGCTCAGGAAATTACATCACCCGGTCGGGTGAGGTATTTCACCCGGTCGGGTCCGACTTGACCCGGAACACCAGAACGTGCCGAAGATCGCCAGAACGTGGAAGATATTTGATTTTGACATGCACCCGGTCGGGTGGGCACTTTACCCGGTCGGGTACCCGGCCAAAGGTGTTGAAAAACACCTATAAATAGCCCCATTTTCCTTCACAAATAATCATCCCTTCTTCCATACTCTTAAGCTCAGTTTAGAATAGTATTTCTTTTATATTTTTATAGCATGTTTAGTCTCCAAATGAGGAGCTAAACTCTTCCATCTTGGTTTTGCTCCTTTGAAGCTTAATGAATTTGTAAGTTGTGAGTTATTATCTTTAATCTTCTTCCTTGAATATTAATTCTTTCTTTAAATACTATTTCTATATCAATGTTGGGGAGTGTTACTAAGATGACAATTAGTTAACATCTTGACATTAGTTATAGTAATAGTTATTTCTTCCTCTACGTTAATATCGGGGAGTGTTACTAAGATGACAATTAGTTAACATCTTGATATTAACTATAGTAGGATTCATCTTCTTTAATATTCTTTCTTGAGTATTAATTAATTCCTATTCATATTTCATATTAATATTTTGAACATTACTTAAAGGATCAACTAGTTTTGTTTCATATATTAATTATTACTAGAATCAATCGGTTAATAAGCTTGTTATTAATTCGGTTCTTTCAATGGTAGTAAACTTGGGTTGTTAATGCATGCTTCTCATGATTAATAAGCCAAGGGGAATTAATTATATTGATTAAACTAATAAACCGCTTGTGTTGAGGTTATCAATCTCAATCGTTTTCATCTTGATTTTATTGCTACTATCAAGTTAATATACGGCGCTTGTTCTATATTGACTCGATAGTAAGTTTTATTAATGAACGCTTCTCGTTATTAATAACTACCCTCGATGAACTGGATATACTCCTCGATTGAGTATTCGAGAGGAAGATAGTTAAAGATATAACCGGGATCGACGAACATTTCATTAAGTGGATAAAAGCAAAGCCAAGTCTTCTTTTTATCAATTAAACCACATAACTCGTTCATCTTCGTGTTTAAATATAATTTAAAGTTCATCAACCAAATTTAAACCCCCCTTATTGTTACTTATCTATTTCTGTAAGAAGAAAAGTATTCCTTTCCCTGTGGATACGAACCTTACTTCACTATACTACGTATTTGTGTTGTATTGTATTATTACTTTGAGTGCACCTCACGACAAAGTGCACGTCAAATTTGGCGCCGTTGCCGGGGAAAGGCAATTATTTTTCTTTTTATTTTATTTCAAGAAAAAAAAAATTAAATAAAAAAAAAAATCTTACTCTTCTATTTTCTGAGCTTACATGAGTTATGAGTATATGAATACCAACACATCATCCTTAGAGAGTCAAATTTCCTTCTTGACTTCTCTAATAAAGGAATATATCTTAAGCTCAGAAGCTCAAGATGCCAAAACATGCAACATTTGCATTTCTCACGGACATCTTACGGATTTTTGCCCAAAACTCCAACAAGAATACCTTGAGAATTTTGATTATGTTGGCTTCCAAAGGAAAGTACCTCACATGATGTATGATCCATTCCCCTACATGTCTACGGAGGACATGCTTCGGACTCTTACTACCAACATGACCATCATACAAAACAATATGGTGCAATTCCAAAATGAGACCAAGTCTAAAATTTTAAACTTGGAAACTCAAGTGAGTCAAATAGCCGGAGCCGTGAGTGGGCTCGAAGCAAGGGATTCAGGAGAACTTTCCTCTCAAATAGAATGTGATCCTAAACAGCAAACTTTTGCAATCACAGTGACAATTGAGAAGGAAATGCAAAAGGAGATCCCAAATCCAGAAGAAATACAAGAAGAAAGAAACACGGAGTTCCAGCTAGTCAAAGAAGAGAATGAACCGAGTTTCAAGGTCCAATATCTGACCTTATCATCCTTTGAGGTATCTCCATCATCCCTGGACTCTTTAAGAGAAACTCATAAACTTGAAAAGGACAATGGCATTTCTGAAATCTCCTTCAAAATTGAGGGATCGAAAAACTTCTCATTGACCATGCTAAACGATAATTTCTTCCCCTTCCTCCCACCACATGAATCAATAAAAATCTGGATATTTGATCCTGGAAAGATTTCCAAAGTGAAGAGTCGAGAAATTTATCATTCCTATGAAGGTCCTAGGAGTGAAAGTGTGAAGAAGATAAACTATCACGATCCAAGTTTACATGACTGAACACAATGATGGCGTCGTGCAGCGACGTTAAATAAGGCGCTTCTTGGGAGGCAACCCATGTAAGGTATGTTTACTTTTTATTCTAGTTTAAGTTTACACTTCAAAAAAAAAAAAAAAAAAAAAAAAAAAAGAGGCCTGGGGATTGAACCCGGCCCGGTATAAAACCCAACCCGGTCGGGCCCCTTCATAAAACACAGCACCCGGCCGAATCACCCGGGCGAGGCAGTTGTGGAATAGAGGAAAAATGAACATACCCGACCGGGTAACTTCAATACACCCGGCCGGGCATGTTCATTAAAAACATTCTGGATAATCGGGAGTTAGGCCCGACCGGGTCAACTTACCCCACCCGGCCGGGTCGTCGCGAATTATTTCACCGACTGAGCTGGCCACCCTCTTCCTCACTTCCTCTTCTGCAAACACGAACCAAACTCCACCAAAACACCATTTTCAAACTCCATATATTTGAATCCTCTCCATTTCTACACCAAATCCATCAAAAAAAAAATCATGCTCATCATCTCCTCCTCACCCTCTACATTTCCATACCCACCAAACAACCCACAACCCACCAAAAATCCAAATCACCTTACTCCACAAACAGCAAAAGCCGAAATTTCCTCAACCAAAAAGAAAGAAATGACACCAAAAAGGGCAAAGAGATTCATTCTCTTGGACATCTCGGACACAAGCACTAGGGACAGTGCTTTGATTAGCATGGGGGGAGAATTTCAGGGAAAACTCACATTCATACTCTATATTCTTGAGTTTTTTTTTTTCAAAATAAAAAAAACAAAAAAAAAACACAAAAAAAAAAGAGAATAAAGCTTGTTAAGTTGAAAACCTGAAAAGGCAACTTAAGCAAAAATAAAGCAAAAATAAGAGTGAGTTGTGAGGATTGAAACAGAAAAATGTGGGAAGCTGGGATGAAAACCCGAAAGGGCACCTAGGCAAAATGAGAGAATGAGAGAAAGTATTTTCTTTTATTTCTGCAGGATCCTAAGGGTAACGAAGAAAAAATAATTGAGGTTGATAAGAGATATGGGAGTTGAAGACTTCCCTTTTACTCTTATATTTTTGGGGATATTTTTTCGTGTTGTTCTAAAAACACACGTGGATGTTGGTGTTGATACTCTTGCCATTTTAAGGACTTCTTGGGCTGGATTTGGTTTACTCGAGACGAGTAAAGGTTCAAGTGTGGGGGTATTTGATATGCACTAATTAGTAGTGCATAAGTGTATGTTTTTATGTTTGATTTGTGTGTATTGTTTATCGTTTTATTTAGTTTATAAACATTTGTGTGATTTTAGTTGTAATTGTATTTTAGTTCTCATTTGTAAGTTGTAAAGTAGAGTTAGGATTTATGGTGTTGGAAAGGAAGACTTTGAATGTGAAGAAAAATAATTCTTGGCTGCCCAGGACAATCACCCGGTCGGGTGAGGTATTGCACCCGGTCGGGTGAGAAATTTAAATGCGAAACTGCTCAGGAAATTACATCACCCGGTCGGGTGAGGTATTTCACCCGGTCGGGTCCGACTTGACCCGGAACACCAGAACGTGCCGAAGATCGCCAGAACGTGGAAGATATTTGATTTTGACATGCACCCGGTCGGGTGGGCACTTTACCCGGTCGGGTACCCGGCCAAAGGTGTTGAAAAACACCTATAAATAGCCCCATTTTCCTTCACAAATAATCATCCCTTCTTCCATACTCTTAAGCTCAGTTTAGAATAGTATTTCTTTTATATTTTTATAGCATGTTTAGTCTCCAAATGAGGAGCTAAACTCTTCCATCTTGGTTTTGCTCCTTTGAAGCTTAATGAATTTGTAAGTTGTGAGTTATTATCTTTAATCTTCTTCCTTGAATATTAATTCTTTCTTTAAATACTATTTCTATATCAATGTTGGGGAGTGTTACTAAGATGACAATTAGTTAACATCTTGACATTAGTTATAGTAATAGTTATTTCTTCCTCTACGTTAATATCGGGGAGTGTTACTAAGATGACAATTAGTTAACATCTTGATATTAACTATAGTAGGATTCATCTTCTTTAATATTCTTTCTTGAGTATTAATTAATTCATATTCATATTTCATATTAATATTTTGAACATTACTTAAAGGATCAACTAGTTTTGTTTCATATATTAATTATTACTAGAATCAATCGGTTAATACGTTTGTTATTAATTCGGTTCTTTCAATGGTAGTAAACTTGGGTTGTTAATGCATGCTTCTCATGATTAATAAGCCAAGGGGAATTAATTATATTGATTAAACTAATAAACCGCTTGTGTTGAGGTTATGAATCTCAATCGTTTTCATCTTGATTTTATTGCTACTATCAAGTTAATATACGGCGCTTGTTCTATATTGACTCGATAGTAAGTTTTATTAATGAACGCTTCTCGTTATTAATAACTACCCTCGATGAACTGGATATACTCCTCGATTGAGTATTCGAGAGGAAGATAGTTAAAGATATAACCGGGATCGACGAACATTTCATTAAGTGGATAAAAGCAAAGCCAAGTCTTCTTTTTATCAATAAAACCACATAACTCATTCATCTTCGTGTTTAAATATAATTTAAAGTTCATCAACCAAATTTAAACCCCCCTTATTGTTACTTATCTATTTCTGTAAGAAGAAAAGTATTCCTTTCCCTGTGGATACGAACCTTACTTCACTATACTACGTATTTGTGTTGTATTGTATTATTACTTTGAGTGCACCTCACGACAAAGTGCACGTCAGAGGCTGAGCTAAAACTCTTAATGATTTTCATAGCCCTTACGGGTGGTGTGTTAAGTGCAGAACACACTTGATGAGATCACCTATATGAGTGTGAGGTGGGGCCGCCTCCATGAAGCCTTGACAACGCTTCTAGAGCACTCACGAACACCAGGCACGCGCACGGCCGAAATGCGCACCACGGCGTTAACGCGAGGAGTTGTGCGGGGTGAGACATGACCATTAAGACCCTGATTTACCATAGTAGCTTCTTGGTTCATAGAAACTATACGTTTCACCAAAAGCTCGGTTTATAAAGACTTAATCGTCTCGGTTTGGTTCATAGTCTACGGACACCAAACTTAAAGTCTCATTCCTTTAATCCAGCAAATTTTGTAAATGTTTTTCCTCAAAATTTTTATTTGAAATATGTGGGGGATTGTTGGAAATATATATAGAGTATTTCAAATAAAAACTTTTGATTTAATTAGTGTCTAATTTAATTAATGACCGAGCACTTATTTGACTAACTGGAGTGAACCGTTTTCTAACGTGCATGTTTGCTAACGGAGTAATAGATGGCTGAGCTTCTTTCTCTCCTATAATTTTGGATCAGTAACCAATTATTTTTCCAACTCCTTTTCTATTAATAAACAAGAAGCTCTGTGCTCTAAGATTACCATCGAACAAAACTGCTCTTACAAGCTTTTCTCTCCAAATACTTTACACACAGAAAATGGGTTCTTTTCAAAGCTTATACTGGATTATTAATTTGATGATTTCCCTCGTAGTTCTGGTTCCGACTATTAGTCGAAGGGCTCGTTTAATCCTGGGGAAGATTTCCGTTCACCGGAAATACTTTCAGAGGACAGCGTTTACGCGACTCGAGCCACGGTGTTTCTTGTTGTTATGTTTTGCAGGTCTTTCTCCGTGTTGGCGACACAAGTGTTTTGGACCTGCGGTAATAAGATTAGAACAAAGTGCTGCCATGGAAGAACTAAAGAAGATGATACCCAGGAACCGCCATGCCGCCGCAAACTGCCGGAGAGGAAGGATGAAGCTCTTAGTGTGACACCGCACCCGAATGTCCTTGGAGATTTGATTTAAATATTCAAAGTTTATGTATTGGATTTCCGGTTCCCAAACAATTGTAAAACGATTTATGTTCTACGTAATTAATGATCGAATATTGTACTCTTCGAACTCGTATATTAGTGTCGGACACACGGATACTATTTGGGACTTATTAATAGATAAAGGAGCCCAACATTTTCTAAATAGTAATATTTGACCTTTCAAGACAAATTGAGGAAGGTCGGGCGGCCCAAACGTTATTTTGGGCCCAAACGTTATTTTGGACCCAACCTGCTAAAAATAGCAAGTATTCAAGAATGGCGTTCTAGACCCACTCGGGAGTGACCCACACGGCTAGTAGCCCAATAATATGTATGACAAATGTCAAATAAGTGATAGAATGATTCAAGAAGAATACAAATGCCTATAACCCCATCTTTGGCATTATTGAGCTAAATAATGGGAGTAGGGTGTTTCTTCTATAATATTCATCATGTAAATTATTGGGATGATCATACACATATTGGAGATCAATAATATGATGTAGAGGGTTGACTTGTTCCAAATAAATTAGAATGAGTACAAAGAGACATCTTATGACAAAGAGATCAAAAGTGAGACCCACCCATGTCTAAAAACATCTCATGGAGACCATACCAATTCATTTCACTCCACACAACTTATCCACCCTTATTGAAGGGTCTTGGACACTCCCTTAAGCCCCTCATTCGAACTCCCAAGGATAAGGGAGAAGGAGAGAGCCACACAACCAAGAAAGCAAGAGAAAGGGGAAGCTGCCGCAGGTTCGTTCTCCAGTGCGTAAGGTTACTTGTTTGCTTCATATCTCGAGTTATACACATCCAAATAAGGCGTGCGAGATACCCACAGAAAGCTCTCAAGACGAGGAATCCGTGAAGGTCTGGGTTGCATCAATCGGAGTAGTGGAAGGCTTCCAAATCGTCCGAGCAAAACACAACCTCGCGGAATACGTTTTTGTATTCAAAGTAAGTTTGAATCCAAAACCTTCCTCTCTATTGTCTAAATCATATAAATGATTGAAGAATTATTATACACTGATTGAAGTGTATCAAATGTTATTATAAAGTGACTTTAATTGTTAGAAAGGTTAGATACTAACCTACACAAAACCTTGAAAGGTTAGGGAACGAATTCATCGGGAAACACTCGTTCTAGGGACTGTTTTTGTGTCTTCGGTTAGGAGTTGAACTAGCACTTTGAGGGGGCTGTTTAACACTCAATTCCAAGCAAGGAATCAGTTCTCAAACTTCCTTGGCCGGGACTTTGGTCATTGGATCAAGAAGGAAAAGTTTAAAGCTCAATTAAGGTGAGGACCGACATCTAGTTGCTTACAACTTGTAGGTTATGCATAAGATTACCTAAATGTTTGAATCATGTTTTTGTGAATAAATATGCTTGAACATGATATGAATGATAAGTAATGGACTTGATCACGAATTGAAACCATATTGATGAATATGGAGTTATGTGAGATAAAAGTATGTTAATATGGTAAAATGACCTTTCCAACTCATGTATGAATGTTATGTGTATGTAAATGTATAATTGCATGATGATGCTTAGCACATGGGAGGCTGCCACATATCTATTGATATGGAGGGGCTACCATTAAGAATAAATGAGTTGTAGGAATAATCTTAATAGTATTGTGATGCTAGTTAAGGATTGTTCTAAATGTCGATAGAATCAAACTTAAGGTTTGAGTTGTTTGTGATGAACTTGAATAAGATTCAAGTGTCAAGTGTGATTTCATGGAGTAGGAGATCTATGGTGTGATTGTATGAAGTAGGAGATCTATGGTGTGATTGTATGAAGTAGGAGATCTATGGGGTGAATACATGAAGTAGGAGATCTATGATATGATTACATGAAGTAGGAGATCTATGATGCGAGTGCATGATGATGTACTCGAGCCGAACTCTAGAAATGAGAAGTTATATTAGGGTTGGACCCTATGTATGTCGTGACCATTAGTCACGGGGTTTGGGAAATGTTTTGTGATAAACATGGGCCTTTGAGCCGACTACTTGACTTTATATAAAGTAAGTATATATTTTGGAGGGGAAATCTGGGATTGCAGCCTATACTATATTATCACCCTATTTGAGGGTCTTGTGTGTGAAATACTTGTTGTATATCTATTAGATGCCTGCCACACCAGTACTTTATAGCCGTATAGAGTACTGACCCCTTCGGGGGCGTCCCACCACCATTTCAGGTTGAGGCTTGAGCTTGTTACCTGTGCCCGTTGCTCGGGTGATCCTTTGGAGAGAAGACGTGGTTCGTGCTTTCTCCATTCTGTTTTGAACAATATTAAACATGCTCATGGATATTTTACTATAGAGCCTGCGTGCTCATGAATAGCCCTGTGTGGCCCTTTTGTTTTAAACAATGTTTTCCGCTGCGTTATGTATTACTTATTATGTTTGTTTATGGATGTATATGTGTGAATGATATTCAAGACGCCTTGTATATTATGAATGTGTTGGACTGCGGTTGACTATTCATATTGTACGGCGGGTTGTTGACGTGTCCGGATAGGTCCGGGGCGTGACAATTAAGTTGGTATCAGAGCCTTAGTCCATAAACTTCATAATGAAGTCTCAAAATTCTCTTTTTGAAAAGATTTTGAAAACCATGAGCATAGAAGTTTTGTACTTGGAGAGCTTTTGGTACTTGGGTTGCAAGGTCTCTAATTGTTAAGATGGTACCCTTAGCAATTGGTATGGCGGTGACTCGAGCCAAAATGTGTCTTAAGTACCTATCCGTCAATTGACATTTGATACGAGTCTAACGACTCTTTCCAAATTTCTTTCAGAAATGGACCGTGGTGGCAGGATTACTAGGAGAAACCCGACGGGCCGTGTACCAGTGGAGACTGGACAGGGCAGTCGAAGGACCTCTAGGGCATCTAGAGGAGCTGGCCGTGGAGGCCGATCACAGACCGTGAGTGACGGTCATGTTGACACAGAAAGTGAAACATACTGGTCCTATGAGGACTCGACTTACCAACCGGAGACCGAGCCGGTTGAGACCCCTTACGAAGGGGATGACGATGATGTAAGTGATGAAGAAGGGGAGAATGACTCCCTAGCCAGAATTGAGGCGCTGCTCCAGCAATATCAGCGGGAGCGCGAGGAAAGGAGGGAACGCCGAAGACGCCGAGGAGGGCGAACTTCGAGAGGGGCTTCAAGAGGAAGAAGCCATGGCGACTCTAGGGCCCACATTGAACCACACGGGGGCCGGGGTGATGGAGGTCCGATCATAAGGATCTCTAAATACCTCAAAGAGGCACGAGACTTGGGGTGCAAACCCTTCAATGGAGCAGGTGACATCTCGGTCGCCGCGGAATGGATCAAGAGGTTGAACGAAGCAGCCCTTGATATGCAACTCACCCCCGAATTCAAGCTAAGAGTGGCGGTAAGATTGCTTGAAGGGATGGCATCCACATGGTGGGATGGAGCCAAGGGGAAGTATGGCAATGTTGTGACTTGGGAGAATTTCCGACAGGAGTTCTTTGCCCAATACTATTCTGATTTTGAGGTGAACAATAAGAGGAGAGAGTATACCCTCCTAACCCAAGGTGGCAAGATGACGGTGAGGCAACTTGAACACAAATTCAGGGAACTCACGGAGTTCATACCGGAGTATGTCTATGATGAGAACCGGATGGTAAATCACTTCTGGGATGCCTTAGACTTGGAGGTGCGTGAGAGGGCAACGCAGTTGCCTAACATGACTTTTAGCCAGGTGGTCGAGCAGGGATTGAAAGGGGAGAAGGAATGGGAAGAAAGAAAGATGAAGAACGCCGAAGAGGCGAAGAAGAGAAAATGGGAGAGTCACGGCTCCCAAGGTTCCAACAAAAAAGGGAACCATGGAGGGGGTTCTTTCCGTGCACCGCTGCCACCATCTAGGGGGAACCAGGGCTCGAGCAGGCATGACTCGGGGTCACAAGCCTCGGGGACGCCTCGTTGCTTGAATTGCAAGAAGAGTCACCTCGGAAAATGCCGTGAACCTCCTAGATGCTTCCAATGCGGGAACACCGGGCATTTGAAGGCGCATTGCCCACAATTGGGTGGGCCAAGGTCATCGGGACCAAGTAGCGGGGCTACGGGAACAAGAAACCAAGCCGGGGGTTCCCAAGTAACCAGGGGGCAAGGGGGAGCAAGCGCGAGCAACGCGCCGTCCGTGAACCAAGGAAGGACCCAGGCTAGGGTCTACGCGACGACGGAGGCGGATGCTCAAGCTAACCCGGATTCCGTTGCAGGTATTACCTTTTGTATACTTGTGTTTTACCCTTGATTAGTCCATAAATTGAAGTTGCTAGTCGTTGGGATCATTGCACGAAGTTTTGGGGTCAAACGGAGCGAAATCGGGCGAAAGACGGCTGATTTCCGCCAACGCACACCAGGCTGGACCATACGCACGGCCGTGCGTTGTCCGTGCGTTGGTCCGTGCGTTGGTGGCAGTAGCAACCGAGACAAAATTGCTACACGCACGGACGTGCGTTGTCCGTGCGTTGGTCCGTGCGTTGGTGGCAGTAGCTCCATTTTGAGGTTATAAGACACGCACGCCGTGCGTACCTCCTAGGCACGCCGTGCGTACCTCCTGGGCAGCCCAAAGTCGACTTTTTCGCGCCGTATTGCAACGTTAAGACCCGTTCTTGATCCCAAACACGTGTGTGAACATAATAAACCTCTCTAAATGTATAAGAATGGTAGGAAAGGTATCTCACATGACTTATAAATGTAGGAACACTAAAGATTAATGGGAAGGATGCGCGAATCCTTATCGATACCGGGGCGCAACGTTCATTTGTGAATGAAGCGTTCGCCAAGAGGTTGGGAGTGCAATCCGCACCATTGATGCAAACCTTAGTGGTATCAACACCACTAGGGGATGACGTGGAAAGAACTTGTTACTATCCATCTTGTGGGGTGGAGGTTAATGGTCAAACCTTGACGTGTGACTTCGTACCGCTGAGCATGATTGAATTCGATGCAATCCTAGGGATGGATTGGCTAGAAAGGAACCATGCTAGGGTAGATTGCTACACGGAGGTTCTTGAACTCGAAGGCAATGATGGGGAGACCCTACGCTTCGAGGGCGATCGAGGGAGATCAAATAGCTGTATCATATCCGCCGTGAGAGCGAGAAGTATGATGAGAAAGGGATGCCACGCATATCTAGCATACGTGGTTGACAAAACCAAAGAAGAAACGAACATCGATGATGTGAGGGTGGTTTGTAAGTATCCGGATGTCTTCCCTAAAGACCTACCGGGGCTTCCACCTGATAGGGAGATTGAATTTGTGATCGAGGTCGAGCCTGGTACCAAACCAATCTCCATACCGCCATACCGTATGGCACCCGCTGAACTTAGCGAGTTGAAAACCCAATTGCAAGAGCTTTTGGATAATGGTTTCATTAGACCAAGCCACTCCCCGTGGGGAGCACCAGTTCTTTTTGTGAAAAAGAAAGATGGGACACTTCGAATGTGTATTGACTATCGTCAACTGAACAAGGTCACAATCAAGAATAGGTATCCTTTGCCTAGAATTGATGACTTGTTTGATCAACTACGAGGAGCAACCGTGTTTTCGAAGATTGACTTGAGGTCGGGGTACCATCAATTGAAGATTAAGGAAGACGACATACCAAAGAGTGCTTTCCGCACAAGGTATGGGCACTTTGAGTTCCTTGTTATGTCGTTTGGGTTAACAAACGCCCCAGCGGCATTCATGGACTTGATGAACCGAGTATTCCATAAATACTTGGATCGATTCGTGATTGTGTTCATAGATGACATCTTGATTTACTCAAAGAGTGAGGAAGAGCATGAAGAACACTTGATACTCGTTCTTGAGACTCTACGGGAGAAGCAACTCTATGCCAAATTTTCCAAGTGTGAATTTTGGCTAAAGGAGATTGGCTTTCTCGGGCACGTGGTTTCAGGATCGGGGATTGCTGTTGATAACAAGAAGATAGAGGCCATTACCGAATGGGAGAGGCCGAAGAACGTCAAGGAAATTCGTAGTTTCCTTGGATTGGCAGGCTACTGCAGAAAGTTCGTGGAGAAGTTCTCTGTTTTGGCGTCGCCGTTGACGAAGCTCACTCGAAAGGGAGCTAAGTTTATATGGGATGACAAATGTGAGAAAGGATTCATCGAACTGAAGAAGAGATTGACCGAGGCACCGGTACTTGCATTACCCAAACAGGGTGTGGGGTACGATGTCTATAGTGACGCGAGCATCCAAGGGTTTGGGTGTGTGTTGATGCAGGAGGGAAGGGTAATTGCCTATGCTTCACGACAGTTGAAGAAGCATGAGGTAAATTATCCTACCCATGATCTGGAGCTGGGAGCAGTAGTGTTTGCACTGAAGATTTGGAGACATTATCTCTACGGAGAGACATGTCACATATATACTGATCATAAGAGCTTGAAGTACGTGTTTACTCAGAAAGAGTTAAACATGAGACAGAGACGGTGGATGGAGTTAATAAAGGACTACCATCTAGTTATTGAGTACCATCCAGGCAAGGCAAACGTTGTAGCAGATGCCCTTAGTCGGAAGAGTTCGTCTGGGGCATTGTTGACTAGTTTGAGGGCATTGAGGGCCCAATTGGATGTATCTAACGACGGTGCCTTATTGGCACGATTCGAAGTGAGACCGACCTTACTTGATGAGATCAAGAAAGGTCAAGAGACTGACGCAGAACTTATGAAGGTCCGGGAACGCATGCAAGCGGGACCGGTGGAAGATTTCAGGGAAAGAGATGATGGTCTCTTGTTATTTCGTGACCGAGTGTGTGTGCCGTCAGATGAGGAGCTCCGAAAGTCCATCTTAGAGGAGGCTCATTCATCGGCGTATGCCATGCACCCGGGGGGCACGAAAATGTACCGTGATTTGAAAGAAAGTTACTGGTGGTCTGGAATGAAGAGGGAAATAGCCGAGTACATCAGTCGATGCCTTACATGTCAACAAGTTAAGGCAGAACATCAGCATCCAGCAGGCTTGTTACAACCGCTTTCCATTCCTGAGTGGAAGTGGGAACATGTGACTATGGATTTCGTGGTAGGTTTACCACGGACAATTCGGAACTACGATGCAGTTTGGGTTGTTGTGGATAGGCTCACAAAGAGTGCACACTTCTTGCCTATCAACACTACCTACCCACTTGAGAGGTTAGCCAAATTGTATACGGATGAGATCGTGAGGCTGCATGGGGTCCCAGTGACCATTGTATCCGATAGAGACCCACGTTTCACATCACGTTTTTGGCCAAAATTTCAAGAGTCTATGGGAACGAGGTTGAAGTTCAGTACTGCTTTCCATCCACAGACGGATGGGCAGTCTGAAAGGGTTATACAAATCTTAGAGGATATGCTGAGGGCTTGTGCGTTAGAGTTCCAAGGAAGTTGGGACAACCACTTAGCACTTGTGGAGTTCGCCTATAACAACAGTTATCAGGCAAGCATCGGCATGCCTCCATACGAGGCATTGTATGGGAGGAGGTGCCGTACACCGTTATGCTGGGACGAGGTTGGCATGGCCAAACTCGAGGGTACTGAGTTGGTGGAGATCACCAAGTCAAAGGTGAAGTTGATTCGAGAGAGACTCAAGGCGGCTCAGGATAGACAAAAGAGTTATGCAGATAAGCGTCGGAGAACCTTAGAGTTTAAGGTTGATGACGAGGTATTCTTGAAGGTTTCTCCTTGGAAAGGAATCATACGATTCCAAACCCGAGGAAAGCTTAATCCACGATACATAGGTCCATTCAGAATTATAGAGAGGATTGGGGCCGTAGCATATCGTCTGCAGTTAACTCCTGAATTAGAGAAGATACATAATGTATTTCATGTATCCATGCTTAAGAAGTATGTGCATGATCCCTCCCACGTATTGGAGAAACCACCTGTAGAGGTACGTGAGGATTTGAACTACGCTGTGCAACCAATCAAGGTCACCGATAGGAAGGTGAAGAAACTGAGGAGCAAAGAAGTCCCAATGGTTAAAGTACTTTGGAAGAGCGATCGGGTCGAAGAAGAGACGTGGGAAACAGAGGCTTTGATGAGGAAGCAGTATGCTTTCCTATTCGAGTAAAACTGTGAATTTCGGGGACGAAATTCCTGTTAAGGGGGGGTGAACTTGTGACACCGCACCCGAATGTCCTTGGAGATTTGATTTAAATATTCAAAGTTTATGTATTGGATTTCCGGTTCCCAAACAATTGTAAAACGATTTATGTTCTACGTAATTAATGATCGAATATTGTACTCTTCGAACTCGTATATTAGTGTCGGACACACGGATACTATTTGGGACTTATTAATAGATAAAGGAGCCCAACATTTTCTAAATAGTAATATTTGACACACAGAAAATGGGTTCTTTTCAAAGCTTATACTGGATTATTAATTTGATGATTTCCCTCGTAGTTCTGGTTCCGACTATTAGTCGAAGGGCTCGTTTAATCCTGGGGAAGATTTCCGTTCACCGGAAATACTTTCAGAGGACAGCGTTTACGCGACTCGAGCCACGGTGTTTCTTGTTGTTATGTTTTGCAGGTCTTTCTCCGTGTTGGCGACACAAGTGTTTTGGACCTGCGGTAATAAGATTAGAACAAAGTGCTGCCATGGAAGAACTAAAGAAGATGATACCCAGGAACCGCCATGCCGCCGCAAACTGCCGGAGAGGAAGGATGAAGCTCTTAGTGTGACACCGCACCTGAATGTCCTTGGAGATTTGATTTAAATATTCAAAGTTTATGTATTGGATTTCCGGTTCCCAAACAATTGTAAAACGATTTATGTTCTACGTAATTAATGATCGAATATTGTACTCTTCGAACTCGTATATTAGTGTCGGACACACGGATACTATTTGGGACTTATTAATAGATAAAGGAGCCCAACATTTTCTAAATAGTAATATTTGACCTTTCAAGACAAATTGAGGAAGGTCGGGCGGCCCAAACGTTATTTTGGGCCCAAACGTTATTTTGGACCCAACCTGCTAAAAATAGCAAGTATTCAAGAATGGCGTTCTAGACCCACTCGGGAGTGACCCACACGGCTAGTAGCCCAATAATATGTATGACAAATGTCAAATAAGTGATAGAATGATTCAAGAAGAATACAAATGCCTATAACCCCATCTTTGGCATTATTGAGCTAAATAATGGGAGTAGGGTGTTTCTTCTATAATATTCATCATGTAAATTATTGGGATGATCATACACATATTGGAGATCAATAATATGATGTAGAGGGTTGACTTGTTCCAAATAAATTAGAATGAGTACAAAGAGACATCTTATGACAAAGAGATCAAAAGTGAGACCCACCCATGTCTAAAAACATCTCATGGAGACCATACCAATTCATTTCACTCCACACAACTTATCCACCCTTATTGAAGGGTCTTGGACACTCCCTTAAGCCCCTCATTCGAACTCCCAAGGATAAGGGAGAAGGAGAGAGCCACACAACCAAGAAAGCAAGAGAAAGGGGAAGCTGCCGCAGGTTCGTTCTCCAGTGCGTAAGGTTACTTGTTTGCTTCATATCTCGAGTTATACACATCCAAATAAGGCGTGCGAGATACCCACAGAAAGCTCTCAAGACGAGGAATCCGTGAAGGTCTGGGTTGCATCAATCGGAGTAGTGGAAGGCTTCCAAATCGTCCGAGCAAAACACAACCTCGCGGAATACGTTTTTGTATTCAAAGTAAGTTTGAATCCAAAACCTTCCTCTCTATTGTCTAAATCATATAAATGATTGAAGAATTATTATACACTGATTGAAGTGTATCAAATGTTATTATAAAGTGACTTTAATTGTTAGAAAGGTTAGATACTAACCTACACAAAACCTTGAAAGGTTAGGGAACGAATTCATCGGGAAACACTCGTTCTAGGGACTGTTTTTGTGTCTTCGGTTAGGAGTTGAACTAGCACTTTGAGGGGGCTGTTTAACACTCAATTCCAAGCAAGGAATCAGTTCTCAAACTTCCTTGGCCGGGACTTTGGTCATTGGATCAAGAAGGAAAAGTTTAAAGCTCAATTAAGGTGAGGACCGACATCTAGTTGCTTACAACTTGTAGGTTATGCATAAGATTACCTAAATGTTTGAATCATGTTTTTGTGAATAAATATGCTTGAACATGATATGAATGATAAGTAATGGACTTGATCACGAATTGAAACCATATTGATGAATATGGAGTTATGTGAGATAAAAGTATGTTAATATGGTAAAATGACCTTTCCAACTCATGTATGAATGTTATGTGTATGTAAATGTATAATTGCATGATGATGCTTAGCACATGGGAGGCTGCCACATATCTATTGATATGGAGGGGCTACCATTAAGAATAAATGAGTTGTAGGAATAATCTTAATAGTATTGTGATGCTAGTTAAGGATTGTTCTAAATGTCGATAGAATCAAACTTAAGGTTTGAGTTGTTTGTGATGAACTTGAATAAGATTCAAGTGTCAAGTGTGATTTCATGGAGTAGGAGATCTATGGTGTGATTGTATGAAGTAGGAGATCTATGGTGTGATTGTATGAAGTAGGAGATCTATGGGGTGAATACATGAAGTAGGAGATCTATGATATGATTACATGAAGTAGGAGATCTATGATGCGAGTGCATGATGATGTACTCGAGCCGAACTCTAGAAATGAGAAGTTATATTAGGGTTGGACCCTATGTATGTCGTGACCATTAGTCACGGGGTTTGGGAAATGTTTTGTGATAAACATGGGCCTTTGAGCCGACTACTTGACTTTATATAAAGTAAGTATATATTTTGGAGGGGAAATCTGGGATTGCAGCCTATACTATATTATCACCCTATTTGAGGGTCTTGTGTGTGAAATACTTGTTGTATATCTATTAGATGCCTGCCACACCAGTACTTTATAGCCGTATAGAGTACTGACCCCTTCGGGGGCGTCCCACCACCATTTCAGGTTGAGGCTTGAGCTTGTTACCTGTGCCCGTTGCTCGGGTGATCCTTTGGAGAGAAGACGTGGTTCGTGCTTTCTCCATTCTGTTTTGAACAATATTAAACATGCTCATGGATATTTTACTATAGAGCCTGCGTGCTCATGAATAGCCCTGTGTGGCCCTTTTGTTTTAAACAATGTTTTCCGCTGCGTTATGTATTACTTATTATGTTTGTTTATGGATGTATATGTGTGAATGATATTCAAGACGCCTTGTATATTATGAATGTGTTGGACTGCGGTTGACTATTCATATTGTACGGCGGGTTGTTGACGTGTCCGGATAGGTCCGGGGCGTGACACTTAGCCTGAGTAATCTCGTGTTTCAGTCGGCCAAACTGGGACAGCCAGGAGCAAGTGAAGAAGTCAAATTCCCAACAAATGATAATATAATAGTTTAAAGTAAATCACATGTGAACAATTATTGGTCACACACTTAATTAATTAGATTGATTTTGAGTCCAAAAAGATATTCTAGAATATATAAGCAAATACAAAAATATGAGAGACTAACCTTTTAACTTAATGTGTAAATAACTAAATACATGAAAGAAAATCAGCATTTTAAATTACATTTGATTATATTTTGAAAGAATGAAAATCATAATAAATAAAATTGATGAATGGCATAAAATTTCGGATTTGAGTATTATTCACGTGTAAAGCCTTTTCACAGGTTTCTCCTTTGACAAGTACTACAAATGTTAAATATTAAATGAATAAACTCCTTCTACTTAATTTTATTTCTTTGATTATTAAATAAACTTATGTCATTATGCTTAAGATTTTAAATTTCTCTACTCATCAGAAATTTTAATTCATGTAAGTTTGTAAGAAGTAAAGTCCATGTGAGAGGAAATACTTATCATGTAGAGTAAAGTCTTCAAAACTTGAGTGTTTTACTTATTCTAATGAATATATTACGTTTGGAAATCTTGATCCAACGCTGCAATATATGATACTCCTTATACATTTAAGAGTTGTTTTTTGAAAGAAAAAAACTTAAAGTAAATTTATGGAGATCGAGCTTCGCAGCTATTATCGACCAGATTAGCCTGATGTCTTCCACATTCTCACAACAAAAATCACCCACAATTTCCTATTATTAACCAAATAAAAAGTATAAGGTACCAAAAAATAAAGTTTGAACGAAAGATAGAGCACTAGAGCGCAAGTGACCAAATCCCATTGTGAAACATGGGCCCTCGATCCTTGGCTCTGTCGGTCGCTCCAAGGTGGTGGTTCAGGAGGGTGACGGGCCGTCAATACTTCGTCTTCCTTGTGTATTTCGACATCTTTTCCCGTCTCTGACCTCTTCTTGTCTCTTGCATCGTCGTTCATCATGATTGGAACATATATGCCCTTGCAGATATCCCTTGCACACCCTAAGGAATCAGATATCCCAAATGATGACTTCAAAAACCCTTCAAGATCAATTCCATATGAACAAGAATTATTGGATAGGCTGAATGAGACCAAAATTGCTACTATTTGGAAGAGAAGGAACACTCGCAGCAAATCAAAAGTTGTGCACGCGCTGCACTGATTTTCTTTTGGTTCCTTTAGTTCTCTTGTATTGTTCTCTCTTTCCTTGCATTGTACTTGTATTCTCAATTTTCAATAAAAAAAATTCTTTTCAAAAGAAATAAATAACATATATATATATATATATATATATATATATATATATATATATATATATATATATATATATATATATATATATATATATATATATATAGGGTAAGGTTCAAGTAAGAAGAACCTTTTAGGTGAGAAATGAGAATGAATCTCAGCCATTGGATTTTACTAAGTTGCAGTAAAAGACACTTGATGATGCACTGAAATATGCAATCTAGCACGGTGGCATTTCTGTAAATACTTCTGAAAAATCCGTATTAGACGTGTCTAGTGCAACATGAAGCTATTTCGGTGCAACGCCGTCAAATATTAGTGCAACATGAAACAGTTTTAGTGCAACATGTGCAAAATTTAAATATCACTGCAACATCAAATCATTTTAGTGCAACTTCGCGAATCTAATGGTTGAGATTCATTCTCATTTCTCACATTAGATGCATTTCTCACCTGAACCAAAATCTATATATATATATATATATGCCCTTGTTTCCTCCTACCAAGATTTGCATCTCACCCGTTGTGTTGCCCTCCATCTCCCTACTACTCTCGCTGAAAAAGCTAAACAAAACTTAGATGCCGAGGACTTGGCGCGGCTTCAAACCCTAACCGGAGATCAAGCGCGGCTCCAAAACCCTAATGCACGAAGGCATTCTCTTCCATTTCTAGAGAGAGAACGAGAGCTCTCTAAGTTTAGGCTATTACATTTAATATTTTTTTTTGTTACTTATCAACAGTGGCGGAACCAGGGGTGGGCGAGCCGGTGCCGGCGCCACCCCTTCGTCGGAGCACCTAATTTCGTTTATCTTTTAAAATTCATTTTGTCAAACGGCGACGTTTTCTTGCATAAACAGAAAAAGAGAACAATAAAATGAAACGACATACTCCGTATAATAAACGACATCCATATAATAAAAGGACGTGGAGTACATACGGAGTAATTGATAACTGAATGAATTGAAAACGTCAATATATAATATACATTGACTCGTCGCCTCTTTGAGTCCGTGCTGAGTGCTCCTTATGGCCTGTTTGTTTGGGGGTTAATCTAGGTTATTAGAGGTTCAATTGTTAGTTAACCTCGTTTGTTCTTGTTTTTGCTACAAGAACCTAGGTTATGACTTAACCTCACATAACTTCCGAGAACCCGGAAACACCTCAAATTGAAGAACCTCTGAATCGGGGGTTTCAGAGGTTAAGTTCCCATTCAACATAAAATAAACTACAGTACCTTCATCCAAACAACATTTATGACATTAACCTAGGTTCACCTTATTTATTTCCAAACACCATTTTACGCATGAACCTGAGTTCACTTAGGTTAACCCAGTTTTTATTAAAACTTAGGTTTACTTTATTGTACTAGGTTTACTCAAGTTCGCTTTATCCAAACAGAGCATTAGGGCTTAGCCGCTTAGGTTAATACGGAGTAATTGGGTTGATGGTGTGCTGTATGTATATGCAAATTGAAATTAATTTATTTAATTAGCCTACGGAGTGGCATACCTTTGCTTTTATGCTTTATGATTTATGAATTAGTATTAATGATTCTGCTGTAAATCATATAATGTTGATTAATATATTTATCTATTACTCGTAATTATTAGTGATTAAACATAAAGTAAGGCTGTATACTCCTATATGCAATTTTCCAATGATTTTAACTATTGTTGTGGATATTATGTGTTCTGTTTTCTAATTTTCCGTATTAAGATGTTTTCATTTGAACTGTAATTTGCTGTCTGGTATGATAATCTGAGTTGGTCTGGTCTCAACTGGTTTGGTTTGGTGTGGTAATGTCTGGTCTCTTTGTGTTTTTATAACTATTCAAGTCTTATCTGGTCTGGTCTGATCTGTTCTGGTCTGATCTGGAACTGAAAAATAATCTAAGTAAAAACATCCTAATTATATTTGCTTTCAGATGAAAACATTGAACTTTGTATATAAGGGTTGCATTATCTCATTGATGGAGTATATGGCCCAGGAACCCCCGGCCCATAGACTCCTACTTCTCCTGCACAAGTCCATTGAGCCCAGGAAACAACTCAGGCCCAAATACAACGGCCCAAGCCTCAAAGAAGCCCAGAATACGCACTGGGGTGCCTTCGGCCTCCTTGGCCGAAGGCTCCAGAAACTCACGAAATAGCCCCCTCTGGCATACGAAGCTACTGGGAGAAAACGGCGAAAAACATGAGCCTTCGGCATTACCAAGCCCTCGGCATTTGGGAAGCCTTCGGCTGAACTTAGCCCTATGCCACTCGGGGCCTTCAGCTACACAAAGAACCCTCGGCTACACCAGGAGCCTTCGGCTACACCAGGAGCCTTCGGCTACACCAGGAGCCTTCGGCCAAACACACTCGATCAGCGAAGATTCCTTTTGGAGACAGCCAACCACCGCATTTAATGCCACGTCGCATCCGCCAACCGCATTCAATGCAGTGAACGTACCACTGCCGGTGCCACCCGGCTGATGTGACCCCTCGGCCGTCGGATTACTGACACGTGTACTCTCATCGCATTTATTGCTGCTATAAATAGCAGCCCTTATTCACCTTGTAAGGACACGCTGAGTTCATTTAATAAAATCGACTCTCTCTCCTCCTATTTTGCTCTGACTTCTCTCTAGTTATTCCCGCAATAACCCCTCGGATAAGATACCCCCCGGGTAGACTCTCCATCATTTGGTGCTCTCGTTGAGAGGTCTGAACTATCAAGTAAGAAACCCTCCCCCTCTACCAAATACGAAACACTCTCCAAAAATGGGAAGAACCACCCGTGCCCAATCCAAGACCCTCGAGGAAAACTACGTAGCCCCCGGCGAAACTAACGGGGTTGAGGCCTCCAACAGGCTCTTAGTACCCGAGGGTGGTGTCATCCTCGAACTAGAGCAAGCCACCGCTGACCTACGTCAGCAGCTGCAGAAGAACACCCCCGATGCCCGCATTGGCCTTGATAATCGAAGGAGGGATCGGAGTGAGAACCAAGTTCCTCCTCCGGCCTCGGCCATCGATCTTCAGGCTGCCTTTGCGGCCTTTGTTCAAAACATGGCTCTCAATTCCGGAGCCCTCGCCTCTCAGGCACCCCTCCAGCCCTACGCTGGAGGGAATGTTATTCAATTACCACCGCTCCCTCCTCTGTTCAACAATCCTCCCCCGGGGATTGGGAACGCCGAAGGGGTCATAGCACAGGATACCGCCTCCCAAGAGGCCCAATCCAGGGATAAACGTCCCTTGATGAAGGAGAAACCCCGGACCTCTGCACTTGAGAGGCTTGGGGGAGCTCCCATACGCCGAGGGGTCCAAGACCGCCTCGGCAGACAGGAATTCAGCAGGCCTCAGGAGAGTGGAGCCTCCGTCTCGGGAGCCGAGGGCATGCCTCCGCCCCGGAGCAAGGGCAAGGCCCTCCTCCATGCCGACGACGCCAGACACCAAATCACACAGGCGCAATCCTTCCGAGCCAACTCCCAAGGGGTTGCCCCGAAGGATCCCAAGGACGAAATCATTGAAGCCCTCCTCCGTCAACTTGAGGAGAATCGTCAGGCACCCCCGACGGCTTCCACAGCAAGGCCTGATCCCGAGTACGCCGATCTCCGGGCGCAAGTGGAGGAAATGAAGCGTAAGCTTGCCGAAGGCTCAGGCGAGCCCCTCGTTCAACTCCGCACTAGAACACCCTTCACCCCAAGGGTGTTGGCGGCCAAAATCCCCCACAAGTACCGGGGGCAACCTATCAAGCCGTATGAGGGGAAGACGGATCCCCAAGAGCACTATAGCCGTTATCAAAACAGCATGATGATGATGGGGGCGTCGGATGAATACTTATGCCGTTGGTTCCTTTCCACCTTGGAGGGTCCAGCGTATGAGTGGTTCAACCGGTTGCCCGAAGGCAGCATTGATTCTTGGCAAGAACTTGCCCACCGCTTCCTTACACAGTTTGCCGGGAGGCATCGCTCAAAGAAACACTTCTCCCACCTCCTGAACGTGAGGCAACAGAAGGAAGAAACCCTTCGGAGTTTCTTAGAACGCTGGAGGCAGGCCTCCCTCGAGGTCGAGGGCGCCGACGACAGGACCCTGATGGCCCTCTTCCACACAGTCCTCCGCAATGGTAACTTCTCCCGGAGCCTTATCACCGATCCCCCCCCGCGATTATACAAAGGCCCTTCAGCGGGGGGACCGATATGCTGAAGCGGAGGAAATCGAGAAGGACCGCCGCAACACGGATCCTTCCCAGAAGAATGAAGGCAGGAATCGGCCCGGGGGGCCTCCCCCTCCGGTAAACCGAGAGGCGCAGTACAACGATCGCTCCCGAGGTGGCCAAGCCAGACCCGGGGGCGGTTACAAGAACAATCCGAAGGCATGGGCGCAGCCCGTCCTCCTTGAGCACCCACGCACTCCCTTGACGCATCCCGTCAGCGTCATTCTCGACCATGCAGAAGAGCGAGGGCTCGTGGAGCGAGACTCCCGGACACCCCTCGAGATTTATGCCATCGGTCCTGATGAGCCCTATTGCCGCTTTCACCGTCACCATGGGCACAAAACCGACGACTGCCACCAGCTGAAGAACGCGATTGAGAGACTGATACAGGCGGGCCACTTATCTCAGTTTATCAGGGGCCCTCCTCCCCAGGGCCCCCCTCATCATCAAGGGCCTCCGCCGAAGGCAAACAAATGGGTGAACCCAAACACTATACCCTTGGGGAACCCACAGGGGAAGAAGCGAGAAATTGGGGGCCTCGATGACGAGGGAGAGGGCTCCCATCAACAATACAAGCGCCATATTCATATGATCAACGGCGGCAACACTGGTGGAGACTCCACCAGCCAGCGGAAGAAGTGGGCTCAGTCCCTTTACGTAGGGGAAGTCAATCACATGCCCCCAACTAAGAGGCCGAGGGCGGAACCCATCTTCTTCACGGATGCGGACCTCCCCTCGGGTTCTCTGCCGCATAGGGATGCCCTCGTCATCCGCACTGAGATCAATGACGCCATCATCCACCGGACTTACGTTGACACAGGGAGTTCTGTCAACGTCATGTATCTCAGCACTTTCCAAGAGTTGGGACTCGACAGGGGGTCCCTCCGACACATCAACACCCCCCTCTCCGGATTTACGGGGGACAGCATAGACGCCGAGGGCGTCATCACCCTCGTGGTTGAATTCGGCGACGGATCCCCTAGAGCCAAGCTCGAAGTGGAGTTCGTCGTCGTCAACCTCGACTGCGCACACAACATCATCCTCGGCCGGCCCGCCCTCGAGGATTTGGAGGCCGTCATCTCTATGAGGCATCTCTGCCTCAAGTTCCCCACACCCACCGGCGTCGGCTACTCGAGGGGGAATCAGAAACTCTCCAGGGCCTGCTACCTTCAACTTACCAAGAAGGTCAGTAAAACAGAGTTTCGTGTGGACACCATCACCACCAAGGCCTTGGAGGAGGAAGAAGGTAGGCCGAGGGCTGAGCCTGCCGAGGAGACCGAAGACTTGATACTCGATCCGGCCAAGCCGGAAAGAGTCCTGAAGATTGGAGCCAAGCTCCCCGAAGACTTGAAGGCTGGCATCACCAAAGCCCTCCGCGCCTACTCCATTGTTTTTGCATGGGGGCCGGAGGATATGCCAGGAATTGACCGAAGGGTCATCACCCACCGCCTAGCGGTGGACCCTTCGGCCAAACCAGTGCAACAGCGGAGAAGACCCCTCTCGGCCGAGAGAAGGGAGTTCGTGAAGAAGGAGGTAGCCATGCTCCTCTCCATCAAACATATCAAGGAGGTGAAATACCCCACTTGGTTAGCAAATGTAGTCCTTGCACAGAAGCCTCCTACCTTCCGCATGTGCGTGGACTACACTGATCTGAATAAGGCGTGCCCTATGGACCCCTTCCCTCTGCCAAACATTGATCAACTGGTGGATGAGACCGCGGGATGCGGGATCATGTCGTTCCTCGACGCGTTCCGCGGATATCATCAAATCTACATGCATGAGGAAGACGCCGGTAAAACCGCCTTCATGACACCCGAAGGCATCTTCTGCTATCTTGTGATGGCCTTCGGCCTGAAAAATTCAGGCGCCACCTACACCCGAATGGTGGCCAGAGTCTTTCAAGCTGTCCTCGGGCGTACCATGGAGGCCTACGTTGACGACATGATCGTCAAAAGCAAGAAGGCAAGCACTCACGCCGACGACCTCCGGGAAATCTTCGCCATCATGCAAAAATTCAACCTCCGGTTGAATCCAAAGAAATGCACCTTCGGCGTGCAAGGGGGAAAGTTCTTAGGCTACATGGTCAGCCGAAGGGGTATTGAAGCCAACCCCGAGAAGATTCAGGCCATCATCAACATGGAACCCCCACGCAACGTCAAGGAGGTTCAACGGTTGACGGGTCGCCTGGCAGCCCTCAACCGTTTCCTCTCTAAATCAGCCGAGAGGGCCCTCCCCTTCTTCCAAGTCATGAGGAAAACCGCTGGCTTCCAATGGACATCTGAGTGTCAAGAGGCCTTCGACGAACTTAAGAAGTACCTCTCTTCTCCCCCGGTGCTCTCCAAACCGAAGGTGGGGGAGACCTTATACTTGTATCTCGGTGTTAGCCCTGCGGCAATCAGCTCAGTACTAATCCGAGAGGAAGACGGCATCCAACATGCCATCTTCTACGTCAGCAAAACCCTCCGGGAGGCCGAACTCAGGTATTCTCCCGTCGAGAAGACGGTGCTAGCCATCGTTTGGACCGTCAAGAAGCTTGGCCATTACTTTCAAGCTCATCCGGTCCAAGTGCTCACTCATCAACCCCTCGGCGCCCTCATGAGGAGTCCCACTAGCTCCTCTCGGATGGTGAAATGGGCCATCTTCCTCAGCCAATACAACATAGATATCCGTCCGAGGCCTGCCATCAAGGGCCAAGCCCTGGCAGACTTCGTAACGGAATGCACCGCGAGATCAGCGGTGGATGAGGAGCCTTCGGCACCCCTTGATGAATGGTGGACCCTCTATACCGATGGCTCCTCGGCCACCAAAGCATGCGGAGGGGGAGTAGTCCTCATTACACCCGAGGGCTTCCGCGCCTATTATGCCATCCGCTTCTCCTTCAAGGTCTCCAACAACGAGGCCGAGTACGAAGCCCTCCTATGTGGCCTTCGGCTGGCAGCAAATCTGAAGGCCAAGATGATCCACGTCAAGTGTGACTCCAAACTTGTTGTGGGTCAAATTTCCGGGGAGTACGAAGCCAAGGAAGGAAGGATGAAGCAATACAAGGAAGCGGCTAAGGAGTTGCTCAAGGTGTTTGAGGCACATTCTCTCACTCAAATACCGAGGGCTCAAAACTCCGAGGCCGACATTCTATCCAAGCTTTCGGATGAATCCCCAGAGCACCTCTCCAAAATTGCAAGAATTGAGGAACTCAGCCTCTCAAGCATCCACGCGAGCCCCGTCATGAACATTAACCTGAGGCCGGAGGATTGGATCTCCGACATCATCACCTTCATCACCACAGGGCAACTACCCCAGGACGAAGCCCGCGCCAAGTTAGCTAAGCTGAGGGCTCCCAGCTACACCATCGAAAACGGGAGGCTTTACAAGAGATCTTACAACGGCACCCTCCTTCGGTGCCTTCACCAAGATGAGGCCGAAGTCGCCATGGAGGAAGTGCACAGTGGCACTTGCTCAGCTCACCAGGGACCCTTCTCCATGTCTCGAAGGCTCATTGTTCAGGGCTACTTCTGGCCCACGATGGCTAGAGATTGTGCTGATCTAGCCCGAAGGTGCACCGCTTGCCAACACTTTCAGAAGGCCCCCGGCAGACCAGCGGTTAACTATGCCCCCATCAGCACCGCTATACCCTTCTCCAGGTGGGGGATTGACTTAGTAGGCCCTCTGCCGAGGGGTACCTCCAACAACAGGTACATCATTGTGGCCATCGACTACTTCACCAAATGGGTAGAGGCCGAGCCCCTCGCCAGCATTACCGAGGCCCGGTGCCGCCACTTTGTCCTCAAAAATATTCTCACAAGGTTTGGCGTCCCCCAACAAATCATCTCCGACAACGGGACTCAGTTCGAGGCAGCCCCCTTCTGTGCCCTCCTTGAAGCTTGGGGCATCAAGCACACATTCTCTTCCGTTGCCTACCCTCAGGGCAACGGGCAAGTGGAGAACGCCAACCGAACCCTACTTGAAGGATTGAAGAAAAAGCTGGAAGCCGAAGGGGGAGGCTGGGTAGAAGAGCTTCACAACATCTTATGGGCCTACCGTACCACCCCTCGGCGTGCAACAGGCGAAACACCCTTCTCCCTATGCTATGGCTTTGAGGCTAAGGCTCCAACAGAAGTGACCCTTCCTACCCGAAGGGTGGAACAGTATGAGCCCGAGGTCAACGACACCAACATGGCCCTCGACCTTCATCTCATCTCAGAACGCCGAGAGCAAGCTTTTCTCAGGGCCGAAAACTATAGGAGACAAATCAAAGGATACGTCGACGCCAAGGTCCGCTCCCGGGAATTCCAGGTGGGAGACTACGTCCTCCGACGAAGGGAGGCCAGTCTACCCACCGAAGGAGGAAAGATGGCGCCCAAGTTTGAAGGCCCCTACATCGTCTCAGCCATCATCAAACCAGGGACATACAAGCTTAAACGCCCCAATGGTACGGAGGTCCCTAGACATTGGAATGTGCACCACCTTGTCAAATTCTATCAATAAGACATGAGCGGCCAAGCCCTCATCCTCAGCAAATGTAAATATCAATGGCCCAAGGCCCCATCTGTTTTTGAAGAATAATCAAAAGGCCAAGCCTTCATCACCTACATATTGCACAGGCGGCCCAAGGCCCCCCCCTTCTCACCTACAAATGAGTGGCCAAGCCCTCATCGCCTCACCAAAATAGGCCCAAGGCCTCTCCCTCTGATGAAGGAGGAACAACAATCTAGGTACCAAGTACCAAGTGCGCGGGTCACCCCCATCACTTTTTGAAAACACTAAGTGTTTTCTCAGTAAGCCGTACCCCACGAGGACGCAATCATGCATACATTATGCATATTATACATGCTCTCAAAAAAAAAAAAAAAAAAAAAAAAAAAAACCGGGGGTGCAACACCCCTCGGCTCCGGCTGGTACCAAGTGCCCCCGGCTATTTGTGTTCCACACACAAATAAAACCCTTCCCAGGAACGCTTTCCGCGCCGTCCCCCAAGGGGAGGCAGGCAACGGACCATGTCCCGGGCCCAGGATTCGACTTCCACAAACGAAACGCTCCCCGCGCTATCCCCCAAGGGGAAGCAGGCAACAGACCATGTCTCGGGCTGAGGGGACGACTTTCAAAACCGAGGCGCTTTCCGTGCTATCTCCCAAGGGGAAGCAGGCAACAGACTATGTCTCGGGCCGAGGAAACGACCCTCAAACCCTTCGGGATATCGGAAGGTCATTCCCGAAGGGGGAGCCAACGGTTTGTTCCGTTGCCTCCCGTATAGGCCAAGCCTTTCCTAGAAACCAAGTTTCTAGATGCCTCTCCTACACCATCGAAAAAAAAAAAAAAAAAAAAAAAAAAAAAAAAAAAAGATGTGTAGGGGGGAAGGAACTCCCCGGATACTATTCTCCCCGGAAGCTCAACACTTCGGATATGCATTCCCGAAGGATCCTACAAAGACGAAACGAAATCCCTCAACAACAAGTCATCTGGCTACATAGCCGAAGGCTTCACTACATGAAGCCTTGGGATACAAGAGTTCCACCGGAGGCCTAAGAAAAACAAAACTTCACCTAGATCAGAACTCGGTTGGATCAAAGTCAACTATGTGACACGCCGAAGGCTACACACAGTTCTAAGGCAAGCTAAATCTACACCTACACAAACCGGAAAGTTCACGCCAAGGGAAGAAGGATCACCAAGCTCATTCAAACAATCTCAACAAATCTCAGAATTTCACTTAAGTCCATAATCTTGGACCCCTCGGCAACGGTACACACCGGGGGCCCAAGCAACTCTCACGCCCGAAGGTCCACGATGGGGGAGCCCTTCGGGGGCTAACCGGGATACTATCTTCACCAACCTTCGTACAGCCGATGGCCCCCTAATCTACTTGGCAATAACCTAATGCTACACTACGGTCGGAGGCTCGCCACTACCGAAGGCCTAGTCATCGAGGACATGATCTAAGTTCTTACTCAGGAAATCTTCTAAGTCCACAGCTTCAAGCCCCCCGATGGTCCTACGCTACGGCCGAGGGCTCATGATTGGGTTCACACTCAGAAAGATTTCTAAGTCCACAACAACAACCCCCGGCTATTCTACTCTACATCCGAAGGGTTCTGATCAAGTTGTACTTAGAAAATTCTCTAAGTCCACAAACTTGTGGCCTTCGGGAAGCCAGACTAAAGAAGGAACAAATGCATTCATCCAAGTGAAGGAAAGCATTCACACACAAACATAAAAGAGACAAAGGCATTCATCCATACAAAAGCCCGAAGGCAATCATTCATTCACCCAAAAAAAATGTTTGAGGTACAAAAATATATTTCATTACAAGACATGGTTGAAACCGAGGCCTACTGCTATTACAGAAGTTATACTTAGGAGAGTTCAGACTTGGGCTTCTTCAGTGGCATCCCCCTTGGCCTTTGAGGCAGCATCATCCCCAGCGTCTTCATCGTCATCCGAGGCCATCCCATCAAGCTCTGAATCCTCCAACAGCTATCTTTCCTCGCCCTCGGGGAGGGGAACCCGGATATCTGGAACTAGCGGAGGAAGGCCGTGGGACTCAGGCTTGAAATCTTTCGGGTCAAGGCCGAGGTGCCGGGCAAGCCTCCGGTACAGCATCGCTTGGGTAAAGTACTGACCCCCCTCATAGAACGACTTACCCTTGCGGGCTAGCCACATAGCCCCGGGGCCAGTTACCCATTCTTCGACGACCTCCGGCACCACTGAGGCCACCCACTCCTTGTGGCCCTCGGTTTTCCAGCCCCCGGCCTTGAAGGCGTCAACAGCATCCCTCGCCGCTTCGGCTGCTGCATCCCTCTTGGCAACCTCGGCGGCCTCGGCAGCGGCCTTGGCAGCGGTGGCGGCAGCCTTCTCAGCTTCTGCTTTCCCCTCGGCCCGGGCTTCCTCCTTAGCCGCCACCAGCTTCTTCTCGGCCACCCGGAGGGCCTCTTCCAAGCATGCCAACTGCCGTATGGCCTCGGTATTGTTTGCAACGAGCTTCCTCGTCACCTCGTCGGATTTGGCCTTCTCGAGGCGGTGCTGTTCTGCCCTGCGAACGAGTTCCCCGAAAGCCAGACTAGCCTGCAAACGTAAGGTGGCGCTCAATATAAAACTATTCAAAGGAAAGAAGAGAAAAGAAGGGTTCAAAAGATCCGAGCTCTTACAGTGGCCGAAGCTTGAAGAGCCTTGAGCTCGAGGGCTTCATCCCCGAATCGGCTAAGGGTGGACCGATCCACCGAAGGGGTCGCACCCCTCAAGAACTCCCTCGGGTCGAGGGTGCCATGCATAATGGTTGTCCCCTTCTTTATGGGGAAGTGTACGGTTTCAAGGGGCCAGGCACCCTCGACGAGGTCCTCCAAGGGAGCGGAGGCCGACGGCTGGTCGGTTGGGGGATCGTCAATGATCACCAGGGGGGTATCCTTTGGCTCAGCGTCCCCCTTCGATTTCTTCCTTTCCGGAGGCTTGACGCCCTTCCCGGCGTTTTTCCGCTTGAGCTCCCCCTCCTTGGAGCCTCCGGCATCAGTACCGGCACCAGCGATTGCAGCCCCCTTTGGGGGGCCTTGACCCTCAGGGGTCTCCTGCTTCTTCAAAAGGGCGTCCACCTGCGGTTGCGCCGGAGGCCTCTCCTCCTTCTTCTTCTTATCCTTGGCCAGTTGCCGGGACAGCTTGGAGAAAGCTTTCGGATCCATAAAATCGCCTGCAAAAAAAAAAAAAAACAAGAAGAAGGAGATAGAATCAAAAGCAAATCAAAGACTTACGTCTCTAAGTACTAAACAACAAGGGCCCTCGGCAACCACCTCTGATACCCGGAGAGCCCCGGTCAAGGAGAGGATATCTCTCGTCTTTCTCCCCTGGCAGGCGATACCGCCGGAATTCTAGCTTAAACAGCTCTTCCGGGAGCGTGGCGGCCTTGATTGTTATCAGCTTCTCTGAACCCGGGAGCTTCGCCTTCAGCTTTCTTCCATCACTCTCAAGGGCGGCGTTGCCTACCTTGGGGTGCCTCCGGAAGTGATTGCGGAGAGGCCTCGGGAAGTCAGCTCCCAGCATCCTGAGGTAGCAGAATCGGTCCTTCCATCCCTTATGGGACGAGGGTACCTCTGAAAACAGCCTCCATGTCGGCAGCTGTTGAAGATTGGCAAACCCCTCGCTGTTTGCGGCCCCCCCTCGGCAAAGGTTGAAGGACAGGAAGAACTGATCAAGAGAAGGTTCCACCCCCCGGGAATTACACAGCGAGAGGAACCCCGCCAAGTATGAATGGCTGTTAGGGGTTAACTGACAGGGAGCGAGGCCTACAAACCGAAGGTATTGCACGACGAAGGGGTGCAAGGGGAAGCGGAGGCCCAACTCCACCGAGAGGATATGCACAGCAAAGCAGCCTTCGGGAGGAGATAACAACACGTCGTCGGGACCTGGGACTACCACCTGTGCCGACGGGCCCACCAAGAGCTGAGTCTTCAGATACTCCGCCTCCACAGCCTTCGTCTTCAAATCCAGCGCGGCTGTGTTGAGGTAGGAATGTCCTTCGGGAATTCCCACCGGCTGTCCCGCATCCACCACAGCCTGTTTCTTCTTCGGGGCAGCGTTCTGTTTCTTGCTCTTCTTCCCGGAAGCTACCCGGAGGGGGATAGCGTCAATAGGCCGGGAGCTACTCGCTTCACCGGCGCCTCGCGAAGGCAGGACAGCAACCGTGACTCGTCGCCTCTCTTTCTCCTCTTCTTCCTCCGCCACCTGAAGCGCGAGGGCCATCTCCTCGTCCTCCGCTACTTGCTCAAAGTCTTCGGCTTCGGCCTCAGCATGAAGTTTGCTTTGTACCTCTCTCGCCACCTCAGAATCATTGTTGGACGAAGCCTCACTCGATGACTCCATGCCCGAGTAGCTCTCAGATTGGGCGGGGGCTTCCTCCGGGATGTTTTGGGAGTCGCTTGCCGAGGACATCTTTCCGCGGAATAAGGGGGAAGATTGGAAAAGAATACTAACTGGGGGGAACTAAAACGCTAAATCTAAGGCCGAAGTAGCTAAGTATGCCGAAGAAACGAAGAACTGAGGAAGAACTGACCTTAAAAATAGGATTTGATCGAAGCAAGGACTTTCTCTCTCTAGAAATTTTGGCAGAGCTTCGCTTCAATTCTAAAACGCGCAGCGGAAATGAGCTCAGACTTGGAGTATATATAGGCTTTCAGCCTTGAGAACTGGGCCTGGATTTGAAAAGGCCATCATTACGGGCCGCCGGTTCAGCCAATGGATGGAAGCCGCCCCCATCTGCCAACGACAAAGCGCCACGTGGAACCCTCTTCCAACGGCTATATTACAACGACTATATTTCGTCAATACTGAGGGGTGCCCTCGAATGATAGCCTCCGGCTATCACTCACCTCAGCCTTCTGCCAACAAAATTCACCAAGCTTACGGCCCATCAATATTACCACCCCTCGGTAGCTTACCAACACATCATAACTCCTTCACCCCGAACTTGCCTTCGGCCTAAAGGAGTGGGGGACTGGGATACACCCCTCGGGAATCTTACAGAACAAAAGTTTCTTCATACAAAAATTCACAAGTAATACATACAGCCCCCGGGCAAAGGAGGAACTCCTCGGGCACGTAACCCGGTGCACCCTTCGGCAATGGCGAAATAAAATATCAAAAGTTTCCCTCAGAAAACCCTCGACATGTGAGGGACTGAGGAGAGGCTCCGGCATTCACACAAGTATTATGCTTCCTTCAGAAAACCCTCGACATGTGAGGGACTGAGGGAAGCCTTCGGCTAACAGCGGAAGGCAAACTCTCAAGCGGGGGCGCCCAACAAAGTGATGAAGCCTCCAGAGGAATCAGCACAACTACTCCTTTTCCTTCAAGTACCTTTCGGCAAAAGGAGTGAGGGACTCCTGATGGAGTATATGGCCCAGGAACCCCCGGCCCATAGACTCCTACTTCTCCTGCACAAGTCCATTGAGCCCAGGAAACAACTCAGGCCCAAATACAACGGCCCAAGCCTCAAAGAAGCCCAGAATACGCACTGGGGTGCCTTCGGCCTCCTTGGCCGAAGGCTCCAGAAACTCACGAAATAGCCCCCTCTGGCATACGAAGCTACTGGGAGAAAACGGCGAAAAACATGAGCCTTCGGCATTACCAAGCCCTCGGCATTTGGGAAGCCTTCGGCTGAACTTAGCCCTATGCCACTCGGGGCCTTCAGCTACACAAAGAACCCTCGGCTACACCAGGAGCCTTCGGCTACACCAGGAGCCTTCGGCTACACCAGGAGCCTTCGGCCAAACACACTCGATCAGCGAAGATTCCTTTTGGAGACAGCCAACCACCGCATTTAATGCCACGTCGCATCCGCCAACCGCATTCAATGCAGTGAACGTACCACTGCCGGTGCCACCCGGCTGATGTGACCCCTCGGCCGTCGGATTACTGACACGTGTACTCTCATCGCATTTATTGCTGCTATAAATAGCAGCCCTTATTCACCTTGTAAGGACACGCTGAGTTCATTTAATAAAATCGACTCTCTCTCCTCCTATTTTGCTCTGACTTCTCTCTAGTTATTCCCGCAATAACCCCTCGGATAAGATACCCCCCGGGTAGACTCTCCATCACTCATTATATAATGCCGATACACTTAATATTATTGCACTATTACATTTTCTATATTATTATTAAAATTACTCCCTCCGTCCCTAAATGTTGTTCCGATTGCGGATTACGAAGGTTGACCGACGATAAAGTTAAATGATCCATGTGAAAACTCGGATTATTTTTAGTAAATAAAATTTACATATTCAGAAACTACATTAAACCCGCTACAAAGCCTGCAAAAAATAATTCAACTTTTATAAAATTTTGATATAAAAGTAAGATTTTAAGAGTGATTTAAGTTGACCCTCGATCAGCGAAATGGAACTTCTTTAGGGACAGAGGGCGTATTTTGGAAGTATCCTACCGTGCATCCCTGAAGTGACTTCCACTAAAAGGATACAACTATACAAGCGATAAGACCATTTGTAGTGGTCAAGAGTCTAAATTGTTAAATTTGGACTCCGTTCATATGAAAACAGTGTTTAGACTCCGTCAATACTATATTTTTGAAAGAATGGCACGGCTATTACTCCTCACCTTTTAGAAGGCCAAAATATGACTAGATTTCTATTTGACCAAAAAGTGACCGAACTAAAACGTTCTTTTTTCTTGCGCTATAATTGACGCAAACTTGGAGCTCTCTGCGGACATCTGCGGACAGAGCAATACATGGACGCGCAAACATGGAACTTCTCTGCGGACAGAGCAACTAGACCGGCCGCTTCTTCCTCGACATCTCCCTGCGCGGACAGAGCAGACGGATCGCCGTCTCCGCCGCCATGGCCTTCGTCATCCTCGCCCGGCGGCTGTAGCAGATGGATCTTCGCTTCCTTGGCCGTCGTCATCGTCCTTCATACAATGAGTAGACAGATCGTTGCCGCCACCGCCGTTCTCCCCCTAAACGTTCAGATCTGTGATAGATAGGGTTCAGATCTGGCGGCGAGGAGCATCGCCGGCGGGCCAGATCCATATTGAATTGGCTAGGCTTGGGGTTGGTTGTGGGTGTTGCGATGGTCTGGGACGAGATTTGAGGGAGGGGAGGTAGGGAGCGACTGGGGAGGTGGCCGGTTAGCAACTGGGGAGGGGGATTAGCGACTGGGGAGGGGGGGTTTGGGGGCTGTGGAGGGTAGGCTACGAGCTATCGACGAAGTGGTAAGTCAGGTGGGCGGATGGTGGTCACCGGAATGTTGTGGTGGTGATTGGAGGTTGTGTGACGGCGGCATTAGGTGGCATGTATGTGTTGGTCATTTGGTTGGTGTTTTTTGGGGTTGGGGAGGCTGACTGTGGTGATGTGGCAGCGGTTTCTCATGGTGGTAGTGTGACAGTGGAGGCTGTACCACATTTTCACCGGAAAAAGTTGCCGGAAAGTGACATGATAGTTACCAGTGACATTCGAAAGTTACATAATAACCGGCAGTGACATTCGAAAGTGACATAAAAAACCGACAGTGACATTCAAAAGTGACATAAAAATCTGGTAATGACATATGACAGTGACATATAATTTGATAGTGACATGTTTTCCGGCGGCAGTGACACGGGCGGTGGCTACAGTGGCACGGGCGGTGGCGTCACTGTGCTGGTGTCACTATGACAGTGTCACTGTGGCGGTGACGATGGTGGTGTAATTGGCGTGAAAAAATTTGACGGTGACGATGGCGGTGTAATTGGCGGGAAAAAATTTGACGGTGACGACTCTTAGTTACAAAAAAACAAACACAGTGACATATAATATTTGCAGTGACATCATGTTTTCTAATTACACATATATGACCTTCTTGATCACTTTTTTGTCCCTTTTTAAAAGTAGTCACTTTTTAGGTAATTGGTTCAAAATTAGTAATATTCATGTAAAAACCCCTATATTTTTCTGCATCCGTGCGCCGTCAATAAAATACACTCAGCATATATTTTTTACATATCAATTTAGTAAAACATTAATTAAATTATTATAAGTAATGTTTTACTTTTAATATTTTCCCTAAATAATTATGAAATAAAAAATACACATTTCGATTTAAAAATAAATAAATTTCATTAATTTTTTAACGTTTTTCGTTTAAAAAAATAAACTTAGTTCAAGTAAACTGCGATTATGAAATATTCAGTTATTTGAGAATGCTTCATGAATTAAAAAATTGTGATTCATGTTTTTTTGGACTCAGAAAAACTTCAGCGTATTTAAAACTAAAGATTTTTTATTTTATTTTATATATTACATATTGGTGTCATATGAAAGATCACGAAAATTCTTGAATTTTGATATGTTTTTTGAAAAATCTGGAATACAATTAAAAAAGTTATAAGAGTTTTAAAAAATTTGAGGTTTAATGACACAGGGATGACATCATCATTTGAGAGTCAATCCACCCTCTATTAATAAGACTCTGAACCCTCTTACCCACTTTTAAGACCTCTCTCAATTCTCCACTACACACATTTAGGAGTCCAAAAGTTCCATTTTTAACTTTTTGGACTCCTAAAACCTCTCCACTCCAAATGGTCTAATAATGCCTAATAACTAGCGGTGGGTGCAGTCCACACGTTTCGTTAAATTAGTAAATCAAGTTTCTAGCGGTCTGGTATGATCCGGTTCTAAGGATGGAAGGATTCGGTACCCTGTCGTTTTGGACCGGTAGAACACGGTGCGGTAGAATGCCAAAACATGCTAAAAAATATGAACAAATCTTGCAATTAGTAGATAACATCACACCAATCAATTCATATGAAATGTTGATATGAATACAAGAAATTGCATACGAAATACTAAAATTCACAAATACACAATTAAGAAAGGATATAGCAATTCAAAATGATGATACAGGAGATAAAACTCATCTTTAATTTATTAATAAGTTCATGTGAAAATATAAAAAGAATATCATCAATTATGGAATGTAATAGAAAAAATCAACGTTTAAAAAAAACTCACACATTTAGCTATTGTAGGGACGCATGAATACATAATTGGCTAACTTGAGCTATAAAATTATTGGTCTATAAAAGATATTTATTCATTTATTGGTATGGAAAAAATATAAAAACTTCAAATCCATTATTTTTTAATGGTACGGTTCAGTATTTTTCGGTTATCAAAATATAGGACCGGTTCCGTAGCCGTTTCAAACGATACAGTTTCGGATCAGGATAAAAACCTATAGAACCATTTAAATACCGATATTCGATTCAGTACCATGCATTACAAGCCGGACAGCCGGTTTGGACCGATTCGGTTGGGGGTCTAGTAGAACCGTTCTATGTCCACCCTTGCTAGTAATATCATCAATATCCTGAATGCCCAGGGAAACTTTTTCGAGGTCCCCGCAGCCGCCCTCGCCTCAGGATCGTCCTCCACCGGAGGAATAATGTCTACCAGGAGATTGCACTGCATATCGTAACGACGCATTTTGTCAATCAATTTGTCGGCGACAGCATTCATGAAATCATCGTCAATCTGCCATTTACGCAAATCCCGTGAATTGCGGATGAATCGGCGCTGGGACTCTTGTGACTCCGATAGTAAATCGGCCGGCAAAGCGATGTTCGAGATCTGATCTTTCCAGGAGAAACGGGCATGAATATGGGAGCCGGGGACAAAGCATTTCATGGTGCCGTCGTCCGGCCTGACTACAAACCACGGTTTATTGAAATCCTCGCCCTCCATATTGTGCATTTCTTTTTTCTTCTGATAATAATAAGTATACTTTGGATTTAAGCGTTGGTAGAACTGTAGAAGCCGATCGGTATAGTATATAAATACAGGTCACGGCAGGAATGGACTATTTTTTCGGATCCAAAGCCCAGAGTCTTGGCCTGCTTGTGATCTGCACAAAATAGTTCCGATCCCTACTATTCCGTCAACTCAATCCATTCCACCGTCAAATTCTAGGTTGGATATACCACGACTATCTCATCAATTGCACAACTTTTGGTGGATAATTATTGTTTTCCGCTCCATAAGGTTCTTTAGTTCTTATCCAGTTAATACAAATATACAATCGCCAGAGATTCATTGAAAATGATTAAGAGGTAGAGTGAGGGCCCGTTTGATAATTTACACATTAAAACTTTACATGTAAAATGTTTGCAAGTAAAGTGTAAGACTGTAATTAGTTTGCATGTAAACTAAAATACACCGAGCCCGTTTGGAGACCTATTTTTTCGGCTTATCAGGCTTATCAGCCAGCTTTTTCACCAAACACGTAACTTTTACTTTTGTGTGCTGAATTGTGTAATAAGCAGAAAAAGTAAGGTTGGAGTTACTTTTCTGGCTGTATTGGCTGAAGTTACTGTAGAGGACTATTTTAGCTATTTTTACATGTAATTTTTTCTATAATTTATTAATAAAATATATTTTTAAAATATTTTTTTCTTGAATCAGAAGAATCAGCCAAAACAGCCACTTCAGCCAGAATTTCATAAATTTCAGCAGAATCAGCCAAAACAGCCGATTTTCGTGCTACCAAACGGGCTCACCGTTTGAGTATATATGGATATAATACTGTACTTCGTTCACCACTCGTGCGTGTGAAACTGGTACTTTGTTAAACATTATTTCAATATCGGCTCTCATCTTCAAAATTTCGCATGAATCAAAACATGTTAGCACGTAGTATACATTCTAATCAATACTCTATCTAATAGAGGTCGGTAAATAATATGGAGTACAGTATATGGACCATATGGTTTCTAGAATCTGTATATCTAGTATACCTTTATAAAATTGTTAAACTAATTTTTACATGTATATATAAAAATTGCTAATCCTGGAACATGCAGCCATGGTTTGATAATGATGGTGAAATTCGGCGATGATAGTTTGATGATGGAGAATATGCCGATGCTGGTAGATGAAATATAAACCGATATATTCATTCTCTAAATTAACGGATGTAAAACAATTTACAACCCTCCCCCCACGTAAAGTATTTTACATGGTACAGTGTAAAGTGTTTTAAAAAGGTGTCCTACAGTTTACATTAAATATCAGAAACAAACGGTGTAAAATGTTTACTTCCCTGTACTTTACATGCAAAGTGTTTACTTTACATCATATCAAACGGGCCCTGAGTGTAAAGTTGACATAAAACTGAATTAATTAACACCATTATAAATTGAGAAAATTCATGAAATTTGAATAAAAATATTTTGAAAATATAAAACAAAATTGTTATATATTTCTTTTCCAAATAAGATTAATTGTTGTCAAACTTAGAAAATATTGTCATGCTTAAAATATAACATAATAGTCATATTTAGGAATTTATAGACATTTTTAAGGATGTTTTTACTTGATTAATTTAATCTCAAACAGATCAGACCAAATATGATTACACTACGGTAGATTAGACCAAAACATACATCTACCAAACTATACTAGAAAATCACAATTTAATTAAAGCATACTACTTCGTGCATTAAACTCAAATTTGTAAGACTACGTATAATATTTTAGACACCGTGTTACTTCGTATTTTATTGTCTAGTTACATAAATAGAATCCTACTTGTATAAAATCAAAATATATATATATATATATTATTCTAAAAATCAGATAATCCAAAAAGTTTAAAAAATTTAACGCATTCAATTAAAAAAATAAAGGGTGGACTATATAGAGCCCGTTTGGTAACCCTGTTTTTCGGCTTATCAGACTTATTAGTCAACATTTTCACCAAAAATGTAACTTTTGATTTCCTCACGCGTTGGGTTGTGTAAAAATAAGAAAAAGTAAGGTTGAAATTAATTTTTTGGCTATATTGATTGAAGTTACTCTAGATGATCATTTTAGCCGTTTATTGTATTTTTTATTTATGTTATTATTAGAAAATATTTTTAATATAATTTTTTCACAATTAAGCAGAATCAGTCTATCCAGACACTTCAGTCAAAACTTCATAAATTTCAGCAGAATCAGTCGATTCAGCCAATTTCAGTGTTACTAAACAGGCTCATATATTAGCAATAAAAGTTTAAACTTTAACAGATTTCAAAAATACAAATATGAAAAAGTTTTGTCATATTTCACTATCTAAGCAAATATATTCTCTAAATCCTACGCTACGTAAGGTCTCTCTAGGGCTCGGTAGCTTCTCGCCGCCGCCTTAGTGTAGGTTGAGTTTTTCCCTACTCGCTTTTCATTATTGGCTTCGGTCTTCTTCGAATCAAAGGTGGGGCGAGAAGGTGGTTTGGGTTTGTGTCTATCGGCAGGCATCGAGGAGTGCAGGGGAAGGTTTTTGGTTTGACTGCTGCGGTTTCAACATTTGGGACGAGGAAAGTCGGTGGAGTGTTGTTGCGGCTTTTGGTTGGACTGCTGCGGCTTTTGGTTGGACTGCTGCGGCTTCGACTTATGAGAAGAAGTCCTCTCGAAGGGGCATCTAGGCGGACGGATTTTATAACTATGAGGATGTGGTAGAGCAGTATAGACGTTTGGCTCTGGAGAAAGAAAATAGTAGGCTGAATTTTGATGGTGAGGAGGAAGAGGTTACAATTCCAAACGCGAAGGCGGCGGAGTTTTCGGTGGTGGGAGTCATTCATACCGACCGGAAAGTCAGATTTCAGGCGGTACAGGATCTGTTTATACCACTCTGGGGACCAGGAAGAGGAATGACGGTTCAAGAAATTGATGAAAAGAGGTATCTATTTACTTTTAATCATAAAATTGATATGAATCGTGTTATAGAAGATGGTCCTTGGCTGTTTGAGCGAAATCTGTTATTGTTAAAGGCCGTTGGCCCTAATGATATACCACATAAAATGGACTTGTTGAAGCAGAGTTCTGGGTGGAAGTGCACAATGTGCCGTATAAGTAGGAGGGTGGGTAACTATATTGGGGAATTTATCAGTTTTGGTGGGAGCCACTTTAAAAGGAAAAATGAAGTTCTTACTTGAGGGTTACTTGAGGGTTAGGGTAAAGATAGATGTGAGGAGGCCCCTAAAAAAAGGCTCTACTTTGACAAAGGGAGGGGAATATTAGAAGCTTGCTTTAACCTTCACGTGTTTCCTTTTTCTACGTATCCGATGGTTTCATTTAAATTGTAGGGAAATAAATTAAATACAAGTATCCATTAGGAAGACCTTAATCTATGAGTTTCATCAGAAGGAACTAAAAGAAGATGTTGTATATGTAATGGAACAAGGTTATTGGTGAATGAATTGGGTGTCAATGTTATAGGAGCAACAATCATTACAGGTACCTTCACATCAAGGATATCCATTCAAACTTTGTAGGCTGCAATTTCGAGACTCTCTTTGTTTTGGTATGCCAAGCAAGGACAACCTCTCTCTTTAAAAGCTAAGGACAGTCTCTCTGGTTGGTTTGTTCTTGCTAACACATATGGTCAACTATATGACACTTTCTGGAGTAAAATTGACAAAGGGATTGAATATACTTACTCTTGATGAGGATGATCAAGCATGTACCTACCACAGGTCCACAACCATAAATGTCTTGTATAGCAAGATTTTTGAAAATGTGTAAACCCTTCCATTGCATGTCATGATCACCTTATATTAGACTACCAGAACTATATAGTTCATTAAAGTTTTATTTGAAAATTTCAAAATTAAATCACCAACTTTCATTTACTTATTATATTCTGACACTCTTAACAGTCCTTTATAAGCTACATTTCACTGATCCTTCTTTAAAAGGTAAAATTCATGCTACATCTATAATATCAACCAGCTTCTTCACCAAATTATATATACGTAACTTTTGATTTAGCGCTACGAGTTGTGTAATCATCAACATAAGTAAGGTTGGAGTCATTATTCTAGTTGGATTGGGTGAAGTTATTGTACATGATCATTATAGCTATTTTCCAATAATTTTTTATTTACTATATTAATAAATTTTATTTTAATTTTTTTCATTAATCAACATAATCATTCAATCCAGTTACTTCAACCAGAATTTCAGCAGAATCAACGACAGCCTTCTGTGTTACTAAACAGACTCTACATACATAGCAATCACATCTCGACACTAAAAGTCGGGTCTAAGAGCTAAATACTACCCTCGTTCTTAAATAAGTGCAACATGCTAATTTTTACACTATTCACATGTTCTACTTTGACTACATTTTATTAATTGATGTATTAATATATTTTTCTGAAAAAAACATTATTAAATTTGTCTCATTCTAAATTTTCAAAATCTGATTTTTTTAAATTTTTTACTAATAAAGAATTTTATATATTAGGGAAAAGGTACATATATACCTCTATAGTATAGGTGCATGAACAAATATACTCTTGTTCTATTTTTCGGAACAAATATACCTCTGAACTTTGGAAAAGGTGCAAAAATATCCCTCATGTTCTTATAAATTAGAAAATTAATTCTTATTGACTTTAAATTAATAAAATTAATTTCAAAAAACGCCAATAAATTAAAAATTCGAAATTAAAATATAAAAAAATTAAAAAATGTAATTGTGTCCAATTCTCCCTTTTTGTTTTTGTATCACAATTCAATATTTTTAGTATATAAATTCACTATTTTGTAATTTTTGGGCTATTTATCATCATACAAAATATGTAATTTTATAGTGCAAAAAAATGCAAAAATAATTTTTTACATTGCAACACATATGTTAGCACATTTTCGAAAGAATCTTAAATATATAGTAAAATTTTGAAATAATATTTTATACTAGTACTAAAAATATTTAATTTTTATTTTTTTTATATTTTAATTTCGAATTTTTAATTTTTTGGGTGTTTTTGGAAATTTATTTTATTACTTTAAAGTTAATAAGGATTAATTTGCTACTTTATAAAAACATAAGGGATATTTTTGCACCTTTTTCAAAGTCCAGGGGTATATTTATTCTGAAAAATAGAACAGGGGTATATTTGTTCCTGCACCTATATTATAGGGGTATATATGTACTTTTTCCCTAGATATTAATGGTCAAAGTTGTACATCAGCAAGTGTGAAATGTTGATTGTTGCACTTATTTATGAACGGAGGAAGTATATAAGCTAGACGGTGTATAAAGGATAATTGTGTTACTCATTGGTGTAACTTTAATATAGTAATTATTGGACCGTAAATAAAAAAAAGTTATGACAATTTTTAGAAAATGAAATGTGATGCCACATGACAACAAGGGAGGGAGGGAGTGATGTTCATCCTCTTTGGACGGGGTAAATAAAATCAAGGGAAAAGTACAGAAAACGTGCATGTGGACGGGGCACGCATTTCATTTTATAACAAAGTGAGACATGTGTTTCAATTCCGTTATCACAAATAGGGCATGGCGTCTTACGCCGTTAGAAAAATTAACTCCGGTTTTCAAAAGTCTCCGAAAAATTATAAGAAAAATATTAGGAGGTGCGCCTCATCCAGGAGACCAACAAACTATCGTTCTCTTTGAATTTTTCGACTCTATTTGGATTATTTTTTTAAAACGAATTTGCTAATATCACTTTTCTGGTGGACTTTATGGAGACATGGTGGATGAAAAAAAAGATGGTCTTGAGGTCTTCTTGACGAGACGCGCTTGTTAGTATTTTTCTTTTAATTATTCTGAGACTTTTGAAAATCGGAGTTAATTTTTCTAACAACGTTAGACGCCATGCCCCAACTATGACAACAAAATTGAAACACATGTCCCACTTTGTTAAAAAAATGAAACACATGCCCCTATCTGAAAACGGGCCAAACCGCATATACATTTTCTGTACTTTCCCCTAAAATCAATCTCGAAGAAGAGCGGCAATGCACCTCGGAATCATGATTCTCAAGATTGAACTCCGTCATTTCAGTGGTGCCAAAATATATCCTAAAAAGGGAATTAGATTTGCCGTCCATGTTGAAACACATATTTTCCTATTTTAAAATTCAAAATGTAAAAGATCATTCCACAACAAGCTGAAACTTACCAAGCTCACATGGACGACAATATACAGGAAGCATCACAAGAAGGATCTAGCACAAGAAGCTATTAAGAAGAGGGTACATTCCAACAAGAAGCATACTCAAGAATAGTTGGTGCTACACTTGAGGTCGTCCAGAAGAAGAAAAGATAGAAACCAGAAGTCGGAGATGCTGCTCGAGAAGCTGCACTCCGAGAAATTAAGGACATAATCAAGAAGACTAAAGATGAGAAAAGTCCTAAGAAGGTTGAGGTGATAGCAAAGTCATAAAAGGCGGCCCAAACATTAATGGTGGCGGTGGAAATCGCTTAGCAGTGTTGTCCACACCCCCCCCCCCCCCCCCCCCATCTTACCCTTGCAAAACTTAGAGCATTAGCTTGTATTATTTCTGATTCTCTAAGGTTCATTTCAGTTCAGTCCAGTCTGTTGAAGTTTAGTTTCCTAACTTTGATTGTGAAAACATTCATCCTTGTGGAGAGGACATTGTTCTTGCTTCTTCCACGATTTATTTTTGTATATTTGGATTTAATAAATGTCCAACAACTATTTAAATGTCATATTACTAGTTTGGGTATTCTTCAAGGCCTCATGCAGTAAATGTGTTTATTAAGCTATGAGTTCATTGCTTTCTAATATTATTACTATAATATGTTTGAAATACACCAGATCTCTACACTATCAAATGAGAGTACTTTCGGTTACCCTTTACAAGTTGTGCAAAGTTTGCCACATGCATTATTGGTTCAATATGAAGTGTGACATAATTAATCTGATAAATCTAGTTACATCAAATTCAATTATTACTAGAAATATAAGGAAAAGAATCCATATTTTATTATCTTTGTTTTTATCGAATTTTATTAATATCCATTTACTATATTGTTTTAACCCAGTAATGGCCAACCATGCATAAATGGTTGGGATAGGAGTCGGGGAACATTCTACCGGTTTATTGCATACAAGGAAAGTACATGGGTAAGAGGACTAAATCCAAAGCCTACCTTCAAAATAGTACATGGGCATTTACTATCTATACAACAACAACATTCAAGTCTTACTCTCAAAAGATTTTGGGATCGGCTAACATGAATCGATTCATGATATCAGAGCCAAAAAAAGAAACAAGATAAGAAAAATCAAAAGATAAGGTAAGATAAGATTGATAAGATAAAAATTAACATAAGAACATAAGATAGATAAAAGATAAAAGATATAAAGGAAGAGAAGAGATCAATCGTCCACACGTAAATGTGTCCTCCACTTTGCTCTCTCCAAAGCATACTTTCATCCAACCCAAGAGACGCTATTGAGAATACTTAACAATGTGGGTAAAAGAAGTTGGTTTGTAGGTGTGTACTATCCAATGTATTAAACACCCTACATTTGTATAGTAGTTTATTAAGAACTATTAATGATTCTTCTCATTTTCACATATTTGTTTCAATGAATATAGACAACACACATCGATAATAATGACGACTAAGTAAAAACAAGATTAGACGTTTTTAATGAAAGGGCCCTCACAAATGTATATATAAAGGAGCTTTTGTATAAGACACACATAAAAAAAAGTATTATAGCTGATATAACGTATTTCTTACTACAAAAGTTTGAAGCTTACACCTATCACACATCGTGCATTACAAAGAAGGCTAAAGAAGATGGAGAAGACCTCAACTAAAATTGTTCTTTCATTTGTCTTGTGTCTCTTTCTATTTGGTTTGTCCCTCTCTCTCTCTCACGAGGTGCATTTTAATATTACTTAGTTTGGTATCTTAAAATCACTAGCCAAATGTTACATGATCACACAGGATTTAGGATTTACAATATGCATCTTTCATTTATTCATCACATGGTACACATTGATATCATATTCAAAGTTGATAGTTTTTCTTTAATAAGTAGAAATAGATATGCTCTCTTGAACAACAATTGACCTATAACATAATCTATTTTGTTATGTATCGTTCAATGTTTAATACATCAAAGAAGTTTCATTGAAATGAAAAAGAAAATATATATATTTATCTTCAATTCTTTTGTTAACCTAACTATGTTATTAGTATCTCCCTCCCATTGGACATTGCGAACGATTTGTTAACCTAACTCTGTTAACTTAATTCTTTTGTAACTAAATTATTAGTATCTCCCTCCCATTGGACATTGCGAACGATTTGTTGGGTGTAGAATAAGAAAATAAAAACTAGTTGGTTGAGGGTTGTGCAAACTTGAGAGAAATAAGCCTAATCACAAAGTCATTAACGCAAAAGGAAAGTATCAATTTTTTTAGACAAATAAAAAACGGAAACTTGGCAAAGTCCAGCGGCACGAAGGGGTATTAAACTAGATTCGTGATACTAAATTTAACTTTTTTTACATGTTAAGTTAGTTATAAATTTCTTGTAACTCAATTCAATAATTTACTTATTTATATTTTAATTAGTCTTTATGTACTTTCTGACCTGATAAAAAGATTTTACATGTAGGTCCTAATGCTTGTATTGCAATATGTATCATTAAGTGGTACAAAATGATATCATATCCAAGTTTCATAAATTTTAAAATAAGTAGTGATAAAAATGTTATCTTAAATAACAATTGATATATTCTTTTGATCATTCAACGCTTGATGCATAAAAGTAGGTTAAGAAGGTTCATGAAATGAAAATATTCATTAAAAATAATTACCTACATTTTTTTGTTAGCTTGTCTTTGTCATATGGATAACATGATAAAGTTATTAAACTAAATCCATGGTATAAAATATAATTAAATTCACATACTATGTTAATTATAAACAAGTTTTTGTAATTGCGGGTCAATAATTTGCTCATATTATATTTTGATTAGTCTTTGTGTACTTTTTATCTTACTAATATATTTACATATAGGTTCCTCACATATGAACGTGCCTGTATCAGCACAGAAGTGTGAAACTGATCAAGAATGTGCCAAATTATTAGTATGCATCGATGGAAAAGCGGTGTGTAAACTCGACATTGGAAGATGTGTTTGTGTTACCGGAGGTCTTACTAGTACTTATAAACATCAACACCCTAATGTACAATGAATTTTCAATGAAATATCCAGAGTGTTAAAAGTACTTTTATGAAGTTGAATGTGTAAGCTATCGAAGATAAAAAATAATAATAAATTTGTTTTGAAATGAAGCTACATTATAACATTAAATGTCATATTGTTATCATTTCAGTCATATATGTGAGTATGTATATGATACAACCGGCTGTACAGTGAGCACCGTACAGCCGGCCCAGTAACAAGCCCAAGGGAAAAATAACAAAATAATTCGGTGGCATTTTTGTAATTAATGTGTAAATTGCGGTTTCTGCTAAATGAGCATTAGTGTACTGTTAATGAGCAATAGTCGAATTTTAATGATTATATTAAAAGTCCAATAATGAGCACCGTATTATTACAAGAAAGTTGTTATCACAACTAAAAAACGGTGACATTTTCGTAATTTCAGTGAAAATCGCGATTTTCGTTAGAAGAGCATTAATACACTTCTAATGAGCATCAGGCGTATCTATTGAGCATTAAGAGTCGAATAATGAATATTGTGATATCAATTTCATATATTGTAATTCAATTTCTTTTGCTTACTACCTCCGTCCCAAAAAGAGATGCAAATTTGACTTTTCTTAGTCAAACAGTCTCGTTTCGTTCACTTAATTTGGATGTCAATTTTTAATTATGTTCTAATTTGGAGTTTACAACTTTGAAGATATTTTAATGTAGTTTATGAATATGTAAATTTTAATTATTAAAAATTGAATTAATTATCCATACGGAGGGTTGACTTTTATTATTGGTTGACCAAAAATTGTTGACTTTGCAAAACAAATTGGGACGGAGAGAGTATTTTATTTCTTTTATAAAAAAACTCATTAAATTATATCTATAAATGAAAAATGACATAATTGGGGATGGGCAATGACTATAAAGTTTTATGCGTGTAAATTTCTCTGATTTCTGACGCTGCCCATACCAATTTATACTGGGTTATTTTCCAGCCATATATTCGAATGTAAATTTGGCTATAAATACGTTCGTTGATTGCAGGTTTTCTCACATCTGCTCAATGAACACAGCTCTAACACAGCTTTTGACATACAACTAGTATACCTAAAAGCACTGCTTATGAGAGAGAAAATCTCCCGCTCAATTGTGAGCCGACTTATCTTACACCTAAAAACACTATATGTAATCTTTTTTTACAGTATAGAAATTGTTTTAAAAAAAATTATATGCCCTACCTCTAAAAGTATTATTTTAAGGAAGGTAATGCATAAAATGTATATGTGACTTTATTTAGCAAGTTTGACATTATTTTTAAACTCTGTTTCCTAAACACATTACATATGAGATACAAAATTCTCTCTCACTCAATTGTTAATCAAATTATCTTATACTTAACCCCCTTCCCCCCCCCCCCCCCCCCCCCCCCCTCCCTCAATTCTGTAAGAACCATATCATTTTGTCATTTATTGGTAAATCAACTTTGATTCTCTCTTACCCAAAACTATGATACCATGAACATGATTAAAAGATCATTTGAAGTCAAGACATTATGTGGTACTCTTTCTATCACTATGTACATTATAGAGATCATTTCAGGAATAATATTTGATCAATAGAGGATGCTCATAAGTCTGTCTCGTTTGTATGTACAAAATTACAAGTCCACAATAGTAACCAAATTCAAGTATATTTATAGTTTTGAATCACTTACATGTTACTATTATAAAGTTATTATTTCAACATGTTGATTTTTAATGTAATGTGATTTTTTAGATTCTCCAACGCATATCTTTGACCGTAATTATATCTTAATCTCTATTAGTAAAAAAAATTGAAAATCGGATTTTGAAAATTTGTAATGAGATGAATTGAACAATATTTTAAAAGAATCATAAAATAATAGCGTAAAATGTAGTCAAAGTAGAACATGTGAATAGTGTAAAATTCAATAAGTTGCGATTAAAAAACGGAGGATAGTATATATGATATTGGTGTCATATGAAAGATCGTAAAAAATATGAATTTTGATATATCTTTTATGAAAATCAGAGAAAAAATGAAAAACTTATATCAGTTTTAAAAAATTGGTATTTTTTGTATAATGGGACCCTATGAATAAATGCCACGTTTGCTAATAATACGGAGTATTAGTCCTTTAATTTGCCACACGGCAATTGTATAACAAATGAGTGAATTGTGGAGAGAATGACACATAGATTTTTTAGAGGGCAAAAATGTATGTTAATGAGCCATTTGCTTTCTTATATATAAATAGAATAGATATCAAACCGCTTCAAATGTGATCCCTAATCCGATATATTAGCCTCATTCGTGCTGTTGGATAAGGAGATTCCCAGTTTAATAGGGAGGGTTTGCTTCTTCCCTGAAAGATAACATACCACGATAGGGTTCTTTTTTTTTTTAATTTCCCAAAATGCACCTGGATAGGTGTGGTAAATGTCAGGGAACATTTACCAATTTTATTAATAAAAAAATAAAAGGATAAGTGAAGTTTAAATAATACAAGGAAAATGAAAAAAACAATTTACAATAGAAAACCTATATGGGCCCAGCCTGACTAGCCCAAGATGGCCCAAGCAGCTAGGGTCCAAGTGTTGATAAGAGTGCTCCTGCTTTCAAATATAATCCTCCAAAAGGAATGTTTCTCTAGCAACTCGTGAATTAAATATTGTCATGGTAAGCTCACCCCGCATCTCTGAAGTGAAATCCTCCGTGCAAGTCGTCGAAGTAAGCTCGCTTGGCTTTGATAGGGAGGTTGTGGAGATCGAAATGCGTCATCTTGTGCTTTAGTAGGCCCGTTTCTGCCAGAAAGTGCACACAGAAGTTTGCTTGACGTGGGCGGAAAGTGAAGTCGAGGTCGTGGTTCAGTTTCTCACGGTTGAAGTTTCGAGTTAGGGGATTGAGGTATGAATTAGAGTTCATGTATTAGTATTTATGTTGTATCTATGTTTTATTTAGCACTGATAACTATGTACTGGGTTACAAGAAGGATTTAATAGGTAAATGAAAATAGAATTGACTATCGTTTTGTTAGGTTCGTGTTGTCTACATCTTTTACTAAACATTTTAGCTAGTACGCAATGATCGTGAGATAATTGCAATGCATATAATGTGTATTTTAATTTTAGAGGACTTTTACAGTGACTAAACCAAATCAGAAAAAATACAGGTATGTCGGTCTTGATAAAAATTAAACTCTTTATATAGGTCCTTGCAAGAGAAATAATAAGATTCTCTTCCGTGCAGCCCTAAGATTATAATGTTATCCCATAGACGGGTACCTATGTACACTGACAATTGGTTTCAACAAGTTATCCAAATGTAACAATTCAATAATTCAAATGTGGTTTTTGGGTAGGCAGTCTTTATTGTGTATTTGTGCATTTATGCAAATGTAACAATTCAAAATCTTGATGTGTATAAGAATTCTGTATGAATTACGGTCAAGATGTTAGGCGTCTGTCAGTAATGAGAGATATGAGTGACGCTTTTACCATCTCTCTTCACACTGCGATCAAACAATATAAACAAGCTACAGAACTTTTATTTCACAAATTGAATAAAATGTATGCAGTCATTATGATAAAACTAAGTTCGGATCCTTCATCGAGAAACATTTAAATACTTATGTAAATCCTTCATAAGCTCATACATAACTCAAGAAAATTCTTTCGAAAATCTAAAGAAAACTACAATACCAGTGTAGATACAAGAAATTTCCTTATTTACACTAACTTATGCTTCAGTTTGGTTGGATGTACGGTAGATTCAGCATCTTCGAAGAAGTCTCACTCATGGTGCATGCAACGCAATTAAAGGAAAAGTTACATATCTGGGTCAGGAAGAACATAAAATTTCGAAATCAGAAACTAATATCGTAATCAGTGTTACCTTTATTGAGTTTGTAAATCATTTTTGGACAAAACTCATCAGGGGAGAGTAAATCTCTAAATCTTTCTTTGAAAGACAATACGAGATGGGGTCGGGGTCCTAATCTATCCAAGGGATAAGGAGTAAGTGAGTTGTCTGTAAGCATGTGTGAAGGGAAATTCATACTGGTGAAGCAGAGATATGAATATATGATATTGTATGGGGAAGAAAGGATTGAGAAAGAACTGTTAAGGAGTTGAAGAGAGATTGAATAGATTGGGGTTAACTGGGTAAGGGATGGTTGGGATGCTATGCACCGACATACTTAATGTGTGGGTAATGGGAATGAATATTCCAGATGATCTTTTAGTTACTTCATAGTTCATACGATTATTTTACCCATAGTAATACGGAGTATATCTAATTTTTGAATACGGAGTATATCTAATATTCACATCAGCCGATATGGTCGATTTGAGTATTGCCAAAAGGGCTCTTAATTCTAATATTTGAGTAAGACCGTTTTTGTTAAAATTTACTGACTTAGTACACATCGTCTGTAAAGTAAATTCTACTACTGATCTCATATCACAATCGCACACCCCGATGTTTTTGAATAGTACGGAATATAATTTAAGAATAACATAACACATTTTCACATATTTGCACAGCCCCATGATTTGTCCTCTTACACAGACAATTCGTTTAAAAATCTAATTCCTATAAATTTATAGTCACTACATTATTTGGTTATTATAAATAAACCTTTGAAAATGGAAAATTTATTTTATAAAATCATTTATATATCGTGCGAGTGAATTACTCAAAAAAAAATATTAGAGGAATGATTTTAACAGGGGTTAGTACGGGTTTGATAGTGTTAATTCGTATACATTATGGATGCGATAATACTTAAACATGACTTATTATGTCACGATTGTAAATAAAACAGTCATTGTCGAGTGTTGATATGTTGTTGAAAATCACGTTTTTAGTCATGATCAATCTTACATTGTTGTGTCAAAAGTAACCAATCGTCGAGCGTTAAACATTTACATTGCAAGCGATGACAGAGTGACGAAAATGAAACCAATAATGTTGTGTGTAAAAAGTGTTTATAGCAATTAGCATGAAGTATAATATGTTTTCAAATTATATTTATACCTCATGCTACTGAATTACTATTTAGTGGGACTATAAAAACTTGTGTACTATTATGTTATCATTGATAAATCATATTGAATATATTTCATTTTACATCAAACTTTATTATTGCACGGAGTATAATCACACGACTCATTTAATCACATGACTCAATTAAATTTTTAAGGATTTATTTATTTTAAATTTGACTTAAATTGATTACACGGGTGTTATACTAACTGAATAATAAGAGGATTGTGATTACTAGTGGTGATGCCCCGTCACGGTCATCACTAGTAATTTAATTTTGCTTCTAAAGAAGGCTTTGTGGTTGATTTTTTTAGGCTCCTTCTATTTGATATATCATTGTTTCATTAATAAAAACATAAATATATAAATTAAATATCAAATTACATTTTGAAGCAGAAATAATATAATTAATATTAACTGATGATTACACCAATAAGCTTGTGACTATTACCACCATAAGTTCCATATGTATCATCCGATATTTAACAATGAATGTAAAATTAAATAAGGGTGTTAAAATGAAAATATTTTAAAATATTGGAGGATGATTGACTTTGTGGCTTGTCTTTTTAGGCTCGTTCTATTTGTTTTTTACCCGGTGAGTAAACCACCAAAATCAGTGGGACAAATGTCAGGAACATTTGTCGGGTATTATAGATCACACCAACGAAAACAACATGAAAAGAGGGGGATCGAACCAAAACCTCTCAATAAAGGCCAAAACCTTTACAACAATTTGAAAAAAAAAAAAACATCACAAAACATAAGGAATGGACCTAGAGTCCAGCTCAATAGCCCCCTGAACCTCCTTGGGCATTGCCAAACCCCTCCAATTAAACTCAGCCCCACAGCTTGATTTAGCCACACTAACTGTGGCCGTGTTGACCTGGGCCGGAATAAGCCCAGTAACAACCAGCCAATCCAGCCTATCTATCCTTTTAAGACACCGCCCCATCAATAAAAATAGGGAAAATTGTCAAATAGGTCCTCGTACTTTCATAAAAAAGTCAATTAAGTCCTTCTATAGGAGATTCTGTCCGGCCGTCGCGATTTGGGGTGATTCCCGGTTTAATTTTTTGATGAATTTTTTTGAGCATCTTATTATTCAAGTCTAGTTTACTCATACCAAATTTCAGCTAAAAATTCGATCGGGAACGCATTCAAATTAATTCGAGAACGCAAAAATGCGCAGTTATCTTCATGAATTAATTTGAATGTGTTCCTGATTGAATTTTTAGCTGCAATTTTATATGAGTAAACTAGACTTGATGAATAAGATACTCAAAAAAATTCCACCGGGAACCACCCCAAATCGTGACGGTCAGACAGAATCTCCTATAGAAGGACTTAATTGACTTTTTTATGAAAGTATGAGGACCTATTTGACAGTTTTCCCATAAAAATATGAATATATAAACTAACTAACAAATTATCTTTTGAAGTAGAAATATATAATTAATATTAACTGATGATTACACCAATACACCTATGACTATTACCACCATAACTATCACCAGATAATTTAACAATGAATGTTAAATGAAATATTTAGGGTGTTGAATCTGATCAATAATATTACCAGATAACTATCACTCCATAACAAATTCTTTATATTTGATGTTTACTACATACGAAATTGTTTGATTAACATGAAAAATTGTACTTCGGAGTAATGACAACAAATAAGATTGAATGCTCATATCTGTCTAAATATGTTGAAATAGATAACTCTAGTGCCCGTTTGATAGCATTGAAATTGGATGAATCGGTTGAAATTGGTGACATTCTGGCAGTTACAAATTTACAATTGAATTGGTTGAATTTACTAAATTATGGGGAAAATATATTTTATTGAAAAATTAAAGAACATATTATATGGGAAAATAGATCAAATGACCATCGAATATAATTTCATCCAATTCAGCTACCCAACCTTACTTATTTCTATTATTATACAATCCAACACACGAAATCAAAATGAGTCCTTAGTGTTATGCAGATTGGTTGGGATTATTAGCTTATTTTATCCCAAATTATTATCAAATTCACAAATCTATCCTATTCTAATTTCACTTTTATCAAAAACACTCAAACTTCATCTTTTTCAACAATTATGCTTTATTCTTGTTTTTTTCAAAATTAAACATTTGCAATACCAATAAGATATAAGCAATACAAGTTAATAAACTTAAAACTAGAAAGAACTAAAAAATATAAAATATAAATATGATTTTGTTCTTAATAAGTTTTACTAATTCATCCATAAAAAGTGTAATTGTGAGAAAAGTTGAAGGTTGAGTCTTTTTTTTTATAAAAGAAAAAGTATGGGATAGATTTGTGAATTTCATGATAGTTGATGATATATTTGACTATTAATCCAAAAATTGGTTGTTGCAAACTAAATTAATACTTTCAAATTAGCAAATTTCATGTCTATTTCTAACCCGTGGTATAAGTTCCTATTAGGGCCAAGCATCTCAGCCAAGACTGAAAATCATACTCCCTCCGTTTCCAAAAGAACGTCACGGTTTGACTTCACGATTATTAACGAAATAAATTGACTTTACTGTTGAAAACACTGCTTAGACACTGTTTGACACTGTTTGGCACTGTTTGGCACTGTTTGACACTGTTTGGATGTAGATTTCTTTGCCAAATAAGGAAATAAGGGAAGTGTGACTTTGTTTTTGAAACATCCCAAAAAGGAAAGTGTGAGTTTCTTTTAGAAACGGAGGGAGTATTAGTTTACTGCGATACATTATTGATCGAGTATCGTGCTATATTTGATCCAAACTTTTGAAGTTTCTGGTTCCACTCATAACTAAACCGAAATATTTAGGCTCTAGCCGATTGAATTATAATTAAAAATTAATTATCATTTTTAAATATATTCTCAATTTTAAATGTATCAGTGTAAAACACATATTGAGACTTTACTTTAGATTTAATTTTAATAGAATATATATACACAAACAAAAGTGAGAGAGGAAAGAGGGGGAGAGGAAGGCCCAAACAGACGAGGGCTAGTGGATTCAGAAGTGATATGTTTCTTCTTGGATTGGATGAGGGTATGACTTTGGAGAGAGCAAAATGGAGGGCGGGTATTCGTGTGGAGGAGTGATCTTGTATCATCTTTTCCCCTCTTTTTTTCTTTTTTATTTTTTTTCTTTTTTTCTTTTTTATATATTTTTATCCTTATATATAAATATTACTTTATCCTTTTTATTTTATCTTTTATATGTATAGTCATCTCTATTATATTTTTTTTTATAATAGCTTATCTTTTTTATCTTTATTTTCTTTCTTTTCCTTTTGGTGATATTATGTATCGATTCATGTTAGCCGACCCCAATATCGTTTGGGACTAAGGCTTGGATGTTGTTGTTGTTGTATATATACACAAAAAAATTTGTATGTCAATATTGATAGTTTAAAGTAAATCACATGTGAACAATTATTATTATTTTGATCATCAAAACAACCGCTTATATTAATATCATTAGAAATCAGATCATTACAACAAACTCAAATAGACCAACACCGACAACAACTATCCCTAACTAATTAGCAATATCAACCCTACGGCTAGACTCAGAGGCGATCACCCTTGTAAGAGCAATACGAATCACTAACCATTAAGCGAGTGTGACACAACAATCACTAGCCATATAGATCCTTCGAAAGATATAATATCTAGCAGAATTGTCAATCACTATTGTAAACCTAAAACTAAAGACATCAACAAAAAACATAGCAACGTTAAACATATCGCAAAATGAAACCATAAAAAATTAAATAACTCATAAATCTTCTAAACCCTAGCACCTCGATCGCTCCAAAGCGGCAGTTCAGAAGGGGGCGGGCCGCCGATCTGTCTTCTCCCTTGCTCAGTCCTTCACCTCTCCCCGTCTTCTCGCCACCCAAGCCGCCTCCACTACCACCACCACCCTCTACCCATGGTTATCGCCAAAAAACTAACCCTTCGGCCTCATTCTCAATTGCAAAAATGAGACAATGCTGCTCTAGATCATTCATAGAAGACATGATTATCGTTTCTTGAACCCAGGATTCGTTTCCAAAAGCTGCATCCGCACTCACGCCTCCTTTAAGATTGACTTGCACAAGCAGAGGATAGAGATCAGAAAACAAAGATGAAATCTTGTCGCTGCATCGAGATCCAATGGATAATCTGAAAGTCACCTAAATCCCAAAACCAAAACCAACAGACTAAACTTAAAAAATACTCTAGAAGCCTAGAGAAATTAAATGAGCCGCACTCAGAGGTAATTAGGATTGTTAATTGGAATACATTGTTTGTTTTTTGACGTTTTGAGCCGTTTGGCCAATACCAGCGTTTCGGCCAATATCGCCGTTTCCTTCGTTAAAAAGTGACCTTTTGCCTTAGGCTAACCGCAACCCAACCCGTCAATAAATCTAATTTTCTACCAGTTTATACGTATTCACGAAGTCAATCCAGTTTTTCCCTGCAACCCAACCCCGTCAATATGTTCACTCAATATGTTTTTAATTAAAACTTCAATTATTATTTTTTAAACTTTATATATGCATCATTGATGTCATTTGAAAGATCATAAAAAGTTATGAAATTTGGTATGTTTTTTATAAAATTTGGATTATAAACAAAAAAGTTATAACCATTTAAATAAAAAAAGTGTTTTGTTTTATCTTTGGTCCCACATCCTGCTGCTCTCCCTTGATGCAACATGCGCTGCCTTCGATGCTCTCTCTTTTGTTGGCAAGAGTCGATATGGGGCATAGCTATCCCTCCCATGGGTTTTCCATACTCCCTGTGGCTCCCTCTTATACATAATTTTGTTTGGGTTGAAGCTTAATTGGGGTGAATAGCTCAAATTTGGGGCTTTCACCCCACCGGTTGCGGACAGCCTAACACGCCAAAAAATGGCCTTTTGCCCAACAAGCCACAATACAAACACGAATTTGATCCAATTTCAAAATGTATAAATACATTACTCGAATAATGAATAACTATCAATCTAGGATCTAACATTTCATAGATTTTGATTTATTTAATTTTTTATTAATTCCATTGCTAATATTAGATGATTTTTTCACAAAAAAATTATTAGTTTAATAAAACTAAATAGTATTTAAATTTTTAAAAATAAAAACATTAATAAAATTTCTAAAAACTTAGGTTCTATATTGATAGATACTCTAAAATCAAAATGCAAGTTACTCTCTTCGTCCCATTTTACATGTCCTACTTTCTTTTTTGCGTTGTTCCAAAATAAGTGTCACTTTTCGATTTTCGGAAAGAAATATGTGATTCACAACATTTCACTTTACTATACTCAAATCTCAACCACAACTTTTACCTTTTCAATCACTTTATTAAAAATTGTGTCAAAACCAAAGGAGACACGTAAAATGGGACTACTTACTAGCCGTTTCAGATGCCCTCAACGACTATACCAACCATCAACGACTAGCAGTGGCGGAGCCAGAGGTTTGTCCAAGCGGGGGCGTACGGAAGACTAAAAATTTTAAAATCCGTATCCAAAATATAATAAGAAAAACAATAGCGTAATAAATTAGCACAAAAGTATAGTTCAATACATACTACTTGATTCATTTCTGCAAACTAGGCAAATCAATCCTACGAGTTTTCATATTTTGAACATGCTGCATAATAGCTTCATTATCAATTGCTTGAAAAATGTCTCTTTCGATGTAGCATACTAAACAATCCGTAAGAGAGACATCTCTCATCTTATTGCGAAGATCTGTCTTGATAATATTCATTGCTGAGAAGGCTCTATTTTTATTAATTAAACATTACATTCTTCATTTGCTCAATTATACTCCTTTTATTTTATATTCCAATTTTAGATTATTTTTTTATTAATTCTATTTTATTCTATTTTAATACATACGGAGTAATTTAAAATTAATCTTAAGTAGTACTAATTTTTATTACAAAAAGAAGTGGGGCGTGAAATATATTATAATACAAAAATTCCTTTTGTACATGTTTTTGTACCCATCAGTACACGCATGTGTCTGTGAGAGTTTTTTTTTTGTCTGTGAAGTGCGGTCCACAGACAAAAGCTGGTTTGTTTTGTCTGTGAAATTTTCTACAGACAAAACAAGCGAACTTATGTCTGTGGACCGCGCTTCACAGACAAAAAAAAACTCTCACAGACACATGCGTGTACTGATGGGTACAAAAACGTGTACACCTAGAATGGTTGATTATAATAATACTAGTAAAAAAATTGGTCGAACCAAATACCAATGTGACGTTTTCTACTTATCTTCTAATCATTAAATTCGTTCATCCTTAACTTTTGTTGAAAGACATGCCAAAATAGGATACATTTGATTGGAAACACTGTTCAAGAAAATCTTTTACTTTTAGGTAGATTCTATGGTATCCATAAGGTATCATACCTTTGTCCACATGGACCAATGAGAATGTAGCAGTTGAATTATTTAAATCTAAATTAAAAATGATAAAGTGGTGTAGTCCAATCAAATGAATGATAGGTATGATTCCCCATATTTTAGAAAGGTACCGGAGTTGTCACCTTACTTTTATATAATAGATGTTTTGAATAAATTTAAACCAAGACGTTCCTTTAATAATTTTTTCAGTGGTCCTTAAATAAGTTATACTCCGTATAAAGTTTAAACTTATATAATTTGTAGCTAATACGTACGGAGTATTTTTGAATTGAATGCGCTGTTTTTATTAACCTTCTTCCAATATCTTATTTTTTTGAGGGGAATTGGTTGATTCAGTCCCGTAACTTATAGTTATACCCGTTATTGGTCCTCTAACTTTAGTGACTTGTAGATAACATCCCCTAACTATTAAGTTGGTGCAATTTTGATCCTTTTCTGTCGGAACTTACTAATTTTGGTGCAATTTTGGTCAATATTTAGAACTCATCTGCACTTTGGCCCTTTTTTCACAAGTCTTTTAAAAAGAGTGTACGCAACTGTTATATACACAGATACACTTTCGTTTTAAAATTCAAGATCGTGGACCAGAACATGGTAATTTTAATAGCAGAATCTAAAATTTTAAATACACTTTAATTTTTAAACGAATTAATTATAAATTTCACGTGCAAATGTTATTCTTAAATTTATAGTTTATTTGGTAAAAAATATAAGCAGCAACAACAACATCCAAGTCTTAGTTTATTGGGGTCGACTAACATGAATCGATACATAATATCACCATCAAAAGGAAAAGAAAGAAATTGAAGATAAAAAATAAGCTATTATAAAAAAGATAATATAAAATGGGATGAATTTACTTAAAAATGATAAAATAAAACGGGTAAAAATAATGTTTATATATATAAGGATAAAAGAATAAAAAACAAGAAAAAAAGATGAGGGGAAATAATAATAATACGAGATCACTCCTCCACACGAATACCCGCCCTTCACTTTGCTCTCTCCAAGCATATCACTTGATAAAAAATGGAAGCAAATCAACTAAATTAAAGAAGTTGAACTTCTTACTCTGTTTCTAGCACACACGTGAATCCTCTTTCCAGGATTGCTATCGGTCCAATTAAGAAGTTAAAAGAGAAACATTTTTACCACAATAACACTCCATAAATCCTTATTTGAGAACCATTACTATCAAATTTTGAAGAATAACTCACTCTCCCAACTAAATCCAGGAGAAATCTCCAGGTTGGGTTACACGTTCTTTCCCCCCTTTTGTAGATCCGGTAATAGGTTATGCGCAGTAATAGGGTTTTCTTTCTTTGATAGAGAGATGATTTTCTTACTCCAACTAAGGGGCAAAGTTGAGTCAGCAAATGGGTTCCAAATGATTGACCTGCTGGCAAGTGGCATTTCCTTTTCCGGCGAAATTGGTAAGTTCCGGAAGAGAAGGACCAAAATTGCACCAACTTATTAGTTACGGGATGTAATTTGCAAGTTACTAAAGTTATAGGACCAATAACGGGTATAACTATAAATTACGGGACTAAATCAACAAATTTCTCTTTTTTTGATCATCAAATCCAACTCTTATATTAAATCATCAGGAAGTAGATCGTTACAACAGACTCAAAAAGACCAATCTTGACAAAAACTATCCCTAACCAACTATCACAATCAACCCTACGGCTAGACTCTGAGACGATCACCCCCGAAAGAGCAATACAAATCGCTAACCACCAAGCGGGTGTGACACAGCAATCACTGGCTATATAGATCCTTCTAACGGCATAAAATATAGCAGAATTGACAATCATTATTGTAGACCCAAACCTAAAGACTTCAACAAACATAACATGAAAATAAGACCATAGAAAATAGAATAACGGACAAATACTCCAAACTTCTTAAAATTTCACCTTCCACACCCCGACATCTTGATCAATCCAATATCTTATTTTATACTCCGTAGAATAATACGGAGTATATTTTTATCATAGTTTTATTTTTATTTTATGCAAGTGGAATTCTATTTATGTAACTATACAAATAAAAAATCACGGTGACTAAATATTACGGAGTATTACATTTTTTAGTTTAATGCACGTAAGATGTTTTAAACAGATTGTAATTTTCTACTTTAGTCTGGTAGATGTATGTTTTCATCTGATATAATCTAATTTGGTTTGGTCTTATGATTTCTGATCTAGTCTGTGTCTGAAATCAATCGAGCAAAAACGTTTATAAAATTCCTTTATAAAATGTCATCTGTTAATCCACTTTTTATCTGTTCTTGAAAGTCTAGAAACAACATTTTGATCATTCTTTTTTATACTTTAAAGATGTATCTAAGGATTCCAAACTTTCTGTACACTCTTAACAAGTGGAAGCTAATTCCCAACTTTTTTAACGGCAAAAAGTACAAACAAAAAGGACAAATAAGAAATAAGAGACTTCTAAATTTATGACCCAATACAGAGTTTCCAATAAGAAAAACGAAGTTTTGTTAGGATGTTTTCAGTCCTAGACCAGACCAGACTTAAACAGACCAGACCAGACCAGACTTAAACAGACCAGACCAGACTTAAACAGACCAGACCAGACCAGACCAGACTTCCGTAGTTATAAAATTATAAAATACACAGAGACCAGACGTTTACCAGACCAGACCAGACCAGACCAGTTCAGACCAGACCAGCAAATTTCAGTCCAAAAGAAAACATCCTTAACCCCTAACCAATAAAGTCATAATTTGGGCAAATAATGGTATTAAAAGGACAAAGATCACTATAATCTCAGGTGAAACTGGATCTTCAGCAATTCCTAGAAAATCTCAAGTGGGTGAAACCGTGAGATTGAAATAAGAATTTTTGTTGTCAAGTAAAATTTACCCTGCAGTTTTTGAAGAAAATTTACATCATCATCAGCAGATTGCTTGTAAGAGAATACCATATTTATCCTACATTTTGGTTAATAAATTTGTTAAGACATGAAAAGATGGTGTCAATGTCTCTGGGCATTACAACAAAGTAACAAATACGGAGTATAATGCTCACTGTTCAGTCTCCTCCCCATGGGCAGAAGACCAATATAATAGAAAGCCTGGTATTCTATAAGGCAGTATACAAATAAGGTAGTATAAAATTTCTTATTTGCGTATTCATGTGTAAACCGTCAAGCCTATAGAATAAATCCGATAAAAACATTAAAAGTTCAAATTTCCCGCTTCCAAAACAACAAAAAAACACCACTAATTGCAATAATAATAACGTCTAATAACACGAGTATACTGAATTTCCTGAGAAGCTTCTTGGAGGCCACCGCGGCCGCCGCCCTCGCCTCAGGATCGTCCTCCGCTGGAGGAATGATGTCTACCAGGAGATTACACTGCAATTCGTAACAGCGCATTTTGTCAATCAATTTGTCGGCAACAGCATTCATGACATCATCGTCAATCTGCCATTTACGCAGATCCCGGGAATTGCGGACGAATCGACGCTGGGACTCCTGAGACTCTGATAGTAAATCGGCCGGCAAAGTGATGGTCGAGATCTGATCTTTCCAGGAGAAACGGGCATGAATATGGGAGCTGGGGACAAAGCAGTTTGTGGTGCCGTCGTGCGGCCTGACTACAAAACACGGTTTATTGAAATCTTCATCCTCCATATTCTTTGTTTCTTCTTTCTTCTGATAATAAATAAGTATACCTTGGGTTTAAGCGTTGGTAGAATGGTAGAACGGTAGAAGCCGATCGGTATATATAATACGGAGTACTTATGCAAATACAGTCCCAGACGGCAAGAATCGACTATTTTTTCGTATCCTTGAGTCCTTCCGCCGGCAGTTGAGCACTGCCCTAACAACCCGTACGTACTATCCCCTTAACTCACGGGAGATTTAATTTCAACAAGTAGAACAACACAGGGGTGTTTGGATCTGATTCTTAGGGAGAAAAAATAGAAGTTGGAGGGTTTGGGTGGAAGTGCAGAAGTACTTCTGGTGCCCTAATTTACTCCTAGAATCAGTTTTTTTAGAAGCTGGGGGAGACCAGCTTCTGCAAACTGATTCTGATTCTGCTTCTGCTTTAAAAAAGAAGTAGAAGCAGAATCAATTCCAAACACCCTAATAATTTTCTAAAATTAAGACTATATATTAGGGTAAGACTTAAGTACACATGCTTTGACCAAATTGCCCTTCTTTTTTTTAGAACTTGTCTTTCGTTTAAAAATCTGTTGTGCATCAAACAACTTCACCGATCGCCACCCTTGCGCATCCCCTGACCTTCGTTTCAAACAACTTCATCGATTCAGATCGATCGAATTACCACCGCCGCTGATTTCATGATGTCGAAATCACCGTCGCCGACGCACTGGATAGCTGCTCCGGTTGACTTCATCTGAAGCCACCGCCAAAGGTTTCTTCTTCCTCATCTTCTTCTTCTTCTTTTCTAATTTTGGACATTGATTTTGCCAATTTCGAACTTCTATTTCATATTTTCACAAAGGCCACCAAGTACTCTGCAAAACGTTTGAAAAAATTAGATCCAAAATCAAACTTGCAAACACTAGACAATACACAAACATTAAGTAGTCAGTAAACAGACAATAAGTTCTAATAATAGTTCAATATCAGGCAATATATAGACAGTAAGTAGTCATTAAACAGACAATAAGTTTTGATAATAGCTCAATAGCAGAGCAGGTCACGTAAAACAATATATATACAATTCACTATATCTAATGATGAAATTACATCGAGTGGTTGTCAAAAACTCCGCAAAGAAGCAAAATAGGTAATCTAGCCCTCTCTAAAATCGTCGAAGGCCATTAATGGTGGAGCCGTAGACTCCGAAGCCAAGATCCGGCGGAATTTCACCGATGTATCCGGCCAAAACCAGGTTGGTGAGGCCATGTCGATCGATTTCAAGCTCTTCCAGATCGATTTTAGTACCAGTGAAGGGGGAGAGACGAAAAACGAGAGTCTGGGAAATCTTGGGATCGGAAGTCGCTCTGTATTTTTTCTTCTTCAGATGGATTACTCAAGTCAAGGGTAAAAATGGGAAGTGAAAATATGATTTTCTAGAACAGGACCATTTAAGTCACACGCATGGAAAAAACATAAATGAGTTCTATTTTTGTAATCTTTTTATATTTTACTCCTGCAGGAAACAATTTCCTCTTAACTCAATCCGCTTAATTATCCCCTTGAGTCAATCCAATTCCAAATTACACGATCTATTGGTTTACATCTTTAATTTTAATCAACTTTGGTACATAATTATTGGTTTTCACTCATACACGATCATTATCCAATGGTTAAAATCGGTGGAGATATAGGGAAAATTGTAGATTAAAATCCGTAAGACCAAAAGTGAAATTATATTCCACCATTATAAATTGGTAAAATTCACGAAATATGAATAACAATGTTATGAAGTTATAAAACAAAATTGTCATATACTGATATACTTCCTCCGCCTCCCTAATATTGGGACGGAAGATAGTGATGTGGTTGATAATAAGTTTATAAAGTGAGATTAAAGTAAGAATGAATTAGAGTCACACAAATGTTACCAAATATGATATGAGACAATAATAGGGGAACATCCGAAAATGAAAAATGGGACAATTATAGGGAGACGGAGAGAGTATTTCTTTTCTAAATAAGATTAATTACTGTCAAAATTAGATAATATTGTTATGTTTGAAATAAAACACAATAGTCATATTTTCTTGGAATTTATAAACGTTTTTTAAGATGTTTTTACTTGATTGATTTTATTCGCAAAGCAGCTCCGATCGTATCAGACTATATTAGATCAGATTAGATTAGATAAGACAAAAACATACATTTTCCAAACCAGACTAGAAATTAAAAACATATTACGTGCATTAGAAACATATTACGATCTAATTAAAAACATATTACTTGCTTTTTACAAAAAGTTGTGATAATATTTTAGTCACCTCTTTTTAGATTTTGTAGCGTAAATAGAATTCTACTTGTATAAATAAAAAATAAAAAATAAATAAGAATATATTATTCTGTAAAATAACTTCTAACTTCAAACTTCAGTTTTTTAAATTTCTGGATTATAAAATATTCTAGGTATTAATGTTTTTTTCTATTTTTAACTTTTAAGATGAATATTGAATGTTTATTAGTTTAGTAAATATTGTGTATTATTGCTAACATGAGTTTTGTTTTATATTAAAATGAGTATAGTGTAAAATAAATGTGCATTACTAAATATTATAAAAACAACAAGATTATATTTGTAAATCAAGAACCTACTAGATGTACAGATTATAAAAACAACAAGACTATAAACTATTTTTGATAAAACGTTTTTATATTTCTCGTTGTTATATATAATGAAAGTTTATTATATTGTTAATAACGAACCTACAAGATGTACATATTATAAAAATGAATTTATGTTATATTCGAATGAGTATAACGATTAAAGAAATGAGCATACAAATAAATATTTGGATGCATTAGAGAATTCAAAGGCGCTAATGAAATTTTTTATGTTTATTTTGTAAGTTACGTATGGTCATATAGTATTGGTTTTATGCTCAATTTAAAATGTCATATTAATTATATTTCAAAACTATCATATCACATTGAATTCACATGAAAGTTGATTGTAGACACTAGCGTAGAAATCACGATACTCAATTGCATTCTTAATTATAATATTCAGTAAAGGAGATTTAATGCTCAATGAAAATGTCTTGATGTTCGACTAACAAAGCTTGTGTTTTTCATATCATTTCTCAATTGGTAAGTTATGTATGTTCATTTGGTACTGATGTTATGCTCATATTAAAATGTTATATCAATGCATATTTCAAAAGTAGCATATTACATTAGATTCAGACATTGAACTTAGATAAGTGTCTATAAAAGAAAATATGAATCAGAAGATATGAAACAGAGATTATGATGCTTAATATTAAACTTCTAATACTCAATATAATAGGTCTAGTGTTAATTAAAAGTTCATTAATGCTCATTTAACAGTTATTTTAATCTTAATATAGGAGGATTGATGTTGAATTAACAGTACAATAATGCTCATTTAGATTTTCACATTAATTACAAAATGTCACCGAAATATTTTGTTATTTTTTTCCTTGGGCATGTTACGTATGGACTTATTATGTGCGTGCTTCGCTACCTATTATTTTGTTCCTTGTTGGACCGGTTATACAGTGCTCACCGTATAGCCGGATGTATAATATACGCACTCGACTTTATACAGAGTAATAGAGTATAACTATTAAAGGAGTAAAGGGTCAGTTTTATTTGGTCCTCGAAGTTGCATAAAAGGAGTCAAATAAGTCCTTATATAGGAGGATCTGTCTCGCCGTCGCCATTTGGGGTAGTTCCCAGGGGATTTTTTGAGCATCTTATTCATTAAATCTAGTTCACTCATATCAAATTTCAGATAAAAATTCAATCGGGAAGACATTCAAATGACTTCTCGAAGATAACTGTGCAGTTAAAAGCGCAGTTATCTTCAAGAATTCATTTGAATGCCTTCCCGATTGAATGTTTAGCTGAAATTTGGTATGAGTAAACTAGACTTAATGAATAAGATTCTCAAAACATTTCATCAAAAAATTTCATCGGGAACCGCCCCAAATGACGACGACCGGATAGAATCTCCTATATAATTAAGGACTTCGAGGACCAAACTGATCCTTTACTCCTTATTAAAGGAACGGCTTGGTTTAAAATTTTAAATTTATCGAAACACAAGTAAAAAACAACTTGTATTCTTTCAAAAAACAACTTGTCTTTTGACTTGAGAAGTCACTTCTTTATTCGAGACAATTCAATAGTACTAATTAACTACAATTAGGAAATTATTATTATCATTATATACGAGTATATTGTTACTGTTACATATGTAATTAGAATTGTTAAAACATTGTACTTTTTTGCCTTATGTGTACAGTCACCGAGTCACATAATAACTTTTTCCTAAGGATGGACTGGGACGGATCAGCCCGACCTGGGATCCAGCCAAGTACTGTGCAGGCCCGGCCCGGTCAACCGGTACCGGGACCAAGACTGGGGGCTGAACCGGGAGAGATTGGGGCGGGCTATGGGCTGATGAAATGGTGGACCAGACTGGCCGGTCTGGGCCCAATTTATTTATTTTTAAAATTTTTTCCCTCTAGGTGTGGTTGGGTGGTTTGGGGGGTGGGAATAATAAATCCGAAAAGACAAAAAAAAATTAAAAAAAAATGGACCCAACCCAATCCCCGGACTCCCGGTACAAACCCGGGCCGGTACCGGGCCCGCAATCCAATTTTTTGTCCCGCCCAATCCTGGCCCGGGGTCCGGTCCAAGCCCAGTCCACCCCTACTTTTCCCAATGACTTGGAATATATTGTGAAACTTTGAAAGGTAGGTATAGCTGTATGAGTCTGTATACTGTACAGCCGGCTGTACAGTGACCATTGTACAGTCGGTGGCAAACTTGTAATTTTTGTGAAAATCGCGGATTCTCTTAAATGAGCATTGATGCAATTTTGATGAGCATCATATCTGTTCTTTTGAGTATCAGGAGTCTAACGGTGAGCATCTGTGATCTCTACTTAATACATTATATATCACTTTCTGTTTATTACTTTTTCGTTTATTAAAAAGTCTTAAGTTATGTCTATAATCAATTTAAAAATGTGAATCTAATGTAGTATGATATATTTGAAATGTGCAACATTTTAAAATGAGCAATTGAGCATAAAGCAGTACCAAATGATCACACATAACTTACAAAATGAGTATCAAAAAATCAAAAGTTCATATGTGTGTGCTCATTCGTTTTGGGCGTTTTACTCATTTGAATTTAAAATAAAACTCATTTCTGATGTGTATCTAGTGTAGTATGATATGTTAGAAATGTGCAACTTTTTAAAATGAGCATAAAACAGTACCAAATAAGCATATATAACTTACAAAATAAGTATAGAAAATTTAAAAGCGCATTTGTGTGTGCTCACTCATTTTGGTCGTTATACTCATTCAAATTTAACATAAAACTCATTTCTATTGTGCTCAATATTCATTTGTGTATTGATATGACATTTTAAAATGAGCATAAAATCAATATCAAATGAGTATGTATAACTTACAAAATGAGTTATAGAAAAACAAAACAGTAATATCTACAATATTTTATAATTGAATAAAGATTAAAATAAAAAATCAAGAAAGAAGGAAAAAGTAAAAGCAAGAAAAGAAGAACAGAAAAGACAAAAGAGAAAAATGTGTAATAGATTAGCAGCACAAAATCAAAAAAGCAAGGAAACAGAATAGCAAAAAAAAAAAGACGAGGTGAAACCAATGAGCGCAGCTCAAATGCGGACGATGGCCGATGAACCGTAATTTCAAAAATACCCGATTGTACGGTGAGGACCGTACAACCGGGTGTACAGTATATTTAACGATAGCCGTATAGGGTTTCAAATTGTGTATCCATATATAGAATCATTCATAAAAATGTCATTCTTTTTATATTTTCATTACTTTTAATAAATTGGTAGGATGTTTCCTGGCCCTGCCCCAAAAGACTTTCTCGTCTTTTGGTTTTAAAAAAAAAACTAATTCCCAACTTTTTTAAAGACAAAAAGGACAAACAACGGAAATTTGAGACTTCTAAATTCATGGCCCGTTACAGAGCTTCCAAATCGGCTAGGTGTAACTGTGCAAGACTGTAAGGTGTGTCGAGTTTCAGTACATCTTACTAAAGAACTCATCGTCACAAAAAGAAAAACGTCAGTTTCGTAAACCCCTAACCAATAAAGTCATAATTTGGGCAAATAATGGTGTTAAAAGGACAAAAAGATCACTATAATCTCAGGTGAAACTGGATCTTCAGCAATTCCTAGAAAATCTCAGGTGGGTGAGACCGTGAGATTGTGATAAGAATTCCTGTTGTCAAGTAAATTTACCCTGCAGTTTTTGAAGAAATTGTTACATCATCAGCAGCAGGTTGCTTGTAGGAGAACTCCACATTTATCCTACATTTTGGTTAATAAATTTGTTGAGACATGAACAGATGGTGTCAATGTCTCTGGGCATTACAACAAAGCAACCTCTATCTAGAGAATCAAGAGAAACTGGTAGGCTCACTGTTCAGTCTCCTCCCCATGCGGCAAACCCGGGGGATGAACCGAAGACCAATAGACTGTCAGGTATTGTATAAGGTAGTATACAAATGAGGTAATGAATAATTAATATATCAGCTTCAATCAAGCTTCTACCTGGAGAACTACGGCCCACGCCGCGCCCTCGTTTCCTGGTACCTTACCAGTCCAGACTGAGGTGGAAATAATCAATCTGTGAGCAGTCAGAAAATAATGGGTAAGCCAATGTTTATGATGGATGTCTAAAATATAGCAAGTCAGGTTCCATAAAACACCACATTAAGAACAGCAGCAGGGAAGAGCACATGTCCAAAGATGAACTCATGGATCTGCATTAAAACTCATACACTTCTAACCCCCCCCCCCCCCCCCCAAAAAAAAATGTACAAAAAGATGGAGCATTCTGAACTTGTTTTTCTGAGACCCTTGTATTTGATTAATCATCATATAGTCCCCTCCTTATTTTCATTGAACTTGCACAGCACACACACAGCAGACACTTTCTACTGAAGCGTGAATGCTACAAGCACCATCATAGATACATGTCTATCTTGCTCAGAATTTTTTTTAAATTGCAGAGTTTAGAAATCATGACCATTAAACTAAGTTGGCCTGTTTTTAACTTTCCCCTGCATTTTTTAGCTTAAGACATTTTCCACCGTGCTGACGTCTGAGAATAACTAATCAGATTGAGATCAAGGTAGAAATCTCACTAATGTCTTCCATAACTGTAGCTTAGAATGACTTTGCTATCTAGTATATATACTATACTCCCTCCTTACCACATTCCGTAATAGGATGTACCAAAATGAATTTCTCACTTCCATAAAAAGAAAACTGTTCATAGGGTGAATTTCTTACTTTTGCTTACTTTTTGTCCTCCTTTACATAAGGGTATACTAGGAAAGCCAAAAAAATTGTCTTGCATATATATGTTTCTGGTCAAAGCGAAAACACGATTATGGGACAGAGGGGGTATATAAAGAGGCATAAATTAATTCAGAAATTATAAAGAATACTCAGAAACACGCACTTTTTTCTCAAAATGGAAATAGATCGGCATACAGATGTTTTAGAGTAAGCAGATGAAGCCTTTAAAAAGACATACCTTTCTTTCCATCTCTTCTCTATTTAGGGACATTTGCTCCTGTTGGCTTGAAGCAATCGATATTGCATAATACGGCTGATTTCATCATCTCACCAAAGCTGTCATCATTAAATTTCCATGGTTAGTTACTTTAAAAGCAGAACACATCATGAAGTGCATATAAACACAATAGTGGCAGATATATAAAATAATCTTAACCAGATAAGTTTAATCCGACCGGTCAAAGCTCTTTCTTGCTTTTTCCTGTGGTTCTGTGTTGCAATTTGTCTTCTCAGCTTGATCCAAACTCCTACCCATTCTTTCTTTCTTGTCAATGCTGCTTCTTGGTTTTTCTCTTGAGCCGATGCTTCTTCTTGGCTTCTCCTTCTTTTCTTTCTTATCAGTGCTGGATCTGGGCCTACAATCTGTGCTGTTTCTTTTATTATCTTCAGATGAGTCCATGCATGGTGATACGTTTTGCAAATGTGATGATCTCTCAATAGCTGACACGAACCTCTTCAAATGTTTAATGTATTCTGGGTAGACTTCCAAGTCGCAATGGTTTCCACCTTTAACCCATAGCGGTTCATATTTTTGCTTACAAAGTTCCCAAAGCTTCTTTCCATGAGAGAAGTCCACCACATCATCTGCTGTCCCCTGAAAGTAGCAAAAAGTACATGCTAGTGGATAAGTTTTGTCATTAAGATTGGGAAAGAACATGCAATTGAGATTGGCCAATTGGGATATCATTTCAAGACGATATCGATATCGGAAAGTATTAGAAAACTGTACTTCAATGTTACTTTACATTTCAAGAAATACTTTATTGTAAAAGATAATGAGATTATCAATATTTCTGGTTTTATAAAGAGACATATTGAGATTATCAATATTCCACATATATCTTTAGGTACTTCCATATATTTCTCAAAAATGTATCAACTATTTGTCAACATTGCTTTACATCCTCCGAGTTTTCTATGGGGTTCCCTCATACCATTATAGGAGACCTCAAAATACGGAAGTTTTGCTAGAAATATAAGATATATCAGAAATTCTGAAACCCACCACAATGGCAGTACAAAATATCATAAATTGGAGATGAGAATACATCTCTTGATTAAATAGCTGTATATGTCTATATGAAACTTGAAACATGGAAATATGTTCAACAAGTACAGAGGCTCACATGTATTACAAGGACAGGGCAATCAACCAATGGAATCTTATCAATATTCTGCATCACACCGAAAAAATAAAACCATTAGCTTATGAACCATATCATTTTTCGATCGGATCTCGCAGTTTTTTGAACAGACCTCACATAATTCCAAGAGTAAAAGAGAAGATTAAGGAACCTTATATATGTCAAACCAATATGTCCTCTTCACAGGATACATCACTCGGAGGCCAGACAATATAGGGCTGTGCAAAACCACAGCCCTTAATCTTGACAAACGCGATGCGAGATCTAGAGTCGGTCCACTGCCAACAGACTGACCATATAATATTATGTCTTCTTCTTTCGCCCCATATCTCTCACATAGGCATTTGTATGCTGCATCAATGTCAGCATAAGTGTTCTGCTCGCTCGCCTATAGAAGAAGAAAAATGAATCATCCTTTAGTACCTTAACTTCAAGCATCATGAATGCCCACATGGAGTATTTCTTTTCTTCTAACATTACCTTGCCATTGGACATTCCATACCCAGTGTAGTCATACCTACATAGGGAACCAAGAATGAACAAGAATTCAAACTTCAGATTAATATTCAGTTGCTATTGAGTCATGCTAAAATAAATCTTAATCTGATGTTAGATTCTTAAACAAATCTAATAGTAGCAACAGTTCATTTCTGAATCTGCACAGCTAAGCTGTATCCAGTAAACTCAATCATCATTAATTCATAATCATCATCATCAGAACAAAAAGCAGCAGAATTGAGCCCTTAAGATGAAATACAACAAAAAAGAGCTCAACTTTCAGTTTGATCCAACACCCAGGCTAACCTAACCATCCAAAACCCTAAATCACTGAACAGGAAAAGTGATAAATGTTCACAGATTCAATGTACCCCATCACATTGACGCGAAGATGACGGCTAAGTTCGCAGAACAAATCGTACATTTGGCCCACGTCAGCGGCGTTTCCGTGGGAGTAGAGCAGCGTTAGCTTCGCCGCCGGGTTCTTCACGTACACCGCCACTATTTCCGTCCCTCTCTGGGTCGCAAGCTTCAAAACGTCCACGTTCTCCCTCTCCGTCACCCCCGTCATCTTCAATTTCTTGGTCGACTCCTCCACCGCCAGCCCGTACGCCGGCGGATCCGGCGGAAAAAATGCAAACTTTGCCGCCATTGATGACGCCATCGCCCCCATATCTCCCCCCAGCAAATCTATCTACAAAGATATGTATAACAATATATACACTCGTATCTACATTAACGCCCTTAACAATATATACAATAACAGATTTGGAGATGCATAGCTGGATAAAATATCCCCCTTTATTGTATATATATTTTGATTTTGATTGATACGGAGATGGATTTCGAATTTAAAGCGATTTAGGGTCCATCTCAATTGATGAGGAATAAATTAAACATTTTTTCGGGATGGGTTGATCTTTGGATTAAAATAAGGATAATCATTATGGTGTCTTTATTATTAGCAGGAAAAAGATGAACCATACACACAGCAGTGTGTGTACCGGGTGGGGTTTGAAGTTTGAACGGAGAAGAAAGTCGGTGGAGGGAGGGATTTGCGGCGTTGATACAGGGAAGGAGCACGTGTGATTTAATGACGACGTGGTTTGTACGACTGGTTAAGGACTCTCTGTTGGGCATGTGGCCGGAAAAGTTCTCATGTCTGCAGATAAATTAGCCAAATCGACACTGTCAACCACCACAATACTCTTCCGACATTATGTCTTAACTATAACACTCTCTCCACGGTAAGAACAAAGGAGTTGCCCCCGCTTTCTTGTTTTTAACTTTAATGTATTCAATTAAAGTTTGGATTCGATTTCATTTTGTCAAATTTCTATTAGAAATTATTTTATATTTTTACATTATTTATCTACTTTACACCAATGTCAGCGGCCGAAGGGTGCGCTAAGGTTTTGGAGCGCAAAGTCGTGTTATTGTCTGTTTTTGTTTAGCTTCTTCAGGGAGATGCATTGACATATATGCTCTAGTCATGATGAACGGTAATGTAAGGGACATGAAGTTGTTGGGGACGCAGCCACGCAGGGACGAAGCCAGGATTCGATTGAAGAGGGGTGCGGGGTGAAATAAAAATAATACGGAGTAATATAATTCCTTAGTCCTATTGGATTTTGCTTAAAATAAGAAAAGTAAAATTGAAGTTTGTGTAGGTAAGAGAGAAATAAGTGGAATCACAAATTCACTTCTCTAAATGAAAAGTGACGAGGTTTTTTGAGCAAATGAAAAATAAAAGTTGGCAAAATACCACATTAGTAGCAACTAGCAAATAATACATTATTATAATTTTGTAAATCATAGCATCTTAATTATTATCTAGAAATTAACTATTGAAACACTGAAGAATAACATAGTGGGGGGAGCAAAAATACAAAAAACTAATACTACTAATTTAAAAATGAAAAGCTGGGAGGGACCATGGCCCCCCTAGCATAAGCTATAGCTCTGTCCCTGTGGGGACAGGAAGGGATGGCGAGACAAATAAGGAAGATGTTGTATTGATGGTACGCCCCTGCTAAACCGCCCGCCGCCTTGGAGTGAGTACAAGTTTGTGTTCTATTTTCTCTAGAAGTTTTATTTTTTGATATATCATACTTTTTTATACAAATAAAACTCGTTTGTTTTGGGTGGGATTTTAGATCATTGATCCTTTTTTCTTCCATTCTCTACCGTTATTTTATTATTATTCTACTCCACCCACCTTACTTTATTTTTTTAGAAATAAATTTAATTATCATTAATAAAACCATAGTTCAATACATCAACAACGATATCTGAAGGATGATTTAACCAAATCCGACAATCACACATTGAAACAACAAACTTAGCAAACTCATGAGTAATGAGTTGTTGTGCTTACAGATCGCCTAACATGAGGGAAAGAAGTACTTAAAAAAACTCAAACTAATCTCTATAATATCTTCAATCAGCAATCCTAATACCAAGTAGCTCAGTAAAGGGGGGTAAATTCTTGATCCATGGTAAGGCTGCACCTATGATAAATCCCCCAAGCTGATCTCTAGAATCCAGTCAAGACCACATTTGTGCTTTCTAGCAGAAGCATCCACGTTCAGCTTGACTCCTAACAAGTTCGGTATGATTTGATCTCTCTAAGTCTGGTATGATCCGCTCTGATTTAGAACTGGAACAAGTTTAAGAAAAACTTGCACACAATTACTAATTCACGAATTTATCAACTATTCTTAAATGTTTGAATCAAGGATTGTAAAGATGACCAGAAACAAATACGGAATACCTGATAATGAGTAATTATTGTTGTTGATGTTGCATAATTATTACACATACAATTATAATGTGATTATCCCACAATAACTATTTGGGGCGGATCTATTGAGGAAGGAGAGGGGGCAGCTGCCCCCAATACAATCCCACTAAGTCCATGTAATGTATTAGAATATACAAAAAAAACATGTATTGCCCCCAATCAAATATCATCGTTGCCCCCAATAAAGCAGCCTCCTAGCTCATCTAAAATAATAAAATCTGAAATCAAGATGTCAAAACCCATGTGCTGAGGTAGGAAGAGCAACAAGTGTGTTGCTAATTTATTAGTGAGATACTGAGATTCAATATATTAGGATTTTTAATTGTTTGTTTGTAACTGTTTGATGTTATGTTTTTGAAAATCTAAAGTTCCCATCACTTCCATAACTCTAATTTAAAGTTAGTGATTAGTGAAGAAGTCTTACATCTAATTTATTTATTTTAGTTGATGACTTATTAAAATAGTTAATATTATTAGAAAAATGTCGTTTAGATAGTCAAATAAAAAAATTATAAGTGATTGTGATTTTAAATAGTTAAATTAGAGTTCATTTAGAGATCTTGTTTTTTGACTTATCAGACTTATCAGTTAACTAGTGAACTATTTTTTCAAACACGTAACTTTAGATTACGTGCGTTGTATTGTGTAATAATAAGAAAAAGCAAGGTTGAAATTATTTTTCCGGCTGTTGGTTGAAGTTACTTTAAGGGATCATTTTAGCTATTTTCATGTAATAATTTTTTTATTTTATTAATAAAATATGTTTTGAAGATATATATATTTTTGCATAAATCAACAGAACCAGTCAATCCAGTCACTTTAGCGAGAACTTCATGAATTTCAGCAGAATTATATTAGTCGATTCACCCTATTTCAGTATTACCAAACTAACTAAATACGGAGTATATAATAATAGTCATAATGATAATAATGTAATATTAATTCCACTTTTCGAGACTTATTGAATATATATTTGATTATCGATCTTTCATTAAAATCGGGTATGTAGCTCTAATAGCGCTTGTCACGGGGAACCGTAGAGATTTGCTTCCCCACTATGAAAATAATGAAGACTAATGTGTGTAATATAAATTGATGATATTTTTTGTGATGGTATTTTTTTCTTGAAAAATACAGTAGTATGTTTAAAAAAGTTATTCAAGAAAAGAAAATTCACCAAGAACATTTGTGATGTGTTTTGTTAATAGTATTATACTACTAATTTTTGTTCCTTTGAACCATTTCTTAACTGCTTTGCCCCCAATAACTTTTTATCCTAGATCCGCCACTGATAACTATATAATGATCACAACACACTTTGTCAAAGGAAAAGTACTTGGCTCAAATAAATGTGGATGGATGTTTATTTGGGTGGCAGTATGGTAGTGGAGGTGATCGGGTGACATTGATTAATTATTAATTATCATTAGTTATTAACTATCAATTGTTAATCATAAAATAGAGTTATCAAAAAAATAAATGTAACATTGAAAAAGACATTGTGTAATGATTTGTCACTTTAAGTAAGTCATTTTTTCTTTTGTATTTTAGTGATATTCATAAGAAGTTGCCTACATATCCACTTTTCTATACGTAATCTAAAGAAATTATGACAAATATATGACTAAAATTAAGATAATTGACAAAAAATGTGATTTTTTTAGTTTAGTGATTAAACTTTGATGGTTTAATGAATGTGTTCAACTCAATCCATATGAAGTGTGCATAATAATCAGGGAAACTGTCAAATAGATCCTCGAATTTGAGGACCTATTTGGCAGTTTTCACTAATAATTATTATAACTTTTTACTCAGTAATATATTACACTTAAAATAAAAAAAATAAACCTCCTAATATTTAAAATCAAAATTGTTTAAAAAGTGTGGTTAATTGCAAAAACAAGGATGGTTAATACAAACTTTATTCAAGGATGGAGGTGCAACATTAATACACCATAGTTGACCCACTCGTGTAACGTGGCAATGATCATCGAACAAATTCTTTAATGTGTTGGAGACTCCGCAAAGAATCCCTGTACTCTAGCCCACCCGAATAATTCAAACCGCGTCCGCCTAAAAGTAAACATTATAGCACCTGACTGTAACATTCCTCGCTCTTTCTTGCGTTCGAGGATAGCAAAATTCCTTCGATTTTTGCTTCGATGGAAGTAGCTGCTCCGTCAGATTCTTAGGTACGTGCAGTTCATCCTCCCTGACTGTGCTCGTTCGTTGTTTCTTTTTGCTTGATTTCTTCGGTTAGTTTTTCTGTTTAATTTTCGCTGGTTTCTCAAGTTTGAGATGTAGAGGATATTTCATTGTTATATCGGATAACGACAGTTATGTTGAAGCACTCTAAACATATATCCTTTCCTTTTTTGTTGTTATTAATAACTTCATCAATGAAATCATATGATATGCTCATCGAGTTGAGCATTTAAAGCTTAGCCTGCTTTTGTTTTGCAGAGTTGTACTTTCTCATAAATTTGACACTGTTTGATGGTGTAAGGTCATTGTTGCTTAAATGCTGAAAAACAAGGAAAAGAAGATATAGAAAGCATATGTAGTAACCCGCCTTCTCTAAGAAGGCTGACACTTTGTTGTTTTAAATAATACGGAGTATACGTAAGAGAAGAAGGAAGTTCTTTAAGATACGGAGGGAGTAAAATACATTAATTAACGGCGTGCAGAGGTTCACTGTTCCTTTGTTTTTGTTTTTTTGTTTTAGGGAGAATTTAGGGTAGAGGGGTGGGGGACAATAAGATTGGGAAATTTAATACTCCCTCCGTCCCAAAATGGTTGGACAAATTTCCTTTTTTGGCCGTCCCAAAAAGGTTGACCATTTCCATTTAAAGTAAGGAATATGTGGCTAAAGTTAATTCTCTCTCTTCTGCAGAAATTTTAACCACACAGTTTTTACTTTATTAATCCACGTGCAAGTCAACATTGGCCAACGATTTTGGGACGGAGGGAGTATTTATTTTCGAACTGAATCAGATGCTCATGTTTTTGCTTGTTCTTTGATTAACTTTGTAATTGTACCTTATAGTATGTTGAACTGTGGACTTCTGGATGGAGCGAGCATTAATTCTGTTAAGTTTCACACTGACAAACATTTGGGGGGGGGTCCTGACAGTGTTTCACCTGTTAAGCCCTGCAAGATGATCATGCTGCTAGTGCACATGTTCCTGAGAAAAACGTCAAAGAATGGTTCAGAAAGGTGAATTAGTTCTTATTGGTGTATTAGCTGGTGTGGCTGCTGGAATTCTTATTGCATCACTCACATTCTTTTGTATACGTTGGTATAAATTGCGGGCCCACCGCCGTCGCCGTGCAAATGAGCAATGTCAATCAACTATTCCAATACGTACTTATGGCTTAGATACAAGCAACGAATCTAGTGCATCTATAAACATTAATGGATCACAATACCTTCCCAAAGGTTCTCACCATAGCTGGTGGAGCCGCCCTCGTAAAGATCAGTTTACTTCAGCATCGGGCATAACAAGATATTCTTACAAGTATGTAATCTCAAACTGAGTATTAATCCCCTTTGACGGTATTTATATCTTTTAATTATAGATCCTTTTTATCATTACTTATCATTTCTATCACATTATCATGGAGGATTGGTGTTCGTGCTGTTTAGTATTCATATTTGCAACCGTTATTGATGAGTTGGCTAGGAATATACAAGATGGTATATCATGATGTAGGTTCTTTGAGGATGGTAATACTAAATGCAACTAAGGGATGGTTAAGTGCCAAGTAGGAAATACAGTGACATGAGTTAAACTCACGAAAGTTTATACAATGCAAAATGGGGTGAAATTGGATGGAAGTGCTTTCAATGAGCAATTTTTTCAAGTATTTGAGATGTATTATACAAAGAAAAGGAAATTTTTATATAAATATGACACATAAGGTGAATGTAGGTTGGCCAGATAAAGATCTTCAGTATTGATTAATAAACCGCCTTTGAAGAATTAATTTTTGTTTTTCTTCACAATTTTCTACACGACTCTACCTTAAGCTTACTTTGTTCTTTCTCTCTCCTGTTCTTTTCTCTTAGATCTGAAACGAGATCTCAGCCATGCTCATAACAGTATGTTGCTATTACACCTCATGACCTCATGGACCGCTGAGAATTTTGAGATTTTTTTAATGTCACTCTGTTTTAAATTAGAGTATAGAACCTCCAGAAATGGATAGGCATGCCAGGAGCGTAACTAGAAGCAAATAAATTAATAAAACATTATTATGAGCATACTGGAGACTGGTAAAAACAGCTACTACTTTCTCATTCTTCATGCTCAATAGCTTGAGCCTCTAATAGTCTAATGTCTTATGTGAGCATACATATGTGCTAAAAGCCAAAGATACGTAATGTTAGAGTCATAGTTGAACTGCAAGTTATATGCCATGCTCCTGTGTTTACTACTATTTCACGCGAACATATGGTCAAAGTTTGCTTGATCTAATCTCAAGTGCATCACCAGGGACATTCAGAAAGCGACTGAAAACTTTATGAACATCCTGGGACAGGGATCTTTTGGTCCAGTTTACAAAGCGACACTGCCAAATGGTGAAGTGGTTGCTGTAAAGAAACTGGGTACCAACTCTAGACAAGGGGAAAGAGAGTTCCAGACAGAGGTATGATCTAACTTTGTTGGGTGGGGGGCTCTAACACTATTCTGGTTAAGGAATTTTACTATCAGAGTCTCCTACTAAAATCTCATTTGTAGGAGACTGACTCTAGGAGGGATCGTGAATATTTCCTTTAGAAAGTGCTCACTCACACGATCACCCAATGTCACAAATAAATTTATTAGATGTGAGAAGTCTCATAAGTGGAATTAACATTTACAGATGAGGAAGAAAGGAAAACCATAACATCTAAATTGGATTTCCCTGATAATTTTTACTATCAAATTTGTTTTGTGGACAAATGATGTAAAACCCATTTATGTGATCGATGTATAATACCGAGTAAGTATTGTTTTACAGGTTACACTTTTGGGTAGGCTTCATCACCGTAATTTAGTGAATTTACTTGGATATTGTGTGGACAAAGGGCAACACATGTTGATATATGAATTCATGATCAATGGAAGTTTGGAGAACCATTTACACAGTAAGTAAAAATGTTTGACTTTGAGATCGTAACTCCCTGGAGTTTCTTTCCTCCATATAGCATTATTATTTGGGGTATTTTTGCTGTTGCAAAAGGTTTTTCAAAGGTTGCTTAATTTACAAAGTTCGATTCTGGTCGTCAACATATCATTGAGTATTAAAAATGATTTTTAAAATTAATGTATTTAGACCCTTGATCAATGGCGTACGCTATTGTATTTGCTCTCAGATGAGGAACGAGCATTGAGTTGGGAAGAGAGACTGCAAATTGCTTTTGATATTTCACATGGCATTGAATATCTTCATGATGGGGTAGACTGATTTATTCTTTAGCCTCATTCAATAAGAGTTGAAAACATTGTATAATCATTCAATGCTATTACTGTAAACAGGCCGTGCCACCTGTGATACATCGAGATTTGAAGTCTGGTAATATTTTGCTAGATCATGTTATGAGAGCTAAGGTCAGTTGGTAGACAGCCAAATTCTGCCCTATAAGACTGCCTCGAATGAGTAAAAAACCTTACTCTGGAAATACAAAATTCATGTAATCACCCTGTTAATCCAGTTTTTTATCCGATCTGTTGAGACTTGAGAATGAATAACTTTTACTCAGTTTTCCATTTTTGTTACAAACTAAAGTCACGTTTGGTTAAGGTAGAACTTTTTCATCTTGGGAATGTAACTATGGAAAATCACGCTTCCTGCTTATTCACACTCTTAGGCTTATTTGTTGTTAAATTGAATACATCTTACACAACTTAATTTTAACACCTTTTTGGGAAAAATACACTAAACTAATGGGAAGAAACTGTCTTTGTTTAAAACCTAAAGTGAAATAATCTGGAAAGAAAAGAAAGACTCCAACATTATGTTCGACAGTTTGTTCCGTTTTGAGTTTTGCATGCTTCCTGCATATTATTAGGTTGCTGATTTTGGGCTCTCAAAGGAAGAAGTATATGATGGAAGTAATTCTGGGCTTAAAGGCACATATGGCTACATTGATCCTGTGTATATATCAACAAACAAGTTTACAACAAAAAGTGACATTTATAGTTTCGGTATCATCCTCTTTGAACTTATTACAGCTATTCATCCCCATCAAAACTTGATGGAATATGTCAATCTTGTAAGTTTTTAACTCATCCTTTCAGAAATGTCTTTGATAACTATCCAAAACAATTTTTGGACAACACCTTCCTGTTTCTATTCTTAATCTTATTCTCACATTATTGTGTGCTTGTTCATGATTTTTCGCCCTTCGGAAGGCGACAATGAGCCCAGATGGTATTGATGAGATTGTTGACAAGAAAATTGTTGGGACATATAACCCACAAGAAGTAAGAAGCCTGGCTGCAATTGCTCACAAGTGTTTGAAGAATACTCCAAGAAGACGCCCCTCAATTGCAGAAGTTTCCCATGCAATATCAAAGATAAAGCATAGGGGGGGCCTCATCAGAGAAGATACTGTCTCGTTTGCCCAAGATGATTTTTCTAGAATGATTAGTACTATTGAAAAGCGACAAATTGAATTGAGAAATATGGAAGGCATAACCGAGAAAGATGCTCACTGAAAGTCTTCCATCTTACCTGTTCCCTTTTCTCAATTTGATATATCGTATTTTTGAGTATGTAATTTAGTTATTGTTCTTCTACCTCCTTTTCAAGATCATCATTACGGAGGTCAAATCAAAGTCTGCAGGTGCATATTGTGCATCCATAATGCATAACGCATACTACCTCCGTCCCTTAGTTTACTTCCATAATAAAGTGTCACGCGGATTAAGAAAGGGGTTTTTACTTGGATATTACTAATTTTGAACCAATTATCCAAAAAGTGATCACTTTTAAAAGGGGGCAAAAAAGTGACGAGGAAGGTCATATATGTGTAGGCATGGACCCGGTTCGGGCCGCCCGGCCCGGGACCGGCCCGGCCCGCCACTGTGCGAGCCCGGAACCGGCCCGGTTCTCGGGTCCGGGTCCGGGTCGGGCCTAGGCCCGGTGGGGTGGCCGGGTCCGGGCTCGGGCCTTGAATTTGGCGAACCGGCCCGGCCGGGTCGGGCCCGGGCCGAATTGATTTTTTTTTTAATTGTTTTTTCTTTTTTTGGGGTTAGCCAAGTTGGGCTTGATGGTTAGGAGGGGTTTGGGGGTTTGGGGGGTGTGGGGGTGAGTGGGGGGGGTTAGGAAAGCAAAAAAAAAAAAAATTAATAACCGAACCGGAGGCCCGGCCCGGACCCGGTGGCTACCCGGGCCGGTCCCGGGCCTTCCTTCCAAAAAAAAAAGCCCGGCCGGGCCCGGCCCGGAACCGGAACCGGCCCGGCCCGGGTCCATGACTATATATGTGCAATTAGAAAACATGATGTAACTGCAAAAAATTTATGTTACTGCGTGTTCGTTTTTTGTAACCACAGCCACCAACCGTGTCACTGTAGCCACCGCCCGTGTCACAACAGTCACCGCCCGTGTCACTGCAGCCACCGCCCGTGTCACTGCAGCCACCGCCCGTGTCACTGCAGCCACCGCCCGTGTCACTGCAGCCACCGCCCGTGTCACTGCAGCCACCGCCCGTGTCACTGCAGCCACCGCCCGTGTCACTGCAGCCACCGCCCGTGTCACTGTAGCCGCTGCCCGTGTAACTGTAGCCACCGCCCGTGTCACTGTAGCCACCGCCCGTTTCACGGTAGTCACCGCCCGTGTCACCTCCGCCGCCACCAAAGTGACTCCCACCTATCGGCCATAGTGACCACCACTTAGTGACTCCGCACGATGACTGCCTACTCACCGCCAGTGTCTGCCGCCACCCCAGCCCCCTGCCCCACCCCCTGTCCTCCTCCCCTCAAGTCCTTCTCCGGCCAGTTCACACAAACCTCAGTCATAACATCACCACCACCACCCCAACCCCAAACCCCCACCCTGACCCCCAGCCCCAGGCCATTTCCGGTCACTAGCCGCCCAGTCCCGCTCCCTGCCCCGCCCCTGTCCTCTCCAGACCTCTCTCCGACCAGTTCGCCCACAAGCTTAGCCAAACCACCACCTCCACCACCATGGAACCTTCTTCGCACCGCCACCAGAAGCGAAAGCCCCAAATCAGAGTTGCCTTCCACCGAAATGGCAGATACACCGATGGCCCCAAATCACAGCCGGTCCATCAAGGACGGAAGATCTGACATCGACGGCCCCAAATCGCGGTTGTCGTCCATCCAGGTGGCGGATCTAGCACCAGCGGCCATCTAGGATGACAGACAAGCTAGCAGAGATGCGGCCATTGAACATCGGCCAGCAGAGGCGCAAACATTAGTCAGCGGAGGCGCGGCCATCGGGAAACGTGGACGACAAGTGGCGATTGCAGAAGAGAGAAGAAGAAGGCGGTTGTTCGAGATTCACAGCAAAGAAGAAGGTATTGGGCAGCGAAGATGAAGAAGACGACTACTCACCGTAGTCCAAAAAAGGGCGGCGGTGGATTTTCACGGCCGCGACCCTGACGGGTGGCGGAGGCGATGCGGAAGCAGCTAGCGGAGGTAGTGGCAGCCGGTGGAGAGAAGAGGCGGAGCGGCCGTCCTTGCTGGCCGCGGAGGCGAGACAGATGTGCCGCTTGGAGGTTAGGAGATGAACGGATTGGGATATAGAGGATCTGGACGGACATTGGGAGACGGAAATCTGGCAGCCGAACAAAGTTAAATGAGGTCAGATTTTTGGGAAACTGAAAAATGGTCTTTGTTTTGGAATTGAAGAGTTCGGTTGTTATATTCCGGCCATTTTTTCTTAAGAAAGTGGGAATTGTGTGATGTAGAGTTATGCATAGGAGAAAGAAATGTTGTGAACCACAAATTCTTTGTCAAAAAGGGAAAATGAAGTTCTTTTTTGAACGGACGAAAAGAGAAAGTTGGAAGTATTTTCAGGAAACCTTATTTTTGGCCACTAAAGTTGGTTACTTGGTTACACTGTCATTATGACCTCACTTTTCGTGAGCAATTTAGTCATTCTTATGGAACTTTTTACTTTGAAAATACAATTAATTCAAACATCTTGACATCTTATATAACAAGTCATTTTTTAAAAGAACTATTAAGAGAATTTATAGTTTTCTTAAAAAACATATAAATTGTAAAAAATGTAAAAATAGAAATAAAAAAATAGTAAAAAATATATATAATAATTTAAAAAACCTGAAAATAAAAAACCTTAAGAAAATGAAAATTTAAAAGTATAAAGTTAAAATATAAAACTTTTAAAAAGATGTACATCATACAAGTAATTCCAAAAACATAAAAAAGTTTGACAAACTTAAATTTTTACAATTGTTTTCATATTTTTTTCTAAAACGGTTTTTTTTAATGGAAGAAAACCAAATAAATGACTTTTACTTCTTCCGTCCTGCTAGGATGTTCCTGCTTTTCTTTTTAGCAGTCCCAAAAAGAAGTTCCTCTTTTCCTAAATGGAAAATTATCCTACATCAAAACAGTGCAAAACAATGCCAAACAGTGCAAAACAGTGCCAAACAGTGTCGAAACAGTGTCAAAACAGTAAATTTTACCCCTAGAAAGTTTATTTCCTTAATATGTGTAAGTCAAACTAGGAACATCTTAGCGGGACGGAGGTAGTATTTGGATATATATTATTTTCCAACTGTACATATGATAGGACAAACGATGGTTTTGGAACACTTTACTTATCGTTATGAAAGTTATTTGATTACTCAAGCAAATAATATTTTTACCTATATGTATAAACTTGTAGATATACTAAGAGGCCGTTTGGTAATACCTGAATCGGCTGTATTGGCTGATTCTGCTGAAGTTTATGAAGTTCTGGCTGAATTGGCTGGTTTGCCTTATTCTGCTGATTTATGAAAAAATTATATTTAAAATACATTGTATCAATAAAATAAAGAAAAAATTATATGAAAAAATAGCTAAAATGATTTCCTACAGTAACTTCAGCCAATACAGCCAGAAAAGTAACTCCAACCTTACTTTTTCTTATTATTACTCAATTCAGCGCACGAAATCCAAAATTACGTGTTTGGTGAAAAAGCTGGCTGATAAGCCTGATAAGCCGAAAAATACGATGACCAAATGGGCTCTAAAATATCTAAATTATGATATCAAAGGTTTTAAAATACTCCTGAATTATTTATCATATAAATAGTGTTCGTCAAATAGAAGTAAAACTCATCCACTTTTTAAAAACATGACCAAATAGTTTAAACTTCTATAAATAGAGTTTTTTTTATTTGTGCTTGGACAAAAATATCTTAATAGGGCTGGAGCTTTTGCCCCAATCTGTCTAGGTCATTGGGTCGCTGCTTGCCACTAGGGGTGGGAAAAACCGAACCGAAACCCGGAAACCGACCCTGGACCGACCCGAATTATGATCCCGGTCCGGGTTTTTTCTTTTTAACCGGCCCGAATTTAAAAAAACCCGGACCGAACCGAAAATTCCGGGCTCATTAACGGGCCTTAAAATCTATAACCCGGCCCGGACCGAAAAAACCCGAAACAATTACTTTTAATATAAAATTAATATAGTATATGAATATAAATAAAATATTTCCTAATATATGATTATAATCACGGTGGATAAAAAAAGATTTAGTAACTTTTAGTGACTACAAATATGTTGAATTTGTTTGGCGTAATGATGACCATGAGAATATATTTATAGCAACTCTAGTAACTTTTTTATTTATAAAATTTATTTCGTAATATTTTTAAGAAACCTATATTATTTATATATATACATCTTACATAAAATATTAAGATAATTATCTTCTTTAAATTTGAATTGTTGGTGATTTTGGAGACTAAAATTTGTGTTATTATTTGCGGTTTGTATTTTTGATTAATTTTATTTGAAAATACGTGTTAAAATATAAAACAATGACATATTTCATGGCCGGGCTTTAACCGGTCCAACCCGAACCCGGACCGAACCCGAGCTACCAAAAACCCGACTCGGACCGAATATAATGGGCTTTGTTCCGGTCCCTAATTTTCATAACCCGAGACCTTCCGGGTAATTTCCGGGTTTAGCAAAAACCCGACCCAGACCGGACCGATCTCACCCCTACTTGCCACCAGACGACCAGACTGTCGGGCGCCGAAAAATTCAGCAAAATTGCTCTAACAATCTAGGCTTAATGTATGTTCATTTATTTCAGATTAAACCAGATCTTCAAACAAACAAAGTTATTTTAAATAAAATTGAATGAATTTAAAAGATTTCAATTGTTTTAATTGAATAGATGTGTCAAACATCGCTTCAAGTGTTTTTATTAGGTTTATTGGCATGGACATTATAAGGATTGAGAAAGGCTACTATTCTTTCAAACTAAAGTTAAAATGCTAGAAAGGTGTTCAATGCATTCCCCCCAATTAAAAAAGAATGGAGTATTTGACAAATTCACCTCATGTTCTCACTTGGTGCCTTGGTGGTCCCTTAATTGGTGATGCTTCTTGCACCCTAATGTCCTGTATTTGTCGCCCTTATTAGGGACAATATCAAACATTTAATTGGGGAGGTATATTGAATTGCACAAATATTTTTGGAATAAATTTCTCCATGAATCTTTTACAATAATAATTATGAAAAAGAGAAATAGACTAAAAAGTGATGTCTTTTTAAAATTTCCAAAAATGTGATCAATATCACAATTAATTCCCGTAGTGCATAATGACCAAGTGACTTCGACATAGTGACTCCAGCATAGTGACTCCGACCAGTGACTGCCGCTGCCGCCTCCTCTGTGACTGCCACCGTCCTCCAGCCAGTGACTGAGGTACACCTCCGGCCAGTCGCTGGGGGCCGCCCCATCGATCAGTGACTGTCGACGCCCCACTGGCCAATGGCTGTCATCGCCCCACCGTCCAGTGACTGCCTCACCCGCCCCACTACACCATTACCACAGTCCACAACCCCAGTCATCAGAGCCTTCGCCGTTGTCGCTTGATCTGATGCCACTGTCACCCGCTGATGCCCCGTCCAAGGTCGCCGCCCCTGTCCTGTCCACAGCCACCACACTTGCCTTGCCCCAGCCCCTTCGCGTTCCCCTAGACGCCTAATCCTTTCCCCAACCCCCTCCCCTACCTAGCCAGCCTCTAGCCCCTTTCCCCAGCTCCCTCCCATGTCCCTTGTCGTTCCCACAGGCCCCACTCCGACATCGAGGATGGTGGATCCGGCACCCATTGCGCCAAATCTGAGACGTCGTCCAATGAGGTTGGAAAATCCGGAACTGGCGGCCCCAAATTGACTCGTAATCCATCGTGAAAGGAGGATCATGCACCGTCACATAGTTCCCGTGGAGGCGCGGCCGTCAAGGACGACGAAGAAGTAGTCGGTTTCAATTGTAGCCGAAGGAGATAGTGAATGACGGTGGTTGTATCAGTGAAGAAGAAACAAGAAGGAGAAGAGTTGTCGCAGGGAGACGGCGGTGACGGAAGAACGGTGGCGACGGAAGAACAGCGGCGACGACGACGGAAGAACATCGGCGACGAAGCCTAGAAGACGGAGATGGAATGGTTAAGCCTAGAGGAAGAAGGAGATGAGATGTTGGGTTGAATAGTTGCTGCACTAGAGAAAAATGTTGAATATAGGAGAAGCGGATGAGTTAGTTATAGTAACTTTTTTGTCGAGGTTTAAATTGGTCATAGTTTTGTCCATCAAAACTCTAGAAGTTATATTTTAGCAATTCTTTCAATTGAATTTTGGGGTAAGTTAGGGCTTAACATGTCCCCAACTATGCTTGCCCTGATCGTACTTATTAAAGAACTAGAAATTGGTAAAAATAATGGGCTAAAAAGGAAAGCATATTAACACTCATGGGTAGAGTGATAGTGACATCGAAAACAAATCAAGCACTTCAATGGTAGGGTGTGGTCTCTAACACACTCTTTAACATATGTTTTGTTTTTTATGTATATGATCTACATGTATCTTAATTTGTTACCAGTGTTTCTACCTCCACCAAACTTGAACTCCATGTACCCTGTCTTGCTGCGACTTAGTCTGAAACCTTTGTTCTCCAATGTTTCTCGTCATACTTCCAACTTTGCTTTAAGACCTGATTGTGTCTCATCAATCAATACAATATCGTCTGCAAACATCATGCACCACGATACTTCGTCTTGAATTGACTTCGTAAGTTCATCCATGACTATGACAAATAAGAAAGGGCTCAGAGCCGATCCTTGGTGGACTCCGATAGTAATAGGGATCTCTGCAGTCCTCCCTAAACTAGTACGCACACTTGTAGTACAATCCTCATACATATCCATGATGATGCTGATATACTTACGTGATATGTCGGCCCACCAAAGAACTTCTCGAGGTACCCTATCATAAGCCTTTTATAAGTCAATGAACACCACATGCAGATCCTTGTGAGTGTCTCTATACTTCTCCATCAGTTGCCGAAGAAGGTGAGTGGCCTCAGTTGTTGAGCGACCAGGCATAAAACCGAATTGATTCTCTGAAATCTTCACAGTTCTTCGAAGTCTTTGCTCAATCACTCGCTCCCAAAATTTCATGGTGTGACTCATAAGATTAATCCCTCGATAGTTGGCACAATCTTGTACATCACCTTTATTCTTGAATAAGGGGATACGAGTACTCTTCCTCCAACTCGTTGGCATCTTGTTGTTTCTCCACATCATGTTGAAGAAACTTGTTAACCATTCGACGCCTCTCTCTCCCAAACTTCTCCAAGCCTCGATCGGTATGTCATCTGGACCCACTACTTTTTTCCGCCCCATCTTCCTCAGAGACTCTTTAACTTCCGTTGTTTGAATCCTTCTCACAAAATCACGATTTACCATACAATCTGATATAGTCAAATCACCGATATCTTGCGCTTTGTTCCCGTTGAATAGTATATCAAAGCATGACCTCCACCTCTCTTTTATCTCCCTGTCCTCCATTAGTACCCTTTGATCGACATCCTTCACACACTTAACTTTTCCGATATCTTGAGTCATACGGTCACGAAGACGAGCAAGTCTGTAAATATCTTTTTCTCCTTCCTTAGAGTCCAATTTTGCATACCATTCTTTGTTCACTTTTCCTCTTGCTTCCTTTACAGATTTCTTTGCTCTTCTTCTAGCCTCCTTGTACTCCTGTATGTTCTCATCGCTCCAACTTTTGCCCAATTTCTTATAGCATTCCCTTTTGATCCTTATTGCTTGTTTTACCTCATCATTCCACCAAGATGTGTCCTTTTTTGGTGGTAGACATCCTTTAGATTCTCCAAATATCTCTTTCGCCACTTTGTTAAAGGTGGACTCCATTGATAATCACACATCATCCACATGTGCGTCATTATCAATGGACCATACATCTTTCTCCAACATTTTTTGTGCAAAAGTTTGTTGGAGATCCCCCTCGAGCCTCCACCACTTTATCTTTGGCTCCCTTTGTACCTTAACCTTCCTTCTCTTTTGACCTTGAAAATCAAGCATAAGCATCCTATGTTGAGTGACAACACTTTCACCTGGGATAACCTTACAATCAGTGTAGCTAGTTCTCCAAGTCGTTCGTACTAAAAAGTAGTCAAAATTTGAGTACTATTAGCTCCACTTCTATAGGTCACAAGGTGAGAGCCTCTTTTCTTGAACCAAGTGTTCATCACAGCCAACTCATATGTCGAGGCAAAATCCATAATGTTCTTCCCCGTTTTATTTCTACTGCCAAAACAATGTCCGCCATGGATACTCTCAAAACCATCACGACTTGGGCCCACATGCCCGTTGAGGTCGCCTCCTATGACTAGCTTCTCTCCCCTTGGCACTCGTCGCACCACCTCCTCAAGATCCTCCCAAAATTGTTGAGTGATAGATGCATCCAATCCCACTTGTGATGCATAGGCACTTTACTAGGACATGACCGAGACATCAGGAAAAAATAGTATGCTACTAATTTTTCAAGCATAAATTCTAAATTGAAAAACTAGTATTTGACTTAAATATATGTACCACTAGTCTAGGTTTCTTTTCCATTCTATATATTTGTATAAGTTTCTCGTTATTAGATCCCATTATTTCAAGAAAATATTTAATTGTTTTTTTTCTTTTTACTTTAAATTGTTGTTTTTGTTAAATTAGTGCACTTTTCTTGCTAAAGTTAATTAAGTTTAATAGCTTTTAATTTTTTGAAAAGATAGCTTACTATTGACATATAATGATTTTGAACATGTTGCACTTTTGCTTATATATACAGTAGAAATGCTAGAATATTTTACTTATCAATCAAAACTTTTTTGTTTAATTATTATTTTTTGTTAGTTTGTGATGCCGCGAAGTGTCACGGCCCCAACTTTAATGAGACATGATTAGAACAAAGACTTGTTTCATACTGTCTCGAACCGTTTTTACTATTGAGACACAAATTACCCCAAATCTTGAACCGTCCCAAATCGTATTCACCCCGTTGTACCTCTCTATATAATTTTCATCCCGAAAATAGAATAATTTGAGAGGAATTTTTCAACCTTCGAGATCCAAAACAATTTTATGCAGGACATTATATGTAATTAAAGTGGAGAGAAAAAGGGAAATACTCCATTATTATGATTTGATTCTTTATCATTCGATATATGAAAATTTTGATATTGAATGATGAACATAATAATAATTCCTTATTATTGGTGATAATGGGAATTTATCAAAGAATAAATATGGCAATACTTTAAATTTTATTAAAAGAGTTTGACTTTCACCCTTATTGGGAGTTATTGCCACACATATTTGATATAATTAATGTAGTTAATCAATTGTCTGTTAGCAAAAAATATAAGAAAATTACATTTTTAAAAGTTAATTTGAAACAAAAAAAAAATTGTTTGACATATAGTTTCAACCTATTCGTAGATAAAAAATAAAGTGAAAAGTATAGAAAGTGAAAAATATAGAAAAAATCATATTGTTCGTGTTCATGATAAATATTAATAACACATAGATAATGAAAATATCAACTTTAGACACTTTTAATTACTAGTAGTTTAATATAATTTCTCCATTATATTTCAGTTGCAACACCTTCATTTTAACGTTTGTCAATGCAAAAATTGAGCATTAATATATTTAATTCCCTAATTATATAAATTTAAATAAACTCATATTTTAATAAGAAATAATTATATAAATATGACCAAAATAAAGATGGTTTACAAAAATATGACTAGTTACTATAGTAGTAATGAAATCATAGTACTACCTCCGTCCCTAATAAAACTTCCAATTACGGGTTACGAAGTTTGATCAGCGATAAAGTTAAACGATCCCTGTGAAAACTCGGATTATTTTTAGTAAATAAAATTTACATATTCAGAAACTACATTAAACCCGCTACAAAGCCTGCAAAAAATAATTCAATTTTTATAAATTTTTTATATATAAAGTAAGAGTTTAAGTGTGATTTAAGTTGACTCTCGAAAAGAGAAATGGAAGTTTATTTAGGGACGGAGGGAGTAATTCATGTTCAAGTTTTGAACTAAAATTACCACAACACTACGTTGTAGTAATGAATAGTCATACTTATGTAAATAAGTTTTATTTTAGTAATATTCTTATAAAAAACTCTTTTAATAATTTAAGATGAGAACAATTTAATTATATTTTTTTAAAAATTAAATTTTAATCATTCGTTAATAAAATATAGTCAAAATAGAACACATGCCCGTTTGGAGACCCCTTTTTTCGGCTTATCAGGCTTATCAGCCAGCTTTTTCACCAAACACGTAACTTTTACTTTCGTGTGTTGAATTGTGTAATAAGCAGAAAAAGTAAGGTTGGAGTTACTTTTCTGGCTGTATTGGCTGAAGTTACTGTAGATGACCATTTTAGCTATTTTTACATGTAATTTTTTCTTTATTTTATTAATAACATATATTTTTAAATTTTTTTTTTCTTGAATCAATAGAATCAGTCAAAACAGCCACTTCAGCCAGAACTTCGAAAATTTCAGCAGAATCAGCCAAAACAGCCGATTTTCGTGCTACCAAACGGGCTCATGAATAATATAAAATTTCTGATATTACAACTATTTAAGAACAAAGGTAGTATCAATTGCCTAATAAATTAAATTTATTTGGTCATTACCATTTTAGTTCAAACTTCTCTTCCATCTAGCAAGTAACTTGCATTGGCTAATTTTCTTGTCCCCAATTATATGCTAATAGCTTTAATATTTTTAAAAATTGCAAGTAAGTGAAAGGGTAAGAGTAAAAAGATAGAACATCATCATTATGATTATCAAAGCATCATGATGGGATGAATCCCGCCTTCTTTCAGGCTTATTGGGAGGTGCTTGGACCAGATATCTCTGCTTTGTGTGCGTCGATGTATGAGGCAGGTAATCTGGCTGATCACATTAATATAACTAATATTGTTCTCATTCCTAAAGTGGAAAACCCGGAAAACATGGGGGACTGGAGACCAATTGCGCTTTGCAATGTGGTCTATAATTTTTTTTCTAAAATTCCAGTGAACAGACTAAAAGGTATGTTGGATATTCTAGTTGGGGAATGCCAGAGCGCTTTTGTACCTGGTAGATCTATTATTGACAATATAATTGTGGCGTTTGAGACAAATCATTTTCTGAGAAGGAAGACTAGTGGAAAAGAAGGTTTTGTGGCGCTGAAACTTGATATGAGCAAAGCGTATGACAAAGTGAGCTGATCTTTTTTGGAGGGCATTTTAAATAAAATGGGTTTTAATGAAACGTGGATTCAGATGATTATGGTGTGTGTGAAGACTGTCAAATATTATGTCTAGTTTGATGGGGATCTGCTGGGGCCTATTATGCCAGGTAGAGGGCTCTGCCAGGGGACCCTTTATCTCCTTATTTGTTTATACTAGTGGCGGAGGGCCTGAGTGCTTTACTTAGTAGGGCCGAACGTAGGGGGGGTTTACACGGGGTGGCAGTTTGCAGGGAGGCACCCAGGGTATCTCATTTATTTTTTTGCAGATGACTGCTTCTTGTTTTTTAAGGCTTCCGGGCCAGAGTGTGGGGTGGTGAAAAATATCCTGGCAGAATATGAGGCAGCATGGGGTCAAGAGATCAATTTTCGAAAGTCTTCGGTCACGTTCTGCCAAAATGTGGCCCAGACTTTCAGAAGTTATTGTTGCAATTTTTTTGGTGTTCCGCAGGAAGGTGGCCAACAAAAGTATCTGGGGTTACCAAGTCTGGTGGGACGAAATAAAACAGCTATCTTGGGATTCATTAGAGACAGGGTACTTACCCAGATAAAAACTTGGAACAGCCGTTTTCTGTCTAGAGCAGGAAGAGCTGTGCTTCTAAGGAATGTGGTTCAGGCAATGCCCACGTATGTTATGAATGTCTTTTTATTACCTCTTGATTTATGCGATGAGATGGAGAAGCTGATGAATGGATTTTGGTGGAAGGGCTCGAAATTCGAGCTGAAAGGGATAAGATGGCGGAGATGGGAATTGCTATGCAAATCAAAAAGCATGGGGGTTTGGGCTTCAGAAAGATTCGGGAATTTAACCTAGCTATGCTCGCTAAACAAGGCTGGAGAATTATCACCTCCCCTGACAGCTTGATGAGTAGAGTACTTAAAGCTAGATATTTTCCTAAGTCTAATTTTCAATTTTTTGCAGGCGAAACTTGGGAACAACCCTTCTTACATTTGGAGGAGCATTTTCGAGACCCAGGACATCTTAAAGGCAAATGTAAGAAGACGGGGGCCGGCAATGGTAGGGAGATTCAAGTATGGGAAGATGCTTGGCTGCCGGGCCAGGGGGGATGGAAGAGTTAAATCTCCAAAACCTCCTGGGATAGCTGATATGAATGGAGCGGCACTGAGGGATATGTCGGGGAAGAACTGGAACATAGAAAGGATCACAAACATTTTTTCTGAAGAAGACAGGAGAGCTATATACAGCATTTCGATAAGCCTTAATGACAGAGAGGATAGTTTCTGGTGGAGCAAAGAGAATGATGGTCTCTTTACTATGAAGAGTTGTTACAAATCTCTTATGCAGAACGAGGAACAAGGGGACTGGGACAGGTGGAAATCCACTTGGGATTTAAAAATCCTGCCAAAGGTCAAATATTTTATATGGCAGGTACTGGATGGATCCTTACCATCGGCAGCTAATCTGGAAAGGAGGGGGGGTACCCATCCCGAGGTTGTGCAAGATATGCGGCCAAGATGACGAGACTACGGAGCACGCATTGATGACATGTCCTAAGGCAGCTGAGGCGTGGAAGGAGGCGGGGGTGACTATCGGGGACGGGGAGGTGACTTTTAAGGTATGGCTTCAACAACTCCTTTCGTGTGCAGATAAAGGCTTGAGTTCCAAGGTAGATATGATTATATGGGGATTATGGAAGAGAAGGAATTCTGTCGTTTGGGAGAATGAGATGCAAGAGATGGCCAGCTTGTTGAACAGTTGTGCTTGTGTGCTACAAGCTTGGAGAGAGGCTTAAGGAGAGCCGAAGTCGGCAGGTAACAGGGGCGGGAAGGAGAATACGAGATGGAGCAATCCAAGGTCGGGCTGTTTAAAAATAAATGTAGATGCCGTAACAGATATGAACTGGGGGAGAAGAGCTTGGGGTTGGGTGGCGAGGGATGATCAAGGTACTTTTGTTAAAGGCGGAGGTAGATCAATAACTGCGGACTGGAGCCTAGCGGAGGCTGAAGCTATGGGGGATAAGAGAGGCTCTTTTGGCGGCCTTCAAGAGGGTTGGGAGAATATCGAACTAGAGTTTGACGCTCAGACGACGGTCATAGGAAGCATCAAGAGAGGGGGTGGTTCATCCTACTTGGACCTCATTACTGATGATATACGATCCGTGATAAGTACAAGAGCAATTTTCATATTTTTTTATTGTCCACGGTCTGCGAATCGTATTGCTCACACGCTTGCTAGAGCACATGTTTCCATCTCAGATCATAGTTGTTGTTATGATGTTATGTCAGATTGTATTGTAAGCCTTTTGGCGAATGAACTTTTGAATCAATAAAGTGGCTAGTCTCGGTTAAAAAAAAATCATCATGATTATAATTATTATTAACAATAATGGTTATCTATTTAAAAAAAACAATAGTGATAATAATTATGATTAGCATGACACAATATGGAGAACAATTGAAGACTAAAGCCTAAAGGCATCCGGCCTCTGATGCATTGTCCATCGACTTCTCTCAAACAACCGGAAAAAACTAGAGTAGTTTAGAGTCCACTCTCCTCCTAAGTTGAGGTATTTCTTCGTTTTCTCTTTCAAGACTCCGTATTTATTTGTGACAGTGATATATGCTTCCCTGTTTCCCGGTAAAGCTATAGGTGATCAGTTTTCACTTTTGTTGTCTCCAATGGGTTTTCCCAGTTTGATTCACGAATGCTAATTTTGAATTTCAAAACAGGAATTTAGATTTCTTTGGATAATCTGAAACAGGACTTACTGAATTTGATCATGATAAGCTTGATTTTTGGCATATTGGAGTCGTTTTCTAATTCTTTGCTTCTGAGTAGAGAAATTGCAAATTCGCTCCTTTTATTACTAAACTGTCGCTTTTGTAATGTATTCTTAAGATTTTTATTGTTTAAAGTTGAATATCTTTAGCTTATGCATTTTGTTTCACATAAATGTTTCGCTAAACCATTCAGTCTTGTTCTCAACAGAAAGTGGTTGGTGGTTCGCATTCCCACAACTTCTGTGAGCTTTGGATTCTCTCAGTTTGATCTGAAAAGAGAAGTACATGATAGAGTCTGATTCTGGACAGTAACATGGGCGGTATATGCTGCTGTTTGCGAGATGGTTATGAGGATTTTGTGACTCCAAACAGCTCAATATACAGGAACTGTATATGCCTCCGTTATCTTCTTCAGCATTTCTTATATGTGGTATGTGATCTGGTCAACTATCCTCTATATTCTGCACTCTTGCAATTTTATCACAGAAGCTACCTCTTTATTGGACCATCTCAGACCCAGTTTGGCAAGCCTAAAATATGGCGAATCTGCTAAAAAGCTGAAATGGCTGAATGTGCTGAAATATTAAAAACATGTTTAAGAAACATTTTATTAGTAAAATAAAGAAAAATAAAGAAATATGGGTGAATGTGCCTCCGTTATACAGGAACTGTATATGCCTCCGTTATCTTCTTCAGCATTTTATGGCTACTTGACTATCTCTGAGCCAGTTTGGCAAGCCTAAAATCTCGCTGAAAATGCTGAAGTTATAAGTAGAATGGGTGAATGTGCTGAAATATGAGAAACAATTACATATTTATCAGAAAATAAAGAAAAAATTTAACAAATAGAAGTAAAAATGAGCCTTTTGGCCAATTTAGCCACAAAAGTACATCCACTCGGTCTTACTTTTCATTAATGACCAATTCAGCTCGCGAATGCAAAAGTTAGTGTTTGCTAAAAATATGGCTGAAATTGAAAACAAAGTAATAACTTTTTGTTATGAGGTTCTGAGGCAGAGAAAAAATACATTACGAGGCTTTTTAGCTATTTAAGCAGCTCATGTATATATCCCAATAGGAAAAGATGTTAGTTGTCCAACACTCATCAACATGATCTTTACCAAAGAATCACTATGACTTGAAATATTCTTTTCCTGAATTGCTGTGCAGTATACATCAGTATTTCACCGAGAACAACGTGTCATCAGTTCATCTACTCAAGTGGCAGCGTCTTTGAGTTCTGCTGGGTCACCCGATAGCTCTCTCGTTGACATGTATCGGTCTCCTCCTAGACCATTACCTTATGATGCTGATCCTAGATATTTCCGTTTACAAAGAGATGGACTAGTCTCTAGAAGGGAAAAAGGTTCAAGTCACTCGCATGAGGAGACTGAACCATTACGAAGAAATGATATTGATGATGATGATGATTCTATGAGTACCGGAAACAAATGGGATGCTTCTTGTGAGCAAGGATTAAAAGAGCTCAACTCTAAAACCTCACTTAAGCTTTCAACCTCTAAAACTACTGGATTCGCCCATCTTTATTCTTCTTCTTCCTCTTCAGAAGATGAAGATGCATGCCCTACATGCCTTGAAGGTATGCTGTAGCTTTTTTTTGAGCCACGGAGCCATCCTTTCAGCCTTTCCCGTCGCTTGAATGTCTTCCTGCTATTCTGTTTACTCTTACTTGCAATTTCTCTCGAGGGGGTTAAAGAAAACTGACGTCTGAAACGTCTCTCTTTACATAAGCTGATAAGCATAACTGATCTTAGTGGTGGTGATAGAGTTAGGATATTACGATTTGTGTTTTGTGTTTATGCTCACACATTTTTGCATCTTTCTTATGCAGAATATACAGAAGAAAACCCCAAAATAATATTGAAATGCTCTCATCATTTCCATCTTGGTTGCATTTATGAATGGATGGAGAGAAGTGATAACTGTCCAGTTTGTGGCAAGGTAATTTTTTGAACTCTCTCTAATTGCAAGTAATATGCACTGAGTATTGTGAAATTAAACACTGGTGCAAGGTAAATAGGCCAGATGGTTTAGCTGTTGACCCCTTAACTGTACCTTGATTTATTTTTAAACTGTTAACCTTAACTTTTTAGGAATGTGATTGCTGAAGATATGTGTGTAGTGTTCATTGCATTGCTTTCTGTACAGCTTGCCTCCTTTTGAAATCATCAACAGTAATATTACAATAGAAAAGTAGAGATCCATTGTTGCCGATTTGGTAAGAATAATTATAAAAAAATATAAAAAAGAAGAAGTAACTACACATAAAAGCAAAGACAGTGGTGAATCTGATTACTATGCCTCATCAGTTCCATGACTTGTGTCAATTGCCAACTAACATTAGTTTCGTCCAATGTTGTCCTCTTGAGTGGAGGCATGTCATGCATGGAACTTAAGGGACAAAAGCAATTGTCAATAGTTTGGTTTTGAGTCATGAATTTACAGGGTAACCTTTGAAACAACTTTGTTCCCGACCAAAACAACTGATGTGCTTCGGATATGAAAACGGACTAAACCTTTACCCACTAGGTGAGGTCTGTCGAGAGCCATTTTCTCCATAAGTCCCATATTTATGAGATCTCGTCTAATAGTCTCCTTCCAAGTCAACTTAGGTCTTCTTCTACCCTCTTAGCTTTTTTGTTGTGCATTACTGCATTGACTGGCTTCTCTGATTATGGCCAAATCATTTCCACTGGTTCTCCTTCATATTGTCTAATTATCCTTAATCGGGGTTACTCATACTCTCTCTAGCATCACCTCATTCCAAAATTTTGTCCTTCCTAGTTTTGCCACACATTCATCTCAACATTCTCACCTCCACCACTGACATTTCTATGAACATGTTGATACTTCAGTGTTAGATTACTGAGCTATATATCATAGCAAGCCAAATAGCTTTAAAAAAAAATCCTCCTTTCAGTTTAAGTGGAAATTTTCGATCAAACTAAATCTTCTCTGCATTCTTCCACTTAGTGGTGCATCGTATGCTTAACATCTGCTTTATGTTCCCCATCTTGTCCATCTGTAAAAACAAGTAGAGAATGCTTTCTTTTTGTATGTTCTCTCCGAGTGTAATCTTATTTCGACCTCCCCCTCGGAATAAGTCTTTCTGAATGTACAGCCTATATACTTTGTCTTAGATCTGTGTAGTTCATCTTGAATCCCAAAGATTTATCTCAGAAAGATGCTATCAAAAAATAACATGCACCTAGCACAAACATGTATGGCCTCAAGGCAGATCCTTGATGGACCCTTATTGTTATTGACAATTAATTAGGTTCACTTCTTTGTGTCTCACCCTAACCATTTCCATTCATAGCTATCATTTATAACTCAGTCACTGGAAGCTCATGCACTTTTCTTCTCGAACGCCATCCAAAGAACTTCTTTAGATACTTGATCATATACACTCTCCAAGTCAGTATGTGGGTTCTGGATACACACTAAATCACCATGGGTAAGTCTTTCTGGTTTTCTCGGTTGTGTTCAATCAACCTGCTATTTTTTTTAATAATGTCCATGCATTAGAATAATTCTTGCCAGCCATGTTTACTGAGGTCTGAGGGAATGTCACTTTGCCTAAAAATTTGTGTTGCCTGCTGGAGGTGTTAGTGTGTGAAATTCGGGAGCTGCAAATCTGCTGACGCATCCTGAGAAGCCTGTGGTCCAGTCTGTTGCTTCTTGCGGTGAATATCCATTCCCATGCATTGATTGCTTTGTTACGGCTTTCAAGATTTGTCAGGCCAACCAATAATATGGCAGCCACCTGCTTTGGAGTGTACCAACTTTTTGGAATCCAAGCAGGTGTGGGCTTCTGCCGTTCGGAAAATCTTTTTCATTATGCGAGTGGTGGGTTTGGAAGGCCGTGCTGCTGCTTTGTTAGGAATCTGGGTTTAATAGGTATTAATAAGAAATAATAATAATAATAATAATAATAATAATAATAATATTAGTAAGGGTACTTGTAGTAGTATATTTAGAAGGGAAGGGGTTAATAGTAATAGTTGGCATATCCTTATGTGGATATTGGCTATAAATAGAAGGGGGAATAGCTATTGTAGGGGACGGTTATTTTGATATGAGTGTTGCCTTGTCCCGGTTGCCTTGTTGCCTAAGTTGAGATATCGCTTATCAATAAACATCGCTTCTCTACTCCATTATCAGATCTGTGTTGCTTGTTACTGTTTTTGCTAGGGTTATTGCCAGATTCCTAACATTGGTATCAGAGCATTCGCTCCTGGAGTCTTAATCGATCGCTGAAGAGGAAAATTGATTGCCGCGATGCTGAGATACGAACGAAGGAAGAGGGTCGCCGAGCAGAGCAGAGAACCGCGACGGTCAGAACTGGACGCCTTTGGTTCGAACCTGGAGATGCGTTCGAACCTGGAGATGAAATCCGCGACGGAAAAAGTTGCGATGAACCTGGCGATGCTACAGGAGACAGTAGAGAAGATGAACAGTAACCAAAATCTACCGAGGAATCCAACGTTTACAATGCACAGCTCGCATCACTCTTTACATCGCACTTCGCTACTTGGAGACGCGAGAGATTCTGATCAGTCTCGTTCTGGTGTGAATCGCGATAAAAGTGGTCGTACGAGAATAACGGTTGAACTACCGTTGTTTAAAGGGGATGGGGATGGGGATGATGTAGGCAGTTGGATTGTGAGGATGGAAGAGTATTTCCATCTCAAAGCTACTGGGGAGAAAAATAAAGTTGACGTTGCAGCAGAGGCTATGGAGGATGATGCCCTTTACTGGTTTGAAGGGTGGGAATTTCGTACGAGGGGAAAGAGTTGGGAAGTTCTGAAGGAGGACATAAATCGGCGTTTCCAACAACGCAGTCGGAAGTCAGAGAACCAGGAGTCGCGATCGTCAAGGAATTCTCACAGTTCGCAATCGCGAAATTCATCTTCCCGTTCGCTGACTTCATCTCTAGTTTCGCTCAGTTCTCAGTCGCTAACCACATCCTCTCCCAGTTCGTTGAGACCGAGAGGAGAAGCTTCCCGTTCGCTGATGTCACTGCAACCCGCGTCAGCTTCTTCGCTAAAGGTAGTTTCCAGTTCTCAGGCGTCGTTGCCAGAGGATTCACGCAGGGCGAAAACATCCTCGTTCTGGCAGGAATCATCATCTTCCATTGAAACGACACTTGTCGAATCAGGAAATAGAATGCTGGAGAATCCACAGTTGAACAACGAGTTGAGGCCAGCTGAACCTGTTATTAAGGAACCGGATCTGGAGGACAAGCACGAGGAGCATCAGCCAAACACCAAGGTTTCTGGAATGCAAAGTATGAGGCTGTGTAGAGTTAATGTCAGTCCGGTTGAGGAAAATGCCAAAACATTGTCATGTTCAACAGTTCTCGGCTATGGGGACCACTCTGAATCAGAAAATAGATCACCGGAAATTCAGCCACCTACGCTGACCCCTGAGTTGAAGCCGGTTACACCATCAGTTACAGAATCAGATCTGGAAGAGGAGGTTAATCAACCTACTGGATTTTCATCCGACAATAGGGAAGGTTTCGAAGAGGGTAAATCAAATATCCTTATCTATGATGATATACGGTATGCTAATGCATTGGACATAAACCCGGGAGATTTTAAAACTTTGATTGATATAGTTCATGAACCTGGATTGTGTGTTTTAATGGATATTGGGCACAGTCATGCATCAAACCTGACTTTGGAGGGGCTGAATAAGATTGATGGTTTCAGATTTGATAGTGATACTTGTATGAAGTATATTCAAAATGAAATGGGGATCATACTTGCTGGGAATTATAAGAAATATGTTGATCACGAGGCATGGATAGGTTTGATGGAGGAAGCTGTTATGGTACCCGAGCGAACAAATCAAGGAGGGATATATTCTGTAGGCGGGTGGTTGCACTACTGTGTAATTGCCATAAATACATATGTAGATCCCGAGACAAGTAGAGGGCTGTTTAAAGGTAGATTTGCACCTGCAGTTCCTCAATATCCTACTCTGGAGGATTATTCTGTTGCTGCACGAGCTATGGGCTCTCTTATAAGGGGAATGAGAGTAGAAAACTCCCCAGACTTGGTTCGAAATTCATTCCAACTCCTGATAGCTTCCTTGAGGCACAAAGATGCAGATAGGTTGAAAAGAATTTTCATAAAGTGCCTAATGAAAGAGACTAAAGCAGAGTTGCAACACTATGAATACTTTTCTAAATTCAGGGATAAAGCCCTGTTGTTGGAAGAAAAAAACAAGGCAGTATGGAGAGGAAAGTACAGTGATGAAGAACGAAGGAAGAAAATTTCTGTGGTGATTCAGTCCATTGCCAAGGAATATGAATCTGCCGTGGATAAAATGGTTAATTCACATACTTGGGAAAGCTCTACAGGGACTGTATGTATAGAGGACACTGTGGAAATAGAAGAGGAGAATGCTGGTGTTCATGGCATGAACACAAATTATGCTATGGCTAAGAAGGGATTTACTCAAAACATTGTTTCTCAAGAGACTAAAGCAACTATACCATTCAGAAAGCTTCTGGTGGTTGAGCATAGCCTTCTAATTGATGAGGTTGGTACTGTAATTGATTCTGATCCGAAGGGGGGTGGAAGCAAGGGTTCTGGACTTGGTTTTGCTAATCTGTTAACTCCATCGTTGGGGTTTCAGCCTATATGGGAAACGAAAGAAGAAAACTTCTCAGATTTGGGACTTTGGCGGTTAGAGAATCTGAACTCGCATGGCAGCACTGTTATGCACCATTTATGTTGGCTATTGAAGTTGTACAAGGAAAATGCTTCCCAAAATGCGGCAGAAGATGACATTCTTTCACTGGACAGCAGTATTGTGGCTATGGAGGCAGACCTGTGGAGTAGCTTGGATAAAATTCTATCAGTAGTTACGGAACCAAACCAACCAGCAATGGAAAAATGGGCTGAGCAGAATGACATAGCTGGAGATGTTGATGCCCTATGTGGGAGTCCAGAGGTGAAGGAAGTAATGATGAAGATCCATGCACAGAAGCTAAAAGCTCAAAAACCAGTAAAGTACTGGGAAGGGAGAGGTGCAAGAATGAAGCGGAAGTGGAAGATTATGGCTGATTCCTATCACCCACCTTGAGGACAAGGTGGTTGTTTAGGGGGGGGGGGGGTAATGTTAGGAATCTGGGTTTAATAGGTATTAATAAGAAATAATAATAATAATAATAATAATAATAATAATAATATTAGTAAGGGTACTTGTAGTAGTATATTTAGAAGGGAAGGGGTTAATAGTAATAGTTGGCATATCCTTATGTGGATATTGGCTATAAATAGAAGGGGGAATAGCTATTGTAGGGGACGGTTATTTTGATATGAGTGTTGCCTTGTCCCGGTTGCCTTGTTGCCTAAGTTGAGATATCGCTTATCAATAAACATCGCTTCTCTACTCCATTATCAGATCTGTGTTGCTTGTTACTGTTTTTGCTAGGGTTATTGCCAGATTCCTAACATGCTTCAAGGGTGGGCTTTGCGAATTGCGATTCACTGAGAGTCTGAGATGTTCCATTGCTATTATTCATGAGCCACTAGAAAATGAGCGTTTCCAATTAGAGATCAGATAGTTAAAATCCTCACGGGGTAGCTCAATGATTGAAAAGTAGCATAGAACTGTGAACCTTGGGGTCAGAATCCATTGGAGGATCAGCTTGGAGGGGGACCAGGTGATCTAATACCATGGGTCTATTGTGGATCGTAGAACAGATTTTAGTTAGGCTAGCTGAGGGTTTATCCTGATTTACATGCTTGTATGCATCTGATGGGGCTCATATAACCCCCAAGATTTGTTTGGTAAAGCTCAGAACCAGAGCATGGGTTAATTTAAAAGAAACTAACATCTTCCTCTCTTTATTTCATTCAATTGTTTTTCAGTTTTGCATGTGCATTTACGATTACACATGGATGCAATGGAGTCATCACTTGTACTTCCACCCATACTTCTCCCATCTCGGCGTAAAAGCCGACACAGTTTGTTTTTCTTGTTGAAGTAGATTTATAGCCTGACATAGTCCCTACAACCGATGTATGCTTCCTTTTTTCAGAAATACAGGGTTTAAGACTGAATCCATATATCCTCTGTAGTTCGCGACATGTACACTTCATAACTTTCTATCCATGGCATACTTGAGCCATACTTTCATGAGTTCATCATGTCATTCTCACACATTCATATGATTATGTCCATATATGAAGCCCATCTTGTACTTGGGTAGGAGAGTGTTGATCATGTCATTACTGCTCTCCATAGTTGATATCTGTCAATGGTTATCCAATGAATATTAGCCTGGAATTGTGGGGACAGATGGATGCAATATGGAGAGGATGCATTTTCTGTCACATTGGTGGTCACGATGACTATTTCCAATTAATTTGTTATCATCATAGCTATCCTCCGGTTATTCTGGTGAAACTTTTGGCATGGAGTATTTGCCGTGTTGTAGAGTTTTTCAAAGTTGGACCAATACTGTTTTAGTATACCATCTTAAGAAACGTGATATTGCGGAAGAATATGTGTGAGGAGAGCTCTTCCTGTCCGGCCAGGCCGGACAGGCCCCTGGTCCGGCCACCTCAATTTGAGGTGGTTCCCGGTGGTATTTTTTGCCCAAATTTTTTGTGTATGTTCCTCATCAAGTCTAGTTCATCTATACCAAATTTGAGCAAAAAATTCAATCGGGAAGGTCGTCAAATGATTTTTGCAAGTTAACTGGTCTGGAATATACATATAAAACGCAGTTAACTTGCAACAATCATTTGACGGCCTTCTCGATTGAATTTTTTGCTCAAATTTGGTATGGATGAACTAGACTTGATGAGGAACATACACAAAAAATTTGGGCAAAAAATACCACCGAGAACCACCTCAAATTGAGGTGGCCGGACCAGGGGCCTGTCCGGCCTGGCCGGACAGGAACATTCGTGTATGTGTGAGTACTCATTTTCTATTAGTATTGGTCTTTTAAATGCTCACTTCTCTGAATTAAACAATAATTTGACTGGGCATGGTGAAAGTATATGACATTATGGGGTTAAATATTATGCAGAGGAGAGAGGAGAGAGGAATACTATGAACCAACACAATGTTTTTCTTAAAAGAAGATGAAAGAATGAAAGATAATTGTGGGATGGAGTAAAAAGGAAGTGTGGATAATTTTGGAACTGAAGGAAATATCATATTAGCAATATTGCAATAGATTAGGACTATTTACTTGCTCGCTGACGAAAGTTGTGAGGTGTGACTCACACAGAAGCTGAATATGAACAAGAAGGGCCCTATAGAACAATTCAACGATCCATTGATTGTGCGAACACCCGGAAAGTACTAAGTTACTAACAAACACACAAATACACTAAAATATTTTAAGAACTTATCAAATCTATGGACTGTTTGGAGAACTCTCAATATCTATAATTCAAAGCATATCTTCCCTAATGGAACTAACAACTACTAGTATTATATATGATAGGGACCCACCTATTGACTAATAAATAGACTAGTAGCTATTAGTTAAAATTCTGTAATAGATAGTAAATAAAGGCAGGAGCGGGACTGTTATAAATAGAAGAAAGGCTGGGAGGGGAAGGAGGCTTTTTGGACGTATAGTCTGGGAACTGCGAAGATCTGAGAAAGTCGGTTTCTCTTATCTTTGGGGGCTTCGGCCTGGTTACTGTACTGTTCTTCTTGATTCAATAAAAGTATTCATCTGTTTCTTCTTAATCTTTCTGTAATTGTTCTGGATTTCTGGAGGTCTCTATCATTGGTATCAGAGTTGTTACTTCCTGGAGACAAAGAATCTGAATCATGGAGGAGGATTTCTACATGACACCGCAAATGGAAAAGAGTTTTGATAATATTGATCGAATTATGAGGGAGACACAAGCGAGTATGGTCGCATCGCAAGAAAAGATGAAGACGATGATGGCCGCTATGCAAGAGGCGATGCAAACTAGCGTCGCAGATTTGCAGAACCGACTTCAAAGTCGTTCGCGACATACATCGCACCATTCACACCGATCTTCGCATCGCTCGTCGTATGGCTCTTCTCGTCATACTTCACATCATCAGTCGCGGAGGTCATCCAATCCAGAGGAATCGGAAGAGAATTTTGACTACTCTCATATGCATCGCAAATCTCATCATCGACATACGCGACTTTCGACTGACTCAGAGGAGTCGGAAGAGCAGAGGCGTCGCAGAAGAACCGAAGAACGATCGAGGAAAACTAGGTCTATTGACAAACAAGGTTCGTCGCCATCGCTCACAAGCTTGCAAACAAAGTCGCGCACTGTTTCTCCTAGTTCTCAGTCACGAAATGTTTCTTCTAATTCCCAATCGAGAAAGATTTCATCGACGGCTAATTGTTCGTGTCCAAGAAAAACGCGATTGAGGGGAGAATCCTCATCTTCTCCCATAAATTCTCAACCTACGCAAGAATTGCTTACTGGTTCACAGATGTCATCGCCACTTTTGTCCAAGGTTTCCAAGACGGCTCAAGCTTCTACGAAGGGAATTTCATTGACAACACCAAATCTTGAGTGGAAGCCTACAGAAACTTCAATACCAGAATTAGATTCAAACGAGGATACTAATCAGTCTACAGGTAACTCACCAGTTAATCTGGAAGAGTCCGAGCTGTCAAAACCCAATAGACCTTACAACCAGGAGGAAACTCATACCAATCACACTGATCCTATCATGGAACTGAACATCATTACCAAAAAGGCTGAGGAGGAAAGCATCTATCACCCATCTATCTTTACCTATGAGGGTCAGAGGTATGCAATTGTTCTGAAACCAAATCCAGAATATTTTAATTTTGGAATTGGTAGATTTCCAAATCTGGGATTGGGTGTTCTAAAGGAAATTATGCACCTTTGTGTACTAAGTAATAGTTGGAAAAAACAGGTTATCCAATGGCCAGATTATGTTTCTCCTAATTTTGCAAACAATGTGGATTTAAATTCCTTGGAACAAAAGACATATGATCCAGTTGTTCTTGAGGATCGTGTTTATCATCTTTCTGGGGAATCATATGCTAATGTTCAAATTGGGGCATTGATTTCACATGGAAGTTCACCAACTTGGATGAATGTTATGAGGGGAGGAAGACTGGTTATGGATGATAAAGAGGCTGGAACAGCCGTGTACAATCAAGAACTGACTATTGGGATGCACTCTTCTAGTATGTTTAAAGCAAATTTCAAAACCCAGGTTAAAGAGGGACTGTCTGCTCTTTATAATTCGAAGGATCATCAAGATTATTCTCCAGTTATTTCTTCTGCTATTGTGCATCTGGATGGAAAGGGTCCAATTAATTGTGACTCACCTGCCTACTTAGGGGTGGACTTTATGATAGGAGAGCTCAGAATTACAGGTTTTATCATTGAGAAAACGGCAGGAAGTTATGTGGAACAAAATATTGAAGCTAATAAAAAGGTGGAGGTGAAACAAAGCTTGAAAATGGCAATGTTTTCTTCGGGTGAAGAATCTGCTTACCTGCTAGGACGCCCATTTTGGAAGTCTTACATGGGAAATAATCTTTCATGTTCCTTGGTTAGGAGAACTGCAACTGGAATAAGGGGTATCCTTACTTACCTGCCAAAACCTTGGAGGCTTTCTTTCTCAAACAAGGTAGGCAAAGATAAAGGGGGAGAGGTTGAAAGATGCATAAAGGAGTTTGCATTTAGTACAGTATTAGTTTCAGAACATGGAAAGCATGAGGGGCTGCAGAAAGGTGAAGAAATAATATTTGGTATGGAGTGGGGAGAGGTGACTGAACCAATTGGAGATTCACTTTCTGTTGCTGAAAGTCATATGATTTTAAAAGATCTTGTACTGCAGTCCCTAGTCCATCAACCAGTTAGATATTGGGAAGGGAGAGGAACAAGGAAGAGGAAGAAGAAGCAGAAAATTTGGGCTCTCTCTTATCACCCACCTTGAGGACAAGGTGGATGTTTTGGGGGGAAGTATTGATAGGGACCCACCTATTGACTAATAAATAGACTAGTAGCTATTAGTTAAAATTCTGGAATAGATAGTAAATAAAGGCAGGAGCGGGACTGTTATAAATAGAAGAAAGGCTGGGAGGGGAAGGAGGCTTTTTGGACGTATAGTCTGGGAACTGGGAAGATCTGAGAAAGTCGGTTTCTCTTATCTTTGGGGGCTTCGGCCTGGTTACTGTACTGTCCTTCTTGATTCAATAAAAGTATTCATCTGTTTCTTCTTAATCTTTCTGTAATTGTTCTGGATTTCTGGAGGTCTCTATCAATATATAACACTTGTTTGACTTGTTTCCTAATAAGAACGGAATACTAACTTATTCTAAAACTAATAGGGAAACTAACATTAGAGCAATTAAAAATCCCAAATATGTCAAAACTTCTTGCCCAAGAATTTTTCTTGTGCCCCACTCCTATCTCCACCATTCTCCTGCTCTTTTATTTCTCCATCACTTTGTAGGTTGTATAAATAGGTTTTTAATTCCATTAAAAGTATCATATAATTTCAAGCTCTATGTCTTAAATACATTGAAAGGGTCAAACTCCTAGGTTTTTTGCATATGACAAGACTTTTCTTCTGTACTTCTGTAGCTTTTTTAAGATTGATGAGTTTTCATATTCCTACCATGCTTATAACAGAAAGACACGATTTTTCAGACTCCACGTATAATATGCAATTATGCATATATCGATGGTCAAATTTCAACATAAAAGGACAGATTCTATGTAGGGGTGGTTCCGGTCCGGTTCTGGACCAAACGGTTTCCAGTCCTCCCTGGGTAGTAATGGGAACCACCCTCCTTGATGGTTTTGGGTCGGTTTTTGGTTCCACTCTGGTTGTTGACTGGTTCCGGACAGGAATTTATAGCAGAAATCAGGGGCCAACCTGGAATCGACTATTTTGGTCCTGTTCTAGAGGAACCAGAACAGGAACCGGATGGTTTTAAACAGTTAAACTGGCTACTGGTCTCAGTTCCAATATTGGAATAGGTTGGCGGTTCAGGTTTCCAGCAAATACTGACCAGTCCTTTTCCACTTCCGCTTCCGGTCCGAAACCACAACCTTGTCTACCCCTTATCCGGTGCTGCCAAATTTGCAAATATTTAAGTGGAGCAATAAAAACTATGAAATATGTAAAGATCTAATTATGCACAAAAGGAAAGAGAGTGGTGGATAAATTGACATGTCACAGCAATCCCATGACTTGCACCCACCAATGGGCATTAGCTCCAACATACCTTCACAATTGTACTAGGAGGGCTGAGGGGCCTTCACCTCCCTCAGTTTTTTATTGTTTATATGTGTGTGTGTGTGTTGTGCGCGGATACTTATAATCTACAATCCAAATGTGTTAAATTATGAATCTTATATCCCTCAGCTTAAAAAATTTAAGCTTTTGCACTCCCCAATATCAAATTTATGACTGCCACTGCCTCCCCCCTTCATTCGAATATCTGATTTTCTGTGTATGCCTCCTGTGGAAATTAGGAGGCACAAGCTAGCAGGGAAATGGATTAAGATGTGGCTTGTGGTACCTTTTAGTCGGTTTCCATTAATGAATTATTCTTTTCTTTTCTTTTCTTTTCTTTTCTTTTCTTTTCTTTCCTATATAGTTTCAAACACCCTCCCTTCAACATTCTCCCGTTTTCCCGAATGACTGCCTTTTTCCTGAATAAAGATCTGCTGTTTTTATATTATTTTTCCTGAGTGTCTTTATCAATTTGCTCGGGGATATAACTTGTCATTCTTGTCAATTTGTTTGGATATTTAATTTGTCATCCAGGGGCGATTCTGAGTGGGGTGCAAGAGGAGCAGAGGCCCCAGGCCCCCTATTTTTTGGAGGCACAACTTTTATGTATATTGAGTATTAATTAGGTCATGCTTTAATAAGAAAGGAGAAAAGGCGCGCAAATAGGCAAATAGGCATGGCGACAATGTTAAATATAATATGCTTTGATAAAACACTATATTTTTAGTTGGAATAAGCTCTTTGTAGTTTGTAAAGTTCCGTCCATAGGCATAAAGAAATACAGGACTGGCCCTGTTACTTTGTGATGCAGGTTACTTATGTTGAGTTAGTAGATTTCTTTGAGTATAAATACTAAATGTGTGAATGGAATATATATTACTAAACCTCCTGGCCAAAGTGTCTTGTCTCTAATCATTTAAGATTTACCTACGGTGGGGTAGGGGGGTCGGATGTACGCAGTCTTACCTCTGTACTAAAGCACAGAGAGACTGTTTCCGGATGACCCATAGTGAAATTCACGTCCAAAATTGCATGGACTGACTGCTGCTTCATAACAAAGAAGCGCAGACAGTTTAGTGAGCCATTTTGCTTTATTCCATCATATTCTCAAGCCAAAAAATAATGAATCTTTGGCTCCATTGCAAATGATGGAAAAGTGTCTTGTCTCTAATGTGAAAAATAATTTACAAGACTTCTTTTTGTGGGTTGGGGGGGGGGGGGGGAGTGCATATATGTTTACGTAATCTATGTCAAACGAAATCCTAATGCATTATTTGATGCCCTCTCCTAAGTTTACATACTAATAGTATGCAAAATGTGAGGCTGACTGTCGGCTAATATTTCTTTGATTTGATTATGCTTGCTTCCAGGAGATGGCGTTTGATGAGGCAACTAACCCTGCTTAACAGATTTCAGACATGAGGGAAACCAACAAGAACAAAGATAACTATCCCGAAAGGATGATGTAATTATATGTAAAGTCTTCGTTATTAGCTGAACACACAACACATGTCTTCATACAGAGAAGAACATAAGTTGGTATTTGCTCCATAAACATATACTCCTCCGTATATTGAGCGGTGCATGGTAAGATGCACCCAACCCCATGTGAATTATGATATACAAAGTTCTGTGCGTGCTACAGAAAAAGCACAAAAACTGTTTGTGGTTGACTTCACTTTAGTATCTGTATGTCACCCCCATAAAAGCTTCGTGTGACATGCGTTTTTATTGAAATTGACTCACTTGGGCATAGTAAATGGAAATAGGGCCCTACAGAGTTGTCTTATACAGAAAAAACTCTGTATGCGTAGGCACAAGTGTGTTAAAGGTGTACACAAAAAGCGTGAGCACCAAGCACGGCACCGAGATTTAAAAGTTTTATTCCATATACATTACCTTAGACAATTAAAATTTTAGTAAATTGGTATTGTAACATTTGTTGCTTCTGCTTGTGTACGCGTCCATATTAGACAATTAAATATCAGTTTTATATTAGAAAAATGGCAAAAAATTATGTCTACACTTTAGGAAAACAAAAACATGACTAGTTTTTATCTTCCCAAAAAAGTGACTTATTTTTGTTTAGTTAGAATGTCTTAATGGGATTTAAATCCCTGTTCTGATCTGGTCTGAATCGATTTGGTCTATGTGTATTTATAACTTTCAAATCTGTTTGGTCTGATTTGGTTGTTTGATTATGGTTTGGTCTCTGGTCTATTCTAGTCTTGTTTGATCTTGGTTGAAACCAATGTAAGTAAAAATATTCTTATTATGCATTTCATCTGTTTCTAATTCCTATAATTCCTACCTAATTGGGCAAGGCGTTGTGGCTCACTTGGTTGGCCATACACTCCCAAGTCATCCCCTTGTGGGAGGTCTTGGTTGGCTCACTTTGCTTTCTATGAGTTTCCTACCTTTACAACGTAGCCCAAGGATTGACAAGGAAAATGATGGTATGGCAATGGAAATAGAAATAGTAGTAGATTTGTGTGGTGGGAAGAGCAATCTCAATGAATGTTGAATGTGATCATATTTGGATTTTAATTGTCTAGGAGTTTTGGATGATAGTTCATAAACTCTAGAATTATTGAGCGCAAGGGACGAAACTCGAATCATAAAAATATCCTACCTAAATGCCACCTCACCCTTGCCCCACTGCTATAAAATCTCCAACAAAATTCTTCAAAAACTTATTCAACTTTTCATTGTTTTTTTTGTTTTTTGTTTTTTTTTTTTTGAAATTTTGAGGTTTTCCCATATTGATTAGCTTGCGAGTGTAAGGTGTTAGAGTCTTAGAGACTGTATAATCAAGCTCATTCTGTCGATTTTTTTTGGGTCTTTAGTAAATATGGGTCTCGAGTTTCTGTATGGGGTTAGGGTTATTACTCTCTATAAATTCAAGTTCTCTCTTTGTAATCATTATAAAAAAATAATAGTGACATCTTGACTTGGTAGCACCCCCAACCATAGTCATTCGTGGCGAACTGGGTTACCAAATTTCGCGTGTCTTTCTTATCGTTCTTCGTGTTGCGTGAGTTAAATTCCTAACAGCAAGTAGCATTTTTGCTAAACTCGATGTAACATATGTTTATTGTTTCAAATTTGTTCATATATTTGGATGATGTTTTCATTTTCCATCTTTGTAATGAAGCTAAAGACTCACTATATTTTTGGCTTGGAAATATGATGGAGTAAAGCAAAATGGATCATTAAACTGTCAATGTTTCTTTGTTATTATGCACCTGTCAGTTCGTGTAATTCTCGACGCGATTTTCACTGTGAGTCATTCGGAAACAGTATCTTTGTACTTTAGTACAAGAGTAAGACTACATATACTCAACCCTACCTTACCCCACCGGCCCACCATATGTGGGAGGCTTTGCGGCACCAGAGTGATGATGATGATGATTTGGATGATGTTTTCACATTCAAAAAATTGAACTTTTTGCTCATATGAATAATGGGTTACTCTAGGATATTGTGTGCTAAAATACATATATTTACTTTGAGGAATCTGTTCTTTATAATAACAAAATCATGTATGTAGGCTCAATCACAACAATAAATAATACGCACTAGTTATTACCATATGTACTCTTGTACAGGGGCGGACCGTAGTACAGACCCAGGGGGGTTACCGTCCCTCCAACAAAATTTATTTTTAGTGTATATATATAAGAAATATAATTTTCACCCCTCAAAAAATAATTTTCGCCCCCCAAAAAATATTTTGAACCCCCCAACATGAATTTTCTGGGTCCGCCCCTGCTCTTGTATGTTGTATTTTTTATACTCTTATTTGTTACTTACCTACTACGTAAACCCACAATATATATAAATGCCAATTACAAATTTATTTGCCCAAACAAGTAGATATTGAAAATGAGAAATATGTAGGGAGAACGAATGTCTAATTACTTTTTCGTAGACATCTTAATTTATAAATGGGTTGATGAAAAGGTCATACCTTTATCCGGAGTATGTCTTTATAGCATTTGAATAATTTCATTCATTATTGACCAATGACAGTAAATTTTGAGTGCATGTTCGTCACCAATAATAATTTCATTCATTATTGCGTAGCAACTCTATTCTGAGCAGTTCGTCACTGATATGTTGTATTTTAATCTGATAAAAATCTCCGCTAAATTTTGTGTAAGTGGTTCTTTGAGGCATGTTTGATAGCTATATACTACGTACAAACCATTGAGGTGTAATGGATGCCCCAAAATTATTTTAGCTTGGTGGGAGAGCCCATTTCAGGTTGAGACGCTCTAGAAGCTGTTCTCTTCGCCTGATCTGAATGTTTCTGATCTGAATTTTTTAAGTTCTGATCTGATCTGATCTGAATTTTTCTGATCTGATCTGATCTGATCTGAATCTTTCTGATCTGATCTGATCTGATCTGAATCTTTCTGATCTGATCTGATCTGATCTGAATCTTTCTGATCTGATCTGAATGTTTCTGATCTGGTCTGATCTGATCTGAATGTTTCTGATCTGATCTGAATCCTTCTGATCTGATCTGAATCTTTCTGATCTGATCTGATTTGAATGTTTCTATGATTATAATTATGATTATAATTATAATTATAATTATTATAATTGCAATTACAAATATAATTTAAATAAAATTATAATTATAATCGTAACTATAATAATAATAATAATAATAATAATAATAATAATAATTAAAATTAAAATTAAATTTAAAATGAAAAAATTTATACCTATTACACTAATTATAAATATAGATATAATTATAACTGTAATTATATTTTTAATTTTAATTACTTATATAATTATAATTGTAATTATAATTACAATATATATCTCTATAATTGTAACTATAGTTATCAATATTATTATAATTACTCCGTAAAATAATTACAATAGTAACAATAATAATAATAATTATTATAATGAAAATAATAATTATAATCATAAATTATAATTATAATATAATTATAAGTATAATTATAATTATTATAATTATAATTAATAATAATTATAATTGTATTAAAATTAATTATAATATTATAATATAATAATATAATTATAATTATTATAATTATAATTAATAATAATTATAATTATTATAATTATAATTAATAATAATTATAATTATATTAACATTAATTATAATATTATAATATCATAATAGTACTATAAATACAATTAATATTATCATAACGATATTATTATATTAATATTATTATTACAATATATTAATAATAATACGATTATTATTATTATTATTAGTATTATATTATTATAATATTATATTATAAATATAATCATAATCATAATTATAATTATGATTTTAATTATAATTATAATTATTATAATTAATTATAGATATAATTATAATAATTACAATTGATTATACTTATAATTATAAGAATTATAATTGTAATTATAATTATAATTACATATAATTATAATATAATATTATAATAATATTAATCATATTATTATTATATTGTAATAATAATAATAATAATAATAATAATAATAATAATAATAATAATAATAATAATAATAATAATAATAATAATAATAATAATAATAATAATAATAATAATAATAATAATAATAATAATAGTTGCATTTATATTACTATTATGATATTAAAATATTATAACTATTATTAATATCTTATTTCTTTATCATATTATTATTAATATATTAATAATAATCATATAATAATAATAATCATAATAGTAATAACAATATTAATAATAATAATTAATATAATAATAAAAATGATAAATCATGTTTGAACTTTTCTGATCTGATCTGATCTGATCTGAATGTTTCTGATCTGATCTGAATGTTTCTGATCTGGTCTGATCTGATCTGAATCTTTCTGATCTGATCTGAATCTTTCTGATCTGATCTGATCTGATCTGAATCTTTCTGATCTGATCTGATCTGATCTGAATCTTTCTGATCTGATCTGATCTGATCTGAATCTTTCTGATCTGATCTGATCTGATCTGAATAAAATAAGAATAAGCAATAAGTAATAAGAATAAGACGAACAGAACAGCACCCTAATACCCACATGTAATTTTTTTTTGTCTAATTATTTTAGCTTGGTGGGAGAACCCACATCAAAAGCTCATTAAAAAGCTTTTGATGTCTTGTTGAGACTTGAGACGCTCTAATACCCACGTGTCACCTCTCATTCAATTTTATTTGTGTGGCTCAAGAAGTGAAACTTATTGTAAAGGTAAAACTGTTATTTTACTCTTCTTACTTTCATTAAAAAGTCAATTAGATTCTCGTGCTTTTTAAATATCAATCAAATCTCTGAACTTTGTAAAAACATTCAATTGAGTCTCTTTGCAGATGACTTTATAAAAACATCAGCAGATCACCCGCTGATGTGACACACATGTGGCAGCCCAATTAGCAATAATTTTGTTAACGTGACACACATTCGGAAGTCCAGTCAGCCATTTACTACAGACGTGGTGCACACGTGGACCGCCATGTGTGCGCCACGCCAGCGGGTGACCTGCTGACATGGCAAGTAACATGCAAATGGATTCAATTGAACGTTTTTACAAAGTTCGGAGATTTGATTGATCTTTTTAAAAGTACGAGGACCTAATTGACTTTTTCGTATGGTAAATCTTTTGGACAACATTTCTCTCGATGATAGATGAGTATACTTGGGTTCACGTGCGAATTTGCAGTTCTATAATTTTTTTACAGCAGTTACTCAGTTAGTGACCCATTTGTGATCCGTTTTTTAACCGTATATCTTGGTAGGAAAATGGACCATTTTTTCTTGATTTTGTATATAGTAGGATATTATTACACTAAATAGAGTTACCATTCCAACACACTTCTCTTTACCCATATGGGGCGTATTACTATAACATCACTTCCATGTTCATCAAATTTACAGTTTTTTATTGTTTGCTATAATCATGTCATTGCTAAATAATTTTTTTAATAAATAATATCAATGCTTTTAACTCTTCTTCAACCATGATATTTATTTACTCTTTTTTATGGAGCTTTTTGCTATTTCTAAGGAGATATTTTTGTCATTCTAAATTAAAAGACAAGACTACACATTAAACGTGTTTATTTAATCTTGAGAATATTCTTAAATAATCAAAAACTTAATATTTGATGCGATATTTTTTTTAAATAATCTTTCAAACACAATCTCATTTCATCAAACAATCAAACATGATATCTAAAAAGATATTCCACGTCAATAAAATGATCCACAAATAAACTCATAAATGAGGATGCCCTAAATAACATTTCCTCATCCATTACTACAACCATGTCCTAGCATCTTGAATACATGATTGATGTTTATAGTCATGTTATTTTCTATGCAATATTTTAACACCCTATAAAACTACATATTCTAGTCTCTATTGTATACTACTTGTTGGGCCTTTTTAGGATTGACTCAATATAAAATGTTTTGTCCATGCATTGTCAGTACGTAGAAAACTAGAAATGATAAAACATCAGGTGGAATCAGAAAATATTGAGTGCTTGGATATTGCTGGCATGCTGTTTAGAATTTTCCCCAAGTTTTATACAAATGGTTGAGAGTTGAGACTCTAATGACTGGCACCTCTAATTATAAAATTAATTAGGAAAATAAAAACCAAGTTATCACAAAATTTATGTTATAAATGTCATCTAGCTGGCTTTCGCTTATGATTATTATGTGAAGTCGTCTGTAACCCGTTATTCGCTCTTCCTGCTACCTCCACCGAGTTCCAATGTACGATTACCTCATGACCGTCTAATTTACGTGTAATTATATCCATCACTACTAAAATGCAATTTTGTCCCATGTTATTTATTTTGTTTCATATGATGATGATGAGCGAAATACGGATCGCGCATGGACTACTAATGCGCGAAAGTGGATTCGCGCACAAAGAGTATTTCGCGCACGAAGTTCGGATGCGTGAAGTATCTGTTTCGTACACAGACACTCAAAGTACAAAAGTAAAATACAATAATAGCATGATACTCAAAATTATAGAATTAACAAAACGAGATTAACTAACACAAAAAGTAAAATGTGCTAATCTGGGGAAGGAGGAAGTCAATATAGTACTAGCTCCTAAAAGACGAATAATGGGGAGAAAGATCTCGTCTCCTCTCCCCTAAATGCCTAGCGTGTTTCAAACCCGAGACCAAACACTAGACAAAGTAACCTTGCACCCGACCGGAGTCCTCGGTTAGGAGGAAGTCATTTATAAACCCTTGATAGTGGTGCTCCATTGTCATGTTCTTACTTTTTAGCAAAGGATGTCAATGGGGGCGGGGACCCGTGGGGAACCGCCCCGTGGGGGGAAGGATGGGGGCGGGGATGGGTGAGATCTTTTTACGCCGTTAAAATATGGGGCGGGGGACGGGTATTGCTACACCCGCCCCACCCCCTCCCCATCCCCGTTATAAATATATACTCAAACATATAAACACACATATATAAATAATGTACACACATATTAAATTTAATTATATGTAGTATATAACAAACACATATACATATAGACATACATAATTGTAATATTGTATACGGTTTAATCATGGTTAATGAATTAATATATATTATACTAGAATAATAATAAGCTAGTAATGATTAAAAATATTTATCATAAATGTTATATGAGTTTTAAGAGTGAGAAAGTGAGTAAATAAATACACACACACATTTATATGTAATATGTAATTAATTGTATTATAATTTTTGAGAATTTTGAAACGACGTACATGATGATAATATGTTTACTTATATTTTTATTTTAACTGTCTTCAATTCACAAAACTTATTCAAATTGAAGAATTATTAAAATTGACGGTATAAACTTTTAACAAACACAATACTTCAGTATTACGTGTGTGTGTCATATATCACTGTGTGTGTAGATATATATAGGTTTATGATCAAATGAGAACAATGCTTAACGTGAGAACGTGAGAACACCACATTTACCCCCAACGTGAAACACAATGGGCTCACGCAATGCACTTTTTCGTATCTGACATAATACTTACAAAAGTGCCACCGTGATTATTTATATTAGCTTGTATTGAGCAAAGTCCAAATGTGCACTAGAATGGCTCCATTGTGTATCACATTGGATTAAATGTGAGTAAAGTCCAAATGTGCACCAGAAGGACTCTATTGTGTATCAAATTGGATTAAATGTGAGTGTTCCTATGTTAAACATCGTTCTCATTGGAATCACACTACATATATTTATAATAAGAGATTAAAAGTATATGCAAATACGATAAATTAAATCTATAAGGGGGCACCCGCGGACACCCGTGGGGGACAACGGGATGGGGCGGGGATGGGGTGGGTCTGGGAGTAACGGGGATGAGGCGGGGATGAGGGGAACTTTTTAGAAAATGGGGCGGGGTTGGGGAGTGTACCCCTGCCCAAACCAGCCCCATTGCCATCCCTATTTTTAGCCCTTAGACCCGAAGTCCCAAAACCTCAAAGAAAAACCTCCTTCCAGTTGCAAGCGCAGCCGTTTCATCCTGCTTCATTTCAAACAACCATCCTCCGTCACCAATCGATCAACTGTTTGAAAACGTCACCGCACAAAAGACTGGCGATATGGGCACCCAGGGAAACACAGTGAATGAAGAAAAGCAACCTGTCGAAGCTTCCAAAGCGTCGCCTGATCTCAATGATTACAAGATTATCAAGGAAGGCGAAGCAGAGATTCTTATGCACGCCAAGAATGCAGTCTTTTATAACAAAGCTCAGGTCTTCTATCCCATTATAAACCGTTTTTTTTCGAATTCTTTTTCAATCTGTTTTTCCCATTACACTTGTCGACTTATCAATAATCAATAATGGGTTTGAGTTCATGTTAAAGAGGCTTACGAGTGTCTACAAATTCCATCGTTGGACTGACTAGCCTAACTTTACATTAAACCGATCTAATATGGCCCTAAGTTTTGATATTTAACCTTGTTTTTCAGCTCATAGTTGCCTTCTTTTTAGGGTTGCAAGTGATAATTGTCAATGAAGTAGCAGCCAGTTTCTTGACACGTGCTTAAGTAAATGTAGCTGCGGGAAATATGATGTGTGTAGTTGGTGAGCTAAAATGGATAATAGATAACAACGTTGCCATTTTAGGTGGTTCGAATTTTATTAGCCTCACAGTGATAGAGATGTCCAGATTACAGAAAGATATCAAGAAATCAAAGTGAACTTTATTAGAGAAGATGAACAAGAACAGTAATCGTAACAAGAACTGGCCGAAGCCCCCAATGAGCCGAAGCCCCCCAAAAGAAAGAGATTAGCTCTCGATCTCCCCAAGTCCCAAATGACAAAGTCTAAAACAGCCTCCCAATTACTCCCACTTTACATCTATTTATACTAGAGACCCTTATTACTAATATTATTATTATTACTTCTAATATTATTCTAATAGGTAGGTCCCTAACAATACTCCCCCCCTAAACATCCACCTTGCCCTCAAGGTGGGTGATAGGAGACCGCTATGATCTTCCGCTTTCTTTTCTTCCTTGCGCCTCTTCCTTCCCAGTACTTGACTGGTCGGTGGACTTGTAGCTTCAGTACTTGAACTTGCCAGCTCATAGATGTTTCTGCAGCATATATTATCTCTGGTGAAATTTCATTTTCTTCTTTAGTCTTCAGACTTTCCATATCCACAATTGTTTTCATGCTTTCCTCAACTATAACAGTAGCAGAATTGGTGTTCATGTCCAGAACATCCACTTTAATCTGCTCATCAGAAATTCTGGAACTACACATTGTTTCAACTACATTTGAGTTTTCTCCCATTGAATCTTGATTGACCTTCATAATGCTTTTCATCAAAACAATGCCATCCTCTGCTGCACTTTGATTATGCCTAACATCATTCCACCCAACAACTCCCATAGTCATATTCCACCAAAATCTCTCTGCCACTGCTTGTTCCTCAAAAGGATAATCCATTTTTACCTGATTTCTTGAAACAAAGAGTGGAAAAACCCAGGTTATCTCTAAAATGGCACAATCTTTGCTAGTATGAAACACCATAGTAACCAAGCAACTCTTTTTGGCCGAGAGGATAAAATCAGCTCCTGCATCACCCAGTACCTCAGTCCTAATTCTTTGGTTCCAACCTTGCCTGTCAGATGAAGTAAATTTGTTTTCTCTAAAAGAACTCCAATCTTTGCGGCTGTTATTCAAACTGGAGAGTTTGTCACACTTGAGGGAACGAGTAATTGCTCCAAATTCAGGTCCAAGATTAACTGAAGGTTTCTCATTGCATTCCTCTTCAGGGTCTGTTTCCTTTACTGAAGGTACAATCGGTTCCACTTCTGTGTTTATTGTTGTCGGTGGATTCCCTGGAGATCCCTTTTCTGATGCGATGACCAGAGAGGATGAGCTGTGAGATCCGGGGATTGAAGAAACCTGCGAACTGGGGACTTTTGCTTGCGTCAAAGCCAGAGGAATGCCAGGAGTTGTTTGCGCACTCAGAAAAAGGGCTTGAGACGAAGAAGGCGAACAGTGATAATCGACTGATGACTTTCTTGGACGCGAATTGATCGCATGTGAGGAAGTCTGCGAAGGGTAAGAAGAACTTCACGATTGTGAGCTAAAAGAAACAGATAGCGGTTCAGTCTGCGGACTGGTAAATGATAGCGAAGATGAGGATTCTCTTCTCAATCGCGTTTTTCTCGGACACGAACAAATAGCCGTCGATGAAAGCATTCTGGATTGGGAATTAGAAGAAACACTTCGCGACTGCGAACTAGAAGAAACAGTGCGCGATGGCGACGAACCTTGTTTGTCAGGTAGCGGACGAGACCTATTCTTCCTCGATCGATCTGTCTTTCTGTTTTGAAGTTCAGCGATGCCAGCCTGCATTGCTGTCATCATCGCTAACATCTCATCATACTTCCGATCTATATTATTAAAACTTTCTTCCATTTGTGGTGTCAAAAAATCCTCCATGATTCAGATTCTTGGTCTCCAGGAAATAACACTCTCTGATACCAATGGTAGAGATGTCCAGATTACAGAAAGATATCAAGAAATCAAAGTGAACTTTATTAGAGAAGATGAACAAGAACAGTAATCGTAACAAGAACTGGCCGAAGCCCCCAATGAGCCGAAGCCCCCCAAAAGAAAGAGCTTAGCTCTCGATCTCCCCAAGTCCCAAATGACAAAGTCTAAAACAGCCTCCCAATTACTCCCACTTTACATCTATTTATACTAGAGACCCTTATTACTAATATTATTATTATTACTTCTAATATTATTCTAATAGGTAGGTCCCTAACACACAGCGTAGTCATTATGGCATACGTAGTATAATGCTTTAGCTTCGAATGTGTGCGTCCCTGGTTGTAAACAAGGAACCTCCAGATATCTGGATTTTATAGTTTCAATGTTTACTATCGAAGTATCGAAAGAGTGATGTTATCTAGTAAGTGTGTTTAAAATCCGGGAGCATCACGTTATACATCCAGAATAATCTGGAGGTATTACTTTATCATTTAATATGAATATTATAAAGTAAAAAACCGTGACTGATTGCAATATGAAACATCAGGTAAACAACAGAGATATGTCGATTTCTGTTTTAAGGGCATTTATAGCAAAACGAAAGCAAGAACATGACACCTTTGTGTCAAAAAGAACAAAAGCAGCTTCAAATAATAAAGACAGTTCTGGTACTGAACTCGATCCTCCAGTCCATTTTGATCAGAGTAATGGGACACCGAATAACGGGTGTGAAACCACAAAAGAGAAATCTGAGGGCGAACAATGTAGCATTTCAGAAGAGCCAACAAAAAATCCAGGGGGGAAATGTAGAGAACTGAAGCCACCACGGATCCTTGAGGTTCGTCATAACTTTGTTTACCTTGTGTTAAGCCTTTAGGTTAGTAAGCTATGGTATTGTTATTATGTAGTTGAAAATGTGATGCAGTTTTTTTGGCTCCTTTGTCATGTCACTTAACAGGCATTATCAGCTTCTGGTTTGAGGGCTTTAAGATATGCTCGTGAAATTGAAGGGATTGGTCAAGTTATAGCCTTGGACAATGATAAGGGTAAGTGATCTTCTACCTTTTCCGTGTTCAGGGATATGAAATGACTGAGGTTTTTCTTTCTAAAATAATTTGCTGATGAGATAGTTGGATAAGGTCTTAGGACATGCATTTAGTGTTGATTAAGAATGCATTTGCTCTATGGGCCAAGTACATCACCTTATTTCATGAAGGGATATGGCTTCCTTCTTTTTGCAGCTTCGGTTGAAGCTTGTAAGAGAAACATAAAATTCAATGGTTCTGTAGCCTGTGCAAAGGTGGAGTCTCACCTTGATGATGCTCGTGTTTATATGCTCACCCATCCAAAAGAATTTGATGCGGTATGGCTATACAAGCGCTAATATGAGTACCTATTCAATATCAAGTTGTTTTTTAAGGCATCCAATTGGTAGTTACTACTACACTATTATATCTATTTGTGCAGAGCTCAAAAATATGGGACAAACAACTAAGTTTGGTTTTTAATAACCAGTTTTTTTAAATGTGTTCTGAATGAATAATATCAGGTTGATCTAGATCCCTATGGGTCTCCCTCTGTGTTCCTGGATGCTGCTGTTCAGTCTGTTGTTGACGGAGGCATATTAATGTGTACTGCCACTGATATGGCAGTGCTGTGTGGAGGAAATGGGGAAGTTTGCTATTCCAAGTAAGCTTTTATAGAGCACTTTGTTGTAATGGAACAGTGTTCTCTGTAACTCTTTTTGAATATTTCGGTAGCTAAACATGGACTTGCTTGATACACCTATGCACTTAGGTATGGTTCCTATCCACTGAGAGGAAAATACTGTCATGAAATGGCATTGAGGATACTCCTTGCTTCCATTGAGGTATGATGTTTGTGTTTTAGTTTTCATTACTGAGAGCCAACCATTTTAGCCCCGCCACAAATGGGGAGCCTTTTTTGGGGCGGAGGTAGTAAAACAAAACCAATTTTTTGTTAGTTATATTTATTAACGTCAGAACATTGTTCTTAAACTTTCTTGCATTACTATCGTTTGTTAATTGTATTTCAGAGCCATGCAAATCGACACAAAAGATATATTGTTCCCATATTGTCAGTTCAGATGGACTTCTATGTGCGTGTCTTTGTTCGCATCTATACGTAAGTATTTCTTCCTTTCTTATTGGTGTTTCACTTTTCCTGCTGTAGCTGTAAATCCTATAATGCATAAACTATCAAACATCAAGTAGTACTTGAGGTCTTAGCTTTCAAACAACTATTTGCAGTTCAGCAAGTGCTATGAAGAACACTCCACTAAAGCTGTCATATGTGTATCAGTGCATTGGCTGTGATTCTTTCCATCTTCAGTCGATTGGGAGGACTGTGTCCAAGGTATGTAAATCTATTCATTAAATCTTTTTAACACTTTCTCGTACATACAGTTTTGTTGTTTTTTGTGGCTTCACCAGCTGTTTGACCTAGGATTTTTTTTAAAGTATTTAGCCACTAGTGTTTACGACTTTGAACTATATATTATCTTCTTTTTTGTCATTGGCCAGAACAACAGTGTGAGATTTCTTCCTGGGTTTGGTCCTACAGTTCCTCAAGAATGCAGTGATTGTGGTAAGAAATTCAACATGGGTGGTCCTATATGGTCTGCTCCCATCCATGATCAAGAATGGGTAGCTTCCATGCTCGCAGATGTAAAATCAATGAAGGGATGCTATCCAGCTTATGAGAGAATCTGTGCTGTACTGACAACAATTTCAGAGGTTTGCTTCTCTAATGTGATAATGGCTTTAGCTACCTGACCCCCTTGACCTTGCCACCTTGAAACAGTGTTCTGCGAAACAGCCTAAGCCCCCTAGGTGCAACCTATGCCATCCCTGTTTCCTCTTAGATGTCTTCGCTAGGTTGGGCCAGGACACTTTTTTTTTTTTTTGCAAAAGAGGATTACAAGTGATTCTCCAAATTGTCATAGTATAATCGATCCCATGACATATAAGTTAAGGTTTTTACGATTTGAACTATATTTTGTTATGGGGCTTCACACAATATTTGGGTGGTTAGTTTTTAGTAGGTGTCTAGGATCAGAACATCTTTTTCAAGGCGCTCATAAAAGTCGCTGTTTAGGACTCCTATACAAGGTGCATATGAATTGTTGTATATTTTGAAATATAAGATGAATAAAAAATATAATTACAAGTATACATTTGAAATCAAATATTGAAAATATTTGAGTTACAAATAGGATTGGGATAATATGATGATAGATACCAGAATCGAAGGAGGGAAATGGTTGTTTATTATGAACGTAATTGATGAACAGGAATGAAACGATACAGGTTTAGGCACTTCGAGCAGCCTATCTCTCCCAGAATTCCCAGCCCAAGTCTAAAATTCTGCCTACCACTTTCCTCCCTTCCTTCTATCTCTTATAGTACTCTATTCTAACGGGCCAGCCCATATTATATGACATGGCCCAAAATACTTATTTATACAATACCAAACTTATTCAATATCAATCTATCACTATTATTATCATTATTCTCTACAGCCCAGGGCCCTATCATATCTCCCCCCTTGAAAAACCACCTTGTCCTCAAGGTGGGCGATAGGACACAGCCTTGATCTTCTTGATCTTGAACTTCCTCTTCATCCTGGAGCCTCTTCCTTCCCAATATATTGTTGATTTTTGTATCCCTATCTTCAGCACTTGACCCTTAATCCTCCCTTCTTCGGACCAGCATTTCTCTACGGTCTTCTCAGCCTTTTCATAGAGCTCATTGTTGTCTTGAATCTGGAATTTAGCAGTCTTGTCTAGTCCTTCATAAGAGTCAACCATCTGCACACATAACTTGACCCCACTATTCAACCCAACTTCTTTGTCCCCTTTGCCTATTTTCAGAATGTTCTCCAGCCCTTCAAGGTATGCAGTAACAATTCTTGGATCTTGGCATAACAAGTGATCAGAGAGCATCTTAATGCAGCCGTTACTTATCAAGCACATATTCTGAATATGAGAGCCTGCAGGTTCTTCATAACAAGATATAGCCCCTGCAGCTTCTTCCTTGCTGTAAACTTCTTTATGAAGGAGGTGCACTAAGGGAATATTGATAGATGCCGCAATAATTGCATTTATAATATTTCTACTCCCAGCAGTGATGTTAGGTATTGTCCAACAAACTTGAGTCCAGACATCTTCTTCTTTCATAGGGACGAATGGCTGATAAACTGGCAATACACCTTTGAAAAGGGTAAATGGAGTTGGTGTCCTGCATCGCCATGAGTTTGATAAAATCCCTGTAGAATTTATCAACATAAAAAGCTCTGAATGCTCATTTGACGGAACTAGCAATGGTAGGATTGCACCATGACCAAGACCTTGATCGCTACAACCTGGGTCATCACAAGAAACCTTTCCTAAAGCCCAGGTAGCCTGCTCACGAAACTTATCACTTGGAGGGCTGTGTTCAATCGAAAACAGCTTTCTTAATGGTGTCGTTGCTTTAATTCTTGCAAATGGGTCCTCTGTGGCTTCAGCAACTGTCCCTTCAAGCACAGTAGGCTTTGAAAATGAGCTGGCATCGGTCACCAAACTATCAAACCCTGTAGAAACAACCTTAAAACCTTCACTATTAGGAACTCCAGAAACAACCTGCTCTGGTTTCAGCAACACAGTTGTAGGTGGTAATGCACAGTTGTCAGCAACTTTCAGATGTTCAGAATAATAACCTTGATCATAGCTCAAACTATCAAACCCCGCAGAGAAATTATTTTGGTTTTGCATTTCAATTTTGTCCTCCTTATTCTCAGACTTGGATTCATTCTCTTCTATTTCCTCAGTCTCCTCTATACAAACAGTCCTGGTAGAGCTTTCCCAAGTATTTGAACCAACCATTTTAACAAGGGCAGATTCATATTCCATGGTAATGGACTGAATCACCACAGAAGTTTTATCCTCACGTTCCTCATCACTTTTGATGAATGTATCCTCAGGTGATTCCTTAAGGTACGATGAAACTTGCGCCATATGAAACTCTGATTGGGCTGAAATCTGCGAACTGGGAGGTTCATATCTCGATTGCGTCTTCATTAAATTGGTTGCCGAAGCCTGCGAACTGACAGATGTTGTTGGCGATAATTGTCCCTGGCATTCATTGTCACTCTCGGTGAACTTAGATGCGTCTTCTCTGACTCGCTTTGAACTCATCTCCTCAAGAGTTTGCCGTTGACTCACATACTTATGAGGAAATGATGCAACTGATTGCGAACTGCGAGAAGACACCTGAGAACTAGAAGAAGTAGTTTCTCGCGATTTATAAAAAACCTGTGCAGTTATCAATAATCTGGAACTGAAGGAAGTTGTTGGCGAAGACTTCTGTGAACTGATAGAAGTTCTCGTCGATGATTCCTGATTCTCGTTCTCTGTCCTCTGACTGCGTATAGGTTGGAAACGCAGCTTTATGGCTTCCTTCAGAGCCTTCCAACTCTTTTCAGTCGTTTGAGTATACCACCATGGAAACCAGGCTAATGCTCTTTCCTCCATCGCACCTTCCGCTACTACCACCTTATTTTTTTGAGCAGTAGCCTTGAGACGGAAATACTCTTCCATCTTAACAATCCAACTGCCCGCATCATCCCCCTTAAACCGCGGTAATTCAACCTTTCTTCCAGTATGAACAGGTCTTCTACAACTGTAGCGATCTCCACTTGAACGAGAATGATCGGAATTGGGCGATGCAAGCTGCACGGATGAGAAGTGCGACGCGAACTGGTTGAGCGATCGATTCCTCAATCGATTTTCGTTACTGTTCATCGTCGCGATTGTTTCCTCTAGTGTCGCCAACTTCATCGCAACTTTTTTCACCAAGGTAGGGTTCCGCTCTATGGTTTCCCTTCTGTTCTCCATGTTTGGATCTCGTCCAGACCTTCCACAACTGAAACGGAGATGGAACGAAAAATTTTCTGATGTTGCGTAACTATTCCAATCACCAGAAACGAACTTATGCTCTGATACCAATGATAGATACCAGAATCGAAGGAGGGAAATGGTTGTTTATTATGAACGTAATTGATGAACAGGAATGAAACGATACAGGTTTAGGCACTTCGAGCAGCCTATCTCTCCCAGAATTCCCAGCCCAAGTCTAAAATTCTGCCTACCACTTTCCTCCCTTCCTTCTATCTCTTATAGTACTCTATTCTAACGGGCCAGCCCATATTATATGACATGGCCCAAAATACTTATTTATACAATACCAAACTTATTCAATATCAATCTATCACTATTATTATCATTATTCTCTACAGCCCAGGGCCCTATCATATGATTATACACTTATTGTATAAAATTACATCATCTGTCCCATTTTTATGTCATAGTTACGATTTGCATATTCATTATTCACCAAACAAGATCTTAGCTAAGTCTCTTTGATACTCTTTTATTAACTTTATAATCTTTCTTCTCAAATACTAGAACACTACCACCCATGACTTGTCTAAAACCTTAAAGAGCACTGCCTTGCCGTTCCATAGTTACCCGAGCCCTCCCTAACTCTGTTAAGGCATCTACAAAAGTGAAAGGTGGAATTTAAGTAAGAATGTAAGATATACTTAATAATAAATAGAATTTCTTAAACTGATTTACTTATTTTTTTCCACATTTAGTTCTACGTTCCCGGCATTGTCGACTTTCCAAGATAAAAGACACTTCAAGTCCATTCTCTCTTATATTTCAATGTTATGTTCTAATGCGCTCAAGAAATACAAATGCCTACCTGTTAAAGTATGGGATGTTACATGCAAAGAAGCATGGTATAGAATGTTTAAGGATCAATTTTACTGTTTGATTTGTTTAATACGAAGTATGTTTTATTGATTTTTATATCAAACTGATTTCCTTCTATGTAGTTTATTTACTATGCTTATTTAAAAGTGGATTAGATTTTATTTTCTCTTTCTTTATTGAGCATGGTATTTCTAAATCCCCAACTATGAATGGACGTTTTAAATCAACAATAAGGCAAGCAAGGTAGTAGGAATTTTCTAGATATTTCATTTTCCGTTTCTTGTATGCTTTTTTCTTCTTCTTATTTTTATTCTTTACCCCCCTTGCTGGCTTGCTCATGGTGTGAGTCATAAAATAATCAGGTCCAGTTGCTGATGGAGAGACTTCTGTTTGTTATGTGCCGGTTCATCCTGCATTGTCCTTACATTGGGCTGGAACTCCCATTTATAGTTAGAGAGAGAAAAGCAACTAATGAATTCCAAATAAGCATGGGCAAATATGGAAATCAATTCGAAATAAGTCATTCAGCCATCTTGAGCAAACCAATTAGAAAATAAATGGTCCCCTCTTGTTTGTAGAAATCAGTGAGTAGAAAATGTAATATGGTTATGGATTTCATTAGTAGTGTTTGGAAATAACTAGATGTTCTTCTTTGCAGGAATTACCAGATGTTCCTTTGTTTCTCAGTTTACACAATCTCTGTTCAACACTCAAATGCACTTCCCCCTCAGCTGTGATATTTCGCTCTGCAGTGATCAATGCAGGATATCGTATATCAGGAACTCATGTGAATCCCCTGGGGCTTAAAACAGATGCTCCAATGGATGTCATATGGGATATAATGCGGTGTTGGGTAAGTGGACTGTATTTTTTCTTATCCCAGGATGGAAGCAATGTAATATTAATGTGATGTTTTACCGTATAGAAATGGATGTTGTACTATATTGTCTTCTTGAAATGATTTTTCTATGTAGGTCAAAAATCATCCCGTGAAAGCTCAATCACCTGACCTCTCTGGAAGCGTCATTCTTGCGAAGGAACCTGTTCTGCAGGTGCTTTTCATATATGTGTGTATGTAGTTATGTGTGTGTGTGTGTATATATATATATATATAGAGAGAGAGAGAGAGAGAGAGAGATCTATTCCTGTCAGGCGTGCCTCTCAGGAAGTTGGTCAGGCCAACATCGGTGCGATTTGGGTCATTAGTATTTATTACTACCTCCGTCCCGGTAGACTTTGCCAAGTGCAAAGTAGGTGAGAAATAAGAATAGTAAAAACTGTGTGGTTGAGATTTGTGCAGTAGAGAGAAATGTGCAGAACCACAAATTAGAGGATGTAGAATTTTTTTTTGAATAAATTAGATATTTTGAAGTTATTTAATCAATTCTAAAAGCACACATTAATTTGAGAATCACACATCTTTTTTTGCCAACTAAATCTAATTAACATATTATAATTTGAGAAATATTATTTGTTAATTAAAATATGGTACAAAAAAATTAAATAAATAAAGTTGGGGGTATTTTTTAAACTAGGACAAGATTGGGGTGGGGAGCTCACACCAAGGCAAAGTTCGGGGTATATTATTTATTTTCCCCTTAAAAATATGGGCTTCTTAATGGTCTTATTTGACCGCTCATGTGAAACACCCTCAATGAACTTTAAATAAAAAAAATTCCCGTCAGGCTCAATGAGCGAGCACCTAATACAACTACTGCGCGTTCAGCGCTTGGTGCTCCTAAGCTGCGCCTGAGACAGGAGGGTGCGCCTGTTCATTTTTCAAGCGCTGGATCTGTATTGCGCTGTGCCTGGTGTGCTTAAAGCGCACAGGCGCTCGACTTTGACTACACTTGTTAGATCTTAAATTTGTTACAAACAAATGCAAGAAACTCACGTTTTCAATTTTAAAATCTAGGGGAAATCACACTTTTGGTCTATCAGTTAGTACCCAAATTGAAATGCGGTCCCCTGTTTTTAGTTTTGTAAATGCAACTTCCAATTGTCCAAATTTTTGTAAATGTCATCCTCGCCCCATGTATTCTTGAACTAACACGTGGCCTAATAATATACACGGGCAAGGACAATATTTACAAAATTTGGACAATTGGGGATCCCATTTACAAAAATAACAAACACAAGGATGACATTTCAATGTGTAATTTCCCTAAAATTTATGTAACAGTTAAGAACTTAAGATTGTTCATCATTACAAATTGGTAAATTGAATTTTTGTAATTAATACATTGATGTTAATGCTTTTTTTTTTTACTAAAATCGAAGTGCGTCTGATTTTGATGTATGTAATTAATACATCTCTACTACGTATGTGTGTTCGTGCTTATTATCTGATGTAAATTTTGTTCAAACCAGTGTTCTAGAAAAGCGCTTAACTGTCTCTAGGCATAGTAGACTGGTGCTGCCTAACCCCTAGAGAGGCCCAAATTGTTAAAATTAGAGGAGGGTTAAGGGCATGCCTTGGTGCCCGGACTAGAAGTTTTAGAACAGTGCTTTAAAACTGAAGCTCTAAAAATACTTATTTCTTCATTTTATTGTTTTAGGCCAATTTCGCACGGGCTGTTGCATCACTGAGCAAGGCGCAGGCAAAGAAGGTTGCACGTTTCCTTCCCAACCCTGAACGACATTGGGGCCCAAAACTCAGAGCAGGTCGGCAGATCACTAGTAAACATGTTTCTCTTTTGGGCCCAGAAGCGGTGAATGGATTAAACAATGATGAAGAGGACGGTGAAGAACCTGCAACAAAGCGTATGAAGACAGAAGATCCTGCTCTTGATTCCTAAAGTTATAAATCTGTCTATTGAAATGTTTGCGCAGCAAGATGAGCATTTTATTTGACAATATGTTTCTTCTGCTGCATTTAATGGCACAGAGAAAGAAGCAGCCCAAATGGATAACTCTGGAAGTTCTTACTTGCATCAAAAGGAAGATCGTAGCTCAGTGCGTTGAAATCTTAAATCACGAAGGGAAGTGTTTTCTTTAATATTCTTTTTAGATTCCTTGCTGTTTCTGCTATTGTACAAACATTGTTATTATTTCAGTGTTTTCAGTCAGTGAGGGCATAATCAATAAAACCAACTGATGTGCATGTAAACATAGTTCGTTGCAGCATATTGAGTTTTATTTTACTTTTTAGAGCTGTAATTTGATACGGAGTAAATTGCTGTACAGGCGCATGGGTGGACTGTCCACTGTCTGGCTCCTGGACCAGGCAGTGAGTCCACTGTTTGAGGGAGGGGGGACTGGGGCCGCACCTGGGACGGGCTGGTATTGTGCTGGTTGCGATGGTTGTCTCAAAGTATTTGGCGAATACTTCTTCCGTCCCTAAATAAACGAATCGAACTCCTCTTCAGTGACTGGAAATTTGCAGTTGGAGAGAGTGAGATAGACGAGGTGGGTTAGTGATTTGTAGGAGAGAGTGAAAAAGAAATGGAGGGGAAATGGAAAGAAAGAAATGGAGGACTATGACTTTAAATAAACATCCTTCTTTCCTTTTCAGTCTATCCCTTAAAAATGTCCCATTTCCTTATTTAGTAAACAAAAGTGCCAAACCGTGTCAAATAGTATTACTTTTTAAAATTGTATGTAATACAAAGTGGCACTTTAAAACAGAGACAGAGGTAGTAGCAATTTGCATCAACTTTAGTTTGTAATGCTATTGGGCTATTGGCTATTGTTTTGACATTGTAGAATAAATATTTCAGATAGCATTTATCAGAGTGATGCTTATATATGTGAATGAGATAAATATTGATGAGATCAATAAACAATAAAAATGCCTTTTTATACGGATGCTAAAACACAAATTTCCAATAATATGACTTTTGAATACACCTGGCCGTATAATTAAGAATCGAAATGCAATGACTGGTAGTCACTTTGACTGCCCAGTGACTACCCACCGGTCACAGTGACTGCTGTTACAGTGACTCCGCCGCATAGTGACTACGCCGCCATAGTGACTCCGCCACCACAGTGACACACCAAATCCGGTCACAGTGACATGCCGTCTCCGGTGTCACCTGCTCCCTCACGCTAGCGCCACCGCCTACCATCACAGCAGACCGCCGTTGTCGACCGCCGCCCGATACGATGCAGTGACATACAAATTACTCTGGTCACCGTCCTCCAATCAGTTACCACACCACTGCCCCCTGCCCCACCATCACCGCGAACCGCCGTCGTTGACCATCACCGCCGGTCGTCGCCGGCCGCCGGCTTGACTCCCCAACGGCCAACCCCCAATCACCTCCCTAACCCCAACCACCCCGATCCCCCAGCCACCCCCATGCCCTAAGCCCCCATCCCGATCCCCAGCTCCCCCATCTCATCTTTCCAGTGCCACATCACCCTCTCCCAGCCCCCTCCGAGCAACGACGCACTCCGGCTAGTCCCATCCAAAGGAGAAAACAAAAAATCAAACCAAAAGCTTTGAATTAGGTATCAAAAACGCGTCTAAACAAGGCGACTCCCAATCCAAGCTCAGAAATCTGGAGAACAAGCAATCTACGATCACAACAATGACTCTTTTGCTTCTAGACTCTAGAGATTTAGGAGGATTCGGGACTTGAAATTGGTACTGGGAGGTGCGCTAGAGGCTGGCGACCCCCAAACCGCTCCCCAATTTCACAAACAATCGTCACAATTGGATCCAAGCTCAAAAAACGAATTCACCTTCCAGTCTCTGGAAAACGAGTTACTGTAGACGAAGAAGATGTCGCCGCAGTCGCGAATTTCATCTCCGTCGCTGAAGCCTCGTCGTCGTCTCCGTCGTTGTAGCTTCGTCTCGCTGGTTCGTGTGGCAAATGGTGGAAAAGGGTAAGTGAGTTGGAAGAAAAAGTCATATTTTTAAAAAAATGTAAAAAGGTAATGTTTTTTGAAATCAAAACACGGGTAGTGATACTACTGCAATTTTTTCCAATAAAAATCATGAGGGATAATTAATTTTGAAAAACACATAGTTAAACTATAATATTAATTTTTCCTTCATAAGATTATAACACCAAAGTTGAGAAAAATGCATGTAATTGAAAGCACATATATGCACCATGGGAAGGGGTGGATTAGTTGCACTCCAATTTTATTTGTGTCTAAAAAATTATCGCTCGAGTCATAAGTTCATAACCTCACTTATCAAAATTCAAAAGTTCGATAAAGGAGAAGTTTAAAGACTCATTTGTAAATTTATCCTTCGGTTGGGAAGGATCCAATTGTCTATCTTACTCGTTGAGTAATCGAGTCCAAGATGGATGCTTCAAAAGCTAAACGCCTAGTGCGATAGTTTACCTAAGGTTGTGGATGTGTGTAAATAATTAAGCACAAATAAACACGGTATAAGTAAATAAAGTAAAGGCAAAGATTACGCCGTGATTCATATGGATTCAGTAACCTCTTCAGTACCTAAAGGTGTTCCCTTTAGGATTTCATGATCCATTATCCTCCGGTCTCCTAGAACTAGCAAAAGCATCGCAAGGAACTATGACAAAAAAAAACTTGTCAATGAGTAAGAATTTACAAGCTTTCATATACCTACAATTTTGAAGACTCTTCCCAACCTAAGGGGTTTCAAGCTCTCCTCAACCTTCGAGGATTTATAGATTCTCCTGACCTAAGAATTTTGTGACTATCCTCATTTGCTTAAGATTTCCTCGAACTTGATTTCACAAATGTGTACTCATTCAGTTGTAGCGCAACTATCTTCTTCTCTCTTGATTGATATGAACGAATGTAGAGAAAGAGTGATGATGGTTGTTGATATCTATAAAAGTGCTTACAACATAAACTATAGAGGTAACAGTATATCAAATTTTAAGCAAGGCTCGAGAATGAATGCACAAACTCTAGATGTAGGGTCATGTAGCCAGATGAGAAAAATGAAGAGCAAATGTTTACTTAATATACTCAGGCAGTCAGGCTTTGAGTAACTTAATACTTCATGTCTAACTGACATGAAGAGAGATTCTTAAATTGATTAATTGAAGCATGGGAAAAGGGGCAAATAAGCCCTCGAACTAATAAAAAAAGTGCAAATAAGCCCTTTTGTAGGAGGTTCCGTCCGGTCATCGTCATTTGGGGAGGTTCACGGTGAAATTTTTTGATGAAATTTTTTGAGCATCTTATTCATTAACTCTAGTTTAGTTCTACTGAATTTCAGCTAAAAATTCAACCGAGAAGACAGTCAAATGAATTTTTGAAGATAACTGCGCAGTTAAACAACGCAGTATATTTCCGAAAATCATTTGAGTGCTTTCCCGGTTGAATTTTTAGCTGAAATTCGGTATGGCGAAACTAGACTTAATGAAGAAGATGCTCAAAAAAATTCATCAAAAAATTCCACCGAGAACCTCCCCAAATTACGATGATCGGACAGAATCTCCTACAAAAGGGCTTATTTGCACTTTTTTGATTAGTTCGAGGGCTTATTTGCCCCTTTTCCGATTGAAGCATTAAGAAAATAGTGTATGAGCAAATTTACAAATGTTCAGCAATGCCTCACCAAACTATTTTATGTTTAAAGAAGTGAGGGATTTATATAGGTGTAGAAAACCATATCAAATGAAGTACTCCCTCCGTAACAAAAAAATCTTCCCACTTTCCTTTTTCGTGCGTAACAAAAAAATCTTCACATTTCTAATTCTTCCAATCATACCCTCAATAATTCTGAAAATAATACCCTATTACAATTACTTTTTTAGGATTTATCCTACATTCCGTCACATTATTCTACTATCTTCCCATTATACCCTCAATAATTCATATCCTCTTTCACTATTCTTAATTTACCTACTTTTGAAATGGGAAGGTTTTAAGTTACGGAGGGAGTATAAAATAATGGTGTAATACTTTAGGCACTTAATCTCTTCCTTTTAATGTTAATTAAAAGTAGCCATTTGAGATTGAATGGTCCATTGGATGGTCAGCATTTCGACCATTCACTGCCTCACTGGTTATGAGGCAAGCCCATGTCATGCAAGGAAGGTCCAACGGCCTTCTCTCACTTCTGTTTGAATTCACAGTCCAATCATAAGTCCACTAAAACTACTGTGGTGAGCAGGCCATGCGTTCCGGCTTGATTATGTCCGCAACCTACAAACGCTGAGGCTGAACGGAACGGTCAACGACTGACGTGTCAGCCGTTGACTCCAGATTCAATGCACACACTTATATATTAGTAACCAAAACTCAATGATGATCATTTCATTGGTATTTGCTTCGATATTGATAATTATGACATTAAGGATGTTTTTACTGTAATTTGCCGGTCTGGTGTTGTCTAGTCTGATATGGTTTGGTAATGTTTGGTCTCTTTGTATTTTTATAACTATTCAAGCTTGATCTGATCTGATCTGGTCTGAAATAAATTACAATCCAAGTAAAAACATCCTGAATACAATGTTTATTACTTGGGGGTTTGACATAAATAATACTCAAGGCAAAGTTGTGGGTGAGAAAAGATGGATTTTAAGAAATTCTATAAAAGTGATTAAGATGACTTTCATACACCGACATATATGAGCCCATTGACCCAGACCCCTTATACACTCAGTGACTAAGGGGATGCATTCGTTTGGGACTTTTAAAAACTCCAAAAACTGGATGAATTTAATTGACATTTTAAAACATTTTGAGAATCTAGAAAAGGGATTTAGTGGGACTCTACTAGGAAAATACAATGGGAAATCCCATTATCAAATCCGACCTCTCTGCATGAGATTTGGTGAGACCATGCGTAAATGTCACCTGCTGTCCTGCTTCCTTCCCTAGACATGGCACCCAAATTCTTGACGGCATTCAACAAGCTGCAGCAAGAGGCGGAAAAGGTGCTGGGACTACTTGAACCACCCCAAATTGCCTCATTTCAGACATGGTGCTGCTGTGGATGGCGGAAATCGCTCTGGGTCTGAACGTTCTCCGCTTTGTTTTCCACAAAACGTGCTGCTTCTCCCGCTGTGCAACCATAGAATAATGGAATCCAAGATTCATGACAGTTTGCAGTCTGATTCAGACAGATTCGTGGTCCCTGGTCTGCCGGAGATGGTTGAGCTCACGAAAGCTCAGGTATCGAGCTCTACAAAAAAGACTCCTCATGGCACTCCGAATTACGCTCTAATGCAAGAATTCAAGAAGTTTTTGGCCGCTGAGAAGGCAACCTACGGCGTGGTTGTCAAGGAGAAGGAAGTATTCAAGGAGTCAAGGAGTAGGAAATACTTCAAGGAGAAGGCAACCTCCGAGGAATTGGAACACTTGAATAGATCCAAGAGCATCTCAAAGAGAAGAAAATACTTGCAGGAGTGTGGAGAGGGAAATGCTTGCAACTACTGCGTACCCAGAATCTATTTATGTCTTTAACAAAAATGTCAACACAAATCTACGAAAGTCCTTGTAAATATAAAAAAGTCTACTAATGAAAATTATAAATCTTAAAATGTCTTTAGAAGTCTCAAATCAATACACCCCCTAACTGTCATAGTGACCACAACTCCCACTGACCAGCGACCCGGCGATCAATGGCACCACCCTTAGACCTTAGTGACCTGACAACCAGTCCAATGACTCCGTTTCCCAATGAAAAATATACACCACTAAGCCCCAATAGTGACCTATTTTTTCTGGCGAGTGACATTGACACCTAGTTACTCATCGCTACCCACCATCGCCCCCAACCCATCGCCTCCGCCACCACCCCACCACTACCCCAACCCACCACCTCTGCCACTACCCCCACCACTACCACAGTTTATCCCCACCCCTACACCCGCCTGGCACCTATTGCCACTGCCCCACCCCTCCTCCCAAACATGGCTGCCTTTAACCACTGCCTGCCAACACCAATGCCCTACGCCCCTACCCCAAACCCGTCACTGCCCCCTTTCCTTCATTGGAGCTACCTAGAACCTTGCCCTACCACTGCCCAACCCCTGCCCCTAGACACCGATATAAATCCAAAACTATCGCCCCAGGTCTGAAACCCTAGCCGCCATAGATATGGGTTCTTCTATGATGGCATATTGGCAATGATGTAGCATCAAATGAGCAACGTTGAAAGCGGAGGACATTTTAGACACTGACTAAAGGATGCATTCTGGTGCCAGTGAAATTCACACATGAACAAAGTAAAGTTCAACTCGTTACTTGACTGTGTATAGAAAGATTAAATAAAAATAACCAACTTTCTTATATAATGATATACAAAAGATGACAATGTTTACACCTGCAAGAGTAGTAGAGTACATTTATGAATGTGATATACCGAAGACAATAAAAAGAAGACAGACTCTAAAAACTATATGTGGTAACCTAATTCGCATTTCAATGCAGCTGGGAACCACATGTTTGAGCCACTCACAAGTTTTGATGAAAAAACATCCTATGGAGTATATTGTTTTGTTTTATATGTTGTATGTTTTATTAACAGAATAAATATATGTATGCAGAGAACAAGTCATTCCATATATAGATATAGTCATCAAACCTTAATTCCATTGTTTTTCACAGTATTAGGATGGTGGTTAACATCAAGAAGATCCTCTAACGATCTGGTTTTTCTATTCCGGACCCTACCGCGCTCCTTCAATAGCTCATCCAACCTCTTCTTTTCGTCGTCCACGTCTGGATTTGCAGTTCCTAACTTTTCCTCTCGCATGCCAACAATAAATTCCAAGATCTCAATTGCATCATCCAGCCTGTGTACAGCAAAATTTATACATTGGAGCATTTACAGAGAAAAAAGAATACAGGTGACATAACTTATATATGGTGATGTTTCATAAACACAATATAGGGGGTAACAAGCAAAACAAAGAATGGTATGGAGCCTGAGGTTGATATACTGTGCATACCTGCCCACCGCATCATATGTGCCTGCAAGATTGCTATACACACCTAATGTCTCGGGGTGATAAGGTCCACATTCTTGCTCCAAAATGCCCCGTGATTCTTCAAACAACTCTACAGCTTCATTTATGGCATAGCACTGTACACAAGCAAGCCCCATTTGATTGAGAGCAATTCCAAAAAAAGCAGATTTCTTTTCTCCACTCGCACGAAGCTTTGAAATGCTGCTTTTAAAAGAGTTATAAGAGTCTGTGTATCTCCCCAACATGTAATAGATTACGCCAATCTGGGCTTCAATGCCAGCAATAGTACTCTGCTGACCAGGGGCATCATTGTAAATCTTTAAAGCCTTACCCAGCAACTTCAGTGCCTGTTCAAGCTCATTCATTGATTCGTAAATAGCAGAAACATCAGTAAGACCGCTGGCGATCTCTTCTGGAGCAACACCTGGCAACACCTTCCCATATATTTTAAGGGCATTTTCGCAATAAGATTTTGATTCACGCAGTTTACCAGTCCTGTTATACAAGTCAGCCAGACGGACAAAAACTGAAGCAACAGATGGATGACTTTCTCCTTTGCTAGACTTGAGAGCCTCAAGTGCCTTTTGGTAAGCAAAAACGGCTTCATCATAGCGATTAAGTGAGAGATATGCATCCCCAATACTACAATCAACAGATGCCACCTCTGCTTCTTGTACATTGGCTGTCGACATGACCATGCTGGCCAAAACAAGATGCTCAAGGGCAGTTTCATGATCTCCCATAGACTCACATATTAATCCCATCAATCTCCTGCCTGCTGCCTCCTCCTCGAGGGAAGGAGACGAACCATCACCTTTTCGCGTGTTCATGGCCATCTGGCAGAGTTCCTTAGCCTCATCAAACTGCAACGCCTGGACATGAGCTTCTGCCAGATACCTGCACGTTTCGCCGACAGCTGGATCACTGTCGCCAAGAACTTGTCTTTGGATTTCCAAACCTGTGGTGTAGCAAATAATAGATTTCTCAACTCGACCCAGCATTGCATAGGTATCACCTAACTGCATATGCCCAGCAAATTTAGCCAATGCATGATCTTGGTCTTTCTCAATTGCTCCTGGAATCTTAATTGAGCGTTCCAGAATGGGTATGGCATCACCATACCGGCCTAAATCACAGTATATTGCTGCTGTCACATGCAGACACATGACCATATCCAAGCTGGCCTTCCCATCCGCACATCCTTCAAAAGCTTTTCCAGCTCGGAGAGCTAAATCAAGAGCTTTGCTTGGGTTATCTCCAGAAGAAATCACATCTCTTGCTTGCTTAAGCAGCAGTGGTCCAAGATCAGGATTTTCCACACCAAAATCTGGTGTGTCCTCATTACCACTCCCAGATGAAGTTTTCTGTTTATTCAAGGAGACACTACCTCTCTCTTGTTTATTCAAGGAGGCACCACCCCTCTCTTGTTTTTCTTGAGTATTTTTTCCTTTTGGATTTGACTTTACAGATGCTTCAGACTCCAAGTGTGATTGAGAAGCTTTCTTCGGTTTTCCTGATGGAGGACTTCTTTTGGCAGTTTCAGATTTGGAACAGTCCAACTTCCCAGCAGAAGAGCCTTCTTCTCTACAGCTAAAATTAGTAAGAGAATCATCATCATCATCATCAATCTCCAGCTTCCCCACCTCCTCATCCTCCTCCATTATCTCCACTTCCCTCATCGCTCCTCCTACAAGATGGCGCAACTCTGAATCTATTCTTGACTCATCATCATCCGACCCATAACTTGGCCTTGATGGCGAATGCTCAGAACTCTGCATATCACACACATTCTCATAGAGCTCTTCAATAGATGGCTCATCCACCTCATTTGCCATATACCCGGTTCTAACTTTCTGAGTGCTTTGAGATGCCAAACCTGAATTGTCAATATGAACCACATGATTCCCATTCTCATTGATGTTAATATTATCCCCCCTACCTTCATAATTTTCATCAACAGAAACTCGAGGCATCTTTAGCTCACAAACACAAAAATCCCTAACGGATTACATAACCTGTCTGCAACCACATTGTTTCAAGCACAGTATTAGAGAGCTGAAATAGAATCTTTTTGTAAGAAATCACTCTGCAAGAAAATACTACTAGTAGATATAAGCATGACTCATTCATCCAGATAAAAGAAAGTTACTTTCAAAATATTAATTTTGACCAGTTGCACTTTCAGATTTTTCCACAAGGAAAAATAATAATTACAAGTTAATAACAAAAGTAATGGGCAGAGATCAATCTTTCTTGTATAAAAATTTACAAATAAAACAGATAAAAACTCAAAATGAGAATGAAAAGTATGTAATCAGATCTTAGCAGATCAACTAACAAAAACTACAGCAAGACTGCTACTGAGACACTGAGCCATACTACAGCAGAAAACAGAGCAATATGGTAAAAGTTATTGAAAAAGACACTGAAACAAAAACCTGAAATATATTTCCTACTCACCGCTGCAATTATTTAGCCACGGAAACCATTTTTTCTTCTTCAATTTCGTGGTCTATATTACAAGGTACTTCCTTCTTCCTTCCGATCTATCTAGCTGTTGCTGGAGACGCATCAGAGGCTCGAATCTGAAGGGGTGTGGTGGAGACGAGATTTAGATTTTGAGTTTTATCTAACATTATTATTAGTGCGTATTATGTTCGAGGGGCCGAGGAATCTGAATGCGTGATTATTGCGCGTGATGGAAAACACCAAGACAGTAAGCTTCTTTATTGAACAGAAATTACCATGAATGATGAATCTGTTAATCTTAGGATGGGAATGGTCAAATGCAACGTAACTTTCTTCAGGGTGTCTTTTTTTGGTCATGTTTAAGATTTCTGTTTTCTTAGGCTAGTACAGGCTGAAAATATGAGTGATAATTGGACTTTGCATTTCATTTTGAAAAAAAATTGATTTTGCACTTAATTTCATTTCAAAACCTTTTAACTTTACATCTCATTTTGAAATTTTTCTTACAAAATGTTGTGTTAGAATACAAAATCAAAGTTTTTCAAACCGGAATGCAAAGTCTGATATCATCAAAAAAGTGGAGTGGAATATCATATTCCCCTATATACAATTGTTTAAGATATCATACCATAACTATTACTCACTCCGTCCCTCAATAATTGTCCCATTTTTTCATTTTTGGATTAAGTATATTGGTCCCGTTATTGTAATTATATTGCTTATTCTAGGGAATCAAGATTCATACAACAATTAAGAAGATGTTGATTTATAAGTTTGAGAGATGTTTGGATGAGTCCAAATTTTACATATGAAAGGGTTTGAAAACCATACTTAAAATACATATAAAACATAATGTTACCAATTGGATCAGATCATGTCACCTCCTAATAATGATGACAATGATAATGTTGATGTTGATGATGATGATATTAATAATTTAATAATAATTATAATATTAATAATAATAAAAGTAATATATCATATCAATTTGATATGAAAATTTCATGTCTGATGTGGATATTTTTTACCTGATTTAATTTGATATGTATCGTCTGATCTAATCTTCTGATATGGTCTGAATAAAATAAGAATAAGGAATAAAATTTGGACATACATAATAGCTCCCTGATCACAAGGTCTAGCACATTAACATGGAAGTAAAGGTTGATTCGTTCTCTTGTTTAAGTTTTATTAGTATCTCTCTCCTAGGTTAAGATTCATTTGTCTTCCTTGCATCCTCGATTCAACTATATATTCAATTCTACGTAGTACTTTTCAACAATAATATTTATGATTTGTAAATTTTTTCTTAGCGACTCTGTATAACTCATTGATTTGCACAGTTTATGAGTTCACATATGATTTAGTATCGCTTCTATTTTTTAAAATTTATTTTTCATTCATATTTTTTCATAACAAACACTAGAACATATTTTTCTGTGCGGTGCACGGGTACATATACTAGTCTTCTTAAAAAAGAGTCTCTCATTCTGGTTCATGAGTTCATCTATGGAAAGACTGGCGAACTCAAGTACTCATTTATTCTCCATGCTCCCAAAGTTATCTCCACCAACATCCCACATTTTAGTTGTTGTACATATACTTAGTTGTGTGCGAGATTAAAATAGAGTAAAATTTATTTTTAGTTTTTCATTCTTTTAGAATTTTATTATGTAAATTTTGGGGGTTTTGTTTTTTTTTTTTCAAAAAGTTGATATGTGTATCCGTCAGAATACAGGTATCCAAAATATTAAAATAATCACCAAAAAAGTTGGATACTTTTAATAAATTATAGATACGGCCCGGGAACGTACGTATCTGATGCGGGAATGTTTATGATACGCCGATACGATACTCTAGTGAAGTATATGTGCTTCATAGGGTACAGTTACCCGCACCATTACTCGACCCGTGATATGATCTTATATATGGAGTATTTAAATAGATTATATAATTAGTACCTTATGTAAATACTTCATATATTAGGTATATATCATATAATTCGTAAAATATAAGAAGTATCACTTGTGCGAGAAGAGATGAGTTTGTGTAGTTGCTGTAATTTTCTATGTAAAAGATTAATTTAGTTTCCCTTTCACAGTTTCACTTTAGTTATGATTATTTTGTATAGTTGTCATTTTCTATCTAAATGATTTTTTGGCATCCAAAGAAAAGATAACATTACTCAAGTATGGCATTAACCATCTAGCCTACAATACAATCAGAAATAAAGTCAAAACTTCTATCCTGATCTGGTAATAACATGTATACGTGTGTAATACAATAATTGTAATAACTTATAATTACTTTTTGTAATTATATGTTAACTTCATTGTTGTGATAAGATTGATTTGTATAATACTGTATTCGTTGTGCCAATGGATAATTAACTTATTGTTCGTTGGTGATAGTATTTTAGAAAAATAAAATTATCTTTTTTTATCATAAAAATAAAATAAAATTATCTTTAGATAATGTGATTACGCAGGGGAAATAATTCCCCGTTTCAACAGGGTACATTTGGATAAAAATTACACAGTGTGGAATGGAACAAGTACATGAATTATAAAACAAATAACTGTGATACGGGCAATGCACCATTGCCATCCCTATTCCAGTCACATATTAACTACTCCACAAGTCCACATGAGAATGGATGATCTTTATGAGAAACGTCAAAACAACAAACAAGGGAAATGATCAAATACAAAGAAATTAAAAACTAATTTTCAATTTCTCGAAAATAATTCATGCACGTTGTGTGCTGTGTCTAGACTCTAGACCCTCATCAATCCCCCAACTCAACACCCCTATACCACATAGCGTTAATATAGGGGGTTGGAATACCAATGCATCCATAGATGTAAACAGTGACGGATCCAGAAGTTTTCTGAAGCGGGGACATTACCGCATAGATGAAAATGGGTTGGATCGAGTCGAACCGGGTGTACCATCGATCTTTTTTGTCAAGTGTGTTCAAATTATAATTTTTAACTTGAAATAGATTATTCAATGTCGGCTTCAAACAATGAACATATATGAATTATAAGTCTAATTTTGAACTCATTAACATAATCCTAAACAATAATATTTGGTTTTTTTTAAAGAAACGCAAAATTTTGGATTAGAAGTGATTCATCCTTGCGCCGTTTCTGGCCTTACATTAGAATTTTCATTATTTTTCATATTATAAAATGGTCAAGATTTCAGATATGAACTAGAATCATGTTGAATGCTACACAATGTGCCACAAAATTTGTTGATGCTATCGTGTTAAAAATGAAGTATAAATCAAATTTATGATTTCATCCATTAAGACAACTTTATTTTATAATATGATTCTATGTATTTAACTTTTATCATACTATAGATAAAAAAATTTGAAGGGTCTATCCGTTTGAAACTACTTTATGGTGAATTGCCATATTTTTTCGTGTATAGACTTTTATTCAAGATAAAAGTTTTCAATCTATTAAGTTCATCCCACATATTAGAATCTTTTTCATATCTTTGACCTTTAACTTTTGATAAACATTATTCCCACTAAGTAAAAAAAAATCATCAATGCCACTTTTCATATACTCCCTCTGGTCCTTATTAAAGTTTTCACTTTCTCTTTCGGGATGTCCCGTATTTAAGTTCACACTTTCATTTTAGGAAACAAAACAGTGCAAAACAGTGCCTAACAGTCTCCAAACAGTGCCAAACAGTGCCAAACAGTGTCAAACAGTGCACTCCACAGTAAAGTCAAATTTATATTCTTAATCTGTGTGAAGTCAAACTGAGAACTTTAATAAGGACAGGAGGAAGTAACGTATAGTGAGCATATCAGGATTTGCTCCATCACAACTTAGTGGTTCTTTATATTTATTATTACTAGAATTGTTATATGTCCCATATATCTAATAGTTTTTTGAAATAACGACAATATGATTGAAATAAAGATAGTTGACAAAAATATGACTTAGTATATATCATAATAATTTTAGTGACTTATGAATCTATAGAAATTACTTCAAATAGGACTAAAACTATAACAAAAACTCAAAATAGGACTTGCTATGTTTTTTTTCCAAAATAGGACCATAGTGGTCCTATTGGAAACATACTCATTTCTTCCTTCCATTCTTACCCCTCCTTTAAATATTAGTAAAAGATAGCTAAAAGTCATAAATAAATGTTTAATTCATAATAAATTCGAAAAAATTTCAATAATTCGTAGAAAAATAATAAAAAAATTAATGAAATTTTTATAAAATAAAAAATAAGAAAAATTTTTTTTTTTAATTTTTTTTAAAAAAAAAAAATTAATAAAAAATAGTAAAACTCCATAAAAAAAATTAAAAAAAATATGGATACGTTTCCCACCGCCTGTACTACCTCCCTGAACCACCACCTCCGATCGGTGTAAAAAATGCCACTTTTTTTTTAAATTCCACAAAAATGGCATATTTCTCTATGAGAATGCCAACATTTTCATTCTGCCAACTTGAATCCTTTTGACTTTTGCCAAAAATATGGCATTCATAATTTTTTTGGCATTTTTTACCCCGGTGACAGGAGGTGGTGGTACCGCCTCCCTGCACCACCACTTCCGACCGTTAAAAAAAATGTCATATTTCCTACAAACTTCCATTTTTTTTGGAAAATGCCAAAAATATGGCATATTTCTCTTTGAGAATGCCAACATTTTTTTTCTTCCATCTTAAATCATTCTGAATTATGCCAAAAATATGGAATTCATAATAAATTTGGCATTTTTTCCCCAAATGACTAGAGGTGGTGGTGCTGGGGCGGTGTAGGCGGCGGTGACAAAAAAAATATTTTTTTGATTTTTTTTTTGATTTTTTTGATTTTTTTTATTTTTATTTTTTTTTTTAAATTTTTTTTTTAAATTTATTATTATTCAGAATATTTTTATTAATTTTTTGGTATATTTTACGAATTTTTATTATTTTTTATTATTTTATTATGAATTAAAACATTCCAATAGGTATAAGGGTATATTTGTCCAAGACAAACATAATTAGTCCTATGGAAACATAGTTTATTTTTTGGTCCTATTTGTGCAAAGTGAATGACTTTTAGTCCTCTTTTGATAATTAACTCATGAATCTATGATTGTGTTCAACAGTTCAACTTTATCGGTATAGTACGTAACTATGCATAATAACCATAGTAATATTTTGTCCACTAATTATATTTCTGTAATATTTATGAAAAAACTCTATTTTCTTGTCGAGTATCGAGGGCACAATTTTTATCTGCATTACTAATACTAAACTTTCAGTCGGAAGCGGGACACTTGCCTCCCTAGGACTCCCGTGGATGTAGATGAAATTAGGAGCATGATAACATTCAACAGATTCATTCAAAAATACTTTTGGATGAACTTTGCAAAGAGCTACGATTCCACTCATCGAAAAACAAACGATTCACCACTTATAATTTCTTTTGTAATGAAAAGTCTTTAAATGTCAAAATGTTACTCCGAGTATTCCTATTCCCATCTGCTAATCGTTTCCGAGTATATTTTAAAATTTTATCCATACAAGCAAGAAACAAATTATTAAGAGCCCGTTTGGTAGCACCAAAATCGGCTGTTTTTGCTGATTCTGCTGAAATTTATGATATTCTGGCTGGAGTGGCTGTTTTGACTGATTCTGCTGATTTAAGAAAAAAATATTTTAAAAATATATTTTATTAATAAATTAAAGAAAAAATTATATGTAAAAATAGCTAAAATGGTCCTCTACAGTAACTTCAGCCAATACAGCCAGAAAAGTAACTCCAACCTTACTTTTTCGGCTTATTACACAATTCAGCGCGCGAAAGTAAAAGTTACGTGTTTGGTGAAAAAGCTGGCTGATAAGCCTGATAAGCCTAAAACAGAGTTCTCCAAACGGGCTCTAAACTTTATAACAAGTTTAAAAATAAAAATGGTTCTTGCGTGTTCAATATTTTTACCATATACTCCAGTTTAGCTTACACAGTACGAACGAACTTTCAAAGTAGCAATTCACTGCGCTTCCTTTCCAAGAAACTCTTTCTTGGGATATTCCTACTGAATGCGAACGAGTGCAAGAACTTGGAAGACTCCTCTTCAGATTTTGAGGAACGCTATCTTACCTATCTGACCTTTCTTAGTTTTGGAAGCCTCAAGTTTGGGCAGACGAGAAGTTCCTAGATTTTGTACCTATCCTGATTTAGTCTGTTGTGCCGAAATGGATGTAACTCGATCTAACCCAGGATTCCAAACGGAGATAAATTGGGACAAGTAAGAAATATTTGTTCTTAACTCGAATGGGAAAACTGGGTTTTGTTCTTTTGGAAAGATTGCTTCTTTGTGCTGTTCCCTTCTGGGAGTCTAATCATTTCTGTTAACTTTAAATATCATTTGTGCCCTTGGGTTATATTCTACAGAAGATTTAGATTTCTTGGAAATTGTCTTGTTTCGTTTATATTGCCCACCTCTCCCTGCAGGCTTGATAAAACAAAGTTTTATCTGGTAGGAGCTGGAATTTTTTCAGGGCTCACTGTTGCTCTATATCCTATATCAGTTGTTAAGACAAGATTGCAGGTGGCTGACCATGCTGTGGAAAAGAATGCTTTATCGGTAATCAGGGGAGTTTTAAGGACAGATGGGATTTCTGGTTTGTATAGAGGGTTTGCTACAGTTGTTACGGGAACAATTCCAGTTAGAGTTATATATCTGACTGCACTAGAGATGACCAAAGTAGCTGCTCTAAAGATGACTGAGCCATTCAAGTTTTCAGAACCTCTACAGGCAGCCATTGCAAATGGAGCTGGTGGATTGATAGCTTCACTCTGTTCACAGTCTGTTTTTGTCCCCATTGATGTGGTATGTTGTTGATGATATGATTTTCTGAATTGATTTATGCACTGTGGCCATTTTGATTGCTCCATATATAAATCTTTAATTTAACATATTTGTGATGACAAATTTCTTTGTGATGAAAATTTTCTTGGTTTGGTTAGTTTTGTTTCACATATTGATAGAATTTGCGTTTGGGCCATAAGACATTTGGGCCAAATCATAATAAAAGATTGAATCCAATATGTGAGCCAGTTCAACAACCCAATCTCTTAATTAACCAATCATTCTCTCTGTGATATTTTGGTATAGATTCTAGCACTCCTATCAAGTGTACAACCATGTCATTTTATACTTGTATATTGGAATCTGTTATCCTGTAATTGAAATTCAAAATGCTAGGACATTAAGCCAAAAAACACCAAAAGATTGAGTCCAATTTGTTAGCTAGTTCAAGTCAAAGTCATAGTAGCTCGACATTTTCTCTTTAACTTTTGGATGTGGAACTGTAACACGTAGCGTTTTAATACAGAAGTATTAATTAGATTATGCATCATTCTTTACCAAATTGTTGTGGACGTTGTGGGGAGTGACTTATGAAATTGGATTTTAAAGGTTAGTCAAAGGTTAATGGTGCAAGGATACTCGGGCCATGCTAGCTACAATGGGGGGTTTGATGTTGCTCGCAAAATTCTGAAGTGTGAAGGCATCCGTGGACTATATAGGGGATTTGGTCTCTCTGTTATGACATATGCACCATCAGGGGCTGTATGGTGGGGAAGCTATGGCTCAAGCCAGCGCTTCATATGGAGGTGAGACATGCAATCTCTTTCATAGAGGATAATTAAAAATTGCCGATTTGTTGAAGTGTTTTCTTTTTGTTAATACGTTTGTTCTGTTTTCCCTTGCTTCATTCTTGTTGCTTTCTGCAAGCTATACTTCTATTCGGGCTTAGGAAACTATGTTGCAGAGAGTTTTATGATATGTTTCTGGCAGGCACTTGGTTGATATGAATGAGCAGAAGGAACTTGATCCTAGTGATGGGATGATAGTGGCAGTTCAAGCTGCTGGTGGAATAGTTGCAGGTGCTACTGCATCATTGGTCACCACACCATTTGACACCCTCAAGACACGCTTACAGGTACATTTTCTTGGATGAGCACTGCTGTGGCATACGTACTATGCGGTCTGGCATCACTAAGACTTACCTTAATATACCCCCTCGAGCCCTATATGGTGAAGGCACTATTTTAATTATGACAAGGTAAGACTCATAAAAGTAATGCAAGGACATGAAAAACTAGTATTGTTTTATGAATTTTTTTTGGTAGGCAAAAGTTGTTTAAAGCATGACTCTTTTAAATCTTTGGGCTTTTTGTGGGATGGGTCGAGTAACATATAATCTGTTTTTTGGTAAAGAGTAAGAGTGCTTTTGGGATGACTTATTTCAAGGAACAAGTGCTGTGTAAAGAAAAAATGTAGTTGTACTTCATAAAGTCTTGTTTGGCAAAAGATGGAAGTTCATTTAACAATAGAAAACACTTTTAATGCTTATTTAAGAATGCAGCAGCAAATTGATACTTTTTTAAAAACACATTTTACTCTTCAAGTGCTTACATGAGAAAATAATTGCTATAAAAGCAGTTACACCATAAGTTATCCCAAACAGGCTGTAAATTATCACTCTGGGAATAGCTTCGCAATGAATGTATGAAACAGTTTTCAAAAGGTGCTTCATTGCCTTAGGGTATTAGATGGGGCCTAACACCTAGAAAGGCTTAGGCTGTGGTAAGTTGGGGACTAGGAATGCTTATGTTAGGCTGAAAAGGGGAAAAATCAGATGCAATCTAGGGAGTCCTAGTGTTCTGGGCTTCTGGCCCTACACGGAGAGCTAGGTGGGGATTTGGTGAAGCAGCAGTATAAATCATGCTGACTGTTGTGTTCATCCCAGAGCTCATTCAGTAGAAACTAGGTGAACTTGTGCTGTAATCTAGCTTGGACTACTTGCATTCATCATATATTCCCCGTGGTAATAGATCTCTCCGGGGTTTACACCTTCCATCATCCTCTATCGCTTATTTTCCCTTAGGTCTTAGTTTGCTGGGAAGGAAGGGTGACAGTTGAGAAAAATTCAAGGTCCTGTAGTTAAGACACCCATTGTCTCACTTTATGCATCCTGTTTGGTATTATGAGGTCTGAGTGGAGTTGAAGTTAAATAATCTTCTGAATATATTTAAATTAATATTGATAATTAAAGTTTGCATATTTAGAAACTGCGCTCTAGTTACAAAATCTTTGTAGTTGAAGTTAAACCTCTCCTGATTAAAGTTCTATTAAACTTGAAAATCTAAATTTGAATATGTTACAAATTTGATACACACTGAAGACATTCGGTTGACACAATTTATATCTAAAATGAATATTGAAAGTGACAAACAAAATGGGACAGGAGTACTACAAATAAACTGCATTAGTATATCTGTAGTACCTAGTCTCAATGCAATATATGCTTCGCTGCAGGTAAAGGGGCACGGAGACAACAAAGCTACTGCAAGGCAAGTTGTTAAAGAACTTCTTTTAGAAGATGGTTGGACGGGATTATACAGAGGTCTGGGTCCGAGGTTTGTCAGCATGTCGGCATGGGGAACATCTATGGTACTAGCCTATGAATATCTAAGTATGGCCTCTCCCTGCCTCGTCTCACGCTCTTTCTTTTCATCATCTTGTCACTATTTATCATCTCATTATATCTGCATTGTAGCAACCGTCTCTTTTGATAATTTATTTTTTCTGTTTTGAAGTAAATAATTTGATGAGCATATCCTTTTTTCTCACTGTCTTAAATTGTAGAGCGTCTGTGCGCAAAGAATGATTAGGTTCTCCCTCAACCATTCGCTGAGTGGCTCGCATTTTGGAGCATATATCAATTTTGCTAACCGCACAACCTCTCACTGCTCGTACACACGGTGGAGTAGATTGTAATTTGAATTTCACATTTTAGTTGACTGGGAAGCAATGATATCCTCAGCTTGTTAATCTGATGAGAAATAGTGATTCTTGCAGTTTAATAAATTTGAGTCTACAATGGTTCAAACAACTATTTTTTGGATAATTGTTCTTTTGTTCTAATCTACTAGATTTTCTAACAAAATTTGTTAAAAAAGTCATCCTGTTTTTTTCAATAGTACTCCGAATTTTTTTATAGATTGTGGGACTTCTTTTTAATGTAAAGGAACTACATAAACACTGTAGAAACATATATGTAGTACAAGAAAACGATATTGATTTTAATACTACGTATAATTTAATACGGAGTATAAGAAAAAGCAAGAGTTACTCCCTCCGTCCCCTTAAGTTTGTCCCGTTTTATCTTTTTCGTCCGTCCCACTAAGTTTGTCCCATACCCTATTTGGTAACATTTGAATGGTTAGAATTCATTCTTACTTTATTTACACTTTATCAATTCAATACTAACCACACAATTCCACTTTTTCTTAAAAACCACACCACACCCCTCCGTCCCAAACTTAGGGGGACGGAGGGAGTATGAAGTTTTGAAACCTCAAATAATGAACCCGTATACGGTATACCTAACTTTTGGGAACCGTCCTACAAACCTTACATACACCCCTAAACACATAGAGGTTGCTCTGGATTGAGATCCTCTGCCATGCGGTAGTGGTGGACTGAACCGGGCCGGTTCGGGCCTAGGCCCGGCCGGGCCTCGGTTCAGTAATAGCAGGCCCGAGCCCGAACCGGGGTAGGGCGGTCCCGGGTCCGGTTCCGGGCCGGTCGGGCCACCCAGTTTAATTTTTTTTTTTTCCTTTCTCCCCCCCCCACCCCCACCCCCTAAACCCCCCCAAACCGGCCTAAACAGATAGCCCAAGCCCCACAACCCAAAAAAAATGAAAAAAATTAAAAAAAAAATAGATTTGGCCCGGACCCGGGCCCGAACCGGCCAGGCCGGGCCGTCAAACCCATGAACCGAGCCCGGAACCGCCCCACCCCCGGGCCTCCGGCCCGAACCGGACCCGGAAAACCGGGCCGGGCCGGACCCGCACAGTAGCGGGTCGGGCCGGTCCCGGGCCGGGCGGCCCGAACCGAGGCCATGCCTACCATGCGGCAAAGTGCCTTGCATCAGAGGGATGGTCCCTGGTCGGATGGAAAAATGGTATCTTGAGATGTGGACTTCAAGATTTCTGGCCGATGCAATTTTGAACGGATGGTTCCCAAAAGTTAGTCATTGTGTCTTGCTCTAAAGCAAGACAGAAGCTCCTGATCCGACTGCTCCATGTACACTTCCATTTCTTGAAAGATCACCTTGGGAAAAGGCATTTTTGATATCCTACTTATGTACGCGTCAATCATAGCTGACATGTAGTGATTCCAGATGTGAAATTGGGCAAAATCAATTTTGAAAGGGAAAACTGTCAAATTAGTCCTCCTACTATTTCAAAAAAGTCAATTAGGTCCTTATACTTCAAAATCAATCAATTGAACCCTTAAACTTTAAATAAACACTCAATTGAGTTCTTTTGACTGTAAGCGCCCGGTTTTCCAGTTGAATGCCGACATGGACTGCCTATGTGTTTTTAATTGGGAAAAGGTGCAAATAGGCCCATGTACTAACCAAAAAAGGTCAAATAAGCCCTTATTTAGAAGTATCTGTCCGGCCGTCGTCATTTGGGGTGGTTCCCGGTGGATTTTTTTGATGAAATTTTTTGAGCATCTTATTCATCAAGTCTAGTTTACTCATACCAAATTTCAGCTAAAACTTCAATCGGGAAAGCATTCAAATGAATTCTTGAAGATAACTGCGCTTCTAACTGTGCAGTTATTTTCAAGAATTCATTTGAATGCCTTCCCGATTGAAGTTTTAGCTGAAATTTGGTATGAGTAAACTAGACTTGATGAATAAGATGCTCCAAAAATTTCATCAAAAAAATTCACCGGGAACCACCCCAAATGGCGACGACCGGACAGAGCCTTCTAAATAAGGGCTTATTTGACCTTTTTTTGTTAGTACATGGACCTATTTGCACCTTTTCCCGTTTTTAATTCTATTGTCTTTACTTTTTCCTTTTTTCTTTTTTCTTTTCTCTTCCTGCAGCTTTCTTCCTGGGTTTCTTTGTTCTTCTCCCACCATTGTTTCATACGTCGAGCTCACCGTTTTAGCATCTGCGAAGATGACGACCTGTAGCAGTAATGAGGAGATTGAGCAAGAAGAAAGACCGATGTTGCCTCAATCCCAGTCGCCGTTGCCACATTAAGGGAGACATTAAGGGCGAAGAAGAACTGGAGAAGCATGCCGGAATTCCCACCGCCGAACTCCGCCTTGACGATTTTCTGTAAAGATACATCTGGTTTACATCTTGAGGGAGTTGCCACGAAGTTGAAAACTTCATCTTAGTTCAAATCTTCCCATCCGCTTCTGATTTCTCCCGTCCTCTTCCCTCAACTCGTTTTCAGATCCAAAAGCAACCCCACCCCTGTTCTCCAAATTATTAGTAAATTTCTTACGGATGATACCTCTTCTCATTCTCACTCTTCATCTTCCTTCTTTGATTTAGGTAACACGTACCAAAAGCAAACGTTTTTCACCGGCGTTGGTGAGACTGAAGAAGAATGGTATTTCAGAAAACATATCCGACGCGATGTAGTAACGACTTTGGTGTTTCTCTTCCTGGGCTTGAAAAATCTCTGAGAATTAAGAATGCAGAGGGATTTAATGAACGAGTGGGTTTGAGAAAGGAGAAAGATGAAGAATGTACCGTTGATTTCTTGAATTTGAGTTCAGAATGAGAGAGGAGGTTGCAAAGATAGAAATGGAAGCTAGAAGATTCAATGGCGCTCTATGACTGATCTATTTTGAGCTGCAGCCGGTGGAGTTTGAGCTTGTCTGAATGATTAATTGTTAGCAGTTGGCGGTCGGTGCGATCTAAGCTTTAGAGACGGAAGAGACGACGGGAGATGGCTGAGTCATGTGCTTCCCAAACTAGCAACAAAGAATTAACACGTGGGTTGCTGATATGTCTAAAATTAGAAGATGTAGAAATATGTTGACAGCCATGTCAGCGGATACCGGGAGTAACCGGTAGTTGACTTGCTAAAAAGCTAGATTGGATGTTTTTTAATAGTTGGAGGGTTTGATTGAGTATTTTGATAGTACGAGGACTTAATTGACGTTTTGATTATAGTATGAGGACTTATTTGACAGTTTTCCCATTTTGAAACTAGAAAAAAGTAGTTTTTCCGACAAAAAAAAAATTGACCAATTTGACTTTACATGTCAATGATGTTAGACAATGATTTTAGGTATTACATTTGTGTGAAATTTATTAATTTTATACTTTTATGAAGGATTTTTTAATGTTCCCTCCGTATTTTAATGTTCCCTACATTAGGTTGGACAGTTGTGTATTTTAATTTTCTACATTATGAATAGTGTAGAAAAAGTAGGAGAGAGTGTAAAAATTGAAAGAAGAGATAAAAACTATATAAAGTAAGGACAGTTGTGTATTTTATAAAAGGGAAAAGGGGCAAATAAGCCCTCGAACTAAGAAAAAAAGTGCAAATAAACCCTTTTCTATGAGGTTCCGTCTGGCCATCGTAATTTGGAGAGGTTCCCGGTGGAATTTCTTGATGAAAATTCTTGAGCATCTTATTCATTAAGTCTAGTTTAGTCATACCGAATTTCAGCTAAAAGTTCAATCGGGAAGACAGTTAAATGAATTTTTGAAGATAACTGCGCAGTTAAACAACACAGTATATTTTCGAAAATCATTTGAGTGCCTTCCCGGTTTAATTTTTAGTTGAAATTTGGTATGGCTAAACTAGACTCGATGAAGAAGATGCTCAAAAAAATTCATCAAAAAATTCCACCGAGAACCTCCCCAAATGACGATGATCAGCCAGAACCTCCTACAAAAGGGCTTATTTGCATTTTTTTGATTAGTTCGAGGGCTTATTTGCCCCTTTTCCCTTTATAAAAGGTAAACTTACCAAAAATGGAAGTGTATAAAACTTTTAAATACAACCCAAAAAGGAAAGTGAAAGGATTTTTTAAATACGGAGAGTAAAGAATATGCTCATATAATTTTCATAATTTAAATAATTTTGTAATAAAAATGTCATTGGTTAAACTTGACTACCATTGACAAAAAAAAAAAATCATTTGGCCAATCTTTTTGGGAAGGAGGGGTACCAGAATAGCTAACACCATAGGAATATACCCACTCATGTGATTCTACCAAATCCCGAGTGCCATTGAAATCCAAGGCATTCATTAATTCAACCATTGGCATTAGGCCTGGACTCGGGCCAAGCGGCCTGCCCCGGAACCGGCCCGAACGGGTTACTGTTTGAACCGGCCCGAACCGCTGGGGTTCCGGTCCGGGCTCGGGCCCCTCAAAATGTGAACCGGCCCGGCCGGTCCGGGCCAATTTATTTATTTATTTATTTTTTTTTTTTTGAATTTCTTTTAAGTTTTTGGGTTGGGCTGGGTATTTTGGGCCATTTGAGGTGGCTTGGGGTGGTTTGGGGGTGAGGGGGGAGGGTTGAGGGTTAATTAGGAAAAGCCAAAAAAAAAATTGAACCGAGGCCGGCCCGGCCCGACCCGGACCCGGGGGTTACCCGGGCCGGTTCCGGGCCTCCCCTTTCATGAACCGAGGCCCGGCCGGGCCCGGGCCCGAACTGGCCCGAGTCCACCCCTAATTGACATCATTCAAACTAGGATATAGATAGCATCAAGGCAAGCTATGAAATAACAACATTGTGGAGATAAATGAGTCTACGGGACAACAGAATAAATATGATATGTGCAAGACCAGTTACATTACGAAGTGCATATAGAAAAGATGAAATGAGAGTTGTTGGTTTTAAAGAAGTGTGTATTTTTCCTTTCACCAATTTTCATTTTGGGATGGTATGTCGCTATAATGCCAGCCCAAGAATTTTGGTGAACCGTTTTGTGTCATTTAGGTCCTAAAGTGATGCAAGAAATATCTTGCATAAAATAGTAAAATACCAAGATGAATGTTCAAGGGTACTTATTTCATCACTAAAGAGCCCAAATTAAATTAAGATCATATTTCAGAGCTATAATTCATAAGATACCCATACTATACGGCAAAACTTATCAGTATAGTTTGAGAGCATCAAAATCCAATTTCAGATACAACACTACATTGTCCCAAAACATCTATATAAACTAGCTCAAATGAGGCATTTGTATGGATGGACACGGGCCGGGCCGGGCCTAGGCCCGGTCAGGCCTCCGGTCCTGGATTGGAGGGCCCGGAACCTGCCCGTGTAACTCCCGGGTCTGGGTCGGGCCAGGCCTCGGTTTTTTTTTTTTTGCCTTTTCCTAATTAACCCCCCCTCACACCCAAACCACTTCAAATGGGCCAAAATACCCGGCCCAAACCAAAAACTTTAAAAAACATTCAAAAAAAAAAATTAAAATGGCCCGGACTGGGCCCAAACCGGCCGGGCCGATTCACGTTTTGAAGGGCCCGAGCCCGGACCGGAACCACCTCGGGTCGGGCCTACCCGGACCGGTCCTTGACCGGGCCACCGGGCCAGGCCGGAACAGTGGCGGGCCGGGTCGGGCCACCCGGGCCGAGTCCATCCCTAGGCATTTGCTCTCTTGTGTACTCTAGGACTTGAGTGAGCACGATGGTCTTTAACTATGTAATTGGAGACTTGGAGTACCAATATTGGTGTTATCCTAGAATGCTTTCAAAATTAAAATAGCAAATTGAGGAAGGACATTCTTTTTTAATTGCTACATGTCAAATTTTACATTATTCACATATTCTACTGTAACTACATTTTAAAAATATTGTTCAATTCTCAACATATTATAAATTTAATACGTCTAATGTATTTAAAAATCAATTGCTTAATGTATTATACATTTTTTTTTAAATATTGTTAAATTCCTCTAATTTCAACGTCTGAATATTTCCATATTTTTACTCATAAGCAATGAAAACATTACAACTAAAAAGAGAAAGTAATAAAAACATCATAGGTATTAGTAGTAGCTTCATTATCTACTCATTAAGTACTCAAAGAGTACTCAAGAATCAGGGATGGCCATTCCATTTAGCAAACCAACTTGACACATCCTGGTTTTCCGAGTTACTCACCAAGTATACAGAGAGTTTCTTCACTTAAGGATACACAAACGTTTTTTCTTTTATTTAGGACAATTTCTCTTTTAAAGTAGTAGTAGTAGTACTACTACTAATAACAACAACAATAATGAATAACAACAATTATGATGATGATGATGATGATGATGATATAATAGGACCCAGATTAAGGCCCAACGTACTTGTGTAACTTTGGGTACAAAATGCATCTAAAAATAATAAAAATAAAACAAAACAAGAAACTTATTGAGTAACTGTGCTTTCATTGTTACCTATAGTGCTACATTTTAATGCATCAATTCTTAAAGAAAGACATGATATGGCTGTTTTCCATTTTAATGCATCAACTTTTAAAGAAAGACATGATATGGTTCTTTTCGCAACACTACACAGCCAAATGTTGTCAATCCTTTTTCAGTAACGTCTATGCAATCGAATCTTAATCCTAATTCCCCTTCTGTTCTTTCAAAAACTTCTTTTTTGGGCACAAAATTCAACTCAAAGCAATGACAGAACCAACAAATACTAGCACAGATGATATACCATTTAGTAATGGTGGATATTAAAGCTAGAAGTTAACTGTCTCCTTTCTTTGCACGCTCAAGATTCATTACGGTTTCCCATTTGAAGCTGCAAACCTCATTACAGGCTGAGCTTTCCCATCAGGTATGGCGAAGAGAACAATGGGCTGTGTAGGACTGACAAAGGGAACATCACATCTGAAGTAGCCTTTTCTCTCCAGCTGCAATATATCCCCTCTCTTCAAGTCACTCATGTTTGAATCCCCAAATGCACAAGTCTCCATTTTCGTGCATGGGTTCACAACATCAATGAAATCTTCATTTTCCTCGAGCTGCAATAGATAACACTTCTTTATTAGAATAGTCAAGCATAATAAATGGAAAACAACCTCTCACCCACCTCATCATATATATAAAGTCATCTGTTATTTAGATGCTCAGGAGAAAATCTAGGTCATCAGACACTCACACAGTCACACTTCCCAAAGGTTATTATGACTATTTTAATTCAAACATGCTATATTAGAAGTTAGAACCTGAAGTGTAATGTATTTTTCCATTAATATAACCAAGTATTCTTTGCTGAATAGTTTTTGCTCCATGCAACTTGCTAAAATGAAGTGTTTTATTGCCAAAAGTTAAATTTCACTGTATATATTAGGGAACAGGATTGTCTGGTAGATAGGTTTCATCCTAAAATAATATTTGGGAACTATATAATACGGACTTACGGAGTATCATATAAGAACAATAATCGACAACATATTTCCAAAATTAACATGTAAGAAAAAACAAAAGAAATATCAAAGTAATCGAAATAAATCACTAAATAAAAAGAAATAAATAGACTCAATAAATGTCATGCCAAATGCAGCAAGTACATAATGTGATAATGTTTATTGAGTTTGCCCTGACCCTATCAGTTTTCAGAATGTTACAGTAATTATAGTACCAATTTCCTTCTAAAATCTTAAGATTGTTCCCAATTCTATGGTTGAGCACTTGGGCGAAAGAAGCTATGGATTGGATGATCTTATTGACGTATCATCTGACAACTTATGTTAGGATGAAAACTATAGGTTAGGAAAATAGATTGTTCCCAAATTCACATGCCTATTGAGTTACGTTAACTACAGTATTGTTGTCTTTATAAACTTTGTAATTTAAAATGTGAGAAAATATTAGCCATCCAATAGACTTATTCTGGCCCAGGTTTGGTGACTTGGACAGTTGTAATTTTCTTTACAATTATAGAACAAATTCAAATAAGTTTTTTTGAAAAGAAATTCAAATAAGTTAAGTAACCCAAATTAACACATGGAATTTCTAATTTTTAATATATTGAAAATGAAGGTAATGTACAAACAGATTTTGAGATGATGGCCTGTAAAGTAAAATTTTCATCAGAGTATTCATCAGTATATTGAAATTAAGTGATCTTAAACTGTCAGAGATATCAGATTGCCAAGGCAATTACGCATAATGTTCTGTTGCCAATTCTAAAAATAAAGTAAAATAATATTTGAACAGAAATTAGCAATTCATTCATTCCTTGTCTGGATGGAATAAGTACAAACGTGAATACCATACCTTCTTTTTGGTGATAATATAGTCAAAATCAACCAAAGAGAGCTTCAGAAGTTTATCTGTATCAGGGAGCCAGGTGAGCTTCAACTTTGTAGTCTTGACAGAGCCTTCAAGATGCAACACCCCAGTCAAACTTATCACATTCCCTTGCTCATCTTTTTCTATACTCTTCACAATGGAATTACCCCAATCCATTAAAGTGACTTCCTCATTGGTGGAAATCAACTGTGCATCAGCAAAGTCAATCCAAACCCTCTTTGTATAAGTGGTCACTTTTGTCCCAGCAGCTTCATATTTCTTGTGTTTTGGTATGGTGCGTGTAAATGGATCCTCAGGGCCATTACTCAAAGTAAATATGACACGTCTTTCTTCTATAACAGCAGTATGCCTGGGACATACAGGATCAATGATCTTCTTATTAATAGCCCAGAGCTTATCCCACTCCATGAGATTCAGATTTTTTGAAGCTCCCTAAGAATTGGGTAGACCTTTTGGTGAGCTTTATGGAGTACAAAAACACGTAATAACAAGTTACAAAATCCATTGATCAAAATATGATTTACAATGTAAAACTATGCAAAAAAACATGGCAACAAAGTTTTACATTGGATGTCCTTTACATCCTGTCACTACATTCCAAAGAAGGAATTAAGAGATGAAACTCTAATACCATTACTATCATAGGTTTTTAAAATTTGCATGAAAATTTCAGGAGACAGAAATGAGTATAAATATTTGTTACATGCATGTCTCATTGCAAAATTGGTATTCCAAAGTCAATATGCACATTATGGAACATGAATAGGAAAGAGAATGAGTTATAAGGATTACAAAAAGTCAAACTCAGTCAGTTTCCTTATTTTATGTAGATTATAAGAATAGTAATAGCATCTTACTTGTTCAAGAATGAACTGTATCAAAGCCTCAATCTTCAACCCTCTGCGGACTATTCCTTGAACGGTTGGAAAACGTGGATCATCCCATCCCTCAACCAATCCATTTTTAACAAACCAAAGCAGCTTCCGCTTACTAAGAAGTGTATAGACCAAATTCAGCCGACTGAACTCATATATATGAACTTTTTGGAACCCCATATCAGTTTGTATCCGGTAGTACTGATCATTGCGATCATGGTACTCACTAGACCTAAGTGCATGAGTAATGCCTTCAGTAGCATCAACAAAAGGGCAAGCAAAGTCATAAGTTGGGTAAAGTTTATATTTAGAGCCAATCCTATGATGTGCAGTGTCATTGCAGCGGTAGTATACCGGATCTCTAAGTGACTTGTTAAGATCCTGCATATCTAGCTTTCCTCTTAGACAACACATCTTACCCCTTTCAGAACCAACAATCATTTCTTTCCATAATTTCAAGTTTTCATCAACAGTGTTGTTCCTATGTTTTGATTCCTTACCATTCATTCTTTCCACCTTCATCTGATCTCGTGGTGTATCATCAACATATGCCTTCCCCTCTTGTATCAATTTTTCAGCCATCTCCAGTAGCTGAGGAAAGTAGTCTGATGTGTATGTTACAGTTTTGTATTTAATTCCCAGAGTCTGAACATCTTTCAACAGATTATCCACAAACTCATTACTCTCTTTGTCTGGATTAGTATCATCAAAGCGCAAAATGAGTTCACCTTTATACCGCTCAGAAAAATACCGGTTTAGAAGTGCAGCTTTAGAGTGGCCTATATGAAGAAATCCGCTAGGCTCAGGTGCAAACCGCAACCGTACCTCACCGACCTTAGCATACGGAAGATCTACCTCAGATGCAGCATTGACAGGATTGGCGTTTAGGATTTGATGCTCATTCACTTTGGTTGCTGTTTTCACTGAGCTCTTTTTTCCAGTATATGTTGCAATAAATTCACCTAGAACATCCTCATATGCTGCAAGTATTGAATTGAACCATCTCACTAGATTTTGGTATTTCTTTGACCTTCTGAGGCTTTCCCATCTCTGTGCAGCTCCTGCAAAGATTGCATTCAAGAATATAGAATATTGATCTAAGTGATAGCATGTCCTAAATGGAAAAAATGTTGTGAATCAGGATAAATGCATCAGATTTGTAAGATGCTTACGTCTCATGTGCCCATCCTGATAAGGTCAATTATAATTCAAGTAGAATTTGAGTTGGGCTTTTTGAAAACGGAAATGAACCTGTAGTTCTACACTTCTATACTTCTATTGGGTTTTATCTAAACCCCTAAAACCGTTGAATGTGAATACCTAAAGGTCTATTACAAACACAACCTATGATGGTAATAAATCATTATAATTTATAATTAGCTAGCTATGCTTTAAATCTTGATTTCTTTTAAAGGTCTATGCTATGTGTCTTGAAAAAAAATAATGGGATGCACTCGAGCGAGTTTCAGTTGGACAATGACTTCCACTTTAGTACTATATACTATACTTAGTAATTTTTTTATTTGGTTCTTTGAGTTGAGGATCTCGGGCCGCCATGAGGCTAATGCCGTCCCCTCTCCAAGTCTAAACACCTAAGGCATGCCTTTCAATTCCCACATCATTGAATATTGATAAAGACTTCATGAAGCTTGTTATGATAAGAAAATAACAAGCACATGCCCGCCCAATCTAGCAATCAGCTAGAAAGGAAAATACCAATACTTTACTAACAATAATTAAAAATTTATCCTTTAAAATCAACAATATAACAATCACGTCCCCTTCCAAAAAAAAAACAATCACGTCCAGTCATTTACCTGCAAGGGAAGACCAAACAGCAATATCTGCAATTGAAAGATTATTTCCAACTAAAAAGGTATGTTGCAGCAGAAATTGGTCCACATAACCACACGCTCCCTGAAATTCAGAGCCAGATGCAAAAGCAGGGACATAGTCTAGCCATTCATCTATCTACAAGGATTAAAAGGAAGGATCACAACATCATTGCAAAGTGAGATAGAGAATTTATCTATCATAAGCCGAAAAAATATAGTTTCAAATGGAAAAAAATGGTTTGAACTGCAAAAAAGATATAAATTGCACCTGAGCAGACTCTATTGGATCCCGACTGTAGAATTTAGGAATGCTTGATATACGACCAATATACCTTAAGAGAACAAAAGTTCCTCTCAACGTTGATCTGCACATTTTACATTTATCTAACATATGTCATCAAACTTGCAAAAGTTACCATTTATATATTAGAAATTGATCAATATAGGACAAAGAGATAGGCAAGTTCTAAAATAGGACCAAATATGTTTTCTTCCCCAAATAGGACTTATTTAGTCCTATTAAAAGAGTAAGTTGAGATTAACACTTCCCAAACTGGGAGTGAATGAGTCCTATTTTGGTAATTAAAAAAATAGTAGTCCTACATAATAGTGTTTATCTCTTGAAGTGCAGTGTCTTATAATGGCGAGTTGGACATACCCCCCGACCCCCAATCTAGTTTAATGTAAAATCCAATATAGTTTGTGCAATTTACATGCATCCCAGTGAACATGATATTTATTTAGATTCCACATATGGATGGAGCGGGTGACTGGTCGGGAAGAAACCATATAGCCACAACAGCGTGAAGATTATTACTTCTACAAGTCAAAGCCATAGACATAATAACTGTAAATGCTACCACCCGCCTACTAATCTACTTTTCTTAAATCAATCTTTTACAGGTCTTATGAAAGTATGCAGGATCCGCATGCAAATTCTCAGTGAAATGGCATATATTGCAAATATGCGGATGAAAAGAAGCTAATTTACCCATTGGGTAAAACCATCATGGGTGGAGAACAAGAGCTGAGGGTTGCATCGGGAGAAAACGCAAGTCCAGAGATTTTCGCAGCAACAATGGCGGCCAGCGGAGGATTATCACAGGGAAATAAGATCTTGAGTTCCATCCCTGGGATTACTGAATTGAGAAATTTGACCCAAGTTCACGGCTTTAGTAAGGTAACTGGACAATCTTAATGACTTAATCTATTCCGGCAAGATATACTCGAAACTGCTAAGTATCGCAAACACAGAAACACTCTGTGAGAGCAAAAATGGTGTCGGGGGAAAGCAGAGCTAGACCTGGAGAAGTAGACCGCCGCTTGAGAGATGGACTCCAGTTGGCTAAACGAGTTCATTGCTCGGTTTGGGCCGGCTCTCGCGTGTCCACTATTTGACCAGATGCCAGAAGCCCAGTATGTATGTTGATTTTTTTTTCAGGTTTGATTTCATCTTTAATTTTCAAATTTTAATGTACATTTGCTTGAGGCAATAATGCAACATGGCCTCATTTTTTTTACTGAATTATTAAAAAAAATAGAAAAAAAAAATATCAAAATACTATATTTATTCAATTAAGAGTAAAGACAACCATATAAATAATATAATATACATGAGCAAAATACAACTATTTTACAATTAAACATACAAATGATTATCCTAAAGTGCACATGAATTGAACTATTCAAACATGACTTCATGTGAAAAACATTAATACTCGCACATTTAGCAACAAACAACTTTAATTACAATGATATATAATTATGTATTAATGAACAATATGAAAATTTCATTTTTGGATATTCACATTGAGAAAAATTTAATGATTATATATATTAATAGAAAATCATGGTCAAAGTAAAATGAGTATATAATGTAAAATTCAATGTATTGCAACTATTAATGTTTACTTACTATATATATTTTACAAGTATTATACCCAGCTCTAGGAATAATGGGTTGTTTTACATTTTTAACCATAAAAAAGTAAGATATAATAAGATGAATTCACAAAAAAATAAATGATCAAAAATAGATAAATGTTTAAAGTAGAAAAGTAGAAAAATAAGAAGTTAATAAAATTCAATTTAAGAAAGTATTTGTAATTTGAGAACAATTTAAAAAATAAAGCGGTGTTTGGAAAATGATGTTTCACTCAAAAAATGGCAATTTGACCCTCTTTAGCGTTTTTAGTAAGTGAAAACGTCGTTTGGTAAATAGTTGTTCGGCGAGGTAAGAGTCAGATTGGTACTTGCAGTTGCATAAAAAGGGTCAAATAAGTCCTTATATAGGAGGCTCTGTCCGGCCGTCTCAATTTAGGGCGGTTCCCGGTGGAATTTTTTGACGGAATTTTTTGAGCATCTTATTCATTAAGTCTAGTTTACTCATACCAAATTTCAGCTAAAACTTCAGTCGGGAAGGCATTCAAATGAATACTTGAAGATAACTGTGAAGTTAAAAGCGCATTTATCTTCAAGAATTCATTTGAATGCTTTCCAAATTGAATTTTTAGCTGAAATTTGCTATGAGTAAACTAGACTTATGAATAAGAGGTTCAAAAACTTTCGTCAAAAAATTCCACCGGGAACCGCCCCAAATGACGACGGTCGGATAGTAAGGACTTATTTGACCCTTTTATGCAACTTCGAGTATCAATCTGACCCTTACCTCGTTGTTCGGCCATAGTATTTTTGGACGAAACCGTTGAAATGGAGAAACCCTGCAAATAGGAGAGTTTTGGGTTAGCATTTTGAAGTGTGGCGTTTTCTTCTATTTTTAATAGTCAAACAGCTAAATTACCAAACATCTTCTAGCAACCCGACAACTTATTTCGCTAGTCAAACCTGCCGACTAAATCCGCTATTGACAACCCGTAACTTAATCTGCTATCAGTTATCCGCTAACCGCTAAATGTCAAACACACCAAAAATCTTACTATATACAAACCATAGTGGAATATGATGTCTCAATTTCTTGCCAAAACACTAGGTCAAAAGTGGAGCAAAATGGGTCAAATGAGTAAAGTAAAAAAGTCTGAGTAGTGAATTTATTTATTGACCGATTGAGTTGGAAACTGTAGAGCTTTATGAGGAAGTTCACTTTTGTAGGGCTCAATGTCCATGGAGAGGGAATTTGTAAATATACAATAGCTTTTGTTCAACTCAATCAAATATCAAATGCATTGATTTGATAGAAAGATAAAAAGTCATGTAGCACCTAACACCATCATTTTGTTCGGCCAATACATTTCCAAATACATAGATATCAAATTTGTTCACATCTCAAAAAAGCGATGTTCACCCCATCCTAATTGTAACAAAAAGTCTTGGTGTACACCCTGGGTTACACCCTCGGGTACACCGTATATATACCCTCCCCAAAAAAATACCCCTCTCGTTTTTCTTCTAATTTTTCTCACATGTCTCAACTCATACGCTCCATTCTTGAAAAAAATTGTGCCTCCCTCCAGTTTCTTTCTCGCATCCCTACCAGCCTATTTTTCTGTCTTTCACGCACCCCCATGACCGACAACCCACATAAAATCAAAAACTTCTGTGAAGGGTTGTATCGGGACTCCAGCCACTCCATCATCGAAGACAGAGTTCGTATATGGCGGACGGTCGAAGGCGAAGGTGTGTGGGTATTTGATGTTGTTTAAGACGAAATTTAGGTTCAGTTGCAGCAAGAAAAAGGCAGCCATGGTGCCAACAAGCTTGTCCAACATGCCCCAATTGTATGTTTCAAGTCATCCATTTTATTTTATTTTATATTTAAGTTGAACATAGTCATGATTATGTTTACATTTTGTTAAATTTTACATTTGATGATGTTATTTTGTACTTTAAGTGATGTGTATGTGTATAAAAAGTATGAACCAATAATTGATTGTGTGTTTGAATTGCAGTGTTTGTGTCCTCGGATGGTTTGACTTGGGGTTGTTTGTGAGCTGTTACGTAAGATTAGCGAACTGTCTGTGAGTTTTTTGTGTTAGTCATATATATAAAGTGGCAGGTTGTTGAAGCCATTTGGTGTGCTTGTATCGTTCATATTGTTATTTATGTATGGAATTTTTGGTATTTGTTTGTGTATATTTTGAAGTGCTTTTGTTGTGTTAGTTATATACAAAAATGGGAGATTGATGAAATCATTTGATTTGTAAGTTTTAGTTTGCCAACATGATTGGAGTTAGAGTTGTCTGTGAGCTTCATATGAGTTATCTATGACGTTCATATTGCTTTCTGAGAGATTCATATCGTTAGTTGTTTGTGAGATTCATATCGTTGTCTATGAGTTTCATATGAATTGTCTGTGAGATTCTTGTAGTTGTCTGTGAATAATATTGATGTCTGCGAATTTGAGAGCTAGAAATGAGTTGTATGTAAGTTTGATATTCATGCATGTGATATCCCGTCAGTGCACACATACAATAACAACAACTACACATATATTATTGTCGGTGTACTCAAACAATAATAACAACTACAGAGATACTACTTTCGGTGTACACAGGCAATATGAACAAGTCATGAACATATGTGTAAAGTGTAGACACAATAATAGCAAGTACATAAATATTACTCTCCTTGTTGTTGTACCCCCTAAAGCGCCTTGGAAGCGAATGTATCCATGTTATTTCAAATATTGATTGAATAACGTTCTAGGCCTCCTAGACACAAAGTACCACATGTTAGTGTACACTGATAACAACGATTGAAGCTATACATGTTCAAATAACATCAATTCAATCTCACACACAACAATATGAAGGACAAAATATATCAAATAAAACAATGTGTTACTTAAAAAATAGCCCACCACTTTTGTATATAACTCACACAACGATACAACAAATACCTCAAATTATACTATCAATGCACACACACAATAAGATATACCACACAACTTAATTAACAACCAGCAAACACAAACAAAATTAAAAAACCACATACACAGAGAATGGATGCACAGGGAATGGGTGCACAGACAAAAGGAACAAAGACAACAACTCCAACAATAACCACTTTTGTATATAACTCAAAAAACGAATTCACATACATTTTGCTAATCTTAAATGAAAACCCACAGACAATTTAATTTCATACATGTTACTTAACAACTCACAGACACTTCGAACATATTACATAAGAACTCACATACAACTATAACTCAAACCATAAGGTTATACCGACACTGCAATCCAAACACACACACACAATCGATTAAGGGTTTTAACTTTAATTTTAATTTTCAAACACAAAAAGCTTAAATTGACGAAATGGTAAGCATAGTTATCACTATATTCAACTCCAATGCACAACCACAAACCTAATAAAGTAGATACATGACTTCGTACTTACCGTTCGGCCATGTCGGAGAGGCTTGTTTGCACCATCTCCGCAGGTCAGGCCCTTGGTCTTCAACAATGGCGTCTTCAACCTTCTTTTTTAGCTTCGACCGACCGTCCACGACCGTCATCTTCCACCATACTTTGTCACCTCTAGTGTTCCATCTTTGACAATGAACAAGATGAGTAAAAAGGTGGCGATTTACAATTTCGAATTTGAGGAGGTGGGTTTGCGATTGTGGGGAAGCTTGAAGCATGGAGAAGAAGATGTGGGGGGGGGGGTACATTTGAGATGATGCGGGCGAATTTTAAGAAGGGATGGCTACATGAGGTTATTTTTGGTTGGCAAATTGAAGGGTAAAAGAATTGGGATGAGTATTTATATGGTGTAACCCAGGGTGTACACCAAGACTTTTTGTAATTGTAATTGTTATAACTTTTTCAATTTTAATCTATTGTTTTTAAAAAAAATATCAAAAATTTTCATATTTACGATCTATCATATGGTACTAATATTGCATATGAAATGTTTAATAACAAATCCAGCTAAAATGAATATTGATGGATCGCCGACCCTGAGGGTAGCCGGAATTCAGGAAATAGGAGAGACTGAAAAGTGCTAAGTAATTAAGATCCAGTACAAATTTGAGCAGAGTAACAGCAAGTTTGCACATAGAATTTTCGATCATCTTCCACAAGTTGGAAGGTGATATTTATACTAGACCAATAATTAAAAAGATGATATTCTATTGTGGTGAAGACATGTGTCACACATGTCTAACAAAATATATGTACTAATCTAATAAGAAGGGGGCACGTGTAAAAGGTGAATGGAGAGATAATTGGGACAATTGGCTGATTGGCATTGTGCATAACTGATTTGTCCTCTGCGTACCAGAACACATGTGTATGCTACACGTGTGACATCCAGTGTATTCCTTATTCTCAACTGCCAGAGTGACATGGCATCCGTATAATGTTGGTGACGTGGCCATAGCTTTGTGTGGTGCTTTAATAGCTGAAATGTCTAATTCCATACTTGATTAGTGAGACCCCAAGCTTCGTGAGGTCAGAGCTCGGGTACAGGGAGCTCATATTGGGGTATTCATTTCTGGTCTCTAGTTTTCCTGATAGCGGCTATTTCCTCGTTCATGTTGACTTCCGTTGACTTAATGACTGCATCCAAGGTCGCATCGTGTACCGACCTCGGTGTGCTTTAGGCCGGCCTCATATTTGGCCTTATCTTGGTGATCTGAGATCTCAATGTTGCACTGACCTCGGGGGATCGAGGTCTGCCTCGGCCGCGACTCCATACTTTGTGGATTCGTGGTCTTTTATCGTGACCCGCCCTCGTGAGCCGAGGTCGGCCTCGGCTGGAACTTCATACTTGTTTTGATATAACTTGAAGTCTTTTGTTCGTTTATTATGATACCCATGGGGTATATAGGAATATACTCCATCAAATGTTTAGATAAAAATGTTCTTACAATTTTTTACATACAATATTGATAGCATTGAAAAAATCTTAAAAAATTATCAAATCTGATATTTATTTATAAAAATTAGATAACAAATAAAAATTGAGCTTTAATGCAATAGTTTTATTTGATCTAGAATATTATAATGATGAATGAGGATTAATACCCTTTTAGGTATGGAAATTTCGTTGGTGTAACATTAGAGCTGTATAAAGTTGTACAATATGTTAAAGGCATTGTACGAATTCTATTTTGTCACTCGCCTCTGGCCCTCTACCGATGTCTTCCGTTAATTAAACAAGTTCTTACACGCGTGTTCCGTTAACTCAACGCCCTTCTATTCAGTTCACACATCGATGGTTCATCGGAAGCGAGAGCGTCCCAAGGCAACCAACCATGTCGCTCTACTCTGATCAACTCCTTAGCTTCCTTTCTACCTTCTTCGATCCACCATAGCAGCAGGTACTTAATTGTTTTTCATCTTCCTCGGTTCTTTTATATTTTTCTGTTTCTATCTTATTCAATTCACCACAACCCACAACAGTAGTCCAATTCATTTCAATTGTTTCGTTTCTATCTTCTTCGATTCCCCATAACTGCAACGGCTAATAGTTGCTACCCCTTCCTTCGTTTACATGCCCTCCATGGCATACTTAATATGTTTAAGGGTTCCGGTTTTACAAGTAAGTTTCTCAAACTAATAATACCAGGAAAACATGATAATATGACAAACACAAAAATGCCTTTACAGGGGAAAACATACTTAGTATGTATAGTACGCAGTAAAATTCAAACATAATAATAATGATGATGTTTTGCTTTATTTTGTTCTTGTATTATTCTGTTAAATGTTGCCCAGGATGTGGAGAGTCATGTTCTAACAATGTTGATTATCAACAAGCATCAATCACACATTTCTATGATTTTATTATTCTATTTCATCTTCCGTTTATACAAGTATACTATTTAATCCCTAAAATTTGTATGATGTATTACGTTACTTTTCAAGTTAGTGCAGTCACTTGCCCACTTCTCCCAGTTTTGGGATAAGAGCAGAGCCAATATGAAGGACCATATAATACTTACTGGAGGGCTGGTGAATAGTTCTCTTTCATGTTTTTTAAAATGCTTTTACATTATATTTTCTGAAGCCTAATGTATTGCATGCTATTAGTAAGGAGCGGGCTTTAACTCTTGACAAAGTTACACTTAATCTACAGAAAGAGTTTTTGGATTTAATTTCTCAAATTTATATTTTGATATTTTATTTAGAGCCTTTACTGGGATAGTGAATAATATATATTTGGCCATGTGGGTATCTATGCATTATAAACTTTGTTTGTGCTGTTGTGCAGGTCATGGTATTTGTTGATGACATAATGGTTTTTAAATGCAAGTGGCAACGCAAGTGGCAACAAGAAGCTCACTAAAAAGATGTTGGGAGGTTGTGACCATTAGTCATCTATTTCTTTTGCACGCAATAAAAGGAGGTCGCATTAGGTTTTATTCCTACAATTTGAAACATATTCTTCTCTTTTGTTGTCAATTTGTCTCAATGTGGTACCTCCTGTAATATGTTTGTTTAAAACAAATTACTCGCCCCATCCCATTAAAAGGCTCCTGTTTAAAAAGTTATTTTCATGCCAAAAAATAGTCATTTGATAAATATTTAGTTTGGAAGTCCAGTTTTTTTTTCATGAATTAAAGAAGGTGCCTAATTTTAATGGCAATGTATTAAAACAAGTTCCCAAAGTCGAGTGATAGTCTATGAATATCCCTACTTTAAGCCGTGAGTTTTTCCGGTACTTAACCATTTTCGCCAGACTTGTTCGGGTTTCTCTTGGTTTGTCTTAATATAGTTACAATCCAGGGATCTATCCGCTTTGAAGCCACGTTGGATGGGGTTCCAACTCTTCCTTTGCAGATAGGCTTGACTCTAGCTCAATGGGTTCTTTCTTCTCTTTCTGCAGATGTTGAATCCATAGCTCGAAATTCTGCTTCTGTGCTAGAGCGTGAAACTTCGGCCCTTCGCATACCCTAGAGTCTTAAGTTTTCTCTAATGTCTTCTACAATGGGCACTTCAGGTTTAGCTTCTAATTATTTATTTTTGTATTTATAGATAGGTGAGGTGCCTCTTTGCAACTGCATTATTTATTTAAAATAACTACAAGTATCATAGAATGTTATTTTAAGAGCAAAATCTGCCTGCAGAATAACCGAACTCAAAATGCATACCGAAGATCAAATTTTGTAACCGAACTCAACTTAAAAACTAAAATGAGTAACCATTTATACTCAAGAAACTTAATTGGAATTTATCGGTTTCACAGTTTCTTCTAAACAAATCAAACTTTGAAGGGGATTTATAAAATGGGTTACACTGCCATGAAAACACCGAAGGTTTTTTGACTCTTTACCTGCTCTTGAAATGAAATAAGGGGGCAGCTCTCGAAGTGCAGTACCGAGTCCCCACAATATAGGCTTCGTTAGTAATTACAATGAGGCATATTTGCTTTATGACTTGACATGCAAATTTGACCTTTTTGGCCATTGTGGCATTACAACACAACATTATGCCCTTTATTCCTAGCTCTATCCGGATTGGATTAAAGAACGGAGGAAGTATTATTATCATACATGTTACTGGTTGGGTTCAAGTGCCATGTGAAAATTCTAATCAAGGTTTAGGATTGGGTTTGACCAAAATCAATCGGGTCTGAAATAGGTTTGAGGCAATCAAACTAAAACAAGTTGGGCTTGTATGTGTGTTTTGGTAACAAATACATGATTACTGAAATCATTACCATCCCTAGAATCGGATTTTGACTTTTGAGAATCTGATATGAATAATCTTCTATATAGTTTTATCATGGGTTGGCATAACTCATTTGCTTGATATATCTTATTTCCCAAATTTTAAGTGGCCGTATGTTGGAATGACTCGAAGAAATTCAGCATCATTTAAGGTGATTTAAATCCATTTGTATTAAGATTTATATGATGGATATGTTACTACTAAGACTTACAATCTCATAAGTACTTATATGTGGATATTATTTTGTATATTTTTCCAGGAAAATTATCTTCAAGCACATCTATATTTTTCCAGGAAAATTATCTTCAAGCACATCTATATTATAGATGAGCACATCTATATTATAGATGTTGTGATGCCATCCATACGAAGTGAAGCCCAACAAAATCAAAACTGGTCATTATTGCGTCGACCAATTCCAGCCAAAACTGGTCATTACGTGCTTTGAAAAGGAAAATTAAATGAGCATGATAAAAAGACAATGCTCGTAAGCAATAGTCGATCAACATTTTTAAATGCACTCCCTCTGTAATGTTTAATACGGAGTATATCTTTTCGTTATTCTCAAATAATATCACATGCTATTGGCTTAGAATATAATGGGCTTCCTCCTAATGTGGTATTGATCACAAGCTTGTAATCGTTAAATTGCAATTTATATTCTTTTGGGTTACAAAAATATTTATGTACCATAAATACTATTGGGCATTAACCTACTCGCGCAACGCGCGATACAAAAACTAGTAATATAATAAGTTTAGGAGTTGAATCAGTGTAAGATCGACAAACCTAATGCAAAATTTGGACTTTGGGTTTCATGGATAGAGATGAGTTGCAAACACTGAGAATTGGGCTAAAATGCATATTTATTAGTGAATTCATTGTTATGTTATTAGATTCAAGACAATATCTAAAAACTTATAAACACCAATGATGGTGAGGGCATTTTAGGAATGATAAAAATGTTGGTGTAACATTATAGCAAAATGCTCTTGTACCAATTGTTTTAGGCATTGCCCCATTCACTATAATATCTCTATCTACTCCTTACTTCGGTTAAAAACTGACGTGCACTTAGTCGTGTGTGCACTCAAAATAATTTCAATACTAGCACTAATACGTAGTATAGTGAAGTAGAGTTCATATCCACAGGGAAAGGAATAATTCTCTTTTTATGAACTAGTAAATAAAGGGGGGTTTTGATTGAGTGATTTGATTAAAATTAAACACGAAGATGAACGAGTTATATGGGTTTTAATTCAAAGATCAAAGGGACTTGGCATTGCTACTTTACACTTGTTGATATATTTGTAGTCGATCATTGTTATATCTATAACTTATCTCCTCTCGAATACTCAATCGAGGAGTATATCCAATTCATCGATGATAGTTATTAACAACGACCGTTCATTAATAACCCTTACTATTAGTCAAGTATAGAACAACGCCATATACCGACTTGATAGTAGCATTTAATCTTTCAACTCCTTGATGAAATCAATTGAGATTGATAACCTCAACACAACGGTTTCGGTTTAACCAACAAAATTAATCCCTCTTAAGTTTATTAACCACGACCATGCATTAATAAACCGAAGTTACTTACTTGTGAAACTATCAACGATTAACCATCGGTTCGTTGATCGTTTCTAGTAATAATTAATATATGAAACAAAACTAGTTGATCCTTTAAGTAATGTTCAAAAAATTAATATGAAATATGAATAGGAATTAATTAATACTCAAGGAAGAATATTAAAGAAGATGAACCCTACTATAGTTAATATCAAGATGTTAACTAATTGTCATCTTAGTAACACTCCCCGATATTAACATAGAGGAAGGAATAGCTATTACTAAGACCAATGTCAAGATGTTAACTAATTGTCATCTTAGTAACACTCCCCAACATTGATATAGAAATAGTATTTAAAGGAAAAATTAATATTCAAGGAAAAGAAGTTAAGAAAATAACTCACAACTTTAACAATCATTAAGCTTCAAGAGCAATACCAAGAAATGGAAGTTTAGCTCCTCATTTGGAGACTAAACATGCTAAAAGAAATATAAAGAAATGCTATTCTAAACTGAGCTTAAGAGTATCAAGGAATTGGTCTCTAAAAGTGAAGGAAAAGAGGTGTATTTATAGGCTTTTTTGAGGTGCAGGTCGGGTACTCGATCGAGTATGTGTAGAATGGTGAATTTTGAGCCATACTCGACCGAAGTCGGGTTGAAATTTATATGTATACCCGATCGAGTATGTCGGTGTACTCGATCGGGTATGACAATAGAACGTGGCCAAATCTTTCCTTGCATGTTCCTTTGTTCCCGGATCGGATCCTTGAAAATCAGTATTGGTACTCGATCGAGTATAAGGTATACTCGACCGAGTACAGGTCAAAATCAGGAACTTTCCTTCTTTTTGTCTTGTACTCTTGCACCTTCCTTCACCAATGATCATTTGATTGATCTTGGACCTGTTTAAGCTCAGAACAAACCTAATCTAAACAATTTACAAGAATTTAACAAACTAAACTATTACACAAAAAGTGTGTAATTTCCGAAATATTAAACAACCAAAACTAACTAAAAACGTAAATAAACACACGGAAATTACAAACGTATCAAAAACCAAACGGAAGAGTTTCCAAGTTCATACATGTGCCCTTGTCATTTTACTTCATACTTGATTGAATTTATTTCCATTCAATATTTCCACTTAATTTTTCATTTGTAATAAATTTTTCTCTACGTAACCTTATTTGTTATGTAGAGGATAAAAATACAAATTTTATGTAAATTAAACTATTATTATTATTATGATCATCTTATCAATAATTTTATTATTATCAATGTTATTGTTATCATTATTATTATTATCGTATTACTATTATCAATATTTTTATGATTATTATTATTAATATTTATTGTTATTTTTTTCTTGTTATTTGTATGCTATTAAAAATATAAAGACATAATTAAGTTGTTGCTATTATTATTTGAAAAAGAGAGATTTGCAATTTTAATCTTGTAACTTTTGGTTGTTATCGTTACTGGTCATGTAACTTTAATCACATGCAAATTTGGTCCTGTAACTAACAAGTCTTTTCAATTTAAAGAATTTTCCATTAGAAAGTACATTTTCTGGCAGAAAAAACCGACGTCGGCGACATTTTTTCCGGTATACTATCATTGAAAAGTCTACTTCTCAAGGAAAAAGTCTTTGAATCACAAATATTAATTAGTTACAAGATCAGATTTACAAGTGACTAAAGTTACAAGACTAATAATGAAAACGGCCGAATGTTACGGGAAGAAAATTGCAAATTTCCCTTCTGAAAAACTATAACATCATTTCAAGAAGCCAATATCTTGCCTTAATATGTCTTAAATTCCTTTATTGCAGGGTCATAAGTGTCAATTGAAAATGTAAATATGGAAACACGAGTTTAATCTGACACTTGTTATATTCTATGTGTATAGATATAGTTTTATTATAAACGGTAGATGTCAAATCATCACCACAGCCACCCCCAACTCAATCCAAGTACTCCGTAATATGTCTGTCCATTGAAATATTTTATTTCATATGCTTATCAGAGAAGAATATTAAGCTATTGAATCCGAAATTGATTTTACCTCAGTGGAACTATATATTAATCACATTCGTTATTGTACCTGCCACTTAATAACTACATATTGGGCTCAAATATCAAAGTGGCACACATGTTTTGCACACTATAAACCTCATCATTCAGCCCACTATTTTTTTATTGTTTAACTAATCAAAAAAGTGCAAATAAGCCCTTTTGTAGGAGGTTCTGTCCGATCATCGTCATTTGGGGAGGTTTTCGGTGGAATTTTTTGATGAATTTTTTTGGGCATCTTCTTCATTAAGTCTAGTTTAGTCATACCAAATTTCAGCTAAAAAGTCAACCGGTAAGGCACTCAAATGATTTTCGGAAATATACCGCGTTGTTTAATTGCGCAGTTATATTCAAAAATTCATTTGACTGTCTTCCCGAATGAATTTTTAGCTGAAATTCAGTATGACTAAACTAGACTAAATGAATAAGATGCTCAAAAAAGTTCATCAAAAAATTCCACCGGGAACCTCCCCAAATGGCGATGACCGGACGGAACCTCCTACAAAAGGGCTTATTTGCACTTTTTTAATTAGTTCGAGGGCTTACTTGCCCCTTTTCCCTTCTTTTTTTGGTAAACTGTTGATATTATATTCTTATAAAGTGTTTGTGTACGATTTCAAGCAACCCAAATATAATAATCATTAACATTCCATTATACTAACCTTATGAAAATAATTTTGGGCATTTTTTCCTCGCGCATCGCGCGTCATACAACTAGCTATATTGATAAAAAAAATTAGTTTTATATTCAGTACATCCTCAGAGAGAGGAAAACCCTAGCGGCCGTCTCTCCTCTTTGTAAGGGTTATGATTTTCTGCCTCCCCTATCAATATTGGGTTGGAGCGGCATATTATATTGATTTTAAGTGTTCAAATGCTTGGAATTGCAACTATGTCGGGGGCAATGACATTGGCGGATGAATGAGGTGCAGCTGAGAGGTTGTATCGAGGCTGGATCGTGAAGTCTTGGTCGGTCATTCTGACGGTGGTGGAGTTGGTATTCATCCATATTGCAAGAGTTTGTTCTCCTCCGGAACCACCTCCATACAAGGAAGACCTTTGTGGAAATATTTTATTTCAGTATTATTTTCTCTTTACTAACAAATGTTTCTGTTTTGGTCCGAGTAGATTTGGTTTGAATGTTGGGAAAGTTTTCGAAATAGGACTAAAACAGTTTGAAAATTCCAAAATAGGACTACCATGTTTTTTTATTCCCAAAATAGGAGTAATTACTGTCAAGTTTGGAAAATACTACCATGTTTGAAGTCTGGTAATGCCAAAACATGGCAGGAATCAGTCCTATTTTGGGAATAAAAACATGGCAGTCATATTTTGAATCTTTCAAACCTTTTTAGTCCTATTTCGGATAATATTCTCTTGAATGCTTGGATTTTGGAGTTCTTTTGATAGGCAAGGTTTCAGATTCGTTCGTTTTAGGTTTGAATTTGTCCGTTTCATGTTTAACGAGTCAGATTGTTTGTATGAAATGACTGACTCTACGTCTAATCCTAGGGTTCATAATCTGGATTTGTAAAATCTGTCTTAGGGGGTGTTTGGATCTGATTCTTAAAACTGCTTCTGCTCCCTGAAGTTGGAGTGTTTGAGTGAAAATGCAAAAGTGATTCTGGTATCTAATTTACTCATAGAATCAGTTTTTTTAGAAGTTGAAGGAGACCAGCTTCTGAAAACTGAATCTAATTCCGCTTCTACTTTAAAAAAGAAGCAGAATCACAATTAGTTTCACGCACCCCTAAAAGTTTTTTGTTTTGATCGTCACCCCTAATAGTTATTTAGTATGCGTATTTATTTTTAATATAAAAGTTATTTAGTTTCAAATATTTTGTCTAAGAACCGAAACTAGTCCATTGAAATTTGAAACCTCCTTATGTGGTAATTTCGTTAACTAAAAAAGTCACCCTCGTACTCGGTAACTTCCAAATTAAGGTCCGTCAAACTGATCCGTGTATGTGCCGGTTAAACGGGTATATTTGGTGCCTTCTAGGACTAGGACAAGGACCATGGTTCTATGTACACTGCTCGCCCAAGCTGAAGCATCCGCCAGATTTTTATATTCCCCCACTTTCTCACGCTAAAGATCATCTTTTTCACATATCTTCGCCGCCTTATACAAACTAAATCTATTCCAGGTAAATCATTTGTAAATGTATCAAATCCTATGGCTGTAATTAACTTTACGGTAGCTTATGCTGTTGAATTCCCGTGCTATAGACTTTTTCTTTTATGGAATCAAATGTGGAATCCGTTTATGATCTATACGCGTTCTTTAATCATCCGTGCTGTTCCATATGTAAATCAGTTAACTTGATCTTTGAATTTTCAGTCTCGGCAGTATTACAGATCTGTGGATTGGGGGTAGATTTTGAATTTTGTGAATTAGATGGTGGAGTGTTTTGTTATTTTTGGTCTTCTTTTGCTTTTCACTCTCAGGTTGTTAGGGTGGAATTAACCCGCCCTGCTTTAGGGGTTCTTTGGAGTTTCCTAACTTGCAGTCCGGTTCTTGCATTTTTATGCTTTATTCAACTGAATTTTAAGTTTGTAATCATCACTTTGACTTGCCATTGGCCATCACTGTTATGCAATAATCAGCTTGTTTGCTTAGATGCGTTTAGGTATCATGCATAGTGTTGAGATAAGTGGCATAGTCACCGGTCAGGATAAATTATTGGGTGGTCGATAAAAAACATTCATGTAAATATTTACAAAATAATTACATATTAAGGCCTCTTTCAGTATCTTTTTCTGTTCTTTGTTTTCTCTTTTGGGAAACTAAAAGCAAAATTGTGAAAAGCAGGTATTTTTTTTAGTTTTGTTTTGTTAGAATTTTTCAAAATTAACTTGCTTACAATAAGTATGATTATTTTTACTTAATTATATATGCAGCATATACCATCATTTTCATTCATAAAACAAAAAGCTAGAAACTGACAGCCATACCAAGTGGTCCCTGAATAAAAGGTTTTAGTTTTTACTGAACTTGGGGTGGCCTGTACCTACGCCCCTGGTTGAGATGAGACCAAAAGTTTTTAGGACTTAAATCACTTTGGTGTTAACTGTTAATTGCTTTCTTTTGTTATTCACTTCCTATAACCCTCATTTGAAAGTGTTTCCTTGATGTTCAAGAACTCGGAAAAATTATAGGTTCCATTGGGTGTATGTGCTGCCACAGTATATAGTTACTGGCTCGAGTAATTTAGAGTTTAGACTGTCATCCTTGTTAGCTATATTCCTGTCTTGCATTGGGACGCTCTCAATTTAGCTTCAGTGTACTTCTGTCTTCTATTGCTGAATGAATAAAAGCTAAGCAATTATTTTGTTTTAAATATTATTGGTAGGATGGAAACACAAACCACATCGCCAAAAAGAGCTCCTGGACTCAGTGCAGAAGTGGTTGGGAAGGCTTTTGTGGAACAGTACTACGGTATTCTTCATCACTCTCCAGGACAGGTCTACAAATTTTATCAAGAAACAAGTGTGTTAAGTCGCCCAGATCCTAATGGCTCTATGACATCTGTGGCAACCATGGATGTAAGTACGTCGAGTACAACCCAAACTATGCTTCTTTTTGTCGAAAGGCTGTTTGGTGTTAAAAGCCTAACTAAATTACTTATGGCATACTCTTCTTGTTCCTTTTCTTGTTGGTTGTTTTGACCAGTTTTTTACCAGTTTCATTGTATAGTAGCTAGTTTGCGAACAATGTTGAAGTTGAACCATAGTTGTCGATGGCAAAGAATGGTGCGTGCGCCATGCGCCATATGGCGAGAAAACCCTCCATCGCCATGAAAGTCTTCATGGCGACGAGCCGACGGCCATACAGATAGCGGCTCCTTATTTGCGCCATCGCCATGGCAATTGCTCCATAATATTAAACAAATCTGAACCAGTTTACTTTGTGATTTTTGGGCTTTTGGCCATGGTAAATACTTAAATAATCTGCCAGGCCATAATATTAATAAAACCCTAATAAGAAATTAATATGTTAGCCCATTATATTAACTAAAATTCTAATCAAAAGTAAATAAAGATACAAGTAACACGTATCTAAAGGAACCCTAATTGTTAAACGTGAACCACAGCAACAGTAGAGGAGCTAAACCTTTACGTCACATGTCTATTGCAAATTTAAAATAGGTATAGTGGTTTAAGGTACTGGAAGTCTGAAACATCATGTACACTATAGTTTTCCAACTTTTTTTAACGTGGTATCAATTTATTAAAGCAAAAGTAGCGTACTGGCATCCATTTATTTCCAAAGACAGAAGCTTATTTGAACTTCATAATTTCATATCAAATAAGACACTCCTCCTTCACAACTTCACATTCAGACCAAGATGAAGAGGAGTGTGATAATTGGTGATGACTATGGCATAATCATCAAACAAAAACAAGTTCACATATTTTGAAAGACATGAGCCTTTTTTTGAATATTATGTTTTTCTGGACTACTTTAAACTATTTTAACTTCACATCTTTTGGTTAGAATGTTGGTATTCAACCTTTTTTTATCATGTTTTGGTGGTTGGGTGATAGAATTATAGTGTCTACAATTCGTATTTTTAGTTATTTGTTTTTATCATGTGGTGACGCCATATTTGAGCCGTCGCCATGGATGTCGCCATGCGCCATGACAACTATGTGTTGAACTGTTAATATTGATCGTCATTTCTGAGACCTATGCTTCTTTCACTTATTTGTGGCAGAGTATTAATGAAAAGATATGCTCCTTTGATTACAAAAGTTACAAGGCAGTGATTAAGACCGTTGATGCTCAGGATTCCTACAATGGTGGAGTGATTGTTTTGGTTATTGGGAGTTTAACTGGAGAGGACAATTTGGAAAGGAAATTCACCCAGACATTTTTTCTTGCTCCACAAAAAGTTGGCTATTTCGTTCTGAATGATATTCTCAGGTATGTTGAGACAGATGTTTCTAGTACAACAGAAGGAAAGGACGTTGAGGAAGATGATAACCCAGAAGCTAATGCAAAAATGGTTGGAGTTGATGATGCACAGACAGTTGTTCCAAGCCCTGATCTAGGTATGCTACCTATCAATTGTTTTTGAAGCTCTCTTGAAAGAAAGAGTTTATCTCAGCATTATCATTTTATGTGCAGAAGCGGTTGATGAGCCTGAATGTCCAAATGTTTACCCAGCTACCTCTCACATAGAAGAGGTTGAAAATGTTGACATAGAAGTGCATAGCATGTTGGAAGATGAGAAACAAGTTGATATTGATAGAGAAATACAAACAGATGATGAATCTCATATAAATGAGAACCAAATCTCTGCAAGTCCGGAGTCAACTACTTCTGCTGCCCTAGACGACGCGAAAAAAATGTCATATGCATCTGTTCTTAGTTCACAGATGAAGAAAGGGGCAACAAAAGTATATGTGCCCATCCGCGATCCAAGGGTGAAGACTGAAAAACAGTCATCTAGCTTGGTAGTGAGTGCTCCCGCACCTGAACAACCACCGGCTCCTACAGCCGCCAGTGGAGTTATTGATGAAAGTGTGGATGCACAAGATGGTACATCATACTCTAATAGCAATTTTCAAACTCATTTCCTTGATCGTTTCTTATGCTTGTAATGAAATGCTCTCTGTAAGACTGTAACTACTTTATATACTCCCTCCGTCCCGCAAAGAAGTTCCCGCTTTCCTTTTTTTAGAAGTCCCAAAAAGAAGTTCCCCTTTCTGTAAATGGCAAGTTATCTACATCAAAACAGTGCCAAACAGTGCAAAACAGTGCCAAACAGTGTTGAAACAGTGTCGAAATAGTAAAATTTACCCCCTCGTAAGTTTATTTCCTTAATATGTGTGTAGGTCAAACCAGGAACTTCTTTGCGGGACGGAGGGAGTATTTAATAGGGATTGGCTGAAAGTAGTTCATGATTAGTTATTTTGATTTTTACACCAGTAATGTTAAAGTTAATAAATATCAATCATGTTTAGTTGGCTTGTCATATTTCATTTGTGTTTTGTACTACATTTTTACCATTAGTTGTGTAATCACTCTTCATTTTGTTTATCCATCTGCAGGGCATTCTATTCATGTTCGAAATTTGCCTTTCGATATAACAGTAGATGAACTGGAGGGTGAATTTAAGAAATATGGACCTATTAAGCATGAAGGTGTTCAAGTCAGAAGTAATAGGGTAAGTTCATCTCACATTCATTGTTGCAGTCATTTGAATTCTTATCTAATATCTCTCTTTTTAACAGCAACAGGGATTCTGCTTTGGCTTTGTTGAATTTGAAGATATGAGCTCTATGAACAATGCTATAGAGGTGTGTGATGTTTGAATCATGCCTTTATTATCAGCCTATCAGGCATAGGTGTGAAATTTAAATTGGCTCATTAGTTACATCCGAGAGTTCTAATATAATGCCATGCAAGGCTATCTAATTTCAAAATGTAATGCATCCTGATTCTGCAGCCCAGCCCCTCAGTTTCTCTCCAAAAGACTTCCATCTTATGATCTATTTGGTTATAGTAACTATTATGCTTGGACAAGGGTTTAGGCATTACTTGCATGCATTATTCAGTGTATATGCTGTTGCATCTTGTTTAAAATTTCTTTTTTATTTTAAATTCTTCTAATTGTTAGTGCTCTTCAATTCAGGCTTCACCTATTATGATTGGGGATCGAAAAGTAGTAATTGAGGTAAAAAGGACTACAGCCCGAGGTGAGTTCAGAGTATCTATGTCTGCCTAAAATGCTCACAATTACCCTTCACAAACAACAATTTTAACTGTCCCCCATTTCTTTTCCCTCCAGGTGAGGGGAGAGGTCGGTTTTCTTCGGGTCGAGGGTACCGAAATGAAAGGTTCAGGGACCATGGCGATTTCACAGGAGGTCGTGGCTATGGGAGAAATGATTATGGAGGTCGTGAATTTTCAGGCCGCACAAGGGGGGGCCAAGGTGGTGGAAATGAAGGAAGAGGAGGGAGGTGGGGAAGGAGAGGTGGTTTGTTGAGCCAGAATGCTGCAGCTGCTTCATCAGCATACTAAAGCTAAACGCTTTTTGTCCAATTTTGAAATTTCTATTGCCACTTGCCATGACAGTGCAGAGGACCAGCATTATGATGATGATGAAAAGTTAGTAATTCTGACTCGTTCATGTTCTGCCCTGAGGAGAGTAGCACTTTTGTTTTCATCAATGTTTAGACTGCTGTATTTGAGTACTTTTTCAACCCTAAGGTTTTGTATGGGCTTGTTGTCTTTACCTTAGGTGCTTGCGTTGCTCCCACGATTAAACTAATTCATGGGGCCTATACTCCGATAGTACCTCAGCCAGTTTTATTTATTTATTTTGTATGTTTATCTGAAAATCAAGATGAATAATCCATTGCCTTTGTGTTTAAATATATTTGATTCATTTATGCTTATGTTAGACTAGAAGTTTATGAACATGATGGTAAAAGACACATCATAAGTTCTTTTTTTGCTGAAAGAAAAATGAAACTTTTATCATCATACATGAGTTTTTTGTTCTTTAAGAATGTTTTCTTTTGGACTGCTTTCTATGGTAGACCAAACCGGACTTAAACAGATCAGAACAGATCAGACTAGACTTGAACAGATCAGACTAGACTTGGACAATTATAAAAGAGATTATTACCCGAAATAGGACTAAAAAGGTTTGAAAATTTCAAAATAGGACTGTCACATTTTTATTCCCAAAATAGGACTACTTACTGTCATGTTTTGGCAGTACCAGACTTCAAACATGGCAGTATTTTCCAAACTTGGCAGTAATTACTCCTATTTTGGGAATAAAAACATGACAGTCCTATTTTGGAATTTTCAAACTATTTTAATCTTATTTCGGGAACTTTCCCATTATAAAATACACAGAGATCAGACATCCAGACCACACATTTACCGGAATAAACCAGACTTAAACATACCAGACCAAATTAGACCAGCAAATTTAAGTCCAAAAGAAAACATCCTAAAACCACTTTGAACATATCTTTAGATAATTATAACCTAATAAGCTTATTCCGTTCAACTGTTCAAGAGTTCAACCGCAATATTACCGTGTGTGTGAAAGCATTACTTCTTAATTCATCATAGTTCCTAATTGATATTCAACCAATTGAAGCTTGAATGCACCATGCAGATTCAATACCCAACTCATTCCCTATATATATATGTCCCCGACATGCACAAAAAATGTTATACAAATGTATAATGAAGTTAGCCACCTCCAGTCTCCGACTTCCAAAACTTCTAGGAGTTCTAGCACGCACATCAGATGACTTTTTTGAAAAAATCTTTACAAAAGATTTAAGAGCCCCCTCTATATATCAGGAACAGCGCCTCAAACAAAACAAGTATGAGAACCAACTGGTCTCAGCCTCTCTCGGCTCTTCTTTTGAGTTTCCTTCCTGTGATTGTGACTCTAGCTGTTCTGGTTCTGCTTTTTCGGGCACCGATTTCAATGACGCAGCATTTCCACCATCGTTCACCAGCCTGTAAACCAACGGAATGTGTTGTTATAAAGAATCTGAAGAGCCAAAACCAATAAATGGACGGTTGAGGACATTTGAAGGGTGTTAAGTCTCACAGTTTGGCCAAATGTAAATATGAACCAACATATAAAGTTTTGTACTGCACCATCTAACTTTCAATGTGAGTTTGCTCAAATGAGACACCACTATATCTATTAGTTTATCTTATCTATTAGGTTTACCTTTGAAGATGGAACATCAAATCATAATAGAAAGGAAAACAAGGGAGCTTACAATGGGAAAGCAAAGGAACTGCTGCTCGTCCCACTCTCATCAGAAAGCCGTGGGGCATTTAGACCAGTAGCAGTTCCACTTCTTCCATCTGACGTGTTTGCAGAGTTAATAGCAAATGAATGGATTTCACTAGACGCTGCAATTTTGCTACTCGATTCTGGTTTTTGCTTAGGGGAAACTGGCTTTGGACTTTCAACATGGGATTCCAGTGGCACTGGTAAAGCCTCACTCTTCTCTTCATTATCTAGAGCCCCACCTTCCATAACTGGAGGAAGTGTAGAGGAGAAGCTCTTACGATCGTTGCCATACTTAGTAGCTTCAGAAGAAAACAAAGCAGTCCCATCTTCGGTTTTTATGAGCTCACCGGACTTGTTCATCATAAGAAGAGCATGTTCTCTAGAAAAGCTAGCATTACCCATGTGAATGCTGAACAACGACTCAGTTGAAGCAACACTCCAATCCATTCCTGGTGCATTGGACCTGCTGCTGTCAAACACGGTAAGCGGGATACGATTGGGATCATACCCTGCAGGTTGCCCCGTCACAGATGGGATTGATGGAAGCGATCGATTTTCTGGGAATGATGATAAGAGAGAGCTATTACTAGGAGAACCGCTCATCATGCTCCATTGAGGTGTATGGGTTGAAATGTCAGGACACGATAAAGATTCAGGGGTAGGTGAGTGCTGAGGTTTTTCGGGATCGACTGATTCGTCTTCAAAAGACGACGACGAAGAAGAAGAAGAAGGAGATGAGGACGCGGAAGGTGAGGTCGAAGGTGAAGAGGAACCAGAAGATGTTGGTGTGCCTTCAAGAAGCTGCTGATCATCATCAACGCCATTGTCGGGGATAGCCTTGAGGGGCTTCAAAGGGTTTTCATTTTCAAGACCATTCTCCATTCCTATCTTCCCCTCGGATATGCACAAACCTTATTGAGGATTGTTACAGATCCAAGGATACTTCCTTCCCTTCTGCACAAAAAGGATCAATAATCAATACAGGGAAAAAATCAAATTTATAATCTCTGTTATTCAGAAAAAGAAAAAAAACATATAATAACCTGCCTACATCAAATCCTTTTACGTCTTCTTCTTTCCCTGACACACACAAAACGTATTAGGATCAAAATATGGTTAGGATTGCACATAATACACCTTTATAATATAACAAATCTATTGTCTGTGGGATTGTTTTCAGTGTCCATGGCTTTGGAGAAACATCAAATGATGCTAGATAAACAACAGATATTGATCTATTTGGTATTCATTCATGAATTCATAAAATAAATAATGAATTAATCAAGTGCATCAATTGATTATTATCCAATTGAAAGGAATTGCAGCAAGACAAGAATTACATTTAACTTATTTAAGAGAGGAAGAAAAGGAACCTGAGCATACCTAAGGTTCAATAGCAACCCTTGAATATATCCTCATTCCTCAGGACAATTTGCAAAAATTGTACATTTCAAACATGGTTTCTAGGGCTTTGTTTTTTTAGTGCATTTTCCGCCCCATTTATTAAGGGAAGGCTGAGAGACCATTGCGGTGATATTCATTTGTCCGCCATGCCCACAAATTTGTTGCCTCGCCTGGCCTACTCCAAATTGTTGTACCTCTGTGAAACCAAAAATTCTGTGTATTTTGGTTTTGAGTGAGCCTGAAGTCCTGAACCACTTGTGGCATTCATTTTAGTAACTTTTTCATTTTTTGTATAACTGATTCATTGAATATAAAAAATATGGACAAAAACTTTAAAAACTAGGGTGAAAAAATGGACATAATTCAAGAATGTATTCCCTAATACTACGTATACTACTAGTAGCTTTCAAAAAAAAAAAAATACTACCAGTACTACGTAATACGTATCTGACTTGCAATCCACCTACTATTGATGTATAACTGTATTCCTCAATAAACATATACTCCGTATATCTTCTGGAAATCACTAAGGCTTTGTTTGCAAGTGATTGTGCTTAAATAAAAGCACTTTTTGGGAAAAAGTTATTAGTAGTAAAAGTTGGTAGTGTTTGGTAAAATAAGTGCTTTTTGTGTAATAGAAAAAGTAAAAAGTAGATTCTATACGGAAGCTGAGAAAAGTAAAAGTTGGTAGTGTTTGGTAAAATAAGTGCTTTTTTCTTAAAAAAAACCACAATCACTTAAATTAAGTGATTGCAAACAAGCCCTAATTCCAGATATTCTCAATAGCCAATCATTTTTTTTATATTTTTTATACACAAAATTGATACTGTTTTTTTTGTTTAAAAAAAAACGATATGTTTTTTGTTTGAGAACTTCTTGTTGTACACACTTTTATACCCAACATGTTTGTGAAGAGTGTTTTTTATCTGTGACCGGGATTCACAGACAAAAGAAAAAAACTGTACAAACATGGTGGGTATAAAAGTGGGTATTAGGGTGGGTACAAACAATTTTTTTGTTTTTGTTTTGATACTCCCTCCGGTCCTTATTAAAGTTCCCACTTTTCTTTTTGGGATGTCCCTTATTTAAGTTCACACTTCGATTTTAGGAAACAAAACAGTGCAAAACAATGCCAAACAGTGTCCAAACAGTGCACTCCACAGTAAAGTCAAATTTATTTTCTTAATCTGTGTGAAGTCAAACTGAGAACTTTAATAAGGACCGGAGGGAGTATTTTTTTTATGCTGGATGGTGAAGGAAGTATGTACGAAGTACTTGTGAATATTGTAATAATCAATTTTGTTGATTTTACATTTGGGAAAACTGTCAAATAAATCCATGTACTTTTAACAAAAAGTCAATTGAGTCCATGTATTTTTTTTCGAGTCAATCAAGTCCATGAGCTATAAAAAATCAACAAAATTAGCTGTTTCAATGGGTAAGTAACCGGTTATCCGGTGAGCTACTTGGACTTCCAGCTGGGCATTTAATTTTTACTTTTTTCATATATATTTTTTCTTTTCATTTTCTTTTTCTATTTCTCCTCCATCTGCAACCCATATCCTTCTCCTTGCGCAGATTACGGATCCATGGAGCATCCAGGTGGTGGTGGCCATGGAGGCTCGGGCGGTTGAAGGTCGTTCAAATGGAAGAGGCGAAGGTAGAGACCACAGAGGTGGAAGCTGGAGGCGGTGGCAAGGGCGGCGGAGTTGGTGGTTATAGAATCCGGCGCGGCTGGAGGTCGTTGCAATGGAGGCAAAGGGATGGAGGTTGTGGACGGAGGCGGTGTGTATAGAGGAGGGGCGGTTGAGGTGAAGGTGGGGGCCGGACTTCGGATGTGGTGGGCGGCGGGACGGTGGCTATGGAGGCTGGGCCTCGGCGGAGGTAATGGGTAGAGATGTCGGGGCGGTGGAGTTTGTTCCAGTGGGACTGGCGGAGCAACGATGGAAGAAAGAGCCGGATTTGTTGTGGAGACAAGAAAGGAAAGAAAAAATCGATCGTGGGGGAGCTGAGAACTGGAAAAGGAGAAGAGGAGCAGACTGCGGACAGGAAGAAAGAAGAAAGAGAAAAGAAAAGAAAAAAATGGAAAACACTAGAAAATTGCCAGCTGCAACATCCACGTAGGTGATTAACCTGGTAACTGGTTGGCTACCTACTAAATAGCTGATTCGGTCGTTTATTGATAGTTCATGGACTTGATTGACTCGAAAAAAAGTACATGGACTCAATTGACTTTTTGTTAAAAGTACATGGACTTATTTGACAATTTTCCCTTTACATTTTTATAAAAATCATCAAATAATTGTTTTTAATTTTGGTTTGGAGATTGTTTGTGTATTATTCATTATTCCTAGTAATATTTTCTATTTTTTTTTAAATTTAACAACTAATTTATTATTAAATGGTAGCAAAGATACAAGAGAATGAATAGCGGATTGATAAGTCCATATTTCGACACACATTTCATTCGTGTTGGCATTGATTTTTTATTAGTTTTCCTAGCTAAAATGAGTCACAAGGTGTCAATTTAACTCAAGTTATGGTTTATAGGGTTTTCTTTTGTATTTTGTATTCTAGAAAATCAGCTGCCTGCCAAAATAACACCAACAAGCCAGCTCCTAATTGGAACATTTCATGTGTTTCAAAACAGGAAAAATTTCAAGGATTGAACTATCTGAATTATGAGTATATCTTTGGATATCATGTTTGATGAGTGCCCTTGATACCAACTGAGTCCCAAGTGAGGTAAAAGTCTAGAGGGGAGGTGAATAGACTTTTAAATCTTTTCATTTTTCAGTCCCTTTTCCTCTAACTAAATGTGTTCCAATATCTTTTGGGAGATATTGAAACATGCAACGGAAGTCTTGACCTCAAGAGAGTGACATTTTATAGAAACAAATGTTATGACCCTTTTAATTGTGAGAGAGTTGAGTTAAACATGTTACAAATGTGTTTGCTAGAAATAGATGACTCAAGGAGCAGGCTACCAAAACCTGAAGGAGATGGCTGCCAGACAGTTTGGAGCTGATTGCCAAAACCCTTAGGAGCAGGCTGTCGAAATGATATTTCTGCTTCAATCTGTTAAGATATAGCAATGAACTGTACTCTAACATATTGATAGGCTTTAGAACTAGTCTAAACACATGAGTACGAAGGATTTAGACCTATAGAGATAGATCACTTTGAAGAACAGATAACAAAGAGTTGACTCATAGTGAACTGGAAATGTTCACTGGACAGTTTTAGTGAGCAAGCTGTTTTGCTGTGAAATTGTGAAGATGAGTGAGTACTGAATTCATGTTAGGAGCAGAATGTAAAAGGTGACACAAGATATACCCTGGTTCAGAGGTAGTGTAATCCTCCTACATCCAGTCCCAACCTATTTCAGATGGATTTCCACTAAATGAATATCCTGTTACATTTAGTGCCCCAATCTACCCTTGTCTCAAGCGTAAATTGTGAGATTTTTCATAAGGAACTAAAACACCGTTCCAAACTACTCAATCCTCCCAAGGTTTTTCACTAATGGAATTGACTTGCCAAGAGCTACTCATGTCCTTGACCTTTCTCACCTTCTGGATTTGATTACAAAGCCCTCCAGAATGTCGAACACTAGTCTAAACTACCAACTAATCTAAGCTCTATAGATTTGTATGAATTGTAGCTAGTCTAAGAGCATTAGACGAGTGGGGTGGTATGATTGCATTGATCATTGAATGTTTATATTTTTACTTTTAATTAGTTTTTATGGTGTTGTTATTGTGGTAATTTCACATTTACGGTGGAGTTATTTTATTTTTCTAGTTTGCTGTAATTTAGTACATTTAGAATTATCCTGAGCAAGACTTAATCAAGAATCAACAAAGGATCATGGAAGATATCTTACAAAATCAAAGGAAGGTGCAAGGGAGCGAGAAATCATGCAAAAGATGTGTTTTGGCGACTTATCGGTCGGATATACTCTTTACCCGGTCGGGTATGAAGTGACCCGGACAATTAAACGTGCTGAAGAACACAAGGACGTGGGAAAGATTTGATTTTGACATTTACCCGGTCGGGCATCTGCCCCATGATGTTGAAAACACCTATAAATAGCACGCTTTTCATTCACTTTTAATCACCCCTTCTTCCATATACTTAAGCTCAACTTAGAATAATATTTTCTTTATATTTTTCTAGCATGTTTAGTCTCCAAATGAGGAGCTAAACTTCCATATTTTGGTTTTGCTCTTGAAATTTGTTGATGATTAAAGTTGTGAGTTATTTTCTAACTTCTTCCCTTGAATATTAATGCTTCCCTTAATCTATCTCTATATTAATGTTGGGGAGTGTTGCTAAGATGGCAATTAGTTAACATCTCGACATTAATTATTACTAGAAATATTCAACGAACTTCGGTTTATTAATGCACGGTTATGATTAATAAACTTAAGAGGGATTAATTTGGTTGGTTAAACCGAAACCGTTGTGTTGAGGTTATCAATCACAATTGATTTCATCAAGGAGTTAAAAAGATTAAATGCTACTATTAAATCGGTATACGACATTGTTCTATATTTGATTAATAGTAAGAGTTGTTAATGAATGATCGTTGTTAAGAACTACCCTCGATATGATGAATTGGAGATACTCCTCGATTGAGTATTCGAGAGGGGATAAGTTAAAGATATAACAATGATCGACTAAAAATATCAACAAGTGGAAAGTAGCAAAACCAAGTTCTTTTTATCTTTGAATTAAATCACATATAAGTCGTTCATCTTAGTGTTTAATTAAATTAAATCACTCAATCCTAAAACCCCCCTTTTATTACTAGTTAATTGAAAAGAAAGTTATTCCTTTCCCCGTGGATACGAAATCTACTTCACTATATTACATATAATTGTTAGTATTGAATTTATCTTGACGCACTACGACAAAGTGCTCATCAAATTTGGCGCCGTTACCGGGGAAAGACAAATATTTTTCCTTTTTATTTTATTTCATAAAAAAAATATATTAATAATATTCTTACTTTTCTATTTTCTGAGCTTACATGAGTATATGGATACCAACACATCATCCTTAGAGAGTAATATTTCCATCTTGGTTTCGCTAATAAAAAAGTTTATCTTAAGCTAAAATGCTCAGGATGTTAAGACCTGCAACATTTGCATATCTCACAGTCATCTTACGGATTTTTGCCCAAAGCTCCAAAAAGAATATACCTTGAACAAATTGGGGATGTTGGTTTCCAAAGGAAAGTACCTCACATGAGGTATTATCCATTCTCCGACATTTCTACGGAGGACATGGTTCGGGCTCTTGCTACCAACATGATCACCATGCAAAACAACATGGTGGAATTCTAAAGTGGGACCAAGGGGCTGTTTACTTTTTTTTGCATTAAGTCCTGAATGGATTAAGATGACTGTCTGGATTAAGACGTCTGTATGAATTAAGTGACACAGAGATAACAAGTTGTTTACTATAGATGCTGAATGAGATGTCTGAATTATGTTTAATGACCAAATAACCCTTCCGTCTGGAACACATGCCGAATGTATATTTCCTTTTTATTTTTTGCTTTTTTGGAATCTCCACCATGTTTCATACCCAAAAACATAAAAAAATGTGAAGGTCTTATAGATCCATCATGCACGCACACGAAAATTGGCAACATGTTATACGGAGTAATAAACAAACTAAAACTACATGGATGCTACATGCATCCATGTTTGATGCAGTAATAATCTGCTGCAAACATGGATGCTAAGCTTAACAAAAAACGGATTTACAGAAGGCAATCACAATTTCACTGCTCAATTACAGATAATTTAGCTAATTACTCCGAATAATATCATCAATTTACTAGCAAATTTGAAAAATAAACCTATGTTGTAAAAACCGGACTGGAGAGTGACCCGGCCACATGACTGGGTCACGGGTCAACCCGGACCCGGTGGGTCAACCCGGTCAACGCCGGAAAACCGGTCAATGATTATACGTCTATATAATACGGAGTAATAGTAAACATATAATTATATATAAAATTATAATAAAAATTAGTTATTATTCATAATAATCAACTAACAATACTACTTATTAAGCATTTAATACACTCTCATAATATTTCAATGTATACTTTGATCTTATAAAAATATATAATGATATTTTTATTTTTTATTGTACATCTATATTATATTTTGGCATGATATTCATTCTTAAATAAATATATAAATATATTTCGTAGTTTTTCTTTTTAAGGTATTGAAATTGCAATTTTATTGGTATAAAAAATGCATTAAAAATAAAAAATGTTTTTTTTTTGGTAAAAACACCCAAAAACTGGGTTTTACCGGGGTTTTCGGGTTTCTTGGGTCCGGGTCTTGACCGGGTTTTCCCGGGTCAACCGAGTTTTTCCGGTTTTTGACCATTTCCGGGTTTCGAAAAAACCGAACTGTTTTTTTGTCCGGATCACCGGGTTCCGGGTCAACCCGGCCGGGTCGGGTCGGTTTTTTAAACATAGAAATAAACTGAACGAGAAGAGAACAATTAGAATGAGAATAAGGAAAGCCCTGCAATCTTATACTCCGTAAAAGAAATCAAGAAGAGAACAATTAGATTTAGAATAAGAGCAAATACATGGATGAAGAGGATACGGAGCTTCTTTCACGGTAGATCACACACAGCTAAGGACAATCACCAAGGCCTTCGGTATTGTCGATGTTAGAGAAACGATGGAATATGCAGAGGGATAGAACCGAGATAGTCAATACACGAAGTGTCTGAACGGTAAGGAGTATTTAAATTATGCTGAACGATTAAGTCAAAATATGTCTGACCGAATAAGTGAATCTCCACATTAAGTCGCAAGGAAACAATGATATATAACTGACCGATTAAGTGATTATATCTATTAAGCCCATTCAGTTGTAAGTAAACGGGGCCCAAGTCTAGTCTAGCATTTTAAACTTGGAAACTCAGGTGAGTCAAATAGCTGGAGTCGTGAGTAGGATTGAAACAAGGGATTTGAGAAAAATCCCCTTTCAAATAGAACGTGACCCTAAACAGCAAACATTTGCAATCACATTGACAAATGAGAAGGAATTGCAAAAGGAGGCTCAAAATCCAAAAGAAGAAGAAGAAGAAAAAGACACTGCACGGAGCTCCAACTGGTCAAAGAAGAGGATAAGCCGAGCTTCAAATTCAAATTTTTATCCTTGTCATCCTTTGAGGTACCCCCACTATTTTAGGAAGGTTTGAGGGAAACTCGTAAACTTAAAAAGGGCAATGACATTTCTGAAATCTTTATCAAAATTGAGGGATCGAAAAACTTTTCATTGACCATGCTAAACGATAATTTCTTTCCCTCACTCGCACCACATGAAGCAATGGAAATCTGGATATTTGATCCTGGAAAGATTTTCAAAGTGAAGGGTTCAAAATTTGAGGAGTTTTTTCCACTTTTAGTCCTCTGACTATTATGTCATTGACATTTTTGGTACTCGACTTTAATTTTTTCCATTTTTAGTCCTTGACTATTGCGCTAGAGACACTTTTGGTACCCGTCTTTGAAAATTTCCATATTTAGTCCTTCAACTTTCATAAAAGTGACACTTTTGGTCCTTCAACTATTATAATAGTAACTTTTTTAGTCCTCCACTTATTGTGTCAAAATCATAATGGGAGGACTAAAAGTGTCAATTTGACAATACTCAGGGACTAAATGTGAGAAACCTTGAAGTCGGGGACTAAAAGTGTCTCTAGCACAATAGTCAAGGACTAAAAATGGAACAATTAGAAATTGAGTACCAAAAATGTCATTGACATAATAGTTGGGGGACCAAATATGGCAAAAACTCAAAATTTGAGCATTTCTAAGAAAGTCCTTGGGGTGAAAATGTGAACAAGATGAATTATAACGATACAAGCTTGAACGACTGAACACAATGATGGCGTCGTGCCATGACGTTAAATAAGGCGCTTCTTGGAGGCAACCCATGTAAGGTACGTTTACTTTTCTTTATGTTTATTCTAATTTAGGTTTACACTTTTTTTTAAAAAATCTTTTATTGAGTACTTTACCACTAAATATAGAGCACATTACATATGAAAAAGTAGAACATAAGTAGTAGACTAGTCTAATACAGGGATAATAAAAAAGGGTGACATCATCAAAACTCTTACATTTAATCATCAAAATCTAGGGGACCTAACAATGTTCATCAAAGTTTCACAGATATTGCTCAAACATTACAGATCAAATTAATCATAAATTTCCTGAAACAAATTATGGAGTGCTTGTTCGAATTCAGCCATGCAAAAGGAACTTTTCTTGATTACATCAAAAGGCATGCTAAGAGTCATAAATGTGTGACATCATTGAGCCTAAGAGAAGAACAAATCAGCAAAGAGGAATATGTAACAACTTGCAACATGCAACACTGATCCTTAATGATAAAACTGCTGACTCAGGCTTCGAAACATATCTCTAAGCAAATCCAAGTGAGTTTCTCTAACATTTTTATCTCACTTATCCATGTTGCTTTATGCCTTGAAAAGAAAGCCAGCCGCTGTAACGCCCCTCTCAGGGTTAAAGGAAACGTTACACTAACGTACTACTTTTAAAAATAAACTGTAGTATAACGGCCGTCTATTGAAGAATAACCCTGATAAAATCTCAAATATATCTAAAACAACTCCAAATAAAAACTTAATAAAATCGTTATCACCAGTAAATGTGATAACCACCTGGATCCAGGAATTTATTCAAAACTCAAATCCACAATAAAATAAAGAATAATAATCTCTTTATTATAACAACTGAAATACTGAAATAAAAATAATAACTACCTAGAAGCCACCAAGGTTGTTCCCGTTAACTCATTTTGGCACGCGTTCCACTCTCTCATCATCTTCCTAGGCCTTGGCCTTACCCTTAGTATTTGTATCTGTACATGCGAAGAAACAAAACTGATAAGCTTTACGCTTATTAAGTCACTATGGATCCACAAAAATATATAGAAGTCTATGCCAATTTATCAATAGATAAATTTAGGCTATAAGCATGTACTGAACAAATAACTAACACACAACTTCTCAAATACATTCTGAGGGAGATCTCAAAAGGAAAATATTTTCTAAAATAATTTTTCAAAACTGTCGGAGAGATCTCAAAATTTCTTTATCAAAACATCTCTGTAAAACTTTCTGAAGAGATATCAAAAACAACTTTCTGTAAAACTTTCTGAAAGAGATCTCATTAAACTTTCTGTAAACTCTTTGTGGCTAATTTTAACTGTGGGCCCGTGATATGTACTCAATGGCGCCAATCCGATAGCTCAGGGGAGCGACCCACTAAACATATCGGACTATCTAAAACTAAAACTGCTAATCTGAGGGAACTAGTTCCCGAGTACATATCACTTAATCTTTCACTTTAAGTATTAGTTCTTTTTATGGCGACGTTTGACTAAAAACATCATTAAATCTGGAAACAAAAGTACTAACAAATCTTGACTATGCCAGATAATAAACATAACTTAATCTAGCAATAAAATAACTCATCACATAATTCACATAGTTCACATAATAGCAAATAGTCTAAAATTATCTATTAAAAATCAACCAGACTTCTTTCTTGCATTTGGTTGAACAAACATGTACAGGTGGTAGTGAACTTACTTGTTAAAAGCCGAACTCAAAATACTCAGATAAGTGTGGCACCTTGATAACGTCTTCCGATAAGCTCTTCTCTTAAATCTTTAATTAAACCTTTTTATAATAATCTAATAAGAATCATATTTCCCAATTAAACTAATTGGCTATAGGAATTTGTTACTGATGCGCAAATACTATAATTAAAAGTGGGAAGGCTAAGCTACTAAATATAGGGGTCTGGTTGCTCAATAATGTACGTATAGTACATGAGTTCCAGCCCTAATAATACATCAAAATGTATGTATAATAAGAGTCTACTGCAGGGAGACACTCATTCCTACTGCTAAGATGAAAAGAAACCAGCGCAGCAGCACAATGAAGCAACTTAGAAATCAGGCTCCTTCTCTTAGTGGTCCAATTTTAATTTGAATAAAACTGAACCTACTGGTTAAATTTCTAACGGATGGGTTTCAGAGGAATTATTCAGCTTCCCTAGCTTTGTACTAACAAACAGGACCTACTATTTTCACAGGTGAATTATCATAGCCGCACAGTTACAAGCTGTGTTGATTTAAAAAATCAGAACATCATAATTCGACAACAAACTAAATTTACGAATTTTACAAGCTGCACTGACAGATTAGTGATAAAAAAAACATGAGTTTCTGAAATAGACAAACAACCGTTCTCTTCAATTTGGAAATAGTTTCTCACGCTAGAAATTTGATACATGGAAAACATGAGTTAAACCCTAAGTCTCTCCTTAGTGTTAAATACATGGATGCTTCGACACCAGAACAAAGGAATAGCCGCGCAGAGAAATAGAACGATGGTAGATGAGAGAGTTGATGCCTTCAGGTCTTAATAATGATAATAAATACTCCGTATAGATTAACTCTCTCTAGGGATTATAGACTTTAACTAGTATAGTACCCGTGCATACGCACGAGATGAAGCCGTTGATGCATATATTTTTACTCATGATCTAATTTAATATTCAAAAAAAAATTAGAATTGTACATTTTGAAAACTAAGGAGTACAATGAGCTAATATCATAAAGTCACTATTACATTTTTAGACCTAACATAACATTAAAGACGTAACATACCTATAAAAGTGTTACATATTTCTCTAATGTAACACTTTTTAGACCTAATGTAACATTTTCTATAAGTATAAATGTTACATTAGGGACTATAAAGTGTTACAATATGGCAAATGCAACATGAGCAATGTAATGGTAAAAAAGTGTTACCTTTTCTCTAATGTAACACTTTTCGGTGATATTGTAACACTTTTGAGTGATACATTAGGGATTTAAATGTTGTAGTGAGTATAAACCCATACAATAAATATTCGATGAAGAGTATATTAGAGAAAATATACTGACACCACTCATTGGAATTTGCTACTTATTAATTTTCATGATAAAGTTAATTTTAAAATTAATACTACTCTAAAAAAGTGAGTACAAAAATTCAGTGACATTAACTGAATACAATAAATATTAAAATTAATGATATTACTTGAATAAAAACTTGTTACTCATTGGTTAAATTAGTGCTAACATATGATAGAAAAGTTTTTCCTGCTAAATTGATAGATGGTTTATCTTATACGTAAAAGAACTAAATATGAGACATAATTCTCCCACTCAATTGTTAGTCAGCACGGGAAAACTTTTTATCTTATCTTTTTATATACCTAAAAGCACTGCATATGGGAGAGAAAACTTTTCCTCTCAATGGTTAGTCGGATGATCATACTTAAAAGAACAACATATGAGAGAGAAAGTTGTCTCGCTCAATTGTTAGGAATGTTATCTTCTTATTTTCATATACCTAAACACACTATATATGAGAGAGGAAATTATCTCGTTCAATTGTGAGCCGACTTAACTTATATGGAATACTTAAAAGAACTACATATGAGACAGAAAGTTCTCTCGTTCAATTGTTAGTAACCTTATCTTCTACTTCGTTATAATAATAGGGAAATTGCCCTAAATAGGAGTAAACAACTTTATGAATTCCAAAATAGGACCACTTTGTTTTTCTTTTCAAAATAAGAGTTGTTACCGTCATGAATCTCATGATTGAAAAGTATTGTCATTAATTATACTCTGTAATAAATACTGCCATGATGAATGCATAGTACTGCAACTATTTGGCAGTCATGTCTAAAAGATGACAGTAAATACTTTCATCTTAGCCCTATTTCGGGAAGAAAAACATAACAATCCTATTTTGGTATTCAGACTCTGTTTAGTCCTATTTTGAGAAATCTCCAATAATATATACTCTGTATTACTTAAAACACTACATATGAGAGAGAAAATCATGCCGCTCAATTGTCAGTCGACTTCTGTAATACCTAAAAGCACTACATATGACAGAGAAATTTCTCAACTCAATTGTTAGCAAGTTTATCTTCTACTCCGTAGTATGATATTTGAAAACACTACATATGAGAGAGAAAATTTTTCCGCTCAATTGTCAGCTGACTTATATTACCTAAAAGCACTATATATGATAGAGAAAATTCTTCCGCTCAATTGTTAGTCCGATTACCTTATCTTATCTTATACTTTAAATAACTACATATGAGAGAAAAAGTTCTCCCGCTCGATTGTTATCAAGCTTATCTTCTACTTCGTAGTAATAATACTTAAAAACACTACATATGAGAGAGAAAATTTTCTTGCTCAATTGTTAGATGGCTTAGCTTATATCTAAAAGCACTATGTATGAGAGAGAACCATGTCATTTCGTCATTCATTGGTAAATAAACTTTGATTTTGTGTTACCAAAACTATGATACTATGAACATGACTAAAAATGACTTGTAGTCAAGGAATTATATGGTACTCTTTCTATCACTATGTACATTATAGAGATCTTTTCAGGAATAATATTAGTTCCGTGCGTAGAGCATGCTCATAAGTCTGTCTCGTTTGTATGTACAGAATTGGAAGTCCGCAATAGTAATCAAATTCAAGTATATTTATAGTTTTGAATCAACATGTTGATTTTTAATGAAATGTGATTTTTTTAAAATTCTCATTTTTACTGATAAAAAGTTCTTTTTCAAAAAGTTTCTTTTTATTAGCCACTGATCTATTGTTACTTCAAGTTCTTATTTTAATACTTAGAGCCAGTTTAATAACACTGAAATTGACTAAATTGTCTGGTCCTTTTGAAATCGATGAAATTCTGATAGAAGTGGCTGAATTGGTTGAAATTGATTCTTTTGATTTATGGATGAATTTAATTTAAATTATATTTCATTAATGAAGTAAATAAAAATTATATGAAAAGCAGTTAAAATGATTCTGCACAGTAACTTTAGTTTAAAACAAACCACAAATGGTAAATCTATATTTTCATATTTGCCCCCCCCCCTTTTCTTTTTCTTTTGTGTGATCTGCCCCCTTTTTCTTAAAAATAATGAATAATAAATTGAACTAAATTTTGAAGTTTTTTTAGTCGAACAGTCTCGTTTTGTTCACTTAATTAAGATGTCAATTTTTAATTATTTTCTAATTTGGAGTTTACAACTTTGAATAGATTTTAATGTAGTTTTTGAATATGCAAATTTTAATTATTGAAAATTGAATTAATTATCCATAGGGAGGATTGACTTTTATTATCAGTTCACCAAAAAGTGTTGACTTTGCAAAACAAATTGGGACGGAGGGAGTATATATATATAAATAAAAGTAAATTAACATTTTCAAAAGCATATGTTTTAAAGTGATATAACTTTTTTATTTGTTCTTCAATTGTTACAAAAAATATATCACAATTCACAATTTTTCATTATCATTCATATGACACTATTATTGCATATACTTCTGCCGTTCCTTAAAACTTTGTCATCTTTTCTTATCGGATTGTCCCCAAAACTTTGTCATTTTCCCTTCTAATCAATTAATATGTAGTTCTTTTTATTTCTCTCTCATCTGCACAATTTTCAATTACACAGCTTTTACTTTATTATTCTCTTTGATGATCAAACTTGACAAAGTTTTTAGAGACAAAGGCAGTATATAAATAAAAAATAAATTCTATTAACGTATGCAGTTTATGGTCTTTTTTTACCATGCACACAATTAATCTGGAGCGATAACGTAACATATAATAAAACTGCACAAATTCTATCACTTATATTTATTTTTTATTCTTTGTGATGAAATTTTTTCAATTTTATTCTAAGCTATCACTCTAGATTAATAGTGTGCACGAAAAAAATGATCGTAAACTGCACACATGAAAAACTTATAACACTATAAAACATACTCCCTCCGTTTCACAAAAAATGGCATGGTTTGACTTCACAGTTATTAAGAAATTAAATTGACTTTACTGTAAAAAGCACTGTTTAGACACTGTTTGACACTGTTTGTCACTGTTTAGACACTTTTTGACACTGTTTGATGTAGATTTCTTTTCCAAATAAGGAAATAAGGGAAGTGTGACTTTGTTTTTGAAACATACAAAAAAAGAAAGTGTGACTTTTATTGCGAAACGGAGGGAGTAATTTTTATTAAAATGCTAAATTATGTTTTTATATTTATATATACAATATTGGTGTCATATGAAAGATAATAAAAAATTATAAAATTTGATATATTTTTTATGACAATCAGATTACAAATAAAAAAGATGTAGTACTTTAAAAAATTAGGGGGTTTTATTTGAGAGGGACCCATAATTTCTTTTAAAGATTTTTTATTTATCTAGTTAAGGAGGTGAGAATAGTACGGGTGATTGCTCTTGATAAGTTGGTTTATTCCAAGAGTAAAGTCACGTGGCATTTTTATAGGAAATGAGCAAATTGTGGGGAGATGGACACATAGGATTCATTAAAGGTATAATTGTATTTTAATAAGCTATTTCTTTTCTTATATATAAACTAGTTATTCATACGCGCGTTGCGCGATTAGCTAAATGCCCAATATAATTTGTATCAAAATATGTACTCCATGTATTTTATATTTTGATTCGAAATTATTTTTATGACCATTTGTCATATAAAAATTTAGAGAATGACAATTTGTTGTGTGAAATAGTCATCACAATTTAGTGGATGTTGTATGATAAAATACCTAATCATACAAAAAAGAACACATAGAACACCTAAACAACAAAAAAGAAAAAGTCACTTAATCAACAAAAAAGATTTCTTTTGCAGAATAAATAAAAGGAAATTTATTGTGTTCAAGGAGGTTGTTGTTAAGCACACCGTCTTTAGGCTGCTATACTTGTTTGTGGGGTTGTATGTCTCTGATATTGTCCATACGCACTTAACAAAGCTCTTTGCGGTTGGACGACTAAACATTGTTTAAGGTGGGATCCATCGGTTAATTTCAGTCATTTCTAAGTATCAATAGGGTTATTTTTGTCACAATACTTTACTTATGAATAGTAGGTGTATAACTCTTGAGTTTTTGTCGCTACATTCGGGCAAGCCCCTATTTTTATCGCTCTGTAGACGTCCATGAGTTTTAGTGATGGCTTGGTGTTTACTATGTTTCTCACGAGACGACAATGAGTTAAGGTAGTTTCTCTAGTCATGTTTCATGCAATGTTACTGTTTTAACATCAACATGCATAACTTCAAATGACGGAACTTGAACGAGATATAGTGCTGAAATGGAGATACTCAAATACTATATTCTTATTCTTAGGCTGATTCTGGCCAGTTCAGGATTCATGTTATTTCAAGATGTCCAGATTCCAGAACAATCTGAAATTGTTGATGAAACTTCAGGTATAGTTTGCTTTTGTGAACTTGTGGTCCTTTCACACGCTTTAGTCTTTTTTGGGCAATTTTGTATATGTAGTTCTAATTTTTTATACTTTCTTTACCACTTAATCAGAAATTCTCACCTTGCCAATTCTAACTTGTACACTATAACACGTTGCTCCACTTGAAGAGTTGAGGCTTTTGCTAAGAAGTAGTTATATTCACGTGGCCTCACTTTTCCTAGATGCTATGTGATTAAGTATAGCTATTCTTAAGCTGATTCAAAATACTTGAGGTAAAATAAAGCTTTTTAACTTACTAATGATTAACACCTTTAAGTTCCTCCTTTTGTTTGTTTCCCTTGTCCAATCAAGTCCCTCATACAAAAAAAACCCAATAGTTGCAAGTATGAACTGATAAATGATTCAATAACATTTTACGCATTGCACAAAATGCCCAAGTTTTCCTTGTAAGAGCACTCAAGCATATCCATAAAACTCTGGATCTCTATTCATTCCATCATGCTGCCCACTTCCTTCCCCAATCTCCCCTGCCCCTATGATGCTCCAGCACAAAAGTTTAGGTAAAAGCTTCTTATGGATGTCAACTTTGTTGATGACCTTAAAAGCATTTTACAAAGAAAGACCCTAAACACCTTAAGGACATTTGCATCAGTTTTAAAGCTCCGCTATACAGACTTTAGTAAAGATCTTTTATGTGCATTGAGATTGCTTTTGATTGGACTGGAATTTTCCGGTCTGATATGGTCTAGTCTAGCATTTGCCACGGATACATATGTGCTAAACTGATAATTCATCAAAACAAACATGTCATAATTTCAGCAGTTTAGCAGTGGGAAAGTAAACCCAACAATGAAGTAATTAAAGAGTTAAAGAAAATGGTATAAGTTTAGAAACTCAGCAACATGAAGTTTTGTGTTTCAACTCTCAAATGGCTAGCAACTCTACATATAATCACAGTCACAGCTAAACAGCATTCATTCACTGAGACAAAATCTGTGGTGAAACAACTATTGGTCTATTTTTTTTTATTTTTTCCAAAGATTATATGGTATCTAAAGTCCAGTTAGCCAAAGGTTAACTACATCAGTGTATACTTAACGGGGGGAGGGGGGGATTGACCCAAGCCTTGCCTACCATTAAAGATAATGATTTATTTTTCACATCATGATACTCTAAAACTTTTATCTCTATAAATCCTCAAAAACGCAGATTCACAATCAATATAACCCTAAAGCTTAAGTGTGCATGTTATTATGGATTATAGTATAAACCATAACATAATTCAATGTAAATATTATGAATAGAAACTTTCCAAGCTAGTTTCTACACGAGCGTTGCACGATTAAGATTTGATTTCCGTTGTGACTGATTATAAGATTTGATAGAATAGAGAATTAGTGATTCTATAGGATAGCATTTTTTGTCCTAATTCATCTATCTTGTTGCATATTGAGTAATTATGCTTTCCATATTCATATACACTAAACACAAAAATATTCTAAAATCTCATTTTGACATATTCACAAGCACCTAGTATGCTTCAAGGATATTAATTTGCCCTCCCAAATTAAGTTCATATATACGAACTCAAATATTACAAGGTCTTAATTAAGCTGATTCAGACTAACCAAGCATGCTCCAACAAAATTTAATTTCCATTCAGCCAGACTAACCAAGCATGCTAAATCTTACCCTTATAATCAATAGAATTGGTGGGAGTTCAGGAGGATGCTTGAGTTGGATTGTGGTGAGAATTGAGAACCCAGCAATGCGGGCAATTTGGTACCACAACCTAAATCATTCCTCACGTACCACAAATCTCCGGAAGCCGTGAACTGTGAAGCCAGGGCATATAGAGATTTTAGTCTTTCCACATTTCTACAGTTTGATTGTCTCCAGCGCAAGGTTGATACTCTTTGCCTCAGGGAAGAGTAGTATTTCTCATGGATGAAATTTTGGTTTAAAGTTATATATTGTTCTCAAGCAGACCATATACCAAGTCTCGCACGGGGAGATCGCTGAAGAGGTGAAGGCGAAGGGAGTTAACGGGAGTAACGGAGCAAGAGTGTAAGACATGGATAACAGAAGATTATTAGTTACCGTTCAAATTTGAGAGCATAAAGTACAAATACATTTAGCATAGTATTACACCAACACTTTTTTAATATCCAAAAGGGTATAACCTTCATTGACCATTATAAGTTTTTATAAGATAGACATGCTTAGTTGGGCCAAGTTAACAAAATCGGACTTCTAATCAGCTCTCTAAAAAAAATGTTACACATATGACTAACCTCAGAGACCAATCCAAATCTTAAAAGTATTTTCTATTTCGAAATCAACTGATTAAACTTTAAGACATTACTTATTTTCTCTACTTAAAATTATTAGAGCTTACCGGTCAACGTTACCTGCCAGAAAAACACATGATTAAACAATAAGTCACATTATTCATACAATAATCTTATTTAACTGACTAAATAAAATAAAAGATTAAAGTAACTAGATCGCTAAAATCGGGGTGTTACAGCCGCAAATGTCATTAATAGCCGCAAATGTCATTAGTGAAGAACAAAAACGCTTCGATTGTTTCAACAATTAAATGCGTACTTAGCATGCTTACAATATAAATATTCCTCTTGCTTCACAAATTTGTCTCTCTCAAATCTCAAACTACAAGTCTACAACTACATCCTCTTTCAAAAACCTTGTGAAAAACCATCATTCTGATTCAAATGGATCACTCACCCAACATCTCACTTGAACTAAAACTTGCTCCTCCATATTCATCACCACAACAAGAAACTCTCTTGATTCATGATCTTGAACAGCAATCATTTTCCAAAGAGAGAAACAAATTCTAGTAAAAGAATGAGAGCGAGTTCTAGCTTGGAGATCATGGAGACAGTCCTATCAATCATCTTCTTCTCAATGCTCCTAGAATGATGCCAGAAGAAGAGTTTGCTTTTAGATGGTTAAAAACAAGATATGTTGAAGCCTCAATCTTATTAGGCTACATCAACAAAATCTTTTACGCTAGGCTCAAAGCTCTGAGGCATGCAGAAGAACAAAGAAGAGGAGCCAAGAACATTATTCTCCCGGGAGAATCATCAGGCAGAAAGACACCTTGAAGGGGTGTTTGTTGCTGCCAAAAAGGGGGAAAATAGAATCAAACACTTAGGGCCTTAATGTTTGTATTGTTACTTTAAAAGTGATTTGATTCTAGTTTTTGGCATCATCAAAAAGGGGAAAATTGTTAGGTCCCATAGATTTTGATGATTAAATGTAATAGTTTTTATGATGCCACCCCTTTTTATTTATTTCTGTATTAGACTAGTCTCTTGTTTATGTTCTGCTTTGTTTATTGTATGTGCTCCAAATTTAGTGGTAAGGTACTCATAAAAAGCAAATAGTATTAAAAAGAGAAGAAACATACCATAAACCAAAAAAAATAATAAAAAAGAAAAGGTACAAAAAAGAGTTAACTTTGAAAACGAAGCCAACTAAAAAACTCAGTTTCTGGCAGCCAGCTGAAACCTTGGCATCGAGCTGAAAAGTGGAAATTCAATTGAGCCATCTGAAATACACTCTCTCTTCTCTTAGCACAAAACACTTAAACGAAAGACCAACTTGCAGTCAAAATAACAATTTGATGAAAAGTAAGTTTATAAGAAATTTCTAACACTTTATAAATGTCGTCTTATAAATTTATTTTACTTAAAACAAGTAATTGTTGTTTGTAAGGAAACATTGAAACATCACTCAACTTTTATACTACATTTATACGCGTAAAAGAAAAAGATAAATCATCTTTATCTTTGCATTGAAATGTGGAAACACGTAGAAGTTAAGATAATTGATTCGTATCAGTAAAAAACAAAGACCAACCATGCTGCCTCAATCAAGTGGAACAAAGCAAGTAGATCATGCTACGGTCAAGATTGGTTTCCTCAGCCAACGGTGGAGATTCAATCATCAAGTCTATAAATATAGAAGGAGTGCGAGAATACCAAGTGTGGTAAAACGAGAGGAGCCAAGTGGAATAGAAGGGAATCAACTCTACATGCTCACATCCAGCCAGCTGATTCCCCTTCACCATTTTGGCTACCACCCCACTCGTCTAATGCTCACTCACCTTCACAATTTCACTATAAAACAGCCTGCTCATTAAAACTGTCCAGTGAACTTTCCCAGTTCACTGTGAGTCAACTCCTTATTTTCTGATCATCAAAGTGATCTATTTTTATAGGTCTAAATCCTTCATACTTATGTGTTATGACTAGTTCTAAAGCCTGTCAATATGTTAGAGTATAGTTCATTGCTATACCTTAACTAATTGAAGCAGAACCTTAATTTCGGTAGCCTACTCCTAAAGGTTTTGCCAGTCAGCTCCAAACTGTCTGGCTGCAGCCAGCTCCCTTAGATTTCAGCAGCCTGCTCCTTGAGTCATCTATTCCTGGCAAACACATTTGTAACATGTTTCATCCATCTCATCTCAACTAAAAGGGTCATAACCTTTGTTCCTATAAAGTGTCACACTCTTGAGGTCAAGACTTCCGGTGTATGTTTCAATATCTCCCAAAAGAGATTGAAACACATTCAGTTAGAGGAAAAGGGGCTGAAAAATGAAAAGATTTTAAAAGTCTATTCACCCCAGCCCCTCTAGCCTTTTACCTCACTTGGGACTCAGTTAGTATCTAGGGCAACCATCAATATTTCATTTTATAGAACCTACACTACAAATAGATATTCCAAAATATAGTAACATACCTATTAAAAGTGTCAAATTTAAAGTTCGTTTAAACAAAGCAGAGACAGGGCGTCCGGATCAAATGCATAAATGATACCTTAACTATTGGTAATGTTGCATTGCGGTATCTTAACTCTTAAAAGAATCAAAATGGTACCTTAACTATACGTAAATGTTTCAATTTGAGATTTTATTCAAATTTTCAACCAAAAAATCCTTCATAACGATCACAATTCCATGTGTAGAGTCACCCTATAGTGATCATATGGACAAAACTAAGGTGAAGTAAACTTTACGCATAGAATTCTGGCCATCACCAGGGGCGGATCTAGAAAACTTAGTTATTGGGGGCACCATGCTTACCAAATACTTCCTCCGATTCTAAATAAATTTTACACATTTCTTATTGGGTAGGTCTAAAATAAGCTTCAAACCTCTATTTTTTGATAACTTTTTAATATAGTTACCTTTATAATACTCTTACTTTATTAAGTTTATTACCTACTTTACACTCATTTTTCTCTCTCACTACACATAACCTACTTTTCGTTAGATCGAGAAAGTTAAAAGAAAAAATTCCACTTTCTTAAAGAACGTAAAGTCAAATTGTGAAATTTATTTAGGACCGGATGGAGTAAAAGTTATAAAAGTTTAAAATAACAAACATATACTTGAATTTAAAGAGATGTAAGTTATATCATTCTTCATAAACAAATTACTCAAAATAGGACTAAAACATTGACAAAGTTCTAAACCAGGATTAAATATGTTTTCTTCTTGGGAAAACTGTCACATAGGTCCTCGAACTTTCATAAAAAGGTCAATTAAGTCCTTCTATAGGAGGTTCTGATCGGCCGTCGCGATTTGGGGCGGTTCCTGGTGGAATTTTTTGATGAAATTTTTTGAGCATCTTATTCATCAGGTCTAGTTTACTCATACCAAATGTCAGCTAACAATTCAATCGGGAACACATTCAAATTAATTCGTGAAGATAACTGCGCATTTTTGTGTTCTCGAATTAATTTGAATACGTCCCCAATTGAATTTTTAGCTAAAATTTGGTATGAGTAAACTAGACTTGATGAATAAGATGCTCAAAAAATTTTATCAAAAAGTTCCACCGGGAACCCCCCAAATCACGATGGCCGGACAGAGGAGAAAAACTTAATTGACTTTTTTATGAAAGTTCGAGGACCTATTTGACAGTTTTCCCCTTCTTCTTAAATAATCAAATAAATAAAAGTCAAAGTCCTTAAATTGTCTGATTAAAATTTCAATCCAACTAAACTCAATTTCATACTTGATTGATCATGACATTGTACTCATAGTATTTTTAATCATATTTTTACAAATACATTTTATTTTAATAGTATTTTTGAAAAACCTCTAATTAATAAACCTTCTTAAGAGACTAATCCAATTGTAGAGTGTAGTTTTTAGAAAACTGTTTCGATAGTGGGTACTGGGTAATTATCTTGCTTAACTGCTTAAGCATTCTTCTTTAAGGTTTTGTTTTGAAAGTTCTTTCTTTAGGATTTAGATATTAAAATAATATAAGGTTAAAATGATAGTGAACATTTACAAAATACTCCGTAAATTTTTATGGCAGGTTAACGCTTTGTAACTTTTGCATTGCAAATGATTCTGAAGTATTTAATGGGGGCACTCTAATTTTTTTGTTGGGGGCACAATTGATTAATTGACAAAAAGTTGGGAAAAAAACCTAAAAAGCCAAAGGTTATTGGGGGCAAGTGCCCCCATTGTTTATAGGGTGCATCCGCCCCTGGCCATCACGCGTGATTTTTTTGTCGTAAGTTTGAATAATATCTCAATTCGAAACATTTATGTATACAGGGGCGGATGCACAGCCATAGGAGGGGGGGCAGCTGCCCCCAATAAACAATCTCTTGCTTCTTATAATTCATTAAGAAAAATCCCATCTTATATCAATGCCCCCAATTAAAATAAATAAATGCCCCCAATTAAAATAAATAAATGCCCCTTATCCGTAGTCCAGTAAGCCCAAATTGCCCCATGCCCAAATTCCAAACTAAAAAACTTTTGAGAGTTTCTAGGGAATTTTTCACAAGTAGTCTTAAAAGTGAAAATAATATCAGTTTTTTCACTTTTAAAAATTCTTTTCAAAAATGTACCACGTAATGCTTCGGTTTCTTAAATAGACCTTTTCTTACGTTCTTCCGTGTGTTACTCCTTGGCGAAGGGATAGTAGGATTCGCTAGAGTGGGACGGTGGAAGTCATCTTACCTATTCTTACCCGCTACCTTAATAACTCACTAGAAGTGACAAAATTGCTGCTTTTTTAAAATCAAATCTAAATGTGAAAATTCAATAAAAACGTCAGAGAGATTATAATAATTACAATAAAAAGCATCCCTACAAAATAAACTAAATTAAAACCTAAAATTAAAAAATAATTTAGTCAAATAAAAACAGAAAAGTTTCTCAAAACTAAAAATTTGTAAAATAATTTAGATAAAAAAAATTATACATAATTTTTTAAAATAACTCAATAAGGTTCTAAAAATGTTCAGAAATTCTAGAACTACAAAACTCAGAAATATAAATGTAAAAATGTTTAAAATAGTTTAAAAATTTAAAGCCCGGGGAAATATAGAAAAAACACATAAAACACTAAGTCAAAAAAGTGTTTTTAAATATTAAAAAATATGAAAAAAAAAATATAATTATTTATGGAAAATTAAAACTTTTAACAACCAGACTATATATTGAAAGTAAAAAATCTAAAATAAATAAATATAAAAAAGTAAAATAATTGAAAAATATTATATAAAAACTTATAAAATACAATAAAAATAGAAATCAAAATCCTTAATATTTTTAAAAGAATTAATTAAACAAAACGTGTAGAAAATATAAAAATTCATACATAAAAATGTCAAAAGATTAAATTAAAATGTAAAAAAATAAAGTTAAAATAAAAATTGGAAACCCGATAACTTTCAAAATAGTCAAAAATAATAATTCTTATTTTTATTATGCACTATTATTATTAGTTTCATTTTATTGTTACTTTTTGTTACCCATTATTTTTTTGTGTTTCACTTTGTTGATAATTTTTAAATTTTTGTTTTTTATTGTTTCTTCTTGTTTTTTGTTGTGTTTTTATATTCACAATTCAAATTTCTCATTTTAGATCATTGTATATATGACTTGTTATTCTACATAAGTAGCAAAGTGAAGTATCATTTTAAATAAATGACAAAAATCAAATTCAAAACTATAAACACCAATAAATAACACGATGCAACAAAAAGCAACAAAAATAAACACAATACAACAAAAAGCAACACGTTAATGCAACAAGAAGCAAAACTATGAACACCAATAAGCAACACAATGCAACAAAAAGAAACACAATGCAACAAAAAGAAACACAATGCAACAAAAAGCAACACGCTAATGCAACAAGAAGCAACAAATATAACGTACGTAGTATATAACTGTCACTATAAATATACAGAGTATAATTCAATTTGTTACACGTATGAATATATTATTTAGCTTTGCTTCTTATCATTTGTCATTCTTTTTATTCATCTTAACACATGGTTCTTGCGCCATGGCTCCCTTATCCTGTTTTCTTCATCGATCCCCGGATTCTCGTTTTCACCTCGAAGTGCTTCTTTTCCTTTTATGCTCCTAAAATAAGAATACAAACAATATGACAACCAAATAAGCAATTGTAGCATACTAATCATTTGTTTAGCTTTTCCTGTGAGCCACACCCGCCTTTTCAATCACTGGGAGACCTAATCCAGTAATCATAGTTTTCTCGGTTGATATACATAGCCAAAATTCGTAATATGTTAATGAGTCTTTTATAGTTTTCTTTAGTGGATTACTTATCTATTAGAATTATATGAGCTAAGTTTCAACTTTAATCCCTATCCTTTTCGAGTTCTAAATCTGAATGCACACATTAGAATATTCTCATTCTCATATATATATGTGTGTGTCTTTTTGTAGAGAAGTTATCCAAAGGATGAAGAATGAGACAACTTGGTGTAACAACAAATACCTGGAATGGTCTGATCAGGGATTGAAGAACAGTGAGTGAGTTGATAGTTTTCCATTCTAAATTTCCATTATCACTGATCAAATTGTTTTTTTGGAAAACCGGTCTCAGTTCTGGTACTAGTTCTGGCCAGGAGCTCTCATTTACAAACTCGATAGCGATAATTAAGCGGAACTGAAATCAAACATAAAAAGAATTAACATCCTTAGAAAGTTGACTATCATTTTATTGCATATTCAAAGGATCCAGGAATTACATTTCACTAGGCACCAACAGTACGGAGTATGTTATGTTGTTTGGGGGTAGGCCTTCTCTTTTCATTTCAAATAAAACATCCACGACTTCTTGTAATTTTTCTGCATCACCTAAATGAAATTTCGTTCTGAACAGCCTAAAATACTAGTGCTTCAATATAACACACAGTACACGCTGCTCTAGCTTCAAAATCACATGAACAAGTTCTAGTATTTCTCAAATGTCCATAAGAATTGATGAGCAGAGAGAGACACAGACATACATAAAATTCAGCGGCAAATGAGAGGCATTCAAAACTTGATCAAAGTGACCCTTTGTTAGAGGAACTTTAACTTCCTGGAATGTATAGAGACAAATTAAACATGAAATTGAATGTTATAATGGGAGAGAAATATTCAAATCAAAACTAGGGGATACACTTTTCATCATCACAAAAAGAGGTGTTATTATGGAGAACCATGCCCAAAACAAACACAACTATGTACATCAGTGGTGTAATCAATTTCATGCTCAACACCTGTAGCCAAAATGCGATCTATACTCTCATCCATTGAAAACATAGTAAGAATCAGAATAGAAGCTAATTTTCATGATGCAAATGAGTGAGTTTGTTCCACTTGAGTATGTAAACACATGCATAGTTATCAAAATTGACTCTATTATAGCGCTGACCTCTTTTCTCGCATCAACAAGAATGGATTTAAAGAGCAACCCCTTGTCAAAATAATTAGCTAACAGTCATTCCTAGAAAGAGTGGTGCACTAGGAATGTTAGGTGAAATTCTTTATACTAAGGTTAGATATGAAAATAAACAGACCTCCACTCTGCTTGATGTAAAATTGCGTAGGAAAAGTAGAAGTAGAATTGGTTGGAAGCAACAAACCTTCCTCATGTTGCATGTAGGATATAAAATTGATTAAAATCCAATCTGCTTGTCCATTGTGAGTGAAATTGAAGAGACCAAATCAAACCTCCTGATGTCTTCATGTCTTAAAAGCTCCGAATTCAGACCACCTCGCATCCTAGTCGCAAATCCGATAGCTCTGGCGTGTTTTTTTTCTTCCAAACACCTCTCCAGGTTCAAAATAGAGGCGGAAACGGACGGTGAGGAGGCAATTGAGGTTCGAAATAGAGGCGGAAACGGATGGAAAGGTGGCAATCGGAGGTTTTGGGGTAACGGTTCGGTGGTCTGGGGTTTCAATTGAAGCAAGAGAATGACGACAGAGAGAAGGGGAAAACAGGGTGGACGAGGAGCACCTACGGGAATGGTTCGATAGATTCAGACTATTTTTGAAATTAAAAGAATAGAAATGAAAAAGTGAAAGTTTAGATTTGAAAAGAAAAAAGAGTAGGGCTATGAACGAAATGCAATAAAGAAAAGGGGTTCAAACGGGTAATTTCCACGAGTTTCTAACCGTGAAGGCTAGATATCCCTAAAATGAGAGCAATTCAACTAACAATAAGCTGGAGTAGTTCTCTCGCTAGAGCCTGGTTTGAAGAAAAGTGAAGAACGAGTGTAGGTTTCTCTCAAAACCCATTAAGCATTAACTACCAAGTATTTTACTATTATATAATTTGTATTTATATAATTTGTATGTTGTTTAATTAAACCTAATGTGTAAAATTAATTCGAATTTATAAAAATGATAGGGAGTGTATTGTATTAAGAATTAGTTGCAAAATTTTAGAATCCTCGTGTACTTTATTATGAGTATTTGGGATTGAAAAAATTATATATTTGTGACTAAAATGAAGATTATTTACAAAAATGTGATTATTGATTTGAATAGTAATAAAATCATAGTAACTTATTTTAAATTTTAAACTTGACTTACTATGAGACTACATTGTAGTAACTAATTGTCATATTTTTGTAAATAAGTTTTACTTTAATAATTTTTAATGTAAAACCCCCTTTTCGATTTGGATATATTTTATTGTCTTTTTGTTTTATACTGTCTTTAAGTATGTCATCTTACTCTTTGCGAGGCATGGAGTCGGGTCTGTCCTGGGCCCGGGTCCGACCGATCCAGATTCTAAATAATTGAAGCCCGGTATCGACCCGGTTTGGTTCCGGTCTGGGTCCAAACAGTACCCATCCTCTAATTAAAAAATAAAAAATATATCCATTGGGACCGGCCGGTCCCGTCCCAAAAAATCAAGCACGAGCCCGCCCCGTTTCTACGTTGGTCCGTGTAGCGGGCCGGTACCGGTACTAGAAAACCGGTACTCGGCCAATCCTAACCGTACTGGTCTCGGGTTGGTACTGGGTCGGGCCTCCCGGACCCGGTCCATCCCTACTCTGCCCCCAATAGCTTTGAATCCCGGATCCGCCACTGTATGTATAATTAAGGTACTATTTTGATTCATTTAAGAGTTAAAGTATCAAAATGCATCATTACCAATAGTTAAGGCACCCTTTATGCATTTAACCCGACATGGCGACTCCTGCAATTTCAGTCTGCACTTGATCACTTTCGAGATACACAACACATGAAATTCTACATCTTTGTATACACCGCTTTATTGGCCACAAGTTTTGAAAGGTAGCATATATAGTTGTCACCTCTTTTTTATTATCCTTACTATTAGTACTAGTGTAACACCCGGGGCATGCCCCGGTAGTATTAATTTGGTCTGGATTAGGGGTGGGCAAACGGGTACAGGAACTGCGGGTTGGGCCAGGTAATATAGGTTCGGGGTGGGTCCTAATTTTAGAAAACCCAAACAGTTCGAGGCGGGGCGGGTCCTTTAAAACTTAGGAACCGAACGGTTCCTAAAATTTGGATAAACGGGTACCCGGGCTGAACCGTTTATAATATTATTTTAATAAACTCTATTATATTTAACTAATATACTAATATACATAATCTCTTCATAATTTTTTTTTTAATTTTTTACTAATACAAAATCATTTATATTAATGGTCAAAATTGTGTCTCGACAAGTGTAAAATATTGACCGTTATATTTATTTAAGAACGGAGGAAAGTATATTGATTCACAAAATAAAAAAAAAGGTGCAGTGTATAGTGTATAGCATCTACGTAGTAGTAGCTAGTACTCCAATCTGCGAACCCCAGAAGCTCGACAATTTCCAAAGTCGTCAAATCTGAAAACCCTTGGGAGAATAGGTTAAATAGTTCCTTTTCACAGAGATCACGCTAGATCGTGACCAGTGGCGATAATGGATCGCAGCTCGAATCCTAAAGACTACGTTGACATTCATATCCGCCGTCGCCCCCGGACGAAAGACCGCGGAAACTGTTGGGTCAAGCGCGGCCTCTTGTGCGTAAAGATTAAGGGTGAGGTTGGTGGCGGAACGGCGAGGCTGCGACAGCGTTGGCAATGTGCCGGCCGCCGCAATGTACTTTTCGGAGACGAAGTAGAGTGATGCCGTTGTGGTGCCGTAGAAAATGCTCTTTTTGTTTGGGTTGTAGAACTGAACGGTGAAGTTGAAGTTGGCGGTTAATTTGCCGTCATCGCTTAAGATGTAGTTTGGCATCACCGCCGCTTCCACGAGTTTGTAATTGGGCAGAACCGGCTTGTTGATTTTGAAGAGAATCGCTAATACTATAAATAATACAATAGCAATAATAATTAAAATAAAGCACACAACACAAAAACGACACCCGCCACACTCTTTTCCATTACGACGTGCCATCGTGTTATTATCGGATATAGAAGACGCCCAAGAGTTTGTATATAGTACGAAGTATAAATATAGATCCGGCCATGCTAGCACAAGTAGTATACACTACCTTACCTCCGTTCTTAAATAAGTGCAACATTGCAAATTTTACACTATTCACGTGTTCTACTTTCACTACATTTTATTAATTGATGTATTAATATATATTTTCGAAAAAAATATTACTAAATTTGTGTCATTGTAAATTTTCAAAATCTGATTTTTTAATTTTTTTTACTTATAGAGAGTTATGCATATTAATGGTCAAAGTTGTGAAAGGTTGACTGTTACACTTATTTAAGAACGGAAGTAGCTAGTATATACGCACTGCGTATATTAGTACGTACAAATGAAAATACTCTAAGACTTTAATTTAGGGTTATTTTTGGGAGTTTTGGGAGGGGATGGAAGACCTTATAGGTTAGTTGTTATAGAAAAAATGGAGAGCAAGATAGATGATGAAACTCTTCTTCTAATTTCAAAAAAGAAATATTTAAAAGGAATTATAATTAAAATTAAATCCCTCACAACGTATACAAATAAATAAACTGATATTTATTTTAAATTGAAATCGTTCACATTCATTCACATTTTTAAACTCCTAAACATAAGTAGGAGAGTTATAAACTTTCACAATGTATTTCCTTCAATTCCCAAAAATCAACTCCCAAACAAATGCCAGCAAGTGATGAGCCCAGCAATGACATCCATCATAAAGTAAGTCATTCCCCCGGTCTTAGGATGTAAAAAAGTCACTGTCCCATATATGTTTTAACCTTTATGACTTTATCGAGAACAACTGGCCGGTAAAAATGTCTTCCATTTTTTGCCATTAAAATAACTAGATTTTTAAACCGCGTTGCACGGGATTCGAAAGAGGATGTGATTCGTAATTCTTAAAATTGGTCAAATAAACCCTTCTATTATTTTCAATCTTCACTTAAACCCCTAGTATCATATACTACCTCCATCCCAAAATTAATTTCTCAGTTTGACTTCACACACATTAAGAAAATAAATTTGATCTTATTGTGGAGTGCACTGCTTAAACACTGTTTGACACTGTTTGGACACTGTTTGACACTATTTGACACTGTTTGGCACTGTTTGACACTTTTTTTGAAGTAGATTATTTGTCAAATAAGGAAGTTTTGAAGTGTGAAGTTAATTTCGGGACTGCCCGAAAAGGAAATGAGAAGTTAATTTTGGGATGGAGGGAGTATGTACGCCTATTTTAAAATTTTGATTAGTCCATCCAATTAAATCAATTTTTTACTTGTAGTTGCACGTTTTTATATTAAAAAAAATCTAAAAATTTCTAAAATTTGAAGAAACATAATAAAAATTGTGAAATTTTAAGAATGATATGGCAAAGTCAATATAAATATATGAATCTATGACTTGTTTAATTATTTGGATAATTAATTCTTGATCTTTTAATTTGATAAAACATTAATAGATTTGAACAAGATTGTGAGTCGCTAGGAGACTTTGTTGCTCCGATTTCATCAAATTATAGAGGTTTATTATTTTCTGACCCTCCTGTTTATGAATCTACGGGTATGTTTGGCACGACTAGCTGAAAAGATACTTTTGTGAGCTTTTTAGTAACTGTTAGCTTTTAGTGACTGAAAAGATCTTAAAAAGAAAAGGTGGTAGCTGTTTGGTAAAAAGCCGACTGTTTGATTTGGTCTTGTTTGGTATACAAGCTGTTAGGACAAATTAATACTAAAAGTCACGGTCTTTTCTCAGATGCTACTCCCCGTAGCATTTCAAAAAAGATCTTTTATTTTTCGAGAAGCTCTTAAAATTTTTCATGCCAAACACACAACTAAAAGCTTTTAGAGACTTTTTAAACAATACAAAAGCTAGAAGGTAGTGACTTATGTGTGCCAAACATACACTACCTCTGCTTCTTCTCTTGATGTTTCCAAAAGAATTGCTTCATTTTTTTGGATTAGTTCGTCATTGATTTTTCAATCATGAAGTTTTTTGTTTCATGAATATTTTTTTGTATATTTTTTTGCATATCCCCAAAGATGTACGGAGTATAGTTAATACGGAATATTAAAACTAAAAAAGAAAAATTTTGAATATTTAAAAAATAATTTGAATGATAAAAAAATGACGTAAATTTACTTCTTCTTTCCCTTTCCTATTTCTGTCCATATACTTATATAGTTTCTTCTTGCTTTCATCTGTCTCTAATTTACTGCCATATGTATCTGCAACAGTGCAATTTACTTCATTGCCGAAGATGAGTGCCTAATCAGTTCATTAGTTTGGGATTTGACCCCCTCAATTTTTTTTAATTGTTTTACTTTTTTATTTCCTGATTTTTTCTTCGATTCATCTTTGACGTCATTTTGTTTGAATCCTTCATCTTCTTCATTGTGTATTCATTTACTGATGAAATTAGTCTAAACTGCATGAAAACACCTCAGATCTAAAATCAAACCTCCAAAATTGGGAAAAATGGAATCCCAATGAGCTAGAAGGTCGTCAGCTCCTTTACTCGTTTCTTGGAAAAATATGATAAAAGTAGTATGATTTTTGAGGATGAATAAAAACTACAGATTTGTCCCCAATATATTTTGTTTACATGGAAAATACGAGTAATTGAAACATGGAAACAGAACAAAGAGCGAGAACGGAGAATAGGGGGCGAAAGAGGAAGAAAAGATGAAAGCAACGTAAAAGAATGAAAGAGCTAATTCGTACGGATAAGGATTAGTAAATAATCCTTGTGGAATACATAAGGATTAGTAAATAATCCTTGTGGAATGAAAGAGCATCTTTAATGGTACAATGTGCACGGTGCACACGTGGTATGAGAGATGACCACATAAATATTATTAAATAAATTATTTCTTTCCTTATTTGAATGATTTTATACAGTTTTGGTAAGTTTTTCTCCACAATGTCAAGGAGACCGTCTAATGTTGACATTGCAGGAAAAAACTTACCAAAATTGTATAAAATCATTCAAATAAGGAGAGAAATAATTTATTTGCTAATAATTTTGTAGCTATCACTCATGCCAAATGTGCACCGTGGACATTATAGCATTGGAGATGCTCTTATCTTGCAATTATAAATTCTTCTTAATGGGATTAATTACGTGGAATACATATCCAATGAGATTCTGCCACACGTGGAATGCACCAAAACAACGAGCTTCCCTTTATTTGAGAAGCTCTTCGGTGCATCTATGTTATGGAATGTTTTGGTGCATTCCATATTTGGCATTATTTCATTGGTGAATTTAGTCCAACTCATCTATTTATTAAAAAAATACGTGTACTGCCAGCCAACCAAACTTTTCACTTTATGAATTGCACAGTAAACCCTATACTACGTAAAATTGAACGTCCGCCCTTTTCCCCTATTCAGAACTTGGTCTCCAATCGTCCGCATTTCAGTTTCGGTCTTCACTTCTAAAGAGCAAACTTGACAGATCAGAATTCCGACGAAACTCCTCGGACGGTTCCAGAATTGATGGACGTCGGATGAAATGTTCTCTAGAAAGGTAAGTTTCCTTCTCCCTTCAGCCGCGCGTTGCTTGGGATGTCTTTCGTCGTCATCGTGGCTTTTCTCTGGCTTTCAATTCATCCAGATTTCATAGTGCACTTCATCGCAACACTGGCAGTAATTTCATCCAACTCAGTTTCTGTCACTGAGGTAATTTTTTTCATTTTTCCCTTTAATTTAGCTCACAGCCTACCTTCACTAAATTGAATTCCCTTTTGTCATTCTTCATTTTATTGCTACGTAAGGTTATTAGTCTTCGTACTAAAGGGATTTCTTCACCAAATTTGTATTGCAATTGGGGACCTTTTTCATTCCTCCAAATCTAATGCTTTTCCTACGAAATTTGACTGCCCTGGAATTAAACCCTGTTTTGTTATTCTTATTTCTATTGCTACTTAGGGTTATTAGAGTCTCACAGAAGGGATTCCTTCACCGGATTTTTATTTCAATCGGGAACATAAGACGTTTGATAGGGAAAGGTAAGGGATTTTGTTCTTATTTTATTTCCATTTTATATCCCCCCTACATATATTTGATTCTGTGGAGATATGCAATGCTAAACAGAGAAGATATTGGATTCATTACTAGTTTAGATTAAAAATATATTTTCAACCTACTTTCTGGTACAATAAGCATTGATATCTTCATAAAACTGATCTCTCTACTAATAATTAAGTCGATGATATGCAGTATCATTGAGTTCTACCTACTTTTTGGCTCTTAAACAATGACTTCTTCATGAAACCAATCTCTCTACATTCAATAATTTAGTAGATGATATGCATTTTACTTGAGTTGTGAATTATTACTCTCCTACTTACTTTGGAGTTATAAGAAACTAATCTAATATTTCAGCCTTTTATTTAATAGATACAGTTGTATCATAGCAGCCTATTAAATTATATAGGATGTCATGAATATTTGGTTAGAAATATTTGGCTGAAATGACAATTATTCATTAAATCTTCTTAAAGTAAAAGACTAAAAGTGTTCGGTAAAATCCAGTTCAGCCAAATATTGAAGCCAAAATCTACTTATTTCAATTACTTTTTTATCCTACGCTATTCCAGAATAAGTTTACTGGTAGACTAGGCATGGTTGTTAATAAAGTGAAATTGCGCTTTCACTTTGTGACATACCGTAAAAGGAAAGATGAACTTTATTTTGGATTGCAGGGAGTAACATTTGGTATGATGACTTATTTTTTGGCAGATGTGATTTGACCCGTACATGATTTATTCACAATACCAAAATTAACTTCTTTCAATCATCACTTTTATTTATATTATTATGTATTATTATATATTATTATTTCTCTTTTTTTGTGCTCATAGTATTATTATATTGGCAATATGCCAATATGTATAGTGATTATTATTCAAAATGCATATTTTAAGTGTGCGGACACTGTTGGTGAAAACATTTGTCCTATTGAAACAGAAACTAATGTTTGTGTTAATGTGTTGCTTGTTTTTTGTTTTTAGAGATCTATGATATTTTCCAGCTGCTACCACCAAAGATACAGGTTGGTGTTATCTCTGCTACTGTGCCTCCAGAGGCCCTTGAAATCATTTGAAAGTTCATGAACAAGCCTTTCAGGATTCTTGTGAAACGGGATGAGCTCACACTAGAAGGTATCAAACAGCTCTATGTCATTGTTGACAAAGAGGACTGGAAGCTCGAAACACTTTGCGATCTTTATGAGACATTGGCCATCACCCAAAGTGTCATCTTTGTTAACATCAGGCGTAAGGTTGATTGGCTCATTGACAAAATGCGTGCATGGATGTGACCATATAGTTTCTGCAACTCATGGAGATATGGACCAAAATACTAGGGACATCATCATCATGCGGGAATTTTGATCTGGTTCATCAAGAGTGCTCATCACCACTAATCTCTTGGCTCGTGGTATTGACATCCAGCAAGTGTCTCTTGTGATCAACTTTGACCCCCTACCCAGCCAGAGAACTACCTCCATCGTATCGGGCGTAGTGGACGGTTTGGAAGTAAGGGTGTGGCTATTAACTTTGTCACCAATGATGATGAAATGATGTTTCAAGACATACAGAAGTTTTGTAATGTTACAATCTAGGAGTTTCCAGCTAATGTTGCTGATCTTCTGTGATGTGTGGTTTTGGTTCAAGGAGGTGAATTGTTCACCAATTGAAGCAGTTTAAGCTCTTTAATTTAATTGGAGTTACTTATGCGCTGACATCTAGTAATCTAGTATGGGTTAATCACTTAATCCAGCTCCCGCTCCTTGCAGTATGGGACTGTAGTTTCTCAAGATGGTCCAATTCTACTTCTTGAATTTTTCGTTAATTTGTCCTCTTGCACTGTAAGCTTCCAAGTAAATGGATGTAAACTTGTTTACTCAGATTTGAGTGTTTTTTTAAATGGATCACTCGTGATTTGATCGAGTTCATTTTGGTATTTTACAAACAGTTATGTTGCATGTAAATTAATTACCTATGAGCTTTTTAATTGGTTTCATGCACTCACCTTTGATAATCAAGAAAAGTATATATTTCACTTGACAATATAACAGTGATCAGATTCAACTGGACGATCAATGCACATGAGACTTTTCCCTGTAGCGGACACATGCTATTAGAAAAGCTCAATGCTTTCTACAACTCAGTAGAAAACTCAACCCACAAATTAATTACACTTCTCCAACTTAAAAGATACCCCATATTACTTCTTTGTGTAGTACTGGTTCAAGTGAGGTTGACATTTCCCTTAAATACATATTGTATGTACAAGCCATGGGCCCATGGCTAAGCATGACAACAGTATGCTCCACCTAGTTGGTCACAAAATTCTCTGTGTGTATTAATTTGATGAAGCCTTCTGTTAGAGTAACTACTTTGGCAGTCGCCTTAGGTTGCAGGCTTGCAGCTTTGACACACCTTTGCAGATATCCTGTAATTGATAAATAAAATTGACTTAAATAGGAATTAAACATGAGTCATGTGCACATATAGGAGTATCGTCTTGTGTTAAAAATTATTTTAAGTAAATCATCAGTCAAAAAATGAATAATACTAGTTAACGGTACTTTTATGAGTTAATGAATGAATAAATCACATTTAAGAATATGTGTCAATCATATTTATAAACTTTCTCATAAACAAATCATTTGATAAGTACTTATTTGGTTGTTGGGGAGGAGGCATAATAGCATAGAAAAATGAGCCATTTGTGTTTATTGTTTAATGCATGCACAATAAATTGATTTAGTCCCATTTTGGGGGAAAAAACCTCAGTTTTTTTTACTTATCAGAACACACAAGTGACTATAATGTTCTCTTATTGCATATAAACAGTAGAAAATATCATACATGATACATTATTTCCATCTATCACAGCAAGATATGCATATGAATACAGGATACATACACATATGAATCGTAGAGGTAATAAGACTATAAAATTCAACTCTGAGTGTGCAAAAGGGTAGGCTAAGTCTACTGTAGAAATATAGGTCTGCTGTAGGGGAAGACATGATATCAATTTCAACACTTTCTACCTGGAGCATATTGATATAAAACTATGACATGATCTAAGCTCGTTAGTTGTTACAAATGTATTCAATTATGGGTCCTTGTCGTTTAAGAGACTTTAGTAAGCACATCAACTTGTTGATCTTTGAAGCAAAACTAACTGACTAAACGTGTTAGATCTTTCGGTACATTTTATTCTATCAAATGTGTTCCAGACAAAGTTATGGTGGCATCACGCATAACATCCCAAAGCCCCTGCACGTTATCAGGAACATGGAAAGAAAATACGAAACATTTTAGGGACACAATATCCCTTGCCTTTAGAATTGTGAACGAGCATATTGACGTCAAAAATATATAAAAAATACTAAAGTCACAGTAAGATGCACCAATTACCTCCACTTGAAAATAATCTCCATAAGGCACCAGTGAGTGCATTTAAAATATGGAATACATTTGTTATGAATATATTAATAATAGAAGCCACATAAGGTAGTTCGCTGGTCAATCAAACAAAACTTGGGTATTAAACTATTAATACGTAGTATTAATCTTCTTGTTATCAAACAAAACTTGGGTATTAATAATAATCTTCTTGTTATAGCCTTGTGAGAGCTACCTTTATCTCCATACTTGAGATGAAATGACTCCTGGAAATCAATGCCATCATCTGAAAAGAGAGATCAAAGAACTTTTCCACGTTCACCTGTTTTGTGTTGAGAAAGAAGATGACATACATTCATTAAGTTGAAGGCACAGTAAAAGGTGCATCAACTTGCTAATAGGGCTGGTTCTGCATTAAATAAACCAAACAATCTATCTAAACATACACTCACTGAAACTAAAGTGGACAAGAATACAATAAATAATTAAATATTATGAAATCATGGAGAGTTCATAGTACCGGAAACGTAGATTCTGCAACCATTGTGTATTTTTTTGGGACTGCATGTCAAAGCAACTAGTTTTAGAATAGATTATATTTGAAATTTAGAGCCAATTGAAAAATATTTGTTACAAAAGCATATTCAATAACATAATCCGCAAAATATAAAAAAGAAAGGGGACTTCAACAAAACTAAATGTAGTAATGTACAATACCAGCGCAATTGACTACATCCATATTTTAAGAACTAACTGCTAAGAAGACATAATTATTATCCTTTCATATTTTTATTGAGTCAGGATCTCCGTACTCATAGATTTCTGTAAGCCAATTGTTCCCTCAATGAGAACCAATGGACCTTACCAAAGTGATTTTGCTAGAATATCTACAAATTGTGATTCTCAGTTCCTGGGATTCAGTTCTTAACGGTATACTCAGTTATCAGAGAGGGAAGTATGCGTGTAATCAAAAGTGAAAATTAGACATCCTAGAAAAGAGTGATATGTAGCATAGATAATAATTTTTTGTGTGTATTTCAGTTTCATATTTACTGATAGAACTCTGTGGGTTACTCACAAGTCAAGCTTTTACAAAACGTGAGTTTTCGTACTTCACACACCGTAAGTCGGATTTTTGTCTCCCCCCAGAGCCGTCTCATGTAGCCTTTCACCGATACCTCACAAGCCTCCAGGATTATTCTATCAGCGTAAGAGGATAAGGTTGGAGATTCAAGATTGGGGAAGGACTACCCTGCAATTAACTTATTTTTAATAAAAAAAAACTGATGTGGATTACACTACCAATTACGTGCTGCCATATGGGGAATGCACCAAAACATCCTTCAAAGCATATGCACCCTAAAATTTTCCATTTTTTCGTATTTTATAAAACTAAAGTTTTAGATTGTTTATAAAATTCCCTATTAATGATCAAAAAATAAAATTGCTGGTTATTTGGTTTTGAGAAGAATTGTCTGTGTTTTTTTTTTATAATTCTAAGAGCCGAATTGCAGGCTAAACTTGCAAGTGTACAAGTGCCGATATAGCAATAAATTCCGATAAAATACCGGGTCGAATCCACAGGGAAACGTTGTTTAATCTAGTCCGCGAATAGATGACTTTAAATAAATAAATGAGTAAAGTGCAGAGATTTTGGTTTGTGTTTTATATTTTTGGCTTTTCACTTTTAATTCAAGGAAATAACTTTAATTAATTCGAATTTAAGATGAATGAATGATAACAACAACTAAGGCTTCAGGAATCACTTAAATGCTTTAATAGGGTTGAATATTAGTTCTTTGCCAATAATTATGAATACGATGTCGCTAATATATTCTCAACTCCGGTTAAGGCAGCGAGAGCGTGGTTTTCGTTACGTGCAAGTCCCGTTACGGCTTACATTGATCTACCGAAAACTCCGTTGAATATCAAAACATCACACACGTATCATATAATACCAGATATATTTCTATTCTCGATAATATATATGTTTATCCTTTAATGTTCATAGTTTAGACTTCAACATTAATTGCAAGCATAAACTAAATTTAACATACTTTTATGTTGTACACCATATATAGTCATAAACAATCAAAATATAAAGGATAAATCACAATTTATTGGTTTAGAACTTTTATCAAACACCTAGTGGGCATAGAAGTTCATCCCTAGCCTTAGCTAGGAATTTAGCTTTTTGAGGTCATACTAATTACAAAAGTGTAACTAAGATAACGGAAATACAATAACATACAAGAAATAATACCTAGAACCAATTGTAGAGGAGAAAATGGCTTCTTCTCCAACACTTCAAGAGAATGCAAAAATAAAATATACTGAAATTTAAGCTTCAAGGATGGATTGATGATCTTGTTTGATGAATTGGGGGCTTTATATAGGCTAAAGATTGACATCTTTTAGTCTATTCGAGCCCAACAATCAGACATGGAAGATATATTTGATCAGATCATGAGGAAGGTGAGGTTTTCCCATCAAAATATTGTTGCACGTCTCCACGTTTTGGCAGAATCGGGCTTAACCGGCGCCGGTTTTAGGCCTGACCGGCGTCGGTTTTACTTCGGCGCAAGAATAATATTGGAGAATACCATAACCGGCGCTGGTTATACTTCGGCAAACCGGAAAAATGACAGATTAAATTCGACCGGTGCCGGTTAGGTCACTGGACCGGCGCCGATTTTCCCTTGCAATGCAATACTTTATTTTCGCTCCGTTTTATGCACGTAGTTGACCCCGAAGTGTCAGTTCTCGCCCCCTTTTGACTGTTGACTCCCGTTTCTTCATCTTTGACGCCTTTGTGTGGTTTTGCTCAATATTGGGATTTTTACCTGTTTCGTCTTTGAATATTTGTACAGATAATCATAATTACCTATATAAAATATAGGAAACTATTGTGCCGGACTATGAAGCACGGATACTTCCCTAGGGTAGCGTATCGGCGTATCGGATACGTTCCCGTATCCGATACTCTAGGATACCCGTACCGTACGTTCCCGGGCCGTATCTGCAATTTTTAAAAGTTTCCATTTTTTTTTTGTAATTTTTTGAAAGTTTCTGATACTCGTATCCTGACAGATACCCGTATCAACCATTTTAAAAAAAAAATCCCAAAATTTACTTAATAAAATTCCAAAAAAAAAATGAAAATCTAAAACTACATTTTACTTGGTAATCAAATAATGGGCCTATATGGCTATATCCGAATTAAGTCATTAACTCATACTCCGAAGTGGGTACTTGCACTTTTAATTTCAAGATTGTAGTTGTTTAACTTATTTCACATTTTAAATTAATGACTTATTGACTACATTTATATTTCGAGATACACCAGTGTATATGAGAAATATTATGAATTTATTACTAAGTATCTTGAAAAAGGAAAATGCTTCAATGCAATGAATGGGTAGACATCATAGGATATTATATGTATATATATATATATATATATATATATATATATATATTCAAAAAAAAAACTATTTTTTAATATTTATAAATAGACCCCTATAACTTTTAATATTTGTAAATACACCCCCATAACTTTTAATATTTATAAATATGGCCCCGTATCCGTATCCTACTTTTTTTGGTTTTGACGTATCCCCGTATCCGTTTCCGCGTTTCCGCGTACCGGTATCGGTGCTACATAGGTGCCGGATCCACCACAATGTTTTGAGATATCTGTTGTAGGAAGTTTAAATTGCTTGCGAAAAGACCTAGTTCTTGTCTAATTCTTATCATTTTCCATTTGAGATGTTTTTGGAGTTTTAGGTCTTGACATATTTTTAAACCTTCTTTTTGGGTAAAAACTAACTAACTCACCATAAGTCAATTGGTTATATGGGATTTCGTTAATTCCAAAAACTTCTTTGATTTTGTTCCTAACGTTTTCTCTTTAGAGGGTTGGTAGCTCCACTAGGAATTTCGAGGAAATTACCAAAATGCGGGACTTTTCGGTCTAACACGCCAAAATACGGGAACGGTAATTAGGTTACCAAAATACGGGAGTCGGAATTGGGTGTTCCGACTAGGAGCTAGGCTTAAATTTTCGTTGAACACACCTCCTGTCGGAATTGGCAAATCCGACTAGGGGAACCTATTTTTTTTCTTTTTTTAAGAAATTATACATCCCGCAATGAATTAAAACCATAAAACACATAATTCCATCTTACTCTTGTCGGAATTCCTAAATCCGACAATCAGAACACCTAGCTATGTTTTTTTTTAGAAATCATACTTCCCACAATGAATTAAAATCTAAAAAATACATGCACCAATTAGTAATGCTTCGGTTATTTCACAATACAGATGATGGATTAAAATATGAAATAAAGTAACCAATGTTTTGTTATTCAATAAATCAAACTGTATATTTTTCATTTTCAAATATATCATGGTATTACTTTTACAAAGCATTATTAATTGGTGCATGTATTTTTTAGATTTTAATTCATTGTGGGAAGTATGATTTCTAAAAAAAAACATAGCTAGGTGTTCTGATTGTCGGATTTAGGAATTCCGACAGGAGTAAGATGGAATTATGTGTTTTATGGTTTTAATTCATTGCGGGATGTATAATTTCTTAAAAAAAATAGGTTCCCCTAGTCGGATTTGCCAATTCCGACAGGAGGTGTGTTCAACGAAAATTTAAGCCTAGCTCCTAGTCGGAACACCAAATTCCGACTCCCGTATTTTGGCGTGTTAGACCAAAAAGTCCCGCATTTTGGTAATTTCCTCACCGCAATTTTCCCGTATATTGGGAAATCACCCAAATTCGGTGGTGGTTTAAAAAATGAGAAATCTTGATGCGAAATTTATCTGGTTAAAATTTATCTGGTTAAATTTATCTGAAGAAATTTTTCTGATTTATTCAATTTCTCTTTTAATTTATCTCATTCGATTTATCTGATTAAATTTATCTGAAGAAATTTATCTGATTACATTTATCTGATTAAATTTATCTGATTAAAATTTATCTGATTAAATTTATATGAAGAAACTTATCTGATAAAAATTATCTGATTAGATTTATCTGTATAAAATTTATTTGATTAAATTTATCTGATTACATTTATCTGATTAAATTTATCTGAACAAACTTATCTGATTAAATTTATGTGAAGAAATTTATCTAAAGAAATTGAACACGTATATACCTGGACTTGGATTTTTGGCTTTTACTCTAATTGGTGCATGTATTTTTTAGATTTTAATTCATTGTGGGAAGTATGATTTCTAAAAAAAACATAGCTAGGTGTTCTGATTGTCGGATTTAGGAATTCCGACAGGAGTAAGATGGAATTATGTGTTTTATGGTTTTAATTCATTGCGGGATGTATAATTTCTTAAAAAAAGAAAAAAAATAGGTTCCCCTAGTCGGATTTGCCAATTCCGACAGGAGGTGTGTTCAACGAAAATTTAAGCCTAGCTCCTAGTCGGAACACCCAATTCCGACGCCCGTATTTTGGTAACCTAATTGCCGTTCCCGTATTTTGGCATGTTAGACCAAAAAGTCCCGCATTTTGGTAATTTCCTCGAAATTCCTAGTGGGCTACCAACCCTCTAAAGAGAAAACGTTAGGAACAAAATCAAAGAAGTTTTTGGAATTAACGAAATCCCATATAACCAATTGACTTATGGTGAGTTAGTTAGTTTTTACCCAAAAAGAAGGTTTAAAAATATGTCAAGACCTAAAACTCCAAAAACATCTCAAATGGGAAATGATAAGAATTAGACAAGAACTAGGTCTTTTCGCAAGCAATTTAAACTTGAGTCAATTCCCTAAATAGGACTAAAAAGTGGCAAAATTGCACAAATAGGACTACATTTTTTAAATTCCCTTAGTAGGACTATTTATGTGTGTTTGGACAAATATACCCTTGTAACTTGTAAAATGTTTTAATTAATAATAAAATCATAAAAAAATTTATAAAAATCGAAAAAAATACTAAAAATCGTAAAAAAAATAAAAGAAAATTAATAAAAAATATTTTTTTTAAAAAAAATATTTTTAAAAAAAAATAAAAAAAATAAAAAAAAATCATAAAATTAAAAAAAAAAACATTACCACCCCTGCCACCCCCAGCACCACCAACTCCCATCACCGGAGAAAAATATGCCAACATTTTAAATAATGCCATAATGATGGCATATTCAATGAAAATGTTGGCATATTGAAGAGTAATTATGCCATCTTTTTGGCATTTTCAAAAAAATATGGCATTTTTTTTACCAAAAGTGGAAGAAATTTCACCAATCGGAGGTGGTGGTGCTGGGAGGCGGCAGGAGGCGGTGGGAAAGGTATCCATTTTTTTTCATTTTTATGGGTTTTTACTATTTTTTATTATTTTTTTATTTTATAAGTGTTTTATAAATTTTTTATAATTTTTTTACGTTTTTAAAATATTTTTTACGTTTTTTATGATTTTATTATGAATTAAAGCATTTCATTATGAATTAATACTCTTAGGGGTATTTAGGGTAGAAAATCAATGTTTAGTCCTATTTAGGGAATTTTAAAAGTAGTAGTCCTATTTGTGCTTTTTAGGAACTCATTAGTCCTATTTAGGACAATTTCCGTTTAAACTTCCTACAACAGATATCTCAAAACATTGTGGTGGATCCGGCACAATAGTTTCCTATTGTCGGATTTATCTGATTAAATTTATCTGATTAAATTTAAATTACGGGAAGGGTGATTTCCCGTAATTCCTATGTTTTTTTAGAAATCATACTTCCCACAATGAATTAAAATCTAAAAAATACATGCACCAATTAGAGTAAAAGCCAAAAATCCAAGTCCAGGTATATACGTGTTCAATTTCTTTAGATAAATTTCTTCACATAAATTTAATCAGATAAGTTTGTTCAGATAAATTTAATCAGATAATTAGCGGAAATATAAAATCCGCTAATTAACCTGCACAATAATCACTAAAAAGAACTAAACATATATTAGTCAGACGCTGTCCTAAGGAATTATTTCCGGCGTACGGAAATTTCCCCCAAGATATAACAAGCCCTTCGGTTATAAAACCGGTACAGAACTAACGAGAAGAAAATTAGTATATGAACCCAATAATCATTTGAACAAAATGTAATTCGTGATGTATTCTCATGTGAGTCGACTCAGATGTCATCGTTGTATCCCGGCAATACAACGGATAACTCTCAATAAGAAATCGCATTGATGTGACACTTTTGTACATCAGATAATTTCAATAATATGTTATATCCTAATGGATAATTCTCAATATAAGATATAACATCATTGTATCATCATAGTATAATGGATAATTCTCATGCATAACATCGTTGTACCTCTCTAGTACAACGAATATTTCTCAATTAAACATATCATCATTGTATCAATATATTACAACGGATAATCTGAACCATAATTAATGATACCTCTCGAATATCTCAATAACTTAAGGTATCCCAATCATCACATTAGATTTCATATATTGGCTCAATCTTCCGACATTTTAAATAATGACGGGTCTTACACATTTCGTTAATTGTAACAAACTCACGTTTTTAAATGTGCGTTTTAAGCCTCAAAATCACATCTTTGTGTTTTATTTTTAATTTTATTTTATTAAAGTCATAAGGGATATTCACATTACTAACACTGAAATGCCAAACTTCTTAAGAAGTGTCTCAATATAATGATAGTAAAATACTATCATTCTTCCTTATGTCTTTATTACTCAAAAGTTACATTTATTGACTCAAGGTAATCAACACAAATTAGCAACATAAAACACGATGATTCACGTCAAAATCAATTTCACTAAATATACGTTTCAAATAATATAAATTTCCCCTTCACAAAAGTATTTCTTATCTACAAAGAAATTTATTTTCTCTTTTTAAACCAAGTAATAAGGTTTTAGCTAAGCACCCCCACATTTTTGAATATTTGAAAAATTAGACTCATAGACAGTTCTCATATAAAAGAAATGGTTCAAAATTATAGTCATCCAAAACTACATACTAAGTATGCATGCACAAAAAAAATTCTTACATTAGGCAATTAAAATTGCGATAATAAAGATAATATGACCATTCCACTCAAAATCTTTGCAATTCTCACCAAGGCCTATACAGCACAGTTTGATTCTCAACGTATATTCACAATTGCATACAAAAATACATACTTCAATTAATTTTAAATATAAAGATAAAGAAGACTCTCCAATGACAAAATGTAATCAAAGAGGTCTGAACTCACCACTCAACCATGTATACACCAAAATTGATTTCTGTAACGGCATGCCAATTAATTAACAATAACCGATGCAATTCTCGATTTTCAACAATCACAATTAAATTAAAATTAATAGCAAGGATTCAAATAATTTTAAAAATATTAAATATGACACAGTAATAATAATAACCAATAGAGAATTACAAATACAGCAAAAAAATACAGGCAATTTTTTTTTTTTAATTTAAACAAGCCATTAATTTAGAAAACTAAACATGTACAATGTATGACATCCATTTTGACAATAGTCTTTTACAACCTCATGTCGATCATGGTAAAATTAATATTAATAAAATTTATATAGTTCACCACACATTTCACAAATTTATTGTTAATATTTTTTTTCAATAATCATAATAATTTTATCACATATAAAAATAACTCTAACCACAACTTATTCAAAATTGAAACTCTTTAAATACGTCATTCAAATATAAAAACTTTATATGATGTCAGTTCGATCGCAATTCTTTTTTTTTTCGTCATCTCCTATAGGACTATAGGAGGATAAACCCTTTTGTATTCACAAATGAATTTGGTAGCCTCAAAATCTACTATATATTCATTCACACATCACTCGTCAATTTGAAGAAAAATAACCACACCAATTATATCATCACTGCCAACAAAGTCTACATTTTATTTTGGTGAATTGTTTTCCCCAAAACTTTTCATTCTCTAAAAAATGACTTTTGAACAAAAGCTAAAAAAACATACCGTAATTTTGACCATTGTTGGGAGCTAGAAATGTAGTCATACTTTTGGCGTCACTAGTCACAGGAGGTGTATCCGCGATATTGACTGTTCCATAGGTGTAATTTTTAGTCGCCATTAATACCTTAGATTGTTGGCTCTATCCTTCCAAATTTAACGTGTTGACCGTGTTGCTCCACAATTGACCTCGTTGACCATCTAGCTCCGCTAATTAACCTGCACAATAATCACTAAAAAGAACTAAGGGAAAAGGTGCAAATAGGTCCATGTACTAACCAAAAAAGGTCAAATAAGCCCTTATTTAGGAGACTCTGTCCGGCCGTCGTCATTTGGGGTGGTTCCCGGTGGAATTTTTTTATAAATTTTTTTGAGTATCTTATTCATCAAGTCTAGTTTAGTCATACCGAATTTCAGCTAAAACTTCAATCGGGAAGGCATTCAAATGAATTTTTGAAGATGACCGCGCTTCTAACTGCGCAGTTATTTTCAAGAATTCATTTGAATGCTTTCCTGATTGCAGTTTTAACTGAAATTTGGTATGAGTAAACTAGACTTATTGAATAAGATGCTCAAAAAATTTTATCAAAAAATTCCAACGGGAACCACTCCAAATGGTGACGGCCGGGCAGAGCCTCCTAAATAAAGGCTTATTTGACCTTTTTTGGTTAGTACATGGGCCTATTTGCACCTTTTCCCAAAGAACTAAACATATATTAGTGGCTCAAGACGCGTCAGACGCTGTCCTAAGGAATTATTTCCGGCGTACGGAAATTTCCCCCAAGATATAACAAGCCCTTCGGTTATAAAACCGGTACAGAACTAACGAGAAGAGAATTAGTATATGAACCCAATAATCATTTGAACAAAATGTAATTCGTGATGTATTCTTTTATATATATATATATATAATATAAACCGTCGGAAGTCGGCCGAGCTACCAAGCACACTTGAAAGGATTTGTGATGTATTCTTTCTCACTCACTCGGTTGCACCCGTGTATAGTATGTAAAGAATAATTTTGTGTTAAGAAGCTTAAAAAACCACACCAGTCGAGTGTACTGCATGTATACATATATACTATTCCGTATTCAAGTTAATACGTAATAAACACCACATACGTTGCTCTTCTTTAAAAAATTAAAGCACATTAAATATTAAATTAATGATATAGCTAGTGGACGTTAGGAGCATAACATTAACATATGTTACTGCCTATGCGTTATCGAATATGACCAACCAGTGATAAACATACATTAACATTTGATATCTGAAATTCATTGTTTGATATGAATTAAATCAGAAAAAGTAACTTTTAAGTCTTAATGATTTTTCTTACAAATAAAGCAATATACTCATTTGAAATACTCTAAAAATTCCAACAAATCCCACCAACTTTTTAGTTGTCCTGAATAAAGGGTAACTTAATATACTTCGTGTCTTCGTATATAGTATTAACTTGCCAATAAGAGGGCATTCCCTGGTTGGAACCAAATTTCTCAAGTATACAACCAAATTTCAACCCAACTGTTTAAGTATAAGTTACATTAAAACCAACCAGTAGGCTCAAGTATATTTCATTCGAAGAAATTCTGACTTGGAATTGAGCATGAATCTTTCTAATTTTGAAGACCGAAATGAGGGCCTTTATGTTCTTGCAGTGATATTTAAGTGATGATCGATGGAGAGGGGACGTGGGCTGTGATGATTATGTGGTGTCTGCGGTGAAAGGATTGAATCGAGGGAGTATAAAGTATAAACCGAGACGGGGGTAAAGGAATGAGCGAGGGGGGAATCATTTTACAAATTAGTGTACAGTTGGTTTATTTGCAACGAGAAGGTATGGAGAAGTGACAAGAGCTGTTTTTTAGGTTTAGTGACAAAAATGGTAAAGGGAGGGAGGTTTCTTTTTTTTATATTTGTTGAGTTGCAAATTACGCAGTACGAACAATGTACGATAGTATTATTTAAGTAATTTATTTTGTGAATATAGTTACCAACAACCCAAGCATCGTATGTTATACGGAGTAGCTTATATTGTAAGAAAAAATCACCATCATTTTTTATCCGGTATCATATAAGTACGTTTAAGAAAATCAAAGAATTCAGAATTGTTAAAATATTTCAAGTCAATGAAAATTGTTAAAATAAAAAAGGAAAAGAATAAAAAAGAGTTAGAATACAAAATCTACATTTTATTTTTGTTTTTGTAATTATTTGTATATTCTGTTTTTTAAGAATTATACATTGTTGTTTCATATTATGTATATTTTCATGTATTTTATTTATTTGAGAAGTGTTTTAGTATTCATCCATTTTCACACTTTTACTTTTTATATACTTCTATTTATGTATTTTAAAAATGTATGTTGTGTTGGATGTGTGAACATACAAGAAAAAACCACTAGAGGAATGATATAATCAGGCAAAAGGTGGGAGTAGCTCCTACAGAAGATTAGATGCAAGAGTCTCATTTGCGGTGATTTGGGCATGTGCGAAGAAGACCGAGTGATGCACCTGTGAGACGAATTGAGGGGTGGGGAGAAGAGGCATAGAAGAGAGGGAGGGAAGACCCAAACAGACATGGATTAGAGGAATCAGAACTGATATGCGTCTTCTTGAGTTGGATGAGAGTATGACTTTGGAGAGAGCAAAGTGAATTGCACACATCTGTGTGGACGATTGATGTCTTTTATACCTTTCCTTTCTCTTCACTTTTATCGTTTATCTTTTTTATCTTTTTATATTCTAATGTTATTTTTATCCCCTTTTATCTGATAAGTTCTCTTATATTTCTATCTTTTATCTTTCTTATATTCTTATGTTATTGTTATCTTATATTTATCTATCTTTATTTTATCCATTTTAGTTACTTTCCCCCCTTCTTGTACGTCTTCTCTGTTTGACATTGATATCATAGATCGATTCATGTTAGCCAATCCCAAATTCTTTTGGGATTAAGGCTTGGATGTTGTTGTTGTTGTTGAAGTGATCCCAACTTTGTCGAACTTTGTACTCTGAAATATCCATCCCAAATTTTTAACAAATGTAAATCCGAGTTGGTCAAACTATTCGTTACATTGTCACTGTCATCTAATGGCATAGTCAATCATATAACATATGCATCCCGTGCAACATACGAGTAAAGAATCTAGTTTAATTTAATTTAATTTAGCTATACGTAAATTTGGCATGTTGAAATGTTTATTTTTGTACTGCCCAATTTATGTTTTTTTGTTCAGTTTGCAATGATTTATGTGCTTTATTACTGTTTGGAATGAATGTTTATTGGGTGATTAAATTTACTGTTTGTTTGAAATAATAAAAAAAGTACATACCGTATATATGTACGGGCGCACCGTACATATGTACGGTATACATTTTTTGAATTTAATTGCATTTAGCTCGGAAAAATTCGTACTAAAGTCCGTGCCTAAATCAAATCCAAGCCAAATATTTTGTGAATTTGTTATATGCTCCAAGCACGCAATGTCCCACCCAAATTCCCAACCAACGTTTGCGACGGAACTAGAAAACCGAGCCAACACGTTTGACACGAGCTAGGTGGCACGGAATTAAAAACCGTGCCAAAACCGAGCAAAACGGTTCGTCTGGGAAAATTGTGAAGAGACCTCTTCCTGTATGCGTGCCTATAACGAGTTTTTTTAGTAGTGTATATTGTCTTTGATTTGTCTCTGAATCATGTCATGTAATGACTTATACACTATTTTTAAAATTTTGGAAAATTATCAATATTACACATCAAATTTTGCTGATTTTACGTTTGATTATATAGTGCTGATATTCTATAATTTATAACGTTTTACTCATAATTAATGATTTACAAGGGTCATAATATATCAAATCGAAAATATTTGAGAGTTCTATAATCTCAAGCTTTCAGGGGGTCGACTGACCCCCCGGCTTTGCCCCTGTTAATATTGTTTTAAATGTTTCAAATGTTCCGCCCATGTTCATAGTCAATATAATTTTGTTTCAAATGTTTTAATTAATTAACATTACCTTTTACATTCCACAACCTTAGCTTGCTATGATCATACACACACACATGAATCAATCAGTGACTTATTCCGAAAATTTTGTGAGTGATGATAAACTTACATTAGAACGAAGTCACATATCTCACAAATAGCAAACCACATTATTAATATTGTTTGATTAGATTTAGCTTAAGAGATATGATATATGTACAAGTATGTATAAAATGAAGATAAATTTATATTTTATGTGTGCAAAGATGCAATTGTAGACAAAATTAAGAAATTACGTAATTAGAAGTTAAACATAACAAAATTTAGTGAGCTTTTTGCCTTTTAGTTTTTAATGGGATTACATAAAACATACATGCATTTAGGAAAGAATCAAAGAAAAGCACTTTTAATCATACTCGTATTTTAGAATTTTCCCTATATTTTTGAGCAATTTTTGTATAAAATTTTAGATGTACATATGAGCCTGGGTTGGGGTTGAGGGGATAGTAGTCCCCATTATTGTTTACATAGTGGATATGCCCCTGTATGATTAAGTATGGTCTTGTAGCTTTATAACCTGTATGTGATTTAGATTTGATAATCAATATATCGAATTGTAAAATTTTACATTTTGTAGTATAAAATTTTGATCTTATTTTAATTTCACCACCAACCAATACTACTATTTGTCATACTTCCTATTTCCCCTTAAAACTTTGTATCTTTGAAGCAAATTCGTGCCGATAATTCGTTATTCAATTTAGGAAAGTTAGCATGAGATTCGGAATTGGAAAAAGATTACATTATGAATACTCTCATGAATATCGATTGTTCTTGGGACTTTCAAAAAAAAGTTGTTTTTGGAGGTGCTTATAATGAAGAAAAGAGGTTGTGTTTAAAGTTTGAGCAAATGATTAATCAAGATGGAATAATTAATATTGACCACACAATCATTATTTTTAAAAATCATAATTGTGATTTTGAACTGTTTTAATAACTATTTTGGTAATAATGACTTATTAATCTTGAATAATTACAGAACTAATTCATTATATTTCAAGTATATGTGAAATATAATGTACAAATACTATCATGAGGCAATGTCCGAATTAAACACTATGGAATATTTATATATTTATAATAAACAAAAAACCGTGGGCAGATCATACAGGCCGGCCTGACGGGGAAAGTTTTTGATAAAATATTTTGAGCATGTGCTTCATAAAATCTAGTTTATATCCATCAAATTTCAACTACAAATTCACTCGGGAAGACAATGAAATAAAAAATTCAAAATAACTAAATTTTATATGTATATTTTGGGTTAAATTGATAAGAAATATGTGGCGGAGGCAGGACAAAACACCCTCTGTATACTAGCAAGTAGGACAATTGGGGAACTCCACAAGCTGCCCTGCCAGACAAGTTCGGACTTGAGCGGACCGAATTGAAAAGGTTTTCTTTCAGTCAAGAGTGAAGAAACTAGAAGGAAAAAATGAAGCAGAGAGGTCTGCGGATAAGAGAAGAAATCTGAAGGCCAAGAGGCGAGAGGAAAAAGAGGGAGGGGATTTTTTGCGTTAGGTTAGGGGAGAAGAAAGAGGGGGAAATTGGGGGTGTGGTAGGAGATGGGTAAAAAGAGGAAGGGGAAAGGTAAAAATGGGGAAGTATATATGCCGTGTACACGAGCGTGTAAAACGCCGTGTACATAGCGCATTACTCTAAATTCTATGCCTCTTTCCCTTCCTCTACAGTAAAACGTACATTCTCAAAAGTCAAAAGGGTTGAAGTTTGGTCACTAGTGCTACCGGTTACCGGACTGCAGCCGATCACCGGTTAATAATATTTATTATTTAGTCATACGTAATACTCCATAAAACAAACTCTTATTCGGAAACTTTAAATCTATTTTTAACAATTTTCAAAGTCATCAAATCCCTTGGAAGCAGAGTAGGTTATATAGCACCCGCCTGTACCGCGCACGCTAAATCCTGACCTGTGGCGATAATGGATCTTAGTTTTAATCTCAAAGAATGCGGTGACGTTCATATCCGCCGTCGCCGCCGGACGAAAGACCGTGGAAATGGCCGGGTCAAGCACCGCCTCTTGTGCGTAAAGATTAAGGGTGAGGTTGGTGGCGGAACGGCGAGGCTGCGAGAGCGGTGGCAATGTGCCGGACGCTACTGGTACCTCATCAATGTTCTTTTGGGAGACGAAGTAGAGTGATGCCTTTGTGATGCCGTAGAAAATGCTCTTTTTGTTTTTGTTGTAGGACTGAACGATGAAGGTGAAGTTGGCGGTTAATTTTCCGTCACCGCTTAAGATGTAGTTTGGCATCACCGCTGCTTCCACGACGGAGTAATCCGGCTCAACCGGCTGGTTGACGACGAAGACAATCTTTAATACTATACCTAAAATAATGAATGGAATGAAACAAAATAAAATATACATCCATAGCATGCCACAGTCTTCCCCATTACGACGTCGTGCCATCGTGCTATTATCGATCGGATATAGAAGACGCCGAAGAGGTGAAGAGTATGTATATGTACTATAATATATATGGAGTTGTTTTAATAATCCAAGGGGCTTTTGGGGAGGGGGTTGGGAGGAGCCTGGAGTAATGAGGTCTGAAACTCACTCCTTTGAGTTTCAAACTCTTATATGTCTAGCGGGTTTCAAACTCGAGACCTCCTACTAGGCATAGTAACTTTACAATCAGCTAGGCTCGAATGACTTGATTATATAGTATGGAGTATATGTTGTTACTATATACTACCTCCGTCCCTCAAACAATTTCCCGTCCTATTTATGATGATTGATTGCCAATAAAACAACTCGATCCCTGTTCACACTCGGATTTTTTTTAGCAAATAAAATTTACATATTCAGAAACTATAGTAAAACCACTACAAAGCCTGATCAAGAAAAATTAAATTTGATATAAATTTGATTGATCTATAAAGTAAAAAATTAGGAGTGATTTAAGTTGACCAATGAATAGTGAAAGTGAAGTTAATTTTGAGACGGAGGGAGTACGGAGTATAAGCATAGATCTTCGTATAGGCTACAGTGGCTATGGGATGAAACTCAGGATAAATTAATATTTTTTCATTTTGTTTAGTGTAAATTTTTTATTTTTCATATTAGTTCGCCCTTATAATGATTAAGCCTGATATGATTAAGCCTGATGTGATTTACCTTCAACCCAGGACACTTCAAATTCCTCGATCCAACATATGCCAGCACAAGTACTACATATACACGTACCTTTAACAGTGGAGGAGCTGGGGAGGAGCATGAGGGGGCAAGCGCTCCCGCTACTTATAATATATTTAATGACTCCCTTCTTCTTTTCAAAAATCAATACCAATTAAGATTAATTTTAGATTAAGTGTTAAAATAAAGAAACAAAGTCTTTCAGGAAACGTACGTGTCTCTAGGAATACAAGTATTGAGTGCAACATACCACACTCATTTGAGTGCAAGTGCGCATTGTTTTAAACTATTAATGACACATGAGTTGCCTTTTCGTGATTATATTTAGCAAGAAAGTATTGAGTTTGACGAATATGTTGACACATTTTTTGCAACAAAAAGATCAAAACATTCTCGAGACTGTGTTGGATTCCCTCCTTAGTAGAGAAAATCATGAGAATGAAATAATTTATAGAGATTTGTAAAATTCTCTGTATGTGTGTAGAGAAGTATTGAATGTTCTCAAATAATAATGTGGAGGGTTTTTAGTGAAATGTGAAACTCACTAAATCGCGTGGAAGTGTGTCAAAGCCTTTAGAACATTTTGAAGAATTGTGAAGTTCTCTAAATCCTTTAAGAAGATTAGAGAGTTTGTGGATACTTTATGGAAGAATCTAGATGAATAGTGGTGTATAAAAAAATTCTAGAGATCGAAGCTTTGATGAGATTAGTATAGAGAAATTTCCTATTAATTTCTATGAGAACATTGAGGAGAGCTCTTGAGGGATTGAAATTGAGTCTCCTTAATTGAGAGAGGAAAGTGAGATCATTCTCGTGAAAGAAGAAGACTCAAAGATATCGCTTGATGAATTGTATGTGATCGAGTTAGGCAGAGTTAAATATTCCCAGATACAAAGAGTGAGTGCAGGTAATAGAAAGTGATATTATCAGATCAAGTATTTGTATTATGAGTGTGTGGATAAGTGTACAAGAGTCGGTGAGCTCATTATCCTGGAAAAGACCGGGAGTCGTCGTGTTTTTCTAAGATGAAGTTATTATACAACATGTTGAATAAATTAAGACTCATATGATTGATTTGCTTAGATTATAGATACGAGTCAATCAATATCTAATGAACTAATTTGTACTAATGTATTACGCTTTTATGCTTTTTATTATATTTTAAGCAATTACACAATAATTCTTAACCTTTGGTACGCCCCCTTCAAAAAATCTCCCGCTCCGTCACTGCGTACGTCCACTGTACACTCCCGCTCCGTCACTGCGTACGTCCACGGTACACTCCGTATTGTACGTACACGGTACACTCCGTATATTAGTACAAATGAAAATGCGTTAAGACTTTAATGGAAAAGCATACAATAAAGTGACGAGCCGGCAGCAATGACAGCCATAAATTAAAGTCATTCCGTGTTAATTAGGATGCAAATTACAAAAGCAGAGAAAAGAAAGAAGAAAACACTCACTAATTTCTGTCTACGACGGAGTATAATAATTACAAAAGTAGAGAATATTTGAAAGAAAACATACAAGACGGACCGTAACCGGCAATAGTCCGGCATCAGGGCCGTTTTTTAGGGGGTTTAATAGGTTATCCAGAACAGGGCCCCCAGATTTAAGGGGCCCCATATTTTAAAAAATTATTAGTAATTATATTAATATTAATATAGATACATCATTTTTTCGTTAGTCATTTTACTCTTTTAGTTCTCTTTTAATGAGTATTCCATTGATTTGAGTATAAATATTTCGATTGAGATTTTTTAATAATTTTTTATATTAACTTGGGGCCCCGCTTTTACATTTTGAACCGGGGCCTCCAAATTCATTAGACGGCCCTGTCCGGCATCATCATCTTCAACTCTTCAAGTGACAAAAAAGTCATTGTCCCAAATAGGGTTGTTAACGAACTGAATCGAGCCCGAACACTTAGAGCTCGAGCTCGGCTCGATTCGATAATAGAGGGGTGTCCGGGTTCGAGCTCAAAGCTCGGCGAGCTTTACAAATGAGGCTTTTGTTCGGCTCGATAGGTGTTCGATGTTCGAACCGAGCGCTCAATAAATATGCTCGGATTTAAAATTTTAGGTTCTGCTTGTTAATAGGCTCATGTTCAAATTATTCGACAAGTATTCGGTTCGTTAATAATTATATATAAAATTAATAAAATCAAACAAATTATAATTAAATTTTGACATATATATGAATTATATTTATACTTTCAGGGTGTTCGATAGGCTCGAGTTAGAACCAAGCCAAATACTACTATGTTCGAGCTTGGCTCGATTAAGTTTATGAACTTAAAACTCAGCTCGAGTTTAAGTTCGAAAGCTAGTTAAACTCGGCTCAATAGGTTCGAAACGGAGCTCGAACACGAATAGTTCGATAAAAACTCGCTTCGTTTACAACCCTAGCTAGTCCCAAACATTAATTTTTAACCTTTATCTTGAGCCATTGGCCGGTAGAAATATATTATATTCTCCCTTTTTTTGCGACTAAAATAATTTGAGATCTCTTTAAATATTTCTATTTTATACATCAATAATCTGCATCATTGACTTCACCGGTTTGAAATTTGATAATAACATTAAACGAAATTGTCGCAATTATTATTACTAAACCTAGATAAAATCATAAAAGTGCTGAAATAGAAGTCCATTGATTAATCTTATACCTAAAAGGCTAAAAGCATTAAGAACATTTCGCTCACATGATGGTGTGACCTAAATGTAAATTTACCTCTACGCAAAGAATACGCCTCTTCTTCCTATTGGTAAAAGCCCTTTCTTAGAAAATTCTCCCACCTAGCTGCACGGTCGCACCGTCTTGGCTTCTTCCTCTGTAGAAACATACCTTCTCCTTCTTTAGTCGCACACTAACACCAGTTTAGTCGCACTGGCCAACCCCATCCGATGTGGAAGACGAGTTGTTTAAGGGGAAGAAATTCTTGTCAAATATACCATAATCGATCACCAGCTCTTTTGAAATTTCTAGAATTGAAATATAGTTGAACACTCTAGTGATGATGCCCGGATAATAAAATGCACTACCTAGTATTTATTACCTTTTTATTATTTACTGATTTGGATTTCTTTCATCTCTATCGTATCGCAGCTTTGAAACTCTATGGACATGTTTACTTCACGGGTTACTAAACGATGCTTATTAAGACATGCGTTAATAAGCGGAGCATAAAATAAGCAATGTTGTAAGATCGTGTTTACTTCATAGGGTTTAAAACACCGTTTAACATTAAAATGTCCAAAATAACCCTATACATATATAGATGCACAAACATTCATGAACACATGTATATAATATAATATGTGGGGTCACCTCGTACATGTACCCTGCCGCTAACCCCTTACCCCGCCCTATACCCCCACGTACCCCCACCCCTATCCCTACCCCTACACCCTACCCCCAATTTCACACCTTTGACCCCTACCCTACACAATAGGGTGGGTGTGGGTAAGATGGCGATAGGGGTGGGGTCGGGATCAGGGTGAGGCCGGGGTAGGGGCATGTAATGAGGGGTCGGGTGGTAAGGACCAGGGTGGGGTTGGGATCGGGATGGGGCCAAGGTAGGGGCAAGTGGTAGGGAGTGGGATAGGGTCGTGGTTAGGAGTAAGGGTGGGGATGGTGAGTAGGGTGGGATGGGGGTAAGGCTGGGGTAGGGTAGGGTGGGGTTGGGGTAAGGTAGGGTCGGGATCGAGGTGGGGCTGAGGTAGGAGCATGTGGTAGGGGTGGGGGTAAGGTGGGGTCGGGGTGGGGCCGAGGTAGGGGTAGGGGGTGGGGGTGGGTCGGGGTAAAGTAGTGGGGTCGGGGGTAAGGTACGGTAAGGGGTAGGGAGGTAAGGTGGGGCCGAGATTGGGGTGGGCCAAGGTAGGGTAGGTGTGGGGTGGGTGGGGGTAAGGTAGGGTAGGGGTAGCGTAGATGGCGATAGGGTGGGTTCGGGATCGGGGTGGGGCCGAGTTAGGGGTATGGGTGGGGGTGGGTTGGGGTAGGGTAGGGTAGGATGACGGTAGGGTAGGATGGGGTCGGGGTAAGTTAGGGTAAGGGGGTAGGGGTAGGACGGCGGTAGGGGTGGGGCCGAGATTGGGGTGGTCCGAGGTAGGGTAGTGTTAGGGGTAGCGTAGATGAACGATAGGGTGTGGTCGAGGATCGGGGTGGCCGAGGTAGGGGTAGGGTAAGGGGTAAGGGGTGGGTCTGATTAAGGTAGGGTGGGGTGAGGTCAGGGTAAGGTAGGGTAAGGGGGTGGGGCCGGTATTGGGGGTGGGACAAGGTAGGGTAGGTGGTGGGGGTGGGGTCAGGTTAGGATAGGGTAAGGGGTAGGGGTAGATGGCGATAGGGTGGGGGTCGGGACCGAGGTGGGGTCGAGGTAGGGGTAGGGTAGGGGTGGGGTAGGGTAGGGAAAGGGGTAAGGCACCAGGATGGAGGTAGTGGGTAGAGTGGGGTTGGGGTCGAGGTAGTAGGGTTGAGCGGGGTGGGGGTAGCGGGTAGTGGGGTAACTATACATAGGATAAGGACAACGGTAAATTCGGAAACTAAAAAAGATTAAAGTGCCGCTTAATTAATACATGGGGGTGGTATGCTTGGTTAGCAGCACTTTAAGCACCTCTTTGGGTTAGTAAGGGCCTGTTTGGATGGAGTGTTTCGAAGTGTTAGTAATAGAAGTGTTAGTAAGTGTTAGTAAGGGCTCGGAAGGGAAGAGAAGTGTAAGTGTTGGACATAATTTTACCTTGTTTGGTAGAGTCAAATAAATGAAGTGTTAATAATAAAAGTGTTAATAATTTTACCCTGAGGCAAAAGAAACGATTAAAGAGAAGAGATGAAAAAACAAACCATAAGACCCGTGGGAAAGACATTCGAAGTGAAATGTCGAAGCATTTTATGTTTTTTGGGTAAATGAGAAGGGTAATAAATGTCCAACACCTCAAAACACTCCAAATCGGGGTGTTAAAAAAAGGACAATTGAGGTGTTAACACCTCTGAATTTTTCTCCCAAACAAGTGTTAGCATCAACACTTACTAACACTTCCATTACTAACACTCCTCAACACTCAATCCAAACAGGCCATAAGCGGCTTTTTAAGCAGCATGCGTGTTTACCTCACCTTTCTTATTAAGCTAACTGTGACTTTAGCAGCGAAGTAAACACCTCCTATATGACCTTGAATTGAATATCCACTTTTGATAAATTCCACAATGGCTACCTAGGGTTCGTTAGTGTTCTGCCCTAAGGGTTGAGCATTTGAGATTTTACATTAATAAAAAGAGTAACCAATTTTTTTTTTTTGTTTTCTGGATATTCACATTCAGACATTCTCGATGAAGAGATTGGATTCTTTATCAATTTGAATTAAAAAATCATTTATTCCAACTTCATGGTACTGATATGGTCATCATTCATCCATTCCTTCTTATTCTTTGTTACTTTTTTGATATTTTGCACGATTGTCCATTGATTTGTAGTTTCCAAATACACATATCATATTTACGTAATTTATGTTATGAAAATAGCTTAAACAGTATCAAGATTAATACCACACTAATTAATTAATAGTACAATGCCGTTTTATTTCATGCCTTCTAATTAAACCCGTTGGCTTAGCTTGCCTTTTATTTCAATTACTAGCGTGGGCGCACGCGTTGCGCGACGGTAGGGCCCAACGAAGAATATTTCACAGGGAGGAAAATCAGGCAGTAATATCAACACATATAAACAACATAAGTAAGAAAATAAAAAACAAGAACAAATTATAACAATTATAACCATAAATAACATTGACAAAACAAGTCACCCATGTCACACCAAAGAGCATCTTCCAAAGAAGTGTCTACGATCGTAGCAGTTTCAAATGTGAAGCCAAACATTAAAAAGAAATATGCAACAATTGTTTTCAGTTTTTTTACTTTCTTAACCTTACCTTTGCTGCATTCCAGACACAATCTACCACACAGCCATAAGCTAAATTCCAAAATGAGTACCAGCCAAAACTTCATTTGTTGTTGTGCCCTTGTTGTTTATACAATCCTACATGTTTCATAACTAATGCATTCAATCTTAAGAGGACGACAGTTCCGACATGTAAAGAGGAGAGATCGGGTTTTAAGAGAATCTAGAACAAGTATTAAAAATTAAAGAGATGATTCAAATAAACACCCACACAGCAAAGCAGAAACAAGCATAACATTCAAGTGAAAGAGCTCGAACATAATACTAAGTTATTTACGGTAGTTTTGCACTATTCAATGAAATGACCTCATCTTGATCCACTACACTAATCTTCCCTAGAATATAAAGAATTGTCAATCCCCAATATGCTCCATTTAATGTAAGATCCTCGATCAGGTATGCCAATTTCAAAACCAGGTATGCCAATATAAAGAGTATGCCAATCAGGTATGCTCCATCGTCAATCCAACCAAATAAGATTCTCAAATATTAAAATTATTTATAGAGAGTCAAAATCAAGTATGCCAATTTCATGCTAAGGGAGTAAATTCATTTACTAAGTTTTTTAGTTGAAAAAAATTAAGACTGTTTGGTTTCAGTCTACTTTAATTTTTAGTCAATCAAAATGTTCTACATTTAAATTTTGAAGTATTACTCGCATAAGAGATTAAAGCAAACATGGAGATACGAAAGGTCAACCCTAACCACACCATTTAGAAGTTATGTAGATACAAAAGTTCATACCCATAAAGATTGAAATGCTCTATACCTGTGAACATCTAATCATGTAACAAAATCAAACTTGTTGTGGTAAAAAGTTCGAACAAAATACATATGACATAATAGATGGGGTGATTTCCAGGTACAGAGATTAAGATGTTCTATGCCAATGAGCATTATTATCAAATCCAGTATCAAAATTAGGGTTCTAGATATATAATTCCAAACCGAGTAAAACATCATAGTTCTACTGGTATGTCCACCAAAACCAAACAAAAGAGGTAAACACATCATGCAGTGAAAACATTTTGATAAGAAAACAAACAAAATAGAAGAAAAGAATTCAGAAGAAAGTGAATAAATGAAAATTGGAGAGGAGAGTCAAAATTCTCTTATGAAGTCCAAAGAGAAACAAAAATAGAGGAAAGTCAATACTATCTTCAGCAAAACCACAAAGAGATGAAATTCATAAAAAGAATTTGGAGCAGAGATGCATTAATATCATTCAGTCATCAAACTATGTCAGGTTGTTTGAACCAAATTTGTCAATGATTTCTTTCATATATTATAATTAACTTTAGAAACGGGAAAGTGATTCTGAAGAAAATTGCCATTGTCAATTTCTGTTAATGTGATATGAGTTTTGTTTTCCCTCAGATCAATAAGAGAGCAAAAAACAAAAACTAGGTATGAAATCAATACAAATAACACTCTTTAGCATTCTACAAATGACATGTTAATATAATAATATGTTATCAATGAGCACACAAAGCACATTCTTAAAATATTAAAAAATCAGAAGAAAACACGTAATACAAATGACATGTTAATATGTTATCAATGCAATTTTGTTATGCCTATAAATATATATTAGATATTAGATAATGAAAACAAATGATTACACGTAACCAAGTAGATTAGGGTACCAACCGTACGTAAATATACTAAAATTATACTTACTTTAGCTATGATCATTTTGATAAGACACAAACTACTCTCAATAGTTATAAAGTTCAACTTCAACAAACAATCAAAAGGTTAGCTGGAGCATAACCTGAAGTACCTTCGCATCCAAAGCATTCATCTTGACAGCTTCTTGATCAATTTCAGCTTGTTTATTCCTTGTGTATTGATCAAAATCCCACCTTTCAGATTAAAAAGTATAAGGAGCTTAGTATGAGTAATCTGATAATAGACAATAAAAAAATCCAAGAAAAGTGGATATGCTAATATGATTCATATCGTTAAAGCTTTTCTTATATGAGGTATAAGGATATGTGAATAAGGTAGTAGAAGACTGATTAAATCACTAATAATGAAAGAACACTAACAAAATATTGATTCCTCTAAAATCAAATTCGGTTCCAAAATTAAAAAAGCATCAATGAGAAAAAATCATAGATGAAAGAAAGGATTACAGAAAATATATATGCAGCTAATAAAAAGTTAATCCAGAATTTAAATAAAACAGACCTTGACATGGTGTGTAGATAACAAAAGGGACTTTTTTTTATCAAAAGTGTTTAAAGAAATAATGAAAATGACATAGAGTGAACTGAGAAAAGGAGTCGATACCCAAAAATATAAAAAAAAAGGTGATAAGAATGGTGACAACAGAGTAGCTATAGTAACTTCCCGGGGGATAACAACATCTTGAGTCTTCCCGGGGGATAACAACATCTTGAGTAGCTGAAGTAGGCACACTAACATCCTGGGTGACAACAGTAGCATCTAAATTACCAGATACATCCAAAACAGGGACTAAGGCAACAACCTGGGTAGCAGCACCTATTTTTTCAGTAGCTTCAACATAAACATCAACAACAGGAGCTTCAATAGAAACATCAATAAAGGGGGAATCCCGTTCCACAAAGAAGGATGGAATCCATCTGGACACAACCATCTTGGAACCGAAGAAATCCCAAATGTTTTTTGGCTTGAGAATATGATGGAATAAAGCAAAATGGCTCACTAAACTGTCTGCGCTTCTTTGTTATAAAGCAACAGTCAGTTCATGCAATTTTGGACGCGATTTTCACTATGGGTCATCCGGAAACTGTCTCTTTGTGCTTTAGTACAGGGGTAAGACTGCTTCTTAAGCACAGATATTGAGGTTAGGCCTTTTACGAATAGTGAAATTACACCCAGTCACCTTCCTTATCTTCATCCCAAACATAGCCTACTACATAGGTATAAGCCAAAGTTTGAGTTGAATACCAACCTGGATGTCATTTACTTTAGGTTGGATACGAGGGAAAATGAAAATTCTGCATTTTGCATCTAAAATTATTTTAAGCATAATACCTAAAATAAAAACGTAGTGGAAATTAAACAAATGAGACTAATCTTAATTTGAAAATAAAAGACATCAGAGGAGCTTATCAAACCATTATCAGAATAAAACTGGGCAGCACAAACACAGGAGAGAAGCATGACCATCAAATTGAAAAAAAAAATAACCTAAAAGCTTTGAGAGAGATCTGTAATTTCACTCACCTGGAACCAAATAGCTCAAAATGTGACTTCTCTTTCTTTGTTACACTACAAATGAGACGAAATAGCAAGAAAAGCAAACAAAAAAGGAAAATGTATCAATTATACCTGCTGGCCTATCTCAGAAAGGACCTAAATATAGTAGATTACACTACTATATATCCCCTCAGATGAACTTCATGCTTGACTTTTTTCTTTCAACACTCTTCAGGTAGTCCTTACTCCCCAGAGAGAATACTCATAATCTGATATAAAGCTAAAAGTCAGTTTTGTCTCATCAAAATATTAGAAAAAACTAAAAAAATGTTATAAAATTAAAATTAAGATAAATATCGTTCAACTAAGAAACATATTAACTATACTTGACTAATTATATTTGGTACGTGTTATAATATCCTTCTTTCAAGGTTTAATAAGAAAGACTTTGGTCAAATGTAGATAGACAAACTATAGTACAAAGCGTCATAATGTGAAAATTGTACCTCTTTAGATAGACCACATGTTAACTCCAAGACACCAAGAATTATTTTTAATGAAAAAGAGTGAATATTCGCTTTAGACTTTTCTGACCATATATCCTTTGTAGGCTTTCACAATGTATATGTCCTCTGGTGTGCTCAAGAATCCTAATTATCAACACTATATATGAATACCAGCAAAACATTGCAATGTCAATAAGTTTCATACCTTTTTTGACAGTCAACTTTCATAACTTATCATCATTCAAGAGGTTAATAAAATGTGTGAATATAGGATATGAAGTTGCTGCTTTGATATTATCAAGCCTTCAATCAATTTTCTTTATTTCAAATGCTTTAAACCATCAAAAGTAAGAAAGATCACCTAAGTATTTTTATCAAACATGACATATGCAAACAAAAAAGAAACACAATCGGAATTACAAAAGGACTGTAATAAAGTAAGTGTGCTTAAAACAGAAGTATGCACTAATCACATGCTTTAAACTTGCGTTTGTAATGGCAAAAGGCAGGTTCATACTATTGACTTACTCATGATCAAGTGAACAAGAAATTGCTCCAGTATAGAAAATGAATCAATGAATAATAAATTGCTCCAGTATAACCAATGAATAAGAGATATATTGTCACGCCCCGGGCCTCCCCGGACACGTCAACAACCCGCCGTACAATACGAATAGTCAACCGCAGTCCAACACATTCATATTATACAAGGCGTCATGAATATCATTCACACATAAGTCATCCATAAACATACATAATAAACAATTGAATACGCAGCGGAAAACATTGTTTAAAACAAAAGGGCCACACAGGGCAAACATGAGCACGCAGGCTCTAAAGTAAAATATCCATGAGCAAATTTATTAATGTTTCAAATAGAATGGAGGAAGCACGAACCAAGTCTTCTCTCCGAGGAATCACTCGATCAACGAGCACAGGATGCAAGCTCTAGCCTCAACCTGAAATGGTGGTGGGACGCCCCCGAAGGGGTCAGTACTCTATACGGCTATAAAGTACTGGTGTGGCAGGCATCTAATAGATATACAACAAGTATTTCAAACACAAGACCCTCAAGTAGGGTGATAGTACATTATGATTGTAACCCTAAGTTACCCCGTTTAAAAATATACTTACTTTATATAAAAGTCAAGTAGTCGGCCCGTGGGCCCGTTTTCATTTGGAAATCACCATTCCCAACCCCGTGGCTATAAGCCACGACAACTCCTAGAGTCCAACCCTAGTACATGACATTGTATTCTAGAGCTCGGCTCTACTACATCACCATACAATTCATATACCTCGGGTCAATTTCTTTACCTTTGCGTTCTAGAGCTCGGCTCTATTACATCACCACGCAAGTCCTAGAGCTCGGCTCTAGCTATACAATACATAGACTCCAAGTCTACACCTTACATGCATTCTAGAGCTCGGCTCTATTACATCACCATGCATTAAGGTCCAATTCTCAAGCAACCCTATGCCTAGAATTGACATATCATTAAACTTCTTTGGGTCATCCTTAAAGACTTCCCATAACTTAACCTTAGTTCCAAACTAAGTTATTATATACACTTGAACTATATTCAAGTACCTTTCATACAATCCAATCCCTAGGATCAATTTAATCAACAAGTTCCAATAATCACTAACTAGTATTTCAATACTATTAAGATTATTGTTATCATACCATTATCCTCATTATTTGTAATTCTCTACATATTTATAATTATGTAGCAGCAACTTAAGTATTCAATCTCAATACACAAATATTCATTTATGTATCCACATAATTCATACATGAGCAAAATGCCCATTTTCACAAAATAGTTCATTTATACTCATTTAATCTCATATTATTCATACCTTCTCAAATCATTTCAAATTTCATTCCTTGGCAACTATATCAATATTTCATCAATATATAATCATCATAATCCATGAAAAATCATGATTTAAGCATTTAGGTAATCTCATGCTTAACCTACAAGTTGTAAGCAATTAGATGTCAATCCTCACCTCAATTGAGCTTTAAACTTTCCCTCCTTGGTCCAATGGTCAAAGCTTTGGTCAAGGTGGATTTGGAACTGATTCCTTGCTCAAATATGAGTGTTAAACAGCCTCCTCAAAGTGCTAGTTCAACCCTTAATCGTTGATACGAAAACAGCCCCTAGAACGGGTGTTTTCCGGCTAACTCGATTCCTAGTTTTCCAATATTTGCATCTAGGTTAGTATCTAACCTTTACATCAATAAAATAACTTTATAAGGACATATTATACACTTGGATTAGTGTATAATAGTCTCACCAATCGTTCATATCATTTGGGGAATGAAAAGTAAAGCTTTGGGGTTTAAAACTCACTTTAGAGGATTAAATCCTCTCCTGCGAGGTTGCGTTTTTCTCGGACGATTTGGAAGCCTTCCACAACTCCGATTCCTGCAAACCAGACATTCACGGATTCCTCGTCTTGAGAGCTTTCTGTGGGTATCTCACACGCCTTAATTGGATTTGTAAAACTCGAGATATCGACCAAACAGTCTCAGCACTCTCACAGCTCGAGTTCACAGACCTCTGCTCGTTCCAGCTCGATTTTTGTAAGATAAGCCTTCTCTCCTCGAACAAAGACCACTCAATTGAGATAATAGACTTCAAAGGCTATCCAAGGACATATTATTCACGTTGTTTGGTCGAGTATAGCTTCTATAATGAGAGGAGACAAACAGCACACCAATTTGTGCGAAAATAAGGATGGTGGCCCAAGTTTTGATTCCTATCAAGTCATGTGCAGCTCCCCTCCATTATGGACGGCCAAGGTAGGTCTTCTAACCCATTTTTATTTGTTTTGCAGGTACTAATATCATGTGGAGTGGTTCCTAATTGATCCCATTAAATTTGGGGTCCAAAATATCTACCAATACTTCCAAAAATGGGAAGATGGGTCCTATTGTTTTATCTTTGTCAAAGATGTCTTCTTGTACTCATCCTAATTTATTTAGAACAAGTCAACTTCCTAAATCACATTATTGATCTCCAATGTGTGTAGGCTCATCCCAATAATTTACTTGATGGATATTTTAGAAGGAAAATCCTACTCCCATTATTTAGCTCAATAATGCCAAAGATGGGGTTATAGACATTTGTATTCTCCTTTAATCATTCTTTCACTATTTGGGTAATGTTGGGCCTTTTTATTTATTAATAAGTCCCGAGTAAGTATTTGCGAAACCCGACACTAATGTACGAGTTTGAACAGTACGATATTCAACCATGCACTACGTAGAACATTGATCGTTTTACGAAATGTTTGGGAATCGGAAATCCAATACATAAGCTATGAATATTCAAATCAAATTTCCAAGGACATTCGGGTGCGGTGTCACAAGTTCACCCCCCTTAACAGGAATTTCGTCCCCGAAATTCACAGCTCTACTCGAATAGGAAAGCATACTGCTTTCTCATCAAAGCCTCTGTTTCCCATGTCTCTTCTTCGACTCGATCGCTCTTCCACAAGACTTTAACCATTGGGACTTCCTTGCTCCTCAGTTTCTTCACCTTTCTATCGGTGACCTTGATAGGTTGAACAGAGTAGTTCAAATCCTCACGTACCTCTACAGGTGGCTTCTCCAATACGTGAGAGGAATCATGCACATACTTCTTAAGCATGGATACATGAAACACATTATGTATCTTCTCTAACTCAGGAGTCAATTGTAGACGATATGCAACGGCCCCAATCCTCTCTATAATTCTGAATGGACCTATATATCGTGGGTTAAGTTTTCCTCGGGTTTGGAACCGAATGATCCCTTTCCAAGGAGAAACTTTCAAGAATACCTCGTCATCAACCTTAAACTCTAAGGTTCTTCGACGCTTATCTGCATAACTCTTTTGTCTATCCTGAGCCGCCTTGAGTCTCTCTCGAATTAGCTTCACCTTTGATTTGGTGACCTCCACCAACTCAGTACCCTCGAGTTTGGCCATGCCAACCTCGTCCCAACATAACGGTGTACGGCACCTCCTCCCATACAATGCCTCGTATGGAGGCATGCCGATGCTTGCCTGATAACTGTTGTTATAGGCAAACTCCACAAGTGCTAAGTGGTTGTCCCAACTCCCCTGGAACTCCAATGCACAAGCCCTCAGCATGTCTTCTAGGATCTGTATAACCCTTTCAGACTGCCCATCCGTCTGTGGATGGAAAGCAGTGCTGAACTTCAACTTCGTTCCCATAGACTCCTGGAATTTCGGCCAAAAACGTGATGTGAATCGTGGGTCTCTATCAGATACAATGGTCACCGGGACCCCTTGCAGCCTCACGATCTCATCCGTATACAATTTGGCTAACCTCTCAAGTGGGTAGGTAGTGTTGATAGGCAAGAAGTGTGCACTCTTTGTGAGCCTATCCACAACGACCCAAACCGCGTCATAGTTCCTGATAGTCCGTGGTAAGCCTACCACGAAATCCATAGTCACGTGCTCCCACTTCCATTCAGGGATGGAGAGTGGTTGCAATAAGCCTGCTGGGTGCTGATGTTCTGCCTTAACTTGTTGACAAGTAAGGCACCGACTGATGTACTCGGCTATTTCCCTCTTCATTCCAGACCACCAGTAACTTTCCTTCAAATCACGGTACATTTTCGTGCCCCCCCGGGTGCATGGCATAAGCCGATGAATGAGCCTCCTCTAAGATGGACTTTCGGAGCTCATCATCTGACGGTACACACACTCGGTCACGAAATAACAAGAGACCATCATCTCTTTCCCTGAAATCCTCCACCGGCCCCGCTTGCATGCGTTCCCGGACCTTCATAAGTTCTTCGTCGGCTTCCTGACCCTTCTTGATCTCATCAAGTAAAGTGGGTCTCACCTCAAATCGTGCCAATAAGGCACCATCGCTGGTTACCTCCAGTTGGGCTCTTAATGCCCTCAAATTAGTTATCAATGCCCCAGACGAGCTCTTCCGGCTCAAAGCATCCGCCACCACGTTTGCCTTGCCTGGGTGATACTCTATCACTAGATGGTAGTCTTTTATCAGCTCCATCCACCGTCTCTGTCTCATGTTTAGCTCTTTCTGAGTAAACACGTACTTCAAGCTCTTGTGATCAGTGTATATGTGACATGTCTCCCCGTAGAGATAATGTCTCCATATCTTCAGTGCAAATACCACTGCCCCGAGCTCCAAATCATGAGTAGGATAATTCACCTCATGCTTCTTCAATTGTCGTGAAGCATAGGCGATTACCCTCCCATTCTGCATCAGTACACATCCGAGCCCTTGGATGCTCGCATCGCTATAGACATCGTACCCCACACCTTGTTTGGGTAATGCAAGTACCGGTGCCTCAGTCAATCTCTTCTTTAGTTCCATGAACCCTTTCTCACATTTGTCATCCCATACAAACTTAGCTCCTTTACGAGTGAGCTTCGTCAATGGCGATGCCAAAACAGAGAACTTCTCCACGAACTTTCTATAGTAGCCTGCCAATCCAAGGAAACTACGAATTTCCTTGACGTTCTTTGGCCTCTCCCATTCAGTAATGGCTTCTATCTTCTTGTTATCAACAGCAATCCCCGATCCCGAAACCACGTGCCCGAGGAAGCCAATCTCCTTTAGCCAAAATTCACATTTAGAAAATTTGGCATAGAGTTGCTTCTCCCGTAGTGTTTCAAGAACAAGTATCAAGTGCTCCTCATGCTCTTCTTCACTCTTTGAGTAAATCAAGATGTCATCTATGAACACAATCACGAATCGATCCAAGTATTTATGGAATACTCGGTTCATCAAGTCCATGAATGCCGCCGGGGCGTTTGTTAACCCAAACGACATAACAAGGAACTCAAAATGCCCATACCTTGTGCGGAAAGCACTCTTTGGTATGTCATCTTCCTTAATCTTCAATTGATGGTACCCCGACCTCAAGTCAATCTTCGAAAACACGGTTGCTCCTCGTAGTTGATCAAACAAGTCATCAATCCTAGGCAACGGATACCTATTCTTGATTGTGACCTTGTTCAGTTGACGATAGTCAATGCACATTCGAAGTGTCCCATCTTTCTTTTTCACAAAAAGAACCGGTGCTCCCCACGGGGAGTGGCTTGGTCTAATGAAACCGTTATCCAAAAGCTCTTGCAATTGGGTTTTCAACTCGTTAAGTTCAGCGGGTGCCATCCGGTATGGCGGTATGGAGATTGGTTTGGTACCAGGCTCGACCTCGATCACAAATTCAATCTCTCTGTCAGGTGGAAGCCCCGGTAGGTCTTTAGGGAAGACATCCGGATACTTACAAACCACCCTCACATCATCGACGTTCGTTTCCTCTTTGGTTTTGTCAACCACGTATGCTAGATATGCGTGGCATCCCTTCCTCATCATATTTCTCGCTCTCACGGCGGATATGATACAACTATTTGATTTGCCGCGGTCCCCCTCGAAGCGTAGGGTGTCCCCCTGTGTGCCTTCGAGTTCCAACACCTTTGTGTAGCAATCTACCCTAGCATGATGCTTTTCTAGCCAATCCATCCCTAGGATTGCATCGAACTCCATCATACTCAGCGGTACGAAATCACACGTCAAGGTTTGGCCACCGATTTCCACCATACAAGATGGATAGTAATTGTTTCTTTCAACGTCTTCCCCTAGTGGGGTTGATACCACTAAGGTTTGTGTCATTGGTATTGATTGCATCTTTAAGCTCTCGGCAAACGCCTCACTCACGAATGAACGTTGCGCTCCGGTATCGATAAGGATTCGTGCATCCTTCCCGTTAATCTTTAGTGTCCCTACATTCATGAACCATGTAAGACATCTTTCCTACCCTCCCTACTCATTTATAGAAGGTTGCAATGTTCACACGCACGTTAGGGATCAAGAAGAGGCCTTAACGTCGCAAAACGATGCGAAAAAATCGGGTGTCGGCAATCTGGGTGCCAGGCACGGCGTGCCTGGGGTAGGCACGATCGTGCCTGGCTTGGGGAAACGCCCAGGGTGCCACTGCCTTGGAGGCACGATCGTGTCTGCCTTAGGCACGATCGTGCCTGGGTTGGGAAATCCTGGGGAGCCACTGATTTGGAGGCACGATCGTGTCTGGCTTAGGCACGATCGTGCCTGGTTTGAAGAAACACCTGGGCAGCTACTGCCTTGTAGGGACGATCGTGTCTGCCTTAGGCACGATCGTGCCTGGGTTGGGAATTTTCCTGGGCAGCTACTGACTTGGAGGCACGATCGTGTCTGCCTTGGGCACGATCGTGCCTGGGTTCCAGCTGCCTGAAGTTGCCCGAAATCCCCCGGTTCGACCCCCAAACCTTTTGCAATGGTCCTAACGATTAGTAACCTTAATTTATGGACTAATTAAGGACAAAACACTAGTATACGAGAGGTAATACCTGCAACGGAATCCGGATTAGCTTGAGCATCCGCCTCCGTCATCGCGTAGACCCTAGCCTGGGTCCTTCCTTGGTTCACGGACGGCGCGTTGCTCGCGCTTGCTCCCCCATGTCCCCGGCTTGCTTGAGAAGCCCCGGGTTGATTCCGTGTACCCGTCGGGCCACTACTTGGTCCCGATGTCCTTGCCCCGCCCAGTTGTGGGCAATGTGCCTTCAAATGCCCGGCATCCCCACATTGGAAACATCTAGGGGGGTCGCGACATTTACCGGAATGGTTCCTCTTGCAATTGTTGCAACGAGTTACCACTGAGGTTTGTGACCTCGAGCCTTGCCCACTCGGGCCTTGGTTCCCCCTAGACGGTGGCGGTGGTGCCCGGAAAGATCCTCCTCCGTGGTTTCCCTTTTTGTTGGAACCTTGGGAGCCATGACTCTCCCACTTTCTCTTTTTCGCCTCTTCGGCGTCTCTCTTCTTCCGTTCCTCCCACTGTTTCTCCCCTTTTAATGCTTGTTCAACCACTTGGGCGAAAGTCATATTAGGCAATTGCGTTGCCCTATCACGTATCTCCAAGTCAAGAGCGTCCCAAAAGTGGTTCACCATGCGGTTCTCGTCACAAGCATACTCCGGTATGTAGTCGGCGAGATCCCGGAACTTGTACTCAAGCTCCTTCACTGACATGTTACCCCCTTGGGTTAGGAGGGTGTATTCCCTCACCTTCTTATTCACCTCGAAATCAGAATAGTATTGGGCAAAGAACTCCCGTTGGAAGTCCTCCCAAACGACGGTCTCACCGTACTTGTTCTTGGTTCCATCCCACCACTTGGATGCCATCCCCTCGAGCAATCTTACCGCAATTCTCAGTTTGAGATTCGGCGCGATTTGCATGTCAAGGGCCGCTTCATTTAGCCTCTTGATCCATTGTGCTGCCACTGAAATGTCCCCTGCTCCATCAAAGGGTTTGCACCCCAAATCTCTTGCTTCTTTGATGTATTTGGAGATCCTTATGGTTGGACCTCCATCATTTTGGCCTCCACGTGGTTCCACATGGACTCTAGATGCACCATGACTTCCTCCTCGTGAAGCCATGCCCGAAGGTTGCCCAGCCCGGCGCCTTCGGCGTTCCCTCCTCTCTTCACGCTCACGGTGATACTGTTGAAGTAGTGCTTCAATCCGTGCTAAGGAGCCATTTTCCTCCTCATCACTTACATCATCATCATCCCCTTCATAAGGGGTCTCAACCGGTTCAGTTTCCGGTCGATAGGTCGAGTCCTCATAGGACCAGTAGGTTTCACTTTCTGTGTCGACATGACCGTCACTCACGGTCTGTGATCGGCCTCCACGGCCAGCTCCTCTAGATGCCCTAGAGGTCCTTCGACTGCCCTGTCCAGTCTCCTCTGGTACACGGCCGGTCGGGTTTCTCCTAGTAATCCTGCCACCACGGTCCATTTTTGAAAGAAATTGGGAAAGAGTCGTTAGACTCGTATCAAATGTCAATTGACGGATAGGTACTTAAGACACATTTTGGCTCGAGTCACTGCCATACCAATTGCTAAGGGTACCATCTTAACAATTAGAGACCTTGCAACCCAAGTACCAAAAGCTCTCCAAGTACAAAACTTCTATGCTCATGGTTTTCAAAATCTTTTCAAAAAGAGAATTTTGAGACTTCATTATGAAGTTTATGGACTAAGGCTCTGATACCAACTTAATTGTCACGCCCCGGGCCTCCCCGGACACGTCAACAACCCGCCGTACAATACGAATAGTCAACCGCAGTCCAACACATTCATATTATACAAGGCGTCATGAATATCATTCACACATAAGTCATCCATAAACATACATAATAAACAATTGAATACGCATCGGAAAACATTGTTTAAAACAAAAGGGCCACACAGGGCAAACATGAGCACGCAGGCTCTAAAGTAAAATATCCATGAGCAAATTTATTAATGTTTCAAATAGAATGGAGGAAGCACGAACCAAGTCTTCTCTCCGAGGAATCACTCGATCAACGAGCACAGGATGCAAGCTCTAGCCTCAACCTGAAATGGTGGTGGGACGCCCCCGAAGGGGTCAGTACTCTATACGGCTATAAAGTACTGGTGTGGCAGGCATCTAATAGATATACAACAAGTATTTCAAACACAAGACCCTCAAGTAGGGTGATAGTACATTATGATTGTAACCCTAAGTTACCCCGTTTAAAAATATACTTACTTTATATAAAAGTCAAGTAGTCGGCCCGTGGGCCCGTTTTCATTTGGAAATCACCATTCCCAACCCCGTGGCTATAAGCCACGACAACTCCTAGAGTCCAACCCTAGTACATGACATTGTATTCTAGAGCTCGGCTCTACTACATCACCATACAATTCATATACCTCGGGTCAATTTCTTTACCTTTGCGTTCTAGAGCTCGGCTCTATTACATCACCACGCAAGTCCTAGAGCTCGGCTCTAGCTATACAATACATAGACTCCAAGTCTACACCTTACATGCATTCTAGAGCTCGGCTCTATTACATCACCATGCATTAAGGTCCAATTCTCAAGCAACCCTATGCCTAGAATTGACATATCATTAAACTTCTTTGGGTCATCCTTAAAGACTTCCCATAACTTAACCTTAGTTCCAAACTAAGTTATTATATACACTTGAACTATATTCAAGTACCTTTCATACAATCCAATCCCTAGGATCAATTTAATCAACAAGTTCCAATAATCACTAACTAGTATTTCAATACTATTAAGATTATTGTTATCATACCATTATCCTCATTATTTGTAATTCTCTACATATTTATAATTATGTAGCAGCAACTTAAGTATTCAATCTCAATACACAAATATTCATTTATGTATCCACATAATTCATACATGAGCAAAATGCCCATTTTCACAAAATAGTTCATTTATACTCATTTAATCTCATATTATTCATACCTTCTCAAATCATTTCAAATTTCATTCCTTGGCAACTATATCAATATTTCATCAATATATAATCATCATAATCCATGAAAAATCATGATTTAAGCATTTAGGTAATCTCATGCTTAACCTACAAGTTGTAAGCAATTAGATGTCAATCCTCACCTCAATTGAGCTTTAAACTTTCCCTCCTTGGTCCAATGGTCAAAGCTTTGGTCAAGGTGGATTTGGAACTGATTCCTTGCTCAAATATGAGTGTTAAACAGCCTCCTCAAAGTGCTAGTTCAACCCTTAATCGTTGATACGAAAACAGCCCCTAGAACGGGTGTTTTCCGGCTAACTCGATTCCTAGTTTTCCAATATTTGCATCTAGGTTAGTATCTAACCTTTACATCAATAAAATAACTTTATAAGGACATATTATACACTTGGATTAGTGTATAATAGTCTCACCAATCGTTCATATCATTTGGGGAATGAAAAGTAAAGCTTTGGGGTTTAAAACTCACTTTAGAGGATTAAATCCTCTCCTGCGAGGTTGCGTTTTTCTCGGACGATTTGGAAGCCTTCCACAACTCCGATTCCTGCAAACCAGACATTCACGGATTCCTCGTCTTGAGAGCTTTCTGTGGGTATCTCACACGCCTTAATTGGATTTGTAAAACTCGAGATATCGACCAAACAGTCTCAGCACTCTCACAGCTCGAGTTCACAGACCTCTGCTCGTTCCAGCTCGATTTTTGTAAGATAAGCCTTCTCTCCTCGAACAAAGACCACTCAATTGAGATAATAGACTTCAAAGGCTATCCAAGGACATATTATTCACGTTGTTTGGTCGAGTATAGCTTCTATAATGAGAGGAGACAAACAGCACACCAATTTGTGCGAAAATAAGGATGGTGGCCCAAGTTTTGATTCCTATCAAGTCATGTGCAGCTCCCCTCCATTATGGACGGCCAAGGTAGGTCTTCTAACCCATTTTTATTTGTTTTGCAGGTACTAATATCATGTGGAGTGGTTCCCAATTGATCCCATTAAATTTGGGGTCCAAAATATCTACCAATACTTCCAAAAATGGGAAGATGGGTCCTATTGTTTTATCTTTGTCAAAGATGTCTTCTTGTACTCATCCTAATTTATTTAGAACAAGTCAACTTCCTAAATCACATTATTGATCTCCAATGTGTGTAGGCTCATCCCAATAATTTACTTGATGGATATTTTAGAAGGAAAATCCTACTCCCATTATTTAGCTCAATAATGCCAAAGATGGGGTTATAGACATTTGTATTCTCCTTTAATCATTCTTTCACTATTTGGGTAATGTTGGGCCTTTTTATTTATTAATAAGTCCCGAGTAAGTATTTGCGAAACCCGACACTAATGTACGAGTTTGAACAGTACGATATTCAACCATGCACTACGTAGAACATTGATCGTTTTACGAAATGTTTGGGAATCGGAAATCCAATACATAAGCTATGAATATTCAAATCAAATTTCCAAGGACATTCGGGTGCGGTGTCACATATATACCCAGTTCATACTATTGACTTAACAATAGTATATGCACCCGTTTTCCTCAGCACTTTATGAGAATTCTATAAATATCCCTTCATTGAATAAAAAAGTGAATAAGATATACGTACTTGTTTTTTCTCAGATTTAAATTACTCCAGTATAAAAAATCCAGCCATTTGCTCTTTATGTACTCAATATATACAATAAGATTCCAACTTAAATTGATAAAATTAATTTCCTATTAAATAGATAATAGGAAATTATATACATTATCTCACACATTGTGAAAAAGAGCTTCACTTTTTATAGAGGGGCAGATTCAGGATTAGGATTCAAAACAAAAAATCTCACTGTGACATTTTTACAAACACAATAAACGCACTCTAAAAACTGAGAATCTTAAAAGTAAATATTTTCACACTCCATCTCAAATTAAAAGAAAATGAGTGAACACGAAAACATGTATAAAATATGAACTGCATATAAGCATATAATATATTTAATCATCAAATATGTCGCATAAAAAGCATGATTACCTGCATATCATGGAAGAGATGAATTGTGTAAAGTGATGAGGTATCTTCCTCAGAGAAGGACACTGCAGGGCATCCTTTAAATGAACCAGACAATTTCGCAGAAAATAGCATGAGGTCACAGTCTGAGAAGAACCGAACTTGATAGCGCATAGGGTGGCCGGGGAGAAGAAACCAATTTATATACAACTCAAAATGACCCCTATGCCACAAATTAAGTCGAGGCTTTCTCTTTGAAGCATTTATTATATGGAAATCCAGAAAATGACAGATAGCATTACAACTTTAACACTAATGAGTGTCACAAAAGGAATGCAATATGTCTAACGCTTAACACTTTAAGGGAGAGGTTTTACTAAGATTGTTGGGCCAAGAATAACATATCAGATATCAAATCAAGAGGTTTTACTAACCATCATCCTTCTTATTTCATTGGAGAACTTCTATTGCATATTCCACAAATATCAAAGCAAGGTAAGAACATTTTTTTGTAGAATGATTTTCAATATAATCTATAAAAATTAAGAGAAAAGTTAGATGTTTAAACAAAGTGGTAGCATTAAACAAATCTCTTCCATAAATGCAGAACAATGGAGGCTCAGACAAAGCTCACAAATAGACAAAGTGAAACATCTGACACCGCCATGGCTGCAAACACACAAAACACGTGAGATATTCAGGTCTGGCCAGTGTGTTGCCACGCCAAGATATGGGTTGGGTATCCCTAATGCCTATCAACTGGCTCAAGAAAATGAATTGTCATCACAACCCCCTTATAAACAACATTGTCGTCACCAGTGCTGACACTGTTGACCTTAGGGACCTTAGGTTTACCTTATGGACCTCATATATATTCTTTCTATGCCTCAGAAGCATCATCGGCAGCAAGGGGAATATCAGATGTAGCTACTGTACTCTCTAGGGCAAGTTCATCATACATAGCAATCCTTTTATCACAGGCAACTTTCTCACATGCAACATTTTCACAGCCAGTAATAGGGACATGGGCATTTTCACAATCAATAGCAGGGCCATCTTGTACATAACTGTTCATAATCAGAACATTTTCATTATCAGTAACAGGGACAGAAACATCACAAATAACAAAAAACTTGAATTCCTTTGAGTTCCTTATGATAATCAGACTGACTATGCAGCCTCACAAACTTGTTTCTAGACTCACTTGGAAGTTTGAATTCCTTATGATAATAAAGTACAAAGGGTTTCCAACTTCCTCCTCTAACAGAGTGATAATGAGAATGTTCTTGGAACAGTTATAAATGTGGAATGAATAAAATGAAAAGAAAACATTCAGTCTTGAAGGAAAGAAAACTCAGAAAAGAATCAACTATGAAGCCAACGAAAATAGAGAGAGTACCTAGCGCTGAGAATCGATTGACATATAGATTCGATCTTCTGTGACAAAAGCGAACAAAAGTAGTTAGATTATATAAGGAACTCATGTGGAAAAGCACATTAGTAAAAATGAATGAAAATGTATTATGAAGCTTTTATATTGAAGCAATGATGCACAGAATTAACGATAGACTACTTACCTGTAGTTTACATGAGAAAGTTGGAGGATTGAATTCTTAGCATCCTGCAGATAAACTCAAAAATATCCAGATAAAGTCTGAATGAAGTTCACATGAAACGATTCAATTTGAAAAAATTGAAAAAGTGTGATGATTCAGTTTCAAGAGCTAGACTGAAAACCACTTTGAAAAAATTCACAAAATTAAATTAACTGGTCATCCTTTCTCACCTTCTCATTCTCACCCTGCATAATATGATAATAAAAAATTTAAAAATATTACATCAAATGAAGAATTTGACGAAGGAGACCGGTCAGAAATCGACGCTCCCTTGCCGATTTAGTTTGACATGGCACACCTCCGGAAAATGACTACTCTACAGATATTAGAGGATATAAACCTGGATTTCATCTAACAAGAAGGAAACCGAGAAAGCCTTTGAATCTACCGGAACGGTTGACGAGAAATTAGGGTCGTTGATGTCCGAGAAAGGTCGTTGATGGCCGCTGCATACAAGGACATCGATGAAAGTCGATGTCCGATTCGAAGGAGTTGTAAGGAATTGTAAGCATGAACCCTAGCACCTTAGATTATTGCGGAATCTAAGGAATTGTAAGCATGAACCCTAGCCTCTGAATTCGAAGAGCGCAGAAACGAAAAGTGAAGGTTTGTGAGGGCGTCAAAAGAGATAAAGCCCATCCGCAAGCTGAACAGGAACAAACAGCCATGAACAGAAGCAAGCATCGCGGTTAATTTTCTATGCGCTAAATCGAGGCTTCTGTAACACCTCGGCCCCGTGGGACCCAAGGTAGTTACTCATACACACCCTTCAGACGTCTAGTACTGTCCCCACAAACCACCACGAGCCTTTACCGCACACTTTGTTCTCACTCATGCGCGCCCTGAGAAACTTCCCAAGGGGTCACCCATCCCAAGATTACTCCCGTGCAAGCATGCTTAACTTTGGAGTTCTTGGGTGATGAGCTCCCTTAAAAGGAGATGCACCTCTGTTGGTATGAGTAGTACTATTAATCTGTTTATATTAAATCTCAAGTGTTACAACTTCCATCGAGCACTGCTTTAACGGAATAGGACCATAGTAACTCTCTTAGGCTCTTTATATGTATAGTAAGATATTCATTAAGAACATGGTACATCTTCACTTATACAAGTGCACAATATGATATAGTAGTACATGAATCATTTGTATACAATTGACTTCAAACCTGACATGACATAAAAGATGAAATTGCAACATAAAGAGCCCCTCAAAACCATTGGAAGAGTAGGATGATTGGTAATTTGGTATCTTTGTTCAAGATTCTCTTCGTGTTTAAAATTGACCTGTCATGATAATGAATCCTAGTACCAATTAAGCAGCAAGATCGTGGAAATGGTCAGACCGGGCGCCGGGGCCGCCTTAGTGGAGAGTGCGAAGTGGTGGAATCAAGCACCACCTCTTGTGCGTGAAGAGTGAGGGTGAGGTTGTTGGCAGGTGTGGAGAAAGGGGAGATTGGCGGGGCCTTGGCCCCTGGAAGAAAGAATTTGTGATGTATATACTCAACACAAATATTTATAAGTAGTAAAAAGTATAGTGAATATTTAAGTTTTGGCCCATGCTATATAAATTTCTTAAGCCCCGGCCCCTATATATAACCTTCCATTCCTCGCCCCGCCACTGGTTGTTGGAGGCACTGGCAGGCTGCCTGAGCGGTGGCAGTGTGCCGGAGGCTACTTTTACCCTGTCTTTGAAATAGAGTGATGCTTTTGTGACACCATAGTTAAGACATGAGGTTCCAGCATAAAAGGTCAACCTGATAGGAGGAGTAGCACGTGTGTTAATATAGCACTTCATTGATTCAAATATTCCTGGTGTGGGACTCTAACAGGACTTAAGGTTGACGGTGAAGTTGGCGGTTAATCTGCCGTCGGTTAAGATGTAGTTTGGCATCACCGCCGCTCCCATGACGGAGTAAAGTCAGTAAACCGGCAGTTTCGGCTTGTTGATGAACTTATAGAAAAGCCATGGTACTGCTACATTACAACACCCACAACACATATCGATCGTGTTAGAACAACAGGCACAATTGCTTCGTTTTTTTGTACGATGGGCCATCGTGTTATATCGGATATATAAGAAGCCAACGAGATTACATACTCTGTCCCATTTTATAAGATATCTTTACTATTCACTTGGTCAACACAAGTCATTCTTAATCTTTTACTTTATATATCAAAATTTTATGAAATTTGAATTACTTTTTGCAGGTTTTATAGTGGGTTTAATGTAGTTTCTAAATATGTATTTTCTTTCTAAAAATAATTTGAGTGCAGATAGGGATTCGTTTGCTTTATTGTCGGTCAAACATCGTAAAACGAATAGTATCTTATATAATTCAGGACGGAGGGAGTAGTATATGTTGCAAGCTATTACCATAGATCCATCCATGCTAGCACAAGACTATAGATATACTTTCTCCGTTCTTAAATTAATAAGGGAATTCATTATATAGGAGTAAAAATGTTTTGAAATTCCAAAATAGGACTATCATATTTTTTATTCCCTGAATATGAGTAAATTTCTGCCAAGTTTGGCATTAATAGGCTTTAAACATGGCATTTTTTTCGAAACTTGGCTGATTACTCCTATTGAAGGAATAAAAAGCATGACAGTCCTATTTTTGAAATTTCAAAACGTTTTTACTCCAATTTAGGGCTATTTCTGTAAATTATTGCAACATATTGAATTTTACGCTATTCACGTGTTCTACTTTGACTATGTTTCATTTATTAATTTATTAGTGAATTATTTTTACAAAAATATTGTTAAATTTGTTTCATCGTAAATTTTCAAAATCTTTTTTTTTATTTTATAATAATAGATAATCAAATATACTAATGGTTAAAGTTGTGAACTAACAAACGTGAAAAGTTGATTACTGCATTTATTTAAGTCTAGAGGTAGTATTATGTTACTAATTAAGAAAAGTTGTGCATATATAGAGCCCGTTTGGTAACATAGAAATTGGCTGAATTGGCTGATTCTGCTGAAATTTATGAAGTTCTGGCTGAAGTGGCTGTATTGGCTGATTTATGAAAAAAGTATATTTACAGTATTTGTTATTAATAAATAAAATAAAAAAATATATGAAATATTAGCTAAAATGATCTTCTACAGCAAATATAGTCAGAAGAATAACTTCAACCTTACTTTTTCTTATTATTACACAATTCAGCGCACGAAATCAAAAGTTACTGATGATTTTTTTTTTGATAAGTCTGATAAACCGAAAAAGGAGTTACCAAACAGGCTCATAGTTTCGATAGACTTAGTAAATTGTTTGTAGTAATGGAGTATACAAATGATTTGAAATGAATATGTCTTATGACTTTAAGGAAAAGGAGTAAAAAGTAAAAAGTATAAATGAACGAGCAATCGGATGCACATAGAAGAACAAACTACTGAACTAATCTGAACTGTTGTGAAATTTGCTGGTCTGGTCTGATCTGGTCTGTTGGAGTTTGGTCTGGTCTAATCTGAACTAGTCGATCTGGTCCGGTAAATTTCTGATCTATGTGTATTTTATAATTATGGAAGTCTGGTCTGTTTCGGTCTAAGACTGAAAACAGTCAAAAGAAATGTCATAAATACGATTCTACCAAAATCTTGTACGATCTTATAGCTTTATAACTTGTATGTGATTTAAATTGATTATGAGTATAAAATTGTAAAATTATACATTTGAGTATTTTACGGTATAAAATTGTAATCCTATTTTAATTAATTCCCACCGACGAATACAAATAAATATCATACTTCCTGTGCATGTTAAAACTTTGTTATCGTTGAAGCAATTTCGTGCAGATAATGTGTTACCCCGTATTAAATGGAGGAAAATTGGCATCGGATTAGGGAAAGAGATCATATTATATTATAAATACTCTCAGGAAGGTTGTTCTTGTAGGTCCTTACAATGAAGAAAAAAGTCTCTGCTCATAGGTTAAGTAAATGATTAATCCAGATGAGATAATTAATATTAGCCATATACTCATTACCTTTATAATTAGAAATCATAATTGCGATTTCTTAATTATTTGAATAGTAATAACTTATTAATCTTGAATAGTTAATTCATTATGAGATCGTTTGGTAACACTGTTTTTCGACTTATCACGTTTTCACCAAGCACATTACTTTTGTTTTCGTGCACTGAATTGTGTAATAACAAGAAAAAGTAAGGTTGAAGTTACTTTTCTGGCTGTATTGGCTGAAGTTAGTGTAGATGATCATTTTAGCTATTTTTACATATGATTTTTTTCTTTATTTTATTAATAAAATATTTTTAAAATATTTTTTTCGTAAATTAGCAGAATTAGCTAATGCAGCCACTTCAACCAGAACTTCATAAATTTCAGCAGAATCATCGAATCGGCTGATTTTCGTGTTATCAAACGAGATTATATATTTCAAACATATGTGAAGAGTACAAATACTATGCTAGCTAGTAGCTAGTACTCCGATCATTTAAGGAGTAGGGCAATTTGCGAACCCCGACAAAATATGACCTGTGCTGTTCAAATCTACAAAAAAGAACCAGATAAATTTCCTAATTAAGTAGCGTTACAAAAATTAATTAATTATATTAAGAGTAGAAAGGTGCACCGAGAAAGCGGTCCAACTCAACTGATTGCCGACTCATTCTTCCTAAAAAGAGTTCTTAGATTCGAAACTTCAGTTTCATTTGAATAAAGTGCATGAGTTTCATTTCAGGTCCCCTAGCCCTGCTCCGGGAAGAAATAAATAAAAAACCTCTTATTCAGAAACTATAAATTTGCTTTTACCAATTTCCGGAGTCCATCTCAAAACCCTTGGAAGCAGAGTAGGTTATATACCACTTCCCCGTAGCGAGCACGCTATATCCTGACCAGTGGCCATAATGGATCTTAGGTTTAATCTCAAAGACTGCGGTGACGTTCATATCCGCCGCCGCCGCCGCCGGACGAAAGACCGCGGAAACGTTCGGGTCAAGCACCGCCTCTTGTGCGTAAAGATTAAGGGTGAGGTTGGTGGCGGTACGGCGAGGCTGCGAGAGCGGTGGCAATGCGCCGGACGCTACTGGTACCTCAGCATTGTTCTTATCGGAGACGAAGTAGAGTGACGCCCTTGTGGTGCCGTAGAAAATGCTCTTTTTGTTTGGGTTGTAGGACTCAACGATGAAGGTGAAGTTGGCGGTTAATTTGCCATCATCGCTTAAGGTGTAGTTTGGCATCACCGCCGCTTCCACGACGGAGTAGTCCGGCAGAACCGGCCGGTTGAGGATGAAGACAATCTGTATTACTGTAAATGCAATAGTGATTGGAATGAAACAACAACAACAAACACACCTACATCCCTTGCCACGGTCTTCTCCATTACGGCGTGCCATCGTGTTATTATCGGATATAGAATGAAGACGCCCAAGATCAGTTTGTATAGTACTCCGTATATAATTTGTTGCTATATACCAAGTATAAATATATATAGATATAGATCCGGCAATGCTAGCACAAGTACTATATATATACGCACTGCATGCGTATATTAATTAGTACAAATGAAAATACTCTGACCTAAGACTTTAGGGTTATTTTTGGGGGTTTTGGAAGGGGACCGGAAGACTTTATAGGTTAGTTGTGATGCAACTCTTCTTCTAATTTGAAAAAAGAAAGATTTAAAAGGAATTATAATTAAAAATCCCTCACAACGTATTCAAATAAATAAATTGATACGATAGTATTTATTTTAAATTGAAATCCCTCACATTCATTCACATTTTTTAAACTCCTAATTCCTAAACATATAAGTAGGAGAGTTATAAACTTTCGCATGTATTTCCCTCCCAAAAATCAACTCCCAAACAAATGCAAGCAAGTGATGAGCCCAGCAATGACATCCATAATAAAGTAAGTCGATCATTCCCCGGTCTTAGGATGCAAAAAAGTCAATGTCCCAAACATGTTTTAACCTTTATCTAGAACAACTGGCCGGTAAAAATATCTTCTCTTTTTTTCCCATTAAAATAACTAGATTTTTAAACCGCGTGGCACGGGATTCTACACAGGATGTGATTCATAATTCTTAAATTATAGAAAATTGGTCAAATAAACCCTTCTGTTATTTTCAATCTTCACTTAAACCCCTATATATACTAAAAATAGTATCATATATGTACGCCTATTTTAAAATTTTGATAAGTCCATCCAATTAAATCAATTTTTTACTTGTAGTTGCACGTTTTTATATTACGAAAAATATAAAAATGTTTAAAATTTGAAGAAACATAATAAAAATTGTGAAATTTTAAGAATGATATGGCAATGTCAATATAAATATTTGAATCTATGACTTGTTTAATTATTTCGATAATAAATTCTTGATCTTTATTCTTTTGATAAAACATTAATAGATTTGAACAAGATTGTGAGTCGCTAGGAGACTTTGTTGCTCCGATTTCATCAAATTATAGAGGTTTATTATTTTCTGACCCTCCTGTTTGAGAATCTACCTCTGCTTCTTCTCTTGATGTTTCCAAAAGAATTGTTTCAATTTTTTGGATTAGTTCGTCATTGATTTTTAATTCATGAAGTTTTTTGTTTCTTTTACAAAATCTTGAAATGTGTCCGTCACATTTGTAGCAAGTTATATGTTTTGAACTTTGGGGTTTGACTTTTCTTTCAAAAGGTTTTATTATTTCGTATTTTCTAAAACTAAAGTTTTAGATTTTTTATAAAATTCCTGGTTATTTGGTTTTGAGAAGAATTGTTTGTGGGGTTTTTTATAATTCTAAGAGCCGGATCCACCACAATCTTTTGAGACATCTGTTGTAGGAAGTTTAAATTGCTTGCAAAAAGATCCTAGTTCTTGTCTAATTCTTATCATTTCCCATTTGATATGTTTTTGGAGTTTTAGGTCTTCACATATTTTTAAACCTTTTTGGGTAAAAACTAACTAACTCACCATAAGTCAATTGGTTATATGGGATTAAGTCAATTAGTTAATTCCGAAAACTTCTTTGATTTTGTTCCTAACTTTTTCTCCTTAGAGGGTTGGTAGCCCTGCTAGGAATTTCTCCGCCCAGAAGGTTGATTTGAATCTTTACGAAGCATTACTCTGATTACAAAAGTGATTTTATAGTTTTGAAAATCAGAAAGTTTTTAGACATTTTTATCTTTTAGGTGGGATGGGTCACCTATGAAGTGTAAACTTATTGTGTGGATAAGTGTAAACTTATGAAGTATTTGGTTTCCTAAGTCATCGATGATGGGAATTCCATCTTCTGTAGTTTGGATTGTGTTTAGGAGTTTGGATTGTTGATCATCAGTGAGATGATAATCCCACCAACTTTTTAGTTGTGCTGAATAAAGGGTAACTTAATATACTTCGTATATAGTATTAACTTGCCAATAAGAGGGCATTCCCTGGTTGGAACCAAATTTCTCAAGTATACAACCAAATTTCAACCCAACTGTTTAAGTATAAGTTACATTAAAACCAACCAGTAGGCTTAAGTATATTTCATTCGAAGAAATTCTGACTTGGAATTGAGCATGAATCTTTCTAATTTTGAAGACCGAAGTGAGGGCCTTTATGTTCTTGCAGTGATATTTAAGTGATGATCGATGGAGAGGGGACGTGGGCTGTGATGATTATGTGGTGTCTGCGGTGAAAGGATTGAATCGAGGGAGTATAAACCGAGACCAAGGTCTTTGCGGGTAAATGAATGGGTCTATACAATACATGTGCGGTAAAGGAATGAGCGAGGGGGAATTGTTTTACAAATTAGTGTACAGTTTCGTTTATTTGCAACGAGAAGGTATGAATGTCGGAGGTATTGGTCCTACCATGGACTCCCTTCCACTTTATTAGCTGAGGCTTGCACCCTATTAATTTACTCCCTCTTTAACACCTTCTACCTTGATATATTATCTGATCAATTATATACCTGTTGACTCCTTGTCTTACTATACCCGTGAATGTCCTTGTTGTTTGCCCATAGGCCGGCAGCCTACTATAAATCAACACTCTCCCCTTCTTTGTGAGATAAGCCTGCGAGAGTATCCTGAGAGCAGTGTCTTCCTTCTTCCTCCTTGAGAGTTCCTTTGTGGTTAGAAGAAGAGAGTAATGAGAGAGGTGTGCTATAGCTTCCTCCTAGTGTGGTGTATGTGAGTAGTGTGTGTAGAAAGACCTGAGCCAGAGACGGAAAAGATCATTACAGTGGTATCAGAGACAGGTTCCGCCAACTGTCGCCGTCCGCCGCCGCCTTCGATTGGAGCTCGCCGAAGGTCTGTGAAGCACCGCCAGAGTTTCTTCGTCGTTCCCTGAAAACGATTCTGGTTATCACAGACCAAAATCGTTGCTCGCTGCATAGGAATCACCGCCGGGAGATTCGTCCGCAGCTGGAGCCGTCGTCGTTGGAGATAGCTCGCCGCCCGTCACCACCGAACATTCGCCGTCGGCCGCCGTTTCAAAGTCACTGGATGTCATGGTCATCCAGTTCTATTTTCGTTCATTGCATAAAAGTTTCCACCAGAAGTCCTGACCATTGCCTGAGAATAGCTGACACCGGACAATCCACTACAACAAAAATGATTTATAGAGGCAGGACAAAGTTGCCTCTATACATAGGAAAGTAGCCTCTAATTATGTTTAGAAGCAATTTATTGGTTGCCTCTAAGGTGTCTCTAATAAGTCCGTCCCTAAAGAATGGTTGCCTCTAAAACTACATTTAGAAGCAATCGAAGATGTGTCTCTAAGGATGTTTTTACTTGGACTGTAATTTGCCCCAGACCAGACCAGTCCAGACCAGACCAGACCAGTTTAGACCAGACCAGACCAGACCAGACTTGGATAGTTATAAAAATACAAAGAAACCAGACCTTACCAGACCAGACCAGTTCAGACCAGACCAGACCAGACCAGACCAGACCAGACCAGCAAATTACAGCTCAAGTAAAAACATCCTAAAAGATTCATGTTTAGCAACAACCATATTACCTTGTCCCACAACATCATTTGAGACAACCACTTTATTTTGTCTCAAAATATGATTTGAGGCAATCAAGAACGTGGAGTCCCAAAATATGATTAGAAGCTACCATGACGAGTGACACAAAATGTCATTAGGGGCAGCCAGACAGGGCAATGTGTTATTTTATCACTGCATATATTTAAATGCAATTTAATTTATTATTTTGGATCTTTAGATACAAATAATACAATCATAATAGGTTGCCTCAACTAATTTCAGCACGTTCAGCACGTCATTGCATATTATTGTTACATTTATTATTTAAATTTAACTATGCAAACTATAATACTTTTAAAATTTAGTAACAAAAGATACAACATTCCAACAAAAAAATTATTACAATAATAGTAATAATTGATACAGTATTATTATGGAACATAAATCCATAACGATGTTCAGTCACTCAACGATTACATAAATAACTTAACTAATTTATTACTACTAAATAAAGATCCATAATACTAATCATTTCATCTATTGCAAACAAAACTAAATGCAAAGAAAAAAAATCACTTCAAATAAGTCATTGATATTGATCTTCTTCATCTGTTGCATTCCATCGCCCTCTTCATCTGTTGCATTCCATCGCCCTCTTCATCTGTTGCTTCAAATAAGTCATATATATAAAGCACATTAGTATTTTGGGAATGCTAATAAGAAATAACTTTTCAAAATGACTAGAAAATAATGCGATGAGATGAGATACCTCAGTGTATGGGCCGTGTGAGCCTGTGATGATCCAGAAGAAGAATCACCAGCTTTGGCACTCAAAGAAGTACCTATGGGAAATGAACGGAATGAAAAAAAAGGAACCTGCTTTTGATCCATGTGTTGCCCAACCTGTGCTACCAACATTCATTGGAATAGTAGGAGAAGATATCCATTCATGAGGGAAACTCCCAATTCCTAAGGTTGTGCTTTCCCTTTCCTTACTGAAGGACTAAAGTCACTTGCGGCCTAGAACCAAAGAACATTAGAAATATTTAATGATAACTGATTAGCATGATGAGTGCACCCAGAAAGTATTTTTTTATTTCAGAAATAAGATACTCTAATATTATGCAGACATAGGAAGTACTATGTATATTAGTATCCTAAAATATAGTCTCAGAACAGATAATGATTGAGACAGATTATACACTTGGGGCTTTATCTCAGAACCACCGTGGGGTGGATTTGCACCGTAAGTCCACTGGACAAAGCCTTGAGTACAAATAATAGAAGCATAAATCGTTACACCAATAGCTTGTGTTTGTAGAATAAGATCAAACAATAAGTTAATAAATCTAACTACGTTCCTAGCACCATAAGATCAAATAATAACATAAATTCTTTTACATGTATTAACCAGTTACCAGGTGTAAATGATGTGCCTGGCCTCACATTTAGCATGGTGATCTCTTGGTTTTTCTGTCAAGAAGTTGCATATATTAGAGATGATTTAATCATAACTATGCTTATTAACCGTGGATTGTGGTACACCTTATGGAATACAAACTTTGAAGAGTTCGTAAGACTTTTTATATTATATAATCCGTTATCACAGTATGAAGATTGACTTAGAATCTTTAAAAAGTAGCTCATCACTACTTACATACATATATCGTCGCTGCTCGTTCCTCGCCGTCACTGAGCCGCGTCGTCTGCCTGGAAGGCTTCTCCGGAGGTTCTGATTGTCCCCTGGACGTCTCCGTGGTCGTACCTCAATTCCTGCTGCCCGTCGAGTACTGTATTCATCGCCCAGGGGGCCTGACCGCTGGGTTCTTTTTCTGTTCGTCGAAGCTTTTTTTAGTAGAAGCCATAATGGATCCAGGCTGTTGGGCACTTGGGCTGTGGACTGCTACTTTGCTACTGGACTGAGGCTGCTGGATGGGCTGGAGCTTGGACCGGGCTGGAGCTGCTGACTTGGGCTGGAGCTGCTGGACGCCAGTCAACCTCCGTCGGTCAACTCCGGTCAATGGAAGTCAACCCTCCAGAAAAAATCCTAAATTTTTTAAAATTGGGTAGGTAAGGTTGAAACGATCTCCTAGGGTTTCGCGAAGGTAAGTTTTCGATAAACTTCCTATTTGAAATATTCTGGATTTAATTTAATTTAATTTTTTTTCCCTCCCCGCGGGCCGCCAGTTGATTTAATCCCGGCCGCCAACCCCCCATGTACGTTCTAAACCTTCTCCTTTGTGGTAGACTGTTTTAGTGTGTTAATTGCATTGCTAAGTGTTGTTTTATTCAATTGTTATGCGTAGGGGTGGTTTGTTGGATGTTAGGGGTAGAATTAATTAATTTTAATTGCTGCCCGGAATTGTTTTAGGTGCCAAACTGTCCGAAATTGATATGTGTTGCATGCTTCCTGGGGTTATTAAAGTGTATACTTTGTAGTCCGAGTTGGATTATTTTCTGTCAAATTTGTCTGTTTTGCTTTGTGTTGTTTTGTGGTTGATACCATGGCTGCTAATCAGTATGGTATGCTTCCATTTAATGGAAAAACAGATTTTGATATTTGGAAACAGAAAATTAAGTGTGTTAATTAATTCAGCAAAAACTTTTCAGAGCTGTCACTGGTATTTTCTTTGAATCAGAAGATAAGGCTAAGCAAATTGAAATGAACGAAACTGCTTGTTCTACTATTTACTTGAATCTGTCTGATTCTGTGCTTAGGAAAGTGGGTATTCTTGAGTCCGCTAAGAAGTTGTGGGAGAAATTGGATAGTCTCTATACTGATACCTCTTTACCCGGGAAGTTGTATTTACTAGAGAAATTCTTTAGGTTTAGGCTTGACCTGATTAAGGATATAGATGAGAACTTAGGTGTGTTTAATAAGCTGATACAGAATATCAAACAGGCAGGTGATAAACACATAGATGATTATACTCCCATAGTGTTACTTAATGTCATTCCCGACTCTTATAATGATGTTAAGTCCGCTATTAAGTATGGTAGGGATGAGAAGGAATTAGACCTGAAGCATGCTAGGGGTAGTACTAGTTAGTCCAGGGACTCCGGAGAGGCTATGTTTGTTAGAGGTAGATCTAAGGGTAGGTCTAAGAACTCTAAGCAAAATAGTCAAAGTAAGAACACTAGTCAGCCTGGGGGGAAGAGGAGCAAATCTAGGAAGAGAGTGTGTTACAATTTTGGTAACACTGGCCATTTCATTAAGGATTGCCCTAACCCTAAGAAGACCGAGCATGTTAGTGTATAGTAGTTGTTTATAGATGTGACCTTGGTGACATTTTGATGGTTTGTGACCATGTTAATTCTGTGAGAAATTCTCTGTCTGGGCATGAATGGTTGATTGACTCTGGTTGTACCTATCACATGTCCCCCTTTAGAGATTTGTTTTCTTCATATGAATTATGTGATAGTGGCTACGTTTCCTTAGCTGATAATAAGAGATGCAATGTGTTTGGTGTTGGTGATATATGTCTGAAATTTTCTTGTGGCTCTGTGTTTACCATTAAGAATGTGAAGCATGTCCCTGATTTGTGTCATAACTTGTTATATGTTGCTGCGTTGGAGAGTAGTGGTTTACAGGGAAAGTGAGGGAATGGTTGCATGAAAATCTTGAAAAAATCTCTTGTTTTGTTTAAAGCTGAGAAGGTGAATAACCTTTATGTGTGTCATGCTAAACCTTTTGCTGATTCTGCAAATGTTGTATGTTCTGATAAGACCAGCTCTTTGTGGCATAATAGGCTAGGACATATGAGCAATAAGGGTTTAGATGTCATGCGTAGGGCTGGTTATTTTGGTAAGGACTCTATGACTTCTGTGCCTTTCTGTGAATCATGTGTGTTAGGCAAGCAGCATAGAGTCAGCTAACATTCATGTAATTTCCATGTTTATGTTTGTGTTTTTAATTAGTTTAGATTGATTGTTACTTTGGAAATTACACACTTTTGGTGTAATAGTTTAGTTTGTAAAAATGTTTGTAATTTGTTTAGATTAGGTTTATTCTGAGCTCAAACAGGTCCAAGATCACTCTAGGGATCATTGGTGAACATCACAAATGGAAGGAAAGTGCTAAAATCTCAAGACAAAGTAAAGATTCTGATTTTTTGTGTTGTACCCGGTCGGGTATGACCTATACCCGATCGGGTAAGTTGCTGAAAAATCAAATCAGATCAACCCGCGAACAAGGCAACGTGCAAGGAAGATTTTAATCACGATCGAGTGTCTATACCCGATCGGGTAGCCAACATACCCGGTCGGGTATGTCCATGTTTTTCCAGCTTCCGCGAAGCAACTGAAGGCCCGGTCGAGTACCCTATATACCCGATCGGGTACACGACCCTGAAAGCCTAAAAAGCCTATAAATACACCTCATTTCCTCCCCATTAAGATACTCCTTCTTCCATATACTTAAGCTCAGTTTAGAATAGTTATTTCTTATATTCTTATAGCATGTTTAGTCTCCAAATGATGAGCTAAACTTCCATTTCTTGGTTTTGCTCTTGAAGCTTGTTGATTATTAAAGTTGTGAGTTATTTTCTTAACTTCTTCTCTTGATTATTAATTCTTCCCTTAATCTCATTCTATATTAATGTTGGAGGGTTACTAAGTGACGATTAGTTAACGTTCCAACATTAATTATTACTAGAAACGATCAACGAAACGATGATTAATCGTTGATGGTTTCACAAGTAAGTAACTTCAGTTTATTAATGCACGGTCGTGGTTAATAAACTTAAGAGGGATTACTTTTGTTGGTTAAACCAAAACCGTTGTGTTGAGGTTATCAATCTCAATTGATTTCATCAAGGAGTTAAAGAGATTAAATGCTACTATTATATCGGTATACGGCGTTGTTCTATATTTGATTAATAGTAAGGGTTATTAATGAACGGTCGTTGTTAATAACTACCCTCGATGAATTGGAGTTACTCCTCGGTTGAGTATTCGAGAGGGGATAAGTTATAGATATAACAATGATCGACTAAAATATATCAACAAGTGGAAAGTAACAAGACCAAATCCCTTTTATTCTTAAATTAAATCTCATATAAGTCGTTCATTTTCGTGTTTAAATTAATTAAATCACTCAATCAAACCCCCACCCCCCCTTATTTACTAGTTTCATAAAAAAAAGAGTTATTCCTTTCCATGTGGATACAAACTCTACTTCACCTATACTACGTATAAGTGTTAGTATCGATTTATTTTGACACACCGTGACAAAGTGCTCGTCATCAGCTTCCCTCCCTCCTCTTACCCTAATCTGTCTAAGTGTTCGTCTATGCTTGAATATGTTCATGCCGATGTTTAGGGACCTGCCAGTGTTCCTACCCACGGGGGTAGGAAATATTTCCTTTATATTATTGATGACTTTTCTAGGAAGGTGTGGGTTTGCCTTTTAGAACACAAGTCTGATGTGTTTGTGAGGTTTAGGGAGTGGAAAATCCTAGTTGAAAACCAAACTGGCAGGAAGGTTAAAACACTTAGGACTAATAACGGGTTAGAGTTCTGTAATAAGGAGATGGATAAGCTGTGTGTGGATTGTGGGATAAAAAGGCACAAAATTGTGCCTTATACTCCACAACAGAATGGGATAGCAGAGAGAATGAATAGGTCTCTGTTGGATAAGGTTAGAAGCATGTTAGTTGCCTCTGGTTTGTCTAAGAAATTCTGGGGTGAAGCAGTTACTACTGCTGCCTATTTGGTTAATAGGTCCCCGTCTGTCCCTCTTGGTGGTAAGTGTCCTAAAGCCGTCTTTACCGATAAGCCTCTTGATCTGTCTAACCTTCGGGTGTTTGGTTGTGCAGCGTATGCACATCAACAGGTTGACAAGTCCATCCTAGGTCTAAGAAATGTGTCTTCCTAGGTTATCCAGAGAGGGTAAAAAGGGTTACGGGTTATGGGATAGTGTAAGGAATAAATGTATTTAGATTTTGATGATGCTAGATTAATTAGAACATTAGAGCACCCCCCATTAGAATTGATGTATTACAATTTTTCTAAGTGTAACCATTCTAGAGTAATCGACTGGCAGAAGACCTCTAGGCCCTCTGTTGAACATTTACTGAACAGAAAACCTTTAGACCCTTTGTTGAGAACTTACTTGAGAGAAGAGATCAAGGCTCTCTGAAGCTGTCTCCTTGCTGAAGGTTCTCTGGACAGAAATGCTTGAAGCCCTCTGTGGGTAAGCCTCTCTGTGAGATCTTCTGTTGTCACTCAGAAGACCTAACCCTTAGAAAGTTTTGCAAGCTTCCTATGCCGGAGTACCCAACGGAAGATTCCCTCAACGGCTAGGAGTCCCTCAACGGAAAAGCTACAGGATAACATTTAATGCTCATTTAATGAGCCCTATACTCTGAAGAGTTAAAGCTGATGATTGACCGAGATTCCTGGAAAGTCTACCCCCAAAATAGCAAGTCGCCAACCTTGCGGGCCCAACCGGTCAACTCAACAGTACGCACATTCAATGCAGTTTTTTCCTCCTCCAACGGGAAGACAACCCTAGTATAAAAGATACTTGATGAAGAACAACCAGATAACTTTTGCTCTCTCTACAACCTTCAAAAGCCTTCTTGAGATTCAAACTCCATCTCCAAAAACAAGAAAAAGCTTACGTTGGAAAGATCATAATCTCATATATTCTTCTACTCCAACAAGAGCAAAGTACCTCCAGTTCTTCAACACTTCAAGCACTTCAACTACAAACTCTTTTTGACGAAGCAAGTTGGAGAAAACTCTGTTTTCACAAACATCTTCTGTTAAAGAAGGGTGTATTAAAGTAACTGGAGTAAGTGAAGTGGTGATACTTCAAGGAGACTCAGTGAAACAAGATCAGTCCTAAAGGAAGCAAGGAAGTGCATCCTAGGAGACATCTACACTTGAATAAGACATTGAGAGCTTCTTAAATGCTAGGACTTAAGTGTTGTAATTGGTTTATTGCAAGCTTAGTAGAACAGTGGATTAGAGGAACACATTGTTCCTTGAACCACTATAAAAATCCCTGGTGTCATTTACTTACTGCTTTTTATCTACTTTTAGTTGAACTGCTTAACTCCACAGAAGTGGTATCTGTGTTCAGCAGAACACCTCTTGTGAGGTAACAGAAGTATTATTGCCTTTGCATCTGTGTGAGGCTATCCCGACAGAACACCTACCAGAAGACCATCCGCTGCCAGTCAGTTCTCAACAGAACAGGCTATTCTGTTAACCTTGGTACTTAGCTTGAAAAAGTTAAAAACCATAACAGTCTATTCACCCCACCCCCCCCCCCCCTCTAGACTGTTACTTTGACAACCGGGACCAACAGATAGGAACCAGGTTGGCTTTAAGGTGGTCCTTAGCAAAATGTGGTGTATAATGAAACTAATTTTACTTGCTTGACCAAGTCTGTTTCTAATCCTGAGTCTAGGTCTGATAGTACTCCTAGTGAGGTGGAGTCTGTCCCTGTTGCTGCTAGTCCTTTATTCTAGTTGATCCTGTTATTTCTGATGATATTATTATGCATGATTCTAATTCCTCTGAGCATGATAGTCCCACCACCTCTAGTGAGGTGGAGCATTTGCATGATATGGGTGTTGAATTTGATTTTCATGATAACAATAATTTGCATGAGTTGCATGTGGAGCCTAGTAGTGATAATTTGCATAATTATCAACTTGCTAGAGATAGGAGTAGAAGGGCCATCAGGAGAAATGCTGATAGTATGCCTGATTATGCTTTCATTGTGCATGATACTTCTATGTTTGCATTTTCTGTGTTTGAATCCCTAGAGCTGAATGAACCCAAGACCTACCGTGAAGCCTTCAGTTCCAAAGTGTCTCAGAAATGGATTAGTGCCATGAAAAGTGAGATGGACTCTTTGCGAGCGAACCAGACTTGGACCCTTGTACCTAGACCTCTCATCTGTTCGGTAGTTGAGTATAAGTGGTTGTTTAAGGTTAAGGAAGAACCTAGTGATGCTAGGTTTAAGGCTAGGTTGGTTGCAAAAGGGTTTACTCAAAAAGAGGGGGTAGATTATGCAGAAATCTTTGCTCCTGTTGTTAAATTCATCACTATTCGTATGATGCTTGCTTTAGTTGCTCACCATGACTGGGAAATGAAACAAATGGATGCAACTACTACATTTTTGCATGGTGAATTGGACAAAACGATTTATATGACTTAGCCTGAGGGCTTTGTGGAACCCAAGAGAAGTGAGCATGTCTGTTTGCTTAGGAAGGCTTTGTATGGCCTGAAGCAATCCCCTAGGCAGTGGAACATCAAATTTGATAAATGCATGATATCTTGAAGTTCCAAAAATCTATTTGTGATCATTGCATGTATTTCAAAAATACTTCTTTTGTGCCAGTATTTTTTTTACTTTATGTGGATGACATGCTGATAATTAGTCCTTCTCTGAATGCTATTAAAGATGTACAGAAATGCCTTTGTGCAAATTTTGCCATGAAAGACCTAGGTGATGCCAAGAGGATCCTAGGCATAAACATTGTTAGGGATAGGAGTAAGCGTACTCTTACTTTGAATCAGATTTCTTACATAGAAAAAGTTTTGAGTAAATTCAATATGTTATCTGCTTCTCCTGTTAATGTCCCTATGGCATCTCACTTTGTGTTAAGTAAGGACCAATCTCTCAAGACTGCTCCTGAAAATTGAGAAAATGAAATATGTGCCCTATTCCAGTGCAATAGGGTCGGTTATGTATCTTATGGTTAGCACTAGACCTAATATTGCATATGCGGTTAGTTGCTTGAGTAGATATATGTCCAACCCCGGTTTGCCCCATTAGAATGCTCTTAAGTGGCTGCTTAGATATCTGATATCTACTGTGAAGCATGGATTAATTTTCTCTAAATGTGCTAGTGGTATTGAATTGATTGGTTATGTTGATTCTAACTATGCAAATGATAGAGATAACAGGAAGTCAACCACTTCTTATGTTTTTACTTTGTGTGGCTCTTGCATTAGTTGGAAGTCTCAATTGCAGCTGATACGTTTGTAATTTCCGTGTGTTTATTTACGTTTTTAGTTAGTTTTGGTTGTTTAATATTTCGGAAATTACACACTTTCGGTGTAATAGTTTAGTTTGTTAAATTCTTGTAATTTGTTTAGATTAGGTTTATTCTGAGCTTAAACAGGTCCAAGATCAATCAAATGATCAAAGGTGAAGGAAGGTGCAAGAGTAGAAGACAAAAAGAAGGAAAAATTCCTGATTTTAGGGTATACTCGATCGAGTATACCTTATACTCGATCGAGTACCAATACTGATTTTCAAGGATCCGATCCGGGAACAAATGAACATGCAAGGAAAGATTTGGCCACGTTCTATTGTCATACCCGATCGAGTACACCGACATACTCGATCGGGTATACATATAAAATCTACTCGAGTATTGATCGAGTATTGACCAAATTCGGGTTTCTACACATACTCGATAGAGTATATGTACATACTCGATCGAGTACTCGGCCTGCACCTCAAAAAGCCTATAAATACGCCTCCTTTCCTTCACTTTAAGAAACTAATTCCTTTATACTCTTAAGCTCAGTTTAGAATAGCATTTCTCTATATTTCTTTTAGCATGTTTAGTCTCCAAATGAGGAGCTAAACTTCCATTTCTTGGTATTGCTCTTGAAGCTTGTTGATTATTAAAGTTGTGAGTTACTTTCTTAACTTCTTTCCTTGAATATTAATGCTTCTCTTAAATACTATTTCTATATCAATGTTGGGGAGTGTTACTAAGATGACAATTAGTTAACATCTTGATATTGGTTTTAGTAATAGCTATTCCTTCTTCTATGTTAATATCGGGGAGTGTTGCTAAGATGACAATTAGTTAACATCTTGATATTTAACTATAGTAGGATTCATTCCCTTTAATATTCTTCCTTGAGTATTAATTAATTCCTATTCGAATTTCATATTAATATTTTGAACATTACTTAAAGGATCAACTAGTTTTGTTTCATATATTAATTATTACTAGAAACGTTCAACGAACCGATGGTTAAACGTTGAAGGTTTCATAAGTAAGTAACTTCGGTTTATTAATGCACGGTCGTGGTTAATAAACTTAAGAGGGATTAATTTTGTTGGTTAAACTGAAACCGTTGCGTTGAGGTTATCAATCTCAATTGATTTCATCAAGGAGTTAAAGAGATTAAATGCTACTATTATATCGGTATACGGCGTTGTTCTATATTTGATTAATAGTAAGGGTTATTAATGAACGGTCGTTGTTAATAACTACCCTCGATGAACTGGTTATACTCCGCGATTGAGTATTCGAGAGGGGATAAGTTATGGATATAACAATGATCGACTAAAATATATCAACAAGTGGAAAGTAGCAAGACCAAGTCCCTTTTATTCTTGAATTTAATCCCATATAACTTGTTCATCTTCGTGTTTAAATTAATTACATCACTCAACAAACAAACCCCCCCCCCCCCCTCTATTTACTAGTTACATAAAAAGAAGAGTTATTCTTTTCCATGTGGATACGAACTCTACTTCACTATACTACGTATAAGTGTTGTATTGAAATTACTTTGAGTGCACTCACGACAAAGTGCACGTCAAATTTGGCGCCGTTGCCGGGGAAAGGCAATTGATTTTTCTTTTTATTTCAATCAAAAAAAAAATATATATATATATATCATATAAAGATTTCTATTTCTTCTGAGCTTTATAGTGTATGGTTAAATATCGTTCTCTAAACGAGATCACCTACCAATCAAACCCAGAAATAGAGCAAACTCTCGAGCGATTGAAAAATAAATTCTCAAGTACCGACTCGGGAGAATCATCAAGTGCTAGCCCTCTATCTAGCGACACCGAGGAGCCAATCACCATGGCTCACGAGACAAGGACCTTAAGGGAGCTCACTGCTCCAAACCTCAATCAACAACCGTTATGTATTACCTTCCCTACACTCAATGAGGGTAATACTTTTGAGCTCAAATTGGGGCTTATTCATCTACTTCCTTCCTTCCACGGGCTAAGAGGAGAGGATCCAAACAAACATCTCTCGGAATTCCATATTGTTTGCACAAGCATGTGCCCAAATGGAGTTACCGAGGAACAAATCAAACTGAGGGCTTTTCCATTCTCCCTCAAAAACACCGCTAAGGATTGGCTTTTCTATCTTCCTTCGGGAAGTATAGGTACATGGGCGGCTATGAAGAAATGCTTCTTGGAAAGGTACTATCCCGCCTCCGTCTCATCATCTTTGAAAAAACAAATAAGCAACATCGATCAAAAAGATGATGAGACCTTATATGAATATTGGGAACGGTTCAAAAAGTTATGTGCTAGTTGCCCTTATCATGGCTACACCGAGCAAGACCTCATACTCTACTTTTATGATGGTCTTGTTGATGATGATCGAAGAATGGTGAATGCCGCTTGTGGGGGCGGCATTGTCAACAAAACCCCCTCACAAGCAATTAGCTTGATTTCGGAGTTGGCCGAGAACTCTAGGCACTACAACGGGCGGTCCTCAACCCGTAAAGTTGCCGCGGTGGAATCATCTTCATCTTTAGAAAGTAGAATGGCCGACTTGACTTCTTTGGTTAAGGACTTCATTTTAAATCCTAGAAACCAAGAGGTCAAGGTCTGCGGCATATGCACACAGCAAGGGCATCCAACAGATTCTTGCCCAACTCTCCAAGAAGAGCAAGTCAACGCCTTGGGTTTCCAAACCCAACAACAAAAGAGGTACGATCCACACTCTAACACTTACAACCCCGGGTGGAGAGATCACCCTAACTTGAGATATGGGAACCCTCAACCACATCAAAATCAGTCCTTTCAACAACCCTTCCCAAATCATCAAACTCAAAGCTCCAACTCTAACATGTCCACGGAGGACATGATTCGAGCTCTTGCTACGAACATGGGCACATTGCAACAAAATGTTTTACAATTTCAACAAGAAACAAAGTCGAGCATTCAAAATTTGGAAACTCAAGTTAGCCAAATTTTGAATGCTGTAAGCCGACTTGAGGCAAAAGACTCGGGTAAACTCCCATCTCAAACGGAGCAAAACCCTAGACAACAATGTAATGCAATCATGTTGAGGAGCGGGACAACATTGAAAGAGGTGGATACTGAAGAAAAGGAAGTTGATCTTGGAGAAGCTTTTCAACCGGATGAAGAGGAACCAGCTAAAACTAAATTCCCTCCACTGTCATCTTATGAGCAACTCCCTCCATTCCCTGAGGCGCTTAAGGACACAAGGAAGGTGGAGAACAATCGGGAAATCTACGAGACCTTCGCCAATTGTGAGGTAAATATCCCACTCTTTAAACTGATCAAAAGTGTTCCCCGTTATGCAAAGTTTTTAAAAGAAATATGCACGATAAAAAGAAAGAATAAATTGAAAGGGAAACAAGAGGTCAAGGTTAGTGAACGGGTCTCAGCAATTTTTCAGAGGAAACTCCCGGAAAAATGCAACGATCCAGGCATGTTCACTATCCCATGCAAAATAGGGGACACTTTATTTCCTAGGGCCTTGTTAGATTTAGGGGCTTCAATCAATGTTATTCCATATTCATTATACAAGTCCCTAAAACTTGGTCCTATGCATTAAACCGGGGTAATAATCCAATTGGCGGATAGGTCTAGCATATACCCAAAGGGCATCGTAGAGGACGTGCTAATAAAAGTTGAAAATTTGGTCTTCCCCGTCGACTTCTATATTCTTGAAATGGAAGCCGATAACCAAGCTACACCCATCCTTTTGGGAAGACCTTTCTTAAAAACGGCCCAAACAAAAATAGATGTGTCTAATGGTTCATTAACTTTATAGTTTGATGACCAAAAAGTAGAATTCAACATCTTTGATTCTACAACAAAACAAATAAAAAAACAATCCCTTTGTTCTCTAAATGTTTTTGAACCACAAACATCACCTATTTTTGTTGAAAAAGAAGTTGAGAAAACCTCACTTTTTGAAGAGGAACAAAAAATTGAGCATAGGGTAGAGGAGATAACAAAGAAAAAGTGTCGGCCTTACTGGAAAAGGCCAAAGAAAAGAAATGACGGAAGGGATGCTCACGATCCCACATAAAATAAAAATTTAAATAAATAAAACGCCGTGCCACGACGTTAAATAAGGCGCTTCTTGGGAGGCAACCCAAGTCAATTAGTTAGATTTTATTTCCTTTTTGTGTAAATTTGAGAGAAAAGAGAGAGAGGGAACTAATCACATGTTTGTTTTGAAAAAGAAGAAAATGCAGGTTTTGAAGTGTCTGGGGACATACTCGATCGAGTACCATCTCATACTCGGTCGGGTATTGTCTAAAAAGAGGAACCGAGGCACTACTCGATCGAAGTAGCCATATATTTCAAAAAATGGAGGCATACTCGATCGGGTATATCTCTTTACTCGATCGAGTATATGTTGATACTCGGTCGAGTATGCTCAGAAAAGCCAGTTTTCCCAACCTCTGTCTTCGGTACCCGATCGGGTATACAGGGATACTCGATCGGGTACCCCTGCGATTAATACCCAAACAACACCCATTTTCACTTCATCTTCTCCAAAACACTCCCAACTTCGAACCCCTCTCCCCCAAAACTCCATTTTTCCACCTTCTCTCTACCAAAACTCCCTCATTTCTCCACCAAATCATCCCATTTCACCACCAAAATACCCTCCTCAATCTCCTCTCCATATCTATACCCATAAATCCCACTTTCCCCAAACATCCACAAAATCCAAAAACCCTACCCCAAAATTCGAATTTTTGGTTTTCAAACTCAAAAGCTTCAAAAAAATGGCTCCAAGGAAGAATAGGGGAGAGAGCTCAATCACCATAGCACCTATCCCGGGCTTTGAAGACATCATTCCCGCCGACGCCGAACACCGAACTAGACTCCTATCAACAACAAGAAGGCAAGTAAAACCTTCCCGTTTCCTTTGCCATGATGCTCTACGAGAATTAGGAGTCTATAAGAGTTGTAGAAAATTCTTTCATGCATTAGATATGGACCGTATTTTCAATATGAAATACAATTCTAATGAACGGATTATCTACGAATTCTTGAGTTCGGTGAAATTTGAAAGTGATGAAGCGGATTTTAGGGATGATAGACTCGAGTTTCGTTTGTTTAACCGGAACTACTCAATAACGAAACTCGAGTTTGCTGAACATTTTGGCATCCCGGTGCCCTACGAAAGATCCATCTCGGATACCACTATTTTTGGGCACTCCCTATGGACAAAGATGACCGGGGAAGTGAATTTTAACTCCTCCCAAATGTATATTAGTCATGTCCAACACCCCGTCCTCCGGTTATTCTTGAAATGTTTAGCAAATTGTTTGCTTGGACGCCCCAACAACCATCACACGAGGATTGGGGACGTGTGTTTGATGTCTGTTGCTTTATTCCGTCGTCACGTAGACTTTAATCTGTGCAATCTCATGTGGGCACATCTAAAAAAAGAAAGCGTAGCCAAAGGAGCCATTGTTTTGGGAGGGGTGATTATGCACTTGGCCGGTAAATTCGGGTATACGGATAACTCTCCTATACCCGACTATTGTTTGATGGACATAGGTTGGCTAGGCCGATCAGGCTGCACCTCTTTTTCTCATACAGTGTACATTGGGGACCGACCCAAACACATGTACAACTGGATCATACACGTCCAACCGGTCCAATACTTCCTCATGCCAAACCCCGACACTCCCAAAATCATCTACAGGCCGGAGTTCGAGGTGCCCCATTTCCTATTCCCACACGCCCTTCCACCACATCTCCAAGAACCACAAGCCCAAGATCCCCCCGAAGACCAACCCGACCCAGAGCCTCAACCCGAGTACCAAGAACCCGAGGTTGCACATCACCACATGCCCGAACCAAACCAAGCTTCCCCACCTCCCGATTACTTCCAACAATTGCTTGACGGATTTAATAGAGTCACCCATGAAGTTGGTAAGTATCGGGAGGAACAAAGGGCGGGATTTCAAAGGCTAGAGGAGCAACGGGCCGAAGATAATCGAAGGTATGAAGAAGATCAACGTAGGTTCTATGGACCTATGTATTCCTACATGGCTCATCAAGGCCAATTCCACACCATGGCTCAGCCACCCCCACCCCCACCCCTCTTGGTATGACCCCACTCAATGGGGTAATTTTGGAGGATCTAGCTCCGGGGGTGGAGGTTTTGATGGCGGGGATGACGGTGGCGATACTCACATGGGCGATGGGAGCTATGGAGGCGGCTTGGGAGGCAGTTACTACGGCGGAGAAGGCAGGCACTAGGGACAGTGTGACATTTATGTTATTTCCATGTTTATATTTATGCTTTTGATTAGTTTTGAGTGGTTATTACTCTAGAAATTACACACTTTTGGTGTAATAGTTTAGTTTGTAAAATGTTTGTAAATTGTTTAGATTAGATTTGTTCTGAGCTCAAACAGGTCCAAGACCACTCCAGGGACCATTGGTGAACATCACAAGTGGAAGGAAGGTGCAAAAATTCCAAAACAAAATGAAGATCCTGATTTTTGGTATTGTACCCGGTCGAGTATACCCTATACTCGATCGGGTAAGTTGCTAAAAAGTCAAATCAAATCAACCCGGGAACAAGGCAACATGCAGAAAGATTTTTAACTCGATCGCGTATCCATACCCGATCGGGTAACCGACATACCCGATCGGGTATGACCCCAGATTTTCAGTTTCGAGGAAACTAACCCTTACCCGATCGGTTGAGCTAAAAACTCGATCGGGTACACGACCCTGCAGGCCTAAAAAGCCTATAAATACACCCCTTTTCCTCCACAAGAAGATCACCAATTCCTATATACTTCTAAGCTCAGTTTAGACAAGTTCTTTCTTTATATTTTTATCATGTTTAGTCTCCAAATGAGGAGCTAAACTCTTCCATCTTGGTTTTGCTACTTTGAAGCTTAATGAATTGTAAGTTGTGAGTTATTTTCTTTAATCTTCTTCCTTGAATATTAATTAATTCCTATTCCTATTACATATTAATATTTTGAACAATACTTAAAGGATCAACTAGTTTTGTTTCATATATTAATTAATACTAGAATCGGTCGATTAATACGCTTGTTATTAACTCGGTCCTTTCACGGTAGTAAACTTGGGTTGTTAATGCATGCGTCTCATGGTTAATAAGCCAAGGGGAATTAATTATATTGATTAAACCAACAAACCGCTTGTGTTGAGGTTATCAATCTCAATCGTTTTCATCTTGATTTTATTGCTACTATCGAGTAAATATACGGCGCGTGTTCTATATTAACTCGGTATGTAAGTTTTATTAATGAACGCGTCTCGTTATTAATAACTACCCTCGATGAATTGGATATACTCCTCGATTGAGTATTCGAGAGGAAGATAGTTAAAGATATAACCGGGATCGACGAACATTTCATTAAGTGGATAAAAGCAAAGCCAAGTCTTCTTCTCATTAATTAAATCACATAACTCGTTCATCTTCGTGTTTAAATATAATTTAAAGTTCATCAACCAAATATAAACCCCCCCTTATTGTTATTTATCTATTTCTGTAAGAAGAAAAGTATTCCTTTCCCTGTGGATACGAACCTTACTACGCTATACTACGTATAAGTGTTGTATTGTATTATTTATTTTGAGTGCACCTCACGACAAGTGCACGTCACAGTGCTTCAACTAAGTGTGGGGGAGGAGATTACTCATGGTATGTAATTTCATTTTCTACCCTTTACTATGCATGAATTTCTTTTACTCTTTGTAAAAAAAAAAAAAAAAAAAAAAAAAAAAAAAAAAAAAAGAGAATAACGGATAAATAAAAGAATTGAAATGCTAGTTAGGTTGAAAACCCAAGAATGGGCAATCTAAGCAAAAAAGGCTTATAAAAAATTTGAGTGAGTTTGGAAAGGATGGAAAAACAAAAAGAGATGCTAGGATGAAAACCTGAAAAAGGCTCCTAGGCAAAATGAGAGATATGAGAGAAATATTTGTTGTGTGCAGGAACTCATTTGATCTTTTGGGAGAAAGAGGAGAAGAAGAGAAAGAGGAGAAGAAGAGAAAAGGAGAAAAAGAGAAGAAGAGGCAAAAAGATGGAGCATAGAAGATCATAAAACCCAAGAAAAAATGTTGTTTATCATTTTCTTATTTCTTGGTGATCTTAGTTCCTTTCTTTCTTGAACTCATGGAATGGTCTTAAACTCTTTTGAACATTTGACTTTACTCGAGGACGAGTAAAGAACTAAGTGTGGGGGAGTTGATACGTTTGTAATTTCCGTGTGTTTATTTACGTTTTTAGTTAGTTTTGGTTGTTTAATATTTCGGAAATTACACACTTTCGGTGTAATAGTTTAGTTTGTTAAATTCTTGTAATTTGTTTAGATTAGGTTTATTCTGAGCTTAAACAGGTCCAAGATCAATCAAATGATCAAAGGTGAAGGAAGGTGCAAGAGTAGAAGACAAAAAGAAGGAAAAATTCCTGATTTTAGGGTATACTCGATCGAGTATACCTTATACTCGATCGAGTACCAATACTGATTTTCAAGGATCCGATCCGGGAACAAATGAACATGCAAGGAAAGATTTGGCCACGTTCTATTGTCATACCCGATCGAGTACACCGACATACTCGATCGGGTATACATATAAAATCTACTCGAGTATTGATCGAGTATTGACCAAATTCGGGTTTCTACACATACTCGATCGAGTATATGTACATACTCGATCGAGTACTCGGCCTGCACCTCAAAAAGCCTATAAATACACCTCCTTTCCTTCACTTTTAGAAACTAATTCCTTTATACTCTTAAGCTCAGTTTAGAATAGCATTTCTCTATATTTCTTTTAGCATGTTTAGTCTCCAAATGAGGAGCTAAACTTCCATTTCTTGGTATTGCTCTTGAAGCTTGTTGATTATTAATGTTGTGAGTTACTTTCTTAACTTCTTTCCTTGAATATTAATGCTTCTCTTAAATACTATTTCTATATCAATGTTGGGGAGTGTTACTAAGATGACAATTAGTTAACATCTTGATATTGGTTTTAGTAATAGCTATTCCTTCTTCTATGTTAATATCGGGGAGTATTGCTAAGATGACAATTAGTTAACATCTTGATATTTAACTATAGTAGGATTCATTCCCTTTAATATTCTTCCTTGAGTATTAATTAATTCCTATTCAAATTTCATATTAATATTTTGAACATTACTTAAAGGATCAACTAGTTTTGTTTCATATATTAATTATTACTAGAAACGTTCAACGAACCGATGGTTAAACGTTGAAGGTTTCATAAGTAAGTAACTTCGGTTTATTAATGCACGGTCGTGGTTAATAAACTCAAGAGGGATAACACCAAGTCGTGAGTGCACTCAAAATAAATTCAATACTAACACTTATACGTAGTATAGGTGAAGTAGAGTTCGTATCCACAGGGAAAGGAATAACTCTTCTTTTTATGTAACTAGTAAATAAAGGGGGGTTTTGATCGAGTGATTTGATTAAAATTAAACACGAAGATGAACGAGTTATATGTGATTTAATTCAAAGATAAAAGTGACTTGGCATTGCTACTTTCCACTTGTTGATATATTTTAGTCGATCATTGTTATATCTATAACTTATCTCCTCTCGAATACTCAATCGAGGAGTATATCCAATTCATCGAGGATAGTTATTAACAACGACCGTTCATTAATAACCCTTACTATTAGTCGAGTATAGAACAACGCCATATACCGACTTGATAGTAGCATTTAATCTTTTAACTCCTTGATGAAATCAATTGAGATTGATAACCTCAACACAACGGTTTCGGTTTAACCAACAAAATTAATCCCTCTTGAGTTTATTAACCACGACCGTGCATTAATAAACCGAAGTTACTTACTTGTGAAACTATCAACGATTAACCATCGGTTCGTTGATCGTTTCTAGTAATAATTAATATGTGAAACAAAACTAGTTGATCCTTTAAGTAATGTTCAAAATATTAATATGAAATATGAATAGAGATTAATTAATACTCAAGGAAGAATATTAAAGAAGATGAATCCTACTATGGTTAATATCGAGATGTTAACTAATTGTCATCTTAGTAACACTCCCCGATATTAACATAGAGGAAGGAATAGCTATTACTAAAACCAATGTCAAGATGTTAACTAATTGTCATCTTAGTAACACTCCCCAACATTGATATAGAAATAGTATTTAAAGGAAGAATTAATATTCAAGGAAAAGAAGTTAAGAAAATAACTCACAACTTTAATAATCAACAAGCTTCAAGAGCAATACCAAGAAATGGAAGTTTAGCTCCTCATTTGGAGACTAAACATGCTAAAAGAATATAAAAGAAATACTATTCTAAGTTGAGCTTAAGAGTATGGAAGAAGGAGTTATCTTTAATGAAGGAAAAGTGTGCTATTTATAGGTGTTTTTCAACACCTTTGGCCGAGTACCCGACCGGGTAGAGTATCTACCCGACCGGGTACTGGTCCGAATCAAATATTTTCCATGTTCTAATGTTCTTCAGCACGCCGGGTTGTCTTCGGTCAAGTCTCACCCGACCGGGTGAGGTATAGGGCCCGACCGGGCCAAGCAATTTCCTGGAGACTGCAAATGTTAATTCAAACCCGACCGGGTGAAGGTTTCTACCCGGTCGGGTTTATTCTTCTGGGCAGCATTCTCCTTGTTTTTCTTCCTTTTCCTTGCCAACAATTCTACCAAAACTTCCTAACCCACAAATAAAAGCTAAAAACACTTACAAATAAAAAGTAAACAAATGTTTACAACTACACACAAATGGTAAACAATCCACACAAAACAAGATATAAAAATACACATTTATGCACTACTAACTAGTGCATATCAAATACCCCCACACTTGAACTTTTACTCGTCTCGAGTAAAATAAATCATGTCCATGAAGTCTTCAAAACAACAGTATCAAAACAACCACCATAAAGTGTATCTAGAAGCAGAATGATTACAAAAAATATCCCCAACATCAAGAGGTCTTCAAAATCGGTTCTCTCACCAACGAACTCCCTTTCATCATCACCCTTAGGATCCTGCAAAGTCAAAAGAAATAATTTCTCTCATTCTCTCATTTTTGCCTAGGTGCCCTTTCGGGTTTTCATCCCAGCTTCCCACATTTTTCTGTTTTAATTCTCACAAACTCACTCTTATTTTTGCTTATTTTTGCTTAAGTTGCCCTTTGTGGGTTTTCAACTTAACAAGCCTTTTTTTTTTATTTATTTTTTTTTTTTAAAGAAAATAGGGAGTGTGAATGTAAGCTTACCAGAACAGTCTCCCCCCAGCTGAGTCATTGCACTGTCCCTAGTGCCCGCCCATACCGCCACCCTGGTGTCTGTCCTCATCCATGTGATCACCGCCGTAACCACTATCATCGCCTCCACCACCGGAACTCGAACCTCCAAAATAACCCCATGCAGTGGGATCATACCAAGAGGGTGCGGGAGGAGGAGTGGTCATAGATGCAAATCCACCCTGATGTGCTACATAGGAATAAATAGGACCATAGGTCCTCCGTAGGTCTTCCTCGTCTCTCCTTCGGTCTTCCTCATATCTGCGCCAGTCTGCCTGCCGCTGCTCCTCCATTCGCTCAAAGCTCTGTCTGTGCTCAGTACGATATAGTCCAACTTCATCCCGAAGTCGGGTGTAGTTGTTGTTGAGCATGGACATGTTATCGAGCATTTGTTGCTCGAAAGGTGTGTAGTGAAATGCTTGAGGTTGCGGTTGTTCAGGCATGATTGGGGGTTCTTCGGGTATGAGTGGGGGTTCTTCATCGTCTTCATTTTGGACGGGTTCTTCATAATGATCTGGAATTGCCCCGGGAAGACAGTAGTGATGACCATCCCCGATTTGGTGATCGAGGATATTTAGGGGAACGTCGGCCGAGGGTATTTGGAGGTAGATGGAAGTGCGTGGGAGAATGCGCCAATTGTAGATGTGTGCCCCGGTTGGTGTCGTGTGAGAGGGGACCAAGTCTAGTGTCTTTTGTAAAAGCCATTCTGTGCAAATAAGCTGTCTTGATGTGATGGGGCCGGGGTCTACAAAACCATATAAAGTGGCTAGATGTGTGACTAGGCCCCCCATCACAATTGGTCCCGTTGATGTTGCCACGTTGTAGAAATGGGTCCATAAGATGGTGGCAACATCAACTTGATCTGGGCCAGGCAAAACAGCTTGTGCTAGAACGCACACATCCCAAATCCGTGTGTGATGGTTATTTGGTCTTCCGAGAAAACAATTTGAGCAAAATTTTAAGAATAGTCGGAAGACCGGATGCTGCACACGGTTCACGCTCAGCTTAGAAAGATCAACCACAGGTTTTCCTGTCATTCTCTTCCACAACTCATATCCCACAAGAGAATCATATGTACGTGCTTCATCAAACAATGGGAGGCCAAAGTGTTGAGCAAATTCCCTTTTGGTTAATGAACGATTTTCATTTAGTAAACGAAAGGTGATGATGTCATTTGCATGATCATCCACATCTTTCGTATACGCAAACGAGCTAAAAAATTCATACACCAAATGAGGATATGTAACATATTGCATTCCAAATATTCTAGTCATTCCAATTCTCGCAAATATGTCACGCATCACAACATCAATCCACAGTAATGCTAGAGTAGTTAAGCACATGAAACGAGATTGTTTTACCTCCCTCTTTGTTTGGTTGATGAAGCTTTCCCTTTGACCCTCCGTAGCCAAATCCACGTTCTCGTAGCCCGGCACCGGTGGTATAGCTCGGTTACCCCTTGAGGAAGAGCCTTTGAATTTTCTTGGAGCCATTGAACTTGATTTTTTTTTTTTGGTTTTTTCTTGAGTGATTTTCGGACTTTTGGCTAGGGTGAGTTTTGGAGAGTTTTTATGGGTATGGTTTGGAAGAGAATGGTGAGGAGAACAAGGATATGATATTGGTTGGGGATTTTGGGCTTGATTTTGGACCTTGAATGCTCAAAAATGGGGATTTTCGGACCTTGAGGTAGGGTTTATGGGTTTGGTTGATTTGGTTGTTTTGGGGGAGATTGATGGGTATAGAGTGGAAGAGGGTGAAGAGGAGATGAAGAAAGTGGTGTTATTTGATGGATTTGGTGGAGAAATGGGATAGATTCGAAGCTTTTGGAATGTAAAAATGGGGGATTTTGGGGGTTGGTTCGTATGAAGAAGAAGGAGAAATGGAAGGGGAAGAGGGAAACCCGACCTGGTATAAGCCTATTTACCGTTCACCCGGTCGGGTGGATTAATAGACCCGGTCGGGTCTTCGGGTCCTGCTTATCCAGTAGCTACTGGAATGAATACCCGGCCGGGTGAAATAAGGTACCCGGTCGGGTATTAGTTAATTTTGACTATTTTATTTTATTTTTTTTTCCGGCCGGGTATGTGGTTTGACCCGGTCGGATTCGCAAAGCAGTGGTCTGGTACCAAAAAAATTTAGGTACCCGGCCGGGCGGATTGGAGTTACCCGGTCGGGTAGTTTCAAAATCTTTTTTTTTTTGAAAATGTAGCTTGCTTCGGTCGGGTGGAGGGCTGGTGAGAATTTTTTGTGCTAGATCCGACCGGGTTGTCAAGTTACCCGGCCGGGTCTGGCCTTATATAATTTTTTTAAATTTTTTTTTTTATTTTTTTTTTTTGAAAAGGTTTTCTCGCACACAAAAATAAATGAAAATGCTCAAAATACAAACTTGGGTTGCCTCCCAAGAAGCGCTTGATTTAACGTCGCGGCACGACGTTATTCTTATTTTGTTTTCTATTTTAAGTGGGATCGTGAACATCCCTTGTTTCATTCTTTTTCTTCAGCCTTTTCCAGTAAGGCCGACCTTTCTTCTTTGTTCCCGACTCAATTAAAGCATTTGGTGGTTCAAAAACATTTAAAGAGCAAAGAGATTGATCTTTAATTTGTTTTTTCGTAGAGTCAAAGATATTGAACCCTACTTTTTGGTCATTGAACTCTAAAGTTAATGAACCACTAGACACGTCGATTTTTGTTTTTGCGGTCTTTAAGAAGGGTCTTCCCAAAAGGATGGGCGCTATTTGGTCATCATTCCCCATTTCGAGGACGTAGAAGTCGACGGGAAAAACCATATTCTCTACTTCTACTAGCACATCTTCTAATACGCCCTTCGGGTAGGTACTAGAACGATCTGCTAGTTGAATCACCACACCAGTTTGATGTAGTGGGCCAAGTTGTAGGGATTTATAAACGGAATAAGGAATGACGTTTATAGATGCCCCTAAATCTAGTAAGGCCTTAGGAAATGTGGTGTTTCCTATCGTGCAAGGAATAGTGAACATGCCCGGGTCGCCACAGTTTTTTGGAAATTTTTCTTGAAAGATGGTCGAGACTTGTTCACTAACTTCAACCTTTTGTTTCCCCTTTAATTTATCTTTTCTTTTCATTATGCATAGTTCTTTCAAAAACTTTGCATAATGGGGAACACTTTTGATTAGTTTAAAGAGTGGGATATTTACCTCACAATTCGCGAAGGTCTCATAGATGTCCCGATCACTCTCTAGCTTCCTTGTGTCTTTCAATGCCTCAGGGAATGGAGGGATTGGTTCATATGATGATAGCGGAGGAAATTTGGTCTTCGTTGGCTCCTCCTCCTTGTGGTCAACCTCCTCTTGTTCACTTTCCTTTGCTTGTGATTTCGGGTTACTCCTTAGCATGATGGCATTGACTTGTTGCCTTGGGTTCTGCTCAGTTTGGGAGGGAAGTCTACCTGAATCTCTTGCTTCAAGTCGATTTACCGCATTCGAAATTTGGCTAACTTGAGTTTCCAAATTTTGAATGCTTGACTTTGTTTCTTGTTGAAATTGCACCACGTTTTGTTGTAAGGTGCCCATGGTAGTAGCAAGAGTTCGAATCATGTCTTCCGTAGACATACTCGATTGAGTAGGTGGATTGGCTTGTTGAGGGTTTCCATACCTCAAGTTGGGATGATCCCTCAATCCGGGATTGTAAGAATTTGATGGGCATGAGTCCGTGGGATGCCCGTGTTGTGTACAGATACCGCAGACCTTGACTTCTTGGGTCTTGGATTTTAAAAGGAAATCCTTAACCAAAGAAGTCAAGCCGATCACTTGACTTGTCAAGCCGTTCACTTGACTTTCCAACGTGTTGTTGGATTCCGCTGCCATAACTCTCCGAGTTGAGGACCGCCCGTTATAGTGTCTGGAGTTCTCGGCCAACTCCGAGATGAGATCTCTCGCTTGCGAAGGGGTTTTGTTGACAATGCCCCCTCCACACGCCGCATTCACCATGCGACGATCTTGATCCACAAGACCATCATAGAAGTAGAGGATGAGGTCTTGTTCGGTGTACCCGTGATAGGGGCAACTTGCACATAGCTTCTTGAATCTCTCCCAATATTCATATAGGGATTCATCATCTTTTTGTTCGATGTTGCTTATTTGCTTCTTGAGTGATGATGAAATAGAAGCGGGGTAGTACCTGTCAAGAAAGGCCTTCTTCATTTGTGGCCATGTAGTGATACTTCCTGAAGGAAGATAGAATAGCCAGTCCTTCGCGGTGTCCTTCAAGGAAAATGGGAAGGCTCTCAGTTTGATCTGCTCCTCGGAGACACCATTGGGGCACATGCTTGTGCACACAATGTGGAACTCCGACAAGTGTTTGTTCGGATCCTCCCCTCGTAGGCCATGGAATGACGGAAGGAGATGAATGAGCCCAGACTTTAGCTCAAATGTGACCCCCGTATCAAGAGTTGGAAAAGTGATACAAAGGGGTTGTTGATTAAGATTCGGAGCTGTGAGCTCCCTCAATGTCCTCGTCTCAAGAGCCATAGTGATTGGCTCTTCGGTTTCGCTAGATTGAGTACTAGCGCTTGATGATTCCTCCGAAGAAGTATTTGGAAATAAATTCCTAAACCTCTCGAAGGCTTGTTCTGTTTGGGGGTTTGTTTGGTAGATGATTTCGTTTATAGATCGGGTTCTTACCATATACTCAAACAAAGCTCAGAAAAGAAATAAGAATCTCTCTATATTTTTTTTTCTTGTTTTTTTTTTTTTAAATAAAAAAAAATTAATTGCCTTTCCCCGGCAACGGCGCCAAATTTGACGTGCACTTTGTCGTGAGTGCACTCAAAATAAATTCAATACTAACACTTATACGTAGTATAGGTGAAGTAGAGTTCGTATCCACAGGGAAAGGAATAACTCTTCTTTTTATGTAACTAGTAAATAAAGGGGGGTTTTGATCGAGTGATTTGATTAAAATTAAACACGAAGATGAACGAGTTATATGTGATTTAATTCAAAGATAAAAGTGACTTGGCATTGCTACTTTCCACTTGTTGATATATTTTAGTCGATCATTGTTATATCTATAACTTATCTCCTCTCGAATACTCAATCGAGGAGTATATCCAATTCATCGAGGATAGTTATTAACAACGACCGTTCATTAATAACCCTTACTATTAGTCGAGTATAGAACAACGCCATCACTACAATAAAATTCATTTATAGAGGCAACTCATTGAGGCAACTTATATATTATTGCCTCTAAAAATATACTTTTGCATCAAATGGATCATGGTTGCCTCTAATTTAGAATATTTGAGGCAACCTTAATATATTTGCTTCTAAAAGGTGCTATTTAGAGGCGCACACTTATGGTTGCCTCTAAAAAGTTCTATTTGGAGACACATTTTTATGGTTGTCTCTAAAAGGAGCTATTTGGAGACACACTTTTATGGTTGCCTCTAAAAAGAACTATTTGGAGGCACACTTTTATAATTGCCTCTAAAAGGTGCTATTTGGATGCACACATTTATGATTGCCTGTAAAAACATTTATACTATTATAATTGTTTCTAAAGCATATTCTCATAAAGGTCAACATGTTTAAAAGCAAAATTTATACCAAGTATTTAACACGATGGTAATTATTTTTATAATTACAGTTACAATTGTAATTGTTTTTATAAATTATTATTATAGTTATAATTAGAGTTTTGAAAACAACAACAACAACATTAAACTCAATCATGTCAGAAATATTAAATCAAAATAGTATGATTCAGATCATATCATAATCATTCGGATTAGATCATACGAGATAAAAAATATTCAAATCTGATCAGAAAAATTCTGATCAGAAAGATTTTAATCAGATTAAGAAGATTCAGATTAGATTAGATCAGATTAGGAAGATTCAGACCAACACAGATCAAAAATATTTAAATCAGATCATATAGGATCAGAAAGACTCTGATCAGTTCAAAAAGAACCAAATTAGATCAGATGAAAAAGATTTATATCAAAAAAATCACATATTAAAAATTTCAAATCAGAAAATTTTAAATTAGGAGAACGGAACACAGTTTCTAAGTTTTTTTTTCTTTTGGAAGAGAAGAGTTTCCAAGCAATTAATTTAAAAATACTCCGTATAACCTTAATTACTCGGTATAACCTACGGACTATTTTGGAGTTAATTTAAAAATGCTCCGTATTAGCGAACAACGAGCGACACAGTGTTGTTCGACACAGTAGACCACTAGACCTACTTCCTACGCTTCAGCCGTTCATTCTCCATGGCATCCAAAACCCAGATCTCGTTTTTACCTCTGAAGGACCGCCGAACTACGGAAGCACGCCAGATTAGCTGAATCGCCGCAAACACCATCGACCTTGACAAAAGCAAGTAATCTTACTAAGAGCGGCTAATATGGAGCGGAATCTCCGTCGCCATCGTCCTGTAGACTCCAACCATGTGCGGCTCCACCTTGGCGATGGCAGAATCTCTGGCCGCCGATTGGAAACTGCAATTTACTACCACGTAATTGGAGTACGACCTCAATGACGATGCTTGTTGTTCGTGAGCGACGCAGGGCAGCATATCGCGATGGAGTGCGCCGACGGGTGATGGGGCGCGTAGCCTACTCTCCACACGACTGTGACCAGTGGTCGTACAAGCGTAATCAACCATATATGATGTAGGGGAGCTCTTGCTTTGAATAATATCAGACCAGGTTGGGGTTTTATTTCTTTACTACTAATTCTAGATCTTTCTGTGATACGGATACCTAGAGAAATATTGTCATTGAAAGCAAGCATTTCTCCTTCAATACATCTTCCTCTTTAATCGGCATTAGAGAGAGTAAACATGGATTAGTTTTTGTTATTGATTTTGATTTTGATTATGCCATTTGATTGAGCAAAATCTTGTCAAAGCTTCGGTCTGGACAACCATTTTCCAGATTGGTTATTAACGAATACATTATGTAATATTCTGATTCGCTTAGGCTCAGAAAATTCATTTATATGAGTGCATCCATTTCTTCTGTATATATGCTTAAAGCCCTTTTACATCTTGGTGAGTGTTTAAATTAAACGCAACAGTTTCTCATGTTTCTCATGTTTCCTATTTTTATTGGAGTTATTGATATAATTATTGTAACCTCAAGTTAATCAATCCTTAAATTTGTATAATTGAAAGGTTAAAGTTTTATTTGCAACTTTAACAAGCAGTGATCTGTTATCTTACTTTTATGCTGTCATTATGAAACGTTGCTTGTGTAAGTTAACATCATTAACTTAGGATGGGAATATGACTGATATCATATTTGTGTGAAAACTTTTTTTTTAGATTTAGATATTTCTCTCACTCAATTTAGCTTGCTCATTGAAGCAGCCAACTAGTAGTGATTTCAATTAGTGATATAAAGATTAGAAAGTGCATTTTCAAGTATTACTTGTAGAAGCAAAACTAAACATTATAAGGTGATGTGTATTCGTACTTTTGTATTTTCATTATGAAAAAATGTTTCTGTAACTTTTTACAATATTAACTTAGGGTAATGATATCTTGTTTGGGTGAAAACCTTTTTTTTAAATAATTTGTGATTTTAGATATTTCTCTCACATGATTTAGTTTGTTTTAAGAGGCAACCAACTAGTAGCAGTGATTAAAACTAGATATATACACAATTGTAAAATGCATTTTCAAGTAAGCGTTACTTTTGCATTGATGTTTGTTTAATACGACTAAGCATTACTTTTGCATCTATATTTTCTCGTCCTAATACAATTAATCAATGGTTTTATGTTTTGCAGTCTGGCTAAACAGAATGTGAAGTGACTTATAGAGCAGGTTGTGACTCAATGTAGAAGAGGTACATCTTATAGCTTCTTTGAATCTATCGTCTATGTATAAAACATTCACAAGGATATTTTTTGTATATTAGATTCTTGCCTTTTGTTTGTGAGGTGTTCTGAGGGTTTTCCTTATATGGACATCATTTGACTATTTGAGCATTTGAATACTTTTTTTTATCCAAAGCAAAAAATCTCAATTAATAATTTATGGATTGATTAGTACATATCATGTTTAACCTCTCATTTATTAGGCTATATTTTAATATTCTAGTTGCATACGCAGCATATGCTTATTCATGCATGTTGTTATCATGTGGTTGTAAACTATATAGTTTTTGTTGTTATATATACTAGAGGTTATTGCCAATAGCACAATTTTTTATACATGCAGATGAATATGCTACAAGCAAACATTTACCAAGTTCTCTGTTGTAATAATGCAAACATTCTAGCTGCAGACTATCTAAGATAACTAGTTGAAAATTGTGTATTAGCTTGTTTGTTGAAGTACGAAGGTTGTATTAGATTGTTTATCAGATAGCTGCAAATATCTTACTATATTAATATATGCAGATATTTCTAAAAATGGTGGCGGCAATGGCAGTGACGATGTCAATGGTGATGGTGATGGTGATGGTGATGATGATCATGATGAAGTAACCCTCCAGAGCACCATTTTAGCGTTTAGATCTATTCTGGTCCACCTTAATATTTTAGTATGCTTGGGTGTAGTTGCTAAATTAACTCTAGTCAGTTCTGTATAGAGATTATTGAGGTGTAGTATATTAGTAATTTAGTTTGACTGCATTGTAAATTTATTTAGCTACTCAATACACTCCTTTGTTGATTTTCTTCCTTATTCTATAAAGAGTAATTTATTTGAGTGATGTCTTTTACGTAGTATTCCTATTGTATGTCTAAAATATAATATGTAATACTACTTCTATTGAGACAAAATGACATGAATGTAACTATTTGTTTAACAGGAGCATATGGTTGTCACTAAAAGGCTTCAACATCAATACTAAAATTTGCACACGGTTGACTGGCTTGACTCTAAAAACTTCTTGAGTCATTCAATATGATTGACTCTAATTGTATTATGATACAACATCATATTGTTGCCTCTAATGCCTTTTTGAGGCAAAGGGATATGGTTGCTTCTAAATGTGTTGTTTTAGAAGCATAACTTTGGTTGCCTCTAAAGGGAGTTTTAGAGGCAAACAACATTTAGCGACCGACTTTTTGTTGGCAACCACTAAATTGCCTCAAAAGAGCATTAGAGGCTAGTTTTCTATTTTTGGAGGCAATTATGTCATGCCTCTACAAACTAATTTTATTGTAGTGCATATACCGACTTGATAGTAGCATTTAATCTTTTAACTCCTTGATGAAATCAATTGAGATTGATAACCTCAACACAACGGTTTCGGTTTAACCAACAAAATTAATCCCTCTTGAGTTTATTAACCACGACCGTGCATTAATAAACCGAAGTTACTTACTTGTGAAACTATCAACGATTAACCATCGGTTCGTTGATCGTTTCTAGTAATAATTAATATGTGAAACAAAACTAGTTGATCCTTTAAGTAATGTTCAAAATATTAATATGAAATATGAATAGAGATTAATTAATACTCAAGGAAGAATATTAAAGAAGATGAATCCTACTATGGTTAATATCGAGATGTTAACTAATTGTCATCTTAGTAACACTCCCCGATATTAACATAGAGGAAGGAATAGCTATTACTAAAACCAATGTCAAGATGTTAACTAATTGTCATCTTAGTAACACTCCCCAACATTGATATAGAAATAGTATTTAAAGGAAGAATTAATATTCAAGGAAAAGAAGTTAAGAAAATAACTCACAACTTTAATAATCAACAAGCTTCAAGAGCAATACCAAGAAATGGAAGTTTAGCTCCTCATTTGGAGACTAAACATGCTAAAAGAATATAAAAGAAATACTATTCTAAGTTGAGCTTAAGAGTATGGAAGAAGGAGTTATCTTTAATGAAGGAAAAGTGTGCTATTTATAGGTGTTTTTCAACACCTTTGGCCGAGTACCCGACCGGGTAGAGTATCTACCTGACCGGGTACTGGTCCGAATCAAATATTTTCCATGTTCTAATGTTCTTCAGCACGCCGGGTTGTCTTCGGTCAAGTCTCACCCGACCGGGTGAGGTATAGGGCCCGACCGGGCCAAGCAATTTCATGGAGACTGCAAATGTTAATTCAAACCCGACCGGGTGAAGGTTTCTACCCGATCGGGTTTATTCTTCTGGGCAGCATTCTCCTTGTTTTTCTTCCTTTTCCTTGCCAACAATTCTACCAAAACTTCCTAACCCACAAATAAAAGCTAAAAACACTTACAAATAAAAAGTAAACAAATGTTTACAACTACACACAAATGGTAAACAATCCACACAAAACAAGATATAAAAATACACATTTATGCACTACTAACTAGTGCATATCACCAAGTCCCTTTTATTCTTGAATTTAATCTCATATAACTTGTTCATCTTCGTGTTTAAATTAATTACATCACTCAACAAACAAACCCCCCCCCCCCTTTATTTACTAGTTACATAAAAAGAAGAGTTATTCTTTTCCCTGTGGATATGAACTCTACTTCACTATACTACGTATAAGTGTTGTATTGAAATTACTTTGAGTGCACTCACGACAAAGTGCATGTCAGTAGCCCATTACTTTGCCTTTCGTAGGTGGCTTAGTTCGTACACAAATTCCCGATTTCGAACCATGCTTCCCTTTTCAATAGGACTGGAGCAAAACTGGTGTATAAGAATTGGAATGTAAACCTAGAGGCTAGAGGTTGACGTGAATTAGAATTCTTGGGCCTTCGTCGGAGGTACGCGAAAAGATGAGTTAATGGGAGTAACAGGTACGTTAGTTGTACCGGAAGGTTAGTTAAGCCGTTCAAAGTTCAAAGCATAAGGTACACATACACTTAGCAGGAGTGTTACACCAACACTTTTTTATTGACCAAAAAGGTATAACCTTCATTCACGCTTATAAGTTTTTAGGATGTTATTTTTACACATAGTGTCATTCATATGACATTAAATTTGTTATGATGGCAATATTATTCTCATGAAAATCTGAAAATGACAATAATAATAATACATATCCTTTATTTCAATGAGATTTATAGCTAGCGGAGGCAAAGGTAGCTGTGGAGATGGTGGTGGAGACGCCGCCAAGAAGCGTCCAGTGTATGGCAGCAACGTCGGTCAGTGGTGGAAGAGGTGACTCCGATGATGATATTGGTGGCGGTGACAGGTGGTAGAGCCACCAACGACAGAGGCGGACGATGCGGCGGCGGCGGACGACGCGGCGGCAGCACCGGACGACGTGGCAGCAGTGGACGACACGACAGAGGCAGTAATATAATGGATGATGGACCGGCGGCGGCAGAGTAGGTGTTTATTGGCCCGAGGGTTGTGTCCGCGATTGTCTGTTGTACATGTACTATTTGTTTTATATATTTTGATTTAAAATATTAATAACAAATGAGCTGCAGATTCATTAAGGGCATTTATGTCAGGTCATCCTTTTTTACTCCCACAAAACTTTACGAGAAGTTCAAGTCCTATTTGTGCATAATTCTTACTCGTTAGTCCTATATAGGTAATTATCTCAAAAACATTTGATCCATGTTTATAGTGTAGAAAGTAAAAGAACATTTAATTATAGTGATGCTTAATTGCCTTCTTTTTTTATACTGTAAGTTTTAAAAGTGAAACCGAATCAAAACAAACCGAATCGACCAAACTCTGTAAAACTGAAACGACATCGAACCAAACTCTGTACTTTAATTTCGCATTTGGTTTTTGGAATTTTATTAAGGTATGTTACTTTATTATTCAATTGACATCTGTATTTATTTTAATTACACGACATACATAAGCTTAAACCGGGTTTTAATTAACGAATAAAATTACATTCATTTTTTTATTATATACTTTTATTTTATCCACAAATGAGTATATTCTTTTTAATGATACATTGTATGATGATTTAGTTTATAGACTTTATACCAATAATGTCTTCGTTGTAAAGTTTAAAAAAATTATGAATTTTTTACTAATAATAAACCATGAATTTCATTTCATTATGAGCTTACCAGATATAAAGAGTACTTCCTCTGTATTTTAAAACTTGCTACACTTTGCTTTTGTGGATGTACTTAAAATTTTGCTAACTTTCCGTTTATGGTAATTTTTTTCCTTAAAATACTCAATTACCCTTATTTCTCTACTTTTTATCTTCTCTTTTATACCTTTTTTTAAAACTCCAAGGGGGTCTGGGGGCGGTGGCCTGAAGTCATCAGGGTTGAAACCTCACAATCTGCTGGGATGGAATGCTTGGTTGTCTTCTCTTTCATACTTTTACACATTCTTTCTTACTTTTTCTACACTATTTATTACCCTACCCCTACTATTTCACTTTTAAATATATTGTAGAGAACTTATTGTATATAACTTTCAAATACCGAGAGAGTATAAAACATTGATCCCTATTTATAGTGTAGAAAGCAAAGGAAGTAACATCTAATGATAGCGATGCTTAACTACCTCCTCTTAGAATAAACAAAACTATAGTGATGACAGAAATTAAAATAAGCGCTCCTTTGGAATTACTCCAAACGATTCTATTGTCTGATTCTTCTGTTGATATTTATGAAATTCTGCATAAAGTTGATGAATTGGCTGATTCTGTTGATTTATGAAGAAAAATCAAAATATATTTTATTAAATAAATAAATAAATAAAATATGAAGAAACAAGGAAAATGATGAGCATCTACCCTAACTTCAACCAATACAATCAGAAAATTAACTTAAATCTTTTTTTTTTTATCATTACATAATTCAACGCGTGATATAAAATTGGTATTTAATAAAAAGTCGACTGAAATCAATAATACGAAAAACAAGTGCTCTAGAACTAAACGATTTATTTATGGAGGAAAGATCAATAATGTATTGCCTCTAGTGCGGCTAAGTCCCACTGAAAAAGGAACAGGGAAAGGCCCCTCAAAACCATTGGACAATAGGGATGCCCCACTAAGCAGCCCGTCATATTTTGACTTGCGATTATAATGGACCGGAACAAGCAGCTGTATGACCGCGGGGAAGGCCGCCGTCGTATTCGGCGGCGACGCCGGGTTGAAGAGCGTGGAAGTGTTGTTGTCAAGCAGCACCTCTTGTGCGTAAAGATTGAGGGTCAGGTCGTTGGCCGCCGTACCGGCGGGCTGCTCAAGCGGTGGCAATGTGCCGAACGCGATCAGCGCCTTCGCTTCGTCGTCGAGATAGAGTAACACCGTCGCGATGCCGTAGCTAATGGAACCGTCGTTTTCGCTTGGGTTGTTGGACTTAAGGTTGACGGTAAATTTGGCCGTTAATTTGCCGTCACCGGTTAAGGTGTAGTTCGGCATCACCGCCGCTCCCACGACGGAGTAAACCGGCAGTTTCGGCTTGTTGATGAACTCATAAAAAAGCCATGGTACTGCTACTATAAGAATTAGGATTACAACACCCACAACACATATGGTGGTAGAACAACAGGCACATTTGCTTCCTTTTCTAGTACGATTGGCCATCGTGATATGTCGGATATGCAAAGTATATGCTAAAGAGTTTGTATACTACTAGTATATGTTGTTCCTATTACCATAGATCTGGCCATGACAACAGAAGGACTATATATATATATTGAATTTTACTATATTGAATTTTACTATATTCACGTGTTCTACATACTTTGACAATGTTTCTTTTATTAAAGTATTATTAATGAATTGTTTGTGTAAAAAAACTACTCCGTACTTCACTATAAATTTGTGTCATCGTAAATCTTCAAAATCTGATTTTTTTTTATAATAGAGAATAAAATATGTCAATGGTCAAAATTGTGCATTTGCAAACATATATGAAAAGTTGATTGCTGCGTTTATTTTGGAATTAACGGGGTAGTATAGACTCCGTAAATAGTATTGGTAGAGTCAGTAAATTATACGGAGTACACAAATGATTTGAAGTGAATATGTCTTACGACTTTAAGGGAAAAGAGTAAAAAGTAAAAAGTATAAATGAACGGGTCATCGGATGCACACAGAAGAAAAAGTTATCAAGATGTTATTATTTGGATTGAAATTTTATAGTTTGATCTCATCTTTCTATTTATGTTTGGTCTGATCTAATATAGAGAATTAATTTCACCATGCAAACACATTCACTAGAAATAAATCAAGTTTACAAATTTGACAATAACTCAATTTACTTGAGTTTTGTATTGTCCCGTAGAGTACATTTTATGTGTATGTATTTTATAAATGTCGAAGTCTGGTCAGATCTAATCTTGTCTAACCTGACATGATTGTATGAATGTGGTCTGATTTGAGACTAAGTGAATCCAATTAAAAACATCATTACTCTCATGTCGTCTAAGATTATATATAGACTATTACTAGTTCTTGGGACGCGTTGTTTGTCCAAAACTAAAAGGTAGACCGACAATTAGTCAAAAATCCCCGCAAATTTTTTGACAAATTGTAACAACACAAACAAATTCTTTGATTTTTGACAAATTGTAACAACAATACACACAATTTCTTTGGCATGTTACGTATCCATTGATAACCCGATGGTCGATGTCGATGGCCCGCCGTGATGAATACGATTCTCTCAAATGTCATCGGTTTTATTGCACTCTTCGAAGTCATAGTTCTAGCACTAGCGAACGTAATTACCTATATTCCCGGTTTACTCCATTTTGGAAGCCGCAATGTTTCCCTTCAAAGTTTCTGTGTTTTTATTATAGAAATTAGACAATCAGTGAGTGTCTAGCTTTTCTTTTAGATGGAGACGAAAAAAAATTGTGATGTACATATATGTATAAATCATTATAAGTAGGTAGAAAAGATAATGAAATTTTAAGATTTGACCTACTCCGTATAATATACACTCTTTAAGTTCCGCCGCAGTTCCGCCGCACCGGTGGGCGTAGCTCAACTGGTAGTGAGGGAGTGTCACAAAGGTTAGGTCTCGGGTTTGAATCTCGGCAACTGCGATGAGGGATTACTATGCTGAAAAATGTATAGGGCTTCTGCAAGTATCGGGGACAGAGCCCCACTCTCTATCTGTAAGATTGTGATTATAGTCCAATTTACATCCTCCCATTGTGCCGTCCGGTCGGTGTTGAGGCCCTCAGGGATGGGGTGCCATCCTTTTTTTCTTTAAGTTCCGCCGCTAACCTACAATTTCTGAGTTCACATCTATATATGACTATAACTAAATGATGGATATACCGCATTATTTTGCATCCGTTCCCAAAATGTGATATTTAGGGACTCCATTTTCCGGATGGAGAACATCCGCTATTTGAGTTGATCGGCTTTATTATTTCGATCATTGTCTTTGTTTTTGAAAATCAAATAACAAATTTATTAATAAAAGATAGCAAAGATACAAAAGAACGAATAGCCTAAGGCTATGATAGGATGAGACATAGAACGAAAAAGATTCAATTAAGAGCGTTGCTGCTCTTCTTGCTACTCCAAAGAGGAAATAAAAAAGGCTAAAGGGTCAAATAGGTACATGAACTAACCTAAAGTGTTCAATTAGCCCCTTATATAGGAGGTTCTGCCCGGCCGTCGCCAATTGGGGCGGTTCCCGGTGGACTTTTTTGATGAAATTTTTTTAGCATCTTCTTCATTAAGTCTAGTTTACCCATACCAAATTTCAGCTAAAAATTCAATCGGTAAGGCAGTCAAATGATTTTTTGAAGATAACTGCACAGTTAAACATCACAATACATTTCGGAAAATCATTTGACTATCTTCCCGGTTGAATTTTTAGCTGAAATTTGGTATGGGTAAACTAGACTTAATGAAAAAGATGCTCAAAAAATTTCATCAAAAAATTCAACCGGGAACCTCCCCAACAGGTGATGGCCGGGCTGAACCTCCTATATAAGGGGCTAATTGAACACTTTAAGTTAGTTCATGTACCTATTTGACCCTTTAGCCAATAAAAAATTAAAACTAAGAGATCCGGCTTCACCAGCCACCGGAAGGGGAGAATTGGTTTGACCATCAACCAATAAACGAAATTCAATTGAGCAGAAATTGTTTGGATCATCAGTTTGACCAGCCACCGAAAAGGAGATCTTGTTGGGCACTATCTTTTACTTCGAGTAAGGAGGTGGTTCAGGAGGAGGGCGAGTAATTGGAACTTCAGAATAAACCTGTCTTGTCAACCATGAATAGTGAATCACTCGATCGGTTATACCGATGACTCGATGAGGAAGACACAACCTCCAGAAATTGCTAGGAGAAGAACAAAATCTGGAACTGGACGTTGCTGGAACTGAACGCTGAGAAACTTCATGAGCCTTTGCGCTACTCCGATCGTCGTGAAATCTATAATCGGCGGCTTCTCCCAAGTTTGAAATTTTGAATGCGGCGACAGTATGCTAGGGTTACATTGTTTGTAAAGTAATTTAATCTATTATCTATTCTATTTCGATCATTGTTTGTCATCGTTTGAATGAATGCGAAGCACATACATTATGGGTTTCTTAGTTGAGGTATTAAAGTGTAAAATAAATAAATAGATATGGAGTTTAATCTTTTTGTTAGTACTTCATACCTATTTTTTGAAAAAATAATCGAAATATGCAAAAAAAAATCACGAAATCTTCATTTTAGCATTATATTATTGTTATCTATTTAAGAAAAAATCTAGGCCTAAAAACCTCTAGCAGTTGGAACTTCATATTTTTATTCTAAACATTATATTTTCAATATTTGGTCTTATATGAATTATTATAAAACGTTATAAATTTTGATATATTTTTTGTAAAAATTAGAGTAAAAAAAGATATGACATTTTATTAAAATAAAGAGATCATGTAAAAAAATTATAACGTTTTATAAAAAAGTTATAACATTTTAGTAAAAAAATCATCTATGAATTTACTATAACTATGGGATACTCCTTTTTCACGACTTACTGCATTTAGTCGATTGATCCACAAACGACGAAAATTACTCTTTTTATATCCCTTTTTTCCGTATGTCCACAGTCCACACTTACTTATTCCGTGCCAGCACATTGTTAGTTGTCACCTAAGATGCAATGATACTTTACTCTGACGGCATATCCGCGTATATGATTTCGATACTCGCCGATACACATCATGTACGTATTGAGTTCGCATCCACATTTTAATATAGGGAAAGTACATAAAAAGTATGTGTGGTTGCGACCGTATTCAGATAGTCATGTGTTTCATTTCTTAACAAAGTAGGTCATGTGTTTCAATTTTGTTATCACATGAAGGGTTTGACGCTAACCGTGTTACAAATCGCCAAAGGAAGTTTTTTTTTACAAATGCCAAAGGAAGTTGATAAACAGTAATCTTAATTTTCAAAAGTATCAAAAACATAATCGAGAACCTCTCTTTAAGGAGACCTATAAATCAAGATGGTTTAAATCGCAATTGAACTCGTAAAAATCATATAATTTAATACTACGTACGATTTTACGATTCATCAGCATAAGATCGATTCAAATTGCAATGGTCAACGAAGAGAGTTTTGGACAAAGATGCCAATCGTCCTACTCTTCCAATGGTTTTGAGAGGCCTTACCCTTTTTTCTTGTATGGTTGACTTGCTTTAAGTCCAGGCACTTGTACTTCGTGGAAAGCAAAGCAAAAAGATATACTTCGTACTTACTAAACCACTTCCAAAGCAAAGATTCATTTAACTTCGGGAAAAGATTGGGCTGCAGTTCATAAAATAGAAGATGCAAAGTTTCAGGGGAGAATGTGGAGCTAAACTTTGCCATGTCATGCATGTTTTCTTACATGGATTTTATTTTATTAGTCTTTGGATTAATGTTAGCTGTGCACTTCGTAGAAGTTAGTTTTTGCATGCATGTTTCAGATAGTGGGGTAGTGGGTTACGTGTGAGTTTTGTAAATGCAATGTACATACGTTGGATTGTTTCTTTATAAATGAAAAAAAAAAAAAAAAAAAAACGGTGACTCAAAGCTTGCCACATGGGGTATCTGGGTAATGGAATCATTTACAACTCCATAAAATTTCCGGTATATAATGGCCACAATACGGAGTATAGATCGGACACAAAAGAGTTGGACCAAATCCGGTGAAAGAAAAGAAAAAAATAGGTAGATTCTATGGTACCCATATTTTAGAAAGGTACCGGAGTTGTCACCAAAAAAATATTAAAGGCCGGGGCGGGCCGGGAAATAATTAAAGAAATATAAGATGGTGAGATCAGACGTGCGGGTGGTAGTTGAGAGGTGGTGGAACGCCGGCACTGCCGTCGCTGGCTTCTTCTTCCTGTGGAAGATTCTAAAGAATCACTTGCCGCCGGGGCTGCTTAGGGTTGCGAAGAAGTGGCCTGGACGCAGAAGTTGAGTGTGCTTTTCAACCCGTACGTACAAATGTCCATCGACGAGTATATAAAGAGGAATATGATGTACGTATTATATGCAGAATAGTAGAGAGCAAGAGTTGTTTTCTATTTTTGGTGGTGATCAAAGTTAACTGTCTTTGAGTCACCGGGTTTTTTTCATTTATAAAGAAACAATCCAACGTATGTACATTGCATTTACAAAACTCACACGTAACCCACTACCCCACTATCTGAAACATGCATGCAAAAACTAACTTCTACGAAGTGCACAGCTAACATTAATCCAAACACTAATAAAATAAAATCCACGTAAGAAAACATGCATGCATGACATGGCAAAGTTTAGCTCCACATTCTCCCCTTAAACTTTGCATCTTCTATTTTATGAACTGCAGCCCAATCTTTTCCCGAAGTTCAATGAATCTTTGCTTTGGAAGTGGTTTAGTAAGTATATCTGCTAGCTACTCTTTGGTTTGCACATATTCCAAGCCGATTTCATTCTTCTCAATGCACTCTCGGATGAAATAGAATCTTGTGTTAGCATGTTTTTACTTAGACCGTAATTTGTCCCAGACCAGACCAGACCAGTCCAGACCAGACCAGACCAGACCAGTTCAGACCAGACCAGACCAGACCAGACTTGGATAGTTATAAAAATACAAAGAAACCAGACCTTACCAGACCAGACCAGTTCAGACCAGACCAGACCAGATCAGACCAGACCAGACCAGACCAGCAAATTACAGTCCAAGTAAAAACATCCTCAACATGCTTACTCTTTTCATGGTATACTGGATTTTTAGCTAGAGAGATAGATGACTTATTATCCACATGCAAAATTGGTTTCTTTTCTAAGAACTGTAGACTTTTCAGAAGCCTTGAAAGCCACATCCGATCCCCTGACATGTTCCTGCAGTTGCTGATATATATTCAGTTTCACATGAAGACAGAGCTACCACCCTTTTTCTATCATCTACATCTCCTGCAAGGTCACTATTTTTGGAGGAATTCATCCGGATAAACGTGCAAAAATAGTTAGTAGAATAATATAGCTCGAGACGCGTCAGACGTTGTCCTCAAGAAAATATTTTCGACTAGCGAAAACCTTTCCCCAAGATATAACGAGCTCTTCGGCTAAGCCGGTAACAGAACAAGGAGAGTAGAAAATTATTAATCCAGCAGGCAGAAATATTGTGTGAGGGAGTTTCTGGTTCGTAGTTACTAACTCTTAAAATAAACAGAGTGGCTAGCTAAATATTTATACATGCAATACCGAACGTTGCTAGCAGATAAAAAGTTAGTATAAAAGACTAACGTTCGTATTAGTAAATAGAGAAAATTGTGCAAAATAAGACTATTTCATAGGGGTTTGACTAAAATAAGAACTCATTAGGAGTTTTACTTCCGTAGACCTCCATTTGTCCTATTTTAGGAAACTCAAACCTAAGTTACCTAAATTACCTCTAACTACATATTTGAGGTTTTATTCACTGCTCTGTACTAACACGATCTTCTTCATCGATCTTATTCGCATCTCGATCTTATTCGCTACTCGATCTTCTTCAACTTTAGCTCTCCACTTCGCATCAATAATTCGAATTCAACCTGCAACAATTCTGTCGACTAATCTTCGTCCATGGAGGTGAAATCGCTTCAAATTTCCGACTCAGAATCTTCATCTCAAATTATGGATTGTTCCTTATGAGATTTGGTGGTGTAAGTTTGCATGTTTATTGTTGTATTTTCGTTTTTGTGATTACTGTTTCGAGTCCATTGTCTTCTCACTTTAGTTGTCTATGAAGTCTGTGATTGTTGTATTCTTCACACTCTATGACATTATATATTCCCAATTTGTAACCAAGATACATTTGTACAGTTTGTTAATTATGCTAAGTGGACTTCAAATTTCTTCTGGAGTAATAGCCTCTGAACCTAATAGTTTATCTCAATTTGGGGATTACGTGTTTAACGTTTTGTTGTTATAGCACTCTCTGCAATTTTGGGGTTATTCTCGTAACATTTAATGTCTACTTTGTGTCTTTTTAATGTTTGTTTACTGACATATTACTTTTTCAGGTTTCATTTTGTGCATACATGCTCACTCGATATGAGATAAGGTCCTCAATGTCAAGTCATGACATATATAATTGTTGAACTCATCAAACACCGATATCTTGATGCATCTAGGAAATCGTATGCTTGTAATGATATTATAGTTGATTTAAATAGAGATTATGAGTTACTTTGACATTCAAGAAGCTTGGATTGCAAATAAGAAAGCCCAAGAAAAAAATCGATGGGTTTAGATGAGCGGTCACATCAGTTGTTATTAGATGATCTTAAAAGCAAACATCATAGTTCCATGATCTTCTTATGAGTTACTTTGACGTTTAAGTACTTTTGCATGGATTCAAGGTTGGAAACCGTGTATTCCTGTTCTTATCATTGATGGATCATTTGTAAAAGCATATAACAAGGATACTCTACTAACTGCATGTGCTCAAGATGCTAACAACCAGTCACCGATAACTTTTGGCTTTTGGTGTGTGTGATACTGAGCAAAAGAAAACACGGACCTGGTTTTTTAAGAAACTGAAAGAGTGTCTTGAGTATAGGCATGCAACAATAGAGGTGTTTCAACATGCTGAACACAACTACCTGCTAGGAAATATCAGGAAAAAATTCAAGGGCTCTACTATAGGTCTTCTTGCGTGGAAGTTTAATCAGGCAGGCTGCTACGTCCGCTACTCAAACTTATTTTGAAGAGTACTTGGCGTCATTAGATGTAGAAGATCCTTGTATCAGAGATTATTTGTATTAGATAGATGTTGAGAAATTGTCTCATTGTTTTTGTACTTGCATTAGATATTCTCTAATGACATATATCAATGCCATGGTTTGTGAAATGGAGCTTATGTTACTTGAATGGTTTATTTCCATGGCAGATCAAGTTATTTTCTTTTCCGTGCTCAAGCTTAATAAATACAAAGTAATAGTTGTTCCAAAGCTAGTAAACATCTTTAGGTTTAATGTCTTTTTACTGTCTGATTACTGATCAACTCTTTAATTAGTACATATTTATTGCCTACTCAAAAATGCAGTTAAGATACTACTTTTTGTCAATTCAATATGATTCTCATTTCTTCCATTATCTTAAAATAACAAAATTTTGATCCAAAATGAGAAATGATGCAAACGCGATTCTATTCAAATTCAAATTACGTATTTATTTCAAAACTAATGTTATTATGGAATGTTGTTGATGATCGTCTTAGTGTATAGAAAATAAACCTATTATTCATATATATATACATCGTTCCAAACTTAGGAAGTGTTTGCAACTGTTTTTGCTTAAAAAGCACTTTTTAAATGATGTTGGAAAAAGTGATTAGTAGTAAAAGTTGATAGTGTTTGAGAAAAAAATGATTTTGAAAAGTAAAAGATGGTTTAGTGTTTGAAAAGTTGTCACCTGAAAAACATTTTTTTAACAATTTTAAACCAAAAGGCGAGAAATGTTTTTTAAGTGTTTGCAAAATACAAACACTCATAATTTGGGCACGTATACAAAATAGGCGAGTGCGCACGGCACACCCACCAGATTCGAATGTCATGTCAAACTTCTTTTTTGGCTAACTTGCTTCACTATGACATCTACGACCTCAAACTGACCACGGTGAGCGATAACACTCACCTCAAGCAGCTCCTGGCGGAGACGACAGCCAAATCCTTCCTCGAGATTGAGGGCAATGATTGCTCGCTCGACCTCACGGGAAATAGAATGATGCAGCAGAAGTCATCCATAGAGGACGCTGCTGCTGCCCCGGGAGTAAAGTGACGTTGTCCGGATTGCTGAATTTCATAGACGGGTTATGGTCCTCATGCAGCGAGGAGCGGATAATTGTATTCACCACTAACCACATGGAGAAGTTGAATTCGAGCTGTCTTACTGTACTTTTGAGGGATTCAAAGTGCTAGCGAGGAACTACCTCATACCTTTTGAGGAAGACCATCCCATGTTTGAATCCATTATATTGAGGAGTTACTGATGAAGGAGACCAATAAGATCACACCTGCAAATGCTCATTGTTAGGACCGTATACTTCCGTCTCCGGCTCAGGTCTTTCTACACACTCTCACACACCACTTTAGGGGAGGCTTTGCACAACTCTAAGTTTTTATCTCTACCACTAAGTCCCTCTCAGTTCTCACACAAAGGGAAAGAGAAGGAGAGCACTGCTCTCAGGAATAATACTCACGCAGGCTACTCACAGAAGAGGGAGCCAAGGCTCCTAAATAATAGGCAAAGGCCAACTGGAAGTCACGGGTGAGTGCTAAGACAAAAGACACTCACGAGAAGCAAGGACATATAATGCAGCGGACAACAACAAAGGAGGGGCCAGCCAAGTAGGTGAGTCAACACTCAAACAAGTATATTATTGATCAGGTAATATACCAGGTAAAAGGTACCAAAGCGGGAGTAAAACAATAGGGTGCAAGCCTCAGCAAATAAAGTGGAAGGGAGGCCTTGGTAGGACCAATACCTCCAACATTCTCCACCTTATTGGTCCTAGGTGGTGTAGAGTAACAATACAAGGTTGTGACAAGACTCATCATCGCCGGGTCACCCGGAATATCAACAGACACAACGGGCAAACACTTTATTAGGCAACCCACAGTTATCCACAGTCAAAGTTTAACACGCGTTTACAGGACAAGTGCTTCTCAGCAGAAAGACACTTGGTACCCATATCCGCGGGGTTAAACTCAGACGGGATCTTGCACAGCTTGACTCCACCTGCATCAACAATATCACGTATGAAATGGAACCTAACATCAATATGCTTAGTTCTATCATGAAATACAGGATTTTTGCAAAGTTGGATAGCCGATTGGCTATCCGAGAAAATGGTAACTCCCTTTTTGAGAAACCCAATTTCGGAGACAAGGCGTTTGAGCCAGATGGCTTCCTTAAACGCTTCTGTGGCTGCAACATACTCGGACTCAGTGGTAGAAAGGGCCACAATAGGCTGTAGTTGAGACTTCCAACTAATGCAAGAGCCACACAAAGTAAAAACATAAGAAGTGGTCGACTTCCTGTTATCTCTATCATTTGCATAGTTAGAATCAACATAACCAATCAATTCAATACCACTAGCACATTTAGAGAAAATTAATCCATGCTTCACAGTAGAAATCAGATATCTAAGCAACCACTTAAGAGCATTCCAATGAGGCAAACCAGGGTTGGACATATATCTACTCAAGCAACTAACCGCATATGCAATATCAGGTCTAGTGCTAACCATAAGATACATCACCGACCCTATTGCGCTGGAATAGGGCACAGATTTCATTTTCTCAATTTCAGGAGCAGTCTTGGGAGACTGGTCCTTACTTAACACAAAGTGAGATGCCATAGGGACATTAACAGGAGAAGCAGATAACATATTGAATTTACTCAAAACTTTTTCTATGTAAGAAATCTGATTCAAAGTAAGAGTACGCTTACTCCTATCCCTAACAATGTTTATGCCTAGGATCCTCTTGGCATCACCTAGGTCTTTCATGGCAAAATTCGCACAAAGACATTTCTGCACATCTTTAATAGCATTCAGAGAAGGACTAATTATCAGCATGTCATCCACATAGAGTAACAAAAATACAGGCACAGAAGAAGTATTTTTGAAATACAGGCAATGATCACAAACAGATTTCTGGAACTTCAAAGATATCATGCATTTATCAAATTTGATGTTCCACTGCCTAGGGGATTGCTTCAGGCCATACAAAGCCTTCCTAAGCAAACAGACATGCTCACTTCTCTTGGGATCCACAAAGCCCTCAGGCTGGGTCATATAAATTGTTTTATCCAATTCACCATGCAAAAATGCAGTAGTTACATCCATCTGTTTCATTTCCCAGTCATGGTGAGCAACTAAAGCAAGCATCATACGAATAGTGGTGAATTTAACAACAGGAGCAAAGATTTCTGCATAATCTACCCCCTCTTTTTGAGTAAACCCCTTCGCAACCAACCTAGCCTTAAACCTAACATCACTAGGTTCTTCCTTAACCTTAAACAACCACTTACACTCAACTACCGAACAGTTGGGAGGTCTAGGTACAAGGGTCCAAGTCTGGTTCACTCTCAAAGAGTCCATCTCACTTTTCATGGCACTAATCCATTTCTGAGACTCTTTGGAACCTAAGGCTTCACGGTAGGTCTTGGGTTCATTCAGCTCTAGGGATTCAAACACAGAAAATGCAAACATAGAAGTATCATGCACAATGAAAGCATAATCAGGCATACTATCAGCAGTTCTCCTGATAGCCCTTCTACTCCTATCTCTAGCAAGTTGATAATCATTCAAATTATCACTACTAGGCTCCACATGCAACTCATGCAAATTATTGTTATCATGAAAATCAGATTCAGCACCCATATCATGCAAATCATGCTCAGTATCATGCAAATGCTCCACCTCACTCGAGGTGGTGGGACTATCATGCTCAGAGGAATCAGAATCATGCATAACAATATCATCAGTAATTACAGGATCAACAGACAAAGGACTAGCAGCCACAGGGACAGACTCCACCTCACTAGGAGTACTATCAGACCTAGACTCAGGATCAGAAACAGGCTTGGTCAAGCAGGGAAAATCAGTTTCATTAAACACCACATTTCTGCTAAGGACCACTTTAAAGCCTACCTGGTTCCTATCCCATAACCTGTAACCCTTTACCCCCTCTGGATAACCTAGGAAGACACATTTCTTAGACCTAGGATCCAACTTGTCACCCTGTTGGTGTGCATACGCTGCACAACCAAACACCCGAAGGTTAGACAGATCAAGAGGCTTACCGGTAAAGACGGTTTCAGGACACTTACCACCAAGAGGGACAGACGGGGACCTATTAACCAAATAGGCAGCAGTAGTGACTGCTTCACCCCAGAATTTCTTAGACAAACCAGAGGTAGCTAACATGCTTCTAACCTTATCCAACAGAGACCTATTCATTCTCTCTGCTATCCCATTCTGTTGGGGAGTATAAGGCACAGTTTTGTGCCTTTTTATCCCACAATCCACACACAGCTTATCCATCTCCTTATTACAAAACTCTAACCCGTTATCGGTCCTAAGGGTTTTAACCTTCCTGCCAGTTTGGTTTTCAACTAGGGTTTTCCACTCCCTAAACCTTACAAACACATCAGACTTGTGTTCTAAAAGGCAAACCCACACCTTCCTAGAGAAATCATCAATGATAGAAAGGAAATATTTCCTACCCCCGTGGGTAGGAACACTGGCAGGACCCCAAACATCAGCATGAACATATTCAAGCACAGACGAACACTTAGACAGATTAGGGTAAGAGGAAGGAGGGAAACTGACTCTATGCTGCTTGCCCAACACACATGACTCACAGAAAGGCACAGAAGTCACAGAGTCCTTACCAAAATAACCCGCCCTACGCATGACATCTAAACCCTTATTGCTCATATGTCCTAGCCTATTATGCCACAAAGAGGTCTTATCAGAACATACAACATTCACAGACTCAGTAAAAGGTTTAGCATGACACACATAAAGGTTATTCACCTTCTCAGCTTTAAACAAAACAAGCGAGTTTTTCAGGATTTTCATACAACCATTCCCCCATTTTCCCTGTAACCCACTACTCTCCAAAGCAGCAACAGATAACAAGTTATGACACAAATCAGGGACATGCCTCACATTCTTAATGGTAAACACAGAGCCACAAGAAAATTTCAGACATATATCACCAACGCCAAGCACATTGCATCTCTTATTATCAGCTAAGGAAACATAGCCACTATCACATAACTCATATGTAGAAAACAAATCTCTAAAGGGGGACATGTGATAGGTACAACCAGAGTCAATCAACCATTCATGCTCAGACAGGGAATTTCTTACAGAATTAACATGGTCACAAACCATCAAAATATCACCAAGGTCACATTTATCAACAGCTACACTAGCATGCTCGGTCTTCTTAGGGTGGGGGCAATCCTTAATGAAATGGCCAGTGTTACCACAATTGTAACACACTCTCTTCCTAGATTTGCTCCTCTTCCTCCCAGGCTGACTAGCGTTCTTACCCTGACTATTTTGCTTAGGATTCTTAGACCTACCCTTAGATCTACCCCTAACAAACATAGCCTCACCGGAGTCCCTGGACTGACTAGCACTACCCCTAGCATGCTTCAGGTCTAATTCCTTACTCCTTAACCCATTCACCACAATGTCTAATGAAATCTCATCCCTACCATACTTAATAGCGGACTTAACATCATTATAAGAGTCGGGAATGGCATTAAGTAATACTATGGGAGTATAATCATCTATGTGTTTATCACCTGCTTGTTTGATATTCTGTATCAGTTTATTAAACACATCCAGGTTCTCATCTATATCCTTAGTCAGGTCAAGCCTGAACCTAAAGAATTTCTCTAGTAAGAACAACTTCCCGGGCAAAGAGGTATCAGTATAGAGACTATCCAATTTCTCCCACAACTCCTTAGCAGACTCAAGAATACCTACTTTCCTAAGCACAGAATCAGACAGATTCAAGTAAATAGTAGAACAAGCAGTTTCGTTCATTTCAATTTGCTTAGCCTTATCTTCTGATTCAAGGAAAATACCAGTGACAGCTCTGAAAACTTTTTGCTGTATTAAAACACATTTTATTTTCTGTTTCCAAATATCAAAATCCGTTTTTCCATTAAATGGGAGCATACCATACTGATTCGCAGCCATGGTATCAACCACAACAGAACACAAAGCTAAACAGACAGAATTGACAGAAAATAATCCAACCCGGGTAATAAAGTAATCACTTTAATCACCCCGGGCAGCATGCAACACATAGCAAAAAATAGACATTTTGGCAATCAAACAATTCCGGGCAGAAAATAAATTAATTAATTCTACCCCTTCCACCCAATAAACCACCCCTACGCATACAAATTAAATTAAATAACACTAAGCAATTAATCAACTAAACAATCAACCACAAAGGAGGGAGTTTAGAACGTACCTGGGGGGTTGGCGTCCGGGATTAAATCAACCGGCGGCCCGCGGGGAGGGGGAATAAATTAAATTAAATTAAAGCCGGAATGTAACAAATAAGAAGTTTACAGAAAACTTACCTTCGCGAAACCCTAGGAGAGCGTTTCGACCTTACCTACCCAATTAAAAAAAATTGGGATTTTTCTGAGAAGTTGACTGTGTTGACTGGCGTTGACCACGTTGACCGGCGTTGACTGGCGGTTGACCGTCGTGGACCGGCGGTTGACTGGTTCCAGCTCCAGGTCCAGCCTCCAGCCCAAGTCCAGCAATCCAGCTTCAGTCCAAAACAGCAGCAGTCCAAGGTAGCAGCTTCCCAGCAGTCAATCAAACTGGCCCAGACGCCCAGTAGCAGTCCAGCGGCCCAAGCAAAAAATCAGCCCAGCAGCCCCTTGGTCAAAGTCAAGGCTGCGTGCCTGCTTTCTTTCTACGCCAACCTGCGAACGAAGACAAGAAACAAATACCAGCCACAAATCTCCAGCTCGTTGCGGACCAGCGAGGAATGACGACCGGCGAGATCCCAGGCTACCGGCGGCGAGCTTCCCTGCGGCGGCGAGGTTCCAGGTGATGGGCGACTTCGACGGCAGGCCTCCGGCGAACTGGCTTCCACGGTCGGCGCGTCTCCCCGGTGAAGGCCAGAAACTCCGGTGGCGATTTCCTGCGGCGAGCGACCTGCAGCGTCGAGCTCCAGCGACGAGTTCCCGACGGACGGCGAGCTTCGTTCCGGCAACGGCGGCTCCAGCTGCGAATGGATTTTCAGGTGGTGACTCCTACGCAGCGATGATTCTGGACTAAGGTCTCCAGAATCGATGCCGGGCAGAGTACGACCAAGAACCAGACCTCAGGGGCTCCTGCGAGCTCTGGCGGCGGCGGAATGCGGCGGCAGGTGGCGGCAGACGGCGAACCTGTCTCTGATACCACTGTAAGGTATTAATTTCTTCCGTCTCCGACTCAGGTCTCCAACCTTCTACACTAAACTCACACACACCACTCTAGACTAGGCCACTCCATCTCCCATGTTTACTCACTCTTCTTCACTCCACTAAGGAACTCTCACACAAAGGGAAAGGAAGAAGGAAGACACTGCACAAGGAGTATTCTTCTCGCAGGCTTATCTCACAAAGAAGGAAAGGAGCTGACTTTATAATAGGCAGTCAGCCTATTGAGAAGTCACGGGCATAACAACAGGACACTCACGGGTGTAGCCAAGACAACAACAGCTCACGGGTATAAGCAAGGCAAAAATAAGGAGCAGCGGACAGAGGTGGGGTATACTCCAAATAAGTCAACATGCCACCAATGAGTGATTTCAACTCAGGGAATCAAAGTGGGAGTAAACATGGGGTGCAAGCCTAAATAATAAAGTGGAAGGGAGGCCTTGGTAGGACCAATACCTCCAACACTCATGTCATCTTCCTCACATCATCATCGTGACACTGCCCACAGGTGCCTCCAAAACCTAGCTCAAGCACTCCAACAAGTCAAACCAGACCAAATGATATATCAACTTATGGATTAAGTTAGAGATAATTCAAGGAGACCAATAAGATCACACCTGCAAATGCTCATGTCATCTTCCTCACATCATCATCGTGACACTGCCCACAGGTGCCTCCAAAACCTAGCTCAAGCACTCCAACAAGTCAAACCAGACCAAATGATATATCAACTTAAGGAAGGAGTAAGAGTGTAAAACACCAAAATACAATTGATGTTTTAAACTTTTACATTTGGGAGTAGATAAAAATTAAGAAATTGCTCCAAATAAGATTAAAAATAAACAACTTTCACAAATAGGAGTAATATTTGGAAACGTTACGAGATGAACATGGTTTGTGGCAAAAGTGACAGATCAAAGAGTTTTCATGAAAATTCAAAGTCAAATTATACTAATTATCAACAAAACTTGTGTGTACAAATACCACCGAACTTCCTCACCATGTTGAAATTTAATTTAACACCATCCGTATATTGGATTTATCTAAGTGTAAAAGTAAAAAATTTCTCAACTCCATCAACAAATTCTTGCCGAAAACCTCTATTCTCGTCAAGTATATTATACATCAAACTTCTATATTGTTTATACATTATGTTTGAATATTATTGAATTATAGTAGAAACATATTTTATTGGTTAAAAAGCCTAAATAAAAGGCATTAACAATAATTGTTAAATGGTCAAAAAACAATAGTTACTAAAAATTAAAAATTACTGAGTACTATATATTTCAAAAGAATTTGAAATCAATGCACAATAATAATTCACTACTATTTTCAATGTATTAGTTTACAAACATTTTTAATTTTAAATAACAACGTAATTAAAGTAATAATATTAGTTAAAACGTTAGAGGGTTATTGCATATAGAGAATTTAATGATAGTCACACGAGCTAAAACATTTTTATTTTACTTGAGTGAATTTGAGCTAAATTTAGTTTGGTAGATCAAGTACTGTTTGCTTTTCATTTTGATAATGCTACAATTTGCGTGAATTGTGTGATCTCAAATTTATATGTCTAACACGGGCTTAACCGCATTGGGCAACGTTATGGAGAATATAAATATTGTGATTAAATAAGTAGGAAGAGGTCACATACCAAGTACCTTGTGGTCTGATAACATCAATGTGACACTCTCAAAGAGGAGGGAGTCACAAGTTCGAATCTCATCACAATTTAAGGATGATGATCTTAACATAAAACAGTGATATAATAGGTTAGAAAGTTTTGCCAAAAAAATAGGATTAAAATTATTTTAAAAGTAATGTACTACTTGATTAAACAAGGTGGAGCGATTATTTGAAACCTCGACTTATTAAGTAGTGTTCTTTTCCTAATGATTTGTATTGATAAATTGATTATGAAATAGTACTTATAAATTGATTGCAGTTATTTTTAGAATTTAAAAAATAGTTACCTGCTTTTTTAAAAGAATGTTATATATGGTCAATTGGTCATGATATTAAACCATATAAAATGGAAATTACGGGAAAATATCAAAAGTTTTAGTATATTTTCACAATGTCACTCTATCTTTTCCTCATGTTTATCAACCAACTTGTAACGTGTTTATGGTGGGAGCTTTTAATCATGAAAGAAATTAAACCAGTGTATTAGTGTATACATTTTTATGGACGCATTACCAAATCAGCACCAACATTGCCACATAATTCAAGTTAATTAAGGCAAATTATATTATAGTTGTATTTCACGGGTGGTGCAACCATGTATTTGATAAATTACTCTGAATTTGGAACCTCCTTTTCCCTCCTTTTCTGATTTCAGATTGATTGCACGTTGAATCATTCTTCATTGGCATCATCGCTTGACTTTCACCATCCGCTCATCGCTCCGAGCTTCACCTCACCATCATCGCGAAGAGCAGAATTCCTCCATTGATGCAGTACGACCAAGTGCAAGTTCCCTCTTGTTGCAACTTGATTCATTCGAGGCTCACCTGGTCGTCCAATCACATATTAGAATCCATAGAAGTTAATTATAGATATAATTTAAGCAATTTTACAAAAGAAAAAGAAAGAAATAAAAATAACCAAGCATTTCAGCTCAGTTGGTTGTGAGTTTACCATGCCTAGTGGAAGGTCTCGAGTTCGAAACCCGCTAGGCACATAAGGGTTCGAAACTCTGAGTTTCAGTCTTGTTTTTAGAAGATATAAAAAGATATCACGATGCTCATTATTAGCCTCTAATACTTAGCAGAAAAGGTCTGATGCTCACTAAAAGTGTATTAATATAATGCTCATTTGATGGAAATCGAGATTTTCACTTAAATTAATTAAGAAAATGCCACCGGCTATATGATACAAGTCAGACTAATGGCTGTATGGTATTCGGACTCGTTAATTCATGGGGGTGTTTGACCATGTTTGGCCTTTTGACCATGTTTGGCCTTTTGACCAAATCAAACAGCTAATAAGAGGCTGATTAAATGACTTTATCAATTGACTTTTTGTTCCAAACAGCCAAAATATGAAACGCTATTCATCCCGGTGTTTACCATCTGCGTTCCCTTATTTTTCCTAATACTGCCATGCGAGTTCCGTTACTGCCTTCTTCTTCTAGAAAACTGTTTCCACCTAAAGAAGAACACAGCACACCTCTGAGACCAAGTGACTAACGCATGCCATTCTCCAGTAGTCAATCTATCTGATTGTTCTCCACTTCTCCAAAATTTTGTCAATATACTTTTTTCCCACATCAATTTTTTTTGAAATTTCCTATTTCTTCCCCACTTTATGAATGGCTGGAAACATTGACTTGGGTCTTGGCCGACTAGTTACTTTTTTTTTGTTGTTTAGATCCTTCTTTAGTTACTTCTTTTTTGCTATTTAGATCCTTCTTTAGTTTGTCTATATGTAAATTTTGTTGTTATTTTTAGTGTTGATGTCTTATCTCTGCAAATTGTTAGTATTTTAGTAACCTAGTGAAAAGCGTTATCACAATTAATCAACCTTATACGGAGTAACAAAAATGGAAAAGTAGTACTATGAGATATTACTGAGTGAGTTTCATATGATCATATCACCGTCATGGCGTCATACATGAAATGCTTACCAATAACATGTTTTTATAAAGCTGCAACAACAAATGCACAACTGATTTTTTAAAATCAGAAAATGATTTAAATAATTGACTAATAACATTATCAAAAAAGTAAGGGAAAATGGAAACTAATAATCCAACCTTTTAGCGGTCTTCTTACAATAGTCCCACCTTTTCGTTATTCATGAATAATCCAACTTTTGCATCTCATCTTCATTCACTGGTCTCTGACCGGTTGATGACCAACTATTCCAAGTTATTTTCTTATCTTTGCAAACCATTATACCATAAATCTCACCTTTCACAAAGATAATATTTTGCAAAGATAAGAAAATAACTTGGAATAACAGGTCATTAACCGGTCAGAGACCAGCGAATGAAGATGGGATGCAAAGGTTGGATTATTCTTGAATAACGAAAAGGTGAGACTATTGTAAGAAGACTGCTAAAAGGTTGGATTATTAGTTTCCATTTTCCCAAAAAGTAATTGATGTCCTTAAAAGTTAAGGATTTATCAGCTGATTGTAAAGAATCATTTAACCAAACATCAATTTATGGTAGCTAATCAAAACATTCAACAAAATTGTCACCAATCAACTAATTAAAACAGCCAACAGCTAGCATTAGCCAACAACCATTGCCTAACACCCCCAATATCATTATGGCGTAAATAATTGTCCTTGATCGTACCAAATTATAGTAGATGTCCGACTAATTTGAACACAATTAGAGTAGAGGGATTAAATACTGCGCTGAAAAAATATTAATGCTTGTAATTCAACCAAATCACTAGGCCATCAAACACTGTACAACCGTTTGCATGTCCAGTTTTATAACCCATGCAAAACATTGAAGGAGTAGTCTTCAAGTACTACCAGCACAATTAAGCAATAAATTTGCAGTATTACTGAGTTGCCTCTAACTCCAAGCAGTAGGGTGACCCTCCTGGAAAAAGCATGATAACAGTCCTCCCTAAGTAAGGCAACCTCTTCACCTCCCGCCATGTTTGGGGGTCAACCCCCCTCTCTCTAAGATGAAATCATGCCATTGCTATCCGGGTGGGTCAATACATTGAAATGTCACCCTAATAAATGATTCATTAACAATCAATTAGAGAGCAGAGAGTTCCACGGGACGAATTAGCATCTTTAAACAGCCCAGAATGGTTTTGGACCCTCTGGTACAATTGATTTCCCCTGCAATCTCTCCCCAGCAACACCATCCTCAATGTCATCATCTTCATCATCATCCCCATATTCCATTAGCTTCACTAGAGTATCTATTTTGCATGAAATCAAAGAAACAAGCCAACATTTTCAATTAATTTATTTTCACTAAAAACTGAATGAAGTGTTTTTAATACTAGTTGATCATTATAATTCTTTATGTTCTGCAACCAAGACTCTCTCAGGTAATGTTATTGTCGTATACTTGTATGTTCTGCAACCAAGACTCTCTCAGGTAATGTTATTGTCGTATACTTGTATGTTCTGCAACCAAGACTGCTGCAGAACGACATTGAAGCATAGAAGCCTGTATAAACTTGAGGCGGGAGAAGGGACAGGGACGGTGCAGATTTAAATCCCTATACATGATTGCATGCCCAACCCCACCACCCGAGTCTGATAGACAAGCATGCAACTTGCAAAGCCAGCAAATCTGTTTCCTGTTTGGGAGGAAGCTAACTTACTTTTTAAGCAAATATTGCTTAAAACCTCACAAGTTTTTTCAAATGATAACTCAATGTCCTTTTTTTTCTTTTTCTTTTTTGATGAACTCAATGTCCTAATCACTTATTTAAGCTCATAAACCAGAGACAGTTCTATGAATTTTAAAAATAAAAGAAGTGGTGTCCTGCCCTTGCGTTCCCTTCCCAAAAAAAGCCTAAAACTGAAGAGGTTGATCCGTGAATGTACCAGGAATATTTTCTGAGGATGGCCTTTGAGGCGTATTGTTTATCCCGTGCACTTTAGAGGTTGGAGAATTAAACTTCGGTAGTGGTGGAGGAGTCATTGGCATCATCTTGGGAGGAGGAGGTGGCGGTGGCATTAAATTAGAAGGTGGTTGGCACACCTTTGTGCCAGGAATAGTAGTATTATCTCTAACACCAGTTAGATCCTGAGCCTTTGGAGCCAGCACTTCCTGCATATGATTTTACAAGAAAACCCAATACAGAATCCTAAGTAATTAAAGAAAAATTACATCTAATGTGCAAGACATATATAACAATCAGCTAACTCTCTCTTAAACATTATCAGAAGTTCCTGCTCCCAGGCAGTGGGTTGACTACCACAATCATGGAGTGCCAACAAGTTTGGAGAGATGTATAAAGAGATTTGAATCACACGATACAATGCTTAAATCAGCATGCTAAAACATGGAAGATAGATATCTCATAATTAGGGACGAAATTCATATATGAGCATATTATAAAGAACAGAGCCTTGTGTAATGCTCAACCTAATGACTGCAACACAGTTGACTAGAAATGCCCATGAAGATGAAAGGTGTTGAATTTTGACCGTTGTTTTTAATAGATATATCTTAGTTAAAATATATAGATTTAGTTTCCATGTTATAAATCAAATGTGGCTAATCTTTGTGGAATGGAGGTAGCACAAGATAGGGAATAAGCATTCTCTTTTTAAGGGAATAGTAAAGTATGGAACTTCTTGTACTACCTGTGTACCCACAATGTAAGATGCATTTTCCTTTGACAGATATGTTAAGACCAGATAATAATTATGCAATATTAACCTTCATAATAGAGGCAAAGCAACATGGGCCCACAAAGTTAGTAGAAATTAGATAATTGAACATAATTTTGGGGTGATTAAAATAATAAGCATATCTAATCAAATGGGACGAAGGGAGTAATTCTTTTCATATTATGCACGGAAAAGGGTAGGAAAAACTTCAGAGATTAAAATTCAATTATCTAATATTAAAAAAAAAATCTGTGTTAATGACAATTAAAAAAGAGAAGTATGTAACTTCTTTGCTATTTTAAGCAGCTGCTAATGGGCCATAAGGCCTGTTCATCAACAGAGCATGGTTAGTATAAATTTTGCTCTAGCACCACCAAGATTATTGAGATAACATGCAGCAATTCCATGCAGCTCCCAGTTCATAAAACCCTGTGAAACATACAAATGCCCAATAGGGTCCAGAATCGCCATGTTAGCTTCTTAGAAGGTGAGAGAAAATACCTGGAATATCAAGTAGTAAAGGTCAGTATAAAAAAGACATTGCACTCAAATGGAAAAACATGCAAGAGCTTTTCAATAATAAATCACAAAGCATAAGTTGAATTTAATATCTTCAGCAAACTTAGTTGCGGAACAAAGACTATGAAAAATTGCATTGATGAGATCTAATAAGAAGACTGATGAAATTGGTGCATTGTTCAATGCTATCATTTATTTAAATCAAATAGACACAAACTAAGGGATAATAGGCCATTGGCTTCACGCCAGCAGGTAGAGACAAGGAGAACAGATTTTAATACCTGATTAAGATTTGATGCGACCATTATATTAGTTGGTAACTCTCTGAATTTGCGTTTATGTGGGGGGTGCTCCTTCTGAATAAAGGATGTCGTAGTAGTCAGGGGTCTGGTGCTAGTTGTTGATTCTGGGGAGCCTGCAGCTGTTTTAGAGATCGACTGTCTAAGGGCTAAGGCAACTTGTTGTAAGGGTGTGACTTGGGGATAAATCCCACCGTAACCCATATAGCTCGTTCCACTCAAGATTGGCGTATGGGGGTAGTAATTTGTGTTTGATTGAGATGGCAGCATAATGAATGAGCCTAAAGACTGGGGTACAATTCCTTGAGAAACATTCATGTCCATACCCGGAGCCACAGAAGGAACAGCTGGTACAGACACACCCACACTTGCAGAACTTAAATTAGCATCTTGAGAATTATTTACTTTCAACTCATCTCCCAAACTATTACTTCCAGCTAATAGCTGCGGTGGGGGAGGAACAGCTCCATACACTTTACAAGAAGACACCCTATGTTGTAAGAAAATACAAGATCCAATGAATGGTAGTATCAAGGATTGACGATAAATGACAAGTAATTTTTATGATCACATTTTGACCAGTGAGACAAATGAAATGTAATACCTAGAAGCACCAAACTCCGCAGATATAGTATCCAGCAAATTTTCTGCCAAAAGTTTTGCACGCTCAAGACTTTTTGAATTATTGCTCGATAGGAACAAATGCAGCGGTTGATGTCCATCTGAGAGTAAATCCATATGTAGAAATCATCTAATCACAGAATATATGTCCATAATAGTACCTAGGAATAATATATTAATGTGATACAGCATAAAAATCACCTTCACCATGTACAGTTCCAGAACCCTCTGAACCTTGACCTCTTAGCACAACAGTTGCTCCTGTTTCATTCATAATGTGATTTATATACTGGTCCTGCATTTTCAAAAGGAAACCACCAGCAACAAAAGAATCTCTCCCAATGGACGGAGAAGTCAGAGAAAGCTAAGGACGTTAGAATCTCTCCCAATGATCACATTCTTGTCTTTCTTGTATTGAGCGAAATAAAAAAACCAATGAAATTCATCAAGGAAATGCATATGAAATGAATGCTTCGACAAGAAAATGAGATTACAAAAAGGACTTGGGATATTGCTACTGCACCTTCACAGTGATAAATTCAATAAATAAAAGGCAAACATAGACTTAAATGACCACTACTATAGAAGTATTCTTCCCCACATCATATTTCACCACCCTGATCAACAGTCAATGAGCAGAAATGAAAGTATGCATATACGCAATCATGTAGGGATTAGGCTCACATTTGGTCCTCGAATACGAGCAGAAATGTTCAAGGATGCATCAACCTCAAAGCCCACATAGACACAGGTACTCATGGAGGGATTAGCCTGCTAGAAATTTCAAAATATACTAAATTAATCATTGCAATTACCCTATTGTTTGTCACTTTCATTGACTTTAAGTGAATAAAACCTTCAACCCATTGTTTGATGAACCCTCTTTCAATATTTCCTCCACAAGTGACGCTGCATGGTCAACTGCTTTGATCCTCTCCACTGTTGTTTCTAACTAATCGATCATATAACATTGCATACACATCAGAATCAGTTCTGCTAAGTAGATCGTGCAATATTAATTCAAACCATTTTACATTGTTTATCAGACATACAAATAAAGAAAGAGAAAGACAGCCCTTCTTAGAAACTAAGAGAACAACAAAAAGGAAATACACTTAATAGGATGTTTGAACTCAGAAAGTATTAGGTGGTATTTCATGAATAGAATCACAAATAAATTTACAGAAGGCAAGCCATTTACATGTGCTCCAGCAGAAATATGAAGATATAGAGGTTTTGCACCATCAGGTTGTGCACTAGGAATCATGTACTTGCCCCTGCAAAGACCATTTAGCATATGTATTACATGAAGAGGAAGAGAAGCACTTAAAAATGAGCCCCATAATATTTTCACAAGGCACACACCTAGTTATTACCACTGCACCTGTACTCTTCTGAATCTGGGAAATCAGCAAATTGATTTAGCATCAAATAATAGTGCATGCATAATCCAAGTATGATACTATCTATGATCATTATCAATCTCAAATTACAGGAAGAGCACCTCTTCTTGGGTTTGGCGCTTTGTGAGTTTGTATCGAACAGCAGAGTCAGCATCATTTATGACAATCTCTCTTGCAATCACCTCGTCCTGGATTTTTGTCTGCCATAGTTGAATAACGCATGGACAAAATGTTATCAAATTGAAAGACAGCACATATATTTGGGAAGACATAATAACAACAAAAAAGGCAAGACAGATGTGTCACATGGTGATAGGAACCCACTTATATTAGACTAATAATAGAAGTATTAATAATAATATTAGTAATAAGGGTCTGAGTACCCTAGTATAAATAGAGGGGTAAGGGAGTTAGAAAGCAGGCTTTTAGACGATTAGTCTTGGGACTGGGAAGATCGAGTTTATCTCCTTCTTTGGGGGCTTCGGCTCATTTGGGAGGCTTCGGCCTTGGATTGTGTACTGTTCATCTTCTCTAATAAAATTCTGTTTGAATTCTTCATCTCTTTCTGTAATTTGTGCTGCTTAACTGGAGGTATCTAACATTGGTATCAGAGCCAGTTGATCGCTAGATGACCGTGACGGAAGGAAGAATGACGGAATTGGAAAGAAGTCAACGTGAGAGGCAGGCGAGTATGGATAGAAGTCTGCGGGAGTTTCAAACTAGTATCGCGACTACTCTGGCCACGATGCAAGCCAGTATCGCGGATTTGCAGAATAGGTCTCCACGTCGATCAGGGAGTCGATCGCATAAATCGACTTCATCGCACCCTACGTCACACCAGGGGCGTACGAGGTATAAAGATAGTTCTGAAGGATCGGACAATCAGTCGGGTGATTCTGCATCGGGGCGTGATCGCGATCCTCACAGGCATCGTAAAAATCATCATAATTCGCTAAAGTCAGCAACTTCAGAGGAATCAGAAGATCTGAGGCATCGCAGAAAATCTGGCGATCGAACTGTTTCTTCGCCAAGCTCTTCACATCACTCTTCGCAGAGTTCTTCTCATCATTCTTATTTTCGCTCTTCGCATCAGACTTTCTCAACGGACATCAGTACGCGTTCAAGAAAGAAGCTAGGGAGTGGAGAATCATCATATTCGTCGCCAAAGGATTCTCACAGTTCACCTTCTTCGTCAAAAGTCAATTCTAGGAAGTCAGATATTTCAAAGGAGGAATTACCTCTATTTTACGAGCATGAAGCATACGAATGGATTGGGAGGATGGAAAGATATTTCCAAGTCCAAGCTATTGCAGAAAGATTTAAAGTGGATGTGGAAGCAAAGGCTATGGGGGAAGAAGCAGATGGCTGGTTTCAATGGTGGGATTTTCACAAGAGAGAAGACAGTTGGGATGCACTAAAAGAAGATTTGATTAGGGATTTTCCACCTAAACACCGGCAGAAGACAGGGAAGACGGTAAAACAGGAGTCATCCAAGTCACGAAGAACTTCCAGTTCGCAATCTTCTAAGCGAATTAATGTTACTCCATGTTTGAAATCGAGTACCGCTTTGACCAACTCGCTAATTAATCATCATCTTCAATCGTCATCAGAAGGAATTGTTACTGATTTGCAGATGTCATCAAAACCTTTGTCCCAGGTTTCCGAATCAAGATGGGATCCGGCTGAATCATCAATTTCAAATGAACCTGTAATCAAGATGGAACCAACTGAACCTGTAATCAAGCAAAGGAATAAGGAAGATGAAATCAGGGAGGAAAGAGTCCTAATGGTTCCTGAAAAGTCTGATCCAAAGATTCATAAGGATCATGTTTATCTTTTTTCTGAAGAATCTGCTATCACCCGGGGAAACCGCACACAGATTAATGCTGCTGATAAATCTTGCCATGGCCAACACCTCGAATTACAACAAGCAGAATTACAGCCATGGGTTGAGAGCATGTTAGACTACCCCAAGCCTGACTTACATAATTCCCTTAGAGTAAATGAAAGTTATCAATTGTTGGGAGACATCTATGCAATGACAGCTCATAACCTATTACTTCCTGAGGTTTATAAAGTCTTCACAAGGTTTTTACAGAGGTTGAACCCAAAGAGTTACCAGCAAACTCCAGTAATTAGGGCTCCTGGTAGCATACAGCCTTTGGATGTTCACATTTTACCTTATGTTAGGCAAATGTGGACCAAACCACGACAACATGGTGAAGAATTGGTTATTGATTCACCAGATCTTCTGCCACTATGGTTGAAACCTTTACCAATTGATGACATCAAAGCTGTGAGCGGAGTTTCTTGTGATCCTAATACCAGGATAAGTATTCAAAGCAAGAAGCAGGGACTATGGGAATGGGGAGGAATTTCAAGGATGAAAGAAATGAAGATGAATGGTCAAGTATTGATGCGGATGGGTGCAGTTTACAAAAGGAATGGGCCTAGTCTTAAGTTTGATAGAAGGGAGTGCAATATCATGGAACAAATGCTACTTCGGGATCAGGATTGGGGAATACAATTGGAGATTGTTGAGTTCTTAAATTCAAAGATAGAAACACAGTATGACTCAAGTTCTCTTGAACCTTCTTCTGACATGTGTGTGAATGAAGTTCTGCATGAGATATTCAGGGTGAAGTTTCAATCAAGAGATAGGGTGAAGTCAGAAGCAAATGCTAGGCTGAGGCTGATCAGGAGTTTTTCATATAGAGGACTAGAAGTTTGGAAAAGTATGACACCACCACCAGCCAGATATTGGGAGGGGAGAGGCACCCGGAGGAAGCGGAATTCCAGAATTGGTTCCTATCATCCCACCTTGAGGACAAGGTGGTTGTTTAGGGAGGGTGTATTGATAGGAACCCACTTATATTAGACTAATAATAGAAGTATTAATAATAATATTAGTAATAAGGGTCTGAGTACCCTAGTATAAATAGAGGGGTAAGGGAGTTAGAAAGCAGGCTTTTAGACGATTAGTCTTGGGACTGGGAAGATCGAGTTTATCTCCTTCTTTGGGGGCTTCGGCTCATTTGGGAGGCTTCGGCCTTGGATTGTGTACTGTTCATCTTCTCTAATAAAATTCTGTTTGAATTCTTCATCTCTTTCTGTAATTTGTGCTGCTTAACTGGAGGTATCTAACACATGGTACTAATCATTGATTTGTGAGGGTGATACAGTATAATCATGCGCAACAACAACATCCAAACCTTAATCACAAATGATTTCGAGGCCACAAAGGAGATAAGGAAAATAAAAAAGATAAGGTAAGATAAAAAATGATAAGATAAAGATAAATACTAGTATAAGATAAAAGAACATAAGAAAGATAAAAGATAAAAATAACATAAGAAAGATAAATCATAAAAATAACATAAGAACATACGAAAGATAAAGAACATAAAAAGATAAAAGAAAACGAGAGAGAGAAAAGAAATCAATCCTCCACACGAATTTTTGCCCTCCCCTTTGCTCTCTCCTAAGCTATACTCTCATCCAACCCAAAGAAAAGCATATCAGAAGAAACATACAATATAATAAAGCATAACATAAAAATAGAGCTTGCAATTGTACAAATCTTTACCCATTAAAGTGGAAGACAAAAGAATGTTATGTAAAAAGTAGCTCCCCAAGTGGATTGAAAGTACCAGAGGTGGCTCCTACTTTCTCTAATTGTTATATTATGCATCTGTGTATCATACGTTGAATCGTTGATAAAAGAAAAGATAGATTTCAAGGAATTTAGAGGGAATAACTGGTTATCACCAATTGAAATTAAATGATTTATTTTTTAGCAAGAGCTACCGTGTGTTGCTGCACTACAGATGCACCATTGGCTGTGAGGGGAGTGGCTAAAAGAGTGCCACATGTTGAGCCTATGCTGGGTAGTGCCATACCAACAAAAGATCCAATGTTTGTGAAAGGAAGAATAGGAGGCTGGCATACTCCAGCTGAAACCAATGACTCTTCAGGCTGATCCCACTTCCTTTTTTTCCTGCGTGAAATCTTCAAAGTTAATTGCCCAATTCAAATGTGTCATCTGCTCTTGTTGAAATTCATAATTCAACAGGGCATTCTTACTTTTTGCTACTTGCTTCCACTTCCACATTGGTTTGAAAACCAAGAAGCCATTACAGTTCTACCAATACTAATAGTCTAATACCGATTCAAATTAAATGAAAGAACATGTGTAATCGGTATATTTTATTCAGATTCGTAATTTGGAGTTAATAGATTGGAAAAATTAAAAATAATAATAACAATGATAAATTAACAGTTGAGCAAAATGCGCTAATAAGGAGTAATGAAGACTTGGACTTAGACTTCGACTATTATCAATTTTGGATGGTAAGGTTCCCTTCTAAACCGAGTAAACAATTTTTGTTGCAAATCAAGCAGCTATAAAGGTGAAAATTGTAGATCTTTAGAAGGATTGTGCGCACCTCTGTTTGGAAATTGAAGGATCAGTTGACGAAGCCGATTCAGAGGACGAAACCCTGGGGAAGCTATCCTCCGTCATTTGTGTCAGTCGACTGATGATAAATTTCTAACGTTTCACCTAAAAATTAATGGCGTGCGCTGTGTGCCGCTGGCGAACGAGCGTATATATCCGGTGGTTGTCGTCGGTAACGATAAATAAAGAGGATATGGCTAGCCAAACCAAACTGGAGCAAAAAGCAGGCAAATAATTTTTTTTATATATACCTCAAATATGTACTTATTGTTTTCTTTTTAATCCATATCTAAATTTGGATTCTAGAAGTTTTAATAGAATTTAGAATTTCCCTAGAATTCATTTGTCTCCCATTTGAATTTATGTGAAATCCAAGAAAATAACGGTATTCTTAAACATCCCCTAATTTCTATTGTACTTATTTGGGATGGATTTTAATGGGATTTTGATGGATTCTTAAATACAAAAACATTTCACGAACATATTTTGTAGAATCCCTCGGATTTTGATATTCATAATGTTTTAAAATCCATTGAAGTCCTAGTTGGGGATTTTAATGGATTTTGATGGATTCTAAGAGTTTTTTTTCAAAATAATGATAAATAAAAAATTAACTAGGAATTATAATCAAGTTAAAAGTATTTATCGAAATACTACTAGAATAAATCCTGGTTAATCATAATCGCCAACTCAATGGCGACTTCCTCTTAAAAGTGGAAAGCATGAATTGTGCTAGCAAGTAGGGTACATATCAAGCAAGCCTACTTTCTAGTTACTCGAGATTCACTCGATTCTTACTCAAACATAGCTCAACTCGATTCAAATTCGGTTTGTACTCAATTTGAACAAAATCAAGCGCAAGTTATATACATTCTTGACTAGAAAAGCTCGCAAGCTATTTGATTATGTGTTGGTGTTAATTATTATAGATTCATACATATGATATTACATCATATATTCATAGTATCGATCGATCCAGGCATAAAAATTACAATTACCATATTGCACATATTGCATAGTTTTATAGAAATGTTCTAAGAGTGTTATGTGAATTATAGGCATTCTCAAGTAACGCTCAAGCAGAATTAAAGACTAATTGAACTTAGATCATCAAATCATTTTAGGTTTTGATAAATTATAGATGGCAAAAAGAGTCATAATATCTAAGAGACAATTGGGCGGAAAATTTTATGACAATATTTTTATGTTTAAAAAGTTATTGATGATTGCATATGCGTGTAAATGTATAACACATCCAACTTTTTGTTTAAAAATGTACTACATCCGTCCCAAATTGATTTGCAATGTCAGTTTTTGCTCACCATATGTAGTATGTTCAGAATTTTCTAAAGCGGTTTCACCATTGCTCTCAAACCTTTATGCATGACCGTATCCTCGAGAACCACTTTTTTCATACGCATGGTGAGTTATTTGTTGACCAGAGCTGAGTCACATAGTATGGTGTGTGAATTACATTATTTGGTTGCGACAAGATCTTATATTATTCACATTGTGTATTTGATTTCTCAAATCATTAATGTTCCAAATGCTTCACATAATTTGGATGTCTAACCTCTCGTATTATAATGCTTTCGTGATTTGCATACTTTGGTGGTAATTAAAACGGAGTGTCTTGACAATAGTTGGTCCGCCTCTTGATATGTTATTATCCTGGGATATAATATTTGATTCTTCAAGAAGCAACACACATTCTCTAAACCTTACATTGAACCTGAGTATCAAGCTATTGCGGATGCTATTCAAGATACTAAGGACATACACTATCATCTTCAAGCTAGATCTCCTTTCAAATTTCTTTGTGACAATATCCAAGCCATATACCTCTCTATTAATCCTATGCAATAGCCAACATGTTCACAGTAAAACACAAATAATTGATTGTCATTTTATTTATGAACCAGTAACGCATGGTAATTTAATTGTTCATTAAGCTTGTAAACAATTGGATATGGTGAGTATTTACTAAAATCTTATCCTTTTAATGTTTCAATTAAAAAAACACTCACACATATTTTCTCTCTTGCACAGATTAAGAGTGTAATAGGGAAATACAATGAGTTATTATGTAGCACCATAAACTCTCTTTTACTATAAATATCAATTCCATAATAATAATCATACTTGTATATTAATAGTGTGAAACTATACTTGTGTTATAATTTAAATCCAGATACATGAATTTTATCGAGGTAGATTCAATTAAGATGAAAAGTACATTGTTGGTTATAGCATACACATCAAAAAATAGTGTAGAAGTATTTGTTCGTGATGTGGGTTAGTTATTGCATCATACATACTCAACAATTAAAATAGGATGAATGACAATCACTCATTTAAATGACACATGTAAACAAATAAGAAGCATTCTTATTAGAATAATAATTATTTACTACAAGTGGAAATGAAAATTATTTCTAATGTACCTATTTACATATTTAACACTTCTATCATTATTGAAATTGAATGAACCAATTTTCATATTGAAAAACAAAGAGTCCTATTTTATACAAAATATTAAGTCATGTTTCACTAACTTGTAGTGTGAAACAGACGGTGATGCATAAGTTTTTAAAAATTCATTTTCCACAATTATATTTACAGAATACAAGTATATACTTATTGCACGTATTTTGCGAACATTAATACAATGGGTTTAATTTGGTTCGATGGCCCGACGCAATTGCTTGTTTATCGTATTTCTCATATTCAATCCTCCTTGAGATAAAAATAAACGTGTCACCACTCACCAACCTTTGCATCATAGTTCATAGCGGTAACATATTTTGACTGAAATAATCGTGTGCTCATTTGTTCATACAAACAATTGAACAAAGATACAATTTGTTAAGGTATATATAGTTTTCCTTTTTTATTTAAATGAGGGAGAATGAACAAATATGCATTGAACGATACGTCTGAAAGTGAATATACACTTCAACTTTTTTCTTGAGCAATCAAACTCAAGCAATAAAATTGGGATAAATAAGGGGGCGAATTTATGCCCTCCCCCAATGGGGGCATATGCCCCCAATAGATTTTCAAAGTTTTAATACATATATAGAAGCTTTTTTATGGAAAATATGTTGCTACCAATAAAAAAAATTATGTCGGTTATAGCATACACATCAAATTTATATTACAAGATGAATCATAAGAGAGCTTGTAGGTGTTTCATTCGTTTAAAGGAAAAAATAATATAAATACCCCAAACCTTTAAGGGGTGTGAGATAAATACCCAACTTGCATATGTAATATATATATCCCGAATTTTATATAACAAGTTATTTTCGTACCATGATTATATATATGTTCTTACAAATATAAATTTATTGCAATAAGTACACAAATTAAAATGCACTAAGCTTTACTTGGATGTGGTTAACATTCTAAAATTTCTTATTTGAAATAAATAATATTAATCCGGTACAATCTAATTTTAATTGCATCATCATAAGTGCTTTGTGCATTTTTTATTATGTACTTAACACCGTAAAATTACATTTGTGAAAAAGAACACATGATCATAGTGTTAACATAACTTTTTATATAAAGATTTGGGTATATATATTACATGCGCAAGTTTAGGGTACTAACCTCACACCCCTTCAATTCAAAGTTTGAGATATTTAAATTATTTTCCCCTTGTTTAAGTTGAAATCACAGAAACAGATCCAAGCAATCCATAATCGTAAGCAAATAATATAAAAATGGCATTGAATAAACACAACCTAGAATTAATTTAACAGACAAAAGGTATTCATTATTATTGAATGCATGTTTTCTTGTAGTTCAATCAAACTTTTGTATTTGTACAAAGTAATTTCAAATAACATTAAAACTAGTATTTTAGATCTTGTGATATGTAAGGATCTTTTCATCACAGTCTAACTTGTTCTTTTAGTGAGTATATTTTTTATAATTGACTTGGATATACTCTTAAACACTTGTAACATTTATTTTTATATTTTACTTTTTTACGCAAGTAAAGTTATATTATATGGAGTATATTTGAAAATTTTAACCCCTGAATTGAAATCCTGAATCTGGCAGTGCATATACTGACATAACTCTTAGCTATAAATCAGAGAAAGTTCCCTCACACCCATCTATATGTTGTTTCTTGAGCCGTTGTGGTTGCGTTTCTTGTGATGTCCTTTCGCTGACCAGTTGTTCAACAAAACTTACATCTGTGATGTATGGTTCGATAGGGAATAGCAAGAGTGGAGTTGTGGGAAGGGAAATCATGAAAAAAGGCAGAACAATTATTTGGGATCAAAGCTTGAAAGCTAGAGTTATGGGGCTTCAGGCCAAGGTCAATAGGTCATCTGGTCATGTCTAGTGTTGAAAGGGGGAGATCTTCATACAAGAACTCTAATGATTTTGGCAACTGGATTAAGACAGCAAATTGCGCTAATTAAGCTCAGTTGGTTAAAACGACATGATAGTCATATCATACTCCCTCCGTCCCGCAAAGATGTTCCCGTTTTCCTTTTTTGGATGTCCCAAAAAGAAGTTCCTTTTCCCTAAATGGAAAGTTATCCTACATCAAAACAGTGTCAAACAGTGCAAAACATTGTCAAACAACGTCTAAACAGTGCCAAACAGTGTCTAAACAGTAAAGTCAAATTTATTTCCTAAATATGTGTGTAGGTTAAACCGGGAACATCTTTGCGGGACGGAGGGAGTATATTCCAATTTTATTAATGTATCCCAAATATATCACGAGTAGACATATATGTGACTTTAAAGTTTACTAATCATATATTCATAGATATCTAATTTGTGATCAGGGTAGTGGCAACTATCCTCGTCAATTTTTAAAAGGGGAGAATAGTGGCTAACTAACCATTTATTATCACGTAAAAGATTGTTGGTTGGCCACTATCCTCATAAACGGAGTCACCGTATTCTCACCGTATATGGACACTATTCTCACGTATATTTGTGGACACCTATTCACACGCCCGCGATTTCGGTCAAGTTTATCATATCTAGGACCTAGAGCAGCCACTTCTGGTTCCAAGACCGGAGCCAGAATTCGGTCCACCCAGCTACCACTAGTAGGTTAGCAGTAAGGCGTATTAAAAGATGTCACATTTAAATTTCATAAGTTTACAAATCTGCCATGTCATAACTCATAAGGGAGAGTTTAACTATTGCTCAATGCCCAAGATGATGTTGCTTGTTACAGTTGAAACATGTTCTTCCCCTAAGAGTCCACTGGCAATGACTTACCAACTATTTTACAAACTAATTAAAGCATACATCACCAGGCACACAATTAGGCTACCAAAAAGTTACACATACGATAACATGATGCAAAAACAAAAACAAAAACAAAACAAAACAAAAATGTGGGGATCTAAAAATGCCGTGATGAACTTTCAGGGAGAATAGGTTCACCAGTGAAGGGGTCAAATTTGTAAGGTTCCCCGGTGAAAGGGTCAAACCTGACTTGAGACCGGGTAGGTCGGCGATCAGCAGCATTTGTGTAGTAAGACTCTAATCCTACTGTTCTCCCATATGCCACCTGCCTATGAGCACTAGCTTCCGCAGCTCCATCCAATGTTGCTAAAACTCTCCCATATGTGGTAGAAGAAGGCGGTGACCCATGCAGGTTCAGAGGACTAGTAGTTTCATCTACACTGTAGATTGTTGGTCTGACCCTTCCATAACCTGCAGAAGTTGTTGATCTTATGTGCTGTATTGGAAAGAGGCTAGCTTCTTCAAGTCTTCTCGACAATGGTTGGTGAGAAAATGTTGGTGAATAGTGATCCACATATAATCCAGACCTGCAATAAACAGAACCATAAGTAGTTATATATAGTTCTTTTACTTCACAACTTTGCAATGGTCAATATACAGATAACAACACAATTGTATTCAGAGAGAATAGTCCCTATGACGCCCAAATAAATGCTTACCTACTAGCAGGAGATGCTACACGTTGACCATACAAATCATCAGCTGGGGGGCAACCTTGTTTGGAGTACCTCCAGGTTTCTGGTTCCTTCAAAGCTTCAACTCTTGAAACAGTAGAAGGAATCCAGTTCTTTCCATCCATAGCATACTGTTGGAGGCAGAAAAAGATTTACTCATTAGGCAAAGCTCAAATAAAAAGCTTGAAAAAAATAAGCTTGTCATTTTGCAAGATGTATCACACAAGCTACAGTGACAACGTCAAATCTGCAACCTTATAAGTAGAGGAAAATTACTTACTTTTGAAATTAATCCATCAAGATATGCTGCTTTGTTTTGCACATCTGATCCAGACAACATAAACTGTAAAGGAAAATGCACCAATATGGCACCATGGGATCGGCATCAGTAAAACTTCCTTTCCAAATTCTAAAAATAAAAATTAAAAAATATGTAACAACATCAAACCTGATCAAGAATAGATATGACTGTAGATTCAGGTAGATCCCTAAGACGGGTTAAACTTCGAACAGTTATCTGTCAAGACAGTCATATTCAAATGATGAAGATGTTTAATAACCAGAATGCCATAACCAGAGAGTGAAATTCAAATGATGAGCTGAGTATTTCAAGCCTCTATTAGCACAAATATTATTGCAGGTTACTGATGGTATTTTCACCATTCAAAACAACTGTTTACAGTATAAACAATTGCTTATATCTTTGGATGAATTTTCCTACTGCAAAAAAGTCTACAAAATTTTCAAGAAATTTCACATTTTAAGCATCTTCAGAAGTACCCATATATTCCTATTCCGAAGGGCCTTCACTGAAACAGCCCTCAATTCCTAGTAGTAGTAAGGCCTATGTACATCTCACCCAAACATACTGGGTATCCGTGTATGTTTGGTTTTGTATGATTTATTCTCAATATAATCAGTACATACTTTTTGGCATAGTAAGGTGGTGGCTAGTGGCTACATCATAATCTACTCTCAACTAATTTTAAATGCAAAACCCAAAATTTGATTTTATGACTTAACCTTCTCTAGTTGTACTGCAAAACTAACACTATTGAGTTCAAGACATCAGTGCAACTTAGTAGACCAATCTCCAGATACCAAGTGATGTATCGCCAGGCAAAATGCCGTTACGCGGCATCACACACCATTCAATCGATTTTTCGTGAGATCTACTTTTCCAAAGGTCCAATCACCTTATATGCTAATGTGATTATCACCAAAGGTGATTTTTCCCATAAACATGGAGTTCTTGTGTGATGCAAGAACGGCATGAATTGCCTCCCTATAGTTAGGATTAGTCACATCTAAATGTTTACGAGACTCTACTTATCAGCTAACCCAGATTTATTTCACATGTGCTAATTAGAAAGTTTGACGAGTCTTGGTTTTAAGTTTTAACACTCCTGGAACAGGAAACCATAAAGGCCCAACCGCCCAGGCGCCCAAATATGAAAAGAAAATACACAACTAACAAATATGAAAAGTAAACAACACCAATGAAATTTCATCTTCCACTTACATCATATTTAGTAGCAATTCCAAGACGCATGATCCTCAGCAAACGTTCATTGACAACAGCAGGTAAGGCAACTATAGCAGCCTCATAAGAATCAGAAACTTCAACTCCCTCACCCTAATGAAACATAAATAAATAATAATAAAATAAATTAAATAATTAAAATAATTTGACTTCAATATCTACATCAATGCGGTGAGACAGTGAAAGGTATATGAGTGTTATCTACCTAACTAATTTTTCCTGCTCAAATAAAAAATAATATTGCCCAAATGCAACATAACTATGACTGAATCCTATAAGATAAAAACTAAAGGATAGTCAGCTGACACGTCTATTTATGCTGTCACCAGTGTGGGTGTGTAGTTTTTGAATCTGTATAAAATGAATTATTGAATTTAAGTTGGGGACTTGGGGCATTAGCTAGATGATAAGTTACACAAGTCCCTAGGTACTACAGCCTAGGTTGAAACCTCACCACCCACTTCGCCCATCAAAGGTGTAAAATAATACTCCCTTCGTTCCGCTAAGATTGTCCCATCTTTTGTTTTCAGTCCATCCCACTAAGATTGTCTTATACCAAATTTGGTAAAGTTTGTGTGGTTCTAAATCATTTTTACTTTATTCTTACTCTATCAATTCAATATCAACCACATAAACTCACGTTTCTTAATAACTGTATCACCTCCTCATGTCCCAATGTTAGTGGGACGGTGGTAGTAATAGTAATTATAATATTAATACTAAATAAATTATTAATAATAACAATTACACTTTCTCTAATGCAGAATATACATGAAATTTACTTTTGGCTAGGTTTTTAATAAATACATGTAAGAGGTGGTGTATTTTCATGCTTAATTTCTAAAGTTTGAAATATAGTGAAGTTGAATTATGAATTATGAAAAGGTTGGTGTAACTTTAAGTGGGCATTATTTTGGAAAGGACTAAAACTCTAAAACCAAAAAAGTAGGACAAAAACAATGGGATAAAGGGAGTAACAATAATGTTGAAAATTCATTGTTTGGTGGATGGAAACTTGGTTACTTGGGTGGTTTTAAATTTATATTACCACTTCCAAATCGCCTGTTTACGCTACCGGCCACTTTGGTGGGTCAAAACATAACTCTGAAAGCACGAATACAAGAGAAACAGAATACAATTGGGAGTGGAAGAAAAGACTTGGGTGGGTCTTCACCAATTGAGCAATGGATTTGTGAGTCGTAAAGACATCAACTGCCTTAGGTCCTTCCTTCAAAGGCTTGGAGTTGTTCTGAACCTTAATGGAGCACTTGTTTTCAGACTCTTCACGAGAGCGCTTCCTGCTTTTGTCCATAGGCCTTGCAACTTCAACCTGTTAGAAAAAGAGTATTGTTCAATTATGAATGATCTCTGAAACAAAAAATGAAGTACAGCATCTCAATTACATGTATTGTACATTTACTACACAGCACAATACAACTAAGTGACTGTCAATTGTCCTGATGTGCTTAGGATTCGTAATGATCTCTCTACTTCTGGATTTCTATCTTTAACACAAGTTGCTTTGAAACCCTTTGCAGCTTCATAGTAAGAGTCAGATCTAAAGACTGGCATTACCTGAAGTTTAAATGGTTGGCCTCTATTTGGTCCTTGTACTGTTTTTTCATTTAATTCTTTGATGGCATTGTCAAGACCCTGTCATTAGAAGAAAGTTGTTATGAAAAATTAATTAACTTAAGGATGGCAATTTCCATTCTTCAGGCACAGAAGTTAAACCCATTAAATTTCTCACAATGGACCAAAAACATCCTCTAGATTAGGAGCACTATACGATTTGCTATTATATGATCATACAACTAGGCCTTGCCTTATTAAAAGTCCACTGACAAAAGAATTTAAGTAATTAGAGAATCGTTACTTTGTTAGAGGTGCTGATATTGCCATTGGGAAATGGTTAGTTAGCTTCTGGCACTTTAGTTTTAGATAAACGCATAGCACAAATATCAAAAGCATGAATTGCAAACCACACATAGAGCTGATCATAAAAATGAACAAATGCAAACCACACTTACAAGCCGGGTATCAAAGTGAACAAATCCCACCAAGGTATTACCCTTCCTGGACAGAACTACCCTCTCAACCTATAAGATGCATGATTAGGAATAAGTTAATTATTAAATATTAAATAAACTAGTGGTTTTAAATTGAACAGAGTATAAAAAACAAAATATAGCTTGTCAATTGATAAAAAGTAATGATAATAAAAATAGTTGTTGGAATAGGGATAAGACCTTCCCAAACCGCTCAAAGAGTTCCCTCAAGTAATTCTCATCTGCTTCTAATGGAAGATTTCTAACAAAGGCTATTTTGATCTGGCAAACAAGCAAAGAGTGTGATTTGGTTGAAGGACTGTCTGCCCAAACATTAAAAAAAAACTTATCAATGGATAACCTTAGCAAGTTCATTTTTATCAATTTCTGACTCATCCTCAGCCCATTGAATAGCTGGATGCAAATTACCAAGAAGAAATTCTGTATTGGAACCAAATCGATATGCACGAGCTGCAGCCTGTGATTAATAATTTTGGAGGCAGGTTCAATTTTCTGTAGAGAATTTATGTCTTGGATTGTACAAGCTATTTTTGTTATCTTAGTACAACAGTAATTCATGAATTATGTTCGGTATTGTAATGATGTAGAGGAAGTATTATATAATTAGCATTGGTTTTCAAGGCTAAATATCCAACAAATGATGTTGTTGGAGGGAGAAAATGTTGCAGCATGAGGTTCAACCATTCAAGTGATTCAATACTGGCATATTAAATATTAATTGAAAGAAATTGCTGAATACGTAGTATAATACTACAAAACCTTGACCATTCAAAAAAGGTATACTTACTTTGTTCTATTTTAATCATCATTTTACGTCACATATTAAGAAAGTGATAACTTTTTCTGAAGTTAATTTGACTACAAACACATACTAATGTTTTAAAATGCTATTTAATAGTACGTAGTTAATATCAATGGATAGAGAAGGGTAAAGTTGGAATATAAGCAACCAATGCTCTCTTGATATTCTAAAGTGATGCTTATATTTGAAAATAAACAATTTCTCTAATTCTCTTTAAAGGGAAACTTATTAAAGAAATGGGACTTCATAATATCTATGTGACTAAGTCAATAGCTACGGCAAGGTCTGGATAAAAATTGCTTGACAAAATTACATAATATTCATCCCAAAATGAAATAAAATGTTAAAGGGTCACTTTTAAGATGCATGATCATAGTATTGTGAATTCTAATTGAACATTTGATGTTGAGACTTCAGTTACTAAGTTTAAAAAAAATTATTTCAGCCTTTCAGAGCAATATTCAATGAAAAGGAAGTCAAAATATGGTGTCTTGTTTTTAGTGTTCTTAAGTTATGGGATACTCCTTTCTCAATTACCAGGATTTAGCACTTGAGGAGTTGAGATATATATTATATTTATATTTGTGTGTGTATTATCTTTGGTTTTGATAATAATTGAGGCAACCATATTGAATCTGGAACCAAGAATCAGAGACGGGGACCAGAGAAATTATCCTGTAGGATATGAAACGCAACAGGTAAGTGGCACTATTGCAGTTGGAACATTTATGCAGTCAAATACTTATTAACAAAGACCAGTAGAACTTTAAGGCAGAAAGGATAGGACGATTTACAGCATGGGATGAGAATTTAACAAAACCAAAGCCACGATTCCGTTGCTTTTGACCGGGCTGCAAATCCCCGTGTGTTACAAGATTGACAGACACAACATCTGGAAAGACCTGTTTGAATGAGCTTTAACATAAGCTTTTATGATAAACCTAATCAGTTATCTTTCTAACTATACCCAACTAACATTTGCACCTGGTGTATAAGGTTTTCAAATTCATCAGCACTCCAACCTAAAATACAGAATTCAAAGCATGCATTAAGACAACCAACAAGTAAATTTATTTACTGTTCAGGAGAGAATAATCAGAAGATATTAGGGTGAGAGAGGCAAAGGCATAAAAGTGACAGTAATGAAATTCCATGGCAATTTGAGATAGTACAAGGTATTAATTTTAAAATGCTTCTATAATTGAGTGGGGTCCAGGTTCTCAAGTAGTCCAGATTAGAAATGATTATCAGACTTGGATGAGGACCAAATTAAGGCATTTAGGATTAAGATGGGTTGGTACTTGGTATTGGACCAACAACCCGTGGCTTTTCTGGATGATTAATGGCAGAAAAATGAATTGGAGTAGTGACTAGAGACTCATGAGTAACAAGACAAGTGATTGACTTGAAAGGTTAATAATAGGATCAAGAGGGCTTCAAAATAAAAAATTAGAAAAGCAATCTAGAGAGGCTGATGCTGAGTCAGCAAATTAGAGCAAGACTTTACTGACAAATTATGGCAAGCCTTGGAATGCAAAGAAACTAAGATGCCAAATACAGGGTGAAATCCTTGTTGTACAAGTGTAAAACACCGACATTCCTAGAGCAGTCTACACTCGATTTGCACACTTTAAACCTGTCTCAACGTTTTTTAAGGAGATAAATATCCTTTACAGGGTAAATGTACAAGAGGGTGATTACTACAATTATGATGCCAAGAGGGTGATTAAACACACTTATGTTATGAAATTGAAGATGTTCAAACAATGAAATTTGATTTTGTTAGATTTTAGCCATTGTGTGGCTTTGAATTTTGGATACTTAATGGTGAATTTGTCATTTTTTTACCTTTACAGCTATAAGGCTATTCATGATAAAATTCTTTAGTTTATTTTTTTGCTGATTAGTATGGTTACTGTCTTGCGTATATTGCCTATTCATAAGAAATAACATGACTTAAATAAAATTCTGGCACTTAAACAGTATGCCCATTGCTTTAATATTCACAACCTTTGTAGTACAAGTTAGATGTCTAAGGCAGTGACAAAGAATCGTCATCAAAGGTAGACATTAACATATGTATATGATTTAGTCATCATAGTACCGCCATATGTTGCTCAGTGGGTGGTTTGAGGGTGGGTGGAGTCATTTGGTTCCTAATCCAAATGGGATAGTAATCTTAGGATAGCTAACCCTGTCCCAGAGGCCCAGATAAATATAATCCCCTTAGCTCTGGGATTGCTAATACAACTAGCCAAATCTCATGCCTAAAGTTGTGTATCTGATATTTCCACTTCAATGCCTTGAACGGAATAACTCATGAAGCTATCAGACGAACAAAATGAGAAAGAAAAGAGAACAGAAAACAGTCAAACACTAATCCAAAATAATGCAAAATAGGACTAAAATATGCAAAACTAACACATTCTGAAAATACACACTGAACTGATGCCACAAATTTTTAAATAAAAAACTTACGCTTTAAAAGTCAAGGAATAAGCGATGGAAATGGAATAAATCGTTCAGGAACAAATGTCAACTTGATAATACAAAACGGACCTTTGTTAAGATTTCCAAAAAATAGTGTATCCTGCTCTACTGAAGGGAGAACACCAATCTTCCTTCCATCTATCTGAAACATTAACAGATCAATATGATTCTGAAGTAATCGCTATTCATATTCTTATCACATGTACCAGCAGTCACTTTATGACATAACAAATAGTCTTCCAGGCTATAGTTTGTAATCAGAGTAACGTCGTAACTGCACAGAGCATTGGAAGCTTTAACAATCACATCCGTTCTCTATGCATGAGCACCCAAATTGAACAAGGTATAGAAAGAAAAATAGTGATACATCAAAGTATTGGAGATGATACATTCAGTATATAGTATCAGTGTATCACACAATGCATGCTAGATCAACATTGAAGAAATTACTGTCTTAAATATTGACATACAGAAAAGTAGAATTGAATAAAAAAGCCAAAATAATACATTGATTAAGAAATGGAAATGTGCCATTTTCTTATTAGTTTTCTAGTAAATCCTTGAAGAAAGACAAGAAAGATGGCACTATTTTCAATGACATGTCACTATTCGGCAACCCTCATGTGAAATTTTCATCGATTTCAGGTAACTTTAAATTTTCTTTATTTATTTTGTGAAGAATGACTGATAGGGAACTATGGCTCGCTACTCATACCGTACAAACTAAGTGAATCGACATGTGTGTTATCTTCTCATCAAATTCAATAAAGAAGATAGAGAAGACAGCATGGAAGAAGAAGAAGAAGAAGACGACGAAAACGGTAATGGAGTCAAAAGTGCATTCGAGTCAAGTTAAAGTCAAGGTAAAGTAGATCTTAGTAGAGCTTTGGAAAGTCGGGGTCAAGTAAAGTAAGGTAAAGTAAGGTAGGATAAGGCAAGATTCATGCTTAAGCGAATTTCAAGTTTCAAGTGGAGTTTATTTTAAGTTTAAGTTTTCAAAGTTCCGTAAATGAAAAGTTCAAGTTGAAATTCAAAAGTTCAGCTCCAAATTTCTAGATTGAAGTTCAGTTTATGTTTTCCATTTTTATTATCATGTTTTGCGTTGAACGTTTTGTAGCAAGCTTCTAGCATACAATGCTCCAAGCTTGAAAGGAAGTGTTAAAACATAAATAATAGGTTAAATCATGGTTATAGAAACCATAGAATTTAGATACCCTAGTGTCTAGTCCCTTATACTTGGGAACTGTTATCTTCCTGTGTGAATAGTGTATTAGCATTCAGAAAATATGAAGTTGTGACTCAAAATATCATATCAATAAAAGTAGTAGATTGTTAGTTAAGATGAAATACCTCATATCCAGATCTTTCCTTTACAGCTTTTTCTGCAGCCTCCTTTGTAGCAAACCGTAAAAAACCAAAACCCTGCCAAAAATATACAAAAAATCAAATGCAAAGATGCGAGACAATAATATTGAACTTGTTCTTTATCTCAACTTCACCCCTACAGTCCTACGTCCTTATTCTTAGCTGCGTAGATTTGTGTAGAGAAAAAAAAAGAGAAATAATTGCAAATAGATGATAATAATAATAATAATATACTAACCTTCAAGTTGCCACTCTTGTCCTGTACTAGCCGTATTTCAACAATTTGGCCACAAACAGAGAATGCCTGAAAAGAAAAGGCAAGTTTTGTTGTACTTATCTGTTCATGATAACAATTGCTAGAACATACAACTATATAAGGTGAGTGCCTCATCTCAAAAGATCTGCTTGCCTATGACTACAGCTACAACAACACAATCAACCAAACATTACCCTAGTGCCGCAAAGGCTCCCAGCTACAGTGGGGCTGCTTATGACTACAGCTATCTTCCAAATATAATCTAATTGTGCCATATACTATATAATGCGTATATAATAATTCTAATATAAGTTGCCTCTTGAACTTTCTAAAGAAGCGGCACAGAAATGATAGATTTAAAATAAACCAAGTAACCAACCACTTATGGGCAATTAAAATAATACAACCACAAAGAGATAAGCAAATTATAGTAATGCCAACTAGAGTTGAGTTGCAGACTAGAAGTCTTAAAGAGTAACAAACCTCTCTGATCTTTTCTTCAGTAACAGTACGGGCCAAACCACCAATGAAAACTTCAGAACCTTTAACATGATTCTCTGACATCAGATGATAAGCCATGAAGATGTGATCAGAAACAGGCTTTGATATGTATAATAATAATAACATACGCCTATTCTAGTTTGGGTCACCCAGTCACCCAAGTTAGGGACAAGGTTATTTGTAGGTTACTACCAGTCTCCAAAGAGACTTATACTAAAGTTGACTGATTACATACCAAGTGGGGCTGCCGGTGCTGGAAAATAAAAGCGGATGCGCATATAAACTTAACAACTCGTACATTAGTAACAAACATTACTCTTCTCTTCAGGTTATGCTACAAGTACTAAAGCTGTTATAAAAATCCTTGCAATGCCTACACTTGGCAAGATAGTTTTTCTCATCATATCACCTCACCATTTCATCAATGTTAATTACAAAGGCCACACATAATATGTGCATATGTATTGTAACACCTTTTGTACTTATGGCACTATTCTCTTCTCATTATAATAGTTATTATGAGAAACCTAGACCTGGACAAATGATAAAATTCGGGTGCCCTATTATCACATCCTTAAAACATACAGTCGTCTAAGAGTGCTTTGCACAATAAAGTTTTCAAAAACATACTCTGATCGGTTTGAAGATGCTCAGTAGACTGACTCATCTGCAACAGAAATAGAGAGCTATGAAAGCAGTTTCCAACAAAGAGCATATTGGTTTTATAAAACACAAAAAAAAAAATCTCCAGAATAATTCCAATACTGACATTTTCATGAACTTAGTGATCTTTAATTTCTATTAGAGCATATAATTATAATTTATACTTCAAGGACCCTTTTCCATTTGAGTCCTTTCCTTTTTCCTAGTCCAATATTATTTCCTTTTCCCGAAAAGGGATGATTTTTTCATATTACTTGTATTTCCTCTAAACAAATCTTTAACCACGCAATTTTAAATTTCATTTAAATCAAAGAGGGGCAGAAAAGAACGGGGAGTAAAGATATTTTGTCGGCGCCGGAAATACATATAAGGAGGTGAATTACCAATTCGGGTGAGGAATTGGAGCTTCTAATGCAGTGGGTCAGTGGGCGAGATTTGACGTGACCCTAAAGATCCAGCAAAATACCAGTACAATACTGTCCGAGGTTGGATGCGCCGACGTTATTTCCTCTTGAATCCGGTTAAGACGTGTTTTTGCAAGGGAGAGAGCTGGGCAAAACAGCAACCTGACGTTCTAACCGAATAGTAGATGTTTACTCCTCTAGGTAGGTGTCTTTGCCTCTTTGGTTAAACTCGAGATAAGGGTCAGTTTGGTCCTCGAAGTTGCAAAAAAAAGGGTCAAATAAGTCCTTATATAGAAGATTCTGTCCGGACGTGCCATTTGAGGTGGCTCCCGATGGAATTTTTTGATGAAATTTTTTGAGCATCTTATTCATTAAGTCTAGTTTACTCATACCAAATTTCAGATAAAAATTCAATGAGGAAGACATTCAAATGAATTCGTGAAGATAACTGTGTCGTTAAAAGCGTTGTTATCTTCAAGAATTCATTTGAATGTCTTCCCGATTGAATTTTTAGCTGAAATTTGGTATGAGTAAACTAGACTTAATGAATAAGATGCTCAAAAAATTTCATCAAAAAATTCCACCGGGAGCCACCTCAAATGGCACGTCCGGACAGAATCTTCTATATAAGGACTTATTTGACGCCTTTTTTGCAACTTCGAGGACCAAACTGACCCTTTACTCCTATTTTTTTAGTTGGTGTGGTTAATTTATAGGTGTCTTTCATTTATAGATTTGGTGATATGTATTTTATAATTGTCGAAATCTTATCTATGGTCAAAAAAAATTGTCGAAATCTTATCTGATTTATTTAAATTTGATTCAATTTGTTCTATTTAAGTCTGGTCTAATCTTCATGTTGATCTTGATTTTGGATTGAAAACTGTTTCAGTGAAAACATCCTTAATCAGAAGTACAAAATAAAGCGAGTAGGATTTAAATATATTCACGTCGGTCGGATTGACTACGGATGTTTTCTTTTGGACTGAGATTTGCTGGTCTGGTCCGGTCTGATCTGTTTAAGTATGGTCTGGTCTGAACTAGTCTGGTCTGGTCTGAACTAGTCTGGTCTGGTCTGAACTAGTCTGGTCTGGTCTGGTAAACGTCTGGTCTCTGTGTATTTTATAACTAAGAAATTCTGGTCTGGTCTGGTCTGATCTGTTTAAGTCTGGTCTGGTCTGATCTGTTTAAGTCTGGTCTAATCTGGTCTGGGACTGAAAACAGTCCAAAAGAAAACATCCTAACATAAGTTACGGCTCCTAACTCCTAAGCAGATTTAGGATTTTGGTTCCGAGTGTTCAAGCTCCTTCTAGAATTAAAACTTCGGGCATCAATAAATTATTTGCCATATATTCTTAAATACTTTTTAAAAATTCAAGTGTTCAAGAGAACACTTTGTATCTGAGAACGGCTTTAGCACAGAAGATTGTATCTTAAGCTCATATAGAAGTACGGCTTTAGCACAGAAGATTGTATCTTTAGCACAGAAGATTGTATCTTAAGCTCATATAGAAGTGTTTTAACTATTCATACGGTTGCAGCATTGTTCTTGACAAATGACTAGTTCCATGCTTTACTTTAATGTATTGCAAGTTTAAATCCTCGTCAAGTGTTGTAGGATAGAGAATTATGAAATCAATTGTTCAAGAGAATTACCAAGTATATATCTGTCATTGCTTAACTTTAAAATGTTATAACTTTTAATGAATTAAGGCTCACTCTTTGTTTACTCTTGGTGCAGTGCAACCCAAATTACTAATCCGCCCGTAGATGGGAGCTATGTGTTACACCTCAAACGAAATCAAACCCAATTAAAGCTAAAAACCCACATATCTTAAAAATGGTCTAACTTGATCTGAATTTCTCTATCTTGAGACAAAACTTCAAATCCTAATAAGGAGTATAATAACCAAGATGAGTATCAGTAATTCAATTAGATAACTATAACCTTTCTTTGTGGAGGCCTGTTTCAATTTGGTAATGTATTCATTATAGAGAATGATGACAATCACTAAAGTACTAAATCCGCCCCGTAGATTTCATAGCCTCCCTTTTTGGAGGCCAATCATGAAAAAAGCACAAACTCTTCATTGTAGAAGGGAACACACACTCGTTTGTGCTAAAGTGAGGGCTTTTTTCCAAAATTTTGACCAAGTTCTGCACAATCAGGAACTTATTGTTTCATATACACAAATGAATATTGATAACATGACCAATAGGCTGAACTGCGGGTTTTTGAACAGCCATCCATCCCCTTTCACTCATGATGCACAAACATATCGTCGTAATTCCAAGACATACAACTTTTCATCTTCTTGTGTTGAATGTGGAATTTTGGCTCTTTTGGTACTGTGGGGGGCTTTTCAGACCTAAAAACAAAGAAAATCCAAACTAGAATCACCCCTAATATTATTAGCATGTCGTTTTAACCGTAGTAGCCAAAACTATTAAAATACCTTCTAGGAATAAAAGGCCTGTCAAAGTAGGGCATGGGTTGAGCCTTTGGAACAAGCTCCTTTCTCAGTCTTCTTATTTCTTCTTCCTCAGCCAACTAAGATATAGGAGTAAAAAAATAGAAATAAGCTTAATCCTTATTCTAACAAAGTGAGAAGTGGAGAGTTTGTCATGATTTTACCTTCCTTAGTCTATCTCTTTCCATTCTGTATTGCTCAATAAGGTTCCATTTCTCTGACACCTAAGATAGGCAAGCAAAGAGCAAAGAAGTACCAAATCAATCTTCACAAACTAAACTGTGTAGAGAACAATAATTTTCTACCTCAAATTTTGGCCAAGGTAGGAGGAATGGGGGATACAGGCACAAGTGATACAGGCAGAAAGGAATGTTTTTAAGGGTATTGTTTAGATCCCATAAAATGCTAGGGAAAGAAAAAAGAAGCTATGAAAAAATATTTTCTTGTGTTTGGTATTACCTCCTACAATGTGAAGAAAGGTGAAATTTGATTATTAAAAACATTTTTCATAAATTTGTATTTCTTAGTCCTTATTTTATAAACAAAAAACGACAACAAATAAATAAATAAAACGACAAAATTATTTTTGATAAGTTCATTAAGTTTGAACCTATATTTTATTTTCCTTCTCATTTCTGAGTTCTACTAAGAGTAGACAGGAAGGAATGGGGGATTGGCGACCTATCTTCCTGTGCAATGTTGCCTACAAAATATTTGCCAAGGTGCTTACAAATAGAATGACAGGAATTTTGGATGGGATTTTTTCAGAAAAGCGAAGCGCTTTTGTTCCGGGAAGATCCATTGTGGATATTGTGATGATTGCATTTGAGACTAGGCATTATCTAAAACACAAAAAACATGGAAAAGAAGGGTATGTGGCTTTTGAAGCTCGATATGAGCAAGGCTTATGACCGGGTGGAGTGGCGGTTTTTACGTGCTGTAATGGATAAGCTTGGGATTTGAACGAAAATGGGTGGATGCAATATTAAAATGTGTTTCAACAGTTTCATATTTTATTCCTTTCGACAAAGATGTGCTCATACCTATTACTCCAAGGAGAGGATTGCGGCAGGGGGGTCCCCTATCAGTCTATCACCATATCTTTTTATCTTAGTTGCGGAGGGTCTTAGTTCATTTATTAGCAGGAAGGTTGAACTGGGAGTGTTAAAAGGAGTAGCCGTTGCGACAAAGATGTGCTCATACGGTCATACCTATTACTCCAAGGAGAGGATTGCGGCAGGGGGTCCCCTATCAGTCTATCACCATACCTTTTTATCTTAGTTGCGGAGGGTCTTAGTTCACTTATTAGCAGGAAGGTTGAACTGGGAGAGTTAAAAGGAATAGCAGTTGCAAGATATAGTTTCATGTTTGTAAGGCAAAGCCAGAAGAGTGTGCTGTGGTGAAGGAAATCCTTTCTCATTATGAAGAACACTCGGGCCGAGCAGTTAACTATAGTAAGTCCAATATAATTTTCAGTGGCAATGTTGAAGCTGATACAAGGGATTTAATGAGGGAGAAAGAGGGAGATTCTAGATTTTTTAAAGAGAGAATCTTGAAAAGATTCCAAAGCTGGAATAATCAGTGTGTATCTAAAGCAGGAAGAGAGGTGTTACTCAAAACAGTCATTCAAGCAATCCCTACGTATGCCATGAGTGTCTTTCTTTTGCAGGTAACCTTTGCGAGGAAATTGAGAAATTAATGAATGGATATTGGTGGAGAGGTAATGATTTATTAGGTAAGGGTATTCGTTGGAAAAAGTGGCCGGATCTATGCCATGTTTTCGAAGGTTAAGAGAAATTAAAGTGGCCATGTTAGGAAAACAGGCATGGAAATTGGTGACTGATCCTGAATCGTTAGTTGGCATATTTAAAGCATGATATTTTCCAAACGCTTCTTTCATGGAAGCTAAACTTACAAATAATTCTTCTTTTGTGTGACGGAGTATTATGGAAACCCAAAAGGTTATAGTTGCTGGAACGCAAAGTTGGGTAGGGAATGGAAGGACAGTAGGAGTCTGGGGCACTGCTTGGTTGCTGGGACCAGGTTCAGGGGGGATTACGTCCATGACGCCAGAGGGTATTAAAGATATGAACATAGCCTCGCGATTGACAGAATCTGGGAAGGAATGTAATACGAGCAGGATTAGAGACCCCCTGAGGATGATTGCAGAGGAATCCTTAGTATTCCCCTAAGTAGAAGAGAAGTGGCAGATGGGGTTTTTTGGGTTGATGAGCAGAGGGGTCAGTTCTTGGTTAAAAGTGGCTACAGAGGGTTGGTTGGGGAGGTCTCTGCAGGGGAGTGGATGGGGGTGGACGTGGGTTTGGAAGCTTCATATCCTGCCCAAGGTTAAGCATTTTGTTGGCAATTGATAGCAAGAGCTCTTCCTACTGCAGATAAGCTAAGGCAACGAAGGGTGGAAGTTGTGGCAACATGTAAAGTATGTGAATCCAAAGATGAATCAGCTAAACGTCTTTTGCAAGATAGTATCAGAGCACAACAAGTGTGGTCTAGAATGGGGAGCAGATTTCAGAAGGCAGGGAGTGATTTATAATGTCTCTATGTGGTATCTGGAAGCAGCAGAATAATCTTGTTTGGAAAAATGAAAGTTTGTCAAGCAGAGGAGTAATCGTGGGCAGGGCTCGATGTGGGTTGGCGTGCAGCAAAACAAAGATAGGGCAGTTTAGCAGAGAACGTTAAGGAGTCTACGAGTATATGGCAAAAGCCGGGGGGAAGGTTGATTAAAATCAACACTGATGCGGCCTGTAAATCTGGAATGGGGTCGGGGGGTCGGGCATGGAGCTGGGTAGCCCGTGATGGAGAGGGCGAATTTTTACAAGCAGGGGGTGAGGTAGTGTAGGCAGGCTGGTCAGTGAGAGAAACTGAAACAGATAAGGTGCGTGAGGCGATGACATGGGCATTGGGAAGTGGCTGGACAAAAGTGAAGATTGAGACAGATGCAGCTATAGTTGTTTTGGGTCTCCAAGGAGATCTGGGGACGTCTTATTTTGATGTTATTCTTGAGGACATTAGGTATATGATGAACAACAACATTAGTGTTGAGTTAAGCCATTGTATATGAGCGGCGAGTTGCGTTGCTCATACTCTAGTTAGAGCGAAGGTATATATGCCAGGTTGTCATTTTATTTACCCAGAGCCACCAGATTGTATTAATAACTTTTTGACTAGGGACTGTTTAGATTAATGATATTGCAGCAATTTTACTTTAAAAAAAAAACTAATAAGTGAATCACCAAAGTTCCTCTAGTGAAAATTGAACCAGTTTTACCTGATAGTCGAATTCAGCCCGCTCAACAGCCCTGATATCACTATGCAACACCAAATCTATAGGCCTTGTGTTTTCTTTGACCTGGGGCTTTATCAAACGCTGAAAAGATAAACCTCAATGATTCATCAAGTATTTCATATTTGTGTCCAGACTAGACATCAGGTACTTGGTCAGCTTAAAGAAAATGCCAAATACTACCTCCACCCCCCATAAACAAGTTATGTTTTAAACACATTTTTGTTCCAAAAAAAAGGAATCCACTTTGATTTAAAGAAGCTGTTTTTCATATAATTGTCAACAAAATACCAAAAAGAGATAGAACAAACTACATAGGATAAATTTAGTTAAAGGAACAAATATATTCAGTATATAATTATAAATCGCGATCTATGACAACTGTAATTTACCACAAATTAAAAAAGTGTTTAGGAGTTCATTTGTGTGAACACCAAGAAATTATTTATGTTCAACTATAAGTTTTGCACAACCAAATAACTCTTTCACGCAACATAATCCCTAATTAAGTTTTAAATATACCTCTGGCTCATCCGTCGTCCATGGAAGACCTTGTGCAACTGGTATGCGCAGCTTTTCTTCTTCTTCCATAATTTCTTTTACTTTTTTGAAAAACTCTTCTTCTTTATACTTCCCCCTTTCCTGCAGAAATATGGGAGAGCCGGTATTTTAAGGAATAGTTATTTGATAAAAGTAGACTACTGATGAAATGAATATAAAATCTGACGTTTTTTGTCCATCCGTAAATACCCCAAACTACACATCATCACAGCTCAGATACCTACGGAATATAGTGATACAAACCTCAGTTCTGAGTTTAAAGGGTTTCTGGGAGGTTGGTGCTTTAAGTTTCCCTCTCTTGCACTGCCTTCTAGCATGAGTCCTCGAGGATTCGGCACTCTGTTGAATTCACAATGCATATATCAGATCACACAAATGAACTCCTAATCTTACATACTTGAAAATGATGAAATGAAATCTGCAAACATTACTTTTCTTCTGATCATTCTTGCACCAGCTGAAATCCTGCTCGAAATGCTAAAGCATGAAAGAGACAGAAGAGACAAATTAAGTTTGAAAAAAAAAACTTAAAGGCGCTTCGTATACACATTTCAACTAAGTATCTGTTCACCAACCTTCCTTGGCTGCTAAATGAAGAAGCCAGGCGTGGTGCTAAGCCTAAGCTCTCGGAAGTGAGGAAATACTCAGATGGACAGAATGAAGATGAAGAGGCATGTGCCTCATGAGGAATCGGAGGGGGTAAACCTGGCAGTGCCCATTTCAATCCCTTGTTCGTCTCATCTTCTTCAGCCTCTTCTGAATCCTTTGACTTCCGAATTGAAAGAAGCTTCTCGAACGCCTTCACCAAGTGCTTCACTCTTCCCGAACCTGGTTCAGGTACATTTTCTCTAGCCTCTTCCAGCAACCTGTCCCTCGTTCTCTTGATAGTTGACGCACCCATTTCAGCAAACACCTCGTGCTCAATCGACTGAAGTTTATTCATGTAAGTCATAGGAGAAGAACAGTCCGTTTTAACTGAGATCCCACCACAGCCTTCAGAATCTCCTAGGTCTCTAATTTCGTGATTTTGTTCACTCTCTTTACCTTCATCTCTCCTAATCTCAGCTTCACAGAGTATCCTCAAATTTTCGTCATCTTTATCTTCACGGAGTATCTTCAAATTTTCGTCCTTCTCTTTACCCTCATCCCTCCTAACCTCAGCTTCATGGAGCATCTTCAAATCCTCACGGAAGCTTTCATCACAATCAATTCCACTGCCATTGTTAAAAAATACCTCCTGAGAAGCCCTGAGACTTTCATAAGCAAGACACAAGCACTTCTGCCCACCGCCTCTGTTGCACTTACACTCAAATGACGATGAGGTCAAAGGCTTTGAGTTATCTCTCTTCGTATTCCTCTTGACCACCACAAACCTCCGCTGCCGAATCTTCTTCTGCGGTGAAGGCGAAATCACAGGAGTGGGGTTAAGGCGGTGGTCTTTAGATGCCGATTTTTTAATCTTAGCAGCAGATTTTGAGATCGAAGGAGATTTTGAGAACTTCAGACCTTCAGTGCCGATATTAGGATCCGAATTCTCTGAACTCTTCTTCATGTTGTGGGTTTTAGCTTCTATGGACTTGCTGTTCGGATCCATCATCCAATTCAGCACAATATCTTATCCAAAATAATTGCAGATAGAGGAAGATGAACGAACAGATTATACAAAATATGTGATTATGCTGTTGATGACTGATTATTAGGGTTAGGTTTCATGAGATCGCGCGGAGTAGAAGAGATGTGGGAAGATTTTACGCCAGATAATGTAACGGCTAGTTCCCGATGGACTTCGTTTTGGAGCGTTGGATTATTTTTTTAAAATGCTTCGCATGTTTGGAACGTTTAAATATTGAGATTATGTTGGAGAAGAATGGGAGTGCATTCATTCATTACCGTTATAGTACGATGAAAGAATTCTAAAAATCTCCTCATATTAGTTTGGTATACCTAATTGGTTTAACGTTTTTCTTAATTTAGTTCTGCCAAAATTCACACTTACCTACAGAGTCTAAAGATATTCCATACAAACATTTGGTTTTATTAATGATTAAAGAATTAAAGATTAAAAATTAATGATTAAAGATAAAGATTAACAATATTTTCACTTGGACTTAACCAAATCAAAATAGATCAAATCAGTATTAAAAAGACTAGAATACACCCGAATAGACTTAAACAGGTCAGACCAGACTCTGACAGTTATAAAATATAGAGATCAGAAATTTATCTAGCTAAATCAAACAAGACCAAATCAGACCAGAAAATTTAGCCCAATTAAAAGCATTCTAATTTTGAATAAAGATCACGACACAAAAATGAAAAATGACATGAATATCTCACTTTACCTAAATAACTTAAATTTAATTTTAATAGTCATTCTAAATATTTTAGCTTTTCAAATATGATAAACATATTACCCAAAACAAAAATATGATAAACATGAACGGTACGTCCTGCAGTCTTTCTCTTGCTCGTCGAGAGTTAAGGTTTTTCTCTTGCTTGTCGAGAGCGTTGCAATGCCGCACTTCTGCGGCAAAACACTTTTGTGGATCAGTTTTTCTTTTGCATTTTGAGCTGGAGCAGCGTTGTCCCTTAGTTTACTCAAGTGTTATAAGTATACATTTTTATATATCCATGGTCAAACATCGATGTTGGAGACCGTGAAAGCCCAACTATGAACTTAAATAAGAGACGGAGATAAAGAATTATGTCTACAAAGTATACACCAAGGATGTTTTGATTACACTAAACTCACTGAAGATGTTTAATTTTGATCGGGATCTTATGATCTAGTATGTTTTTTTTTTTGAAAAAAATAGACTTACTTATCATTAATCAAATCATTGGCCAAAGTCGATACAATAAAAGCAGGAGAATAAAACCAAGATTGCGAAGCAGGCAAAGAACAAGCCGCTCTAGCTAACAAATAGGCAGGCTTGTTTGCTGACCGCTTAATATAACAGAATGAAATATTACAAAAGGAATTTATCAAATCCCTAATGTCTTCTCTCAGCAAATCCACCATTGAGAAACTTGAACCGTTCAATATTTATGAAACCGCCCCCGCTGCATCGGATTCGATCTCGACCAACATCCCGCCAAAGTCTTTGAGCCAGCTTAGTGCCTCTCTAATGCCAACCATTTCTGTGCTCAACGGCTGCAAGCGTCTCGGCCACACCTTGGCTGCACCAGCGATGAAATGACCCTCATCATCCCGGAGACACCAGCCTAATCCGCACCAATCCGCCCTGGTTGCCGCATGACGTTCAGTTTCCAAGAGTCGTGGGCTGGTTTGCACTAGGAAGCTCTGATCTGCCGGCTGGCCTGAAGTCTTCTTCTCCGGATAGCTTTCACCTGCGCCTACTTCCGTCCATCAACCGTAGCTCAAGCTTGGTTGACCTGCTGCCGCACCAGTGAAGATTTCCCCTCCCAAACTTGTTGGTTCCGCTCACTCCAAAGCGCTCAGCAGCCCCATATCAGCATCTACAGGTCCTTCGTCTTCTTTATTTTAGGAATTCCTTGTTAAATTGGTCTAAAAAAGAAGTATCATCCCCAGTTGTCCACTGCCAATGAATCTCTCTCAATAAGTCTTGAGCTATCGCACATTATCTAAACAAATGCTCCAGAGATTCAGCGGCAGTTCCATACGATCCACAGAGCCTCGAACAGTCAACTCTTCGAACCTGCAAATTTAATCTCGAAGGAAGATACCCATTACAAACCTGCAAAAAAATTAATTTTAGGTGGAAGTTTAAACTCCCACATAGCAGTCCATTCCAGACCCGAATGACCTCTGAATTTGCCCACCAATTTTCGGTAATAGTTGCGCACCGAGAAAAGTCCGCTTTCCTCCCACCTCCAACACAAAGAGTCCTTTATTGGGCTCCTTTTCAGTGGTATTCCCTGGATGATAGCCGCATCTCTAGCCCCAAAAATGTTGCCAATTAAGTCAAAGTCTCATTCTCTTCGGTTTATGTTGAATAGATTGGCCACCACTGCCTCTTGCAACCCCTCTCACTTCTCCGAAGTAACCCTCGGATTTACTCTATCTGGAAGTCACGGTTCCTCCCAAATATTAATGGAGTGGCCATCCCCCACCCTCCAATAATAGTCTTCCCTGATAATATCCTGAGTATGGAGCAAACTACGCCAGATAAAGGAAGGGTTACTTCCTGGCTTAGCTTTAAGAAAATCACTTTTAGGGAAATATCTTGCTTTAAAAACTCGTCCCACCAATGAATCAGGATTCGTAAAAATTCTCCAGGCTTGCTTAGCTAACATAGCTAAAGTAAAATCTCGGAGTCTTATGAAACCCAACCCGCCAACTTTTTTTGGGACACAAAGGGAAGCCCAATCCTTCCAGTGGATCCCTCTTCCTGGCTTACCCTTCCACTAGTAACCATTCATAACATTTTTTATTTCACGACAAAGATCAATAGGCAGCAAAAAAAACATTCATTGAATAAGTTGGCATGGCCTGATGAATAACTGCCTTCAAAAGGACCTCCCTACTCGCCTTAGATAAAAATTTATTATTCCAATTATTAATACGGGTGATCACTCTCTGCCTGAGGTAGCTTAAAATGTTTTTCTTATTTCTCCCCACCAAAGCAGGCAATCCCAGATATTTCTCATCTTCCCTCGCCAGCCCAACTCCTAATAATTCAATCAGCTCCCTCTGCATCGTCACCCTCCAATATCAAACGAGCATAAATCTCATCCACCTCACTGACCATACTTGGTCGGGTAAAGAAAACTGCTAAGCAATCGAACATGCGTACTTGCTAAACTGACGATCAACGTCGGAGTACAAACCCTAGACTACTAGGGAGTTTTTTTCTATAATTTATTAATCCTTTAATTTACTAATTAACTCAATAGAATATTTTATTGTGATTTCTATTGTGATTGTATGTATAACTAAATTGTGATTTCTATTACCATTTTTCAAGTTGACGAAGTTAATTAATATTAATTGGTGCATTCTCGTACAACACATTCCCGTGCAATGCACGGGTGGATGACTAGTTGTTACCAATTCAAGTGAATGGGAACTTTTAAAGAACGGGAAATTAAATTTATGTTTTTCTCTTAAAAAGTACCAATAATCGGTTATACTAATCAATTTTTTTCACAGGATAGATTTTGTCATATTGATTCAAAAAATTATTGTTAATATCAAAGATGAATTGTGTGCAAATTTAACTTATCTGAAGCAATATAGTATCACAGATGTAAGTGTTTTTACATCGTGATATTTGCTTCAGAGAAGTTAAATTTGCCACCATTGTGATGATAACAACAACCGTACGTCAAGCTTTAGTAAGCAAACTAAATTGTTTTAAGTGAACTTATTAAAACTTTCAAAACATTTTTTTACTTCCGAGGTGGGAATGATTTGTGTCATGTAGTCCTTATCTCCGACTGAAAACTATCATTACGTAATGACATCTAGATAGGTTTGGCTCATATTTAGGTAGTTTTCTGGCGTTGTAGTGTAAAGTGCATGAAAATACATTGCAAATCTCGGACACAAATTCTATTCATTTCAAAAGATCAAAAGAACAATAATAGTTGTAAAATAAGAATATCCAATAAGAAAGAAAGAAATTTTAAAAAGCTGCCATAAAAAAGAGGAAAAGAGAATGGTCACACTTTATAACTAGTGTATAGCCCGGGGCAATGCCCCGGTAGCGCGTCAATTTGATACGGGTTGAGTTAAAATGAAAAGTATTATGTAGTAATATCCATTAATAGATATTGTGAATTATTCATAGGATCCAAAGTTTAATATAATGCCTTTTTACTTTGATCCAACCACAAACAATAATGAGTATATATTAAATTATCAATCATCATATATTATATATTTACTCGTTAGTCTATATCAAGGTTTTTATTGCGGTCACTGCGGTTGCGGTTATTGTGGCCGTTGCGATGCGTATTGCGGCCGATGCGGTGTAATTTATTTTTATATTCAAACGGAATAAGAAAATAATTAGTGTTGATGTTTTGATACGGTCTGATATGGCCCCGTTGCGATTTCTTTGGGTTACGTAGTAGATTTTCCCCACAAATTGAAATTTCACCTCCATTGCGACCCGGTACGGTTGCGCTAAAGAATGCAACCGCAATATTGCAGCCCCAACACGTATTGTGGTCCCGGTTTATTCTCGTTGAAGCCATGTTGCAGTTTCGTTGGGTTTCATTGGGACAATGATAGTACATTATTGTTATTCTTGCAATTGTGTATAATTGAAGAATAATAGAAGTGTTATGTATAAAAAATTTACTGTGAAAATTTTGACTATCTTCATGTTATATGCATAGGGTTAATATATTTTCATATCATAATGTTTAACTCAACGGTATAAACTGAGTGTATTATCCATATAATTGAAATATTGAATTTGGAACATAATTTACAATATAACTTAATGAACAGTCCAATCAGGAAATAAGCATATTATGTAGATGTTATAAGCTAATTAAATGTTGTAATTTAAATGTATGAATTAGTTCTATATTATGTTTACATTTGCATTATTTAATGAGTTAAACAATGATTGTAAAATTAAAAATGTTAATATGTATTGATGGAGTATACGGCCCAGGAACCCCCGGTCCACAGACTCCTACTACTCTATCACAGGCCCAACAAGCTCAAGAAGCGCAGGAGGCCCAAGACACAGTGGCCCAAGCTCAAAGTGGCCCACGAAGCGCCTGGGGTAGCCTTCGGCAGTATGGCCGAAGGCTTCAAAACTCGCAGAACAGCCATATTTGAGCATACGAAGCTACTGGGAAAAAATGGTTGAAAACAGGAGCCTTCGACACTGTTGAGCCCTCGGCATCAGAGAAGCCTTCGGCTGAACCAAGCCTTCGGCCACACAGGGCCCTCGGCTGCATGGAGAGCCTTCGGCTAACAAACTCAATCGTCAAAGATTCCCTTTGGAGACAGCCAACCACCGCATTTAATGCAACGTCACATCCACCCACCGCATTTAATGCGGTGCACATGCGAGTGCCGGTGCCACCCCGATTGAGGTGACCCCCCGGCCGTTAGATGACTGACACGTGTACTCTCATCGCATTTATTACTGCTATAAATAGCAGCCCCTATTCTCCTTGTAAAACACGCTGAGTTCATTTAATACAATCGCCTCTCTCTCCTACTTGTTTGCTCTGACTTCTCTCTAGGTTATTCCCGCAATAACCCCTCGGATAAGCTACCCCCCCCCCCCCCCGGTACGTTGTCCATCATGTATTATGTGAAGTCAATAAGAGAGTCACACGTAGCATTTCATAATTCAAGTATACTATATAAAACAATAAGCAATAAGAAATCCAATGTTTTAGACATTTTCTTGAAATATTAACTCAAAAATGTAAAAATTAATTATGAAATCTTAATTTTAAGATTTGAATATACTCAAAAAAATGTTTTGGGCTTTATTTGTAAAAAAAGTTCTAAGCTTAAAAATCTCCATCAATTGGATCTTCAAATTTTTTATTTTACATATGCAATAATAGTGTCATATGAAAGATCATAAAAAATTATGAATTTTGATATATTTTTATGAATATTGGAGTACAAATAAGTTGGCCTAATTAAGGTGAATAGGTTGAGATGAACCGTGTGAACATAGGGAGATTTAATTAAATGTTTTAATAAGAGTGATAATAGAATTTTTAGTAACCAATGAGATATTGACACATCATTGAGTTATAACTCAGTTTTACTATATAAAAACAATAGATACGGAGTAATATAAGTCTGAGATTCCAAATTAGTTCTGATACTCCTTCCTTCCTATTAGATTTTGTGAACTTTTTTTTGTTTGTCTCGAAAACTTTATCATTTTCATTTTAAAGTAATGAATTTGTGATTTTTCTTATTTCTCTCTCTTCTACACAAATATCAACAACATAGTTTTGACTATTCTTATATATTCCACACTCAAATGAAGTGTGCAACGTTGAGTGGGACGGATGAATTGTAAAATTGTTGGAACCATGATAAAAAAACTTAAGGAAAAGGTATTTATGGTTGAGCCTATTTTCAAACAAGGTTATGTGTTTCATTTTTTTTTTATCAAAATGTTCATGTGTTTAATCTCTGTTATCACAAGAGGGTCTTGGTGCCTGATGCTGTTAAAAATGTCGGAGGAAGACAATGAATTGTAACTCCGATTTTCAAAAGTGTCCGGAAAGTTAAAAGAAAAATATCGAAAGAGCGTCTCGTCAAGATGACCTCCAAACCGCCTTCATCGTTGGAGTTTTTGGATCTGTTTGGATTATTTTTTATAAATGAATTCGCTAATATAACTTTTCTGGTGATCTTTCCGGTGACATTGGTGGTTGGAAACTAAACAAAAGATGGTCTAGCGGTCGTCTTGTTGATGCTCACCTTTCAGTAATCTTGTTTTAAAACCTGTTTGATAACACCGAAATCGGCTGATTCTGCAGGAATTTATGAAGTTCTAGCTGAAGTGTTTGTATTGACTGATTCTGCTCATTTATGAAAAAACTTATATTTAAAATATATTTTATTACTAAAACAAAGAATAAGTTGTATGAAAAAATAGCTAAAACGGTCATCTACAGTAACTTCAGCCAATACAGCAAGAAAAATAACTTCAACCTTACTTTTTCTTATTATGACACAATTCAGTGCGCGAAATCAAAAGTTACATGTTTGGTTAAAAATTGGTTGATAAGCCAAAAGTAGTCACCAACCGGGCTCTTAATTTTACGGACATTTTTGAAAATCGGAATGAATGTTCATCGTTTTCCTCCGGTGTTTTCCTCCGGAATTGATTTTACTGAGACATTTAGTCCTGTTGTTAAACCCACTACCATTCGTCTTGTTCTCACTTTAGCCATGTCTTTTGGCTGGCCAATACGCTAGCGTGATGTGAAAAATGATTTTCTTCATGGTCATCTTACTGAGGAGGTTTATATGCGTCAGCCAGCTGGATTTGTCCATCCTCAGTTTCCCCATCACCTGTGTCAGCTTCGTAAAGCCATTTATGGTCTCAAACAAGCACCTCGTGCTTGGTTTCACCGATTTAGTAGTTTTCTCTTATCTCATGGTTTTGTCTGCAGCCGGTCAAATAATTCCTTGTTTATTTTTCGGCGTAATTAATATATTATATACTTGTTGATGATACTATTGTTAAAGGAAGTTCTCCCAAATTAGTTACTCATTTTTTTTTATCTCTTTTGGTTAAGTGTTTTGCCATGAAGGATTTGGGGGATTTGCATTTTTTCCTAGGGATACATTCATCTCGTACTTCATCTGACTTATTTCTTTCTCAATATAATTATATATATGATTTTCTTCGTTTTCACTTCCACACTTTAAAACATATTCGTTCTCCTCTACCTAGTCGCACTGAACTTTCCATTATTGATGGGGAGTCAATGAGTATGGTAGGTGCATTACAGTATTTGACTTTGGCTAGGCCATATATTACTTTTGTTGTACAATGTACAATTGGTTTCTCAGTTTATGCATGCACCTCGTACTTCACATATGTTGGCTGTACTGTTAAGCGTATTTTCAGGTATCTTTAGGGCACATCCACCCATGGGCTCCTTCTACAGGCTTCTCGTGAGTCTCCAACGGTCATTGCTTATTCAAATGCTGATTGGGCTGCCTGCCCCAATACAGGCCGGTTTACATCTGGTTATGCGATTTTTCTAGGCCAAAATCTCATCTCTTGGCGTTCCAAGAAGCAGTCCACAGTCTCGCGGTCCTCCACTGAAGCTGAATATAGAGCTGTGGCTTTTACTTTTTAGGGCACTCTTCACGTTCGCCCCGTTCTGTTTGAGTTGGGATTCCCCGTTCATGTACCCACTACGTTATTATGTGATAATCTCTCCGCATCATATCTCCCGGTTAATCCCATTCATCATGCTAGAAGCAAACATATTAATATTGATTATCATTTTGTTCGTGAAGGGGTGGCACTTGGCGATCTTTGCGTGAAGTATGTTCATACTCACGCACATCTGACAGATATTTTTACCGAGTGTTTGTCTCCACAACTGTTTACTCTACTTCGTGACAATCTGCGCATTGTTTCCCATGCACAACTTGAAGGAGTGCAATAGAGTGGTTTTATAATTATTTATTATTGTGGGACTCCTTTTGTAATTATAAGTCTTGTTTCCTATATGAATATCTGCCAGAGATATGATTATGGTTAATCATGATAATTATTCTCACAGTATGGTCTGATTTGCTTATATTTGAGCTAGCCTACTCTATTTAATTTTTTCTGGTTTTGTCTGAACTGATCAAGTAAAATGTTTGGTATCATGTACGGAGCACATTTTGTTATCATTAAGTCCTAATTTGATTTCATCTAGTTTGATATTTTTATGTTTAATTTGATTTAATCATTTAATCTGTTCTGGATGTTAGATTAAAAATTTATATATGTTAAAACCGTAACTGCTTATTATATTTTGAAGATATTCCTGAAAAAGTCATTGGGGATCTTAGATCTGAATTTTTTTTAAAGATGTTCCTATAAATGATTACTCAAAATATATTCACGAGTAAAATGTGTTTTTTTGTGGACCAAATGAGTAAAATGTTGGAAATATATTATGTAAAAAACTGTCTACAATATTAATGGTTGAATACAGTCCCCAAATTACGCAAAGGAGTGTTTTTGCGTCATTATTAGACTGAGGTGGAATTTTTCTCGTTTCACAAGCAAAGTCTGAAAGCTCCCTTTTGGTGGATTAGAGACAAGGAGGGGGCAATAGATCTAAGATCCGCAACGACTATTTAAGGACCTCCCCGCCTTCCCAGCTCTGCCCACCATCTGCATTACTTTACCTCTCCGATCTACCATCTTCTCTTTACCATTTCCATCTCCTCTTCCCCTTAGATCGGACGCCGTTCGTCTAATATCCTCAGGTCAGTCGATTATTGCTGAATGTATTCTTATTTCATCGCATCTTGTTTCGTTTCTTCTTACATATCCTTTTTGTATCTTATCAGCAGTGAATAGATCAAGCATTGTTGAGGTTCGTTCTTTATCTGTTCTTTTTGTATAAATTATGGAGTTTTAATAAGCTGTAATGTAATGACCGACCTATACGCTGGCTGTGTGTTGCCTTCGTACGGAGGAGAGCCAAAATTCTGCAGATTATATATATAGAGATTAGAGATACGGAGTATATGGCTAATTCTTTATTCTACATCTTACCTTATAGTGATAAAAAATTGACATTTATTGTTCTTCATTGGGAGATGAGATTTATTCTATCGAATAAGGATAATTAGATCTCTGGGTACAATAGCAGATCTAGTCATCTAGTTGATATATGTTTGGTACTACAATTATATTTGTATGGAACCATGCAAGTGTTGTTCTTTAGAATCTGATCTCTAGATCAATCGCAGCAGGCGGTCTATAAAATTAATGAATTTGTGGACTTTCATTCCTATATTTAAATCATGTTGCGGAATATGAAATTTGAATTTGCAGAACAAAAATGGTGAAGATTTGCTGTATTGGTGCTGGATATGTCGGAGGCCCCACTATGGCTGTGATCGCACTCAAGTGCCCGAACATTGAAGTGGCTGTTGTTGATATATCTGTGCCTCGGATCAATGCATGGAACAGCGACCAGCTCCCCATCTATGAGCCAGGCCTTGATGAAGTAGTGAAGGAGTGCCGTGGGAGGAACCTCTTCTTCAGCACGGATGTGGAGAAACACGTGAGGGAGGCCGATATAGTCTTTGTTTCTGTCAATACGCCTACCAAGACCAGAGGACTTGGAGCAGGCAAAGCTGCAGATTTGACTTACTGGGAGAGTGCTGCTCGCATGATTGCTGATGTTTCAAAGTCTGACAAAATAGTTGTTGAGAAATCAACCGTTCCTGTCAAAACTGCTGAGGCTATTGAAAAGATTTTGACCCACAACAGCAAGGGAATTAACTTCCAGATCCTCTCAAACCCCGAATTTCTAGCAGAGGGAACTGCTATCAAGGACCTTTTCAATCCCGACAGGGTGCTCATCGGTGGTCGGGAGACCCCAGAAGGAAACAAGGCAGTCCAGGCACTCAAGGATGTCTATGCCCATTGGGTCCCTGAAGATTGCATCCTAACTACCAATTTATGGTCTGCTGAGCTATCAAAACTGGCTGCCAATGCATTCCTGGCACAAAGAATATCTTCTGTTAATGCTATGTCAGCTCTGTGTGAAGCCACTGGGGCAGATGTGACTGAGGTCTCATATGCAGTGGGTAAGGACACAAGGATTGGTTCCAAATTCTTGAATGCTAGTGTTGGATTTGGTGGTTCTTGCTTCCAGAAGGACATTCTGAACCTTGTTTACATTTGCGAATGCAATGGCCTTCCTGAGGTGGCTGAATACTGGAAGCAAGTAATCAAGATCAATGACTACCAGAAGAGCCGTTTCGTGAACCGCGTCGTCTCATCTATGTTCAACACCGTGTCGAACAAGAAAGTCGCTATTCTCGGGTTTGCTTTCAAGAAGGATACTGGTGATACCCGAGAGACCCCTGCGATAGATGTTTGCAAGGGACTATTGGGCGATAATGCTGTGTTGAGCATTTATGACCCTCAGGTGGTTGAGGATCAGATCCAGAGAGACCTCTCCATGAACAAGTTTGATTGGGATCACCCCCTTCATCTCCAGCCGATGAGCCCATCCACGGTGAAAAAGGTTTCTGTAGTTTGGGATGCCTATGAGGCAACTAAAGACGCCCACGCCCTCTGCATTCTCACCGAGTGGGATGAGTTCAAGAATCTTGACTACACAAGGATATACGAGAATATGCAAAAACCTGCTTTTGTTTTCGATGGTAGGAATGTTGTCAATGCGGAGAAGCTGAGAGAGATTGGCTTCATCGTCTACTCAATTGGTAAGCCATTGGATGCTTGGCTCAAGGACATGCCTGCCATTGCTTAGATGGCTCACACGCTGCTTATACTACTACGTATATGTTATGGCTCATTAGCTGATATTCTTTATTTTCTTTTCACCTATTTTACTCCCAATTTCATCTCCCCTCATAGTGGAGGAGTTTGTCTTTGTTGCTGTCTAAGTTAAAGCCATACTCTGTTTTGATGGATACTACATTCTCTACTTATTTGAGTGATTTCTAATATTAATATACTTGAATTTCTCCTATCCATACATGTTAGAATTTTTGCACGGTCTGGTCCCAGTCCCAAATATAGTTCAATTGTAACCAGAACGGTTGGGTTACGGTGCTGGTCAAGTTATCGCATGTACAAACCGTTTCTTGGGCAGATTATTGAAAGAAATCAAGTGTCGGTGAGAATCGAAATTGGGCAGTCCAATCACAATATGAAAAGAATCGTACCCATTACCTGTGGATGGTGTCGGGACTTGTACAATTCCGAGGTTTTCGTTCTGGATCCAGCAGTCTATCGCTCAATTTGTGAATATTTTATTATGATCATGTCATTCATGTGGCGGTGTTTACTTATCAAAGTTTTTAGACAATAAATTTGATTTTTTTGGGATGAAATGCAAATATATGGGTCCAAAATCAAATATATGGAAAAAAGGGTTTTTCCATCTAAACTATATCTTGGCCCAAAAAATTATGGTCTCCAAAAATAAAAAAATCTTCACGTAGTGCTGCAAGTAGGGGTGGATTCGGGCCGGGTTCGGGTCGGGCCTAGGCCCGGGTGGGCCAGCGATTCAGAAAAGGTGGACCCGGGACTGGCCCGGCTAGGCACCGGGTCCGGGCCGGGCCTCCGGCTTGGTTATTTTTTATTGCTTTCCTAACCCCCCCCCCCCCACCAGGCCCTTACCCAACCCTACCACATCGGCCCCAATCCCGACCTCACCCTACCCCAGGCCCTTACCACCTACCCCACCCCCTGCCCCTACAACATCGGCCCCACCGTGATCCCACCATATCCTACCCTACTCCTACCCCTACCCTACCTTACCCTGACCCCTTACCACCCCCACCCCAACCCAACCCCTATGCCCTTACCCAAATCTACCACATCGACCCCACCCCGATGTGGTGTAGGGAGTGGGGATTGGGTCGTGGTTAGGGGTAAGGGTTGGGGATTGTGGGTAGGGTGGTCGGGGTTGGGATAAGGTAAGGGTAGGGGTAGGGTAGGGCTGGGTAGGGGTGGGGTCAAGGTAAGGTAAGGCAGGGTAGGGGTAGGGAGTGGTAGGGTGTAGGGTATGGGGTGTAAGGGGTTGGGGGTGGGGGGTAGCGGGGTATAGGGGTCCCCCCAAACCCCTCCTAACCATCAAGCCCAACCCGGGTGGAACCCCAAAAAATGAAAAAAAAAAAATCAATTTGGCCCGGACCCGGGCCCGACCCGGCCGGGTTGGTTCACCAAACGTAAGACCCGAGCCCGGACCCCCCCTCCCCCGGGCCTAGGCCCGAACCGGACCGAGAACCGGGCCGATCCTGGTCCCGCACAGTAGCGGGCCGGGCCGGTCTACGGGCCGGGTGGCCCGACCTGAATCCACCCCTGGCTGCAAGATGCATGCACATTGCTCCAAATATTTGGATTCCATTCGAGTCAGAAGTCAATCGTCTCATGTGGATAGATACTAAAGACTATCTTATATAGACCACATGTTTATTCTTTGCTACGATTTCTTCTTTGGTTTTGTTGGCCTCATCAAATCTGTTAAAGTTTTTAGCATGCCAAATCCAATAAATGGTAGCATAAAAGGCCAGTCGAACTATCTTTGCCCTTAATGTTGCTCCTTTATGCTTCTTCAAGATCCATTTGACCTAGTTTGGTAATGTGGTCATTTGATGCTCCAATAAAATCCAGTTCCTTATGCGCATCCATATCTTAGCTACAAATGGACAAAGGAAAAATAGGTGTGGGGTAGATTCCAACCCACCCTTGCAAATATCACATCTATTAACGATATGTAGGTAACTGAGGTTATCATGTGTAGGTAACCGTTTTCTAAAAGCCTAGCGGGTTGTGAGGTATGGGCAATGGGGCATATGCCCATGGCCCATTGCTCCACTAGGGCACATAATTTTCTCAATTATATATATAGGTATATGTTTAATTATATATAGTTTATATCATTAGAATTTCTTGGAAACATGCTTCATTATTTCTTTTTATTCATTAAGGGGTTAATGCATAAATCTTTATCTTTTGATCTACTTCCCTCAAGTATACCCATGATCCACTGATAGTATGTTTCGCTCATTTGTTTTTGTTCTCTCATATAAATGAAAGATTGAATTATAGTATCCAGAATTTAGAAACTTACAGTTTGTTTTAGAAAATATGATTTGAAATATGAAAAACATACTCCTTATGATATATATATTTCACGACTTTCCCTAATTCAAAATTCTTTATTGAAAGTAATAGTTGTACTACTTATTTCATTCAACCGATTTAGGTACATGATATTCTCGATTCAACTTAGCAATATGTACTTAATTATAAATTTTCAAACCATTGCTTTATTGTTTTCTTTGATGTGTTATACTTGTATTTGGAAGACGGTTTTTTTATATTTTATTTATAGGTTTTTATATAAAAAATTAAAAACATATTCATGTTGTAGGTTCACTCTATTTGTGTTGTCTCGGGACCATAAAATCAGGGGCGGATCTGGCCCATGGCCAAGGTGGGCCTAAGCCCATGCTCAAAAAAATATAATTATTTGTATATATATACTATGTATATATTAATATATAGTGTTTTAGTAGTTATGATATAAAAAAAGCTAATGTCAATTTGTTAACATCAGTCAAGTTGGTCCAATTGAAGCATACTAATTATGCAACAAAAGGAGTCAGGTTTGAGTCTCCTGGGCACCCTATTTATAATTTTTCAATGCAACATGAGTAAATTTTTTGATACACTGTCCAAATTGTTGGGCTTTTGGTAATTGGTCTGCAAAATTAATTAATTCAAATCATTTGGCTTTTGAATATTAGCTTGAAAAATTAATTAATTCGATTCATTAGAATTTTGAATATTAGTCTAAAAAATTAATTAGTTCACATCATTGGACAATTGAATATTGATTTGAAAAGTTAATAAGTTCAATTCATTCTGCTTGGTAGGTGAAATTTAATTAGTTTACTTTTTTACATAGAGCATAGGCTATGGAGTAAAAACAAATTGATTTTTGAGAAATCAATTTGAAAATTGGTATTGAACACGTCATTAATCGACACAAGCCAATTTCGGTTAGATATCTATGGTTCTTTTAAGATAATTAAATTTTTGGTTTTGTAATATTTATTATTTTTTCTTTGACACTTCTGTAAAATTATATAACTAAATATTGTAATTTTAACATTTTTTGAAAAAAAAAATTACGTATCGCTAATTAAAATTTGGCCCCACCTCAACGCAAATGTTAGATCCGCCCCTGCATAAAATGTCAGGACGACAGGACTGGGTCTGCTAAAAGCTAACCAAACATTAAAAGAGAATTTCAGTGGGATATAGGACTTTCAAATTAAGCCCATGCTCCCATCCAAGTCTTACTAACCCCCTTGGTTCTCAATAGGTCATAAACCTTTGGAGACACAAGTTCCCAATTAATACATTGGGTATCCAATCACATAATGGTCTCATTTAGGTTATTAAAATGTCCTCGTATTTTAGCCCTAACAATGTTTCACTCTTAGATATATTAGATGAGATCATAATTAAACCTGTATGAGAGTGCTTGATCAATTGAGCTGGATCATTTCCTAAGTAAGAGTAAAGTAGTATGATGTTAAATTATAATGACATTATCAATTATCTTGATATGACAATATTAATGTCGTACACTCATAGTATGCCAATATTTTAGGATTAAAGTGATTGCTACCTACGAGTAGTTTTTACCTAATTATTACAAGGACTTTCTATTACTCCATATGTTTTTTTTTTCATCGAAGGATTACAAGGAGTCAAGGACTTTCTATCATTCACAATCAGAACAACTTTACTGACATTTTAAGTGTAAGAGTGAAAAGGCAAGGGTTGCAGCAAAGTGTAAAGAAGGTTGTGTTTGGAGGATATATGCTTCTTGGGATGGATTGAAAGAGTCATTTGTGGTGAAATCTGTCAATCCTAATCATACGTGTAATAGACAAGATTATGAAAATGTACAAGCCAAGCCTAGGTGGTTAGCTAAAGAGTATTTGGAAGAGTACAAAAAAAATCCAAATTGGCCAAGGAAAGCACTACAAGCATCTATAATGGAGAGATTTGGTGTCCGTCTTCAAAGGTTTGCATGCTATACTATAAAGAAACATGCGCATGAGATGTTACATGGGACCTTAAAAGGGCATTACAGTAAACTTGGTTCATACCTAAGAGAGTTGAAGAGAGTTGACCCTCAAGTTACTTCTATATTAGTTACTGATAAACCTAATCTGCCTAGGGAACCGGAAATATTTAAGAGGCTTTATGTGAGCTTTCCTGGATTGAGAGATGGGTTTCTTAGTGGATGCAGATTCGTGCTATGTGTAGACGGGTGCTTCTTAAAGACATTTTTAGGTGGAATGTTGTTGTGTGCTGTTGGAAGAGATGGGAACAATCAAATGTACCCTGTTGCTTGGGCAGTGGTGGAGGCTGAAAATAATGATTCTTGGAGTTGGTTTTTAGGTGTTCTTAAAACTGATTTGCCTGGTTTTGGTAATGAGAACTCTACCATTTGTTCAGATAAGCAGAAGGGATTGTGTAAAGCTGTTACAGAGCATTTTCCTGCGGCAGAACATAGGAACTGTGCTAGGCATATTTATGCAAATTGGCTGAAGAAACACAAGGGGGAGCAACTTAGGTGTTTGTACTGGAAGGCTGTTAGAGCATATGCTAGAGCTGACTTTGATAGTGCACTTGAGGAAATGAAAGTTGTTAGTACAAAAGCTGCTGAAGATTTTATTTCCCAGAATCCAACCACCTTTTGTAGGTCCTATATGAAAACATTGAGTAAGAGTGATGTTATTGTCAGTAATATGGCTGAGACTTTCAATGGATATATAAGTGAAGCAAGATCCAAACCTCTTATTCAAATGCTTGAGGATATAAGATTGAGTGTTATGCAAAGGGTGCATGTGAATAGATCTTCTATGGTCTCTAGGCATGATGAAATTTGTCCTAGAGTGAGGAAATGTTTAGAGGCTGAGAAAGAACATGCTAGGAAATGTGTTTGTTTTCCTGCTAGTGAGTTTGAATTTCAAGTCATGCATCGTTTGGACATGTTCAGTGTCAATCTCAATGATAAGACATGTACATGTAGGAAGTGGGATCTAACTGGCATACCATGTGTCCATGTCATATCTTGTTGTAATTGGCTAAGGGTTCCTCCTGAAGACTTTGTAATGGACTGGTTTAAGAAGGTAAAGTACCTTCAGAGCTATAGTATGTCAGTCAAACCAATTAATGGTGAGAGGCACTGGGAAAAGATAGATTATGACCTAAACCCTCCACCAATAAAGATAAGTGCAGGAAGACCTAAGAAAAATAGAAGAAAGGAGGCACATGAGAGATTTGAAAAGAAAGGTAAGTTAAGTAAACATGGAGTACAGATGACTTGTAGTAAATGCAAAGGAAACGGCCATAATAAAAGAAGCTGCCCTCAAAAGGGAAACATACCCCACAGTGAATCCCAAAACACTCCTGTAAGTTTGTTGTTATATGTTAAGGTCCTCTTTGTAACCTTAATGGAACTTGTAAAGGTGAATTTTTGTAATTTTGTTGTGATGGTAAAGGCCAATGTGCAGGCCATTTTTCTGATTTTTATGTATTAGTTATAAGTCAAGTGAGTAGTTCTGGGAGCTTGTACTTCTTATTTATGTGACTTATAATTATATAAGTATGTGTTTATAATTTTCTGATTTTTATGTATTAGTTATAAGTCAAGTGAGTAGTTCTGGGAGCTTGTACTTCTGATTTATATGACTTATAAGTATATAAGTATGTGTTTATAAGTTTGTTGTTATAAGTTATAATTTTCTGATTTTGATGTATTAGTTATAAGTCAACTGATTCTTGATTTTATAAGAGTGTGTTCTTGATTAGTTCACAAGTGATTAGTACCCAAAACACTCCTTGCTTGATTTGGTATTATAAGTATGCTTGGTATGAGTTCATAAGTAGTTTTCACTGGTATGAGTTATAACTAATCAGTAAGTATGTATACTTCTTTGTGTTTACATCTTAGGCAAAACCAAGAGGAAGACCAAGGAAGGATGGTGGACCTCCAAGAAAAGAAACTCAAACTCCATGTGGTGATCCTACCCAACCTAAAAGACCAAGAGGAAGGCCACCAAAGAGTATCTCCTCAAGTGCTTCAAGACAAACAATACCCAATACTCAAACATCTTCTGCTCCAACAACTTCTCAACCATCTCAGACATGATGTTGTAGGGTCTGGTCCATCTGAACTATGTAGCTACAATTGTGATTTTGATGTCAAAAGTTGGGATTTTTGCTGTTAGAAGACTGCTATGTAGTTATGGTCTTTTTTGTCATAAGTTAAGGTCCTCTTTGTAACCTTAATGGAACTTGTAAAGGTGATTTTTTGGTGTGCTGGTAAAGGCCAATGTGCAGGCCATTTTTTGCTTATAATATAGTTATGTGCACCTATGTAAAGCTCCTTTTTCGGTCATGTTAAAGGCCATTTTTTATTTATGTTTTGCTTTCTCATTTGCTATGTAAAAACCTTCACAACTATGTAATTCAAATTTGTGGCAGATTTCACTTATCTTCTTTGTTATGGCAGCAACATATTTATACACTCACATTTGTGTATTTATGTTTTGCTAGTCACTGGTGTTTACCCTTAGGTGTATTTATGTATTTATAGGTGAATACACATGCAGCTCCTTAGTGGAGCAATATACAGTTATTTGCTATACACATTTGTGTATTTATAGGAGCATACTGGAGGTAATACATATGCAACTCATTAATTTTAATACCCAGCAGCTCCTGTAGTATGGTTTTGGTTATATGGCAGAAAATTTAGCATTAGTTAGGCTCCAGTTCAAAAATTAGCAGCTCTGGGGGCTGGTTTTGGTTATATGGCAAAAAATAGCAGCATTTGGGCTCCAGTTCACAACTTAGCAGCTCTGGGAGGCTGGTTTTGGTTATATGCCAAAAACTATAGCACCATTTAGGTTCCAGTTCACAAAATAGCAGTTCTGGGAGACTGATTTTGGGTTCAAAAAAACAGCAGCAACTATTCACCTATTTTTATTTTCCACTTTAACTTAGATCTTCCTGATAGTGTGCCTCCTGAAATGTCAGCTCTGGGAGGCTGATTTTGAGTTCAAAAAAACAGCAGCAACTATTCAAAAATGACATACTCTATACGTAGTAGGAGTAGTTTATAACTTTATACCATAGGTCCTGATAGTGTATACTCTCCAAGCTATTCCCAATTTCCCAAAAACAGAGCTAATAATTATAGAAACACCTGCAGACTCATGTTTAATAATTAGCAGCAAGGTCATGCTAAAATGGAGCAACAAACTTGTTTCATATTACTACAAATACCAGCAAGATCACAAAGCCAAACTTCTCCCAAAAAACACATATGAATAGAAATACATTTTCTTATTACTAATATGGCTTCCTTTGATACTTTGCTTATACATTTCATAAGAATGACAGTTAATGGAACCACACACATTCTAGCCACTACACATTCTAACGTTACCTTACATTTTTCTCACAACAATTGAGGAAATTGATAAAATTACACAAGCTACAACAAATCCAGCTATTCCAAGTTTGGCTATTACTCTTTCAAACTCTGCTTTTGATACATGAGTGCATTTCATGTTCTCCAACTCTGCTTCTACCATAAACAGTTTCTGCTTAACATCTTTGTTCTTCTCTTTCAATTTTTTCACTTTCATCTGAAGTATTTCTTTCTCTTCCTGCCTTCTCGGGAACATATAACTCGAGCACTCATCATGTAATCTCCCTGTTTCCATTTCTCTACCAAATGTGACAGCCCCCCTTTCACTTTCAGATTGTAATTGCTTGCGTTCCTCAATAAGTTGATCATTTTTCCTCTTCAACCAATTAATTACTTCTATCGCTCCAGAACCATATTCTTCTTTGTCAAACCACTCAATGTACCTACAATCATTGACCTGTACAATATAAAAGCCAATATCAAAATAATGAAAATGCTTTTGAAAATCTTAATTCCCGAAAAAAAAGCATTATTGACTCATACCTTCCACTGAGAGCATCTGTGAAATCGTCGACCATGGTTCTTTCCTTCCTTTGATGTAATTTCAAGATTAGCAGGAATATTGTGATAGCAATACTTGACATTTTCACTTGAAATCCCTAATCCTTCTCTTCCTAGAGACGAGCTTCCGCTGAGAGAAATGCTTCTTCGTCCTGAGTAATGGTCATTCATCTTCTTCACGCTCTCTGCTTCTTTCATGGCATGACCCTGAAACTAGGGCTTTTTCCTACGAGAGAGACGAGAGATGGATCCGGCCTGATAGATGTGAGAGACGAGAGATGAATCGGGATATAAGTATTAGCCAACGTGGAGGTGTATTTGCCACCTAGATATTGCATAAATTCATTTTAAATTCAAAATAAATACTTTTAATTAGGCTAGGGTAGCTGTTTCTCATATTATTTAAAGGAGGGGGTATTTATTTAACACAGGCAAGTTCAGGGTAGGAATATCACACATGCCTAAAGTTCAGGATATTTTAATTATTTTCTCCAAGAAATTTTGATAAACTAATCTTTTTGACAAATTGAAATCCATCCTGACCCTTCAATCCGTAATGCGGTGTGCCGCCATAATGACGAAACTGTATCATTTCTTAGAGTTCTGCATTCATTCCTTGCTCAATAACTTATGCAGCTATAGTTTTTTCAACTTTTGAGATTTCTTATTTACGCTCCATAAAACTTCTCTCTAGGGTTGTCGTCTTCACACGTTTTCTTTGCTCTCTCTAGAGTTGCCGCAAGGCAAGTAGGCAACGCCTAGCTTGAATTGTCCGGCGGTGATCAGTTTGCTCAAGGCGTCGGTGTTCGTTTCTTTATGTTTTCCCGGCTTAGAAGGAGCAGTGTTTCGAGCTCGTTTGCAGTCCTATCACGTAGTTGAAGAAGCCGAAATTGCAATTTGTTTAAGTATGGTTTCAAGCCGGAGTATGGTTTCGATTCAGCAACAAGGGATGTTAAGAGAGGATATCGTCCTCAATACAAAAGCATGACCATTGAGGCGGATCAGATGAGCGGCGGGCGCGTCCCCTCCTGAGCCGCCGCCATGGAGTGCAAGCAAGGTTAGAGTTTGGAAGAAAATGAGTGAACTCTATTTTAATTCCGTTTTACTCTGATTACGTTTTTCTTTCGAATTCCATATTATTCTGAACGTGTTCTTATTTCCTAGCAGAGAGATTCAAGATTTTAAGCTAGGTGATGAGGAGTCTGGCCGGTTTGCTAGTCATTGGCTCAGTTAAGCCTATTACAGGATCATCGAATATTATTACTTCTACCGAGGTGATATATTCTGTTGAAATTTATGAAGTTCTGACTTAAGTGGCTGTATTGGCTGATTCTGCTAATTTATGCAAAAAATAAATTTAAAATATATTTTATTAATAAAATAAAGAAAAATTATATGTAAAATTAGCTAAAATGGTTCTCTATAGTAACTTCAGTCGAAACAGCCACAAAAGTAACTTCAATCTTACAGTAAATCAAAAGTTACGTATTTGGTGAAAAAGTTGGCTGATAAGCCTGATAAGCCGAATAACAGTGTTATCAAACGGGCTCTCAAAAATTGATTCTCGCAAGAAACAAAGAGCTAATAGGAAGAGCACAAATTACTAAATTAGTAGACGATTAAATCAGAATTTGTCTTCCATCACATAATTTTTTACCACTTCGTCTAAAAAATCAGCAATGCCAATCGTAGTTTATAGGATTTAGAATGATTTTAAGAACAAACGAATCCCTTGCACTAGTGTTAATAATAAAAATAAAATACTATAATCTTTGAGTATAGAAGTATACTAATATAAATGTTAGCATAAGAAATAAATATAGCGATAAATAAATTAAAAAAAATAGCGGGATAAGTTTTTTTAATGATCAAATCCAAATAATACATTAAATCAAAATAAGTCACATGGCTGATAATACAATCAAAGAAAAAGAAGTAAACAAAGCGATAAAAAGTCTTATGTCTGCCGTCCGTCCTCGAACCAGATTTAGAAGATCAGCCGATTCAGACGATTTCAGTGTTACGAAACGGCTCTAGTAGAAAAGGATGTTTCTTCAAAATTCTTTCAATCAAGTGTATTTGTTCTACAAAAGTAATACTACGCTGTCTACGTACGATATAGTAGTACTAAATTGTAAACAGTGCGTGCGCATGAGGTAAATAAAATGCAAACTACTCCCTCCGTCCCGCTATGATTGTCCCATTTTACCATTTCGGTCCGTCCCACTAAGATTGTCTCATACCTTATTTGGTAAAGTTTGTGTGGTTCTAAATCATTCCTACTTTATTCTTACTTTATCAATTCAATATCAACCACATAAACCAACTTTTATTAATAACCGTGCCACCTTCTTTTGTCCCAAACTTAGGGGGACGGAGGTAGTATCAGATTAGTGTACTTACAATCATTTTCCTGAACAATTCATTTAAAATAGAATTTATGCAAACCCTTCAAAGTGGTCTCTACTCTTTACACCAACAAATTTCAACTTAATCCCAAATGAATTTACGGTCAGTTTTTTTTTCGGTCAGATAACATGAATATAAAAGCTAACAAAAATTAATTAAGGAAAAGAGAAACAAATAAAATTAGATCAATCCTTCACAGTCCACAAATATACAAATAAACTAAGGACATGTTTAAGTATTTAACACAAATTAAGTAAACACCTTCATAATGAAAGAACACCCCTCCACATTGTGTGTGGGTAGGGTGGGATGGGGATAAGTAAACTAAGGACATGAAAGTCGTTGAACACCCCTAAAAACCCCACCCGCGAATCCCCTACCCCTGCCCTACTCCACCTACCCCATCCTTTACCTGCCCCCACCATCACGGCATCACCTACCCCTTACCCCACCCCTATCTCATAAGGGAGACCTTATTTATAGCAAACAGATAAACCTGGGTTGAACTGGGGACAAAAAAAATGCTAAAATTCTGTTTTCGAAATTAGGCACGATCATGCCTACCCTTGCAGGCACAATTGTGCCTGGCTAGCAGTATCTGCTGGTCTGCGTTCATATGGAAGGGGTAAGTCGCCTAACGGTTGGGCAACTTATAAGTCGCCCAACCGTTGGACGACTTTCCCCGACCATGGTTAAACCCAACAGTAGATCGGTAAATATTTTTTTTCCAGCATTATTTTCGTAATTAATTAATTAATTAACATTAATTCGAAAAAAAACTCATTTAAATGCAGGTGGAATTCATACGTGACTCGGTCAACCACCAAAAAGATAGGCAATTGTTGCTTCTTCATTGCCACTGAAAAACTTCAAGACCTGTATGACTGCATCCTTTCCGAACCCCAGCTCAACAAGCCCCCACACGTGTTTGTGACGGTAATGTTTTTTACTTTTATAAACTCCCATTTTATAAGTGGTAAAAAGGAATAGAAAAGAGGATATCGCACACATGAGCTTATGGTTAGCCACTCTAATTTGCACCCCACCTTGTGTGGGTGGACTCGCGAACACAATAGTCTAAAAATTATTAGGACTGAGAAGACCATATGCATTTTCACAGTTTCACTTATAACAATATTTTGAACAAATTTTCAATACATTGGGATAACTATGAGCGTTCAAAGTTTCAAACACAAAACGTTATACATTTATTTCAAACACATAACGTTTTATTTGCTAATGCTGCAGGTTCTATATCTGGTGGTTACTCCATTAATCTAACCCCTAAAAGTGGTCTTTTTTTCAGACATTTACTTTAGAAATAGGAATGAATATCAAATTCTCAAAAAAAAATTACCTCAAGTAAATGTTTTAGATCTGAATCTGAAGAAGAGTTTGAATCAAAACCATACTCAAACTTAGTTATTTCACTGAGACTTCAAACTATTTCATCGTTTGAGTTGGCAGGTTGATGCTCTCATTGATCAACATTCATTGTCTGGTCATCATAAATCAATTGGTTCAATTTTGGATTTAATTCTAAAAACAAATCATGCAAAAACTATTTAATCCTATTGAGGTACTGGGCTATGGACGTATATTGAGGTGATGATTGGTAGCACAGTTGACAAGATCTTTTGTTCACACGAACAAAATATTCGTTCACACAGATAAGATTTGAAGCGTGTTTTTATGTTTGTGAGAACAAAAAGAATACAAAAAAACCATCTTCACGCGGACAAACTTTTTGGTTCTTGCAGACATAAAATGACGTGAATAAATTCTTATCTTTTTGAGCAAAAACTTGTTCGTTTGAAAAAAAAAAAACATTGTAATAGAAGTGCATTGCACAAATTAGTTGCACAAACACATTGGATGAATCTCAATCAAGTGCAGAGAGAGAGATATTAGAGCTTGGAACCAAAAGAGCCATGATCAAGGCCCTGGAATAAATTGGTAGAACAATTCATGTTGAAAGCCATGCATGACATAGTGGAGGACGAATTGGTGGGAACCAACAATTTAACATGCGAGAAGGAAGTCCTAGCATGAAACAATCACTATTGACTCCTAGTTAGTGATATATAAGGACATTAGGGACCTGAGATCCAGGTTGCAAGATGACAACGACTTACCAGACAAGGTGTCCTATGAAACCACAAAGAAAATAGTGGAGTCTGCAAGAGCAAACAGCTCACTCATCAATAGGGTTGATGAATACAAAGTATCCCAGCTTCTTGGCTGTGAGCACAACATATTGGTATGCACTCATCATCATCATCATCATCATTACCCCAGTGCCGCAAAGTCTCCCACCTACGGTAGGGTAAGGGGGGTCAGATGTACGCAGTCTTACCCCTGTACTAAATCACAGAGAAACTGTTTCTGGATGACCCATAGTGAAAATCGAGTCCAAAATTTTGTTGCTTCATAACAAAGAAGCGCAGACATTTTAGTGAGCCATTTTGCTTTATTCCAGCATATTCTCAAGCCAAAAAAAAATACAAATATTTTTAACCATACACTCAACATACAGATATTTTATGGTTGCACTGGGCATGCACTCAGTCTTGGTTTCGAAATTGAACCGGGACTGGTTGGTGCTTTAACCGGCTTGGGCACCTGTATTTTTTGTTCCAAAACAGGACTGGTGCTGCGAACAAGCCAAACTCCCTTCTGGTTCCTCCAATGAAGGCCCGAACCAGCTCCCGCCTCCCGGATCTGGTTCCAGTCCTGGTTTTTTAGAGAGTAAAAGTTGGTCGGGGACTGACCCGGGGGCAGGAGGCAATAAGCTGACCCGGGCCTGTATAGCTATACTGTACCTGTTTCCCAGCCCAGTTACAGAGAATGGAAGAATTGGTCAGTCCGGAATCAAAACCAACTTCATCCCTAGCATCCATTGACTACCTGTATTTTCGTCTCCAACTTCTGTGGTTCTCTGTTATCCAGCTGTAGCGACTAAAGCAGTGATAAACCCATCAGAAAATGAAGTTGCATGTCACTGAGGAGAATTCCTAGAGAATCTTGGTTATGGCCCAAGCAATGGAGCCGGGCCTGTGCAGAGAACAATCTAGCAGAATGTTGAAGATGAGCTTGCAGAGGCCAATCCTGAGAGAAGACTATGGGTGGGCAGGGCCTGGTTCCAGTCCTGTTCCGTACTGGCAGGTTCCTGGTCCCCCCAATATGGTTACTCGTAACTCGGGCCCAAAAATTCCGGGCCATCTCTAGTTTTGGTCCCAACCCGTTTCTGTTCTGGTTTAAAACTGGTTTGATACCCTGTTAATACTTTGTACTCCCTCCGGTTCTAAATAAACTTCACACTTTCCTTTTTGGGTAGGTCCAAAATAAACTTCACACTTTTTCTCCCTTCCTTATTTAGCAAATTATCTACATCAAAACGGTGCCAAACAGGGTCAAACAGTGCCACAGCAATGTACTCTAACAATGTACTCTACAGTAAAGTCAAATTTATTTCCTTAATTTGTGTGAAGTTTAAAAAGAACCGGAGGGAGTACGTTTTTGGCTTTACAGCTATTCACCAACGATGTGAGCTTCACAAGAACACTGAATCACTGTGTTCTTGTCTTGCAAACACTGTAGTAATTTCTCCAATTTCCTGTAAGAATATATTGTGTCACTGCAACGGATGAAGCTGCAACAAAAACAGAATGCATTCCTTCCAACAAAATGTTTGATTTGGAAAAAAGAGAAAAGTTGGACATGTATCATGTATGCAGATGCACGAAGTAAAAGAACATGGAGTGCAACTACTAAAAGACTAGCATATGAGCATTTTTAAAGTTATAGCCAATTGTAAAAAAATGAAAATCAATCTTTTAAAGAAAACAGAATATGCTCAAATGTTTGTGTTGTTGATAGTCAATATAGAAATGTGGTTCTAGATAGAAATTTATGTGCTTATGCGTTACTAGATGCATGCATACTTTAATTAGTTCTGAATAGTGTTGAACTTGTCAATCAACAAGATTTTTTATAGCATGCCCAATTGCCCATACCTCCAATCACCTTTTCATTTTCCATAACACTGTGGAGCTGAACAATTTTCAGAACTTGCAGCAGATCTCTGTTGCTCATTGTTGGTTTTCTCCAACAGCAAACTGTGAATATCATCCTCATGCTTATTTACTATTGCCGGCTAATAAGCAAATAACAAAAATCCATCAAGCCTCAGGACATATAGTGGATATAGAAAACTCATGGGCTGCAATCACTGATCTCCTCTGACAATCCTCACTGGCTCAAAGAGAGGGTCCAGCCTTACTTAACTTATTGTGGCATGTAACTTGACACATATAGAAAGCACATACGTTGCCTGCAACCTTTTACAGTAAACAAAATACATCATTGAAATTACAGAGAAAGTTAGCTACACATTTCTTAACAAAGTAGCAAACTCATTATAGTAGTATAATGGTATGAAATTAGACTGATTATCATGTACTACGTAGCATATTAGCAGTACATCTACTTGAATACAGTCTTAAATCATTTGAATTTAAAAAAGAACAAACTGTGAGAAAAAGAAGAGAAATAAAGACAGTTCTGGTAATTCAATCTACCAAAGCCAGTAAAAAGGAAGAATAAAAACTGACATTCTTGAATGTAAGCCTAAAAGAGCAGCCCAACAAATCCTTAAATAATACTACCTCCGTCCCTTTTATATTGGGACGGAAGAGGGTGGCACGATTTTTAAGAAAAGTGGGTTTGTGTGGTTGATATTAATTGATAAAGTAAGAATAAAGTAAGAATGATTTTGAGCCACACAAACTTTACCAAATATGGTATGGGACAATTTTTGTGGGACTTCCCAAAAAGGTAAAACGGGACAATATAAGGGGACGGAGGGAGTACTAAAAACAAGGATTCTCTCTAAATAGGAGTACTATGTTTTTACTCCTAACTAGGGCAATTCCTTAAAGAAGTCGATACAACCCATAGGCACAAAAACAGTGAAATTGTGAAGCAATATGGAAGGGGCAGATAACACAATGCAATAATGATGTATTGTTTGGAAAATTCCAATGTACAGCAACTAGGGTTGTAAACGAATCGAATTGAATAGTGAGTAAAATTATTCGTATTCGTATAACTTGACGAATATTCGTTTTCGTATTCGGATATTATTCGAATCTTAAAATAAATTCGTATTCGATTCGTTAATGATATTCAAATATATTTGTATTCGAATTCGAATATTTGTAGTGTAAAAAATTCACATATTCAAATTATGATGTATTGTACTCGTATGTATTTTTTCGGTTTTCAAAAATATGTGTATTAAATGAACTACTTACAAAAATCAGCTACTTCAAAAATCAAACGGAAATCCATTCAAATAAATAAACATTGTAAAATCAATTAATCAAAAAATCAATTACTTCAAAAAATATACTAATCAATGCACGAAATTAATTACGAATCGAATATATTTGAATAAGATACGAATCGAATACATGTATATTCATATTTGTATTCGAATTTTATTCGAATACTAAAACCGATTCATATTCGGATTCGTATTCGATTTTTTCGAATTCGAATCATCAATTTCGAATTCGAATCACGAATCGGATCAAAATTATTCGATTCGTTTACAACCCTAACAGCAACATAAGCACAATGTAAAAAAGGTACAATGAAAATGGGCCACAATATAGGGTGCCAAACTGTTAACTCTTTGGGATTTCCAAAATATGTTTTGACACCAAAAGGTTGTAGGCTACATGTTCATGCGTGAAAATAGGACAGAGAGATGATCAAGAGAAGACTAAAAGATATCTGACTAGTCCCAATTCTTGCAAACATACAACAGAACGCAATTATTATGTTAAAGTAAACTGTAAGTCAGGGGATAGCCATTTCAAAAGAGAAAAACCTTTGATAAATGAGTAAATCCACCATCTAAGTTTGTTACTATCAACACATTTTAGATTTTATCGTCAATTACAATTTACAGGACCTTTTCTGAATGCATCTAACTAGCTAAGTCGTGCACCTGCATTTTCTTGGCCCTACTTGTATAGTGCCTAAACACAACTCACCGTATTGGTCACAGATAGGAAGAACAATATTATGTCAGTCAATAGCATAAGGAACTGATTTGCCACTGTCAATCAGGTACTTGTTATCGCTTGAGATCTTTCGGTAAGTTTTGCAGCAATAGAGCCCTTGTTTTACCATCAGCTTTGAGACCATTCTGATGCATCTTTATATACACCTTCCTAGCAAGATCAATCCTGCCTTTCAGACACATCCCCTGAATCGCAGCATTGTACAAGAATCCATTTGGCGCAGAGCACTACAACAACAACAACAACATCCAAGGTTAGTCCCAAAAGAGTTTGGGGTCGGCTAACACGAATCGACACATGAAATTGGAGCTAAAAAAGATAAGATAGAATGATAAAAAGATAAGATAAGAAGATAATGTTAAAAAGAAAAAGCAGTGCCACTAAAATATTTAGTATCTTGATAACAAAACTTGATGGCTGATACATTTAATTAAGTTTCTTAATTATCAATGAAAAAAATTAATTCAATTACTACATGTTTACTTACAGAAAGACATTGGTAGTTTGTTAGAAAAGTGACCTTAACATCAATGCTAGCAAAACATAGAGTGACAGAATACTATGGTAGCATGTAAAGGCTTACATTCAATATCTTCTCAACTTCATCCCAAAGGGAACCCCAGATGCAACTTTTCATCAGAGACAGCAGAGTGAATAGGTCAGGAGAACAATTCTGGTCAACCATGTGTTTGTAAACTCGCAATGCGACCTTTGGCATTCTTCCAACTTCACAAGCACCAATTACAAGATTATATGAGGATGTTGAAACAGAATCTCCGGATGCCTCCATCGCCCATAGTAGTTCCACTGATTTTTCCCACAACCCAAGTCTTTGGCAAGATATCATAATTGTATTGTATATATGAAAGTTTAGGATGTCAGGTTGCTGTTTCCTGATTCTCTCAAAGCATTGAAGTGCATCAGCATGTCGATTCGCATGGTTTAGGGCACCAAGAAGTGAGTTCCATGTGTATGAATCTGGCACATGACCTAGTGATTTCATGAGATCATAAACCTTGAATGCAAGTTTGGGTTTTCCAGCTTTCCCAAGTAAGTTAATCACTGCATTGCATGTTTTTGCATTTGGCTTTAGGCCACTGTTCAACATACTCTGAAAGATAGAAAATGCCATATCAAAGATTCCCTCCTTCATACATGCTCCAATCATTGCTTGCATTACATCAACTCCTGACGTTAACCCATTTTGAACCATCTCTCTATATGCATCAACAGCTAGTTCATTCTTACCACAGCGGACAAATAAGCATATTAATACGCTGTACGTCACTGTTGTTCCTATAATACCTTTGTTTTGCAAAATTCTCCAAAATTTCTCAGCATGAACCCAATTGTTTAGTTTCCCAAAAGCTGATATCATTGTGTTATAGACAATGATATCAAATCCATTGCTAGCACAGTCATATTTACGTATTTCCTCAAACAATTCCAATGCAGCATCACTCCCCCGGTCTTCAGCAACTGCCTTGAGAATTAAACTATAAGTGTGAGCAGTAGTCATCTTACCCTCCTTCAAGGATTCAAATACCTCAAGAGCATCATCAAGACCACCATTCCTTAAGATGCAAGAAAGAAGGGAATTGCAAGCATGTGAATTAGGCTTGATGCTTGTAAATATCATTGATTTGTAAAGTGCTAATGCACTCCTAACCTTGTTTAGCCGACATAGTTTCAAAATCCTTTTCGATAATACATCTTCATTTCTTTCATCCAAGTAATATACCTTACTTCCACTTAGATTAGCATCCCCAGCCCTAACATGTAATTCTTTATACACTGAACTCCTCAAAGGAAGCAAATTTTCAGGTGATCCTTCTTTTTCATTATGAGCAGGGGCGTTCTCCACTCCACATGATGAATCAAATTCAACACAGACAGTATTAGATTGTACGCTAGATTCTTTGCCCCTAATAACACATTTTACTCTAGGAATCTCCAGCCAGCCCTTAGGAATAGGCATTTCGAGGCCATTGACTCTTAAAGATGGCATCTTTTTGGTTCTTGAAGCAATGAGAGAACCTCCATCACTAACAACAACTTTACTTTTGAGGCTTGAGAGGGAGTCCTTTGAGTACAGAAAAGGGGTACCCTTATCATAGCCATGTAACGCAAATGGATACCGAAGTACTTCTGCCATATTCTGTGAAGCACGCACAAGCCAGACCTGGAGAGAAGTTGCGGTTCGGACACTCCACCTCGCGTCACTAACCGGAGATAAGTGCAGTTTCACGGCCGAGTACCGACAACGGGCTTATGTGGGGTTCGCAATTACCGCAGCCCGCAGGGGAGGGTTATAACCGTAGATACGACTGAATTTTTTTGTGAATAAAGGGTCAGTTTGGTCCTCGAAGTTGTAAAAAGGGGTCAAATAAGTCCTTATATAGAAGATTTTGTCCGGACGTGTCATTTAAGATGGTTCCCGGTAGAATTTTTTGATGAAATTTTTTGAGCATCTTATTCATTAAGTCTAGTTTACTCATACCAAATTTCAGCTAAAAATTCAATCGGGGAGACATTCAAATGAATTCTTGAAGATAATTGCGCTTTTAACGGCACAGTTATCTTCAAGAATTCATTTGAATGTCTTCCCGATTGAATTTTTATCTGAAATTTGGTATGAGTAAACTAGACTTAAAGAATAAGATGCTCAAAAAATTTCATCAGAAAATTCCACCGGGAGCCACCTCAAATGACACGTCCGGACAAAATTTTCTATATAAGGACTTATTTGACCCCCTTTTTTGCAACTTCAAGGACCAAACTGACCCTTATCTCCATTTTTTTTGTTTAGAGAATTGGTGTTTCACCTGTGCCTTGACGGTATAACAAACTCGTCATACATATTCAAACTTTCAAAGTACTAGTAACATTTTTTTTGTTAAATTTAAAGTTAAATTCTTCATATTAATAATTAATTCAAATTTTAATACTACTTCGGTCCCGCTAGAAGGTTCTCATAGCAAAACGTCACAGTTATTTAGGTGATAATTAAGGATGTTTTTACTTGGACTGTAATTTGTCCCAGACCAGACCAGACCAGACCAGACCAGTCCAGACCAGACCAGACCAGTTCAGACCAGACCAGACCAGACTTGGATAGTTATAAAAATACAAAGAAACCAGACCTTACCAGACCAGACCAGTTCAGACCAGACCAGACCAGACCAGACCAGCAAATTACAGTCCAAATAAAAACATCCTAAATAAAGTACTTCGGGTATATTTTGAGAAATAATTTTAATAGGTATATATTATAATGTATTAGTATTGATAACTATGATGTTATAAATGTATTATTTTTAATATTTAATGACTAATTTATCACTTTAAATTGTTAATTGTTTCCTAAAATGGAAATGAGAACCTTTTAATGGGACGTCCAAAAAAGGAAAGTGGGAACCTTCTAACGGGACGGAGGGAGTAATTAAGTTTTATTTGAGGTTCCGCAGCCATTCTCTCTCTAGGGCTTCATAACTGCTAGAGCCTTTTTCTCCGGCGGCGACAAATTCCGATCGTGGGTTCCAGTCATTTTTGTTCGATCTGTGTGTTTCTGTTTGGCTTACGTCGTCAGGATTAGCGCTCGGTTGCTGTCGAACGTTGGTCTGCTATGAAGTTTCCTTTCGTTTTGATCCCAGGCAATAGGCAATCCGATTGGTTCTCCTTTTTAGGAGGAAGAATGAGTTTGGGTAGCAATGACATGGGAGCGATGAAGATGACCGCTAGCAGTGGATTTGCTAAGAGCATCTTTAGTGGGATCCTCGGTTGGTTAAAATGCATTGCCACGTTGATTAAATAGCTATTGTGATACAAAAAACTTCTCCAATGGAACGGTTGATTTTTACTGTCATGCTGAGTTGGCAACGAAAAAAATACACACCGTCCGCTACCCCATCTATTTTCAGCAGGTCTATTGAACAGGCTGACTCAGCATTTTGCGTATGAAAAAGGCTATAAAAAACTACTTTTTCGCATCTTGATAACATCTCCGATTTCCGGTTCTTCAAAACTTGAAAACTCCAACTTGCGTATAAAAGTGCAGCGCATATGTTTTTTTAGATCTATATTAAAGAGATACTCCGTAGTATATACTAGTACGTATTCTTTTTTTTTTGTTATTGTAATTTGTTTTTCTGTCTATCAATTATTCCACATATATATGCAAAATTGTGAGTGCAGACGTGAGACGTTGGAGATGAGTTATGTGGCAGGAGAAAAAATCACGTACCTATTTCCATATGGTCTCTTGGTAGAAGAGGAGTCTTTTTTAAAATGTAGAAGAGGAGTTATACGGAGATCAAACAACTTGCTATTGTTTTTTTAATCGTAAACACATAATTGCATTGGAGTGAAAAAATTATCTTAACCGTCTATGTGTCCATATCAGCTCCATAGACCGTTTATATGAATGACGTGTCCACATTTTATGAGGTACAATCCACATTCCCACTAAAGATGCTCTAAGAGCGCGGGACGAGGAGAGTTGTGCGGCTTTCAAGCAGATAAGACGACAATTAACAATGGAGGGTCAATTAGAATGGTACCAAGGATACGGCCCCCTCCAGAACCACCGCCATGGGTTGTATGAGGTGATAGAGTCCATGAAAGTTTTCCTATTAGTTATTATTTTGTTGTCATTTGGATTCTTGTTATCCTCTATGTTGTTAGTTTTGTCAGTTTGTTTGGCTGTGTCAAGCTCGCTACATGGTTAGCGATTCATGTTGCTCTTTCAGGGTGATTGTCTTTAAATCAGATCATAGAGTTTATAATTGTAGTTGTCAGAATTTAGTTGGTGTCAGATTTGGTTTTCCTTTGACTGGTGTAATGATCCTGAAATTTATGATATGAAAGAAGGCTAGCTGACGATAAAAAAAAATAAGTTTCATTTATTCAGAAATTGCATTAAAATCTTATTCAAGTTGCAAGCTTCAAATTAGAATGTATTTAAAAATTGATGTCCTAATTAAGTAAATAAAATAAAAACGTTTAATAAAAAAAGTCAATTTGCAAATCAATTTTGAACAGAAGTAGTATTACATACGAAGTAATATACAATTTTTATATTGTACGTATGAATATGAAGAAGCAGTTCAGCTCATCTGATCGCCGACTCACTCTTTCAAACAAAAAATCACAGGTCCAATATTCAATGATAGGGTTGTAAACGAATTGAATCGAACCGAATACTTGACAATATTATTCGTATTCGTATTATTATCGAATATTCGTATTCATTTAATATTTAAATCTTATTTTGTATTCGTATTCGATTCATTTGGTATATTCGAATATTTGAATCTTTTTGAAATCTTATTCGAATATTCGAATTCGAATAACATTAAGGTTAAATTATGAAAATAATTAAAATTATAGTTTGATTGTTGGAATCAGGATATACAATTGGTATCCGAGCAGGGACGTGTGTCTAAATGAAGTTTCGGTGCTTCTTGATCCGTCATTAACGTAGAAGATGTACCATTGACTCAAAGCTCATTCAGAGGTGCAATAACATCTGGCAATCTGGCATTGGCGTTTAACATTGTTTGACAAAGCAAACAGCCTGGAAGCTCATTCTTCGAGACTATAATAACCGTACCAGAAGTTTATATGAGGAGGAAGAAGAAGACATATGATGTTAGCGCACCAGATGTTTAACGCACAACTCTACTCAGGAATAAGCGGTGATGCTCGTTAGACAATAAAACTGCGTATGTCTTTTGAAAAAATTAGGAGTTTTTTACTTCTAGTTCTCGGACTATTAAGTCATTGACACTTTTGATACTCGACTTTGATTTTTCCATTCTTAGTCCTTGACTATTACGTTAGAGACACCTTTAATAACTGTCTTTGAGTATTTCCATATTTAGTTATTCAACTTTCAACTAATTTAGACTCAAATCTCATAGGAACCCAAAGTTCCAACTATTCACCAAAATAACAAGAAGCATTTAAAAGCATCTCATATCTCACTTTTATTTAACTTAAAGGGATTTATATTCAAGCAAAGGGTTGTTGATGCAAACACTTTTTTTAGTTTTTTCCAATGAAAAAACTGAAAAATGCTTTTAAAATGCTTTTCCAAACATTGCTTTAATGCTAAGTTAAAAAATTGAGGTTTTGGTTCATACACCGTGTGTATCTCAAACCTATGTTTAAAAAACCGACCCGACCCGGCCGGGTTGACCCGGAACCCGGTGACCCGGACAAAAATCCAGTTGACCCGAAAAAATCGGAAAAACCCAGCTGACCCGAAAAAATCCGATCCGGACCCGAACCAAGAAACCCGAAAAACCCGGGAAAACCCGGTTTTCGGTCTTTTAAAAAAAAGTAATTTCTTTTTTAATTTTAATGCATTTTTTAAATCAATAAAATTGCAATTTCAATTCCCTAAAAAGAAAAACTATGTAATATATTTATATATTTATTTAAGAATGAAATTCATGCCAAATTATAATATAAATGTACAATACACATAAAAATATATAATGAGAGTGTATATTATTATATGTTTATTATTATTATATAGACGTATAATCGTTGACCGGTTTTCCGGCTTTGACCGGGTTGACCTTCCGGGTCCGGGTTGACCCGTGACCCAGTCACATGACCGGGTCGCTCTTCGGGTTTTTACAACATAGTCTCATTCTCAAACGACGGCCCAGTAGTACAGTGAGAGAAGCAACAGCATTCCCAAATCCCAATACAACTATTCTCATCCCGGTGGGGAAACGCGAAAATGGGGATTTGGGGTTTCATCACCTCCGGCACCGATTTGTTGAAACGGAACACTCCTGATCCAGTCAAGCGAGCATGCACAGCGTCTTATGGCTACGGAGCCGGTGCCGTTGGAATGATCGGCAACGCCTGTGGACAAATCGGCATTCGCCACCTCAACCCGATTCACTATGTGCCCGACGGTGAAACACGCTCAAAGATTGCCGCTTTCTCCACCAAATTCGTCAAAAACGCAGCCGTTTACACGTTCGAAGAAACTTGCAAAAAGAACCCATGTACGACTACTCTGTCTTACACACAGAATTTTTACTACCGATTTCAGCATATTATTATTACCCTTACAAATAAATAAATGATGAAATTGATCCTGTTCCCTAATTCTAGTAGCCCTGATAAGAAGGCCATTTCGAATTGTTTTTTCTTCATCCTAAATTTTCTTTCATGATTTGGTTTAAAATGGTTTAGGATACGATTGTAGTGGGTGATAGAGAGTGATGGTGGCTGTGGCAATTAGAGATTGTGGTTTCCGCGGATAATTGTGAGTAACGGCCTGTTAGGAAAAACCATTGTAAGCACCGTTTATAATTAATTAATACGGAGTAGTTCTAATTATACTCTCATTAAACATCATTTTAAAGGGCCCTCATTCTTAATGAGTACTATGTTTATACTGGTGTAATATGGAGTATGTTTTTTGCAGGGAAGTAAACAATCTCCCTGTCTCACAATTAAATTCGTGCTATGATATTTTTGAGCCAAAATTCATATACCTTCTACCATTTATGATTTACAGTATTTTAATGTATAACCTGGAAACTTTCTTGAATGATTTTCTTTAATTACACTATTGCAATAGTAATTTGTTATAAATATTCCCAATATGTTTTGTTAAGCAGCAGGTTCTGAAGATCTACATTGAGAAGTGTTGAACTCAAAGTGAGGACTTAATTCTTGGTGCAAGCTATCATGTCCTTAATTTTCTTTTGGTTTTGTTCATTTTGATTCAATTTCGAATTTTGGTTTTATATTGGGGTTTTTTCTTTTATTGTGATCTTTCTTTCATTTGCTCTCAATCAATTCCAATTCAGTTAGTGTTGAACTATTGATATGATTTGACAAAAAACATTGCACAACTAAAACCAAAATGCATATTGTGATTTGGGTTGTTTGGGTTTAACTCGCTCAAAAGAACCCCTTGTAAGACTATTAGGAAGGGTGAGGGTACTAATATAGTGTATGGGTTGTTGCATGTGCAGTTACAAAGGGATTGACTTCAGTTTATAAACAAACGATGGGCGAGATGGTATGGGGAAATCAGGATTCTGGTTCATCTATGAAACCTGATTCCAGTGAACCCATGGAATCGGTTGATGTTGACCTTGACCCAATTGATCTCCGAGAACGGGAAGATGAGCATCGAAGGATCTTTGTGCCTGTAAAAGAACTCGTTTCCAGTCGTTTCTTCAACGAGTTGATTATTCGAGATGTACTAATCGCAACGTGTAAGGATTGCACTGCAACACATATCCCACAAACTAAGATTCCAGAGGAAGATGATTGAGAGCCTGAGAGGTGCCCTTGCTTGCTATAGTTTCCCTTTGTACTCTAGGGCCGCTTGTATTTTATGTAAATTTTGGGTCCTTTTCTGAATTCTATTCACCCTGTGATGCCTTCTCTGCTTTTTAAAATCAATTAAGCACATTGAAGAAGCACTCGTACACAGCATTCTGCTCTCTCGTTACTCATGACTCCTCCCATTAACTAATGAGTTTATTCTGCTTAATATCCTCCTAAACTTCAAATATTTGACAACCAGCAATTTTGCACATACTTGGTTGTTGGTTGACGTTGATTTTATTTAAACTTTTCCTTCCAAAATTAAACCAAAATTTTCAAGAACATGAACTTAGGGGTCAGCCACGTTGTGAGTCCAAGGAACGCTGCAATGATAATTGATAATCAGGAATTCAGGATCGGATATTCTACGCACCAGCTCTGAGAAGCCGTTCTCAGAATTTTTTAAATTCTGGTCTGATCTGAATCTTTCTGATCTGATTTGAATGTATCTATAATATAATTATTATAATTACAATTATAATAATTGTAATTATAAATGTAAAAACATAATTATAAATGTTATTCAAATAATTACAATTAAAACCAAAATTATAAATATAATTCAAATGTATTTATTATAATTGTAATTATAAATATAAATACAATTAAAATCATAATTATAAAAAAAAATTATAATTATAATTATAATCATAATTATAATTACAATTTAAATTATACGGAGTAATAATTATTCCTATAGCTATAATTATAATTATAGCTATAATTATAATTGCAATTATATTTTTAATTTTAATTGTAATTATAATTACAATATTAATTTTTGTAATTATAATTGTTAGGAAAAATTGATAGTAATAATCCCAACTATTGGCGGTCCGCTCATAATAATCCCAACTATTGATTATTACAGAATAATCCCAACTTTAGGGACCTTCCGTCAATAATGGTCCATATGAATAAATTCTTGTAGTTTCTAAAGTGGATGATATGAGATATAACAAGTAATCCCTATAAATAATCTCAACTTTTAATTTTTACGCTTAATTTCTATTTAAAATTCACTTTTATAGAGGTAATATATGGTCATGGACCATTATTGGCGGATAGTCTATATTAGTCATGGACCCGGGCCGGGCCGGTTCTGGTTTCGGGCCCGGCCGGGCTTTTTTTTGGGAAGGAAGGCCCGGGACCGGCCCGGGTAGCCACCGGATCCGGTCCGGGTCCGGGCCGGGCCTCCGGTTCGGTCATAATTTTTTTTTTTTTGCTTTCCTAACCCCCCCACTCACCCCCCCCACCCCCCCAAACCCCCAAACCCCTCCTAACCATCAAGCCCAACCTCGCTAACCCCCAAAAAAGAAAAAAAAAAAGAAAAAAAAAAATGAATTCGGCCCGGGCCCGACCCGGCCGGGCCGGTTCGCCAAATACAAGGCCCGAGCCCGGACCCGCCCACCCCACCGGGCCTAGGCCCGACCCGGACCCGGACCCGGACCCGAGAACCGGGCCGGTTCCGGGCTCGCACAGTGATGGGCCGGGCCGGTCACGGGCCGGGCGGCCCGAACCGGGTCCATGCCTAGTCTATATAGTTGGGATTATACAAAAATAATCAATAGTTGGGATTATTTTCAGCGGACCAGCAATAGTTGGGATTATTATTTTCAATTTTTCCTAATTGTTATTGTAATTAGAACTTTTGCGTATAATAAAAACAACAACAACATTAACAACAATAACAACAACAACAACAACAATAATAACAACAATAATAAGAATAAAAACAACAACAACAATAGTAATAGCAATAATTATTATAATATTCATATAATAATAAAATAATAATAATAATAATAATAATAATAATGATGATGATAATGATAATAAATATACTTATTGTAATAGTAAAAGTGATAAATCATGTTTGTACTTTTCTGATCTGATCTGAATGTTTCTGATCTGGTCTGATCTTATCTGAATCTTTCTGATCTGATCTGAATGTTTCTGATCAGATATGATCTGAATTTTTAATGAAATGAGAATAAGTAATAAGTAATAAGATTAAGACGAACAAAACAACTTCTGAATCTGGTTTATCTCACCAGTTTGGGTTGACTCCCGAATTGGTTCATGGTGATTCCGGTGTGACCAAACATAATTACTTGAAGAAGAATATTTCGTCCAAAAGTGCTAGACACAGATGCTAAAGTTACTCCATTTTGTACCCATTTTGAACCTTCTATATTTGTGTTAGATTGTGAATCATAGGAGGGTACAAATGAGGTACCAAATGTAATAAAATTCAGACTTGTGCTACAATGAATTTCATAAATTCGTGTTATTTTATCATTTATTTATATTTAAATTAATTAAGTGTAGGTGCAAACAAACCTTTAAATCATGAATCCCCCGCATTTTTTTAATGAATCCCCCGCATTGTTTTGCTCACTTGCTTAGTTGTCACCACGTTTCAGCCATGCGACCCATCCACATGTCCCATTCTAATCAAAGTAAAACTGATTCACCCAGAAAGAAAGCACGTAATACTCCAACTTTCACACTTGATGAAACCATCTCGAAATAGGAATTCTATAAAAAGCCAATTCAAGATTGAACTATATGTCTATACTTGATTAATAATTATGATGAAGATGCTTAGGAATGGGTTGAAACGGGGATTGGAGAGCGGAGGATGGCTGTTTAAGGAAGAAGGAAAGGGATCATCGGAGAAGTTTGCGAACCTAAAAGGGCACCCGGTTGCTCAAGAACACGCCAATCAGTCCCATCTTGCAGGGAAGGTACTGAAGACGGAAAGTGTGATGATGAAAGAATTCAAAATATACAGATGGAATCCGGATGCTAATCCCAACTCCAGACCGTTCCTTCAGTCCTTTCACGTAAACCTCTCCTCCTGCGGCCCCATGGTACTTATACATTTCTCCAACTCACTTTCACCTAAGTGCTCGATTGGATGCATGATCACTTGCCACTTGCGAGGAGGATCTAGAGGATCCATGTTATGGTGGGCTGAAGCCTAGAGCAACTTACAAAATTTTCAAATTTTTTAGTGTAAATTTTTTCATCTTTCACATTTAGCCCACCCACTACTATTTAAGCCTACTATAATTCGTATTCAACCCATGAGATCTCAGATTTTTTGATCTGCCCCTCATGATTCACTTGCGCATGAAATGAAATCAAATTTATGAAATCACGTTTCGATCAGCTAGTGAATTATGAAAAATTTTATTACCATTAACAAAATATTTTTTTGAGATACTTACACATATATGACTATAAATGTTGTTAAATTGATAAAAAAAAATATGTCTTTCGTTTTTTTTTTTGTTTCGAATTGGTTGAGTAACATTGAAATTGATCAAAAATATTTAGATAAAAGAGAAAAGTAACACTAACTATGGGGCCCTAAACCGAATCCCTAAATCAAAAGATTTGCAAAGACATCTCTCAAATCATAAAATCAGTTGAGTAGATAAAAGAGAAATTATCGACATCATCAACACGTAAAAAAGATTAAATTGCTTAATTTTTAACGAGTTGAGGGTTTTAGGGTGTATTTGTAACTCTTCTGATTGAGGAGCTTGATTGAATTGCTAATAATTAAAGGGCTTATTTGACTTCCTTTTCTAGATAAAAGGAATGGATCATTCGATTGAATTAAGAAAAACTTGTATTTATCTAACCGTTTCACTCATTATCATAAGGATGATGTTTTCCTTTAATTTAGCGGAATTGGATTTTTGGCATGATCTAACACTCAATTAATAATCCAAGTTAATAAACCACAAATATGGACCATTGAATTATACTTTAGTCAAGAATTCTATCACATATATATATACACTCTGTAATTAAGAGGTGAATATAGGTTCTGGATGCACTTGAGAAGATAAAAGCAGAAGAGGACTCGAGTTTGAGTTATAGGAGGTCTTGCAGAGAGGGGATATGTGGGTCCTGTGCCATGAACATTGACGGCGTCAACACCGTCGCGTGTCTCAAGCCAATTGACACTAACACCGCCACTTCCACCGTCATTACTCCCCTCCCTCACTTGTACGTCATCAAAGACTTGGTCGTCGACCTTACTACCTTCTACCACCAATATAAGTAAGTCATAATTAAGTCGTACTACACTCCCTACCAATTTATAAATTTTGATTTCAATTTCACATGTACTTTTGCACTTCTTTTTTCAAAATTTTGAGAAAGATATTCACAAAGTTGTTGCATCAAACAATACTACATTATTATACTATCCTATTCAAATAAAAGGGTAATTGTGAAATAATTTTGAGGACTCGGATCGATTTTTTGTGGAAGCATGCATGAAAGTATGTTTGTAAATTGTAATCATATGTAGAACTTCCAATGTGTAAATTAAACTAGCCACTTTCTTGGTTAATGGTAGCAATATTTGGCCAATGATTTTGTGGTTCACATATGTCAAATGATGGATTATCCACTAGTTTAATACATAACTCAATATTATTAATACTTAAAATACATTTGATGCATTTTTGCCATACGTGCGATCATATGGAGCCGTATATGAGGATGTTTTTGAATTTGTTGGCATGGTATGTTCAAGTCTAGTATGGTCTCTATGATAAATGTCTCTCTGTTTATTTTATGATTTAGGATTGAAAATAGTTAAAACATCCCAACTCCACTATTGAGTGTGGCTTCACCAAAGTTAAAACATCCCAACTCCACTATAGTATTTTTATAGTGAGATTATCAATTATTAATAAATTCATTAAAATGTGAGCATCGATCATGATTCATGAAGTAAGTGATCCCCATCCCCGGCTTCATATTGAAATCATATAAGGCTTCATAATTTTTTTGTCAAATCTCATTGCCCAATGCCCGCAGGTCGATAGAGCCGTGGCTGAAGATGAGAAGGCCCCCGCGCAACGGCAAGGAGTACAAGCAGACACCGGAGGAGAGGAAAAGACTGGACGGGCTATATGAGTGCATCTTATGTGCTTGTTGCTCCACATCCTGCCCTTCCTACTGGTGGAACCCTGAGCAGTTTCTCGGGCCCGCCGCGCTGCTTCACGCTTTCCGTTGGATATCGGACAGCCGGGATGACTTTGGAGATGAGAGGTTGCAGGCGCTCACTGAGGACCAGAAAAGATTGTACAGGTGCAGGACTATAAAAAACTGCATGGCCTGTTGCCCCAAGAGCCTCAATCCTGCAAATGCTATACATAAGATGAAAGCCGCACATCTCACTCTATACCACGAACAGGCGAGCAGCTAGGAGCCGAACGTCCATGAAGCTGATCAAAGTTAGAGTGAAGGAGGGACTGATCAAAGCTGAATTGCCCCGTAAAAATTCTCCGGAAGTCTATAAAAAAAATTGACTACATTAATTTTCTCGTGTGAACTATAAAAAAATGCACTCAAGGACAGGGATGGATTTAGGGGGGCGCGGGGGGGCGACCGCCCCCCTTGGACATTCAATTTTTTTTACCATATATGTAATATTTTCATAAAACTTTCATAATTTAATTAGATTCGCCCCCCTTAGCTTTTAATTTTCAAAATTAATATATATAATTTTACATAATGTAATACTTAATTGGAGATTTAAAAGAAGAAACATCTAAAATAATTTACATAACTTAAACTAATAAACAATAGAGTAACTCGTTATTTAAGATTTAGGATACTTATTATATAAGAATTCCTAGTTTTGTAATGTTTAATTATCTTTATTAGATAACAAGTACTGGATTTCGTAAAACATATATCAAACAATATTAAATACCAGACATACTAATTACACAATTTTTAGATCACGTGAAATGAATCCAAAATATAAATATTTATAGACATTAGATTACATAATTCATTTACTTCTTTCTTTCTAAAAATAATTTATTGCATGGATAATAAACTCTAAATTATTATAGAATTAATAAAAATATTAAAATATAATATGCACCATATATGTGTGTGTGTGTGTGTGCGCATATTATTCTAAAAATTACAATCTCATACATATTAGTATACTACTATTGTAATATTAAGAAAACTTCTCATGAGTCATGACTCACGAACACCCTCCTTGGTGGACAAAAATTACAATTCAATAACCGATTCATGAGGTTAAACAATGTAGAAGTTATTAAAAATGTATTGGTTGATGTCTTTGTCATCGCCTAAACTTAGAATGTAATAGATTTAAATGTCGTTCAGGATGTGCATGAATTAATATCATTTTTTGAATAAAAATAGCCGCACAACCCTACAATAGCGAAAAAAATTTGTCCCGCTATACTAGGGGAAAAAATTTCACCCCGCTACACTAACAAAAAAAAATTCACCCCCTACACTAATGAAAAATTTTGCCCCCCTTGACTCAGAATCCTGGATCCGTCCCTGCTCAAGGAGGAAATGTTACTGTTGAAATATACGTAGTATACTATATTAATGGATTATGGATCAACAATACTGTTAATTCTTGTTTTTTTTCAAACAACTGTTTGTGCATATGTAGGGTATTTATTTGCTGGGAGTTTTACTGATTTTATAAAACAGACCACGCAAAACCAACTAAAATAGGTAACCGTGTGACGACAAGTCTCCTGTCTACCGTCCGCCCAAGGACCTGACTCTGAATTAATAAACTCCATAAAAGCCATATAATTCACTGATCCCACTTTTGAATTAATCAACTCCGTAAAAGCCATATAATTCACTGATCCCACTTTGGGCTTGCCTGAGCCTATGACTTGTAGACACGACACATCAGCTCCTATGTTAGTTTCATAAGTATCTTTGCTGGAAAAACACAGCGCAACCAAAACAAAGCAACAATAGTAAATAAGTCTTTCGGCTAAAAATGTCGTAACCAGCATCAGATCTTCTGGCGGGGCTGGGGGCTAGCACCCCCTCCCCGTTTTTGGAGAGTCCAGTGTCATAGCATTCTTTTTAGCATCCTCCCTCGTCTGTCCTCTCACATGCGCCTTCTCTTCAACTCTCCTATCATTCTTTCCTCGTCTAGCTCACCTGATAACACAACCTTCCCCCCACCCGTCTTAGTATTCTCCCCCGTCTCATCCGAAACCACCTCCTGTTCTGGCCTCATCATACGTGTCATATGCGACTCCCCGCCAGAAGAGCTTCCTTCTGTTATCAGTCATTTGCTGCCCAAGTTTGACTTCGCCTTCCTTCCACTTGCTCTAAGCCACGACCCAAAAGGTCTGGTCATAGCTTGACCCTCCTAGCTTTTCATACAGTAGGGGACAGAATTTCTCTGCATGTCCAATCATACCACAGCAGAAACAGAAACTTGGTAACTTTTCATACCTAAAATCTACCCAATACCCTTCACCTTTGTTCTTCCTTAAAGTGGTTCCAATTTTTAAAGCCTTAGTAGTATTCATTCGAACTCTCACTCGCATGTAAGCCTCCTTTTTGTCGCTAGCTTTTTGTTCATCCCAACTGACAAACTCCCCCAAATAATTCCCTATTCTCCTTGCCGTACCCAAATTTTCAAAACTATATGGCACGTTATGAACCTGAACCCAAATTTCAAATTTATCTAGCACTATCTTAACTGGATCACCCGATTTAAGAGCTTTTAGCACAATCAGACTTTGATCAAACAGCCATGGTCCATTATCCAGGACCCGATTTATATCAATAGAGTGACAAAACTTAAAGAGATACCTCCGTTCGCCGATCGATCTCTTGTATGGTCATTCCTTTGCCCGGGTGCCATAGATCCGCCATGAAGCCCCGGAAGAACGGAAAACGGATAACTTTATCCGCGAGAATCGTCTCAACCACTGAAAAATCCTTTGCCTTCACTGCCCCTACTGCCGAGTCCTCTTCCTCATCATCTTCAATAAGCAGTTCGTCCTCTATACCCCCAATTCCCAGGCCTTTGTATTTAGCAACAATCTCATCAACTCTTTCAGCCTTCTGGTCGCGACCCTCCCTGCCCGCCTCTTCATCGATGTCCTCCATCACGTCTCGAGCACTCTGCTCCGAATCTCGAACGACCTTCGTCGCGATTGCTTTGCCCTCGATCGGCGCCACACGCAGAACGGCGAAAAAAGCCCTTCAGCTCTCGCTAGGGTAGAAACCTTTCAGTTGTTATGTTTTACTGATTTGGATACCATAGCATGATTATTGTATAGTAAAATTTCCATAAAACAATCTATTTTTAGAAATGTTTCTAAGAGCATTAACATTAATCTTTTTTAATTGCAAAAATCCACTTTTCACATTTGCTGACATACAAATTTGACCACTAATATCTTTGATTCCTTATTAGTAAAAATTGAAAAAATTTAACTTTTGAAAATTTAAAATGAGAGGAACTTAACAATAATTTTTTAAATTTAATTTATAATACATTTATAAATAAAATACAATGAAAACAAAACATGTGAATAAGGAATGTATCCCTAAAAAGGGTGTTTGGAACTGATTCTGCTTCTGTTTCTTTTTTAGAGCAGGAGCGGAATCAGAATAAGTTTTAAGAAAAGGGTCTCCCCCAGCTTCTAAGAGAACCGCTTTTATGAGTAAATTAGAGCACTTCAACTTCTACTTCTGTTCCCTTAAGGAGCATAAACAATTTTAAGAATCAGATCCAAACACCCCCTAAATTTGTATCAGATAATATCTAAATGATACCTTAACTATTATTTTGTAGTATTGTTGAATTTTGATTCATTAACTCTTAACGGAAACAAATCAGTATCATACACGTAAATGTTTTAAACGACAGTTTATTCAAAATTCTCACTAAAAAGACATGTTGTGACCAAAATCGGATGCGTAGAATCATCTTTGGCTCTTTATAAAGGTGGTGTTTGGATCTGATTCTGTTGCCTCTAATTTACTCCTAGAATCAATTTTTTAGAAGATGAATGATCAATTTCTGAAAACTGATTCTGATTCTGCATCTACTTTAAAAAAGAATCAATTCCGAACCCCCAAAGTTTTAGTTCTTGTAGACTTTTTGACTCTTATGGCTGTGTGAGAGCCCATTTGTAATTGTTGTACTCCGTAATTTTTTGTTACAAACGTTTTGCATAAACTTTTTTCAATAATACTCCCACGGATAGTTGAACGTTGGGTGCGCACGACCACCGGACCGCCGCCTGAATGCCAGCAGTACTCTGCACTAAACCCATAAGCCATAACCCTAACCTGAAATCCAGCAAGAAGACCAACGATTTCTTACTAAAGAGGATCTAGAATGGGTTAATCTTGAAATCTTGTACACTGATAATGTCTGTCAATCTAAAACATAAGAATAAAATGAAATGTGATTTTGAAACATTGATGTTGCAGGAGAAGAGGAAAAGGCGGTCGCAAGGGGGAAGTTGATGGAAGGGATAGCGTCTATAGCACTCCTACCAAGTGGCTCCATCTCTGGACACTTCATTCAGCTCCCAGAGTCTGTCTGCTATGGCCTTCATGGCACTGGTAAATCACTCTTCAAAAGTTCAAAATATCTGCTTCTGTGTAGTGTATACACTCAATCACTCACATTTCACCCTCCGAGTCCAGCCAATCTAGAGCCCCGCTATATATTCAATTTACAGTCTGAACACAAATGTTCTTAGCTCTCAAATGCATTTTACCATTGATATTCTCAGAAGTACTTAAGAAAAGTGGTAATCCAGAGTGATTGGGGTAATTGTGTTAATGCAACCTCAACTTCAATACTCAATACTCAAAATTTTTGGCACATGTGTTAATGCTGATGCTCTAGATTATTATTTCATGCATGACGTGTTTGGAGCATACCTTTAGTCTTCTTATACATGTAAGCAATGTATATCTTATCTAAACTCTTATTTAGCTTTTATGTAGAAAATTTTAGTTAATGTGGTTTGCCATTCTTGAGTTGCTTAGAACTGAACCTGTGTTCTGATTAATCCCATCTGTATTGGGATTTGGATAAAATGTGTCTCTTTTGCTATGTGTTAAGAGTTGGCATGTGAAAGGGAGTGCAGCAGAGGAGAAGATTATCGCTTGATCAAACTTACAGTTACAGACTTCAAAGTAAGTGATATGTGGGACTAGCTACAACTTTTATTGCTCTTCTACCCCTCTCCCTCTCTTAACTCTAACCACACATAAGGTGAGGACAGATTACTTTCATATGACCAATACTCTCTTTACACTTTATATTTGATGAATTTGGACTTTTGCAGACTATGAGAGAATGGGATGTTATAGTGGAATGCAAAGGACATGACGCTGCTAGGCTGAATAATATTGACCATGCTCACGGGTGAGTTGCTCTGATTTTACAAGACAGACCAACCTCAGCAGCTTCAAGATGCTTCCTTTTAAATCTTTCTTCACTGTTTTGATTATTTTGTCAACAGGTGGGAGAATGATGTTATGAATTTACTTGAAGAGAAACATCGAAAGGGAAATATTTTGGTTTCTTTTGAGTGTGAGACACTAAAAGCTGAAAAAGAAGCAGAGGACCATATCAGTAAGTGCATGCCCAAGTTAGTAGGGATGGAGGCTGTTGGTGAGTTTTCTTTACACTCTTGTTTTAGGAGCTTATAACAATAACACGAAGCTCACGTTTCATTATCAAATGTAATAATCGTCATCAACTTAATCTCCTCTAGTTGGAGTGGCTGGCATAAATTCTAGTGTCAATTTAAAATCTATTGACACTAAAATTTCTTGCAAAATTGGAGCTACTGCAAGTTTGTTGGGCAGCTGGTGCTCAAAGCACTGCCATTTATCGATAATTCAAGGAAGGGTCCCACTACAAGGGTGAAATATAGGCAACCCTTACCCTATATGATTTTTCAAGAGACTGCTTTACTAACCTTGTGAGCTCAAGATCAAATGGCAATACCTCTACCAGTGGGCCAAGCTTTGAGTTTAATAAATTGAGCTAATTGAAAAAATGTTTTTTTTAAAGTTGTTTGAATCATATATCTATTCATGTTAGCCGACCCCAAATTCTTTTGAAACTAAGGCTTGGATGTTGTTATTGTTTGAAGCCATTTATCTTATTGTAGCTGCTGGACCTTAGTGTTGAGGAAGCAAAACCCTTTACGGCATTACTTACTGTTATTGTCATAAATATTCACTCTGGATCTTCTGTTTTATAGCAAAAAGTAGAAAACTGATTTTACTTTTGGGACTAAGGTTTGTTGTTGTTGTTGTTGTCGTTATTAGTCTCAACTCTTAAAACGGGGAAATGAGATCTGTTTAATGCTTATATCTCATCCATCGGTAATTCGATATCATCTTCTCGATATACTTTTCTAATTGCTATCTTTCACATGAAAGTGGGTAAATCTTCTCTGTGCACAGCAATATTATGTTCAAATTTGCTAGTTTCTTTTTTTGACATTTCACAATTGAATACATTTCATTTTTGTCATGATGAGTGCACATGTGGGTATATGACAGTCTCTTCAATTAGGGAGCCTACATAGGCACTTCATTAGTATCTGTTTTTTAAATGTAAATATCTGTTTTAAAAGATGATTTTAGAATAGTATAATGCTAGACACCGGCTTTGCATTTTCTTGGATTCTATTCTAATGAACATCTGTAAGCTTATTGATCACTTGGTTATGAAGAAATAAATCTCCTTGTGCAGTTAACATTGGCAAGATGACTATCTCTGGCTTAGAGTTTGAAGATGAAACTGAATAAAAACATGTACAGTGAAATGATGGGTTTGTACTTTGTAGGTACTTTTCAATCTGAGAGACTTGCTTTGGTTGGTATGTTATCACCATTGTATATATGCTGTAACGGATAATTTCATTTCAAATCAAATACTCCCTCTATTCCACAAATCAGCTTTGCTTTTAGAGTTGCAGATTCAACTTAATGTATGCCTTTTATTTTATCTGGAAATTCTCAACGGTAACCTTCAATTTGAAGTTTTCTAATTGGTAGACATTTTTTATTTTTATTTTTCACATGGTAGGTTCAAATTATAAAATGCTTACTGACATGACCAGAGAAAGGGCGGACCGTAATGCCATACCTTTTATTACCGCCTCTGGCCGTCTCTCTTAAAAAAAACTGAACTTTTTATTTGAGGTTTAAGTCTGTCTATAAACCTCTTTGAAGAGCTGTCTACCGTTTTTTTATCAGACCATTCATCTTCTCAAAGGTGTCTCGCAGAAAAGCTCCTGTTGCCAACCGACCATCCTTGATTTTGTCATAATTGCCAAACATGGGGTTTGAAGGACTTTCAAGGATTTATGGATTCCCTAGATTTGACGCAGTTCTACAACAAACCTGTGTTTTATTGAATTTTAATAAAACTATGAATGTCTTTATATATCAAATTAGGGTTGGGTCCGAAAAACCGAAAATCGAAAACCGAATCAAATTAAACCGAACCGCGACCAAATATAATCGAACCGCTAAAAAACCGAAACCGAATGTAAAAAACCGAACCGAACCGTAGTAGTTTGATTCGATTTTGGTTTTTACCCTTCAAAACCGAACTGAACCGAACAAATCGAACTAAAATAAAATATGAGATTTTATTTCTTAAATGTAAGGATTAATCTTAATATCATCAATAATCTTTGAATTTCTTGTGCAGGAGACATAATGTTTGTGCTATGTTTAGTTTATAAATGCATTTACACATTCATTGCCCATAATAATGTAGCTATATTGATCTATTATGTCTTCTATGTATATATGTATATTGCAATTTATTGCATGATTATATGTTTCTACTGGTTATTAGTAGTACTAAACTTTTATTTTTATGTAACATAATTTTTTTGTAACTTACATTTTTTATATTGATAAAACAAATAAATATTCATCTGAGCTATATATCACACAGGATGTATGCTTCATAAACTTTTTTCAAACTAGTCACAAATAATGTAAATTAAGAATATATATACACTTTTATCTCTTCCGCATACTCATATAACTCGACACATATTTGTTTATTATTATTTTCTTTATTTGTTCAAGTATGCTTGCATTTTTATGTAATATGTTTGATCCCTCCAACTTTTATATCAATTTTAAATCAAATGACAAATTTCTAGTAAAAACCCTAAAAAACCGAAACCGAATCGAAACGAACCAAACCGATCAAACCGTGGTTCCAAGTTTTGGAGTGTAAAACCGAACCGAAACCGAACCGAATTTTTACTTTGGTTCCGTATTTGGTTTTAGGTCAAAACCGAACCGAAAGAACCGAAAGAACCGAACTCACCCCTATATCAAATCGAATATGAAGAGTCGGAGACTCTTCATAACTACATTGTTGGAAATATATCAAATCTCAAAATACTGAGGAAATAGAACAAGTCTCAAAATACCGGCTTTTACTCCTGATTTAGAGAAACAAGGGAAGATTTAACTTTCATCAAATTAAATATAGTAAAATTTGCTGAGCTATTTACAAATCAAAAGAAAGTTAAGAAGTTCGTACATAGGATTGACCCATATCACTTTGGAGATGTACGCTAATAAGCTCAAGGGAGTCAAGGGGTGTATAAACAATGCACCACCCTTCTTAATTCGGGCCCTTATCACTGTTTGGATCTGATTCTTAAAAATGTTTCTGCTCCTTCAAAGAGTAGAAACAGAAGTTGGAGTGTTTGAATGGAAGTGCAGAAGTGTTTCTATTGTTTTAATTTACTCATATAATCATTTTTTCTAAAAGTTGGGGGGAGACAAGTTTCTCAAAACTGATTCTAATTCTGTTTCTGTTTTAAAAAAGAAGCAAAAGTAGTTCCAAACCCCTCTATTTGGTATTTTCATTTTTGGTATTTTCATTATAAGATTTTTTAGTGGTCTGCATCGAAATACAACGTCATTAAAGTCTTACTCTTTTCATTAATTGTGCCTTCTCCATTATCATTTTCAATATAACTTTTTATTCAAACAAGGAATACAAATGTACTCCCTATATCAGTAAGAATATATATATAATGAAAGGTGTGAATGGTTAATACTCCGTATTTGTTATCAAGACATATAAAATTGTCACCTTTGTCACAAGCAACTTATATATGGACAGACAACTTGAATTGTGGGGACAAACAAGTATACACAAAAAGTGTACAGCTTTTGTGTACAAATAACTCCACTCAATTCATAATCTTATAATTCAACACCAACCTTCACTAGTGTAGATAGGCTTATTCAATTCCGTATTGACATCATGCTAAAAAAACATAGAAGAAAATACTTGGGCAATACTATATATAGTACGTAATTACCCAAATAGGATCAAGTTACTCTTATTATGAAAAAAATTAACATTCCATTTTTGTCCCTAAACCTATTTACCTTCTCTTCCCTTCTCACTGTGCATATCGATCCATGCATACTTCATCGCACAGCTCCTCTCCTCCACATCTGCTCTTCTCCCCTGCGGATCTATGAACTTCACTGCACGTCGCAGCTGATTCCATATGTAAATTTAGTATAATTACTTATTATTCATTGAATTTTTAATTGTAAAAATGCATTCAACGCTCAAAACTTAACTTTCAAACCTGCCACTAACTCCACAAACAGATCTAATCATTTAATCTATCATTTAATGAAGGAAGTTGGTTGGCAAAATTACAAGCCCATTACCGGCGTGATGTAGACATTGTAGACATCGTGATTGTTGTTAAGTAACGAGGTCCGATCAAGATCTACACAAATTAATAAATTATACTACCTCCGTCCCATTTATATTGGGACGGAAGAAGGTGACACGGTTATTAAGAAAAGTGGTTTTGTATGGTTGATATTAATTGATAAAGTAAGAATAAAGTAAGAATGATTTAGAGTCATACAAACTTTGCCAAATATAGTATAAGACAATTTAAGCGGGACTTCCCGAAAAGGTATAACGGGACAATATAAATGGGACAGAGGGAATACTACGTACAAATGTCATGATAATTAGTGTGCTGACACTATGACACATGGAGTTGTCTATAACCACATATAAACAACGGTTATATGTACACATAACTCTTTTTCGTGTCCACAAACATTAATTTTCGTGTGAACTAAACTTTGTATGTACACCGCTCGTCTGCACAGACAATAATTGTTTGTGCACACACAATCATTTTACATGATCAAAGTGTGGACTTTTCAGATATATTTATCATATAAGCAATAATTGTGGCTCACACACGATAGTTGTCCGTATGATTATTTTTAATCATTTATGCTCATGGAGATATAGAGGTTCCTTACATACTAGTACCTATTTCAGCTAGTAAATATTTTGTACATAGAATTGCACAGCTGAATGGTTCACTTTTTAAAATCCAATTTACATGTAATATCTTCGAATAAAAGCGAGTAATAATCTATGTCTTTTGGATTTGCTTTGTAATTATCATTAGTATTATAAAGGGAAAAGTACTAAAAGGTACTTGTGATTGAGTCAATTTTCAGATAGGATCATGTGTTTCACTCTGTATCAAAGTGGTTCATGTGTTTGAATTCCGTTATCACAAGAGGGTCACGCCGTTAAAAACGTCAGAAAAAGACCGTTAAAAGTATCTCCGATTTTCAAAAGTGCCCGGATAATTAAAAGAAAAATACCGAAAGGTGCGCCTCGTCAAGATGACCTCCAAACCACCTTCGTCTTTGGATTTTTAGATCTATTTGAATTATTTTTTTAAAAAAAATTCTCTAATATCACTTTTCTGGTGGACTTTCCGGTGACAAGGGTGGCTGAAAACAAAAAAGAAAGATGGCCCAACAGTCGTCTTATTGAGGCGCACATTCCGATATTTTTCTTTTATTTTTTCGGACACTTTTGAAAATCGGAGTTAGTTTTAATGGTCTTTTTCAGACGTTTTAACTGCGTGACCCTCTTGTGATAACGGAATTTTGAAACATATGAACCACTTTGATAAAGAATAGAACACATGACCCTATCTGAAAACGGGCTCAACCACAAGTACCTTTTCCGTACTTTTCCCTATAATAAATACGTACTCAGCCATGATACATGAATTACACGGTGCCTTTTTTTGTTTTTTTTACTCCAGGGGGTTTGTGGGAGGGGGGCTGGGGGAGCCTGGATTAATCAGGGCTGAAACTCACTCCATTGAGTTTCAAACCCTTATGTGCCTAGCGGGTTTTGAACTCAAGACCTTTACTAGGTACAGTAACCTCACAACCAGCTGGGCTGGAATGCTTGGTTAAATTACACGGTGTCTCCCTAAATGTTATTGAGTTTCAAGCAATTTGAATTGGGTTATACTATCATTTTTATAAATAGATTTTGTTCAATATAGAATCAAACATAAAAAAAAGTCAAAAGTAGGATTAAATATGTTTTATTCCACAAACATGATTCATTTAGTCCTATTAAAAGAATAAATAGATTAAAACTTCTCAAAGTATGAGTGAATGAGCCATATTTTAGGAATAAAACAATAATAATCACGTTTATAAACTATCTTCTTGTTTTAATCCTATTTAAAGAATTTACTTTTTCATAAATTAAATGCTAACTACATGGTATGCGATGTAATGGGAAGAGGTTATTTTATTTGGGAAAATTCTCAAAATAGGAGTAAGGATGTTTTTACTTGGACTTTTTTCAGTTCCAGACCAGACCAGACAAGACTTCAACAAACCAAACCAGACCAAATCAGACTAGACTTTCATAGTTATAGAATACACAGAGACCAGACATTTACCAGACCAGACCAAACTTAAACAGACCAGACCAACAAATTTCAATCCAAGTAAAAACATCCTAAGAACGTGTTAGAATTCCAAATTAGGATTATCATGTTTGTATTCCCTAAATAGAAGTCATCACTGTCAAGTTTGTAAAATATTGTCATATTTAAAATCAGATGATGCTAAAGCATGACAATGATTATTCTTATTTAAGAAATAAAATCACGATATTTATATTTTAGAATTGAGAAAGTTTTTACTCGTATATATGTACCACTATAAGGTTTCTCATTTTATTTTTTACATAAAATGATAAAAGTTGGTGATGAGATACTTAGGAGCTTTTGCCACATTTAGTCCACTGATTATTGTGTCACTGACACTTTTGATATTCGACTTTGAGTTTTTCACTTTTAAGCCTTCGATCATTGTGTGAAAGACATTTTTCGTATCTGTCCTTGACAATTTTCATATTTAGTCCTTCGACTTTCATAAAAGTGGCATTTTTATCCTTCAACTACTATAATTGTGACATTTTTAGTCATCCCGTCGGAATTATAGTGGAATGACTAAAGTTTTCAATTTGATAATACTCAGATGACTAAACGAGAGAAATTTTGAAGTCGAAGACTAAAAATATATCTCGCATAATAATCAAGAATTTAAAAAAAAATTAAGAGTTAGATAACCAAAAATGTCCCCGACATAATAGTCTGAGGGAGCTGAAATGGCAAGAACTCATATATACTCTTTAATCTTTTAACCTTGAAACGTCATGCTAATTGGCATTGATTAAGGGAAAATACGTCAGCAGCCACGAAATGCTCTGCTGGCATAGAGGGATAAAGGTTTGTTAAAATTTTTGATTACTTGACAACACTACAAATTTGTCGCATCAATAAACAAAATAGTACGGAGTACTATGTTTCGGAATACAACGTACATCTGAAAGAAAACAAAATACGGAGTTTTGTTCATTATTTCATTGATCGCACTATATTGTTTAGAGTTCAAAGTTTGAACCCATAAAAAGGTGAAAATTCACAACAATAATCCATAATGAATTCTACAATAATTATTCCTATTGAGAATATCCATAAAAGAATTAGTGTCCATAAGAATAAATTAGAATAAAATCAAATTAATGTTTGTTTAATACTCTAAACGCCTACCTCCACTTTGTCATTCACTTTTTTATTGTACGCTGGTCATGCTACATATTCTTGCGGTTAAAGTATTTCCATTAGTGGTCTTCTTATTGTATTTAGTCTTTGTATAATTATGTAGTTCGATCTATACTTTTCTCCGTCTCGATTTATACTTTTATGTTTCAAACTAGAGAGAACCACATATGTGAAATGATGTTGATATTAAATGAGTTTTACTTTGAATTTGTACCGAAAAGAGGAGTCGAGGCCAGGGGCGGAGCCAGACTTTAGTACTAGGGGGGGCAAAATACAACATGTATTGAAAAATTATATATAAAATACGTAGTATATTTTATTAAAGAAATCAGCAATTTGTTTTTTGAAGAACAAAAACTACTTGAAAAACAATTCAAATCATCATTTATATTAACTTCAGTCAATTTATCCAAAAAAAAACTCCAATTGTACTTATATTGATTTATTACACACTTCAGTGTGCAAATAAAAATTTAAGTTTTTTATATTAAAAAATTGGATGGCCTGGTAAGACTTAAAACTACTACCTCCGTACCGGTAGACTTTGCCAAGTGCAAAGTAGAAATAAAAAAAATAAAAGTTGTGTGGTTGAGGTTTGTGCAGAGGAGAGAGAAATGAGCAGAACCACAAATTAGTTACTGTAATAGGAAAGTGGCAAAGTTTTTTGGGACAACAAAAAAGGGAAAGTTGGCAAAGTCCAATGGGACGGAGGGAGTAATAAATTTTTACATATACGGCCGTTATTAATTAGGTGTCAAACTTAGAACATTTAAACAATAATGGTTATCTAAAAAACAAACTAGCTAAGAAAAAATATAATGGCTTCTCCTAAGTTGCGCTGCATGTGCCACTAGAAGTAATGCCGGCCTTCGATAATGAGAAGAACTTCGTTTCCTATGGGCTATGGTGGAATACTAGGGCCTATATATATATATATGGGAGGGGGGCAAAAATAATTGTCATATATAGTAATGTAAAAAAACAAAATTTGGGGGGGGGGGCAATGGCCCCCTTACCCATCAACGTACCTCCGTCCCTGTCGAGGGGAGAAAAGTGGGAGTAAGTATTAAGAGTATTAAACGGACATTATTTGAATTCACCTCAATGTATTTCCATGAACATCTATCTTTGCTAGTTTCAATTAATTTTGTGGACTGTCTAAGTAGGGATTATTATTATAGAATCCTTAAAGGTTGGAATTATTCCTATGAATTTCACCCATAAAAAACGATCCAATTTTTTTGGTACAGGACACGTCAAATTTTGGTCTTGCATTTTTTTAAATGAAACCACCAGTCTAGGTCATACCCTCACGTCTCATAAAATTTGGTTATATTGTACTTTTTTGATATATGGTGATGAAGTTTAATCAATGATATCTTTTAGTATTTCGTACAAAATTATTTACAACCACAATGTTTAAGTCTTAGTCTCAAAAGATTTTAGGATCACCTTAATACAAAATTATTTAAAATATAAAAGAATATGAAAATATTCTTTATTAATAATTTTTTTTTTGTAAAAGTATAAAAGTTATGCTTTATTATCTAAGGTTTATTATCTTTGACCCAAAAGGCCAAATTGACCAAGTATTAATCTATCATTTGCCAACAAGCACGAGATACATTAAGAGCCCGTTTGGTAGCACCAAAATCGGCTGTTTTGGCTGATTCTGCTGAAATTTATGATATTCTGGCTGGAGTGGCTGTTTTGGCTGATTCTGCTGATTTAAGAAAAAAATATTTTAAAAATATATTTTATTAATAAATTAAAGAAAAAATAATATGTAAAAATAGCTAAAACGGTCCTCTACAGTAACTTCAGCCAATACAGCCAGAAAAGTAACTCCAACCTTACTTTTTCGGCTTATTACACAATTCAGCGCGCGAAAGTAAAAGTTACGTGTTTGGTGAAAAAGCTGGCTGATAAGCATGATAAGCCGAAAACAGAGTTCTCCAAACGGGCTCTAAGGAATACAATAAAAATAACGACACCATTCACCTTAGTAATATATATATATACACAGCATACGGGCTGGCCGGTTGGGTGGGTTGGGTGGGTTTGTGCCTACTCAATTTAGTTTGGTTAACTATTAAACAATCTGACTGTAATATGGAGTATAAGTTGGAAGACTATGCATGAATGAGTTGATGAATAGGATCTGATACTAAAAGAAAACACTTCGGATTAGACCTTTAATGTAGACAATTAATATAATCAAACTCAATTAACATATCTTCAAATTTCAATATGCATAAGAAATACTCCGTACTTTTTAAAAGCCTAAACGTAAACTTGGATCATAGGATTGAAATATATATATCCTTATGTAAATTAAGTTAAGTGAGAAGCAAATGTAATAAATCACTTGGCCAAAATGATAAATTTTATTATTCCAATAGAAATTTTATAAAGAAAGCGTTTTTATTGGGTAATTTAAATGTCTCTGATTTGAAATTTTTAAGATATACTTTTTTTTTAATATATTTTAGTAGATATTTTTAAGATATCTTAAAATTTTTGATCTGAAAATTTTAGTATATTTTTAAGATATACTTGGTATTTCATTTTATCTGAACTTTTTTTTACTAGACTCTCACCTGAGATTTGTCCTGTCATCAGCCCATCTTTACCGTATTTCCGTATTGATGGACATACCAAGAGTGTACGTACTACCTCAATATATATTCAACGCTATAATTTGCCCAAACATATGTATTTCTGTATATATACATCATCCTTGATTCTCTCTCGCATCATTCCCTCACAAGATGCCTTCTTATCCCAGCCTCCATTTCCCCTTCTCAAGGTCTCACTTAATTGATTTTCTTATTTGCATACATACTCTTAAAGATTGTTTTTTGTTATAAGTAACAGATTGTGTATGTTTGTTTGTAGTTGGTTTGGTAAATCGGTTCAACCAAACAAAGGAAGCCACAATTATGGTGAGAACCCTACAACCGAGTGTTATGCTTGTACACAAGTTGGGGTTCCGGTTTTCCACTCCACTAGTTGCGACAACGCAAACCAACCCGACTGGGAGGCTTCTGCCGGTTCATCGCTGATCCCCATCAAGTACAAGCCCGGTTCCTCCGTGGGTGTCATGGCTCGAAACGGCCACAGGTCAGGGCCGTTCGGGCGAGTATTGGACCCACGTAGGAAGAGGGTGCAGAGGTGGAACCGCGTGTTCTTGTTGGCACGCGGCGTGGCCTTGGCCATCGATCCCCTCTTCGTCTACGCCTTATCCATCGGTCGTGAGGGCTCACCCGACATGCACATGGATAGTGTCTTGGTTGCAATTGTCACGGCCCTCCGAACATGCGTCGACGCCGTGCACATTTGCCACATGTGGCGGCAGTTCCGGCTGGCTTATGTGTCTAGGGAGTCGCTGGTGATCGGTAGCGGGAAACTCGTTTGGGATGCACGTGCTATTGCCTCCCACTACGTCCGATCATCGAATGGCTTCTGGTTCGACGCTTTCGTGATCCTCCCTATTCCTCAGGTGAGTCCATACTTCATTACTCCCTCCGTCCCTAATAACTTTGCCAAATTTGACCGGCACGTGGATTAATAAAGTAAAAACTGTGTGGTTGAGGTTTGTGCAGAGGAGAGAGATTTAAGTGGAACCACAAATTCTTTACTTAAATTGGAAAGTGGCAAAGTTAATGTGACATCCGAAAAAGGAATGTTGGCAAAGTTATAAGGGACAGAGAGAGTATATTTAAACTATTAAATATATAGAGCACGACAACATGTTGACAGGATTTGCAGTTCAGATTATCCCTCACAACAAAAGATAGATACAAAGTATATATATACACTTTTAAATTTGATGTGAGATAATCCTACTACATATCAAGTTAACGTACTCATTGGTTGAGGAAAACCCCGATAAATTAAAATTAAACTCGTCAACAAACCAACTGAGATAGAAATGAATAAAATTGAAACGGACCAATCAACTATGACCCAACCATATGCATGGTGAGGTTTACATTTTATGGTTTAGGTTTTAAAATTTGACCGAATAGACAAGTATTCAGCTAATGTGTTAAAAGTTTAAAACCAATCTAACATAAAATAACTGCCCAAAGCCGATCTAAGTACGTAAAAGTGGTACAATTCTGGATTTTACCCTTTTTGAAACCGAACCAATAAAACAAGCGAATGTGATAACTAAACTGACGAATAACTGTACTCTATTCAAAAAAAAAAACTGTACTCTATTCTTTAATGTATTTTTTTAATGTTAATTGTGGTCACTAAATTTACTATTGCTTGGGATATTCACCATCTTATATAATGCTATTTTATATCTGGATTAGTCCCGATAACAAATAAATTTACTATTGCTTGCTATTTACTAAATTAGTCCCGATAACAAATAACCTTACACAATTTAAGAATGTTTTTATCTGGATAGTTTTCAGTCCCAGCCTATACCAGACTTGAATACTTAAATAGACCAGATCAGTTCAATTCAGATCAGACCAGACGTTCATAGTTGTAAAATACATAGAGATCAAATATTTACCAAACTAGTTCAGACTGGACTAAATGAGATATAAACATAACTAGATAAGACCAGCAAATTTCAATGTGGGTTAATGATGAGATAAAGGGTAAATGACAAGTTATGATTAAGGGTTGGTTTGCAAGTGCTTTTAAAAAAGCACTTCTCACCTTTTGGCTTTAAAAATCACTTATTTTCCCAAACACTACAACTTTTATTTTTCTCGGCTTCCGCGTCAAAAGTGTTTTTACTTTTTCAATTACACAAAAAACACTTATTTTACCAAACACTACCCACTTTTACTTTTCAAAATCACTTTTTTTTCAAACACTATCAACTTTTATTAATAACTTCTCCTCATTTCATTAAAAAAAATACTTTTTTAAAAGCAGAAGTTGTTGCAAACAGATCTTAAATTAGGTTGACCAGTGCCGTTTTATCGGACGATAGGACAAGCTCACACAGCGGAATAGGAGAGACAGCTTCATCTGGTGTGCTGGATCTTAAAACATATGTCTCATTCAAAATCATACACCAAATTTCTTGTCAAAACAGACAAAATTTCTTGATATGTCGTTATTATAAGCAAGTTGTCTTTTTATTGTAGCTAGGTGCACAATGATACGGGCATAACATGTTTACAATTATTCAAAATTGGTAATTATTGTAAATTTATTCTCCCAAGTGTCGCATGTCCAGTCATTTACGTACATACACGGCTGAATAGCTCCGCCCCTGCACTCTACTAATAGTAATAATAATTTAACTGACTTACCGGTGGGCGTAGCTCAACTGGTAGCAACAGAGTGCCACAAGGGTTAGGTCTTGGGTTCGAATCCCGACAACTGCGATGAGAGGTTGCGATGAGGGGTTACTATGCTGAAAAATGCATAGGGCCTCTGCAAGTACCGGGGACAGACCCCCACTCTCTATCTGTCAGATTGTGATTATAATCCAATTTACATCCTCTCATCGTGTTGTCAGATTGTGATTATAATCCACTTTTCCATTAAACTTTAAGCTGAAATTTTGTGGCTCACAAAATTTAATAATGTCACTACTACGAATCTCAAGTGGGTTTGGCTTGATGCGTCTGACTAGATCAGTAGATCTGTACTCAATATATGTGTGGGGAGGGAGGGAGGTCTTATTATATGGTTAGGCGGAAAATTAAGTACCTAATCAGTAATCACTTGCAATGAAACTATATAAAGGATCGCATTACTGATATTAATTTAATTATAATCACCAAATAGTCAGTAGTCACTATGAAAATATCGTTGAATTGTAGGTAGTGCATATTAAAACATACTCATTAGTCATTGCATCCCATAAAATTTCTAGAGGTTTGACTTCCATATGGAATAAGAAAATAAAAGATATCTAATTATGAGTTGTGAAGAGAAAAAAAAAAATTTAATCATATATTCATTATTTTAAATAAAAGCGGTGATCTTTTTTTAAAAGGCTAAATGAAAAAAAACTGACAAATTAATATTTTGTGGGACTAAGGGAGTATATCTTTTGTCCATTACTTAATTTTAATTTAAATTGAAAATATTCAATTGAATATAGTCATCCCATCAAAAATGAAAATATATTTTTATCTTTCACCGTTTAAGAGTGAAGAAATAAACATTTCACAAACATGATGAGTATAAAAGTTGATATAAGGGTGGGCACAAACATCATTTTTCAATCCTAAGAACATGTTTACTTCACCGGTTACTAAGTGGTGCTTATTAAGATTTGCGTTAATGAGCGAAGCGTAAAATAAATAATGCTTTAAGGTCATGTTTAGTTCACAAGATTTAAAACACCGTTTAACATTAAAATGTCCAAAAATGACCTTGTACATATATAAACACACAAACATTCATGTGTACACAAGTGTAGTATATATATAAAAATACATGGGGGCTTACCCCCTACCCCTATTACCGTGCCCCTAACCCCCAACTCCAACCCCTCAGTGCTCGTACGTCGTACCCCTACCCCCTAACCCTGCCCTGACCACTCCTTACCTACCCCTACCCCTACCCCTACCCCCACCCCTACCCCTAGCCCTACCTTGACCATACCCCTTTACCATTTCCCTACCCCTACCCCTACTTCCTAATCGTACCTTTACCCTCTACCACGAGCCCCAATGTGGGATAGGGGTTAAAAGGGTATGAGGTGGGTTAAAAGTACATTACGCGAATGGGGTAGGGGTAAGGGTACAGGTGGGGTAGGGGGTACGTGGGGTAGGGTAGGGGATAGGGGTAAGGTATAAGTAGTTAAGGGTTAGGGGTAAGGGTAGGGATACGGGTTCGGGGCAGGGGTGGGGTAGGGGGTCACAGGGGACGTATAAGTGTAAGGGGCAAGGGTAAGGGGTATGATTGCGGGAGAACGGATAGGGGTGGGTGTGGTGTAGGTAGGGGTTAGCTGATGGGGTGGGGTAAGGGATTGTAGATGTTAGGGTAGGGCCATGGGGGCAGGGTCGAGGGTAGCAGGGTAGGTGCAGGGGTCGGGGTAAGGGGTATGAGTACGGGGGAACGGGTCGGGTGGGGTAGGGGTATGGTCGGGGTAAGTGAACGGGTGTGGGGTTAGGGGTATGGTCGGGGTAGGGGAACATGTGTGGGGTGGGGTGGGGGTAGGTCTGGGTAGAGGTTAGAGGTAGGGCAGGGTAAGGGGTAATAGTAAGGGATAAGGGTAGGGGTAAATGAGGAAACTGAAAATCTTGAGGTGTCGCTTAATTAATAAATGCTGGGTGGTATGATTAGTAAGCGGCACTTGAAGCACTTGTTTGAGTTAGTAAGCGTCGTTTTAAGTAGTTTGTGTGTTTACTTCACCTGTTTTATTAACCTAATTGTGACTTTAGCTGCGAAGAAAACGCGTCCTAACTAGAATTTTTTTCAGTGCATGTTTTTTCAAAACGAGTGCGTCCTTCTAAAACATAAATGTACTTTTTGTGAACAACTCACTTTTATCAATCAATTTTCATAAATATATGATTATTGGTGCTAGCAGCAGTTATGTTTATATATACGACAACGTTATTTTTGCATACATACTTCCTAATATTAACTATTTGAATTACATGTATTCTATTATATAAATGCATATATGCATTGTCGTATCAGCTTTGTCACACTAATCAAGCTAGCTTTGGTATCTAGTAACTGAAGTTAAGTAATACTATTTCTAATAAAAAAGCTGAAAATTATAAATAATACTTCAATACATTATGTTGGTGTGATTGTCATATGTAGGTGTTGTTTTGGTTGGTGATACCCGAATTGGTACGAGATGAGCAGGTGAAGCTCATAATGACAATTCTTTTACTCATTTTTTTGTTCAATTTCCTTCCAAGAGTCTATCATAGCATATCCTTAATGAGAAGAATGGAAGAGATCACTGGCTACATCTTTGGCACCATTTGGTGGGGGTTTGGCATCAATATCATAGCCTACTTCATTGCTTCTCATGTAATTAATTTCAATTATACTCCACTCATTAAGAATATCTTCTTTCTCTCTTTTCATTGTTGTAAAAAGCATTAGACATCATTTGAGGGTAACTGGGAACTATAATACCTAAGCTAGAACTAATTAGTATTATATGGATATAAGTGAAAATGGATGGTTATAAGTGGAGGGGAAAGACGTTTCTATGGAAAACTTAGAGACTAAGTGAGGATCCATATGAGTTAGGATGTTTTTACTTGGATTGTTTTAGTCCGAGACCAGATCAGACTTAAATGGACAAGATCAGACCAGTTCAGAGTAGACCAGGCTTCCATAGTTATAAAATACACAGAGACCAGACATTTACCAGACTAGACCAGACCAGACTTGAACAGACTGACCAGATCAGACCAGCAAATTTCAGTCCAAGTAAAAACATACTTAGCAGAGAAATTTATAGCATAATACTCTACATAATTTGGTAACATATGTTTATGTATAGGTAGTAGGGGGGTGTTGGTATGTACTTGCAATTCAACGGGTCTCTTCATGTGTAAGGAAACAATGTCATCTACAAAGCCCATGTCATCTCCCACTATCTTGCTTAGATGTGAATGGACCATTTAGTTATGGTATATATGAATGGGCTCTACCTGTAGTCTCTAGTCAATCTGTTGCTGTCAAGATTCTGTATCCCATCTTCTGGGGACTCATTAGTCTCAGGTAATTACTAACTATATAAAATTACACATGTAGTAATTAATATAATAGTAAAAAGATACTAATTGTAAAGATGAGGGTAACAATTTGCAGGGTTTTATAGTATATTTCAAATTTATATGTTATTGTGAAACTTTAAGTGTTTGTGAATTCCATTATTTGTATATGCAGCACATTTGGGAATATATTGGAACCAACAAGCAATTGGTTGGAGGTTGTTTTTAGCATTTGTATTGTGATTTGGGGTTTAATGTTGTTCACCCTATTGGTTGGACACATTCAGGTGAGTAATAAGAATGCTCTCATTCCACTTAATTATCAAATGTCATGTATGTATCTTTTTATGTACTTCCACGCGTTAACAGTTCATGGTGTAAAGGTATTTTTACATTTAGTGATGGCGAGGAAGAGGAAAATGCAATTGAGGGGTAGAGATCTAGAATGGTGGATGAAGAGAAGACAACTTCCCTTGAAATTGAGGCAAAGAGTGCACCATTTTGAACGCCAAAGATGGGTGACTATGGGCGGAGAAGATGAGATTGAAGCGATTAAAGACCTGCCTGAAGGTATTCGTCGTGACATCAAACGATTTTTGTGCCTTGATCTCATAAAGAAGGTATCATTGTCTCTATATATGGATGTTGTAGAAGTTTTCATGAGCTTATTAAATGTTAAGAAACTCTATATGCCCCACTTATGTAACTAGCTTAATGGTTTGTGTTTTCATTCATCACTATTCGTCTTCACAGTAGCTAGCATCTCACATTGGTCCAGTATAAAATACAAATTAAAATATAAACTCTCAAACTTAATTACCCTCGAATTAAAACGTTAAGATAAAATTTCAAGTCATATGATATATGGTTGAATATCACTCACTCTTTAAATAGTCTTTTTTTATAATAGTTATGATTTCAATTTTCTTATCAATTTCAGGTTCCTCTATTTAGCAGTTTGGATGATCTCATTCTTGACAACATATGCGACCGCATTAAGCCTCTAATCTTCTCCAAAGATGAGAATGTACACAACTACATAAGCATACCAGCAAAATATTTGAAAATTATGATACATATTTTTATTAATAATGTGTACTATGAAATGTTAAATAATTTAGATTTATTTTATTGATAAGAGAACAGATAATAAGAGAAGGAGATCTAGTGCAACAGATGGTGTTTATTGTCCGAGGTCATGTAAAAAGCAGCCAAAATCTAAGTAAAGGTATGATAGCGACAAGTACTCTTGAACAAGGAGGTTTCTTAGGTGATGAGCTTTTATCATGGTGTCTTCGACGTCCCTTCATTGATAGGCTACCAGTGTCTGTAGCCACATTTACTTGTATTAAGCCGGTTGAAGCATTCGGCCTAGATGCCAGCCATATCCGCTTCATCACCGAACACTTTCGATATCAATTTTCAAACGAGAGGCTTAAGAGAACAACAAGGTATTATTCTACCAACTGGAGGACTTGGGCTGCCGTTAATGTGCAGTTGGCATGGCGTAGCTATAAAATGAGGAAAAGAGGACAAGTAGCAAATAATGTGATACATATTGGAGACAACATTGATATGCGCCTTCGTCGGTATGCCACAATGTTCTTATCAATTAGACCACGAGACCACCTTGAGTAGTAGTCATTTATATTGCATACATGTGTACCTTATTGCATATGAGTATTGCCTGTATGTTTCATATTTATCACTTTAGCTTCTCCAAGACTAGTTTTGAGTCATTACATATTGTTTCATTCCAATAAATGTATAGGGAGAAATGAAATTAAAACATTTTTTGCAATATTCCAATATAGTATTATTGTAAGTAAATCTTAGTAAAATGCACTCTTTTGATTATTGTCATCTAAGTTTCACTATCTTTAAATGTATTATGTATGATTACTTTGTTGCTGCATGACTTTCTATATTTAGTAGCTTTCATGCCATATGTTTGAAATTGTGCTTTAGCTTTTCACATTCTAGATCACTAACCTACCTAGGGGTGGTTCGGTACGGTATACCTTATATTTTTTCTCATACCTTTGCCGTACCAAAACTTTCGGTATGCAAAATTTGCATACCTTTACCTTACCGAAGTTTCGGTATACCGCATTTCGGTATACCGAAGTTTCGGTTCGGTAACGGTACGGTATCGGTAAATTACCGTGCATGTCTCCCAATACAAAAAATTATCATAGACTAACGAAATATACTAAATCATTATTACTAGCGACATATTAAATCATTATTTAAATGTTAAGAAATACAATTAATAATCTATTGATGTTAATTCAACATTGAACAATAATTATTAGTATATTTAAGCAATTCAACATGCCACATATTAAAAAGTAACACATTCTCCTAAAACAACTTGAACAATATAGATATAATTAAACCAATAGTGATCTCTAACAAAAATAAATAAAACTATTCAAACAACATGGATATAAAATCATTTATTCCTAATATGATATTGTGTATTTAGTCATTTTTATAATTTTTTAAAAATTGAATAAGACGTTCGGACAAAGTTGTGTGTCTTGACTCGCGGAATCCCTATGTGGATACACTTGTCACATAAGTGTATCTCTCTTCACTCGTCAGCTACTTAGCGGCCCAGCCATCACGAATTGCAAGCTCTTGGAACAAGATGAACTTGTTTCTTGACATTTGTACATTACTCATTAGTCATTAAGGTTAGCGTAGTAGAAGCCTATAAGGTTATAGTGGGTTTGAGAAATTGGGCATTTATTTTTGTATCTTTGTATTTCTAACCAACTTAAGTATTAATTTTGGGCTTCAAAATTGTAATGGATTTCTACAATAAATTAGAATTAAAAGTAATTGTTGAGTAGAGAGTCGGTACGGTATTATACCGGTATACCACGGTATTTGAAAACATTTACCGTTACCGTACCAAAATAGATCGGTACGGTATGATACCGTACCGAAAATGACGGTATACCAATATTTCGGTATTTTCCGGTATTTTTCGGTACGGTAAGTGCGGTATACCGATATTTCGGTATTTTTGCCCACCCCTAAACCTACCATAGGTTTTTGGTTGGAAAAATGAACATTATATCTTATAAATTAAGGATGCATGGAAAGTTACAAGAAACTAGATAATATTTAAATTATGGAAATACCAAAAGACTATTGACCATTGGTAACTCCACCTAACTGATATAAGAAGCATGATCCAATTTATGAAGAGGGTGACAAATCTAATTAATAAATCTGTCCATTTCCATGAAAATAGCTATAAATCTTTTAAGAAAGTTGTCCAGATACATTACACAAGTGTTGGTTTTTCTAGCTATGAAAACAGAAAAAAATAGGGCCCAAAGTTCATTCCAGATGAAGAGACTTGGATGAAAGTTTGGAACCCTAACGTATATCTTATTCCATCCATACCTATAAAGTGCGGCCTCAGTCAAACGAAATGTACAGTGAACTTCTGGACGAAGAAACGCTGCAAAAAAAATCTCTAAACAATTCTAGAGAAGCTTTGCAGAAATCAAATCACAATTTTTTAAGAACATGTGAAGAATCCGTTGTCATTTCGTCCGTTTTTTATAAAATAAATCTGAGATATGAAGAACGAAGACTTGAAGATTCAAAGTATAGAACAAAGGTTTGAAAATTTGAATATCTGAAGAAATAGTCTTTTAAGATTTAAAGATGTTCTTATCAAGATTGCATATAGATTCAATTGAAGATTAAACCATGTATCCCGAAAAGCCCTTTAATTGAAGATCAAGTCATAAAATGGCTCTTTTGTTTAAAATCAGGCCATTCAAAGACCAAAAACCTTCCAGCAGAATAGTACATTCAAGAAGACCCAAAGATTCAAAAATATAATGAACCTTTGAGATATGAAGATATAGAGAACGACGGTTTGAGGATTTGAAAGTCTGAAAAACGAAAGTTTGGAGATTCGAATACCTCTAAAACAAAGACCTGATCACTAAAGAATATTCGAGTATTTGAATAATTAAATATTTAAATTTAAAATAAATTATTTAATTATTTCTCTTTTAAATTTCAGTGACGAATCAAATGGTAATATTTAGACATTGAACCCAATATTCTTAAAATATTTTGTTTGCGTTAATATTTTTAAAAAAATGTAAAATGAAACTCTTTAATATTCACTCATTGAATAAGATATACATTCAAGTTCGATTTTTCCCCCAAAATAATGCTAAAGAAAAAAATATTTACGGAATTAAGGTCGAGTTAAAAGTATTTCCCGTTGGCCCTAATTATACTTAATGAGAATGGCCAACTCATGTGGCGGCTTTCCCATAATAAAGAAGAAGGCAACATACGTTATGAAAGAAAGGGAAGGGACCCAAAGTAAAAAAAGAAAACTTTTTTTTCTTTGAAGTACTACAGCTTTTATATATTTGCTCCATTTTTTACAAAAAAGATATACCACATTTCATAACTTTTTATTATCTTTCATTTGGCACCAATATTGCATATATAAAGATTAAAAAAAATCTGACGTGCTTATACAGTGAAAATGGCCAAAATGCTACTCCCTCCTTATTTTAAAGTTTGCTACACTTTCCTTTTTTGGATGTACTTAAAAGTTTGCTACAATTTCCCTTTTTGGTAAGTTTTTTCCTTTAAAAATACTCCCTCGTAACATTCATATCTTCTCACTTTCCTTTTTTGGACGTAATATTTATATCTTCCCATATCAAAATCTTCTCATCATACCCTCAATAATTTAAAAAATAATACACTACTACACCTACTTTTTTTGGATTTATCCTTCATTCTATCACATTATTTCACCATTTTCTCATTATACCCTCAATAATTCATATCTCATTTCACTATTCTTAATCTCACCCACTTTGGAAGGGGGAAGATATATGTGATATGGAGGGAGTATTCAATTACCCTTATTTTTTCTACTTTTTATCTTATCTTTCATACTTTTACATCTTCTCTCCTACTTTTTCTGTACTATTCATTACCCCGATTATTTCTTACTTAAATGTTGTACCCAAACCTAATGTAGAGAACTTCAAAATATGGAGGGAGTAGTTCATTTTAAAATGCTTGGATCAACAATATAAAATTATTTGTAAAAATGACAAAATGTTGCTGCAAAAAAATTGATTTTTTTCAAAATAATGATAAGAAATTACTCCCTCCGTCCCTCAATACTTTGCCAAGTTTGACCGGCACGGGGATTAATAAAGTAAAAACTGTGTGGTTGAGGTTTGAGCAGAAGAGAGAGAATTATCTGGAACCACAAATTCTTTACTTAAAAGGGAAAGTGGCAAAGTTAGTGGGACATCCAAAAAAGAAAAGTTGGCAAAGTTATAAGGGACAGAGGGAGTATGATTTAAAAAATTAAAAATTTTCAGTCACTTTATACCTATGTCAATAAAAATTTTCAGTCACTTTTTCGGGCTAAAGAATTTTTGTTTAAAAGTTGAAGGCTAATAGCTAGGGGCACAAAGGAGGTAACTAAGTCATTAAATGTACTCAGTATATCCAAAGTATTTGCTTTAGCTAAATAAATTCATCTCCATGAAGTCTGCCTTGTTTTTCTCAGAATTGCGGTGGTAGAAAATCCTTTGCAAATTAACAAAAAAAACTACTGCATAAAGGAAATGAATATATGATGGAGGTTATCATCTGTTTGGTGTGGCCACCTTAAAACATTCATTGCAATCAAAATAGAGAATTAGGTTGTCTGACAGGGTCCAAGAATCAAACATTATTATCAAGATTCTTGGACCTTTTCTTATTTTTCTTTCAATAGCATGCAACCTCGATTTGTTTCAACCTTTATAAGGTTATTGTATTATCAGTTCCACAATCCACCAGCCCACCAGCTGTTAATCATCATCCTGCAATGGGGATAAGGCTTGCAAAACAAGGGCCAAAGAAGAGCAGCTACTTCCACCAGCAACAAAATCTGCTTCTCAATTACCTCTTCCGAAATTGTTACATACGTAACTTGGTCTCGAAGAAGAGAAGGCGGTTGCTCGTCGGAGGCTATGATCTAGACATGACTTATATAACCGACAGAGTTCTGGCAATGTCGTTTCCTGCAGAACACGTGCGGGCTATGTATAGGAATCCTTTATGGCAGGTTAAATCGGTTCTCGATATGAGGCATTATGGACATTATAAGGTGTGAAATGTGTATGCTCGTTTCCATTTTTTTATTTTTTTTATGTAAATGTAATGCATGAAGTCTGGAGATTTTTCGGTTTCACGTATCCTGTTTCATACATTAACGTGTGGTCGTGCATAGGTCACAAATGTTTTGCACCTTTCTTTCACTTGTATTTTTTCTGTTTTGTAATGGCTGAGTTGCTTGCAGGTCTATAACTTGTGTATAGAACAAAGTTATGATTCAGCACATTTTTATGGTCGCGTTCAGAGGTATCCAATTGATGACAACCATGTCCCAACTCTCCAAATGATCAAGGATTTTTGCGAAGATGTGCATTCATGGCTGTCAAGTGACCCAAAGAACATTGCTGTCATACACTGCATGGTAAAACACATCAATGCTTCTACAAAAAAAAATCATAGTTAGATGATGTTCTTTAAATGATCGTCATCGGTTAATTATGACTAGGGGTGGACCAGGTTCCGGGTCACATAAAGGTTGAACCTGTGCCAGACTGGATTTGGACCGTTTCTAGTTTTGGTCTAGAACTACTTTTTTCCTGTCAGCTCTGGACAAATATTTGACCGGTCCAGCAGGTCCAGTATGGTTCTAGAACTATAAGTCTATAACCAGGCCCACCCCAATTACCAATCCTTGGTAGAGAATTGATCTTTGCTTCTTCATCCCATAATGCTTCTTACTCATTCGAAGCATGGTGATTTTTTTGCTTGTGGAATATACAGGCAGGTAAAGGTCGAACAGGCATGATGGTATGTGCATACCTGGTTTACACAGGCATGTCAGCAGAGGAAGCTCTTCAAGTGTATGCCGAGAAGCGTACCACTAACAATGAAGGAGTAAATCTCCTTATTACTTTCTGTCCTTAATTTTATCAGACCATAAGAAGTTGGGATCACCCACCCTATTTGCTAAACAGGTTTCAATACCAAGCCAGCGACGTTATGTTGGTTATTGGGAGAAGGTTCTTTCCTCCTCTAAGAGAGTTGGTTGTGCCCTTAGGTGTGTGGAACTGGGTAAACCGTATGCTCGAGAGCTTAGGAGCATTCGGTTATATGATACAGTAGATGTTGATTCAATCTTTTTTGTTGTCTCCGAGTTGCAAAATGTAAGTTGTTTTCTGTTGTTTCTTAGCTAGTCTGGCTCTTGGACATTATATACTCCGTATGTACTTTATTTAAACATATTCTTAGGTGGTGTACATTTATTGGGTGGTGAAAAGTTGGATAACGTTTTACCACCCAACAATTAGACGACATATAGGAATGCTACAAATAATGTTCCCTGCAGTAGCTATCTTTTCATTTCAACTGTTTTATTTGTTATCTTGCACATTTTTAGAACAGCATTATTGTGTCAATCTAATGTATTACAAACAGATTCCAGGAGAGAGATATGCCCCGCCTGTGGAAATCTCAAAGAGTTGTTGCAGACGAAACAAGTGTGGCCTTCAAAGAGCCAATAGCCCTAGGTATTATTATTCGTACCTCGAGGAAGAGGATCAACCACCAGAAGAGAAGGAGCCGCGATTGGTGATCCAAATGGACACAGAAAGTTCCATTCTCTACCACAAGACCTGCCTTGACTACTACTACGAAAATCCTTTGCAAGTAAGATTATATCCAGCCTGCCTGCCCACCTATATGGGTGGACTCTGTCTGGTTCTGGTTCCAGTTCCGGGATCAGCCCGTTTTGGTCCCATAAAGAGTGGAACAGGAACCAGAACCAGGTGTACTTGCTCCGGTTTCAATTCTCTAGTCGGTTTTGGCCAGTTTATTAGCTTATATGCAAAAAAAAACAGCACCATTCTGGTCTGCTCCTACTTTGGTGAAACCAATTTTTACCATAGAAGGATACTGTCCTGTTCCGATATGGTCCAGCTCCAGAACCAAGAGTAAGACCAGGCTGACCCCTAAGAGAGACACGGCACTAAAAGCGGTGTGGTTCAATCTATATCTAAGTTCAGACACATATCCAGTAACTTTGATTATACTGTCTATTCATCAAACAGGTGGCAGGAGATGTACGTATAATATTCTACGAGAAGCTCATCGGAGGGCGTCTCTTTTATGCCTGCTTCAACACTTCTTTTATTAAGAGCGGCCTGTTACAGGTGTGTGGTTGTGATTCCTGCAACGCAGAAAAGGTTCAGTTTAAAGTTTCTGCAGGATCAAATTATATCTGATTCATACACTGAAACTTTCAGCTTTCTCTGCGAGAAATGGACAAAGTTGGAAACAAGGGTAGGTCGATATGTGGCCCGACATTCTGTGTGGAGTTGATCTTCGGTCCGGCAAATCCAAGCACCTTACTCACACCTCAGTCATCAGAAGTTGAAAGAAGGATTGAACATCACACTTTGTTCATGTAGAGTATTGTGTGGCATATGGGGCCTGCATTTTTGTATAAAGGCTACATGATTTAAGAGCCAAATGCTCTCCACTTTACTTCCTCTATCCCAAAAATTTACTTGGCATGCTTAAAAATGAAATTGTATGGTTGTGATTGATGTAAAAGGTAAAAACAATCTCAACCATACAAATCTTTCCTTAACGAAATGGGAGGAGAGTTTTGGAAGAAAAAAGAATGGAAAAGGTAGTGTATGTTACCCTGCTTCCTGTAGTATACAAATATACACTGCATTCTCTTTGGTATTCAGTGTCTGGCCGACATGTCTCTCCATTGGATAATGGAAGATTAGAGAATTTTGTAACATAGAATGGCATTTCAATACATAACTTCACACCTTAGCGTATTCCGTTACTAATTAACATGATAATTGGTTTTATAATAATCCTACATACAAATCGGACATTCGAGGAGATTGGCTCTTTTGACAGACTATGCATTAGTAATGTACCGGCTCACTTGAGCCTATGATTCGTTGTGAACCTGGACCAAATGTATTGGCCTCCCAACGAGATTAGTTAGATGTTTTCTTGGAATCAGAATGCAAGAGCCTTGTTAAACCATCTAAAGACGTTAAAACAGGAGGAAATTTGGAGAGTTCACCAATCAGCGCCTCAAACACATAAATATATGAAAAAGGCATCACACATTGCAGTGACAATACACGAGTATTATTGCATCTTTTCAAAATTTCTGCATCTTAAAATATGGGGAAAAAAGAAAAACGAATATTAAGTAAGGCCATGAAGATAGTCAGTACTAGCTATGCATTGCAGGGCTAGGAAAAAATGGCCTAGTACCCACATCAAATCATTCAAAGCCTTGGCGTCAGCTACTCATCTTTCTTTTTGCATATTCATTTGCAATGCTTATTGCACTATCGCTGTGGCGCAATGAGAATTCTGCTAGCAATGTTTGCCTCTCTTCCGGCGTTAGATCCCCGTGGCATCCCTTCCCCCACCAAATGAAAAACAATATATAAGATAATGTGAGCTCTGTCAGTAGAAGCAACCCAAGTAACTACATTAAAATGTCACTACTTCTGTGTTAAAAGTAATTCTCGAGTTTTGAGTATCAATCTGTAAACAAAACAAGCTTCACCTTCAGGAGAAACCATGCAGAGACCATTTGAAATAGTTATGCCAAACATTCCTTAAGTTGTAACTGAGTCACATAAAAAACTTTATTATGGACCGACAGAAAATATGTAACCACACCATCAACAAGTTCTAAAGATAATGTACAGCTATAAATTGGGATTTCATTAGTCACATCTTGCCTGAATGTCTTTCAGAGAGACTATAATGGCATTGATACAGATTACAGACACCAATTTTAAGAAGAATAAATGAGCACAATATTACTTCTAGAGTTGCAATGGCAGCTCTAGAAGCAACGAAAATAAACTAAAGTATCTTAATTCTCCCACCTAAATACATGTACCATGTATTCCCACACATCGCCACACTCAACTACTCATGCACCTAATTACAAATCTTTATAAATAATGGCCACTTGTATGGAAAAATAGTCACTTTCAGTCCATCATATTAACTAATTAGTACTATTAAAAAGACTTGCTTTAGAAAAGGGAAAGCAAGAAAAAAATTGAAAGAAAATATTTCAGAAGGGGCAGAAAAGCAAATCAAAGAAGTGCAGTTAATTAAATTATAAATCCCCTACCATGCGGGAAGTCCGGTCACAAACAGCATGGTGCATGAGAATTCCTGCAGCAACTGAAACATTGAAGGAGTCCACCATGCCTTTCATTGGAATACTGCAGTGCATATCTGACAATCCAAGAGCATCATCACTTATTCCCCTGCAATTAAAATTTCATTTACTGATGTACTGAGTTGCAGTAAAATTTGAGAAACTTGAAAAGCAACCCATAGGTTATTAAAGACAAGACAATACAAATTTTCCGAATAGAGAGCATCTTAGAATTCATGTTCCAGTCTTTCAGAATAAAAAGAATATGAAAATTTAGCACAACAGAAACACAAATAAGACTTTGGAAACTTGAAAATTCCAATAGTTGTTTTCCAGCTTTTGCGGTGTTTGGTTCACTCTAAAAAACGTCAAATGAAAATGGTCATTTGGGCAATGGAAACCCACTCTAAATCTAGCTAAAAGACTTGCTAGATTTTTTCCTCAGAAAAATAAATTTGATTCAGCTCAAATACCACTCTTTCACCATTATACTCTGTATTTCTTAATTTTTCTGGATCCGTTTCAGCATTGTTCCAGTCGAACTAATCAGAAAATGGGTCGCTATGAAGCAACCTCCAGAGTACTGGACTGAAGTTTGGAAATCAAGTTCCTTAGAAATTCTTTTTGCAGGTGTTATCCATAACCATCCATGCCAAATTTCCCACAGCTTGGCAACTACATGAAGTGTGTGATTCAACTAAACAAGTGGTACTCAACTTCGTTAGTTCATCAAGAAGGTCTCCATGGGAATTTGATGAAAAAGCTTTTGTTAGTTTCAATGTCCAGCACCATGCCCAATCATTCTGTTTGAAACATATGTGGTTCAGCTGCTCCTAATTCAGGTTTGTGTCTGGTATACTATACTATAATCTATTACTCATTACGAGTATTAATTAAATTATTTTTATACATAATTTTTAATTTTTATTTTTAATTTATTAAAAAGAACTTTGTAAAATAATTATTGTATTTTATGGAAAATGGAATGGAAAATTGGAAATGAACCAATTCTAACCTTATCCAAAGAAACAATGAAAGAAAAAGCTATGGTATTTTGATAGTAAAGGTCCCAAATAAATATATCAAGTACACTCAAGTAGGGGATTTGGATTACCTACTCTCATTGCCAACAACAATTGCAGTTGGGCAAGACCAGTCCATATCATATATTGAGACCTGGTGAGTGGTGAGCACCAATAATGATTACAAGTTCACGATCACATAAATAATAAATATGAAACATAATGCTACTCCAAGCAAAATTCTTTCCAGTTTCCAAAGTAAATAGTGTACCACATCCATTCCAACATGTGTTGTGGTAATGCGATAACCACGCGACTTCAAAACTTTGAAGCACTCAAGGGGAGAATTCCAGAGCTCAATATCCAACCATTTCTCTGCCCCCATACTGACATGGCGATTGTCCCTGTACCTGCATATATAAAATATATATAAAGAGTAAGCATAACCATCCATCTTAATCGGAAGGAGCATCCAGCAGATGCCAGTTTTATGAGCCAACTTTGGTTAGGAAGTGCATTCTCTTATAATTTGAAATAATTTTGAATACAACAACATCCAAGCCTTATTCCCAAAAGATTTTGGGGTCGGCTAACATAAATTGAATTGGTTTAGCATAGTTGCATTAACATAAGGTTTTATAACCATTTTACAATCAACTTAGTTGATCTCACTCATGAAACCAAACTATACTGAACCAAACATAGGTACAAATAAAGCTATAGAGAAAATTATAGATAAGAAATATCAACCCATTGATGTCGGAAGAGCTCAAAGGGCATTTTCACCTCAAGTGTCCTTGCACCTTTTTGAGATGTCGCGGGAAATGACATGGACAGACTGAAAGCCAAGAGCATCTGCTGAACGGAATGCAGCAGACACATTGCCAAAATCACTTAAACCCTCCACCACCAAACAAACAGAGTACGTCCTGTTCTTCACAGCTTTTCGAAACCTTTCCTTCCTCCCCTCCATTAGGTAGGGATCAATAGCTTCCAACACCTCATTACTGCTCAAATACACACTTCCAGCTTTAAATTTATCCAAATACGGAAACCAACGCTCCAACTGAACATTGCACTCCCCTTCCAGCCTCCGCTCCATTTTCATAAGCCTGGACACTTCATTTGGTTTTGTAAGCAATCCGGCCACAGTGTCTTCTGGAACTTGAAGGTTATTCTTCTGGGCTGAAATTTCTTCAGTGCTACCATCGGTTTCTAGTGACACTGCAGCTTCACTGCAACTATAACGCCTTACAATTTCACTACTAGCTTCAACCCTATAACCTAAACTCGAAATTAGTCAGGGAAGAAGTATATCCATCAGTACTTTCTTTAACATAAATTCATCAATAATCCGTAATGAACATGTAAGACAGGGTTCATTTTCAAGAAACCAGAACCAAATGAATGTAAAAGATATGACTTTGAGAGTGCGTTTGTGTACCTGAATCAGGGGAGAGGATGAAGGACCTTCGACAGGGAGGAGGGAGTCTGAAGACGTAAGGAGAGAAAGAATGGAACTTTAATGGGGAGGTGAAGGTTCCAGGTTGGCATTGTCTACAGAATAATGGAGAACGAAGTAGGGTTTTACATGCGCTCATGGTTGCCAACTGAACCACTGTTGAGGCTGGATGAAAGGCTGAGGCAAATTAATTACAATTAATTGTTTTTGCAATTAATTACAAGTCCTGGAAGTTGGGGAAGGAGGCTCCGGTCCATACGATGTTGCTCGCTGGCTGAAGCCTGGAGTTCCGATCGATGCTGATGCTGTTGGCTCGCTGCTCCCTCGGATTTCCGATGACGGAAGAATACGTCGGGCCTCCAATGCTATCAAAGGGTAAAGTCTCTTGCTCAATTATTTTAGTTCTACAACCTGACAAATTTATATTGTATTTTAATACTCCCTCCGTCCCTTATAACTTTGTCAACTTTCCTTTTTTGGATGTCCCACTAATTTTGCCACTTTCTCTTTTAATTAAAAAATTTGTGGTTCCTGTTAATCCTCTCTTCTCTGCACAAACCTCTACCACACAGTTTTTACTTTATTAATCCTCGTGTCAGTCAAACTTGACAAAGTTTTAAGAGACGGAGGTAGTATTATATTTTAAATATTGTGTTTTTTAGTGTAATATTGTGTGTTAATATTTTCAGCTTATTAATTATTAACATAAGTTTTATGTTATATTGAGCACAATAGAAATGAGTTTCATGGTAAATTCAAATGAGTATAACATCCAAAATGAATGATCACACACAAATGAGTTTTTGAATTTTTTTACTCATTTTGGAAGTTATGAATGCTCATTTGGTACTGTTTTATACTCATTTAAAAGGTTGCACATTTCAAACATATCAGAGCTTCTCCAATGGGGGTCTGTTCACGCTAAAAAAAATTACAGATCATCACCGTTAACATTGCTTCTAATATATAGGTCTCCAACGCACCTCTGTTAAAGTTGACTTGTCAAAAATCAATGTCGACACTGTCACTTTGACTGTTTTGAGATAACATCCTTGTTGACATGCTGACTCAGCAATTTTGGCCGAGAAAATACTGCAATGTAGAAAAAAATCGGAACTCCTGTCGTCCATCAAAATCTTTACGCACGAAATACAATCACCCACAACCCACGTCCCACGACATATTCTTTTTCACAAAGGTTTCGACTGATCGAAAGATCATTATTTCTACCAAAACTATTGACTGCGTAATTTTTTATCTTTGAAAAAAATAATATTTGATAAAGGATCTAGAACTCATCGCCGAACATGGAATCACACTCGGAAGCGGAACTTGCAAGGGTCAGATTCACTTGCAGGAGAACTTTGATTAAATATAATAGGGAGGTTTTGATTTATTTATTTTAAAATCCACATGCTTTTACGCCTAAACATCGATATGGCTGTTATGTTAACCTAATGCATTGGACCACTTTTTTGGATTCAACTGTCTATTTGCATTACTCTTATATGATGTGGAAAGACATTCCATTTATTGATTGCCATGTGTCAAATTTTATTCAATGTTAACAATGTAGCATTAAAGATAGATGCTCTCATACTACATTAGATTCACATTAGAAAATGAGTTTTATATTAAACTCAAATGAGTAAAATGCCCAAAACGAATGAGCACATATACAAATGAGTTTTTGGTTTTTTTATACTCATTTTGTAAGTAATATATGCCCATTTGATATTGCTTTATGCTCATTCTAAAAGGTTTCACATTTCAACATATCATACTACATTAGATTCATATATTAAAATCAATTGAAATTTAGACATAACTTAAGACTTTACTAAACGAAAATAATAATAAACAGATAGTGATATACTATGTATAAGGTATAAAACAGAGATCATTGATGCTCACTGTTAGATTGTTAATACTCAAAAGAACAGAATTGATGTTCATCAAAGTTGCATAAATGCTCATTTAAGAGAATTTGCGATTTTCAATAAAATTACAATATGTTATGTAGAGAAAAGTATGGAAAAGGCATTTGTGATTGTACCCGTTTTCAGATAGGGTCATGTGTTTCATTCTTTACCAAAGTAGTTCATGTGTTTGAATTATGTCATCACAAGAGGGTCACGCCGTTAAAAATGTCTGAAAAAGATCGTTAAAAGTAACTCCGGTTTTCAAAAGTGCCCGGAAAATTAAAAGAAAAATACCGAAAAGTGCGCCTCGTCAAGATGATCTCCAAACCGGTGTTCAAGATTCAAAATTTTCAAAAAGAAATGTTCGAGATTCAAAACAGAGTGTTCCGGATTCAAAAGATGCAAAAGAGAGTGTTCCAGAATTTTTCAAAAAAGACGGGATTTTTGGTCAACCCCTTCCGCAGTCTATCAAACCAAACGGAGAATTTCTTATGTATCAAACCATATTGACTATATGATCATTCACTAAAATATGACGATGGTTAACTAATTGACGAGCTGCAGGAATAGTAGAAGCCATACTCAATCTAAAAAGTATGGTATCCAAACGCATTTCAAGTAATTGGAGTAAAACTTCCCCTGTGGACCCCTTGGCTTTTCCGGCAATCCGAACGTAGTTAATTAACTAACGTTCTGTAAGACCATAATGAAAACGCAATTTTTGTTTTTCTTCTAGGCGAATATGATATTGAGATTTTTTTCACGGAACATGATTGGTTTCAAAGATCCCGTATATCGCTAGGCTTTTTATTAGTTAGCCCTGGTAAAGCCTCAAGATGGCGTATTTTTTTGAAACGAGGTCCCCAATAACGCGACATAAATATACTCCTTTTTTTTATTTTGGATTTTTCAGATGTGTTTGAATTATTTTGCAAAAATGATTTCGCTAATATCACTTTTCCGGTGGACTTTCCGGGGACAAGGGTGGCTGAAAACAAAAAAAGAAAGATGGTTTGGCAGTCGTCTTATTGAGGCGCACCTTCCAGTATTTTTCTTTTGTGGAAGGTGGTACGGAGTAATATATACGGAGTAATATATTTACGACAACCAGACACGGAACTAGCTACTCTAGCTAACTCATGATCAACTTTGTTCACTGATCGTCTAATAAAATTGAAGGTGATATTTGTGAACCCTCTACGGTGGCACTACTAATAACTCGAATGTCTTCCGCCAAAATACCCACCGAAGAGATGCTAGAGCCGGTGTTAATCTTTGAAATAGCTTGAAGAGCATCTGAATCGACTTCAACGCAATCCCATCCCTTTTTTTCACCCAACTAAGGGCCTCACGAATACTCGGAAGTTCAGCTTCATTTTTTTTGTTAAAATGAAGATTGTTTTAAAATTTGTGATTAGTGACGAAAGCATAATAACTTATGTTCAATTTTTAAAGTTAAGTTATTATGACATTGCATTGTACTCCGTATCAAATAGTAGTCATATATGTGTAAATAAGTTTTATTTTAGTAATATATTGTAAAAAAACCATTTTTATTTTTTATTGGACAAAAATACTCTGATAAGGTAAAAAAGAAAAAGTGTTGCCTCTGATATCTTCACATAATGCCGACCGTCACCACCTCCATTGGAATTCACCACCATCGAGCTACTGCCACTAACGGACTGATCATGATTATGCAAGGAAACTAATATCAATTAGTTATATTAATTAACTAACCGGTGGCAGTGTTTCTCATAACCGGTGGTAGCAAGTTAGTAACAATTCTCCTAGGTATTAGAATTGTAATGTTTAATCCTATTTAAGCAAAACAAAAAGTTTAATCCTATTTATGGGAGTTTCATGAATTTTAATCCTAATTTGAGTAATTTTCTCATAATTGTTCATATGAAATTTGTTATTAGCCACATCACTTGTAGTTGTGTGTTCACTATTCAACTTTGTCAACTTTTTTTAAATAGTGAATTTGTTATTCACTTTATTTTTCTGTCGTCAACATAAACTCAATCACACGTTTTTTTCACACTTAATATAAAGTTAACATTATACAATATAATGGGACGTTCGTAATATTTGTTTGTACTTATTAATTTATTATCTTACGTTACCCGTTTTGTTATTGAGCGATCTTGGTGACATCTATTTTCCGTTTATCAATATTATTAGTCAATTTTTTACCAAATACGTTATTTTTTATTACACGCACTAAATTATGTAAAAAAAAACAAAATAAGTAACGTTAGAGTTGCTTTCCTAGTTGAATTGATTGAAACTATTTACCAAACATGATTATTGTACTTATTTTCATCTTCTTTTTTATTTATTTTAATATTTTTTTTTCAAAATATATAATTCTTTACCAAACATAATTCTTTTTTATTTATTTTAATAATTTATTTATTTTAATAATAAAATATATTTGAAATATAATGTTTTTCAAAATTCAAAAAGCTAAACAATTTTAAACAGAATTTCACCAATTTCAGCATTTTCGGTTGATTCACTCAATTTCAGTGTTACCAAACGAGCTCTAAGGATGTTTTACTTGGACTATTTTCAGTCACAGACCAGATCAGAACAGATTAGAGCGAACTTAAACAAATCAGACTAAACTAAACCAAACTTAAACAAATCACACCAGACGCATATATATATATAGGCAAGATCCCATGCAAACAAGACTTCCGGTGCAAACTACAAACTAATGGCATCTGTTAGATTGGCGAATACACACAGTTGATACATATGAAATGCATTTCTCATTTGATCTTTGATACACACAGTTCATTGCATAGATAGGCATGGCCTGAAGAACCGTTTTGATTAGGACTTTTCGACTAGCCCTAGATAGAAATTTATGATTCCAGCAGTTAAGGCGTCTTAATATAGGCAAAAACATCTTTTTTGCTATGACCTACCAACAAAGGGAGGCCGAGATATTTTGCCCCGACACTCATTAATTGAACACCCAACATTTCCTTGAGCCCCTCCTATCGATCCCTGCTAACATTGGTACTGAAAAAATAGTGGATTTAGAATAATTAATAATCTGGCCAAAGGCTTTCTCATAATCTTCCAGAACTGTCTTGCTGATTGAACATTCATCATGAGATGCTTTAAAGAATAGGAAATAATCATCTGCAAATAGCAAATGAGAGATCCGGGGAGCACCTCTCGCCACACAAACACCATTCAGATTACCCGCCGCTTCCTCATGTCTCAACCGAGCACTAAGACCCTCCGCAATAAGAATAAAAAGGTAAGGAGATAACGGATCACCCTGTCTAAGGCCCCTATTAGGAATCACTGGCCCAAGCTCTATACCATCGAAAGAAATGGAGCATGACACCGTCCTCACAGCCTACATATGATAGCTTCCAAAAAATTCCATTCAACATGGTCATACGCCTTGTCTTTTGCGCTTAAGGTAGTGATGTGCCTCAAAACCAATCATAATATTATCAATAAGAGACCTCCTTGGGACAAAAGCGCTTCGATTTTGAGAAATCAAATAACCCAAAATAATTTTCAATCCATTAGCCAAGATCTTGGAGAAAATTTTAAATAAACCATTACAAAGAGAGAGTGGTCTCCAATCAGCTAAAGTCTCGAGTCTATCTTTTTTTGGAATTAAGATAATATTAGTATGATTTAACCCGTCAGGAATACAACCGGAATTAAACATCTGCTGGCAAAGATCCCCCACATCTGGTCCGACTAAATCCCAAAAGTGCTGAAAGAAACCTGGGCTCATCCCGCCTGGACCAGGAGATTTGTCCGAGTGCATTGAGAATAAAGCCCATTTGACCTCCTCTGCACGCAAAGGGCGCAATAACTGGGTATTCTGATCAATTGTGACTTTGTGCTCCACACTATAAATAAAAGGCTCAATTGATCCCTGCACAGAAGAAAAAATATTATTAAAATAATCCTCCACCATCCGTCCGATCTCCTTCCGATCTTTCTCCCACCTACCCCATCCACCCGGAAGCCTTCCACTCTATTTTTCTTCCTCCTTTGTTTGACAGCGTTGTGAAAAAATTTGGTGTTAGAATCCTCTTCATGCAACCAAAAAACTTTCGCTCTCTGCTGCCAATATTGTTGTTGTCTCTCCAAGAGCTCCAGATACTCACACCGCACTTTACCAAATTCTCTCACACAAAAATCACCGCTCTTATCGCTCGAAGCCTGGAGAAGGGTTTTGGATGTTTTTTAGCGACGCTGAGTGCAGGGAACGCTAGGTGATTGACGACATAAGGAAATGACTTCACTACAAATGGAACATCTATTGCGTGAAATACAAAATGAACTTGATGAAACTATGAAAGCACTCGTTTTACGTCCTTTATTTCAATACAAATGCAAAAAAACGGTAATATGAATGCATGTGGGATTGGAGCACTGAAATGCATATTATTGACAATATTATGATGAATAATGTGGGATTAGAAGTTGGAATTTAAATTTAGATTCAGATGTAGTTTGGATAATGGATTAAGAGGAGATGTATTGCATTGTTGTAATTTTATCTGAAAATCAAGTTGAAAAAAATTACATGAAAGTGCTTTATATGCAACATGTAACATTTTGTGTTAATGTAATTGGATGTTCAAGTGACTGACTTCCGATTAAGTACAATTATAAGATAAAAGAGGCGCAAGTGTTTTAGATAAAACATGCATAATTCTGGAATGTAGATGCATGGTAGTGATTTAAAAAACGAGCAAACCTATTTGGTTTAATTGTAGTGACATTAGAGTTGAAAGAAGTTTCGGTGCAGCATATGTAGTTGTAAGATGCATTTGTTGTGCATAATAAGTATGTATGATGCATTAGTATTAGGGTGAAGATGCAGACGATTAATTTATGAGATGCATAATTGTAATTAATTTGTCTTGCGTTTGTGTGTCATGTAGATGCATGATTGTATGATACAAGATGCCTTTAAAGTAAATTGAAAATGGAAGTGTGATAACAATGTAATGCATAATATTAGTTCAAATTTGATTGAAGTTAGGTGCAACATGTGTAACTGTAAGATGCAGTAGTTATGCTAATTGTAGTTGGAATATGAAACGCTTGGAAGATGCATGAGTATTATGTATAAGATGCATAAATTTAAGATATTGAATACATAATTTTATCGAGTGTGACTTGTGTTTGTGAGTCATGTAGATGCATAATTGTATGCTACAAGATGCATTTAAACTACGCATGAATGTAGGTCTCATAACAGTTTAATGCATATTATTGGTTAAATTTTGATTGAAAGTCAAAGTTTATATGCTCGCATAGAACCTTATTCATATTGTAGTTTTCGCATTTAAGTAGTACAATTAAGTTAAATAGTGACATGTACACACAATAAAAAATGAAAAAGAGCACCAAATCTTAGGAACAAAAAGAAAACAAGAAGGTGCATTGACAAGCAATTTACAACAGAACAAAAAGGGCAGATGGAAGAGGGAAAAGGGCAAATGTAAAAACAGCCTGCAACTTTTTTCGTATAAGATCCATTTGAAATTGTATAAGTGTAATTTCAATTCTTGTCATCACATTAGAAAGAGACGGTCATGTGATGAATATGCAGCATGGTGATGTGCATAGACTTGAAGTGAGAAGCAAAGGCAGGAAAACAAATTCACATGTATGGACTTTAATCTCATAAATTCCATTTGTTATGTAATAATGTGATTGTGTTATGGTAACCATGCGGGTGTTGAGATCATTACAAAAGATGGTGCAAAACTATCACTGACCATGAAGAGGAGTACTGGAAAAAGGGTGCAGACAGAAAGTGATTACTACGTTGAAAAACAACAAGAGAGCACTATGAAATCACAAAATAGTGATGAACAGCCAGAGAACAGAACTACTGTGAGCGACACTGACGAAGCTTTTGAAAGTCCTCATAAGGCTTTGAAAAAAATATGTGGTGCTGTTAAACATCAAAAGAAGCAACACGAAAAAGGTGCTTATAGAGACACGAAGGAATAATATAGAAGTTTGTATAATAGATAGTCGTCCAATGTGATTGTACATGCAATATCAAAGTTGAATGAAAAACAAAGAGAAGAGATTACTAAAATAGGTTTTGGAGCGATGTTGCAGCTAGAGATCCAATAATTGCCTTCAAAACTTGGATATTGAATTGTGGATAACTTTGATCTGAGGAGTTGCACACTGAAGCTTCCTGGTGACAACAAGGTTCACGTGACAGAAGAAGATGTTGGTAATGCACTAGGATTCCCTAGTGGAGAAGCAATTGTTGTGAAGAAACTGAAAAAAAAAAGTGTTTTGGGAGGTTAGTGAAGGGCTATATTTGGGGCAAAGGAAAAGATCACTCCAACTGAAGTGGTCAGTGAAATGATAAGAAGCAAGGATGCAGGTGACTCTATTGTCAGACACTTAGGCGTGCTATTAATATCTTCAATGATTGAGAACACGAAGAGCGGATATATAAACTACCAGCCCATAAATTGCTTGCAAGACACAAAAACAATTAAAAGTATTAATTGGCGCGAATATGTCATATTAGCTTTAGTGAAGAAGAAATTGGTATGGGAAAAATTGAAAGACAAAGCTTTCACTAGTCTTATTGTTCTTAGTAATGAGCTTATCATGTATAATGGTGTGAGTGAGAAGTTCTAATTGCATGTAATATTGAACATGGTGGTTATTCATATTTTTTTGAAGGTTTTTTATGTTGATACAATGGTGTTGTATCAAAGAAATGTAATAAAAAAAACTAGCCAACTATAATTGGTTGGACAACACCATTACCGAGGGAGAGAGAAATGGAAGAAATAAAAGCGAGTGGTTTTTGTCTTGGACATTTAGATGACAAGATGAAGAACTCGACAACACAAGAAACCAGTACTGATCCAGATAAGGTGGACCCACCAGAAGATAAAGATGCACAAAATGGTGAAACATCGACAAGGGAAAACGCAGAAGAGGTAAACTTATAATGCATAGATGGCATTTTTAAACAATGAATTTAACGCATGAGTTTTTGAAAAGATTTGCTAAAAAAACAAATTTGTTGGCCACAAATGTGCTGAAATAATGAACATGGTAGAAGAAGTTCCAAAATTGCTGCTAGGAAATGAGAATTTCAAGAAAATCCTAAATAAAGTACTTGGGGTGGCACAAAAGCAGGCAAACAATGCAGAAACAAATGCATCAACATTCGAGCACCAACTTTATGATGAAAACATTGAAATTTTATGGTCAAGTAAAAGAAACATCTAATCTTTAGTGCAAATGAAGATCACTACAGTTAGAAGATTGCGTTACATTGAGAAGATAGATTAGAATCCAATCTTTTGTATAGGACTGGCCCAAGAAAATGCTGATGACAGAATATTGAGCAATGCAAATGAATGTATGGGCAATATCATTAATATTGTTCAAGAAGAGAATGCAAGGGAAGAAATAGTAGTGGAAATGCATCCATTTGGTAAAGCAAGGGAAGTAGTAAGAGAACAACTGAAGTTGTTTATATAAATCAAAGAATTTTTTTAACACTGAAATTATGTTTTAGGTGCATTAAGAGATGATTAAAGATACAGTGGAGCCAGATAATAATGTAGCAAGATTGTAGGTACTTGTGGTAAAATTATTTATGTACAACAAGTTGAAAATAATTTCAATTATACCTAATAACAAAAAAAAATATAGAACATGGAAGAGAGTGAAAAAGTGGGACACCATGAAACCCATGGCAGAATTGAGGCAACACTGAATGATCATCTTAATAATTTCTTTAATCCATAAATTGTTTTGATGTTTGGTCAAATATAATGTCATGTGCTTTTGTTATGTAACAGATAGAAGAAGAGATGAGCACTTATGCACCAATAGATGCATGAGATGCAATAGCAAATGTGCATCAAGAGAAGAGAATTTCAAGACCCGCTGTGTCACTGAAGTCGTCTTACTTAAGGAGGGTTATTGATCCCACTGAAGGTGTCCTGCAGCTGCATGATTATTGTTAATGAAAAAGGCCAATATTTAAATGATTGTATGAATAGTGGATGTTGTTGATCATATAATTGAAACAGAATTGAAATTCCAACATTTGTTTTCCAATTGCATATTACATCTCATTTAATTGCATGTTTGCAGGAATAAGATCATTCTCAAAAAAGCATTTTAGCTGCAAATTACACGTGTCGAGTTGGTGAGCTTAAAAGAAAAGTCCCATATTTCGGCTAGTGTACGAAATGCACGAGCTTTCATTCTCAATATCAAAGAGAAAGATATAAGCATCGATTCACCTAGCAGATTATTTGCAAAGGTGTTCCCTTGTGTGAGTGGAAAATATGAAAAGAATCACAATTGGCTTCGCTAAAGTATGTATAGAAGAAATTTCTTATATTTGTTACTAATGTGATGGAAGTGCGATTCAGCTAGATATGCAGGCAAATCTAAGATTAAATGCTTCACATGCATCCAATATGTTTGAAGTAGCACTTGACTTTGGATGGAGACTGGTGAAAGAGCACACTGAAATAACACATATTGATTTGATAAGGGTGGTAAGAAATTAATTATATATTGTGATATATGTAAAGGTACTAACATTAAAATGTGGTGCAACTCTTTTTCCAATAATGCAAATTAATCACGCATACGTCATATGTGTGAATACAAAGCTTAAACGTGTGGATATCCTTGACAGCTCATCAGTTAGGGTGTCAAACGACGACAAGTATGGAGACATGCCAGATATGGTGGTAGTAAAATGTTATTGGAGTTATATATTTAATATTTATATTGTATCAAGTAAACAACTGTCCGGGATTCATTTAATACAAAGAATGTTCAAACTGTGTTATAAGTTAATATGTTTGTGAAATACTTAGTGTCAAAGAACATGTCGCAGAAAGCAAATGTAACACTTGAGATTTAATATAAATGGATTAATAGTACTACTCATACTAACAAGATGCATCTCCTTTTAAGGGAGCTCATCAGTCAAGAACTCCAAAATTAAGCGTGCTTGCAAGGGAGTAGTCTTGGGATGGGTGACCCCCTGGGAAGTTTCTCAGGGCGCGCATGAGTGAAGACAAAGTGTGTGGTAAAGGCTCGTGGTGGTTTGTGAGGACAGTACTAGAGGTCTGAAGTAACTACCTCAGGTCCCACGGGTCGGGGTGTTACAGGTGGTATCAGAGCAACCCTGCGACAGTGTGCTGACCCGTTGGATATCGGGCGGGCACTTAGCGGGGGAAGATTTTGGGATTTAATTGAGATTTGAGATTGGTTTATGGGCGCAACGAGGACGTTGCGTTCCTAAGTGGGGGTGATTGTAACACTTGAGATTTAATATAAATGGATTAATAGTACTACTCATACCAACAAGATGCATCTCCTTTTAAGGGAACTCATCAGCCAAGAACTCCAAACTTAAGTGTGCTTGCACGGGAGTAGTCTTGGGATGGGTGACCCCCTGGGAAGTTTCTCAGGGCGCGCATGAGTGAGGACAAAGTGTGTGGTAAAGGCTCGTGGTGGTTTGTGAGGACAGTACTAGAGGTCTGAAGTGTGTGGTAAAGGCTCGTGGTGGTTTGTACACAATAATTTTACCACAGCTACATGCAAGCTTGCTTCATTATTATCTAGCTCCACTGTATCTTTAATCATCTCTTCCTGCACCTAAAACATAACTTCACTGTTAAAAAAAGCTTTTCATTAAGTTATACAGACAACTTCATTTGTTCACTTACTACCTCTCTTTCTTTACCAATGGATGCATCTCCACTACTACTTCCCCCATTGCATTCTCTTCTTGAACAATATTAACATTGTTGCCCGTACATTCATTTGCATTGCTCATTATTCTATCATCGGCATTTTCTTGGATCAGTCCTATATTGAAGCTTGGGTTCTCATCTAGCCTCTCATTGTAGGAAAATCTTCTCACCGTGGCGGTCTCCATTTGCACTAAAGCTTGGATGTTTCTTCAATTTGACCCAAAAAATTCAACGTCTTCATCATAAAATTGCTGCTCGAGTATTGCTGCATTTGTTTCAACATTTTTTCTAGCTTTTGTGCCACCCCAAGTAATTTATTAGTAGCCTCTAGGATTTTTTTGAAATTCTCATTTCCCAGGAGCACTTGTGGAGCTTCTTCTATCATGTTCATTATTTCAATGGTGGTTATGGCTAACAAATTTATTTTGGCAGCAAATCTTTCCAAAAACTCCTGTTTCATAAGACATTAAATTCATTATTTAAAAATGTCATATATGAATTATAGGTTTACCTTTTCTGCGTTTGTCCTTGTCGATGTTTCACCATTCTGTGCATCTTCCTCTTCTTCATCTTGCCATATAAATGTGTGAAATGAAAACCATTCTCTTTTATTTTTTCTATCTCTCTCTCACTCATTAGTGGTGTTGTCCAATCAATTATAGTTGGCTAGTTTCTGATTACATTCCTGCGATACAACATCATTCTATCAACATAAAAAAACCTAAAAAAAATATGAATAACCACCATGAATAAACTTATTACTAAGAACACTAATGGATCAGTGAAAGTTTTTTTTTGTCTTTCTCTTGTTCCCATTCCAATTTCTTCTCCAGTGAAGCTGATTTGACACATTCGCACCAATTCATACTTTTAATCGCTTTTGTGTCTTGCATGCAATTTGTGAACTGGTTGTTTATACACACGCTCTCCGTGTTCTCAATAAGTGAAGATATCAATAACATGTCAAAGTGTCTGATAAACCAATCACCTACGTCCTTGCTTCTTATCATTGCATTGGTCACTTCAGTTGGAGTAATCTTTTCCTTTGCCCCAAACTCTGTTCTAAAAATCGTTCTAGGCGCCCGATTAGTCCCCGCCTAGGCGCTAGGCGGTGGTCGGGCGCCTTGATTTTTGTCTAGGTGCTCCGACTAATTGGTTTGCCGTCTAGGTGAATTAGTCGGCCGCCTATGACGCCTAGTTGCCCGCCTAGAGCGGCTAATCGGCCGCCTAGACCGTCTAGATTCACCGAACATTACTTCACTTTTTAATTTTAATTTCCTAAGCGATATACGTACTCTAACTTTAGCCATGGATATAAAGAAATGGAGTTGTAAATTAAGATAAAACTATATAGTTTGTATATATACCTAAATTTTATCATTATTTATATTTTTAACATTATGAAGTTAAGTGATTAATTATCATATACTACGTATGATTAAATGTGATAATTCTATCATTCATGTTTGTTAATGTATAAGTATATATGTATTCTATAAACACAAAAATACAAAACTACTTATCATATTTATGCAAAAATATAGATAAGAATGCAATTACTATGTCTCCGACTAGTCCCCGCCTAGGCGCCCGCCTAGCCGCCTAGGCGCTAGGCGTTGGGCTGGCGCCCGACTAGCGCTTAGCGCCTTTTAGAACATTGGCCCCAAATATAGCCCTCCACCACCTGTCGGAGCACTTTTTCTTTTTTCAATTTCTTCACAACAATTGCTTCTCCATGAGAGAATCCTAGTGCATTCTCAACATCTTCGTCTGTCACGTGAACCTTGTTGGCATGTCACCGAGAAACTTCAGTGTGCAACTTCTTGAATCAAAGTTACCCACAACCCAGTATCCAAGTTTTGAAGGAAATTCTAGGTTCTCTAGCTGCAACATCACTCCAAAACCGATTTTAGTAATCTCTTCTCTTTGTTTCTCACTCGATTTTGATATTGCAGTGACAATCACATTTGGTGATGATCTATAGCACAAACTTCTATATTTTTCCTTCATCTCCCTATAAGGACCCTACTTGTGTTTGTTCATCACTATTTTGTGATTTCATAGTGCTCTTTTGTTGTTCTTGTTGTTCTGCGTAATCATCACTATTCTGTCTGCGTCCTTTTTCTAGTCTTCCTCTTCATGGTCAGTGATAGTCTGACACTATCTTTCGTAACAACCTCAAAACCTGCATAGCACCATAACACAATTACATTACTACATAACAAATGGAATTTTTGAGATTAAAGTTCATAACAAATTAAATGTGAATTGATTTTCCTGCCTTTGCTTCTCACTTCAGGTCTCTGCATATCATCATGCTGCATATTCATCACATGATCGTCTCTTCCGAATGTGATGACAGGAATTTAAATTAGATATACACAATTTCAACTGAATCTTACACGCAAAAAGTTGCTCTTTTTTTACCTTTGCCATTTTCCCTCTTTCCTTTGTTCTTTTTGTTATGTTGCAAGTTACTTGTCCATGCATCTTCTTGTTTTCTTTTTGTTCCTAAGACTTGATGCTCTTCTTCATTTTCTATTATGTGTACATGTCACTGCTTAAATTTTACTAGTCAAATACGAAAACCACAATATAAATAAGGTTCTATGTGAGCATATAGATTTTGACTTTCAATCAAAATTTAACCAATAATATGCATTAAACTCCTATGAGACATGCATTCCATGTGTATTTTAAATGCATCTTGTAGCATACAATTATGCATCTACATGACTCACAGCACAAGTCACACTCATCAAAATTTTGTATCCAATATCTTAAATCTATGCATCTTAAACATAATACTCATGCATCTTCAAAGTGTTTTGTATTATAACTATAATTACCATAACTATTGCATCTTACAACTACACAAGTTGCACTTAACTTCTATCAAAATTGAACCAATATTGTGCATTACATTGTTATCACACTTTCATTTTCGATTTACTTTAGTGGCATCTTGTATCATACAATCATGCATCTACATGGCACACAAACACAAGACACACTAATTAGAATTATGTATCTCATAAATTAATCGTCTGCATCTTCACTCTAATGCATCATACATTCTTATTACATTCCAACTGCAATAAGCACAACAAATACATCTTACAACTCTAATGTCACTACAATTAAACCAAAAAGGTTTATTTGTTTTTTCAAATAACAATCATGCATCTATATTCCAAAATTATGCATGTTTTTATCTAAAACACTTGCACCTCTTTTATCTTATAATTGTACTTGATTAGAAGTCAGACACTGAACATTCAATTACACTAATACAAAGTGTTGCATGTTGCATATAAAACACTTTCATCTAATTTTTAGATAAAATTACAATAGTGGAATATATCTCCTCATAAACCATTACCCAAACTACATTGGAATCTACATTTCAATTCCAACTTCTAATCCCACATTATTCATCATAATATTGTCAATAATGTGCATTTCAATGCTCCAATCCCACATGCATTCATATTGATGTTTTTGCATCTATATATATATTAAAACGCAAAAGTGCAGCAAGGCTTTTGAGCGGGAAGTGCACTAGCTGTTTGAGAGTTATTGTTCTAATGTCTTCTAGATTATTCCTATTAATACTACGCTGACATGGTTCCTAGCGTTCCTATGCGGAATTAAATAGGAGGTTGTTCATTTTTTTATGCAATAAATGAATGTTGTATTGGAATTCCAACATTTTATTCTTAGGAAACAATGCACTCAAGTATACGGAGTAATTAAAAGGGAACATTTCATTAAATATATCATGATGATGACTGTTGTGCTTCCCAAAATACGTATGGGGTGTTGTTGGTGGACTTCTTTCTATATAGACCTGTAAAATTCAAAATAAAGTGAAATTACTTCTATGCATCACCAACACATTGATGCAATCATTTTATCTTGTGAGTTATTTTTATACTGACGACCATCACCAACACTCTCTCAAAACTGATAAGCCTCAAAATGTTTTAACCCCAAGATTTGTTCATTTTCATCTCAATCAAAGGCCAACATGCTTCAATCAAAATATTAGATTAAATATAGCTTTCATTGAAATGTAGTAGTATGTTAAGAAACATTTTAAAGACAAAAAAGCAAAAAAAAAATGTGAGGTTGACTGTTTGGGAATAATAACTATGAATCAGTAACTTTACTAATGGACTACCTGTTATGAATATCGAAGTAAAATATGTTTGCTAGAATACTTACTTTATAGGACACAACTCCTTCATAAATGAGTTTTCCCTAATGGTAATAATAATAATAGGGGAATAATATCTTAGAGAAAATACAAATTACCCTAAATTAAATTCTATAATATATTTTCCTTGACAAAAATAAACATGCTTTAACTTTTTAATACATGAGCATTCTGCTTACTATGTTAACTTATGCAAAAAAAGTATACATCTGAATCTTGAAATACGGAAAAACCTTTTTTCATGAAGTTCCCAAAATGGAAACTACATATTGCTTCAGAGCTCTATAAGAATATCTAAATAATATTCAAAATTGCTTTAAAAAGTGATTAAAAACTTGACATGTGAAGCATCCTGTTGTTTGGAGTTTCAAAAACACACTGTCGACACACACATGGCCTAAAATTAAACAAGTTAGACCACACAAATTGCAAACGCAGAAAGAAGAGTATGTAAATAGATAAAAAAGAGCATCTATATTTTAAAAGAGCTAAAATCTAAAATAGTCTTACAATTTCAAATATTGAACAGAACTTTGACGAATATATGAATTGCTTGAATCTCAGCGTTTATAAAAGACCCTCGAAGGAGGTTGGGAATCGGGGATGAGGATGTTTGTGGCAGCTGTGGTTGATGTTTTGGGGGATGAAAGAAGAACGATTTATGGTTCCAAGTTCCGACGGATCGATAGCAAGCTCTGAATTTTTTGGATATGGTCAATGTAGAAGGGGGGCGGCTAAGTGGGTTTGTAGTCGGTTTCGAGAAGTTGCCAACGCTATGCTTATCATGGGTTTAATATTGGATTTGTGCAACCATAAAAATGTGCAAGGGAAGAAACCAATCGGGGTACTGAAGTTGGATTAATAAGGTGCTATACTGGGTTCACAATAATTTTTGGTGTATCAAATTTCTTTGAAAGGAGGTTATCGATCAAAATTTATGTATTTACTACTACGTATAATAAAAGTATATAACCCAATTCTTGGTACTGATGTGGGGCTAATAAGCTGCTATGCTATAACGTAACTAAATGGTTCACAATTTTTTTTTCATTTTCATTGATTCATTTTCATCTGAATGTTTAGAGCATCTTAATGACTATTTTTGATTTATCACCCAACTTTTTCATCAAACAAGTAATTATTATTTAATTGTGTATTATTAAAAAAATGTAAAGTTCAAGCCAAATTCATTACCACTTTTCATCAAATTCGAATATCATCAAATTAAGTAAAATGCCCGTTTGGTGATTCTGTTTTTCGGCTTATCAGGTTTATCAGCCAACTTTTTAACCAAACACGTAAATTTTGATATCGCGCACCAAATTGTGTAATAATAACAAAAAGTAAGGTCAGAGTTACTTTTCTGTCTGTATTGGCTGAAGTTACTATAGATGACCATTTTAGCTATTTTAACATATAACCTTTTCTTTATTTTATCAATAAAATATATTTTAAATATTTTTTTCCATAAATCAGCAGAATCATCCAATGGAACCACTTGGATCAGAACTTTATAAATTTTAGCAAAATTAGCCGATTCAGCCGATTTCAGTGTTACCAAACGGGCTCTGAGTCAACTCATTCAATTCACTTGTGATTTTCACATTTGCATGTACTTTCAATGATTTTCAATGTACTTATCTTTTTTATAATCACAAATATAATAAAATTTCCCGTGCATCGCACGGGTACTATACTAGTTTGTATTAAAATAAAGAAGGGCTGGAAATGAGTACCTTCATCAAGCTTATTTTGTATTTCACGCAACGAATGTTGCATTTGTAGCAAAATCATTCCCTTCAATCGTCAATCGCCTAGCCTTCCCTGCATCCAGTATCGCTAAAAAAACATCCAAAACCCTTCTCCATGCTTCGAACGACTTGCTCCAGTCTTCAATTAAATTGCTCTAGTCTTCAAACGAGTTGCTTACTCTATTTGTATGTTCTGCAACTTACCTTTTTTGCAGTTGATAATCTTAGCCAGTATTTACCTTCTTAGTGAATACTAATAGTAAAGTTAGAGATCTCCAATGTGAAACTGAAATGTGCATCTAATGCACATTTCAATTTCATTAAATGCACAAATTAGTTTCACATAATAAAATTCAACGGTTCAGATTTATTCTCATTTCTCTCTTGGAAGTCCTTTCTCACTTGAACTGTTCCATATGTGTGTGTAGGAAAATTTTCGTGTAAGGTAGGCGTAGGCCTAAAACTTACAATTTTTAGGCATCATTCATTGGAGATGCGTTCAATTGATTTTTTTTATGAATTTTTTGAACATGTTCTCCATAAAGTGTAAATTATCTACACCAAATTTCAGATTACAATTTAATCGAGAAATCAGTTAAATAAATTATTGGAAAAACTGCATTATATATATACATATATATATATATAACTGCACATTTTTCGATAAATCGCTTATCTAACTTCGCAATTGAATTTTAACTTGAAATTTGATGGAGATAGTCTACACTCCATGGAGAACATGCTCACAAAATTTCATCAAAAAATTCAACCCGGCGTAAAAAATAGCAGCTCACAAACGTGTGTAAGATGATGTGAACAAAAAAGTGTGTACAAGAAGAATTTTTTATATATACTCCTCATGTCCCTTAAAACTTGCTAACTTTGACATTGTATGGTTGATGGTTGTGTAGGTGAGAGATAATTAACTGGAACCACAAATTATATGCTTAAAAGAAAAAATGACAAATTAGTTACAAAAAAAGTTAGCAAAGTTTTAAGGGGCATAAGGAGTAAATGGGAGTAAGTTTTAGGTAAGAAACCCACGTACACTCCATTCAACCATTTGCACTTATGGAGTCATCGACTTAATTTAACTATTATGTAGTATTAGTAAAGAAACAATTTTATGATTAATAATAATTACTTTAAGCCATTTAAACATTGTAAATTAAAACGCGACTTTATTTTAAAAGGTATGGTACTCTCTTTGTCTCGCTAAGATTGTTTTATCTTTTCTTTTCGGTATGTATCCCTAAGATTGTCTTATACCAAATTCGATAAAACTTGTGTGATTCTTATGCATTCTTACTTTACTCTTACTTCATCAATTTAATATCAACCACATAAATTCACTTTTCTTAATAACTACATCACCTCTCCATGTCTCATTGTTAGTGAGACAGGGTAGTATAAGAAATAGCCACAAATTATTGACTGTAATGCAATAATATTTTTGAGATTTGAGTTTTTAATAATCATGCATACTTCTCCTTCAACACAACAATATCTATCTCTAGCAACATCTACACTATCCAACTAATCCAAGTCAATAAACTCGTAAAATTTCATGACAAAGTTATAAGAGACAAAGAATGAATAAGAAACAGGGATGCGGATCATCACCTTAGTACTAAATTATTTCCAAAAAGAACTACTAATACTGTTCAGAGCTGAGTGAGGGCGCGTTAGCGCCTATGCCCATGCTCCCCTAGATCTTCCACGGGTGATGGACATATATTACTTTCTCATGATACTATTGTTATCAGGAGGGCAACAAAGCAAAACTACCCTGTAAGAAAAGTCAGATAAAGATACTCAATTTATCCCCAAAATAAAAGGGAGTCATGTTGATTACTAAAACCTGTGTAACCCTGTTATTCGTAATACTAAAATTGGTGTTTAATAAAACAGCTAAATTTGTGTAGGGAATATTTGCCTTCCCTGGAAGGGAAGACCTCAATGTTCACAAAACAACTAAATCTGTTATGTCTTTTATGTGAGAGCCTTCTTTGAAATGAAATCAAATGTTATCCCATTCTGCTGGAGCCGTTCTTGGAGGTCTGTAGGGCCAAATATAATCCCGGGAGGAAAGACACCGCCTTTGGGTAAGTCACCCCGCTGGTTCAACAGAACAAGGGCACATTGAACCAGAGTCACTGGAGTTGTCAAATAGCCAATCTCAGGTCCCATTACCCTGGTAATAATCTCCATGTCAGCTTTCTTGGTTCCTTGGGATGCAAGACTGGTGTCACTAAACCCATGCCCAACAAACCACATTTTGAAGGAAGCACTTGACACCTCTTCTTCAGTAGGACCCTTCTTCCTAAACAACCCAAGGCTAAACACAGAAGGAAATCTCAAGAGCATCCCTCTCCCAATAGAAGATTTACCAAAGAGTGCAAGGAACAATCCCATTGTTACGTAACGAGCCACACCAAACAGAGATTTGGTTGCTATCTTCACGCCAAAGTGAGCTGGTTTCACTGTAGACCAGAAGGCTCTCCTCTTTTCAAAATTTTCAACACTTTCGTTAACACCCGGTATACCTTCGGGGTTTTCAGTCAAAGATGAAAGTGTTCTACGGACCACAACAGAATCTGCTGAAGGTAATTTCAGAGCCCAAAGGCCGATCTCTTTTTGGTGCTCCACAGTTGGTCCTTTCGGGGGAGGACCAGGAATCTGAAATTAGTTGAATCGGTTCAAATATATGTTAATCACTTCAAGAAGAAAAAAGTGAAAATTCTCTAAATGGGAGTAAAACCAAATATAATTTGTCAAATGGGAGTGTCACTGTTTTCTTCCCTAAATAGGACTCATTCACACCTATTTTGGGAAGTTTTTATAAGTCATATTTTAGAATGAAAACATACTTAGTCTTATTTTGAATTTTTTTCATGTTTTTGTCCTATTTTGAACAATTTCTTAAGAAAAAATGACTCTGGAACCAAATGCATTTTCATTATGTGCAAGATGGTGAAAATGAAACGGGGGTTTATAATAAAGTCTCATTAAGGAAAAATTTATAACAAATTAACAAAGAAACAGAAAATATAAAAAAAAACTAAAAAAGACGCAAAATATGCCAATTTTAGTATGTCACCATAACCCCCAGAGGCAATATTTTATGACGCTTACTGGTCTAAACACATTCCTAGATGACGGCAGATGGGAAGTTGATGGGGAGGAGAAAAGAGATGGAGATAAAATTAGAGTATGAGCTTATTTAACCACTATTTGGAAATATTTATATATAAAGTTGTGTAATTGTCCATAAAAGTTAAAACTCTAGGAGTAATATTTGATCATTCTTTAAAAAGAAATTGAAACACGGACATATTGATGCACCCTTCTATCTATTTGAGTATATCATCATAATGCGGAGGAAAGGGATAGCGGGGTGGGTGGAGGATCATATACTGCCTAACCACAGGTCACAAATTCAGTTCTTGATGACACCCTATTCGTTGGAACCATATGACTTCAATTTCAAGTACGGTTTACCATTTCGATGCCATGGTGTGGTTTGAGGATTGTATATTTGGATATCTTTTAGTGTGGTTTAACCCAAATGTCTTATGACCTAGTTGAGTGACCCAAATCCAAGTGAATTCTCTCAGTTTCCCTTTTCAGCCAAAACAGAAAGTACAACATCATTCTAAGGTACTAACATCATCCACTTAGGGCCCCATTCTCATTTAGCTTGCACAAAGAAAGGTAAGAACGTGATTCCATAACTGTATACATACAAAGAAATAACATGAGTCCATTAGGACAGAACATATGTAGAAACTAGAAAGAATGCCAAACAACCATTTCAACCACTGGTTAAGGATTTGGCTTCTCTCCATAGTTTCTGTCTTTCTAGGCCAATCGATCTAAAACCACTGGTTAGATCGAACAATAGGGAGGGAAGACAGACAGTTTTCCCATCCAACTCCATTGATGAAATCCAATACTAGATGACTCAGATTTATAATAAAAATGCGACTAAAGAATCATACCGTTGGACGAGGTCTTCTAGGTCTAGAACGCCGGAGCTCCTGCAATTTGTCCATGTTAGCCACCCCAAGAACTGCTGACTCGTAGGTTCCGAGGTTCCCCACAATCCTCTTGTCGGACTCGAGACTCAAGTACGCCTCCACACGATTCGGAGCCGCCGGCGAGACCCACTGCCGGGAATTGAACATCAAACCCAACTCAGCCGGAATCGAATCAAACCCACAAGCAGAAATTACCAAGGAACCCTTCTCCGCCGCCTTATCGTGGTAAGAAGCCTCCATTCTCTCCATAAACTCCGGTTCGCCGCAGATATCCAGGTAATCGCATCCGGCGTCGACGCAAGCCGCCACGACTGGCTCACCGTACAGGCGGAAAGGACCGACGCAATCGAGAACGATCCTGGCCTGGGAGGCGACGCGGCGGAGGGAAGCGGGGTCGGTGGTGTCGGCGGTGAGGATGGGGATCTGAGGCGGTGGGTTCGGGTGGGAGGCCCATTCGAGAGCTTGGGCTAGTTTAGACGGGCTTCGACCTGCTAGTGCCAGGGACGTCAATGGAGAAGACGGTACATTGAGGAACTTGAGGGCCTCCCGAATGACGTACTTGCCGGTGAAACCAGAAGCTCCGAATATGACGATGTCGTAGGTTGACTGTTGGACTTCCATTTCTGACATTTCAGTGTACCAGAGAGACGAGTGAGGCGACGATCGAGTGAGATTTATGGAGTCGAGACTCTAAATTTGACAAGTGAAAAACCGTTTGGTTCTCATTGAAACAGAATTTGCATGTGATCTCGGGGAAAGATTTATCAGCATCGGGTGAAGTTTTATTAAATTCATAATAATAAATCACGGGATCGTTATATCATGTGTTGTATGCCGGTTGCCCGGTTTCATTTCTTTTATAGGTAATTTGGTAACGCTAAAATTGATTGAATCCAATGATTTTGATAAATTTCTAAAATTATGGTTGAATTGGCTAGATTACTTGATTCCGCTTGTTTAAGAAAAAAAGTATATTTAGAATGTATTTTATTAATAAGATGAAGAAAAAATTATATGAAAAAATAGTTAAAATGATCTTTTACAGTAATTTTAGTCAGGAAAGTAATTTCAACCTTGCTTTTTCTTATTATTACACAGCTCAACGCGCGAAATCAAAAGTTACGTGTTTGGTGAAAAGTTGGCTGATAAGTCTGATGATAGAGTTTAATCCAACTACGAGAGTTAAATCTACCGAAAGTATGTGAAACGTATGAAAAATATCAAAGAATATGGCAGCGTAAGGCAGTATACTCTTATTCCGAAAGATCAATCGATAGTCCCTGGTAGGGTGTTTACAAGAAGTATTTATAGACTTTAGAAGTCATTATTTTAGGAGGAATCTCATATAATAAATGCTAATTAATGAACTATATTCTCGCTCGAAATAGAACTCCTCTCATGCCTTGGACGTCAAGCATTAATTATCTCCTTCTTGTTTCCAAACTCCGGATGAGTCCTGCCTGTTGCTAAATAATCATGTCGAATAACTGCTTGCCACGTAAACCCATGGAATATCATGTCCTCATCAGAACTCCGCCCAGGCTCGAGGTCTGCTGTGCAGCCCGGCCTGCCTGTGGGTTCCTATCGTGGGCTTAATCCCATTTGGGCCTGGCAGCATATCGAACATTAATCATGTTTATGGGCTAATCCTGTTAATTAGACTAATCCCGTTATGGGCTAATCCTGTTAATTAGGTTAATCCCGTTAAGGGTTGATCCCGTTGATGGGCTTTGCTTTATTTCAATCTTGGGCCATGGCTGTGATCCATGGTACCATCACGAGCCCCCCCTACTCCCTAAAATCAATAGGGCTGGATTTTAGAGAGTAATTTGATTTCTTTCTCATTCTTGAAATTTTTCATTCTTTGAAGCGGGCGTGGTGAGATTGAGAGGAGTAGAGTAGTGATTGCCTCGTAATGACTCCTCTAGGGGTCGTGGACCGTCACCTTTTGTTCATAGTAAGGGAAAAAGAGTACACCGGATGCCCCCAAAATGAATCAAAAGGGTGGCCCCATCAGCCGATGTATTTAGCTGCAATGACCGCCTGATGCATCCAATATATTCTGTCATGTGGCATCATCTTCGTTTAATAGATAACCGCGATAAGCTTGAGAGATCAGTATGATATTCCTCATCTAAGGGTACCTATGCATTTAAATAAAATCGTGATAATATCTAGAGTTTACTATTGAATTTGTGCCCAGGTAAATGGCATCCAGTTTCCATCCAGATTTCATGTTTAGTAGAGTGTGGCCCATGTCTAGGACCGAACTCGCCACTTGGGGTTCGTAGTTTGAATTTGAGATTCGGGATGACTACTCCCCAAAGTCGGAGCGTGATACCTAAAGAGCGGAGCACACATGACTCGTGCAAAACATAGAAACGAGAATATACATTATGTGACATTTAGACCGCGAACTTATAAATCACACTCGTCTGATATGACCCGGTAGTGCGAGTGTTAGTACTCGGTCGGGTGTATTTGATAGGGGTGAACAAAAAAACCAAAAAACCGAAACCGGCCGACAAACCGACCGAAACCGAACCGACCAAAACCGAAACCGACTCAAACCGAAACCGACTCAAACCGAACAAACATTGGCGGTTCGGTTTACGGTTTCACCTTTGGGGTTAAAAAACCGACCGAACCGAAACCGACCGACAAAAACCGACAAAAACATGCTAAAACTAACCGAAACCGACATGAACCGACCGATATTAACCGAACCGAAACCGAACCAAAACCGACTCAAGTAGTGCGGTTCGGTTTACGGTTTCAGCTTTTCCGGAAAAAAACCGACCAAACCGAACCGACCAAACCGAAAACCGACCAAACCGAACCGACGAACACCCCTAGTATTTGAGTGTTCATAAGTCTGTTCTTCAATGTCAAAAAATGCACACTAATAAATAATAAAAATTAATAACGATATAGCTCAACTTGTCGCTCGGGATGTGTAGTTTGAATTTGATATTCGGGATGACTAGCCCCCGAGTCCAAAGTGATACTACATCAATTATATTCTTTATTATGATTTTTTATAATATATTTTAATATATCAATTATAAATAAATTCCGGATACTTAGCTTCACATCTGTTCGATATCCTTAGGAATACTGAGGTTGTCCAGTCCTGATTCAGGCTGGCTTGTATCTTCGCGGATTTTTCTGGGAAGTTGACTCCTTGATCTTGAGCCTGTATGATCTGGGAGCCTTGGGACGACCACCAGGTCTGACCATGTTTGCTGGATCCATAAGTTTATTTTCAATCACTTTTATCCTTATATTTTAGGCCTTGAATTCCCGGTCAAGGTTGCTTTCCTTAGGTTCTTAACTTCTGAACCAGTTTGGAGAGTTTTACCAATTCTAACCCTTAGGTTCTTAATTTCTAAACCAAATAGAGTGGGTTTTCCCTTAGGTATCTTAGACCTTAGTGATAAACCTCTTTAATTGGCAAGGCCTGGTGGCCTCTCCGGTGCAAAGTTAATTCCTTTAATTCATCCTTTAGCCTTGTAAAATCAGTTTTAGCCTTGAAAAAGGCCATCTTTCCTGTTTGAGGAAATTTAATTTTGTTTATAAGGCTGTTTGAGCTTGAAAAAGGTCGTTCATTCCTGTTCTCGTCTTTTGGTAAGACTAAGTTGAGCTTCAAAATTTAGATGAGTCTGGAATTTATACTTTGGCTTTTTGCGAGTACCAATTTAGGCATAGCCTTCATTTTATGGTTGGTTAAGAAACCTTCACAAGTAGTTTATAAGGACATATGTGAAAGAAAACAAACTGGATGTGATGAGCAAGTTTCTTCATGTAGCTCTTTGATCACTTGCTGAGCTTGTTCCGGCCTTAGGCTTTCAAGAGCACGCTATTATAGCTTCTTTTGTAGAGTTTGTCATTCTCAATGACATAATTTGGAGCTCATCTTCTGACAAGCTATGCCTTTTCTTCATTTGAGGGCAGTGTCCCAGCCTCCTTGTATTCTATCAGTTCTTCGACCCAAGATTTTTGAGCCTGGTCGATAGGTAAGACCTCCAAGTCTTTAGTGACTTCAATGCTAGGCTTGTCCAGCTCCTGCACTCGAGCTATCCGAATGATATGTTCAGGAGTATCTTCTGTTAACTTTGACAAAATATCCGCCTCAGCGTTCTGGACTCGCGAGACACACATCAGGTCTGATTCCTCAAATTGCTTGATAAGTTCCAGGGCTGTATCCCTGTACTTCTTCATTCGCTCTTCCTTGGCTTCGTATTCCCCCCTAAGTTGTTTGATCACCAACTTAGAGTCACTTTTGACTCTTAGCTTATGGACTTTGAAATGTTTTGCTATCCTGAGGCCGGATAATAATGCCTCATATTCCGCTTCATTATTGGACAAGTTAAACTTGTATCTAAGGGCATAATAGGTTTCGAAGCCTTCAGGGGTGATGAGGACCACCCCTCCACCGCAACCTTTGGACCCTGATGATGAGTCATGAGGGTCCACCAATCTTCTTCCTCACAGCGTCTTTCTTCAGCCACATCCCGGACAGTACATTCAACAAGGAAGTCTGCCAAGGCTTGACCTTTGATTGATGTTCTAGGTTGGAAACTTATTTGGTATTGTCTGATCAACAGAGGCCACTTTACAACTCTCGCCGTCTTGGCCATCCTGAATAGAGTGCCAACTCCCAGATCTGACAGCACTTTGATTGGATGAGCCTGAAAGTAATGTGCCAGTTTCTTAGCCGCTATGTAAACTGCAAGTGCGGTCTGTAAGGAATAAATGTAATTAGATTTTGATGATGCTATAGGATTAGAAAGTTAGAGTACCCCCAATTAGATTTTATGTATTAGAATTTTCAATTGTAAGTATTAGTGTAGTCGACGATCAGAGTTGCTCTGCTTTGGATCAGATCAGAAGTGCATCAGAATTGCTCGACCAGACTTGCTCTATGAGAACTGCTCCATCAGAGTTCTCTTATCAGAAGTCCATCAGAGTTGCACCATGAGAGTTGCTGATAAATTTGGACATCTGATAACCGATGAGAGTTACAGATCAGAGGTACTCATCAGCGGACCTATCAGAGTCAGAGTTAGAGTTCAGTCAGAAATCAGAAAGCCATCAGAACTCAACTCATCAGAAAGCCATCAGAATCCAAAACATCAGAAGAGCCTGATCAGAGCCCGACTAACACTTAGAAGATTTCAAGCAACATCCAACAGCTATGAATCCAACGGGTAAAAACATCCAACGGCTAGAAGTCTGTGCATGAAAGGAAAGCATTTAATGCACATTAAATGAGCCTGATACGCTGAAGGATTGATTGCAAATGATTGACCAAGGAATCCGGGAAGATATATTATAAAAATAGAAACCTTCCAAAACGGCGGTCAAGTCAACAGTACGCGCATTTAATGCAGTTGTCTCCTCCTCCAACGGGCAGACAACCTCAGTATATAAGCTACACGAAGAAGAACAAGGAAGATAACCTTTGCTCCATTCATTACTCTGAACATACTTCTTGAGATTCAACCTTCATAACACTCTACAAGAAAAGTCCTACGTTGGGAAGATTCAAACTCCAAATCTTTCATCCCCAACAACGAGCAAAGTTCATCCTGTTCTTCAACACTTCAAGATCTTCATAACACATCAATTGTGACGAAGCTAGTTGGAGGAAAAACTTTGTGTTTTTCAAAGGATCTTCTGCAAAGAAGGGCGTCCAAGTAACTGCAGTAGTGAAGTGGTGATACTTCCGGGAAACTGAGTGAAAGGATCAGCCATCAGGACGTGGAACTGCATCCTGGGTGGCATCTAGGCTTGAAGAAGGCGTGGAGAACTTCTTAAGTGCTAGGAACTAAGCTTTGTAACCGTCTACCTCAAAGCTAGTGGAACAGTGGACTAGAGGAACGCGTTGTTCCTTGAACCACTATAAAAATATCCGGTGTCATTTACTTTACTGCAATTTATATTTCTGCACTTAGGACATTAACTGATTAACTCTAAAACTTGGAATCTGTGTTCAGCAGATCTTGTTTTCAGAGTTATCAGAAAGGCATTTGCCTTAGTGTTTCTGAGGCTACCCGGAAAGATCAGAATCCGCTGCCAAGGCCAGTTCTGATATCAGAACCAGCCTTTCTCTGTCACCAGAATCAGACCTTCTCTGATAAGTCAGTTTGGACTTTTGAGAAAAAGTTGAAACTTTAATCAGTCTATTCACCCCCCCCCCCCTTTAGACTGATTACCATATTAAACGGGACCAACAAGTGGTATCAGAGCCTCCCTGTTCTTGTAATCTTTTAGGTTACTTTCTGAACAGAGATCCACTTGTTCTTAGCCTCATTTAACTGCATATTATGGATAACTCTCTTGCAAAGCACTTGATGTTCACAGATCAGAAGTATGATGACTGGAAGATCCGGATGAAGGCTCATCTGTGTGTCCTGCATGATGAAATGTGGGAAGTTCTTGAAAATGGCCCCTTCATCCAGTTCATGAAGGTCAATCCTGCTCATGGTTCAGATAAGACTCAGCCAGAACAAATAGAGAAAGCCCGGTCAGAATGGACCAAGGAAGAAAAGAGGCAGTATAATCTTGACAACATAGCCAAGGACATTCTCTACAAGGCTATTGATGAAAGGTACTTCAACAGGATCAAGAAGTGCAAAACTGCCAAAGAAATCTGGGATAAACTAGATGAGATTGGAGCAGGAGATGAACAAGAAAGACATAACAAGCTGACCATTGCAATGAAGAAGTTTGATGACTTCAAACTTCTGCCAGAAGAATGCATTGCCAAGATGCATGAGAGACTGCTGATTCTCATCAGCGAGATTTCTGAGCTTGGAAAGGAGCTCACAATCAAAGAGGTCAACATGAAGATCCTCAGAGGACTGCCTTCAGCATGGAAGATGAAGGTGATTGCAGTCCAAGAGAGCAAGAACATCAAAACCTACCCCACAGAGAAATTGATCTCTGATCTCAAAGCTTATGAGTTTGAGATGGTAGAAGAGAAGGAAGAAGTTCCTGATGAGAGGACCACCACTGCTCTCACTGTCTGCACCTCACAGGTAAGTAATTTTGACCCTTCTACCTTTTTATCTGATGAATATATGGCTGCTTTTGCAAGGAAATTTAAGAAGTTCATGAAGAAGGATGGAAGGAGTCCATCTTCTAGCAAAAGACCCCATCAGAAGACCAAGTCTTCTGAGAGCAATGAAGAGTACCTCTGCTACAATTGCAGACAACCAGGGCACTTCAAAGCAAACTGCCCCTACCCTAGAGTGTCCAAGAAACAAGGACAAGAAGGAGAGAAGAAGCATGAAGGTCAGCACAGAAGGAGGAAAGCATTCATCTATGAGCAAGCAGAGAGAGACCCTCTTTCTGAATCAGAGTCAAGCTCTGACTCTGACTCTGATGAGGCATTCTGCTGTGTGGATACAGAAACTGTAGATCTCTGCTTCATGGCACAATCTGATGATGAGGTATGCTCTACCTCTAACTCTGTTTCTTCTTCGGTAGGCACAGCCTTAAATGATGATCCAATGTCATCATTTTGGGAAGAGTTTCAGACTATTCAAGCCACTTATTCTTTCATTAAAGATGAGAACAGTAAGCTGAAAGTTGATATCTCTGATCTAAGAAAAGAGACTGAGTGCAAACTTAATCTCTTAACTGAGGAAAGAGATAGACTGAAAGCTGAAAATGAGTCTCTTCTGAAAAGAATAAGAGACATTGAGGAACTTGAGAGTAGATATAATAGTCTTCTGAAGATGCAATCTTCCATGAAGAATATTGGTGACTCTCATAACTTCACCTCTGGTCTTGGATATGTTGAACCAGAGTCTGGTGAGCCTTCTGTAAGGCCTAACACCAAAGTTGTTAAGGCTAAAAAGGTCATAGTGCCACAGACTCTGAGCCCCAACTGCCATGCTAGTACCTCTGGTACTAAAGTTGTTCATGAGAAGGTCATACCAGAGAAACAGACTGTAAAGGCCAAACCAAAACAAGTCTTGGAAACAAATGAACCAGGCAGAAAATATAACAACAAGAAAAGTTTTTAGAAAAATAATAATCAAAGGCCTAACCCTATCACACAATCTCATAACAATGGTATCAGAAACTGCTATCAGAAAGGCAGATATCAAGAGAAGATTAACTATAGGCAGAAGAGGTTGTCTGGTCAACCTCAGAAGCCTAAAGTTAAGCGGCCCTCAGCTCTTGATAGCATATGGGACTTCTTTCCAACTAAGAAGGCTATGCAAAAGTATGCAAACAGAAAGCATGATCCTCACAAGCATCTGCCCAAAGTGAATCATACATCTGTTTACTACAACTACCAGGTGGACAATGGGTACCATCCACCAAGGTTTCAGTTGATGAGACCAAAATGGTACCAACTACCAAGACTACATTACCCCCCAGGACCCAACATTGCTTGGGTACCTAAATCTTCCTTTTAATCTTGCAGGAACTGTGTGCTGGAGCTATCTCAGAACAAGAATGGTTTATAGATAGTGGATGCTCCAGACACATGACAGGTGACAAGAGTTGCCTATCAGAGTTCCAGAAAATCAATGGACCCCGAGTCACTTTTGGAGGAAATGACAAGGATGGTCAAACAAAAGGAAGAGGGAAGCTGATCAAGAACCAGATAATCATTGCAGATGTCTCATATGTCAAAGGTCTGAAATTCAACCTCCTAAGTGCTAGCCAGTTCTGTGACAAAGGCTACACAGTTGAATTTACCAAGACCTTATGCTATGTCAAGCATGAGACAACCAAGGAAGTGGTCCTTACAGCCAAGAGAAGGAAGAACATCTATGTTGTTGACTGGCAAACAGCAAAAGATGGAACCTGCCTGATAGCTAAAGAGAATTCAAAGCTAAGCTGGGACTGGCACAAGAAGCTTAGCCACCTGAATTTCAAAACCATCAACAAACTGGCAAGAGAACACATTGTAGATGGTCTGCCTGACATTGTCTACAAGAAGGAGACCCTCTGCAGTGCTTGTCAGAAGGGCAAACAAGTGAAGACCTCATTCAAACCCATAGCTGGAGATCTTTCTACTTGTCCTCTAAATCTGATCCACATGGATTTATTTGGACCAGTTGAAACTCCCAGTGTTGGTGGAAAAAGATATACTCTTGTTATGGTTGATGACTACTCAAGATATACATGGACTGTGTTCCTAGCAAAGAAAAATGAAACTCTTCAGAAGTTGCCATCTCTGTTGAAGCAACTTCAGACTGAGAAAAACATGAAGGTTAGGACAATCAGATCTGACAGAGGAACTGAATTTGTCAACAAGGTAATCAAGGACTTCTGTGATCAGAATGGTACATTCCATCAGCTCTCTGCTGCCAGAACACCCCAACAAAATGGTGTTGCTGAAAGAAGGAACAGAACACTGAAAGAAGCCGCAAGGACCATGATTGCTGAATCAGGATTGCCCATCAGATATTGGGCTGAAGCAATCAACACTGCATGCTACACTCAAAACAGAAGCATGATCCACAAGAATCATCAGAAGACCCCCTACGAGCTGTGGAAAGGAAGGAAGCCAAACATCAGCTACTTCCATATGTTTGGATGCAAATGCTACATTCTAAACAATGGAAAGGAGCATCTGAAGGTATTTCAAGAGAAAGCTGATGAAGGTGTATTCTTAGGCTATTCTAGCACAAGCAAGGCCTATAGAATACTCAATAGGAGGACTCTACAAGTTGAAGAATCCATTCATGTCAAATTTGATGATAGCACCTCAGTTGAAGAGATATCAGAATCTCTACAGAAGACCAATCTTGAAGATAAGATTGCAGAACCATCAGAAGAGGTCAATATCAACCTGGTATTCTCAACACCTCCTATGAATCCAATTCTGATAGACAAAGATGAAGATGAAGAAAAGGATGAAGACAAGGCTGATGATGAAGAATCAGAAGATGATGAATCAGAGTTGCCTAGACAGCAACTATCAGAACCTGATCTAACTTGGTTAAGAGATCATCCTCCTAATCAAGTGATTGGTCAAGTCACCAGTGGTGTTAGGACCAGATCTGCATCCAGAAGACAAGCCATGTTCACCTGCTGCATATCTCAGATGGAACCAATGAATGTGGATGAAGCTCTAGAAGACTCAGATTGGATCAATGCAATGCAAGAAGAGCTCACCCAGTTTGAAAGGAATCAAGTGTGGAAACTGGTTCCTAGACCTAAGTATCAGAATGTCATTGGAACCAAATGGGTATTCAAGAACAAAGCAGATGAAGGAGGCAACATTGTAAGGAATAAAGCAAGGCTTGTAGCAAAGGGATACTGTCAAGAAGAAGGCATAGATTTTGATGAGACCTTTGCACCTGTTGCCAGACTGGAAGTAATCAGGATATTCTTAGCCTATGCTGCCTACAACAACATCAAGGTCTACCAAATGGATGTCAAGAGTGCATTTCTGAATGGAGAACTTGAAGAGGAAGTCTATGTTGAACAACCTCCATGTTTTGTCATTCCTACTCAATCTTCTTGTGTCTACAAGCTCAGAAAGGCCCTTTATGGTCTTAAGCAAGCTCCCAGAGCTTGGTATGACACTTTGTCCCTATTCTTAGTGAACCATGGGTTTACTAAAGGAAAGGTTGACAAAACTCTATTTCAGATCTCTGTTGCTAATCATATTTTGTTAGTACAAATTTATGTTGATGACATTATATTTGGAAGCACTAATCCAGAATTATGCAAGAAATTTTCTCAAGTTATGCAGAGTAAGTTTGAAATGAGTATGATGGGAGAACTCAGTTACTTTCTTGGATTACAAGTCAAACAAGTACCAGAAGGCATCTTTATCAACCAAGGAAAGTACACCAGAGATCTCATCAAGAAATTTGGAATTGATGGAAAGTCTTCAGTCAAAATTCCTATGAATGCATCTCAAGGAATCGGACCAGATGATGAAGGAAAAGATGTTGATGCTACAACATATAGAGGAATCATTGGATCTCTCCTCTATCTGACTGCAAGCAGACCAGACATAGCTTTTGCTGTAGGAATCTGTGCCAGATACCAATCAAAGCCCAAGGAGAGCCATCTAGTTGCTGCTAAGAAGATTATCAGATATATCAAGGGAAATCCAAATGCAGGCCTATGGTATCCCAAGGGAGGTAACTTTGAACTAATTGGTTACTCTGACTCAGATTTTGCAGGTTGTAGATTGGACAGGAAGAGCACTTCTGGTCATTGCCAAATGCTAGGTGGGAGACTTGTCTCCTGGTTTAGCAAGAAGCAGAATTCAATCTCAACTAGCACTGCTGAAGCTGAATATATTGCTGCTGGAAGCTGTTGTGCTCAATTGCTCTGGATGAAGCAACAACTCAAGGATTATGGAGTGCAAGCAAAGGAGATCAGATTGTTGTGTGACAACACAAGTGCAATTGCCATCACTCAGAATCCGGTGCTGCATTCTAGGACAAAGCACATTGAGATCAGGCATCATTTCATCAGAGATCATGTGGAGAAGAAGCACATCTCAATTGAGCATGTTCCAACTGAAGATCAGATTGCAGATATCTTGACCAAACCTCTATCTGAGGCAAGGTTCAACAAGCTGAGAGAAGAACTGGGAATGATGGATGATTTTCCCAGAGTTGCATGAATCAGAGTTACGTGCATCAGAGTTGGAAGAGTCAGAGAAGCAAGATAAGATTCGCAAGGATAAGAGTTGAAGAAGGTATCAGACTTGGGTTATCAGAGTTCCAAGTATCAGAACATCTCTATCTCCGATACAAGGAACTGATGCTTATCAGACGAGCTGTGGACTTAGCAAATTTTCTGAAAACTTGGGCGAGTACATTTTAAATATTCCGGAAATTACTACTATACCCCCGGTAGTTAATTTCATCAGCGGAAAAGGCTTTCCGCCCACAATCCATTAAATGCTACCTCGAAACCCAACATTATATCAAACGTCCACAAAATCACAACCCATACTTACCTTGTCTGAAAACCTAAACCGCCATTTGCATCTTATCTCTCTTCGTATTCAAGCTCTCAGAATTATCTAAACCTCGAATCTCTCAGACAATTCTCAATCCCCACTCAAAAATGAAGTTCATCAACATTTCTGATCTCTCAGAGGCTGAAGCTAAGTCACTGGTGACAAACATTGTCACAGGAATGAAGGTAGACATGTCCTCGCTACCACTGCTGGCTGCAAATCAAAAAATCATGACCGAAGTGATCGAGGGAATGAATGACTCCCAGCTGAGCAAGATCGTGGCTCATCCCTATGAGCATTTCAGCAACGTTGATGTAGCAGAGTTCTACCTCAACGCCCATATCAGCAACAACACCATTTTCTCTCAGGTTCAGGGCAAGGACCTCAAGATTGATGCTGAAGCACTAAACGAGTTCTTTGACATCAAGTTTGACCCTCAGGAAGAGAAGGACTCAAGTCTCATTGAACTTGATGATGTGGACATCACTGTCCAGAACTTCGTTTCAACCTACTGCCGGGAGGATGCCACCGGAGTAGACTCTCTGTACATGAAGAAGAACGTTCTGAAGAAGGACTTTGAGAGGCTGATGAGCATCATGCACCGGTGCTTATGGTGCAAAACAGGTTCTACTGACCAAATGAACCACACCAACTCAAAAGCCCTATATGTTGTTCACAGAGGGATGAACATCAACTGGGGCAAAGTGCTTTTCCAGTCCATCTCTGAATCCATCTCAAAGAAGGACAAGAAGACTGGGTTCTTCTCAACAAAAATGGGTCATGGTCTTCTGATCTCAAGGCTTATCTCTAACTCCAAGATAGCTCTCAGAGAAGCCACTGAAGTGGACCACACCAAAACCATCTTCCTCACCATTTCTCCAAAACTGAATGTGGCCATTGCTGCTGAATTGAAGAAGGCCGACAGGCTTGAACAGAACAGGGAGAAACAGGTTGAAAAACCTGAGGCTGCTCCCAAGAAAGCTCATCAAAAACTAGCTACAGTCTCTGAGCAGCCCAAAAAGAAGAAAGCTGAACAGAAGAAGAAACCTCAGAAACAAGCAGAGGTAACTTCTGAGAAGGATGCATCAGATCATAAGCTGACTCTCCTTGAAGCTACTTCTAAGGACATCCAATCTGCCGTAGCTAAACAGAAGGAAACTCTTGATGGACTGGCTTTTGTGACTCAGACTCTTCCAGGGGCTATTGAGGCTGTAAAAGAAAATCAGGCAACAGAATTCTCCAAAATTGGACTTCTGCTTGGCGATCTTGTTGATGCCAAAAAGGGGGAAGATAGCAGAGAACCTGTCCCACCTCCCAGAGAAGCAGAAGGCCCAAGCTCCAGAGCCATTAACCCTGCTAGATACTATGAAAGAGCAAGGCAAAAGAGGCTAGCTGCTGGCATTCAGAGACCTCCTCCTCCTCGCTCAAAGAAGAAGAAATCTCCATCCTTCACATTGAACCAATGGCTGAACAGTGGGTTGTCTAAACCAGACAAAGTCCAATTTGCTGAGATGAAAAAGCATATGACTCCCCTGCAGCGTGAGAATCTGATCCAAGATGAGAATGGCATCATCACCATTGCTCATGGAGGATCCATAGAAGAAGCTGAGGAATGGTGGAGGTTGAGGATTCTGCCTGGGAAGGATGAGAAGGATGCAATAAGGTATTATCTTGATTGCCAGCTTACTCCACTCTGGAAGAAATACATGATTCCCAGGAACCTTGCTTCAATCAGAGCAAGAGTAAATGTTGAGCTTCAAGAAGCCAAGGCAAAAGAAGAGGTTGTTCGTGCAGAGGTTGCAGAGGAAGATTTCTAAACTTTATCTCTTTTGCATTTCTTATTTGTAAAACTCTGATTAATAAAAATAACCTCTCTGCCTCTAATTTGCATGGCTATATCATATAATGTGTTATTTATTGCTTTCTATCCTTATTTGATTATTGCGTGATTGATTGTATCTTACTCTTGCTATTTTCCTATGCTAAGTGCCCACCAAGATTTGTAATGAAAGTTGTTAACTTTTTTTTATGGTGAAAGGCACTTCTCTGGAAATAGTTTAAAGAGTTTTGGCATCATCAAAAAGGGGGAAATTGTAAGGAATAAATGTAATTAGATTTTGATGATGCTATAGGATTAGAAAGTTAGAGTACCCCCAATTAGATTTTATGTATTAGAATTTTCAATTGTAAGTATTAGTGTAGTCGACGATCAGAGTTGCTCTGCTTTGGATCAGATCAGAAGTGCATCAGAATTGCTCGACCAGACTTGCTCTATGAGAACTGCTCCATCAGAGTTCTCTTATCAGAAGTCCATCAGAGTTGCACCATGAGAGTTGCTGATAAATTTGGACATCTGATAACCGATGAGAGTTACAGATCAGAGGTACTCATCAGCGGACCTATCAGAGTCAGAGTTAGAGTTCAGTCAGAAATCAGAAAGCCATCAGAACTCAACTCATCAGAAAGCCATCAAAATCCAAAACATCAGAAGAGCCTGATCAGAGCCCGACTAACACTTAGAAGATTTCAAGCAACATCCAACAGCTATGAATCCAACGGGTAAAAACATCCAACGGCTAGAAGACTGTGCATGAAAGGAAAGCATTTAATGCACATTAAATGAGCCTGATACGCTGAAGGATTGATTGCAAATGATTGACCAAGGAATCCGGGAAGATATATTATAAAAATAGAAACCTTCCAAAACGGCGGTCAAGTCAACAGTACGCGCATTTAATGCAGTTGTCTCCTCCTCCAACGGGCAGACAACCTCAGTATATAAGCTACACGAAGAAGAACAAGGAAGATAACCTTTGCTCCATTCATTACTCTGAACATACTTCTTGAGATTCAACCTTCATAACACTCTACAAGAAAAGTCCTACGTTGGGAAGATTCAAACTCCAAATCTTTCATCCCCAATAACGAGCAAAGTTCATCCTGTTCTTCAACACTTCAAGATCTTCATAACACATCAATTGTGACGAAGCTAGTTGGAGGAAAAACTTTGTGTTTTTCAAAGGATCTTCTGCAAAGAAGGGCGTCCAAGTAACTGCAGTAGTGAAGTGGTGATACTTCCGGGAAGCTGAGTGAAAGGATCAGCCATCAGGACGTGGAACTGCATCCTGGGTGGCATCTAGGCTTGAAGAAGGCGTGGAGAACTTCTTAAGTGTTAGGAACTAAGCTTTGTAACCGTCTACCTCAAAGCTAGTGGAACAGTGGACTAGAGGAACGCGTTGTTCCTTGAACCACTATAAAAATATCCGGTGTCATTTACTTTACTGCAATTTATATTTCTGCACTTAGGACATTAACTGATTAACTCTAAAACTTGGAATCTGTGTTCAGCAGATCTTGTTTTCAGAGTTATCAGAAAGGCATTTGCCTTAGTGTTTCTGAGGCTACCCGGAAAGATCAGAATCCGCTTCCAAGGCCAGTTCTGATATCAGAACCAGCCTTTCTCTGTCACCAGAATCAGACCTTCTCTGATAAGTCAGTTTGGACTTTTGAGAAAAAGTTGAAACTTTAATCAGTCTATTCACCCCCCCCCCTCTAGACTGATTACCATATTAAACGGGACCAACACGGTCTACTTCTCCAAGGCTGGATACCTTAGCTCAGCTCCATGAAGGATCTTGCTAATGTAGTACACCGGCTTCTGCATTGTTCCCTCCTCGCGCACTAGTACAGAGCTGACTGCACTCTGGGTGACCCAAATAGAGAATGAGGGTTTCACCAGCCTCAGATTTGCTGAGCAGCAGGTCTGGTTGCAAATATTTCTTGAGGTATTCAAATGCAGCTTGGCACTCTGGGGTCCATCGGAACTCATTGCTCTTTTTCAAGACTTGTAAAAATGGTAGGGATTTATCCGTAGACCTGGATAGGAATCTTCCCAGGGCTATTGTTTTATATGGGGGCATTTGCGTCTCTTTACATATAATAGGTCTCTTTTTTGTCCAGATTTAAAAGTGGTCTTATATTTGTCTTTACCTTCTCTAGTAGTATTATTTTGGTCATTATTTCGCTAAAGATTACCATGCTTCTTTTTGTTATTCTACATGTTTTCGCCACCATGTCTCTTTATTTTTTATTTAATAACCTTTTCCTGTAATGTTTTATTTGTTTATTATGAGAATGTATAATACTCCGTACGTAGTATAAAATATTATTTAATGTTTAAGTTTGTTTTTTCGTTTTTCAATCAACCTTCTAACTTAAGTTTTTTTTTTAATTTGTGCATTAAAAAATATTTTCGGTGTTAATGATTTGTTTTTCTATTTTTAATTTTAAGATGAATATTTATTAGTTTAGTAAATATTGTGTGCTAATTACTAACATGAGTTTTGTGTTATATTAAAATGAGTAAAGTGTAACATAAATATGCACGAGTAAATATTATAAAAAGAACATGATATATTTGTAATTCAAAAACAAAAGACTATAAATTATCTTTAATGTAAAATTATTATATTACTCATTGTTATATATAATGATAGTTTATTAAATTTTTAATAACGATCTACTAGATGTAAATATAAAAGAGTTAATGTTATATTTGAATGAATATTTCGATGAAAAGAAATGAGTACACACAAAAGAATATTTGAATACATTAGAGAATTCAAATGAGCTTTTAAAATTTTCGAAACTCATTTGGTAAATTATTAATGCTCATCTCGTATTGGTTTTATGCTCGTTTTAAAGTGTCATATCAAACATATTTCAAAACTATCATGTATTACATTAGATTCGCATGATAATTGATTATAGATAGGGCCGGTCCTACTAACTTTTGGGTCTATGTGTGATATACTCTCTTGAGCTTGTTGCCAAGACATGAAGTAAATTAATTGTACTTACTTAAAATAAGAATTATAATAAAAATATATAAAAAGGGTTATAAAATAAAAATGTAATTCACTTTATTCTTGATTGAATTACATATTTCGGCAAAAATAACAACACGAGTGTCACAAAAAACACTATTTAAAAATACTTTTTGCAGAACATTGTGAAATGAAATCATCAATAATTGGTTCATAATCATTTTTAAAGATCTAATGCTCAATGATAAAATTGCAAATCTATTAAGCTTTTATGTGAGACAATCGAATGTAGATAATTGGATGGGGTTTAGGAGTTGGGACTTGGGAGACACGGGCTCCCAAGACAATAGTAAAAATTGAAAATTTTGTAATTTAAATGAATAAAAAGCCCTAAAAGCTAAAAAGATGTGATACTAGTGTTATGCTCATTTTAAAATGTCATATCAATACTTATTTTAAAAGTATCATATATTACATTAGATTCACATATTGAGATTCTTAGGAGCTGATTATCAATAAAATTTAGGAAAAATTGACAAAAATAATCTCACCTTTCGCTGGTCTTCTCATAATAATCACACCTTTAGGTAATCCTAGAATAATCCCACCTTTGTACCTCATCTTCTTTCATTGAACCCTGATCATGTTTTTCACTCTGTTTTTGAAAATTATATAAAGGGAAAAGGTGCAAATAGGCCCATGTACTAACCAAAAAAGGTCAAATAAGCCCTTATTTAGGAGGCTTTGTCCGGTCGTCGCCATTTGGGGTGGTTCCCGGCGGATTTTTTTTAGCATCTTATTCATTAGGTCTAGTTACTCATACCAAATTTCAGCTAAAACTTCAATCGGGAAGGCATTCAAATAAATTCTTGAAAATAACTGCGTAGTTAGAAGCGCAATTATCTTCAACAATTCATTTGAATGCCTTCCCGATTGAAGTTTTAGTTGAAATTTGGTATGAGTAAACTAGACTTGATGAATAAGATGCTCAAAAAATTTCATCAAAAAGTTCCACCGAGAACCACCCCAAATGACGACGGCCGGACAGAGCCTCCTAAATAAGGGCTTATTTGACATTTTTTAGTTAGTACATGGGTCTATTTGCACCTTTTATAAATAATCTCACCTTTCACTTTTCTATTATCTAAAATCTTATAAACATCAATGAAGGTAAGGATATTTTAGGTATAAAAAATGTGTTGGTGTAAAAGCTTAGCATTATAGAATTGTACATCATGTTTTAAATATTGTACTGGTCATTAATATTGTATTGGCCTTCCGTTAAACTTAAGGGAACAATTCACTTGCCGTTCACTCCCGTTACGGCGTTACTCTTTGCTGCGTGCACTACATCCGAAAGGACGAACCCCTCCAACGCTTTGGACTGTTTGGAGTTTAGACCCTTCGATTTCAAACTACTAAGCTAGCTCCGTATTTATTTATTTTATATGAGCTAACTTTGTGGTGTGGAAAATGTGAGGCTTGATTCTAAAAATAGTTATAGAGATAATATTAGGGAAATTTATTAGAATATGACTAAAACTCAATAAGTTTCTCAATCTATGACCTAACTAATTTTAATACTTATCTATGACCAAAAATCCAAATAAATAAATAAATCTCATTTTTATTTAATGGTTAAATGACTAAAATACCCTTATTTAAAATATGTGCATTTTGCACTAATTTCGTCCAATTAAAAATAATGCACTTTATATTGCCGTTAATGCATGACATTAATGCGCAACTTTACTGCACATCCGGTAATAATCACTGCACTTCTGCCAAAATTAATTTTCTACTCATTTACTTGAGGAATTTATTTTTAGATTTTTTTAGATTTAATAATTTTATATTTTACGTTGAATTAAATATATTGGATTTCATGATGATATTACTGCTTTGTGTAATAGCAATACTAGTCATGATCACTGCACAACAAAATTTTCAATGCATTCATTCACTGTCATTTACAATATTATTTATCGTCATATTATAAGTCATCATATTCACTGCCCATATTCAACACTTATTGTCATGTTCATCGCCAATGTTCAATGCCCATATTAATTAAATTCCCATAAATCCTAAATTCAACAAACCCTAATCTAAAAAATAATAATACTACGTAATTATGAATGAGAATGGAAACCAGTTAAATTGCTGCCAATATGCCAACAATCAATCACAATATAGTGCATAAATGTTCACAGGGCTCGAGTATATATACTCTTTGGGAACCACATATTGTTCCTCCAACGAGGCAACAACATAAGGCATTGGGAAACCAATTGAGAAATATTAATATAATAATAATAATCCTCAAATACCTCAATAATCTCCTCGATCAATTTCTATACGGTAAATAGCCCATGCATATATTATATATATACATCTGTATAAGTTCTATATCTCTTGCCGACCAATGAATCTTTAATTTGAGACCGTGGTATCGTGGTGTTTGAAGCTTTTCATCGACCAACAGCTTCCCACCCAGGTCACGTCGGGTGAAATTGCTCCCAGGCCAGAGACCGATATTAGAAAGACTGTTGCCGTGCTCCCAGACTACAGATCTGTTGAAGGAGGCGGCGCTGGCCGGCAGCTAAACGGCGGGTGGAGACTCAACAACGGCGATTGGGTGTGTGGGCGGCGGAGGTACACATGAGCGGCTGTAGCAATGGTTAGGAAAAAAGAAGTAGGGAATTAGGGTTTTATAGATATAAACCAAAGGGTATATTTGTCCATAAAAATTATCTATAATTTAATTATTTCGATTTTTAATTTTAAATTTCGAATTTTAATATTATTTTAGGGAGAAAACTTGTTAGATCATAGATTGAGAAACTCATTGAGTTTTAGTCATACCTAGGGTAATTATCTCATAATATTAAGTCTCTTTGATTTGTTTGAGAATATATTATAGTTTTTAGAAAAAATAATTATCCAAAACTTTAATTATTCAATATCATTATAGAATTGTCCATGTTTCATCATTTAAAGGGAAAATATTTTTGAATGGAATCTCTTCGAATATCAGAGTATATATGTAATATAAAATTATTATATGTGTTTCCATAGAACTTTTTTTATCATAAAATAGCGGTCATTATATTAAAATCAAGAACACATACAAGACAACCTTCAGACAGAATTTACAGATCCATCGTAAACCCTAGCTAGGAGTAGACTTAGAGACAACCACCTTATACAAAGCAACATGACTCGCTAAACGGGCAAATTTAGGCCTAAAATGATCGAAACCGAAACTCTGCCTATTAAAAAAACTCCAAAAATCCAAATATTCAAATCAATTCTACTCGAACTGAAACACAAACAATTGCAACTAAAGAAAAAATAATACTGAAATAAGCATTTTGGCGGGTTACGAAGCCAATTTTATCTCACGCCCTTATTAAGCATTTTGTTTGAAAACAACTGTAGGTCAATATTCTGCATGCTTTTTTGGCTGGATTTAATTAATTTTGTTATTTTGGCTGGTTTTAATTAATTCTGTTGAAACGCGTTATTGTTAAAAAACATCTTGATGTTATTTTCCAAACACGTTTTTCACTAAAAACATGTTATTGTTGATCCTTTGTATATGAAAAAATTATTATTATTTTTTTTTAGACCCCGAAAGGCAAACCACCAAAATCAGTGGGGTAAATGTCGGGGGATCATTTACCAAAGTGATTATTATAACTACATGTCGTTTCTTGTTCAAGGTGATTAATTATTATCCACTCAATTAACTAGCTTTTATGGGAAAAGGTACATGTGATAAGATACGCTACCTCATCTGATTATTGCTTCAAAATTCAAAACCTGTTTGATAACATTATATTGAAATTGACTTAATCGACTGATTTTGTTGAAATTTATGAAGTCCTGGCAGAAGTGGCTAAATTTGCTGATTCTGCTAATTTATGAAAAAAAAAATCAAAATATTTTGTTAAAATAAAGAAAAATGTATATGAAAAAATAGCTAAAATAAATGACCTTCTATGATTACTTCAACCAATTCAGCCAGCAAAGTAACATTGACCTTTTTTTATTACTACACAATTGGTGAAAAGTTACGTGTAAGCTTAAAAAGTGTTACGCAATTGGTGAAAAGTTACACGTAACATGTTTGATTAAAAAGTTGGCTGATAAGCTTGATAGGTCGAAAAACATGATCATCAAATGCGTTTTTAGTATTTTAAGAGCCGTACTAAGATTTCATGTGCTATAAAATTAGAACCAACAAGTTTAAGTGCAACTATCATTTTCTTTTGCAACTATAATAGGCGAATGAACGGAGAAGCATGGTGCTATAATTATACACTGTCCATATATATTTCTAAGATGGAGCGCGGGGGAGGGCTCATGGTGTACTGAAACGGTAAAAATAGGAAAATAATATGCAAGGAATGATATTTTATGCTTGGACATTGGACATCAAGATAATATTATTGGGACTTGGACATTTTTAAAATTTTTCTACTGCCATGCAAATTACTGTTCGCGTGCCATTCAAATTTAGAAGAGAATATTCTAATTGAAACAAAATATCGGGGTGACTACTAAAAGTTTCATCAACTAGCCCGATTAGCAACCTCAGAATATGGTGTATTATATTCTTGAGCATGCATTATAAATTAAAATACGGGTGCATCTTCCAAGTTTTAAATAACAATATGGTACAACCTCGACTTTTACACAAAGGATGGAAATTATTCAACTACAAATACATTCAACTTAAAACTTATTATTTCTTTCCGTAATGTAAAAGTTCCAGACCCCTTTCTCATTTTATTTGTTATAAACGAAATGCATCTACATGTCTATGAAAAAACAAAATTGGGCATTATTCAGTCGCGCAACGCGCGTTATAAAAACTAGTATCTTTATAAATGTGAGATTATTTATATAAGATTTTCAAAGAAAGGTAAAAAAATTGGTCAGGGTCAAATGAAAGAAGATGGGGTGCAAATGTGGGATTATTTTGGAATTATGTAAAGGTAAGATTATTATGAGAAGACCAGTGAAAGGTGAGATTATTCTTGTCAATTTTTCTTAAAATTTATGATTTTTGTAGAAACGAAAAAAATAAGAAAATGAAAGTGTAATAGAAGATACTCCATATAGAGCAAAGATCATTATTTTCATTGTTTATCTCCTAGTACTCAACGTAATATGTTTGATGCTCATTGAAATTATATTAACGCAAATCTAAAAAAACCATGATTTTCGTCAAAATTACAAAATTGTCGCGGCGCATGGAGTATACGGAGTGCGTTGACCCACTTGTAAAGAAGGGATTCACCAACCGTTGTTAGCAAGTGGACTCGTACTTATTTAGGTACTAGTTTTTGTAACGCGCGTTGCGCGATTGTGAGAATGCCCAATATTGTATATCAACCGTATAAAATGGCATACATTTTTTACATGGGCTACTGTTGCAAAAATGTGCATAATACAATTGTTTGCAGCATTTAAATATATATACAGTACTTCGAAAAGAAATGTTATGTACAAGATTAGTGGACGTTAGTCCAAACAAAAACATCTAACAAATCAAGCCACAGGAAGGCATCATATTAACAAAGGCTTAGCCCGGTGAATCAAAAGTGGAAGTAAGAAATGAGAATAAAAACAAAGGCTTCGCCTGGTACATCAAAAGTGAGAGTAAGAAATGAGCACAAATCTTATATAAGAGTTTAATAAACCTTGGTTTCAATCTCAATACCACCTCATACATGATACATGGTAGGGACATGAGCATCAAAACACACCACATTCATGAGTTGTGCTTTATGCTCTGAAGCATATTAACGTCACTTCTGGTTGTTAGGATGTTTTTACTTGGACTGTAATTTGCTGGTCTGGTCTGGTCTGGTCTGGTCTGAACTGGTCTGGTCTGGTCTGGTAAGGTCTGGTTTCTTTGTATTTTTATAACTATCCAAGTCTGGTCTGGTTTGGTCTAGTCTGAACTGGTCTGGTCTGGTCTGGACTGGTCTGGTCTGGTCTGGGACAAATTACAGTCCAAGTAAAAACATCCTTAGTGGTCATGCACATGAAAGGTATATATAATCAGCTGCGGAAAACATGTGTACAATCAACACAACGGCATCCCCTCGTAAGCTTTAGCATCCTAATGAATTGCTTAAAGCTATACATCCAAAACTCATCGTACGATCAAACACAATGCACACTAAATTGTGCACAACAAAAACAACAAAACAGTAAAGTTGCAAAAACATTCCCCCATTCCGTACAACACCAATAAAGCAGACTACCCAACTATCAAAACAGAAATTCAACAAAAATTGATAAACGGATGAACCTCTCAAATTTGATAAACTATCAAATTTGATAAACTATCACAACAAATTCCTCAAAAACAGATTTAGAGCAGCCCTCCCTTTCACTTTTTAGGGGGTGTCCTCAATTTAGATTTTAATGGATTTTAAAGGATTTTAGAATTCCATTAAAATCTGGGTGTCCTCATTGTTTAGTTTAATGGACTCCTTTGAAATAAGGGTGTCCTCAATCTTTCCATTGATTCCAGGTATTATTCATTCTGATGGATTTTAAAGGATTCTTGTAAGTTTCTATCCACAAAACAATTCCTCCAAAATATTATCAACCCTCGTCGGATTTCAAAATCCACCATCTTTAACCCTACGACAGCTTTCCCGTCAAGGTGCCTGGAGCCATCCGGTCGAGAACAATTCTAATCAAAAGATCTATTCTCCACAACGATAACAATTATTTAAAGGCTCCATCGAATTGAAGCTTCTTTTCTTGAAAGATGACGAGGCGGAAAGAGAAGGAGATAACAAAAAGAATAAAAGATAGAGAAAGAAGAAAGGATGCAGTGGGCCTTTCTCGTGGGATGCAGGTTGCCGATCATGGGTGCTTTGTTGGGGTTCTATTTGGAATTCGAAGTCAGGCCTGTTGATTAGGAATTTTTGGTTGGGTTCTTTTACAGATAATTGTCATCTATTTAGTTGGATAAGTGTCACATATGTTAGGGTGAAGAAGCAAAAAAAACTCTGTCACATATGTTAGGGCGAAGAAGCAAAAAAAACTCTGGAAACTGGATTTCAAATTCCATGGATTTCATTAGAATCTTACTCATTCTATACAAATCCGTAAAAATCCATTGAAATCTCAATCTTTTAAAATCCATTAAAATCCAAATTGAGGACACCCCCCTTAACCTCAGTGTTCAATCATGTTAGTAGAATATAATCTAAACATGATCTTATAAATAAGTACTTTAATTTGCTCTATAGTATTTAGTGTTGTGGCTACCTTATTGGAAAAAAGTGTTTCATTCATAGCCTTCCAAATCAAATACACAGTGCATGTCAATGCAATTTGATATGGTTCTAGATGAACTTTCTGACTTTTCATTTGCTAACGCGAATTTTCGGAGACTTCTATATAGTGGCCAATGACTAATGACTTTAATTCTATAAACTGACTCATATACTCGGCCATTTAAGAGATAACCCTATGAGTAATATAATTCACTTGCTTGATGCCCTTTCAATACAGCATGTTCAGAAATTACTTTAGCACACAATTCAGTTTGGTAACTTGTAATCGAGATTAATCTCATTACTATTTCAGTAAATTATCATATCTTGTACATTTACTAAGAGACCACTCATAGTATTTAAAAATTATTAGGTAACTTCGAGGCGGGTTAATACTCCCAAGATATTGATGAAAAACCATTACCTGACAAGCAAAAAACTGCTCTGAAACTGAGACAATTCATCCCATATGGTATATGAGGTAACAAAGTTAAAATAAACAAGTACTCTATAGAGCAATCCAATAAACTCCGTATGGTGATAGGAAAAAAAGAATGATGAACCCTCCAATAAAGTTAAACCATCACTTAGAACATCAATTACGTAATGATTAAACAAGCCTATGAAGCAAATAAAACAAAAAAATTAAATAGAGCCAACATCTATTAAGATAACAATTGGGAAAACTGGAGTATGAGCATACATTGGTATGTGTGCGTAGGAGAAGTTAATTTCCTATGGTCACACATATGGCCTACATACACGATTGAATATACACAATCAATAAACCTTACGATTTGGGGCTAATAAGAAGCTTTTGAGAATTCAATTGGGGAAAAGGGTGTTGCGTACTGGAAGAGTACTTTTGAGAATCCATTGAATTATTCAACTTATTTAGTAATTCAATGCGTTTGGACTGATTTTAAAGTGCCCTCTTTATTGTTAGAGACCTTAGAGTAGGGGGGTGTCAAACTCCAGTTTGACATGCCTGATGCCTTCTGGATCATACGCAAATCTACTATGCTTAGACCCAGACCCAATACTTTAATAACTCATAATTTTTTTTAAAAAAAGTTGACCTATTTGCAGCAAAACGGGGATCTCCAGAATCCAAACTTGCTACCAACATCGCACTCCTTGTTGTCGTCTCGCTCATCCCCATCATCTCACTCGTCGCCAATCGCCATTAGTCATCAGCATTCAGAGCATCTCAATTCTTTTTATTTTTTCGACCGTCTCAGTTCTTTTTTTTTAGCATTCTTTTAGTTTATAAGCATGTCCGCTGGTGTGGACTTTCTTCTGTGAGCTGGACGGGGTGAGATCTCAGCGATATCCTATCTAACCTTGACCATTCCATCTGTTGAAGGGAGGCAAATAGCAGAATGATTGAGAGGGTGAGGTGGCACTAACATTACCGTTCATTGACGGAATGACGGATAACAGAGCAGCGTAGAGTACAATAGCTAAAGCACGTGTGTACATCTGTATGGAGCATCATATTACCACCAACAAATTTTTAATGACCAAAATGACCTTACTCTCATTCATGCTTATAATTTTGTATCATGCTTATAATTTTGTAAAAGACGTTGGATTATGGGGCCGTTTGGAATCATAAAATGGGCGGATAAGCCTTAAAATGAAAAAATAGAGCCAAACACATGTGAGTTCGGGTGTTTGGACTGATTTTCCTTATCAACCAAAAAGTAAGGGCTTTGTTACTTTTTGAGCTGAAACATATTTATTTACCGTTGAAATCCGAAGATACTCTTTTATTTAATACATCGAAGATCAGTGCGTCGAGTTTCATATACTCTGCTACCTCGACTTCTCCATATTCATTAAGTCAAGGTAAGCTGCCTGCTCATCTTCTTTTTCTTCAATTGTAAGCTGCACTCTTCTTCATCTTCAATTTTTCAATATTTTGATTTTCTTCTAACCTTTGCTACAAGTTTTCATAAAACGTAAAATGAAGAAAAGTAGAAGCAGAAGACCTATCTACTTTCATAACCGTATTTGTTTATTTGGTTTGCTAGAGTCTTATCTCTTCAAACTAAAAATAGGTGGCTCATTGAATTCTTAGATGTGAAACATATCATCTTTAAATCTATTGAGATGATGTTATTTATTATTCTAAAAGTCCTAAGAATGTATAATACCACCTTTAAATAGAGTAATCGAAGTAGAATAAAGCTAATCACTTTTCTATTATTTTGGAGATATTTTTCTAATTACCAAAGACCATGAGTTTGTGAGTTACTGAATTTTGAGTGGGTTTAGCATGGAAATGTTATAACTATATTTGAAATTAGCACGGTAGAAAAGTAAGGTTTTATCTATTCTCAACTTGATATATGATCAAGTATTAATAAACTTATAAAAAGAAGAATACATAGCAACTAACAAAAAACAAAAGAAGCATGAATTTGATAACTCCTGAAGTATTTTGAATTTGATGGACAGAGGGATGATTTTCAATCTGTACACTCAAGCTTTGATAACTTTTGTGTATTTTATGTTTCATTTTATTTTTGAATGAACTCGAAACACCAATGAATGATGTGTATTTTATGTTTCATTTTTTAAAAAATAATAATAAATGCATGTGAGCTTGTTAATATTCTTTCTAGAAAGTATATTATTTTAAATTGATTTACTCATATTAGTCACAAAAAATCATACCAATGTCGGTCATTCAAAAATACACATTTTTTTGGAAAGCAGTTGCATAAGAAAATACAACTAATCAAGTAGAAATAGTTTATTGGTAAATTCACGCCATATATTTAACACAAATAAGAAATACCCTAAATGGTAATTTCATCTTGAATCATCCATTCTAGCCAACATATTACCACACTTATTTCACCAAGTTAAGAGCCCGTTTGGAGAACTCTGTTTTCGGCTTATCAGGCTTATCAGCCAGCTTTTTCACCAAACACGTAACTTTTACTTTCGCGCGCTGAATTGTGTAATAAGCCGAAAAAGTAAGGTTGGAGTTACTTTTCTGGCTGTATTGGCTGAAGTTACTGTAGAGGACCATTTTAGCTATTTTTACATATAATTTTTTCTTTAATTTATTAATAAAATATATTTTTAAAATATTTTTTTTCTTAAATCAGCAGAATCAGCCAAAACAGCCACTCCAGCCAGAATATCATAAATTTCAGCAGAATCTGCCAAAACAGCCGATTTTGGTGCTACCAAACGGGCTCTAAGTCTTTTCGGGCTTTTTAGTCCTTTGCCCATGACTTCCAAACAGGCCCTATGTCTTTGTTCCCTAAGATCTTCTACACCGCTCCCTTAAGGCCGGGTCATCGTCTGCTACTTGCCAAGTTGCCAGCCACAGAACCAGAGGGGTAGGTTTTGCTTTTCTGCAAACTCTATGTATCGGGAAAGCTACGTCAACGCAACGCATTTCTCCACGTCAAACGGGGAGGACCCGGATCTTTTCTTATTTTAATCGTCTAATTCCAAATACCCGCAATGTCATGCGGCCTCCGAGGATCGCTGTCTTCTCTTTACCTACCCACTCCTCCTATATGCGGTAGGAGACTTCAGTTTGAATACCTACCAACAAATACAACCAAAATGCCCAAAGTTAAATTTGATTCAGGCGCATTCATAGCTAGCTGACCAACCCTCATTTGCCGCCGCGATTGATCTCTGATTACGGCTCCTCTCTTTTCTCTCGGCAACCCATCGTCTTCCTCCTAGCTCTGCAGCCGTTTTCTGCTTTAATGGCGTCCAGCCTGCTTCGGGTCACTCCTGTTAGCATTCAAAACCATGATATTTCCCGGCCGTCAAGTCTCTTTAACCTCGTTGCTCACCAGAGATGGCGTAAAGATTGCAGCTTTTTGTTATACAATTCGAAGGGGTTGAAGGGCTATAGCATTCGCTCAGTTAAAGCTGTTGCTACTTCTCCTGGGTAATTTTCTTTTTTCCGTCTCCATAACCTTGGATGAGATTTTGACCCGGTTAACCTTCCTTTGCAATAGCAATTGCACTTTCTGATCTGCGTTGAGCAACATGCTCTTGGCGAAAAGGAGCTGATGCAGTGGCGGAACCAGCCACCAGACCAGGGGGTTGGTGGCCGCGGCCGCCACCATATTTTATAAAACAAATTTTGGTCGACATTCAAAACGCTGATTGTTAAGAATAGTAAAGAAAGAAGCAACATTAAAATTCAGTTTAATAAATACGTTTGCTGACTTAGTATTTCATCATTTAGTAGAAGGATGGTTAAAAAGCATTCAATGTTTGGACTTACTTGACTTCGTTGTTCAAGAACTTATGATATTTAATTAATGAGGTGAAATGCTTTTCCTTTTAAATTATGAAGGAAACTTGGTTACAATAGTAAGTAACAAGGAGTTGTGCTTTATTCAACCATCAAAACGATAGATTATACCCACAGACACATATCGATATAGATAAGCTTTATGTAATTATGTTTAAATTGATGTACATTGATTTGGACTCAAATAGTGAGATACGGAGTACATCATATATGAATGATCATTTAATCATTATCTTAAGCTTATACTTAGATTCAACTGAACTCGATTGTACTACCTCCGCCCCTTTTATATTGGGACGAAAGAGGGTGACACGATTTTTAAGAAAAGTGGGGTTGTGTGGTTGATATTAATTGATAAAGTAAGAATAAAGCAAGAATGGTTTTGAGCCACACAAACTTATCAAATATGGTATGAGACAAATTTAGTGGGACTTCCCGAAAAGGTAAAACGAAACAATATAAGGGGACGGAGGGAGCATATGATATGAAATACGGAGTATTCAATTGACTTAAAGTTGGGTACATGGCCACGAGTTGGCGAAAGACAATGATAATGCATAGCAGGAAATCTGTTGGCTTTCATCATTTGAACATGGCTTTGATTTTTTTGTAAACGCATTAGACTATTAGTTTAGAGATACAGCTTCTGTTCTGTGGTGTCTTGCGCAGTAAATTTCAGGTAATGGGTGATGTATTGGGGTTTAGCTTCCTAGTTTTCACTTTGTCCTTTTCAGAATGGGAAAGAAAAGTAGAGTGGATGAGACAGAGAGCTATACTCTAGATGGCATAAGAAGTTCCTTAATTCGGCAAGAGGATAGCATTATATTTAGCCTTGTGGAGAGAGCGCAGTATTGTTACAACCCTGACACATATGACCCTGATGCTTTTCCGATGGAAGCTTTCCATGGCTCGTTGGTTGAGTACATTCTTAAAGAAACCGAGAAGCTTCATGCTAAGGTATCTTTGGAGGCTATCACTATTATGTTCGTCTATAAAAGAAAGGCAAATGTGTGCTTATGTACATGCTTTTCCATTATCTCTAGGCTGGAAGGTACAAGAGCCCCGATGAGCACCCTTTCTTCCGAGATGAATTGCCTGAACCATTGTTGCCACCCCTTCAATACCCACAGGTAGTTTAACTGCTTAAGATGAGTTTTTAATGCATTTTGCTTTATAGCTGATGTCGTGGGAAGTTTCAATGATAATAAATAAATGACTAGACCATCGAGTTTATGCTAATTTTTCATTTACTAATCTATTATTTATTTTTTGAAAAACTATCAAGTTAAAGTAATGTTTCTTAATATTTAAATACAACCATTTCCTCCCTTCCAGTCCCAAAATCCTTCTCAAACATACTCTTATAATCTATTTGTTTGGATGTGAACCTAGGTTCTTCTAGGTTTAATTCTAGGTTCACCGTGTTGTTTTGCAATTTTATGTCATCAACTTAGATCTTCAAATAACCTAATTTTACCTTGGAAAACCTACGAAACCCCCAATAACTCAACTTTGAAGATCCTCCAGATCAAATGTTCTCACAGAGTCACAGTTCAGTTCTGTTTGTACGTAATTTTAACATGTTCACTTGATTTAACTTCAATTGAAACAAATTTTTACAACATTCACCTGAGTTAACCTAAAAATTATCTAAACAGCACTTTTATATTGACTGGGTTAGCTCTGACTCATTTCCATACGAGTCTGAGTAAGGGTAACAATACTGGAAATGAATGAATTAATCGAGAATTTAATCTGCATTAGTTTCTGGATTACTATTAGCATATATCTTTAATTTAAAATTTATTACATGATTTATTAGACTACAAATAAATCATCTTGTAGATATTGGGCCATCAATAACATTATATAATAGCTGCACCATAGTTGGTTGTGGGCAAGAGCTTCCATTTTGCTGGAAAGTTTCATTTGGGAGCTCTTGGAGACTGGAGAGTTCTGTTTTGAGACTCTTGTTATATCTTCCATTTGCCTATTTATTTCATACATTGCATATTAGTTTTCTTTATGTCTCCTTCCTATCATACAACCACCTTTGTTTCTCTGTATTTTCCTGGTTTTTCATCGGCCTTATTGTTTTCAGGTTTTGCATCCAGCTGCTAATTCAATCAATATTAACAACAAAATATGGGACATGTACTTTAAAAATATTCTACCAAGGTTAGTGAAAAAAGGCGACGATGGTAATTGTGGATCAACAGCAGTATGTGACACTCTTTGCCTCCAGGTATGAATGCTCGTCAAATTTTATGTTGTTAGAAAATGTATCTTAATCGTAACAAGTGAAACGGAAGAAGCAGTTAGAGATTATGAAATTGAATGTTTTGGGATCCCCATGCTTTCTAGACTTCATTATTAATCATGATACATTTTTTTGACACTATTTTGTAGCCTATATACACTCCCTTTCCATGGCCTCCGTTTGGAACACATAAAATGCCAAGGAAAGAAAATAAAGAAGAAAATATTGGAGATATTTGGCAGGAAAGAAAATGGTGAAAAATAAAACATTGGATCAATCTCATCAAGTCTACTTTTAACACTTCTTGAATTCATTTTTATTTATTTACTTGGAATATATAAATAAAAAACAATCTAGACTTATTTACTCAGAATATAATTAAATTATTAATCATATTTCATTTTGTTTTGATTTTTGAGGTAAATCTAAAACTATAAGAGAATGAGTTTCCTTGTCATTTTCTTTCCGTGCACTATCATTTTTCGGGATCCAAACATAGCCTAGGACTTCTGAGCTGGTGACCTACTAGGTAATTAAATGAAAGAAGGTTTAACACCAATCTCTCCCATCAACCCATGAAAAAATTCTGACATCGCAGAAAAAGAGAAAGAAACGAAAAAATAAAAGACATCCAGGGTTTTGAAATCAACGTTTTACCCATTGTACCAAACTTGTATGCAGGCGCTCTCGAAGAGAATTCATTATGGGAAATTTGTAGCAGAAGCAAAATATCAGGAGTTACGTGAAGTGTATAATGCTGCCATAAAAGCACAAGTAATTACCTTTCCTCTTAGGACTTGTTCATTTGGACTGAAATTATAGGGTTGGTCTTGTCTGAACTGGTCTAGTATGTTAAGTGTGTTTGGTTTGGTTTGATATTATTTCTATTTTAAGTCTGGATGTCTTTTTATTTTATTTTATTTTATTACGGAGTAATATATAATTCTAGTTGGGTCTTTTAAAGCTTGGCATGGTCTCAGACTGAAGTGAGTCCAAGTGAATTAGGTCCTTTTTATCTAAACTATATTTATATGTAGATGGTTATTTGTAGTTACATCTTGTGATTAGGCTTTAGAACTATCAAGTGTCAAGTATTGATGATTATCTGGTGCTGGCAAAATTCTCTCTTCAGGACAGAAACAAGCTGATGGAACTGCTGACCTATCCGACAGTGGAAGAAACAATAAAAAATAGGGTAGAGGTGAAAACAAGAACATACAGTCAAGATGTGCCTATCAGCTTACAAGGGAACAATAGTGATCCGGTATACAAGATAAACCCGAGCTTAGTTGCTGATCTATATGGGGATTGGATAATGCCCTTGACAAAGGAAGTGCAGGTTCAGTACCTGTTAAGAAGACTTGATTAAGTGAAATTCAAAGGCCTAATACATGGTCATTGCCGTGTTGTGCCATTCCAGTCGCTGGTTGTTGCAGAAAAGCTATTATGTATAAATGCATGGAGATAATTTCCAAAAGATGAAGTGTAATGTGGAAGTATCATAATTTGCTGTTCAATTACCATTGTTGATACACATCTTCTAATTTGTTTTCCATCTTCAACTTTTACCCAACTTTTATGTTTCAAAATCTCGAAAAATCATCTAGACATCAATAAAGAAAATTTAACAACTTTTCCTCTTGTTCCAGTTCTCCCAAAAGCTGCTAAGCCCACATTTTTTTACTTATTCAACTCAGGGAAAAATCTTTGAAAGGAAATACTTATTCGGTCCTGCTATATTTGTCTCCAATTCTCCATCTTTCCTCTTTTGATGTTCGATATCTAAATTTGTGTCATACTATAGTTAAATATTAGAGCATCGGTCAATTTGAATCAGGTCATATTTCCAATTTCCAAATGGTACAAAAATGATAAATCGGAAGAGTCCATCTATTTTCAACGCCTAATGTATTTCAGTATTTGTAAATCCAGTTGAAATGAGTTTCATCATAACTAATAACATGCCTCGTTTGAATGTATGAACCAATATTCTGAAGATGAATAAATTGAATGGTCCCAATTCCCGAAGTTCACATTGTATAATTTATACTCTACTTTATATTAAGTATTACATTAATAAGTTCTCGCTTACACTATTTATATTAATAAGCGGTGAAATCTCTGTTTTCAGGAATTTTACGATAATAGAACATCATGAAAGTGTTCATAAAAAATCCGAACTAGCAATGTTATTAAAATAAATAAAGTGGAGTGAATTAAAATTAATGTCTATTTAATCCATTTAATACTTTTGAATCCCTACTCTCACTGTCTCACATACACTTCCACGCTCTCCTTCTGGGGTGAATTCAAATAATTGTCCATTTATCCCAACATCTTTTCCATCATATGTGATTATTTATTTTTCTAGATTGAATGATAACAGTGTTACTGGAAATGAAGAGTGAGAAAGAGAAAAGTGAGGTAAATGACAAGAGTATTAAATGAACATTAGTTTGAATTCAAATCCATTTATTCTTATTAACGTCATTTTAGTTAGGGGTGAATTTGTTGTAAATATGATGATATAAAAATAAGTATGCGTTAGGAGTGGTGTTTTATACACCGAAGTACAACTTTTATACTTGGATATCTATAATTTTATGATTAGAATCCATAGTTGTAAAAATTGTAAAGTGATGTACTTATTGTCCTACGTTTATTAAAGGAGAAAATTGTTTGGTCCCTAAACAATATTATTATATGATAAGGAACATTGTTTAAGTATCATATAAGGTGACTTGATACATTATGGGATATGTGTATGCCTGCTCAGGTATAAACTATTAGAGAAATGTATCAAGTATACGAACCAAGTAATTAGTATAGCTGGACAATTAAATTCAAATTGCATTCGAATGGGAATAATAATTCGAAAATTTGAATTTGGAACTTTTGGACTGCATGACCAGTAAAGCAAAGCAATTACTCATCCGAAAATATTAGGATTGTAACTGACGTGCTTAATTGGATTAACGTTGCCACTTCTGAAAATTAAATTTCATTAAATATGAATTTATATTTGCATATCTGATTTCCAACGTGAGGGTATAAGTCACGACCTGCATCAGTTGTATACCTTCGAACAAAAATCCATTGCACACAACATAATTGAACTCCCAAAAAGCCATCCTCCACTTACATAGTGAAGAGCAGCAGGAATACCATTTTGCCTTTCTTTTCTCTTTAGTCTTTTAGCTTATTATACCAAAGCTTGACTTCCGTATTCAATTCAAAAGAGTTTATCATCGCTTTTGAATCTTCATCTCTAAAATTGGCAAATTTGGCAACGGTCGAAGGTTTCAGACAAGGTAGCTACGAGCCTGAAACGGTGTAGGATTATCCTGGGAGCGAGCTAGCCAGACCTGTCCGAATAGCTATACGGGATACGGGGGCTATCTTTCTTCAAGGCCAGTCCGTTTTAACGGGCGATCCTGCGATAAGTTTTCTTATCCTTACTTTTATTTATTTTAATTTATTCTAATCATTATTATTATTTTCTTTTCTGGCATTTGGCGGTTTGTCTGGTGATTTGATTTAAACTCGGGATTTTTATCTGGTTAAACTCGCATTTTTAATATCAATTTTCTAACAGAATTCGGGTCGGGCCGCCCGGTCTGGTACTGTTTGGGCCCAGCCCGTCCCGATACCCGGTCTTGGGGCCGGTTCGGGCCAACCGGGACCGCTCTAATCCCGGTGCGGGCTCGGGCCCCCTAAAATGCGAACCGGCCCGGGCCCAGTTTGGGCCTAATTTATTATTTTTTTGTTTTTTCATTTTTTTTTTGTTTCTACCGGGTTGGACTGGGTGTTTTGGGGGGGGGGGTGAGGGGGTCAGGGGTCGGGGGTCATTTAGAAAATAAAAAAAATAACATTGAACCGGAACCGGCCCGGCCCGAAACCGCCAGCTACCCGGGCCAGTTCCGGTTCCACCATTCCCAAATAAAAGCCCGGCCGGGCCCCGACCCGAACCGGAACCAGCCCGGCCCGGGTCCATCCATAATTGTAGTAAGGATGTTTTCTTTTGGACCGTTTTCAGTCCTAGACCAGAACAGAATAGACTAAAGCAAAACAGATCAGACCAGACTTTCGTAGTTTAAAAATACACAGAGAGCAGACGTTTATCAGATCAAACCACACCATCAAATTTCAGTCCATTACTGGTTACTGTACATCACATCTCAATTCTCAAAGGAGGTTTATGGAGCACCTCAAGTTTATAAAGTAGGATTTCAAAAGTAGGATGAGGTATATGTTAAAATAACCTTAAAACAATGAGCTGTTAGTTTGAGAGTAAAGATTTGCAGCTTTCGGTTCCTCAATTCACAGGGTGACACGATAGGATTCCCTCAATTAAAGCTGTATCTACTGGGTAATTTTCATTTCTTCATCTCCAAAATTCCGGTTGAGATTATGATCTGATAAACCGCTATCGCAATTACATTTTCTTGTATGGGTAGAGCAACTTGCTCTTGGCCAAAAGGAGCTGATCATCAGATGAATAAATTTGGAACCAGGCCAGGGGATTTGGATGGCTGCTGCGGCCACTAACTTTTTTACTTTATGAATAAATTTTGATCCACAAACTCAAACACTAATGGTTAAGATTAGTATAGAGCAGCGGCATTAAAATTCAGTTTGATAGTAACATCAGATGAAATTTGATATGATCACTTATAGCCCGTATGGAAAGACCTTATTTCCGCTAATCATCCAACATTTTCCCAAACAATAAACTCTTTATTTGGGCATCCGGAATTCTAGGTAATAATCAAAATTAGTAAGATTTCAGCTACTTTTCTTTATTTGAATTGTCTGAAGAGAAATATTTTAGCTTGTTTATCATTTTTTCTTTATCTCTATTAATGAATATATTTCAAAATATTTTTTTCATAAATTAGCCGTTTTAGCAATAATTTCAGAAATTCTAGTAGATTCAACTAATTCATCCGATTTTAGAATCATCAAACGGGACTCTTAGTATATCATATCATCATTTAATATTTGGATGGTTAAGAAACATTTAATGTATGGATGTATTGTACTTTATTGTTCATGAAAATGCTTTTCCTTGTATCATATCATCATTTAATATTTTGGATGGTTAAAAAATATTTAATGTAGGGATGTACTGTTCTATATTGTTCATGAACTTATGATATTTAATTAAATTATGAGTGAAAATGATTTTCCTTTTAAGCTATGAAGGAAATTTGGTCATAAAGTAAGTAACAAGGAGTCATTGATTTGGAGTCTTAGATAAGCTTTATATTGTAAATTGTTGTATATAGATAAGCTCTATTGTAACTGTTGTATACTGATTTGGAGGCAAATAGTGAGATGTATGAATGATTATTTAATCGTTGTCTGAAGCTCATATTTGGATTTAACAAAAATCAACCAAACTCGATAGTATATGATTTAAATTTTTAGATTTGCCAAAAGTTGGGTAAAAGGCCATGAGTTGGTGAAAGAAAATGTTAAATTATAACAGGAAATCCTTGACTAACATGATGCCAACCTTTGCTAGTTCGGAGGTAATTTAGAGGTGCTTGGTCTCTACTTACTAGTAAACGGATTTTTTTAAGGGTAGAGCTTTTGTGCTATGGTGTCTGGTGCAGTAAGTATCAAGTAATGAGTGATGATTCTGGTTTTAAGTATTTTAACTTCTTACTTTCCACTTTGTTGTTTCCAGAATGGAGAAGACAAGTAGAGAGGTCGAGACAGAGATCTATTCCCTAGATGGCATAAGAAGATCTTTAATTCGACAGGAGGATAGCATTATATTTAGCCTTGTGGAGAGAGCTCAGTATTGTTACAACCCTGACACATATGACCCTGATGCTTTTCCAATGGAAGCTTTCCGTGGCTCGTGGGTTGAGTACATTCTTAAAGAAACTGAAAAGCTTCATGCTAAGGTATTTATGAAGTGTATCTCTATTTTGTTCATCTATAAAAGAAGGCAAATGGGCGCCTATGTACATGCTTTTCCAATTATTTTTAGGCTGGAAGGTACATGAGCCCTGATGAGCATCCTTTCTTCCAAGATGAATTGCCAGAACCATTGTTGCCACCCCTGCAATACCCACAGGTAGTTTAACTGCTGTAGGTGAGTTTTAAATGCATTTATCTGTGTTGCTGATGTACGGGGAAGTTTTAACGATTCATAGCAATAACTTTTCTCCTTCCCTGGCAGAATTTTGACATTTTTGCATCCTGTAGGGCTTTTTTGGGAAGGTATTTCGGAGGGGAAGTGAGGGGATTCTTTTTAATTCTAAATTAAGAGGCTATGTATCTACATGGTGTTTAATAATAAATTAATGACTAGAACATTCAGTTTATACTAATTTATCAGTTTAGTTTTTAAAAAACATTGGCAAGCTCAAGTACTACAACAACATCCAAGCCTTAGTCCCAAAAGAGTTGGCAAATCCAAGTACTATTTTCTTAAAATTTAAAAATAACTCTCTCCCTTCCACTCCCGAAATCTTTCGTAAATATAATGGTCTGTTTGTTTGGAGGTAAGCCTATGTTTACCTAAGTTCACTCTATACAAACAGACCATAAATGCTAATCTTGTGTAAAAGAATATTCTTTTTTCACATAAATCTGCATATATGAGCTTCGTTGTCAGAGATAAAATGAACCAGATAATCTAATCAATGCAAATTTAGGGATTAATATTAGAATCTATGATTTATTTTTTGTTTGTTTCTTACTCCTTTATTACATAAAGGAGTAAAGACTTCCTAGAGAGTGGGGCAATCAATAGCTTTACATAGTTGTGTCATAGTTGGTTGCAGGGCAAAGACTTCCTTTTTGCATGAGAGTTTCATTCAGGAGGCTGTTGGAGAGCTCGCTTCTGACACCTTCTTTATATCTTCCACTTCCAGATTAATTTCATATGTTGCAATTAGATTTTTGTGGCTCTTTACTTCCTATCATGCCACCTTTGCTGCACTGTATTTCTCTTGTATTTCATCAGAGTTATTGTTTTAGGTTTTGCATCCAGCAGCTAATTCAATAAATATCAACAACAAAATATGGGACATGTACTTCAAAAGTATTCTACCAAGGTTAGTGAAAAAAGGCAACGATGGAAATTATGGATCAACGGCAGTTTGTGACACTCTTTGCCTGCAGGTATGAATACTCGTGAAATTCTACGTTGTGATAAAATCATCTTAATCTGAGCAAGTTGAACTGAAGAAGCAGTTCGAGATTATGGAATCGAATTTTAGGATCCCCATGCTACCTAGACTTCATTAGTGATTTCATGATGCTGTTCACACTATGTATATTGTAGTCTATGTACTCTCCATCTCCTCAGGGGTCTGTTTCAAAAATGGAAAAAGCTAGGAAAAAAGTTGAGAAGAAAAAAGGAGAAATATGGAAGGAAAGAAAATGTTAAAAAATAAAATATTGGTTCAACCTCAATAAATTTATTTTTATTATTTGTTTGAAATCGTTTTTATTTATAATCTTGCATTGTATAAGTAAGTACTAAAAACTCTAAACATATACTATTATAAACAATTTCAAAATGTTAATCACATTTCTTTTCTTTTCATTTTCCATGGTGAATTCAAACATAAAAAATAACTCTTGCAACATTTTTTTTCCGTCCCTAGCATTTTCAGCGATCCAACCATGTCCTAGGAGTTCTGAGCTGGTGTCCTTCTATGTAACTATTTTAGAAGAGGTTTATCACTTATCTTTCCCATTGCCTCAGGAAGAAATATGATATCAGAGAAAAAGAGAAGGAAATGAAAAAATAAAAAAGACAACCAGAGTTTTTAAATTAGCATTTTACCCATTGTACCAATCTCGTATGCAGGCACTGTCGAAGAGAATTCATTATGGGAAATTTGTAGCAGAAGCAAAATATCAAGCGTTACCTGAAGTGTATAATGCTGCCATAACAGCACAAGTAATTTCATTTTAATTTAGGGCATGTACATTTGGATTGAAAGTTACTTGTCTTAAATGGTGCAATCTGGTTTGGTCAAGTCTGGTTCGCTTAAGTTTGGTCTGGTCCGATTTGATTTCATAATATACATATTTGTTTAATACTACGTATTTAAGTTTGGTCTGCTTAGATCTGGTGTGAGGCTGAAACAAGTCATAGATGATTAGGCTTTCGAACTGTCAAGTATCTAAATTATCTGCTAACTGGATGGTTATTTATAGTTGCTTCTTGTGATTAGGCTTTTGAACTGTCAAGTATTGATGATTATCTGATGCTGGTAAAATTCTCCCTTCAGGACAGAAACAAGTTGATGGAACTGCTGACCTATCCGACAGTTGAAGAGGCCGTAAAAAATAGGGTAGAGGTGAAAGCAAGAACATACAGTCAAGATGTGCCTATCAGCTTAGCTGGGAACAATAGTGATCCAGTATACAAGATAAACCCTAGCCTAGTTGTCGATCTATATGGGGATTGGATCATGCCTTTAACAAAAGAAGTGCAGGTGCAGTACCTATTAAGAAGACTTGATTAAGTAAAATGCAGAGGCCTGATATTGGTCATTGCCAGGTTGTGCCATTCTGGATACACTTGTTCATGCAAAAAATATGTGCATAAAATAAAATGCGTGGATATAATTTCCCAGAAGTGTAATGTGCACATATAATATAAATATATAATATGCAGTGCAGCTACTATTACTGAGACACATCTTTTAATTTGTTTCCGCTTCTACTTTTGTGTTCAATCTCATCTTTATTTTCAATTTTTATTTGTGAAATCTTTAGAATTCAACAAAACACCAATAAAGAAAATGTAATACTTCGTCTGTCTAAAAGAATTTCTTGTATTGATTTTTTGGACGTTTGTAAATAAAGTACATTTTCTTATTTGGTAGAGAAATTTATATCAACACCTATTATTCTCAGAAGGGATCCTTGGCGCACCAGTCACAGTGTCACCGTGTGACCTTAGTCACGAGTTCAGTCTTCAGAACAATCTCTTGTCGAAATGATAAGTAAATGCTTGCTCTTTATTCACCTTTGTGCTGAGACCCTTCCTCTGATGTTTGCCTTGCAGGGACACTAACATGCAGGGAGCTCCTTTGTTGTAAATTTTACGGAGTATTTATTTATGATTCTCAAATGATAATTTTATTGTGTCAAACATTCTTAAACAAAACCAAAATACGGACTACTTTATAGTAATATTGACCCTTAGTTAAAAGTGCATCTTAGGAGTTGATGAGAAAAATCATACGAGATGAATAGAGTAATTCTTATCTCTTTGTTCTCCAAAACGTTGTTAAGCCTCTAATGTTTTACTCGTTCAACTCAAACGAAATGCTCTAAATTTGTTTCTAACTATATTTGGTTATATGTGTGTGAGTTCAAATTCCTTTATAAGTAAGACATTAAATACTATCTAAATAGTTCAATTTTTCATAATATACATATACTTTTTCATGTCTTTAAGGTATAGTGATGAAGGCAACTAAGGCAAGTATATTACTCCAACGCAACTCTGTAAAGGAAGTGTTAACTAGAAGGCAAGTTTTATTGGTTTGACTATTTGGCTCGGTAGTTAATCTGGTTTAATCATATCACGTGTACTCTGTAATCCATTTGAGCTAAACTCAAGCACCAAATTTACATTTTTCTACTATAGACGGCATGAAACTACAATTGTATATTTGTATATAGGTGAGAACTCCGGTACCCATTTAAAAAATGGGGTATCGTATCTACCATTCACTTGATTGGTCCACATAGGTATATCAATTTTAATTTAGATTTAAATAATTCAACTGCAACATTCTGATTGCTCCATGTGGACAAAGGTACGGTACCTTTTGGGTACCATAGAATCTACCTTGTATATAAACTGAAGACGAAACTATGCTTTCCATAAATAACCATGACATAAAAAAAATATACTTCGTATGAAAATAAACATGAGTGACAAAACTTCTCGGCTTGTGGACCGAGAAAATTAACTTCAGCATTATGGAATTTAAGAATAAAAGTATACAACTATATATGATACAGAGTAGTAGATAATAATAAATACTACCTCCGTTCTTTTTTAAATGCAACATTAGACTTTTTACACTATTCACATATTCTACTTTGACTATATTTTATTTATTAATTTATTATAAATTGAATTTTAAAAAAATATTCTTAAATTCTACTCATTCTAAATTTTCAAAATATGAATTTTTTTAATTTTTTACTAATAAGGAATGACAAATATTAATTGTCAAACTTGTGCGTTGGCAAACGTGAAATGTTGACTGTTACAATTAAAAGGGAACGGAGGAAGTATATAAGTGAAAAATATACGGAGTATAAGATATGATGCAAAGTAATAGAGAATTGAGAACAATGTGTACCCGAATGGCCGAATGATAATATTAATATTGTACTCCTATAAGTTGTTTTTATATGAGTGAACATAATAATGGAAGGCCGTACGCGGTTACGCCAACTGGTTACGTGAGGGATTGAGCTGGAAGTTGGAAATTGTAGGATTATTAATCAATGCGTCTTTTTCAGTTTTCACTCAACATTCTTTTTGTTTATTAATGTAATGAGTTTAGAACTTTATGGAAAATGTGATTTCTACACGTCTTTTGTACATACGACTTTTTCATTTAGTAGGTGTCACAACAATTCGTCTAAATTATGTAAAAGAGTACTAATTATCTGTGATACGGACAAAATGTGTGATACACCAATATTTCTCATTTTAGATAAACCTTATATTATCATATAGATTTATAATATGATTGATATTTATGTAACTATATTTCGTCTAGTTTCATAATAGTGTTTACAATAGATAAACACTATTATGAATCTTATACTATCATAATAGTTTGGATGTGAATTATAATAATAGGGTAATTGATGATAAATATGATGTTATCAATGTATTACTTCTAATATCTGATAATTAAATTTTCTTTAAAAAACGCTAATTATTTTGTATAATAGAAATAAAAACTTTTTAATAGATCATTATTAGGCATATTTGTTTCCTGATATGTATTAAACTATTTAATATAAATAGACATGTCAGGGCTCCTATTGGAGTACCTCTTTCCCATTATTTCACATGGTATCAAGAGCCTAGGGCTAATATTTTTTTCTCGGCTATCTCTCTCTTCTCTCAATCGCCGCTAATATGGCTATGGAGGCTGCCGCAGGAAGCGTTCCAGTCACGGAAGTTTTGTCCTCCATGGATTCCTTAACCACCGCAGAGATAACGATGCCAATCACCTCAATCGACCCTGCTTCCTCCATCTCTGCGTCGAGCAGTGTTTCAGCACCTATGCAGTCCACCGGCGCCATGTCTTCTTCCATGCCACAGCCGGAAATTTTTTCGTCAGTTCCAGATTTCTCCTCTTCTCTCTGGACGCCACCGAGTGCCTATAGTCTCTTCAGCCAACTCCCGCAGCAATTTCCCTGGCAGCAACTTCCTCCTTCGGCAAGTTCGTGCGCATCTTCCTCCTTTTTTGGGGCAACTTTGGCTAGGTCACCGGGCATCACTCGACCTATGCACGACACCCATCTGTTCGGGACCTCTATGGCTACATTGGCGCAATCCGTTTCCCATGGAATAGCTAATGTGAGTCAAATTGTTACAATCAAGTTGAAGGCTGTTGAAGACTACCTTACATGACGCACACAATTCGAATCTTTTCTCGTTTCTCAAGGGCTCTTTGGCATTATTGACGGATCCATTCAGGTACCTCCCATGTATACAATGAATTTTAATAATCAGCCTATCGTTAATACAGAGTATTATCATTAGCTTCGAGTAGACCAAACAATTCGTTCTTGGTTGTTTGCTACTCTTTCTCGTGATGTATTAACTGATGTGCATGATATTAAACATTCATCTGGTATTTGGGATCGTTTGCAAAAACGTTTTATGTCTGCCAGTTTACCTAGAGCTATGGAACTTAAGCGTACTCTCAATGAGATTAAAAAGAAAGAAAATCAATCCATGGAACATTATCTGCTTGAAATTAAGAAATTGGCTGATTCTTTAGCTACAATTAATTACCCTGTGAGTAACAAAGAATTGCTGCAATGCACATTGTATGGCCTGGGATCCGAGTATGAGTCTATTGTGGGCACCATCTCTCTATTTCCTGAAAATTTTCCGCCAGATATTCTTCACTCGAGGCTGATGGAGGCCGAGCAACGTATTCTTTTTCAGCGGCAGCAAGACTCTACTCACCTCCAGCCGGCTTTTGGAGCTCAGGTTGCTGCTCCACAGTTACAGGCCGGTCAGTCGCCTGCTCAAGGTGCTTACCGCGGCAGAGGAGGCTGCGGCAGAGGGGGTCGTGGCAGAGGCCGGGTTCCACCACACCAGGCCTATGGATAGCACCACGGTCAGCTACAGGGCTACGGTTAGCAGGCCCCACCGTACCATGGTCAACAGGGCTACGGTCAACAGGCGCCTCAGTTCTTGGCCGCAGGGGGTGCACCTAATCCAAGACCTCCGAATGCTCCATCCGTTAAATCTGTTGTGTCCACTTTAAATATTAATGCTAAATCTATTTCCGGTTCTCACTATCATTATGCAGGTTTCCCATCAACTGAGGGTATTCTTGGTTCAGTTCCTCCCCCGGTTGTGTGTCAAATTTATTTTTCTACAGGTCATTCTGCTTTGCAATGTCTGTCCCGTTTTTCTTCATCTTCAGCACTTGCCTTGGTTGCTCCCAGTGGGGAATCTAATGATGCTTTGTGGTATCCCGACTCTGGAGCTTCTGCTCATATGACGTCGTCTGAAGGTATTTTGTCAAATACTCTGTGCTGATAACAACTGTGTTGCGGTTTTTGATAAAAACTCTTTTTGTTAAGGACAAAATTTCGGGGGCAGTTCTTCTTCGGGCGCGTCATAATGGCCATCTTTACCCTGTCAGCTTCAGCCCTCCCGCACCTTTAGCTTTGGCTTCTGTTTTTACTTCTGGCCCTGTGTGGCACCGTAGATTAGGACATTGTGGCGAAACAGTTTTACGCCAATTGCGTAGTAGCAAACTTATTACTAGTTCTTCAAAATTTGAACATGATTGTGTTTCTTGTCGTTTGGGTAAATCTCAACGATTACCTTTTTCAGATGCTAGTCATAATTCTTCTTCACCATTACAATTAATTCATTCTGATGTTTGCCAATCGCCTGTGTTGTCTAATTTAGGTTTTAACTATTATGTGTGTTTTATTGATGATTTCTCTCGTTTTACCTGGATTTATCCCTTGCGTGCTAAAAATGAGGTGTTTAATCAGTTTCGTTGTTTTAAAGTCTTAGTTGAAAATTTATTTAATGCTAAGATTAAAGTTTTTAAAAGTGATGGAGGAGGTAAGTTTGTTAATTTTAATATGCAACAATTTTTGGCCGAACACGGTTTATTTTCAAAAATCTTGCCCTTATACTCCTCAACAAAATGGTGTTGCTGAACGTAAACATCGCCATCTCCTAGAACTTGCTCGGACTATGATCATTACAGCCTCTATTCCTAGCAATTTTTGGGTTGATGTTATTTTTACAGCTGTTTATATTATTAACAGACTTCCCTCTCCTACTCGTTTTGGTATTTCACCATATGAAAAACTTTTTTAATAAAACACCTGATTAAGGTTTATTCCGTGTTTTTGAGTGTGCTTGTTATCCAAAATTTTCAACCTCTTCCTCTAATAAACTTTCTCCACGTTCCATCCAGTGTGTTTTTCTTGGCTATGCATCTGGTTTTAAAGGATATCGTTGTTTTGAACCCAAATCTGGCAAAATTTTCATTAGCCGACATGTTCGTTTTCATGAAAATATTTTTCCATATGCCACTCTGTCTTCTTCTACGGGTCATGAATCTTCATCTCCTTCTGATTTGTCAACTAACTTCACCCTGACCAATACTACCCAGACCTCTCCACCCAGTTCTTCTCCCATAATTTCTACTTTTCCACATCGAACTTTAATTCCTTCAGCACCTACTCGGCCTACTCAGCTTTTCCCACAATCCACCAGTTCAAATGAGCCTGTCAACAACCCACCAGTGCTACTCAATGACCACGACCCCTACAACGAACAACTGCAGAATCCGTCCCCTGTTCCACCGAGTTCTTCTCCAGCCGTGCCTGAAGTGTCTGCCACCCCACCCGTCTCTGTCCTGGAATTGCAGCAGTCCACAACTGAAGCATCTGGTGCGTCTTAAATCTTAATCCCATGACAAGCTTGCTAATAAACACCCAATGCAAACTCGGGGGCTAAGTCGGGCATTTTTAAACCCAAAACCATTTTTAATATCTACATTGTTGTGTTATCAGCTGATCCTACTTGTTTTTCTGAGGCTAATAAACACTTAAAATGGCGTGAGGCAATGGCGGATGAATTTAATGCTCTTATTTCTAATAATACTTGGGATTTAGTCCGGTCATTAAACCCACCACAGTTCGTATTGTTCTTACTCTAGCTATTTCTTTTGGGTGGGTTATTCGTCAGTTAGATGTTAAAAATGCATTTTTACATGGTCATCTGACTGAGGAGGTCTATATGCATCAGCCGCGGGGTTTTATTCATCCTCTGTTTCCTCATCATTTATGTCGTTTGCGAAAAGCCATTTATGGCCTTAAGCAAGCCCCGCGGGCATGGTTTCACAGGTTTAGTAGTTTCTACTGTCTCATCATTTTACGTGCAGCAAATCTGATAATTCATTATTTATTTTTTCGCCAGAATAACAATGTAATTTATTTATTACTATATGTTGATGACATCATTGTTACTGACAATTCTTCCGCTGTTGTCACTTCTTTTGTTCAGCTTGTTGCTCAGCATTTTGCTATGAAAGATCTTGGAGATCTTCATTATTTTTTGGGAGTCCAGGCTGTCCGATCCAGTAAAGGTTTGTTTCTATCTCAGCATAAATATATGTCTGGTCTTCTGTCTCGTTTTCACCTTCATACCCTCAAGTCTGTTCGTACTCCATTTGCTACACGCACTTCTTTATCTCTCACTGATGGTGAACTCCTTGTTGATGCTACTGAGTATCGTAGTATGGTTGGTGTGTTACACTATTTAACTTTGACACGACCTGATATTATCTATGTTGTGCATTTAGTGTCCCAGTTTATGCATGCTCCTCGTACTACTCATCTATTTGCCGTCAAGAGGATTTTTAGATATTTACATGGGACCCTTGATCATGGACTATGGCTTCAGCCTACATCTCAAGCTACTTGTGTTATTGCTTACTCTGATGTTGATTGGGCTGGCTGTCCAGATACGTCTCGTTCCACAACAGGATTTGATGTGTTCTTAGGTTCGAATCTTGTCTCATGGAAATCTAAGAAGCAGCCTACTGTCTCCAAATCCTCAACGGAAGCTGAATATAGGGCTGTTGCTTATACTGTTCAGGATACTTTGCATATTCGTTCTGTCTTATTTGAGCTCGGTTTTCCTGTCACTACATTGGTCCAGCTTTTTTGTGATAATATTTCTGCTTCCTATTTGACTGCTAATCCCGTACAGCATGCTCGTAGTAAGCATATTCAGATAGACTATCATTTTGTTTGGGAGCGTGTGGCTCATGGAGACTTAGTTTTGAAGTACATTACTACTCAGTTGCAATTAGCTGACATTTTTACTAAAAGTCTTTCTAGTCGGCAATTTCAATTTTTAAAAGACAACTCGCGCGTTGTATCTCCCGCACAGTTTGAGGGGGTGTAATAGATTATTATTAGGCATATTTGTTTCCTAATATGTATTAAACTCTTTAATATAAATAGACATGTAAGGGCTCCTATTGGAGTACCTCTTTCCCATTATTTCATACTTTTAAATGAGACGTCCAAAAAAGAAACTTTTAACTGGACGGAAGGAATACTATGTAGTAATGATGACAATCTCAGTCATCAAGCTGGAAACTTAGTTATCGAAGTGTCCGGGCACGGGCAGGAGGAGGAAACTTAATGTGGATGCATCTTTCGGGAACAGAGCAGTGAGTTAGGATGGATGCTCCCCCATGGATCTTCCCTAATGTGGAAGATGAAATCTTTAAATAATGTTATTTTCGTTTCATAAATTCTCTCACCTATCATTTTGAAATGTTTCAAAAAAATCTCATTTATCTTTTTTGTATGGCTAATATTCATTTACTTTTTTCTTACTCAACTACAATCATTCATTTCCATTTTATTCCCACTTTCTTAAACTCACTCTGATCCAAATCACAATCATTCTTTTTTTTTTTACTCCAAGGGGGTCTGGGAGAGGGTTGCTGGGGGAGTCTGGAGTAATAGGAGCTGAAACTCACTCCATTGAGTTCAACCCCCTATGTGCCTAGCGGGTTTCGAACTCGAGACCTCTAACTAGGCACAGTAACCTCGCAACCAGCTGGGCTGGAATGCTTGGTTTCCAAATCACAACCATTCATTTCCATTTTGTTCTTACTTGCTCAAACTTAGATCTAAGTCAAACCTGGTAAAACTTTATGGAACGGAGAGAGTACTCCGTAATTAAAAGAGAAATTTGAGAAGGTGACACTACAATCATGTATATCTCAAAATAGTTGTCTTGTTTTCCTTTTTGGGATGTCTCAAAATAATTGTTTTGTTTCGCAACGATGTACTTCGTATATCTCATATCAATTCACATTTTTTCTACTCAAATTTCAACCACAACTTTTACTTTTTTAATTATTTTCTTAAAACTTGTGCTAAAATGAACAATACAATTATTTCGGGCGCTGGAAGTACTATTTAAAATAAAGTAGGGAGTACTTAAAATGGAATGGCAACGGTAAAATCTAAAATGAGATTGAGGCAGTGAAATTTTGAAGGGGCAAGCAATAAAGTATGGAGTATTTAAAATGAGATGGCAAGAATGAATTTGGAATAAGGAAATTGTCTATTTTGCAGGGATTCGGTCCTGGCAGTTGGATCTATACAGCATATAAAGCGGTTCAGCCGTAGTTCTCTCGAGAGACCGGAGAAGCTAAAAATGGTGTTGGGGTGGCGCACAATAGCGGTGGTGCTCGCGTGCGCGGCTCTGGCAATGCTGCCCGCAGTCTCGTCCCAGACGCCGCCGCCGCCCGGCCAGCCCCAGTTGTATAAAGTCGGGGGCAGCCATATGTGGAAAGATAATGCGACTTTCAACTACACCACTTGGGCAAGCGGCAAACATTTTCACAAGGGAGATTGGCTCAGTAAGCTCTATTTTCTCAGATCTACTTCGTTACATTCTTTTATTTATCATTTTAGCCTTATATGTGATGAAACCGCAGCGCGAGTAATGCTTTATGTTATGAGTTCGTTGCTGCCTTCAAGCTGAGCTGAAAATGTTTGATTTGTTTCGTTTTGGTTAACATTGTGGCTTTTCGAGAGAAATTGGTCGCACAAGTTGGAGGACAGTGATACCGTCTGAATAAGACTGACATCACTTAAATGTTTTAGCAATTAATTATTTCTTATACTGTTATTGTTGTATAACACCAACACAATTAGCAATAATTGAGGTGAATCCCAAGAAGAAGAACACCTTGCATTCGGACGAATTTATTTCTCTGAAATATGCTCAGATCTGCAGCATTTGTACTTTAAAATTGAACTATCTGGAATGGTCTTTTCACATGGCTGAACAAACTAACTTTAAGTTTGTTTCACAGAAGAAATTAGGATATATAAATAATTTTCAAAAAGGGTGTCTTTTACATATTTCTAATTCTGTGGGAAATGACTTTTCTTGGCTCAACCAATCGTTTTCTATTTTAGTACGTAGTATCATATCATATCATATCTAGGGAAACTATTTTGAGGTAAAAATATATAATGTTAGCAAATATTTTCCATTTCGACTTGTTTTCTGGCATACAACTGCAAGTTTCTACTGGACAGCCAGGACCTTATCAGGCTGATGTCTACCAAGTCTAGTCTAATCCCTTAGTTGAAATTGGGGTGGGACTTAGTTGAAACAAGGAGGTTGAAAACATGTTTAGGATTCAAGTGTACAGGAATCAATTATTATTTGCTTCTGATTCGTCTCACTGCTAACCCAGAGTCATGTGCCCATTAATTTGTCGGAGTTCTTTCTTTTGGTCTCATATTAACTGATCATTGATTGAATAAATTGTCAGATTAGTCTTATACTGTAGTGTACCAAAATTAAAGTTGGATTTTCCCACTAATTAGTCTTTCTTTTATTGTTTTGAGTAATAAGATTTGCATATGCAAGTTTCAGGCGAGAGATGGGTGTGCCACCTGGTCTAGTTATGCAAGAATATGATATGTCCATCTAGAATTGATCTGTTTTAGTTGCTAGAGATATCATATCCATTGAGTCTTTGATGGATCTAATTGTGGCTTGAAAGAAGAGTAGAGTAGAGTGAGACTACATTTTGCATGAGTTTATATCATTATTTTACTTTGGAGAACCAACCAACACTACGAATTTCAAGTTACCAATACCAATAACACATAATAGTTGGGATCAAGGTGATGATGACTTTGTAGTAGTGTGCTAGTGTCCTGGTCCTTGGTACTTCAGAATGTATAGTGTCCTAATGATGTCATATTTTCCATTCGAATTTTGATTGTGCAGTTTTTTATTTTGACAAGACCATGTGTAATGTGCTGGAAGTAAACAAAACCTGCTATGATTCTTGCGATTCTGACCATTTCATCCAAAACATTACACATGGTGGAAGAGATGTTGTCCAACTTAACCAGACCAAAACTTACTATTTCATTAGCCACAGCTGGCAGTGCGCAAATGGAATGAAAGTAGCAATTCACGTTGAAAAACCACCGCCTCCTCCGACAACATCCCCAAAAAAGAGCAGTTCTCCTCCTACTCTGCTCTCCACATTCAGAGGCCACATTGTTCTGCCAGCTTTGTTCACCATTGCTGCTGTGTGGGATTCCTTCCTGTTGCTTGTGTAGGTAGGAGCATTGTTCATCATCTAGATTACACGGCTTTGCTGAATTGGTTAAGTTAATTTGGAGCTACCCAATTGTGAAGAAAGATTGCTATGTAGGCTGATGTGTGCATTTATGTACCCGGAAAAGAAAACCTTGACGTGTTTTGCAGTTTTCTCTTGTTCTCTAAGGTCGTCAACCAATTTTTAAACTAATTATTTGATCATTCGAGCTCACTTATGTCTGTGTGGTGGTGTGTCAGCGTGTTCTCATTTGTTTGAACTTGGAGAAATAGAGTACACAAATTGCGGAGACTACAATTTGTATGATTTATCTAGGACAAACATTGACTTTGTTAATCATGTTGATATTAAATACTTGGTACTTCCACTGTTCCTTTTTATTAATACTTCTCATTTTTTTTCCCTTTCTCCCAAAGCTATGGGTACTGTCTTAAGTTAAACACTTAAACTCCATCAATTTTCCAATATATTATCTTTTAATCTATCATTTGCCATTTTGCCCTTTACTTTTTTGGTGTATTAATGCTACTATTTCGTGATTTCGTCCTTTTTATGTGTACAAAATAAAATGACTTTCTCTATGCTTTTAAAATTATTGCCCAAATGTATCTTATGTTTTGGGATACAAGAAGTATATTACCAAGTTTCTTCTATTAACTCTCGAATTTGAGATATATTTCACTGCATGATCTTCTCTTATGCAGGCTTCTTAAAATAGCTCTTATGTAGGTTAAAAGATTGTGAACAATGTGAATTCTCCTAAAAATAGCTTTGGCGCATTTCTCAGTGGCCTTCGTTATACACTCTTATAGACTATAGTGTTATATCATTGGTGTTTTACTATATGCCTCAACGTAATTTTAAGAAACATCAATAAGAAAGACCTTATGTAAAGAAATATCTTAGATTCTCAAGTCAACCCTATGCTGTCAAGTATTTCACGAAATGGCCTCCAATTATGCACATAGTCATGGACCCGGGCCGGTTCCGGTTCCGGGCCGGGCCCGGCCGGGCTTTTTTTTTTGGAAGGAAGGCCCGGGACTGGCCCGGGTAGCCACCGGGTCCGGTCCGGTCCGGGTCCGGGCCGGGCCTCCGGTTCGGTCTTTTTTTTTTTTTTTTGCTTTCCTAACCCCCCCAAACCCCCAAACCCCTCCTAACCATCAAGCCCAACCCGGCTAACCCCAAAAAATGGAAAAAAAAAATCAAATCGGCCTGGGTCCGGGCCCCACCCGGCCGGTCCGGTTCGCCAAATACAAGGCCCGAGCCCGGACCCGCCCCCCCACCGGGCCTAGGCCCGACCCGGACCCGGACCCGAGAACCGGGCCGGTTCCGGGCCCGCACAGTGGCGGGCCGGGCCGGGCGGCCCGAACCGGGTCCATGCCTATATGCACAGTTCTTAAAATCACCCCTCATGCAAACGAATTTATTAGAACACCTTATGCCTAGGTCTGGACTTGGGCCGGGCGGCCCCGGAACCGGCCCGAACCGGTTACTGTTTGAACCGGCCCGAACCACCGGCCCGGCCAGGGACCGGTCCGGGTAGGCCCGACCCGCTGGGGTTCCGGTCCGGGCTCGGGCCCCTCAAAATGTGAACCGGCCCGGCCGGTTCGGGCCCGGCCCGGCCGGTTCGGGCCCGGCCCGGCCGGTTCGGGCCCGGCCCGGCCGGTTCGGGCCCGGCCCGGCCGGTTCGGGCCCGGCCCGGCCGGTTCGGGCCCGGCCCGGCCGGTTCGGGCCCGGCCCGGCCGGTTCGGGCCCGGCCCGGGTCAATTTATTTATTTATTTATTTTTTTCAGTTTTTGGGTTGGGTATTTTGGGCCATTTGAGGTGGTTTGGGGGTGAGGGGGATTGGTTGGGGGTTAATTAGGAAAAGCCAAAAAAAATTGAACTGAGACCCGGCCCGACCCGCACCGGGGGGGGGGGGGGGGGGTGGGGGGGGTTACCCGGGCCCGAACCAGCCCGAGTCCACCCCTACTATGCCCCTACGATATACATTTTGTCAAAGTAATCATGGGATGATGGGATAGGCCAAAACTCTCGTGAGAAAAATACAAAGTGTTCTAGAGTTTGAATTTCCATTTAAGTAGTCTAACATTCTAAATGGTGAAATCAGAACAAATTTTACATTTGGATTCTTGTCTATTAGATGTCATTATCAGGAAGATTCATTCGTTCCTATGTCTCATCTCATTGAAGTATTGAGTTATATGATTGTATTTTGATCAATAATAACTAAGTTTGGTTGTTTTTTTAAAAAAAAAAGAATATGTACTTAACAGTTACATTTTCAATTTAAAATGGACATCAAATTGGATTTGCAAGATTCTGAAAGTTCAAAAAAAAAAGAGAAAATGAGACTTAGGACAAATTCACGAGTTACAACCAAGCTACAAGGCATGGGCTTTGTTGCAATTAAATGTTTGTAAATGTTTAACAAATTGAGTGTTTACAATTAAATGTTAAGAATTTAAATGAATAAAAAAAGTATATATATTGAGATTAGCTTCATATTTTTTTTAATGAGTCATGGAAAGATAAATAAATTATACGGGGTATGTACTCTTTTATTTTATGTAACTACCACTACTATTATTTTTAATATATACACATGTATACGTACCGTCGTTAGTTAAAATAAAAAAAGGGTTTAACATGTGAAATCTTTCTCACTCACTTTTACATATATTCATTGCACTTTATGTGCACAATAATGCACTTTTTGAGGTTTCGCAAAACCTGAATTTTTTTACAAAATGCTAACACGATTTAGTCAAAACATGCGGTGACATTTTTGTAAATAGGCGGTTTTTTGGTGAAACGTCAAAATGTGCATTACAATGCACATAAAGTGCAACGAATACAAGTAAAAGTGAGTACGTAGGATCTCATACGTTAATTCATTAAGCCATCTTTTTATTTGTGCTTAACTCTACAAACGTTGCATGCCAACATATATTCATTTATTTTTAGTATTAATATTTTCAATATAACTTTTGACTAGTTTAAAAATAATTTTGCAAAAATAGCGCATAAAAGTTATAAAATAATTTTCCAATTATGATATTTTCTAAATAACTTTTTACTTTCTAGTATGGGTAATATTAGCCTGAACTGGTCATGTCTAGTCTAATAGATATATGTTCTATATACTACCTCCGTCCCAAAAAAAAATCCATCTTGTAAAGATTAAACCATGATTTTGAGTAATATAGTATTATATTCAATTTAGCAAAGAACATTTAGCAAAGAACATTTTCAAATCATTTTTATATTACAAATAATAGTTTCCATTGCAAATAGTTTATGATTAGTTGGTCAAAGTTTTAAAGTTGGCAAAAATATTTCAGAAGGAGATAATATTATTTATAACAATTGATCAATATCTGGTCTAATTTGATATAATATTATATGATCTGTTTATGTCGGATATAATTTGGTATAGTTTGATCGATATCTGGTCTAACTTGGTATGATTTGGGGTTTAAACTTTGAAGTAATCCATTTAAAAACGGGAAAAATGTCAAATACACCTTTCAACTATTAAAAACATCATATAACTATGCTCACTTTTAAAATACAATCAATTAAGCAATTATAACCTGCTACAATAAGATGTTATTTTTTAAATAAATTATGATTACTGATAAATCTTTTAAAAATTCATATAGATTTGAAAAATAATGTAATACCAATATAAAAAGAGAGCTCAAAAAATGTAAAAAATAGATAAGTAATTTTAAAATGTTAAAATAATAAAACATTCAGAAAACTAAAAAATAAAGTGAATATGTAAAAATATAAATTAAAAAATGTAAAAACATTTTAGAAATTAAAGATGTAGAACATGAAAATGATTTCAGAAATGCAAAAATATTGACTTTGACACTGAACTCTTACACACTTTTTATCTATATTTCTTTAACTTTTACTCGTAATAATTTCTTAGAGTTTTTAATTTGGAAAAAATGATATATATTACAGGTCAAAAAACTGATTAAACGATTACATTGATAATTTGTTCAAAGTAAAAGACATACCCCCTCCGTCCCGCAAAGAAGTTCACACTTTCCTTATTTGGATGTTCCAAAAAGAAGTTCCTCTTTTCTTATATGACAAGTTATCTACATCAAAACAGTGCAAAACAGTGCAAAACAGTGTCAAACAGTGTCAAAACAGTAAAATTTACCCCCTGGTAAGTTTATTTCCTTAATATGTGTGTAGGTCAAACTGAGAACTTCTTTGCGGGACGGAGGGAGTATATGATACTTCCTCCTTTCTTTAATTCTTGCAACATTGTGATTTTTGTACTATTCACAGACCCTACTTTGACCACAATTTTCTAGTACTATACATAATCAAATTATTACGTATAAAATATTACTGAATTCCTATCAATGTGAATTTCTAAAATATCAACTTTTTATAATTTTTACTAATACATAATTAAATATAATTACAGTCAAATTTGTGCGTTGAGAAACGTGAAAGTCAAACTGTTGCAAGAATTAAAGAACGAAGGATAGTACTTATTAGTATATGAGCTTAAGTGATAGACAGAAAATAGTACAACAACTTATATGACTTTTTTGTGTAAAAAACAAAGGGAAAGTTCCCGAAATAGGACTAAAAAAGTTTCAAAATTCCAAAATAGGACTGTCGTGTATTTATTCCCAAAATAGGACTAATTACTGCCAAATTTGGAAAATACTGTCATGTTTGAAGTCTGGTACTGCCAAAACATGACAGTAATTAGTCCTATTTTGGAAATAAAAACATGGAAATCCTATTTTGGAATTTGCGAACTTTTTTAGTCCTATTTCGGGTAATATCTCAAAAACAAATGATACTCTACACTAAATATGCACTATGTCCGTAAAAAAATTGGGGTGAACTCATGAATCTAAATGGGACTAAACTGAAGAGTAATTGTATTCGACTTAAATATCAGAAGTGTGAACTAAATATTAAAATGGAAAAACATTACCCTAATCTAAATTGCGAAAAATTACCCTAAAGTTGAACCGTGTATTGCATCCCACGCATATCTCGCGCATGGAATTGTCGAACAACGCAAAACAACCAATCTTAGTCAAATGGAGTTTGACCGATCAGTACTGGCGTCTGTTGAACTTTTGTTGTGAACCTATATATGCGTTGGCTGACAATGATATATTTCCACATTTTCATACACACAAAAAAACACTCTCGTAAACTTTAGACTATAGTGGATATTAAGAAACCCAAATAACTGAAGAGAGAAATCAGACCAGACTGATCATTTGAATCTCCGGAATGGGGGCGGGTTGGGCTTTGGCCCGCTCGACGACGACCATCAATGGTGTGTTGTTCGTGATGGGGCTGCTGCTGACGTGTGCGAGCGGTGATCGGATCAAGGTGGGAGGGAATGTGGGTTGGGCCCCCAACGTGATGAACTACACCGAATGGGCTGCCCAACAGCATTTTTACGTCGGCGACTGGCTTTGTAATTCTCCCTATTCTCGATCATTTTTTTCACGAGGTTTTTCCTAAAATATCACCAATACAAATCTATGGATAAAAATGTAACTATAAATTACTATGAGTAAGTTTATAGTCACTATTATGTACTCGTAATATATGCATACAATTATACTCACCACAATTATCAGAGTCACATTTTTGTCTAATACTTTTATTTTAGTTATATATTTGAAATTATTTCTTTTTCATCGTAACTTGTTCGAAATCTGTAAAACTATCTCCTGAAAAGTCACCTATGGAAGCTCCCCATCTCGAAAGTTTGTCATAAACTAGGAGACATTTCCATAATCAAGAAGAATTGGGAACCACATATTTATCTTAAATAAATAGTGTTTTGGAAATTTTGAGTTTCCATTTTATGAGATTCCTCATCAAAATAGTACATTTTATCGGGGGCGGAGCCAGAACACTGGGCCGATACAAAGAATATTTTTGAAAAAAAAATTACATGGAATTTTTACACTAAAAGTTTAGATATTTTTAAAATTTGGGCTAGGCCAGGGTCAGGATTGGCCCTCCGGCCCCTAGCTCCGCCCCTTCATTTTATAAACCTTTCGGTGATTTTTTATGAATTTTGTTCAAATCAACATTGCTAAAAGTGAATTGCATTTTATGTTTCTAATATACTACTCCATATTATGGAAAGAAGTTACATTTAAATATATTTTATTTAGAAAAAATATAAAAAGTACTCAGTAGTTAATAATTCTCTTTAGTCAATTCAGTGACAGAAGCAACTTGTTACTTTATTTTGGTTATTAAAGAGTACATAATTTACATAATTAAAGAAAATGACCATTATCAACAATAAGAAAAATGATACTCCATATTTATACACGCCTGCTTACACGCAAAGTGTTTTTTATCTGTGAATACACAATATGTTTTCATTTAAGTAAATTAAAGGGAAATAAATTGTAATCCTGAAAAAGTGAATTGTCTGTGCTCCATAAAATACTCTTTACAAAGACAAAAAACAATTGCTTGTGAACACACACAAAAAAAAAAGTGGTGTATAACTCAGTGTGTCATTTGGGGGTATCCACGGAGAATGATTGTTCAAATAATAGTTATACCTAGCCCTTCATTTATTACTTGGCCAAATATTCAGTACTAATTTCAATATTGCATCAGATTTCGTGTTTGATAAGCACTACTACAATGTTTTGGAAGTGAACGAGACCAATTACGAGTCATGCAACGACAAGGAGTTCGTGACAAACATCACGAGAGGCGGGCGGGACGTGTTTCTGCTGAAGGAGGCGAGACCTTATTACTTCATCAGCGGCGGAGGTTACTGTTGGAATAAATTGAAAATGGCTATCAATGTCGAACAACGGCCGCTTGCTCCTCCCCCGCTGCTGCCTGTCGCTCAATCCATAAATGGTTCGCCATCGCTAATGCCGCCTTCTAAACCCATTGTCGTCTTCCTTGTCATGGTTCTTGTTGCTTTATCTACATTTGTGTTCTGTTAAGCATAATGTGTGATTGTAGTCTTAGGACTTAAATGGTACTATAACTATGTACCAACTATTGAGCATTGCAATACTTCAACTATTGAATGAACCAAATTGATATCTTAAATGCATTTAAATGTTACTACCTCCGTCCCGTTAGAATGTTCTCACTTTCCTTTTTTGGATGTCCCAATGGAAAGTTCTCATTTCCCTAAATGGAAAGTTATCCTACATCAAAACAGTGTCAAACAGTGCAAAACAGTGTCAAACAGTGTCCAAACAGTGTCCAAACAGTAAAATTTACCCCCTGGTAAGTTTATTTTCTTAATATGTGTGTAGGTCAAACCGGGAACATTCCAACGGGACGGAGGGAGTACATAATTGTATCGATCATATTACAATTTCAGTCAAAACCCATTTTATTTGGAAATTTGAATTTCGCGAAAATTTGAAAAATAATTATGGACAATAAATTATTTTACCAATTTATGAAATCGATCATCATAAGTCAAGTGAGACTTTGATCTGCTCCAGTGTTGCTACATGCCTACATCTTGGTTCTTTCTTCAATGAGCCGAACTGTACTAATAGAATCTAAACATGGCAATTCTCATATATATTAGTACTTCATAGTTCATAAAGTAAGGTTCTGTTTGCAAACACAACTAAAAAAGCACTTTCCCGCTTTTGGTTTAAAAAAAGTTAAAAAGATGTTTTTAAATGACAACTTTTATTTAAATGAATTACTTAAAAGCTAAATGCTAGAATCTGTTTTTTACTTTTTTTATTACACAAAAAACATTTATTTTACCAAACACCACCAACTTTTACTTTTCAAAATCACTTTCTTCTCAAACACTACCAACTTTTACTATTAATTACTTTTCTACCAAATCATTTAAAAAAGTTAAAAGCACTTCCCAGTTGTGTTTGCAAACAGAGCCTAAAATGTATGAATTAAATAATTCACTTTTATGCCCGGAGTAATATTTAAAAATAAAGTAAAAAAAAGCTCGAACTGTTATGCCAAATAATTAACTTAGGGTTATCTACGGAGTATATTTCAAGTGGCCGGAGTAGGGGTGGGGGAAAATACCGAAATTTCGGTATACCGGACTTACCATATCATATCGAAAAATACCGAATTTACCGAAATGTTTGGTATACCGACACTTTTGGTATGGTATGATACCGTACCGAATTACTTCGGTATGGTATCGATATATATTTTAGAAATAAACGGTATACCGCTATACCGTCATACCGGATTCCAAGTCAATAATTTATTTAAAATTATAAAAATAACTAGAAACACAACACTAATTCAAGGATAAATGACTTTATATCCATCTTTCTTGAATCATTTATACTTTTTGTTGGAGATCAGTTTTATTTTAATTATATTTATGTTGTTTAATTTTTTTTAGTATAATATTTTGTTATCTTCATGTATCAAGTGTTGAAAACTTGAAATATCTAAACATAATTATAATATTTTTTTGTTCAAAGTTGAATAGAACACCAATAGGTTATCATTGGTATTTTATAATTAATTTCATTAATGATTGTAGTATATCACAATTAAAACTAGTTATCAATATTTTATTTGACATATAATATTTTGTTATATTAAATCATGATAATTTACCGATACCGTACCTTACCGTACCGAAATTTCGGTATACCGAAACAAGGTATATCGAAATTTTCGGTATGGTAACGGTATGTATTTTTGCATACCGAAAATTTACGGTATAGTAAAGGTATGAGATAAAATATTCGGTATACCGTACCGAACCACCCTAGGCCGGAGGACCATGAATAGTAATGTCCTATTAACAGTTGAGAAACCAGAATACATCATTACAACTAATTATGATATTGATTCCAACCTAATCAATGTTTGACTTAGATTTTATGAATTTGGAGTTCATTTTTAGTAATTTTGGCTTAACTTGTCAAATTGTCATACCAAATGTTTTTTTTTTTTGAAAGAAATTGTTTACCAAATGTTAGGAAACATTCGATAACAAATTAAGGTTTAGTATGCCGGAACTCGAATTTATTATCGTTTAAATTTCAGTATTTTTAACCATAACGCATTTCCTATTTTCTTTCTCATCCTGGGCAAATACGACTTCGTATAACGGATAAGCGTTATATACGTAAAGCGAGTTCCATCAACAAGCAGCTCTCGTAGCTCAGTTGGTTAGAGCACCCGTTTAGTAAGCGGGAGGTCTTGAGTTCGACTCTCAATGAGAGCAGGATATTTTTGTTTTTCTTTCGCCCCTTGCCATTTCTGCTCTACTGGGATGGGAGCGTTAAAGCCTTAACAAGTGGAAGAATTCGGGATTACTAGTTTTCATAAATCAACACATTTTTTTGACAGATTAAATCAACACATTATTACTCACGGTAAGCCAATTCAAGATATATATTTGATGCGAACGGTTTGTATAATATTCCATCACATCGAGGCTATATAGTTAGCAATTTCGTACTCCGAATTATATTCGAGGCATCACCACTCATCGGCTAGCTTTTATTTGTGTTGTTCTTTAGTATTGTTGTTGTTATTATTATTGATATTATTATTATTATTACTATTATTATTTCAGCTCATTTCTCTCACTCCTGATCTTGAAAAAGGTGATGCTTGACAAAATAAGTTATGGATTTATCATTTATAGGGTCAAACCCCAAATTGTTCCAGTTATAAGATTTATATTGAGTAAAAGGTCAGTTTGATACTCGAAGTTGCATAAAAGGGGTCAAATAAGTCATTACTGCCCGGCCTTCGCCATTTAGGGCGGTTCCCGGTGGAATTTTTTTATGAAATTTTTTGAACATCTTATTCATTAAGTCTAGTTTACTCATATCAAATTTCTGCTAAAACTTCAATTGGGAAAGCATTCAAATGAATTCTTGAAAATAATTGCGCTTTTATATATGTGAAAACTTGAAATAATTCCGTCAAAAAATTCCACCAGAAACCACCCCAAATGATGGCGACCAGACAGAGTCTCCTATATAAGGACTTATTTGACCCTTTTTATTCAACTTCAAGTACTTTACTCCATTTATATTCATGGAAGTGATGGAACCAGTTTTGTTACTTTAGTACTGGGAGTTGGGAAGGCTATGACAGCATATAGCAAAGAGACATCCATCAACATAATATGTTCCTCTGTTATCCACTTCTAGAGCACTCGAAGTTGCAAAACTCATTTTACATTCATGTATAAAATTTCGAGTAAGAATGTATCCAAAATTATTCGTACCTATCAAGTCCTATTTATAAGCTGAATGCGCAACTGGAATGTACTATAATTACTTTATGTGTGTGTATTGATGATTCCATGTTATAAAAAGAACTTTCATTGCAAGTGCTGTAAATCAGTACACATAATTTTTTCCCTTTTTTGTCAACTCAAAACAAAGAACTTAGAGTACTCACTATCTGTTAACCTAAGAACACAACTTCTTATACCAGTGTTCATAAGGGTAGGGAAGGATGTCTTGTACAGATTTAGAGTACTATTTGGCACAACGTATACAGTGGCAGTGCTTATATGTAGAAAGCTGACATTTCATCCCTTTTATTACTTCATGCATCCCAAAATCAAGTTGTCACATTGACTTTCACAGTTTTCGATCCGGATCTTTGACCGTTTTATTATAATTTAATATATTTTGAATAGTTAGCGGTCAATGTGTTAACAAAATTTGACTACAAGAGTCAAAGTGGGAATTTCAATTTGTGCCTAGATGGAGTATATTCATTCCCAGCATGCAATATATACTGCTGTAGGCTAAACAACTTGCAATGGGTGCTCTACTCTAGGAAAGGGTCATCCATCCCCTTTCCTAGAGTTGGGATTTGGCCGTGGTCAACAAAATCAATCTTGTTTAGCCTGAGACAGCAAAGGACTTCCTCGGGCAACTCCTCTGGCTTCTGTGCCTGTTTATCACAAAAAACAAAAACAATGTATCATGAGATTCACTAAACAATGAAGTGCAATATGTAAAAAAGCATACAAAAACAATATGTGAAACCTGAATTGTCAAACCAAGATCCAGAATTCCCTCTCTCAGACGTTCTCTAAAAGCATCAAGTCCCTTTCTTGCTATATAGCTGAAGCGGTGAATGTCAAGATCAATCTCAAAGTAATTTGGGCCCTGCAATGACAAACGACAAGCGTAATTTTATTATATGACAGCAAGATTATTATATCTCCAGAAATCACCCATTGTATACATTGCATGAGTCTATTCTTTTTGTGACAGCAAGATTATTATATCCAGAAATCATAAAAGGACAATCCAAACAAACCTGATAAAAGTCATGTTGTGGACGAGAAAGCACCGGCTTTTCATTGTATGCATTTAAGAGTTTCCTTTCAGTTGACGTTGACACAAGATCACATGGATTCACCACCCCAACCATAATCTTTAACCTTTCTCTGAAAGGAACTCTTGACTCCTTTGCAAATCCTTTAACCGTTTCCATATCATCTTCTACAAATCTCTAATAAAAAACAAACAAATCATTGTGTTAGGAAACATAAGTGCTGCTTAGTAAATGGTGGGAGGTAGGACATACCTTGATGCTGTCCTGAAACTGGGGAGAGATATCTTTCTCATAAGTTTCAGAGAGTTTGAAATACAACACAAGGCTCAGTCCTTTCCCATCACTTTCTCCATGGAACATATGAGCAGTATAAATGGGCATCTGAATCAAAATAATAATGAAATAATAATAATAATAGTAACAATAATAATAATAATAATAATAATACAGTAAGAAATGTTTGATATTCTCTCCCTCCCAACCTTTTTTTCAATGTTTGAGTGACATGAGGAATAATGAATTGAAAAATTGTATAGTCGAGGTTTATCTTGATTCTTGAAGCGAGAGATGCAATATAAATTACAATTTCTTTCCTTAAAAGGAAAATGGCAAACCCTTGTGGGACAGCCACAAAAAATTAGGAACTGGGGGACTATATGACATCTTTATGGATGGAAACAATTGCTAGACATACCTGAATGTTAACTATGAGAAGTGGGGGTAGCTTCCCATCTGCCTTGACAGAAGGAAGCTCAAGGTGCTGTGCAATGTGTTTAATCTTTCTTGGGCATACAAATAAATCAACTCCAATGGGAGTATAAGGACACAAATTTGGAGCAGGAGACTTCTTCCTGTCTCTGCATATTAAGTTTGAAGATTATGAATATGTTGCAAAAGTAATAACATAATATAGGAGTATCTAAATATGAAATAACAAGCCAAAACATAAGATCTAGAGTTACTCTTCCAATTGAGAGTTTGTTGACATTTAAGTCTCAAATGTTGTAGTTTATTGGGCAAGCTGTATGGTATGAAAATTAGTATGAGAACAATATAAAGTTAATACCAAACTAGCATACAAACAAACAGAAGCATAACATGTGTTTGTTCACATCGAGGTTGAGGAGAGGTTACAGTTGCGTTAGAAGCAATATTATCCGAATAAGCTGACATATAAAGGTCAACAAAAATGAAGTCATGGCCGTACTTAAAATAAGTATCACCACGGAGCTTGAAAGTAGAGGGGTCGGTAATAGACCAAGTTCCTGAAGTTGGCTTTTTGTCTGTACAACATGCAACTGTGAGTCCTGCTCTGGGCCGGTAAAGATATGTTTTTGATCTACCTGTATGCATGTCATGTGTCAACCATATTGTTCTAACAAATGTTCTTAAGAAAATATCCCAGTCCCTTATCTTCAATCCCAAACCCTTCAATAGCCACACTTAAGTTATTTACATAGTGACCACATCAGTGATTGAAATACAACTGATTGTCTGATTGAGTGATTGTATGGACGATGCAAAATAATAATAATTATTACTCCATATTATACTATTATTATAGTAGTAGTGATAATATTCATAATTAAAATCATACTAATAAGATCTTCCTCAGATATTTGAAACTGTATAACCAAGCTATTAGAAGATATTCTCAACAGATAATTCACAACAAGTAAAAAAGAGAAATTTCTTTTTCTTTCACCCTTAGATTTGAAAATAACAGGGATGGTAGCCACATTTCTTAAAATAACAGGGATGTTGATTTGAAAATTATCATGAAGTAACCCTCAATGTACGAAACATCTATATGGAAGGGTCACTTTGAGATATACTACAAATCTAAGGGTTGCCTAAGGCATGTTCCCAAAAAAATCAAAACTCAAACCACAATATACTTGCAAAAATCCTCTGCTGAATTTTCATCAACAGATGTTCTCTCTAAGGATAGCCTAATGATAGCAGATTTCGTTGCTTGAGAGTAAAGACCTGAATCTGATATATTAATGATATATCATGGGCCCCTATAAGAACAAGCTGTATTTGCGGCTCAATTTGCTTCCTTATTACGGAGTATATATTAAAATATAATTCATGTTAGAATTTGTGCTTACATTTGCTATCTACAAAGCAAGACGAAGTCTCATACTGAATGACATGTCCACCCGGCGCATAAGGAAGACAATCTGTATCACGAAATGGAATAATATCACTAAACATGTTATTAGTTCAAATTTTTGACCTGAAAGTCAATGTGGTGATTATGCGGTGTCAACTTTGTTGTTTGCTCAAATAAAATATGGAATTTTATTTAAGAGTTCAGCTAAAAGCAACAAAAGCAGTAAAAGTGGTGGTGATGATGATGATATTAAAAACATACCCCCTCTGTCCTACCTTAGGCTTTTCACTTGTCTTTTTTGGATGTCATAGCTTAATCTTCTCATTTTTATTTTAGGGAATAATTATTCATTAGTACTCTTAAATGATAGATTAATCATCAAATCTTACAAAAATACACCTATAACATCATAGTTATCATCAATGACCTCATTATGTTATATACCCAAAAATATTACTTCTAAAAATATACTCAAATTACCTTACTTAATTATTGTCTAAATAACCGTGCTATTTTTCAATCAGAAGCTTTAGCCAGGACGGATGTTGTATTATCTACTTAAGGTATGGTATGGCAGTTTTATACCAACAAAATAATGTAGATCATATATTATACGGAGTACTTGACAGTGCCTACAAAGAGTTGTTAACTTGTTACTGGGAATTTAAACAGAACATAATATGCTACTTACCTCCATGAACACTACAGAAGTCATCATCATCTGAGTCATGATCCAAAATGCTGACTGTATCGAACCATGCTTCTTCTTGAAAAAATACTGCAAGCATGTCAATCTATATTTAGTTTCAATTCTCGAGTTTTAAAGTTGTATGAGATTAACAAAAGGTGCTTAACAAGGATACTCTCTATTGCCTTATTGATTAAGGATTTCATTCAACTTAATTGTCTGAAACCCAGGGGACAAGTAATTGTGATTGTGTTTAACAACCTTCTTCATTGGTCAATATGAACTAGAGCACTGTCATGACATTGTATTGAAATATTGAATGTATTCAGTTAATTCCCGATTTAGTCCCTCGACTATACATTCATCTTAATTATCTGAAGCCCGGGGACAAGACATTGTGAATTACTTCTAACAAGGATACTCTCTTTTTCCTTATGATTAAGGATTTCATTCAACTTAATTGTCTGAAGCCCAGATGACAAGAAACTGTGATTATGTTTAAATGTTTAATAACCTTCATCATTGGTCAATCCAACTAGACCACTGCCATGACATTGTATTCAGTTATTTCCTAATTTAGTCCCTCAAGTAAACATTATTACAACTTGGTACTCAACTAGGCAACTGAGACCCAATTTAGTTGAAATGTAGTCAAAATTGCATGTTCAAGGATCAAACTGAGCAAACAAACCTTGTTCAATGGATATTTGAGAAAAGCAATAAAAATATTAACACCAAAAAAACTGATTAAAAAGACATTGTTTAGTAAGGTTGACGAAGTGATCAAAGTATTAAACATATTTTGTTCTTTTCTTTTTAGGTGATATAGGAGGTGTAGTAATAGCTTTATAACTTGTTAGACCCCTATGTTGATGAAAACATCCTGCCTATAAAACTACTCAATACTTCAAGGATGCATTCCCAATAATATTATTTATAAGACCAATCAATAGATAATTAAAAATCACCTACTGATCCTAGAAATATCATACAAATAGATAAAACAAACTTAATTGATCATATGTATCAAATTTTAAAGTCTTGAATGCCAAACATCGGATGTTAGTAAGCATGATGCTGATATATAAGTTGAGCGCACGATGCTGATATATAAGTTGAGGTCAACCATACCTCCTCAGCATCCTTTGGAGGTGAGTTATGCCGCATTTAATATGGTATCATAGTCTGATGATCTGATCCGATTATGGTTTGTTGTTTGTTTAGGAATCGCAATTTAGGGTAATCTTTTTAGGATAAAACTCATGTCTAGGATCCTTCGATGAACAAGTAATTAAAGCTGAAAATACCGTTAGTATCAATGTGGCTGCTACGGTGCAATTGCGACACATCAGACAGTTTGCTTCTTACAGTTGTGTGAACAAACTCACTCGCACCAATATCTTTCACTCTACTACCCCCTCCTCCATCTCCATTCTTTTTCCTTTTTCCTTCTGTAATAGCACGGTGTCTCTTGTGGCGGCCGCGGCGGCGGAGGTTTTTCTTCCTCACCTGGATTATCTGACGGGATGCTTTCGAACCACAGGCACCCATTATTCCTCCTACTCAGCTTACAAACAGATGTTGTCCTCATGCGAGTTCCAACTCTTCACCCGCTAGAAGTTTTACATCCTGCCCTCAACATGGAAATTAAATCAAAGAACGAAAATAAATAAACAAACAAACAAATAAGTAAATGAATGTCATTTTTCATGAGAAATAAGATGAAGTGGAGGATAATTCATCGTGTTTCTGAGTTTCAATGCCTTTCTGAAAAGATTAAAATATGGAGATCTAGTTAGAGATGCTGTAACACAACACATGCATGATGCATCTCTAAGTATGACTAACCTGCCAGGTTGGGGGAATGTATCAATTTTTATTGTCTTGTTTTATTATTAATGTTAGTTTGTTTAGGTAAGAAAAATCAGTATTCCTTATCATGAACTACCAGGCTTGCAGATTAGAAATGTAAAACGTGAAAACATCAATATCAACTGTTCCGGAATCAAACAAAAATCATATCGTCAAGAAATGGCTTAAAATGGGTTCCTAGAAGCTGATTAGCATACAATTGGGAAAGAATAAGCTGTTTGGTATGAAGATTAGTGAGGACTGAGGACATATGATGTTAACATCAAGCTAGCACACAAACAATCTAACTAACAGAAGCATGCGTACGTTGTTGTGTGTTCACATTAAGGTTGAGGACATCTCAAATAATGAGTCCAACTACTTCGCAACTAGCAAGCAAATATTAAGCCTGGAAATCACAAGTGACAAAAGGCATTCAACACAATAAGAAAGGGATTAACTTTGACAGCAGAAATCAAGAGAGCATCAATATAATTCTACTCAAACACAAAGACATCAACATTATTCATCTCAAAACAACATTAAACTCTGAAATAGTGAAATCCTAAAAAAGAAAGAGACTTTAATAGAAAAGTGGACAAGAAAAATGTTCCAAAATCCAATGCAAAAGGCAAAAGCCCAGAGTATAGCATTATATATATCAAACATACAGACAGCCAATTCTTTTTACCAATTGTATGTAAATAACAGAGGCAGCTGGTCTCCCTCTCTGGAAATCGCAAGATAACCAGCAGGAGGGAGAAAAAACGGGTTAATGGGTCTGATGATGCTCCGGATCCAATCCCTTTCTTTCCAGCCAATCATGTCTGCGAATATATTTATACCCAGTAGAAGGTAGAGAACGAGAGGAGGACAATGGACAGGAAATCCTCAGGATCCGTTTTTTATTTTTCGCTATTTTTCAGTGAATGGACCATTCCTCGTTTTCGCCAACCTCCTTGCCGCCTCCGAAATTGGTGAATTATTATACATATTCACACAGATCATGGCATAACCTTATTTATTTATTACAACAAGCCAGCAGCCAGCTTAGTTTGGAAGATTTTTACATTGCGCATAGGATAAAAAAAACTGAATCCACCAGTTATCTATTTCTCGTCGTGTTTCATTTCCTTTGCTTCAGAAAGTAGCATTGACAGCTTTCCATGGAGAGAGGAACACTGAATATTTGGAGCCCGTTTGGCTTATTAGGCCATCTCCAACAGTTAACACCATTTTTTACACTAAAATGGTGTAAACATCACATCAAACAGTATTTTATCTCCAACAGTTTACACCATTTTCATCACCAAAAAGGAATATTCTCTTTTTATTCTTTTTACTAACTTTTTACCATTCTTCTATTTAAGTATCTAACTATCATATATTTATACATTAGCCCCTCATTTAATATTTTGACATTTAACACATTATTTCACACATACAAACTAAAATACATCATTTTAATATGTATTTTCACGCATTTCACTAATTAAAATACAATAATCAATATTTCACAATTAAAAGCTAAAACCACATAAAATTAAATATTACAATAATATTATAATAATTTGTACGTCATTAATAAAGTGCTACTTAAACCTAAAGCAATAGATTAAATAAACATTCTTAGTTTAGTTGTCGGAATTTGAGTATTGTTCCCACAAATGATCAATTAAAGCATTGCGGAGGGTTATTAATGATTACTAATTTCTAAATTGATGGTCTCGGAGGGTCTGGAAGCGGGTTGAATGATTACTAATTTCTAAATTTCTATGTGCCATGTATGTTTTAATTATGTTTTAATTTTAATTGTAATGGGGTTATTAATTGTAATTTTAATTATGCTATTTCTTTAAGTACCATTTGTATTCTGTTATAATGTTGTTTGGATTTGAAACTTTATTTATAATATTGTGTGATTTAAATTTTATTATATTTTTTTATATCAAATTAATAATTTTTATTTGTTGTTCTATAAGGATGTTTTTACTTGGACTGTAATTTGTCTCGGGATCAGATCAGACCTGATTAGACCACACTTGGGTAGTTATAAAAATACAAAGAAATCAAACCAGACCACATCATTTCAGATCAGACCAGATCAAATCAGACCAGACCAGACCAGACCAGAGCGGACAAACCAATTTCAGTCCAAGTAAAACATCCTAATTTGTTGTTTTAAAAATGGGTCAAAACTATAATAATTAAAAGTTGAAGGTCACATTTAAAAGGAAAATAAATTAAAAAAGGTGGATGGTGTTGAGAATGGTGTACGCCATATATGGCGTGAAGCCATCTCCTCTCCACCAAAATGGTGTGATGGTGTGGAGAATGGTGTGATTGTTGGAGAGGATTTTTGGCAAATACACCAAAATGGTGTGTGATTTGGTGGTCTCTTGGAGATGGCCTTAGCCTTGTGAGCCAACTTTTTCACCAAACACGTAACTTTTGCTTTCGCGCGTTGAATTGTGTAATAAGCATAAAAAGTAAGGTTGAAGTTACTTTTCTGGCTGTATTGGCGGAAATTACTGTAGATGACCATTTTAGCTATTTTTACATATAATTTTTTCTTTGTTTTATTAATAAAATAAATTTTAAAAATATTTTTTTCTTAACTCAGCAGAATCAGCAAATGCAGCCACTTCATCCAGAACTTCATGAATTTCAGCAGAATCGGCCAAAACAGTCGATTTTCATATTACCAAACGGGCTCTTAGTCCAGAAAATGATAAAGTTGTAAGAAGAAGTATGAAGGCTAGCGAGTGGAAGGGGAATATGAATTTTACATAAATAATTGAAATAAATTGTGTGATTGGTATTTATTTGAATAGACAAAATAGAAATAACTTAATCACATATTTATAAGTTGTACGGAGTAGCTTTTAAATGATTACTGCATACTACCTCCGTAACATAAAAATCTTCCCACTTTCCTTTTTCGTCCGTAACAAAAAAAAATCTTCTCATTTCTAAATCTTCCCATCATACCCTCAATAATTCTGAAAATAATACACTATTACAACTACTTTTTTTTGGATTTATCCTACATTCCATCACATTATTCCACTATCTTCTCATCATACGCTCAATAATTCATATCTTCTTTCACTATTCTTAATCTACCTACTTTTGAAATGAGAAGGTTTTTAAGTTTTAGTACATTTTAAAGTTTTAAAGTTTTTTCAAAGAAAGTTTTAAAAGTATTATTGAAGTAAAAGAGTACTTCCAAATGCAATATCACTTCACATCAATATCATTTCTCCCCAATGGAACAAAAGCTTATCTTGTTTATTTGGTGTGTCTTGTGTCATATACGAAGTCTTTCCCTAGAGTATTTGTGAAATAAAAGAAATTGTCACATATGCTACGTATATAACTGCAATAATGGTTGGGATAAAAATATGACATCTTATTATATGCAATGATCATATGTTTTTGATAGAATATGCAATGCTGATATTAGCAATTTCAGTTACTATGATCATTTGCAAATTTATAAACTATTGACCAGTTATATAAGATGTGTAACTTTAGTTTGGATTATTACCCAAAAATTATAGTAGGAATTTATTTGTATGGATACAACAATAAGCATATTATGATAGAAATTAGGGAAAGTTCCCGAAATAGGACTAAAACAGTTTGAAAATTCCAAATTAGGACTGCCATGTTTTTTATTCCCAAAATAAGAGTAATTACTGCCAAGTTTGGAAAATACTGCCATGTTTGAAGTCTGGTACTGCCAAAACATGACAGTAATTAGTCCTATTTTGGAAATAAAAAACATGTCAGTCCTATTTTGGAATTTCCAAACTTTTTTAGTCTTATTTTGGGTAAATTCTCTAGAAATTATTTGTTTCCCATACGTATTTACTTCTCAATTTTTATGTTCACCAAAATATGATTACCGTTTCCATAGTTTTATCAACCATTTATTCTTGCCAAAAATTATTAATAGTCAAAATGAAACGAAAGGACATTAGTAAAAACATGATGTAATTGGAAGAAATCAAAACGAAAGTTGCTAAATATGATTACCCCAAAAATTTGACCTTAATTACATTGTCGAATTGGTAGAAACTAGAAACTATAAACCCATGGGCGGCCATGGGAAATAGCCATATGCAAATATGATGGAAATCAGAGTTACTTGCCCTACTCCCGTCAAGATAAAATATAGATATGAAGAATGAGATTAGAGCACGAAAATGGCTATTTAGAAAAATAACTTACAAAGTACCTTGAAATTAGGATAATGTTGTGTCATTGCTTTGAGCATATCGTTTTTGTATACAAATCCAAATGAAATCATTTAGGTTTTAGGAGAGATATAACACATTAACACAAGTAGCTACAAATCTTTTGAAGCATGACTAGAATATGAAAGGATTAGGGTGAAATTAGACATAGCCCGTAGGAGACAAATAGTCACTATTGAAATTTGAGGGGAACATCTCTCACCACTTCAGCCATATCTTTTTATGGGATATGATTCAAATTGTGATAAAATAACATTATCTACAACTTTATTTAAGGTGAACCCGGAGTCCCGGACCGACCCGAATCGTGCCCACCCCTACTTGAAACACATCTTATGTTTACGTTTGACAAATATCCATATAGAAAAAAAAAAATCAACTACACTGAATACAACGGTTGTGTTCCTCGTTGCTTCAAAAAATATAGGGAGTAATAGTGATGATAATATATAAAATAAAAAACGGATTGACAAAGCTTACAAAATTTGCAGTACATTCTTCTCGGCTAACACCCCTATTGTCAATGACTGACTAATTGCTTATATAATACACGTTCTTCCTATGTAATTACAACAAGCTGAACACAAATATAGATCAATCAGCCAACCCCTTACCCTAACAGCTTGGCTCGAATGCATCGACTATAGTACCATACCATACAATATAGCAACTCTGATCAGCTGCTCCTTTTTCTTTTAAAAGCAGGATGGATAACTGGACGATGAGACCCTAATTTATCAATCCTTCCCATAAATTCCATCACTTCCTTCAACCTCTTTAACAAATCTGATGCTAATTCTGCATTTCTCAGATACTTCTGTTTCAGGAGCTGTGTTTGCTCAACAGCCTCATCCTGCTCTTCTCCCGTTGAAGGACCCTCGTTTGAACCAACAGCTACTAAATCTGTGCACCAAAAAGATTTTGATAAATGCATATACAGGATTTTAGAGGCTCCTAGTGAAAGCCAAATCATGTACTTTTTCCACCCAGGAAACAAAGGAAAAGGAGTTTTGGTTTGCAAGATTGTCTTTTAGGCTTTTAACATTCCATAATTGCTTTTATTGGGATGGTCTAGCAGATTATGTAAACATATAGATGCCAGAGAAAAATAAAAAATGTTCAATTCAAGATTAAGGTTATATTTGGTAGCCAGCTTGGTGGCTTATTCTCGTCATCACTAAAATAAGAAGAATAAGTAGCTTTTGACTTAATAATTTGGCTAAAATGAGACACCAAACATTCTCTGTTCAAGAAAATCCAACAGGTTAGCATCATTGCAACCAAACAACCCTTACCATCCAAACAGGCCCTAAAATTCCAAATTTTATCAACAAGTACTGCTATATTTCGATGGAACTCCTCAACCAGATATTTCAGTACTCTACAAGAGCAAGAGTTGCCCTATGAAGTGCAAATTACCACAAGAATTGACAAAATTTCCTACTTTCTGTTTAACTGTAGCAAGAAAAATTCCAATTCCGAGAAACAAAACATGCAATTACTCAATAACGTCTGGGCTTCTTCGCACCAGATCAATACAGCAGTGCAATTCAATTACTAGCTAAGAGGATTTACACATGCAAACACCACCAAAAGGCTGCATATAATTTGCGAACAAGTGCATATAATCTGAAAGTTTAAAAACCCTAGGGGGAGGCGTACCAGAGCCAGGTAGGCGTGAGGGTCCGGGTAGGTGTCGGGATCCGAAATCGAAATGCATATCTTGAACGGGTTCGTTAGCAGCAAGAAGAGAAGCTCGAGTGGCCTTGAGCTGATCCAGAACCGTGGCCCGGAGGTCTGCAAGTTTGGCGGCCATTTGTTTAACCTCTTCTTCCAGCTCGTGGTTTGGAGAACCCGGTACTTTGACTATCGACATCTCCGCCTCCTCTCGCCGCCGCGTCGGTGTGCCGTGATACAGAGTGGAGCAGGCAAGCGGGGAGGAGGTAAAAGAGGAGGGAGACGAAAATTTTGAAATGAATGGTAGAAGTTAACGGACTATTTCTAGTTGTATCTCATCACGCTCCAAAAGTTTGAAGGGGATTGCATATTTGGGCACATTGCAAATTATACTACTCTGTTGCTTTTATATTTTCTCACTCAATTTTTATAAATGCTGTCTATTTCCTTTTGTATTTGATCTTTTTCAAAGAATTGTTCCTTTGTGACTTTTTTCATTAATATTACTAAATTAAATTCAAAAAAAAGATGAAAGTATGTTCTATTTTAGAATTTTCAAAAAATTGACATATTTAGTGACTAGTTTTCACTGACATATCATATATCACTGACGTGTTACTTTGAAATATACTACTAGTATTATATACTCGTTACATGTCATTTTTTATAGTTCTTCAACATTTGCCAATTGTTTATGTCCTTTTAAAATGATATGTATATTATATGCACAATCAGTTTTATCAGTTTTATATTACACATTATCATTCTTTCAGTTGACGATAAAAGGAAAGTTCTGATTATCAAGAATAAAAATAGTTTCGTGATTGCTCTTGTCTAACTCTAGATATGTTTGCCTTATACATAGTACTACGTATATGTCATTGTACATAGTAACCCATGATTTGGTTAAGAGGGTCACTTTATTTTGTCTAAAGTATGCTTAGAATTATTAGTATTCGGTTGATAGGTGCTCTACTAGTTGGTAAAGGGTCATCCCTTAAAAGCTTTATTATGTGAATAGAAAGCTAACATATAGGTCTTCAACATACACGAAGATAAATATTTTCTAATCCTAATAGATGCATCCCTTTTAATCAAAATATGAAGAAAACAAGATATGTCAAATAGACTTTTCCATGAAGAAAACATTTTTCAACCTTAACTGATGACTCCTTTATCAATCCATATATGTCTTATAAATTTATTCAATCAATGTCTTGTTGTATAAATGTGATATAATGATAGTGTGACGCTTCATCTCAACATCATGGAAATCCAATCCAAAAATAACGTCATTTCTAAATTCTACTTAAAAACAAATTTCATGTCAAAACAATGCTTTGAGTTTGGTTTTTGTATAATAAATACGGAGTAGTATACTTTTTTCGGTGCAACATTATTTCTTTCCAAATACTTGTACAACACAATATGTGAGCACAGTACTAATACTACTACGTATTTTTCAAGACCAGAAGCAGGGGCGCTTAGCCCCATACTCACCTAGGTCCTCATCTGTCACCACAAAGAATTAATTGTCTGAGTGAGCAGTGAGGGGGGCAAAACCCTCTTTCACTCGAGGTCGATTATGGAAAGGTTGAGTGTCGATTCAACCTAAAGTTTATAGCAACAAATGATGAATTCTATTCTAATGGTTCGATGCTCATTAGGCACAAACTCAAGTGACACTACCTCGTGTCGATTAAGGATCGCAAAAGAAGTGGGTGCAGCCGTGCAGACGCAACATGAGACCAACCTCTTGAATCTTGATGGTCCACAAATCATAATGTATTACAGTTATTATGCATTAGGCATAGGTTTCAGTAGATTTTTAGGTTAAAAGGGATAATTGAACAGTTTCATCATGTAAGTGATATCGTGCAACAACAATCACTTAAAGGATGTGTCCTTTTACATCCTTTGCTTAGCAGATTACTTATACCTATGTATGCACCTGAATTTTTTTTAATGTTTAATTTAGTTGCTGCACAAGTGAAAAAGGAACCAAGGTTGTTATGCTAAAAGTTCTGGGCACCAAATCTAACAAACCAAAATCTTGTATAAGCAATGCTAGCTAGTTATAAAATAAAAACTTTCAGTGTTTCTCTGTAACATTTGGGACTTTCTCGGCTTCATTTTTCTGAACACTGTCCTTTGATCCAAAGATAAAGTCCTTCATAGAACGCTCTGCTGAAAGTATTGCGTTTTTTATCTGTCATTCAAACAAGAGAGAAGACTATCAGTTAGGGTCAACTACTCAACTTACTGATTAAAATTAGTTAATATTACAATTCATGCAAAATGCAAACAAGAGAAGGGCAACAATTTCCAACCAGCACAATGTAGATAGTCTAAAAATTTCCAATAAAACTTCATTAGCAAGATGAACCTATGATCACTTCAAAAGTTTTTCCAACACAATATGCAAATATGAAGGTCGAGGCTTCATTTAGACGAGAAAGCATGAATTTGAAACCAATAACATTCATTTTGTATAGGGAGGTTTGGTATTAGACAAGGTGACGTCAAATTAGAGGTATACATGATCTTTGATCAAACACAAATGGGATAAGATATAAGGAATGTTCAACCAAACAATATAGTTTTTTTCGAAATCCCATAAATTGGATGTTTCCCAAAAAAAAACACTATTTTTGCTTTCCAAGAAAAGCACTATTTTTGCTTTCCAAAAAAAGCACTAATTTTGCAAAGAATAGTTAAAAAAATACAAAAAAACCAGACATTACCAGACCAGATCAGACCAGACCATCAAATTACAATCCAAGTAAAAACATCCCAAGATCGACTAGTATACTACTTTTAGTTCATCTTTGATTTCTCAAGAGATACACAATACAATAGGGGTGGGCATATTGGTTCGGTTTGACGGAACCGTATCAAACCATATGCAATTCGATTTGAGTTTGATTTCATTTCTTCAAAAACATATTAAACAGAATCGAACCGAAATCCAGGAAAATTGAATAAAACTGAACAGAACTAAAAAAAATCAATAAAATCTTCATGTGTTATTGAAAACAAACAAACCCAAACCAAACGAACCGAACCAAATCAAAACATAGTATGGTTTTTGTTTGATAATCATTCATCTCATTCATTTCAAACTAAACTGAAAAAATGATAAAACCCGAACCAAAACCAATATGCCCACCACTTCAATACAACATGCAAGTGACTATTTATAATAGGGGCTGCAACCTTAGTCCAGTTTTGTGCTGGTCAAGAAAAAACTTCATGACTGGACCTGATAATCCAAAATGGTTTGGTGTACAGTCTCCAGAGTCCAACATGTATAGGATATGCAACTTAAATGTAAAGGTAAAATTGCAGTTACAAATTTACCCTCATCTACTTTCCCTTTTCTGGAAGGTTTTCCAATATGAATATTCTTAAAACAAATTACATCTTATTCAGCCTTAAAAGCCTTTTCAGCTTTTAGTGTTTAGGCAAAAACTATGTTATTTGGGCTAGAAAAGCTCCTAGTTTGAATGGATAGCTTTTATGTATAACAAAACACAAACATATGTGATAAAGTAATAATATTTCATTAATGTGATAGACATGGCAGCAAGTCATGAACCCTTCCCTGCTCCTCCCGGAGTGATTTTTCCTTTCAACAATCTTGTATAGTTACTAACTTAAGAGTCTAATTAGACGCTGTCTCTAAAAGATACAGTCATCCAAGTCGACATAGCTTCATATAAGCCCCACAAAAGCGGTTCGAAGTGCACAAAGGAAAATCCAGAGAACAGAACTTTATGACTACCAAAAGTTCCCACAAACACCAATTCCAGAGCTAAAAAACACTGAACAAGCGTATTTATATATGAAGTATAACTTTACAAGTTACAATACCTAGTTTCTCAATTATAAACGTCATCACGTATACAATTGAATTGAGCAAATTGTATTGCATTTTCACTAGCTTAAAATTCAGGCAAACATTAGCTACACAAAATGAAAAAAGAGCAATCACGTATATGCCGAAAATTAAACGCAACAGAGGAGGGGCTTACAGGATCAAGAGCACTTGGTTCAGTGCCATAATCTGCAGTGAGGAGGAAATAAGAAGCCACAGCAGTAGCCACCATAGTCGTCCTTCTCACCAGCTTATCAGTTTTTGGGTCCACCATTTTAGCTTGGAGCTGAAGAAGAAATGAAAGCAAGGAGAAGGGCACAATCGACTTATGAGAAACGGAAAAATCACGGAACTCCAGAACTTTCCTATTCATAGCCATATAAAGTTGTGTTGGGACCTGGCATGTTTTCTTCTGGAAGGTTTTCGATCTTAGACCTGATCAGACCACCTATTAGGTCAGACTTCCGTAGTTTTAAAATACACAAAGACCAAACATTATCAGATCAGATCAGATTATATCATATCAGATCAGACCAGATAATGCTAGTAAATTCTCGTCCAAAAGAAACATCCTTAGTCATGGCGAGAAATTTTAAGAAGCACGTCACGTGCTCATTAGAGAGCACGTAGCTCACTTAAAGGGAGATTAATCTACGCGCGAGGATAATTAAAAAATTCAACCGTATAATAACATTTCTAATTTACATCTAGTAACTAACGGTTTACATCTAATTATTTGAGGCCATGTGGCCTTTTTGCTAATTTTTTCATAAACAGTAGTATAAATTAGAACAAATTAGTTTAGTCTAATTCCAGTTAATTCTCATTTTTTGCACAAATCTAAATCACAATTTTTTTACTTTGTTAATTACCGTGTCGTTATTACTTGACTAAGTTTTAGAGACGGGAAAATATTTAATAATTTATACCGTAAATATATCATAATTTGCATAATATATATGTACACAATTTGGAATTAATCGTATTCCCTCTGTATTTTAAGGTTTGTTACACTTTTCCATTTGAATGCATTTAAAAGTTTGCAACACTTTCTTCTTTTGGTAAGTTTTTTCCTTTAAAAATACTCAATTACTTTTACTTTTTTCTATATTTTATCTTCTCTTTTATACTTTTCCACTCTCTAATACTTTTTCTATACTACTCATTATCCCTACTATTTCATCCTTAAATAATATGTTCAAACCTAGTGGACTTTTAAATACAGAAGAAGTATATTTTTTTAAAATACATATTAAAAATCTTAAAATGACTCAAATAGAATTATTTTTGTGATTGGACCATGTATACTCTCAAAGGGCTGGAGCACCGGTGCTCCCCGGATCGCCGGACCTTCGTCGTCAGACCATTGCTGGATGTTTTCCATAATTTGTCCGTCGACCTATTGGAATTTCACCGTTGCCGCTAGAGATCAATGTTGCCGTCGGAGTTTACTGCTACCATCATGGATTGATCTGGCACTGACAGACAATTAAGTATTTCGAGCTAAGCATACACCTAAGGGTCTATTCTTGTCACATGTTAAATATATATATCGGATCTGTTATGCCATTTCCATCTTCATACTGTCAAACTTGTTCGTATTCCCCTACCTTCAAGCACCACACTCTCTCTTACAGATGGGAAACTTTTATCTAACACTATTGAGTATCGCAATATGGTAGATGCTCTTCACTATTTAACTATTATTATACCTGGTATTACTTATGTTGCACACCTTGTGTCTCAGTTTATGCATGCTCCACGTACTACTCACCTTTTGGCTGTTAAGAGGACTTACAGGTATCCGCAGGGCACGAGTACGCATGCCTTGTGGTTACGGGCTAACAAAAATAAACTATGAAATACACTATCGTGACTTTTGTCTAGTTACTAATACATAGTGATCAATCATATTTTTATCCAAAAAATATAAGTAATCACAATAAAATATAAGTTTGGTCGGATCATGATTTTGATTGGTATAATATTAGGGGTTTTACAAAAATATTACTAAAATAAAACTTATTTACATAAATATGACTATTAATTACTACAACGTAGTGTTAGGGTAACTTAAGTTCAAAACTTCAACATGAATTACTATGATTTCATTATTATTTTAGTAACTAGTTTTTTAAGCTATTTTCATTTTGGTCATATTTATGTAATTATTTCAAAATATTATGCAAGTTATAAATTTTATACTTTTCCAAATGTTTTTTAACTAAAAAACATTTTTACATAATTTATATATTATAAATAATTTTAATAAAAATATAGTTAGAGCAAAGTAGTATATTTTAATACAGAAATTGTCCTAAAAATGTTTTGAAATTCTAAAATAGGAGTATCATTTTTTTATTCTCAGGAGTAATCTGTCAAGTTTGAAAAATAAAATGTCATGTTTAAAAGCCTTGTAATACCAAACTTGGCAAAAATTTATCTCTATTAAGGAAATAAAAAACATGATACTCATATTTTGAAATTTTAAAACGTTTTTACTCCTATTTAATGAATTCTCTCATTTCAATATTATGAAGAGCAATTTGTCCATATAATACTCCAAGATCTTAATAACTACGGAGTATGTGACAGACACTAAGGGAGTGTTTGCAATTGCTTCAACTTTAAAAAAGTGATTTTTAAAGTGATTTTGGGAAAAGTGATTAATAGTAAAAGTTGGTAGTGTTTGAGAAAAAAGTGATTCTGAAAAAGTAAAAGTTGGTAGTGTTTGGTAAAATAAGTACTTTTTGTGTAATAGAAAACGTGAAAAGCAGTTTAAAGCACCCTTCCACCTGCTTCCAGCTTTTAGCTTTTAAGTGATTAATTTAAGCAGAAGCTGTCATTTGAAAACACTCTTTTTAACTTTTTTAAAGCCAAAAGCTGAAAAGCACTTTTTTTAAGCAACCGCAAACACTACTTAAATAAAAGTAATAAATCCATAACTACGGAGTATCTGGCAGACACTAAATAAAAGTAATAAATCGTTCAGCGTAGCGTGGCATACGTGCTCACTAAAGAGCCCGTAACATGCCTACTAATATTTTCGTAGTCATGGCCCTTATCTGCTTAAAAGGAAAATAAATAAAAAACATAAAGTAGATTTCATCAACTTTGTCAACTTTCTTAGCTTTTTAAGAGTTTTTACATTATTCATTTATGAGTTTGTAAGACATTTTACATAATACTACCTCCGTAACGTAAATATCTCCCCACTTTCCTTTTTTGGACATAACACTAATATATTCCCATTTCTAAATCTTCTCATCACACCCTCAATAATTTTAAAAATAATACATTATTACATCTACTTTTTTTGGATTTATCTTTCATTCTATCACATTATTTCACAATCTTCCCATCATACCCCTAATAATACATATCTCCTTTCATTATTCTTAATCTACCTACTTTTCAAATGGGAACATCCCAATATTACGGAGGTAGTACTCCGTATTATTTATATTAATATGAGATTTAGTAGATTTTTTACATTTACATAAATTTGCTTACAATTGTGTGATCTTTTTTGTACAACACATTTCAAGACATTATATAGACTCTTTATTTCACGTATAACTTTTGGCTTCAAGAAACAATTTTAATCATAGACATTATCTCTTGACACGTCACACAAATACTGAAATACACATAGGGGTGGCCCGGTTCCGGTCTGACCGGCCCGGGAACCGGACCGGACCGCCACTATGCAGGACCGGTTCCGGGCCTAGGACCAGCCCGGGGGGTTTGGGGGTGGTTCCGGGCTGGACCTCCTTTGGTACCAGCCCGGTCCGGGCCCAATTTTTTTGTGGTAGGCGGGTTGGGCCAGGTGTTTTGGGGAGGGGGTGGGGGGTTGGAATTAATTTGAAAAGCTAAATAAAAAACTATATAACCCGACCCGAGCCCGACCCCGCCCGGAATCCCGGGCTGATTCCGGGCCTTTACCTATAAACAAAAAGCCGGGTTTGGACCGGCCCGGAACCGATCCACGCCTAAATACACAATAGAGAGAACTATAAACTTATATACTAAAAAGTGTTTTTCACTCTTAGCTTTAAAAAGTTGAAATTGGTATTTTCAATTGATAATTTCTACTCAGCTTGATGCAAGTGGTGACATTTTATACAAAATTTTTCTATTAGACAAAAGAATATTATACTCCCTCCGTTCTCCATTAGTTGTCCTTATAAAATTTGGCACAAGTTTTAAGAGGAAAATAATAGAAATAGTGTAAAAGGTATAGTGAGTTGTGTTTAAATGAAAAGTAGGAAAGAGAATGATGGTAAATGAGTATATTTATTGAAAAAAACTTCCCAAAAATGGAAAGAGAGACAAATATTAAAAAACAACCCAAAATGAAAAGAGAAACAAGTATTAGAAAACGGATGGAGTATCATTCAAAGTTTCAAGCTATATGAACTTTTACTTATTCAAAATCATATTTTTCTTACATGCTGTCCATCACTTTTTTGAAATAAAATCACTTTTAAGATCACTTTTTAAAGTAAAATCACTAACAATCGCTCCCTTAGAACTTTTACTTATTCAAAATCACATTTTTCATACACTTTTTTAAAATAAAATCACTTTTAAGGTCACTTTTTAAAGTAAAATCACTAGCAATCGCTCCCTTAGAAATGCATCGGAAAAGTAAAGATGACCGGATAAGAGAAATATGATTGTGCTATTGTAGTACATAATGTAATAGCTATGGACCTATGGTGTGGTGAATAAAACTTTGAAGAATGCATTAACTGGCAGATTCCTAAGGTATACGTAGTAATATTTAATTCTGTAGAACTGTAGAAGCTAAAATACAGTTAAACAAAAACAAAAATTTAATCATAACTGTGCAAATTGACTGAGTAGTTACATAGTTTGGATTGTACTTCTCCATGCAGTATATATTTTGTGCAATAACAGCAAAGCTAAAACAGGTTACAAAATATTAATTCTCTTGGAATCAGTAGAGGTCACTTGTGGCACCCCCGGTCTGAACACAATCATTCAGAAGCGACGAATATCTCTAGGGGGCTTAAAATGAAGAGGATGAGTTTCCGGTGTAGCATTTTCATCCTCTTTCCACATTTTTATGGTCTTATCAGCCTCACAGGTAATCAGCCTTGAACCAGTGACATCATATGTCATTGCGTAGATGCCAGCCTCACTTTCCAGTGAACCTGTGTGCCATAATACCATAAGAAAATCAATATTGATTTGGGCTTTTTCTTTCTTCCTTGAATGATTATTACTCCCTCCATATTGTAATATGTGTGCCAATAGGCTTTTCACGTAGTTTAAGATAATTTATAGGTTTATTGTACGCTTTTAAAAAAGTAGGAGATTTTTGGTACGGTATCAATACTATTTACTTTATTAAAGTGTACTGAGGGAGTATTAAGCTATTTAAGGACCGTTGATGGAATGGAGCATACCGGGTTGAACAATTGTTTGTGCTTGCTGGAAATTGTGGCCACTCCTCCAATCCCAGTACCACAAGCTCCCATTATCACCTTCAAACCATCAAAAAATAATCAAAAACCAAACACATCAGCACTCATTATCAGCAGTTCAAGAAGGAATGGAAAACAAGGATTGAAAAGAAAGTATGAAGGTAAAAAGACAAAGGGAAATAATTTTAACTTGTTTGGGAAGGAAAACAAGGATTGAGAACAAAATAAGCTTCATTGTACATCATTCTTTTCTCCAAAATGTAAGGAAAATTCACCATTCTTTATAAGATTATCCTATTATTTTCCGTAATGTATAAAAAATGATAACAGTATCCTACTATTTGAATTTTGATACTTATTTTGAGGATATTATGAAGGTTTTTTGCATATTCTTACTTACAAACACATAGTATATGCCCTAGCGAATACTTCAACGTGTTACTAAGGTTGGAATCATTAATTTATAGTACTATAACTCTATATATTAGTCAATAATTTGAATCATAAAAATAAAAGTATTTACTTTCGTATTCTTTATTTTACCTCAATCAAAATGCAAGTGCTGATAATAAAGGAGGCTAAACTTTCCTTCTTATTTTAGTCTACTCTTATGGAAAATGGGTTTTCCTAATATATACGGAGTATATTAGAATATTGAGATCAATTCCAAAAAAGTGACTACTTTTACATATAGACAAAAATTAAATGTAACTAATGAAGTAATAAAATTGGAAAACTATGAATTTCACTACTCTCGTATTATGTCGATAGCAGATTTTTTATGTCACCGTCAATTTATTATGTCACCAAAAGATATTTCTAGTGTGCCGTGGAACATGTCCCATTGCCTGCTGGAAATTTTTGAGAAAACAAAAACAAAACAAAAAAACAAAATTGTAAGACTTTTCATGGCAACTTTTCCGGCGGTCCCTTGCGGAGGCAGCAGGGCAGGGGGTGAGCAGTTGGGTAGGGATCAAAGGGAAAATAAATTTAAATTAATTACACAAAGGTTAGTCATATTTTGTCTTCCAAAAGTGTAGAGGTGATATTTATGCTATTCTTTCATAGAAAATTTCCAAGCGTAGTGTTAATCCACAACTATGTTGGTGGCATGATATTTTCAGTGCTAATACTTTTTAAAATTAGCCGAGACTAATTTATAAGATAAAATATCATTATAGATTTATAGAGGCAAAACTTTATGTCGGATGACCTTCCTAGCGAAACCTTCTTATGCCAGAAAAGGCGGAAATAGCTACAGGATGAAACTCTAAAACCATCATCATCACGGTTTTTGCAAGTTCCATGGGGAAGTTGAGATAATTAGTAGTCTTGTGTGAATGTGTGATCGATATTGTACAACCAGCATGCACTTACTCACGAGGCACAAATTTCTTACCTCCGGTAGCCATTACACCGTCATCATTGACAGCCATTGCGTTGATAATTGTTTTCTGCTGGGAACTGTAGTAATGAGACAATGCCACATTAGAAGATGAGATTGCTTCCCAAGACTGTACACATGTTATGAAAATTAGGGCTCTTCATGAAGCTTACAGCATATTGTGCAAAAATTCTCCTTCTGGAAGGTTGAATTTTTTTATGTTGTCAGCAGAGGCAGACGCAAAAGCATCCCTATAGAGCAGATAAACAGAAAGCTATCAGTTATGTGAGACTCCATAATTGAGGGACTATAGAGCACACATTAGTGAGTGTTGTAGCACACAGCTATTATACATACTCCACTGGATGCAATGCCATTGCTCGGACAGATTTCTTGTGGTGTGTGAGTGTTGACATGGTCTTACCTGCCAGGACAACATAATCATAGCCAGTTAACATAAAAATTGGAAATTTAATATCTTTGCCAAATACAATGCTATCCATAAAATATTACCATTTCTGAGGTCCCAGAATTTTATAGTTGAATCATGTGAACCGGTAATGACTTGAGGATCCTGAACAAAAGCATGCCTTTGCAGTGATATTGATCACTTTTAAAAAGGAAGAAAGCAACAGCAACCAGCCAATTACATATCACCAGAAGCCTACTAATTTTGTTTGATACTCCGTATATCACAATGATCACATAAATATCAAAAGAATATGCAAAATTAAACGGGCTTCCTTTGAACACAATCATTCAGCTGAACACATAAACTTCCCTCTGCAGGGTCTAAGACAAAATAAATGTCTTGGGTGCAAGGAAAAACACATATAAATGATGAGGTTCTTGGGACAATACAATTTATGGTTATTGAGGGGAAAATGGGGCGAAAAATTAAGATGCTTCTCACCTTTTGAGCCTTCAAAATTACCAATTGAAAAGAGTTATAGCATGGCAGTATGGCACTCATTAAAAATGTAGTGAGATACACTAAACCTATAAAGATAAACTAGACTGATAGTTCATAACTGATGAACTTGTATAATTGAATTCAATGACATAGAAAACACATGCAATCAATCACAGCCTAAATATGCAAACTAGACAACTAGTAGAAATTGAAGGTTAATTTGGGTCAATTATTAGACATAGCCTCAACCTTGAACAGTATCACATCACTTTACATTATTAAAGGTCACAATAAATGAACAGGTGAAGAACCAAAAAAAGCTTACCAATGGCCGAGTGAAAACAGAGCACACTGTGTTTTCATGCCCTGACAAAGCATGGACTTGCATCTTGCTCCGGATGTCCCAAACCTGGAAAATCATCGTGTCAAATACAGCACCATCTGACATAACAAAGGAAAGATCACTGTGTATTCTTACAGATAACGATAACATACCCGACACACTGAATCACGACCCCCCGTAAGAAGGACATCGAGGGTGGGATGTAGAGCTAAGCAATAGACACCACTTAAATGACCATGATAAGACCGAATCACCTGAGATTGAAGTAAGATTAATGTCAACTGATCACATCCTTTATTCTTAACCAACCCTTATATCAAAACGGCTTGATTATCTCAACAAACCTTATTTTGTTCTAGATCCCAGCATTTAACTTGTTTATCATCACCAGCAGAAAACATGTAGGTATGCTTGCTGCTAACGGAAAGGCCTGTAAAGAACTATATTTTTTAATTCTCCACTCTCTATTTTTTCAAAGAAAAGGAGGGAAAAAACATTCACACACAACTATCAATCAGGTATTTGTACAACAGAGCTTGTAAGACAGACCTCTTATTTGCTCGATATGACCAGTAAGGGTAAGTTTTAGCGTTCCAGTTGCTAAATCCCAGATCTTGTACCATAATACCGGAAAGAAAAGAAGTTTTTAGCATGTAATTAATTCAGCATGTAAACATTAGATAAATCCTTTAGAAGATAGATGGCTAAGATACCACATCAGAATCATAGCTAATACTAAGCAAACAAGGTAGGAGGGGAACAGATCACTAGGAGTCATTTGACACAAATACAACTGAATTCAAGGATACTCATAATAGAGTAGATTTGAAAAAATGACTTGTTTTAGAGATGGTAATGCAGAAGCGTGACATTCGGACATTCGACATTGGTATTCATAATAAAGATGGGTCCAGAGACTCCAGACAGTTCTAGGGTGAGCTGGCTCCTTGGTTGTTCCAAAATATAATTCATATTAGTCAATGTCTATTTCTTTACTGGTTGGATGATTCTGTCTCATAAATAAGGGGGCATACATTTCAGGTTTGTTCTTTAACCTAGACTACAGGAATGGCATTTCCAATCCAGTCCCTTCAGCCCTGCCCATGGATAAAATGTTTTAAGTTTCCTACCTTGATTGTTCGATCTGCTGACCCTGTACAAAACCATGTATTGCTGGGATCCACCGCAACAGACCGCACCCAACCCAAGTGCCCGCTGATGACCTATGTATATTAACATAATTATCAATATCAGGACAAACAAGCAAAAAAACACTGCATTAACACTTCTCATTAGGAGAGATCATGAAATCAATCAAATAAAGTAAGCATTCAAGAAAGTATATCAAAAGTAAATTATCCATGACTTGCAATTCATATTTGTAGCAAAGAGAAAAGAAATATGACACGCCATAACAACGCATATAATAACATAAAGACAAACACAAAATATCTCCACAACCCTGACTTTTATATCATGTATGACCTATCTAAAAGAGCATGAGCTGAAGTTACTTACTCTGTAGTTCTTCCAAGGAGCATGCCACACAGGGCGTGGCCACTTACTTGGTATTCTTTCCATTATTGCAGCAGTTGTAAGATTCCTGGAGGGAGGGGGTAGTTATCTCGTCAGCACCATATAGGGCAAGGTTTAATATCAAGCAATATCTTGCCAGAAGTATGAGTATAACATTCAGAATGTGAATAATCTTTAAATCAAGACTTAATAATGCATAAGATGACATACAAATTCAGGCACAGAATGTGAAGGATTTATCTAAATAAATCATTTACTGGGATACTACTATAGTAGAAGGAATATATTGCATCATATAAAGAAGAAAGGATGCAACCTTTCGGAAGAAGGGTTTAAAGGAACAACAGCAGTACTACTTCTGCTAGAGAGCCCATCCGTTCTGCAAACAAAAGTTTTACGTTAGAATCCTATCACTTGCTTTATATTTCATTTTTGCAGCATGGTTGAGACAAAAAAAAAATAGCAGTCATAGGAAATACATGTAATGAGCTTCAACACATAGAATATTGCTGTGTAGAGCTAGATTGACAACAATAACATGGAAAATCCCAAACTAAAGGCAAAATGTGCATGGGGTGATAAAAGGTAAAACATACGTGCTCTTTGGTTGCAAAGCTGGACCGACAGCTAATTTATCATCTAACGCCGCCTTCTGTGAGACTCTTGCATTTTCTGGACCTGCCCGGATCAGTTAAATGTAATTCAAACATCTCCAGCTTCCTCATTAGCACTCAATTTAATAGTATAGTGTAATTCAAAAAAACATCCAATCCTCATTTTAATGGTAAAGTTTTGCTTCACGTTTTGTCTAACGCATATATAGAAAATACTTATAGAACATCTACTGCTACCACAAGTGAAATCGTACAAGAATTATACCTGGAAGAGCAAGGGCATTTGAAGGAGCAGAGGCCTTTTGAGCTTGGCCATGAGAAGCCATCGAAGAAGTTGAATGGGATTGAGCTGATGTGTTTGTTACAGCCCCATACTCAAGATTTAGCTTAACCATCAAGTAAAAACAAACCATTAAAATCCTCCATAAAACTGCAGCAAATATTGCACAAAGACCATATGAACTAAAAAAATATCCAGCATTATCTCCAAACATAATGGAGTTCCAGACTTCCAAGTTTGATTATTATTACTGACCTTGTGACTTAATCGAATCTTCTTGCTGCAAAAAAACAAAAAAAAGTACATAATTAGGTCACCATGTTACAAATAGTGCAATTAGTCAGTCATAATAATGATTAATGAATACCTTTCCGGGTCAGGGGGTAAATGGTCGTGACGAAGAGCGAAGAGATCGAGAGCTCGCTTTAGAGATTTGAAACTGAGTTTCTTTAATGACTGAGGTTCTACTTGAACCTCGGGTTCCATGGTTGCTGCCCCTGGCATCGCAAAAGCCTAACTTTGAACGGTGGTGCTTCCCGGCTGCTTCGGAATGACCAAAGAGAATCCAAGCCGTGGTGGAGCTGTGATTTCCAACTCCAAAGAAATATGTAGCCGGAGGGGTATTCTTTTCCTCACTCAAAGGAATCAATTTGGTTGATTTAAGTTAGTGCATGTACCTATTTTACCCTTTAGCCATAAATCAATAGAAAATATTTAGGCTAAGGAAGCTTTTTGGTAGGGAATGACTATGGTTGGAATTAATTTGAAAAGCTAAATAAAAAAATATATAATCCGACCCGAGCCCGAGCCCGCCTGGAATCCCGGGCTGATTCCGGGCCTTTACCTATAAACAAAAAGCCGGGTTTGGACCGGCCCGGAACCGGTCCATGCCTAAATACACAATAGAGAGAACTGCGAAGTTAAATTCAACCGGGAAGACAGTCAAATTATTTTCCGAAATGTATTGCGTTGTTTAACTTCGCAGTTATCTTCAAAAAATTATTTGACTGTCTCCCCGGTTGAATTTTTAGTTGATATTTGATATGGGTAAACTAGACTTATTGAAGAAGATGTTCAAAAATTTTCATCAAAAAATTCCTCCGGGAACCGCCCCAATTAACGACGGCCGGGCAGAACCTCTTATATGAGGGGCTAATTGAACACTTTAAGTCAGTTCAATGGTCTATTTGACCCTTTAGCCTAAGAGGAATTAGGTTAAGTAACACTTATAACCCGGGAAATTGCCCTAAATAGAATTAAAAAGGTTTGGAGTTTCAAAATAGAATTACTATATTTTTCTTTTAGAAATATTAGTTGGTACTGTCATGGTGTCATGTATGAAAAATATTGGCATGATTGAAAAATAATGTCATTATTATAATAAATATTGTCACGTCAAATGCATTGTACTGCAACTACTTGACAGCCACGCCTACAAGATGACAGTGAATACTGTCATGTTAGTCCTGTTTCGGGAATAAAAACATAGTAGTCCTGTTTTGGAATTCCAAACTTCATTTACTCATATTTTGGAAAATTCCTCTAAACTTAAATACAGTAAGAGAGTAATTACATGATTATATAATGTGATTAAAAACAACTAAATAAATAAGTGAAATATTTATTTAGTTGTTTCTGATCACATTATATAATCGTGTAATTACTCTCTTACTGTATTTAACTAAATAAATAAGTGAAATAATTGAGAGAGAGGAACCCTAGCGAGTAGCGGCTAGCGGTCGTCTCTCCTCTTTGTAGGGGTTGAGATTTTCCGCCGCTCCTATCAATATGGGGTTGGAGCGTCAGATTATACTGTGTTTAAGTGTTCTAACGCTTGCGATTACAACTATGTCGGAGAAGATAATGTTGGCAGACGAACGAGGTGCGACTGGAAGGTTGTATCGAGACTGAATCGTGAAACCTTGGTCAACCATTCCGACGGTGGTGGAGTTGGTATTCATCCATATTGCAAGAACTCGTCCTCCTCCGGAACCACCTCCATACTAGGAAGAGTTTTGTGGAAAGATTTTATTTCACTATTATTTTCTCTTTATTAGCAATTGTTTCTGTTTTAGTCCGAGTAGATTTGGTTTGAATGTTTGGATTTTTGGAGTTCTTTTGATAGGCAGAGTTTCAGTTGCGATTGTTTCAGGCCTAAATTTTCTTGTTTCAGGTTTAGCGAGTCATGTTGCTTTGTATGAGGTGGCTGACTCTAAGTCTACTCTTGGGGTTCACGATTGGAACTGTAAATTCTGTCTAAAGGTTATCCTGTATGTTTCTCAATTTTAATATAACGGCCGTTGTTTTATGATAAAAAAAAAGTGAAATAATTCATTGAGTAATTTGAAGTTCTATTAAAAAAATCAGGTCAGACCATTCCACTTTGTTTTTTTTATTTGGCAAAACTTTATTTTTATTAAATAAAATCTCAAAAATAAGAGAAGAATCAACAAATTCGATCTCTTTAAGATTCATTGTTAAGTCATAGCATGCATTTATAACATAAAAATATAGGAAAAATTATTTTAAAGTGATATTTGACTAATATCTAACTTATGTTCAAATCGATGCGATATTCGTATATGATTCTTTAAATATTCGTATTGTTAAACAAATACAAATACAAATCGAAATTAATATTCATTTTGTATTCAAATTTGAATTCATATTCAAAAAAATTAAACAAATACAAATACAAAATCCGTTCGTTACATTTTCAGAAAATCTAGAAGAAGGGTTCAAAGCTCTTGAGACTTGAGAGCAACGAATCCTGCTTCAACTCCTCCAAATCCAAACCAATTCACAGCCTAAACCGGTCATAATCTAGAGATGGCATGAAAATGAGAAAGATAATAGTGTAGAGGGCTGGGGAAGGAAACCAATCCGTTTGGGAGACATAATTCCATAGCCCAAAATTTAAATTAAAAATAACGAGATAAAAGTACAACTATCCATCCAGGCCGGCTACTTCCATCTTTACTTTTTCTTTTGGCAGATGGAAGCATATCTTGCATAAGCCCGCCCATAATCCATCCTAGATGGAAGTAATAAGAGCATCTTTAATGGGAATGTGGATTGTACCTACAAAAAATGGACATGTCACTCATATAGAAGGTCTATTAAGGTGAAGTGGACAAATACACATTTAGAATATTATTTACTCTCCAATGGAACCGTCCATTTAAAAATTCTGTTTATTAATTAGGCTATTATTTAGTACCGAACTACGTACATTTCTTACGGAGTATTATTTTAAATCTCTTCTTTAGGATGTTTGTTATTTCATACGGAGTATATATATATATTATTCGTAGAATCGTAGTATACACTACATATATAAATAGGGAAATTTGTTAAAAGAGTCATGTAACTTTGGCCAATAGCCGATATTGATCTTATAACTTTACATACTTGCAAAATACATCCTTCAACTATTATATTTGTTCAATTTGAGGACATTGCCGTCGGAAAGTTAAATTTTGGCCGGAAAGTTACATGTCAATCTCCCGTTGTTGTAATCTTTTCCTAACGTTTGCAGCTTACTTGGATGTGGGCCCCTTTTATGACTTATTCCCAAACACTTCATTCCGACATAAATGTCCTGAAATTGGACAAATATGTTAATTAGAGGACTTATTATGCAAGTAAATGAAGTTAAAGAATCAATATCGGGCACCACCAAAAGTTACGGGACTAATTATACAAATTTCCCTATATAAATATGCATATATATAATATGCCCAGTTTTTTATTTAGTAGAACTTAAAAAAAGAATGCATATACATACGCCGCCGGTAGCCCTCATCCCTTGCAGTCTGCACGTTTATGGAGTATGACCGTATGACACTACAATGTCTACAAATGGGTGTAGATGAATGGTTTTTTTTTTTTATTATATTTATGTGATAAGCTTGGATGGAAGATAAAATTTGAGGGCTGCGTGACTGATTAAAAATTAAAAAGCTGCCGGAAGATAAAATTTGATGAGTCAGAGTATGGGTATGGCATGCTGAGAATAGAAAGCAGAATAGAAGGCGTGCATATTTCTCCATTCCAACTCAGCAGTAGAGGATGTATACACGTTCCCGTTGGAGTATGTAAATTTATCTCACGGTCAATGTGGCAATTCATTTTTAGCAATCCACACTCCCACTACGGATGCTCTAAACCTGCACCTAAATGCATTACCACACCGGCGGCATTAATTACCTGTCAAGGGTTTATTAATTTCAGGTGGGAACTTTAGGCTTAAACATCTAATTATACAAGTAATGGATAATTATGGATTGTTATGTGAAATAATAATATTTGGCAGGGTCGTCTTTCCAATCACTCTTTGATTTGAAAAGAAGTTATTTCAATATCACAGACTGAGTGGAAAGACAACCATGTCAAATATCATTTGTCCATTTGTGACTTATCAATCATTTTTTTGCATCTTAAAATCATTTTTTTGGTCGTCTGTACTTTATTGCTAGAGGGACTTAACTTCTGTTTTATTTCCATCTGTGCTCCCCTGCTTTCTATCATCAGGTTCTCTCTGTCTCATCGCTCCGCTATCACACAGTTGTTCCCGCAACCTTGTTAAATATCATTTTCGACATATCAATAATTTTTTTTTTGTATCTTAAAATCTTATAATCTTTTGTATTTTAAAATCGTCAATATGGATTATGGCATTTAAGCCTCTAAGGTATGAAAATTCTTATCTTAAAACTTATAATTGTCAATGAGAGTTAGGGCATTAAAGGTATGAAAAAAATGTTGGTGTAATCATTTAGCTTAATTGAGTGATACCGTGTGTTCGCTCGTCTGTACTCTGTTAGGTCCCTTTTTTCTAGTCTATAAAATGTATGTATGGAAGATAGATCTGGGAATGAAGCTTTCCATTGAATGATGAAGACGTTTACAGAATGATGAACAATTTAGCGTAAAACTTCTATCACCGATTTAGGCACTGCGGCACTAGGAATGTTACGAAAAGCTTAACCTAGCCTTTCCCTTAAGGCATATATATAGCCTGACGGGAAAGGTAGGTTTTACAATCATTTGGGCTCCTTTTTCTAGGAGGCCCATACCTAAAAAGGTATAAAACCTTTTATTACAAATTGCCTTAAAAGGCCTATTCATTATTCTAGCTAATCTATTAAATTAAGATGCTAAATATAAATAGCTAAGAAACATTGATCACAATATAATGAAAATATCTCTAACAATCTCCCCCTTTGTGATCAGATGTTCTTGCTTCTTCTTTTCTTCACTTCTGAGCTTTAAAATAATGCTTTCTGAGATTGAGTGCATGCTCGTAATTTCTGAGAGACTTTCTTCTGTCAAGTTGTTTCTCGATGGCTTTCAACACTTTGTCAATTCTGGTTGCCTCTGTTAGTTCATCGTCTGTGGCATCTGCATACTTCTGTTGTTTTTCTTCAAATTCTTTTCTGATAGGTTGCAGTTTTTCTTTGATGATCTTCAGCGTTCCATCACAGTACTTGTTGATTTCTTCTGCCATCAACAAACGCCTCTCACCTTTGTGGTTCAGATAGATGATAGCTAACGGGTGATCGAAGATGTAATAGGCTGGATAGTTCTCAAGTTCTGGCCCGTAAAGCTTTGGTCTCGAGAGGTTTGTTTTTGGCAGATTGGTTTCTAGGGCCATCTGAAGATCATGGGAAGCAAAGAATTTGGCTTGTCTGATCATGAAGCGCTTGAGTGCCTTGAATCCCTCTTGTGTAGATTTGTCCCAGGTGACTGGAATTTCCTGGAAGGCTAGATACATATGATAGATGTCATCCATCTTTAACATATAAAGGTCATTTTCCTTGCAGGTAAATTCCGTCCCGTCGGAGCGTTGCAGGCGGTAAACAGAGAGTGGGATGTCTTGATAATTTATTTCGGCTACATTTAGTATACTCCATACTGGGTCTTTTGCGGTTTGTAGTTCATGTTGCCATACTTCTCTCTGTTTCCCCATGTAATGATGACTAAGCAGAAACAATTGACCACCCTTGTTCTTTCCTCTCAGATGATTGAGTCCACAGATTTTCAATTCGTCCAATTCCTTGACTTCGTCATCTTTCCGCCATATACGCTTTCTGATTTCCTCTTGGAAAGGAGCATTGATGTTAATATTCTCCCAAGGCTTTTCACTCCTGGGCATTCGAGCCGCTGTTTGTCTGATGATGGATTCCAGCTCCTTGGGAGGTTCCTGATAGTTTTCTCCTTCCTTAAGTTCATCATCATTAAGCAGTATTACATCAGCAGCACATTTAGCTAGGAGCTCTCTGAGATAGGCTCTTCGCTGTATTTCATCCACATTCGTCCATAGCCGAGACCACTTGTTGTGAACAAGAATTTCTTCAAGTTCGTCATGCATTCGATCATCAGGTTGGCTAGAGGGAGCTTGCTGCTGTTGTGGCGCTCTGTCAATGGTAACTCCGGGATCACTAGGATTACCCGTTATCATCAGATTAGAACTAGGTTCTTTCTGATGGCCTGAATAAAAAGGTGTACTCGAAGTAGCAACCTCAGGACTTCCACTCCAACCTTGGTCTACATCTATGAAAGATGAGCCTAGGAGTGTTGTTTCTAGCTCGACCGGGCTAGATGTGGGTGAGTTGGCTGTTTGGCTTTTGTGTTGAGTGGATGGTGGGGGCTGATTGTTCGAGGATTCAGGTTGGTTGGGTTGCGTAGAGGGTTGGCTTGTTGACGCATCACGCTCAAGTGTCCTTTGTCTCTTGTTCTCCCCCTCATGAGGATCCGAGTCATCGGGGTCCTCATGCGAACGTTTTTGACCGAGGAGACTATCACGACATGAGCTGTCAGGCTTAAGGATCCGAAGAAGGTCTTTTTGTTTCTGGGTTAGGTTGCCTTCTTCGGTGGCTAGTAGTTGATCTAGCATAAGGGTTTCGAGTACCTCGAACGGTAAAGTTTTAGGGTCAGGAAAAGGTGTGGTCGAAGTAGGGGAGGACACTAGTTCTGTATCCTGGGTTCCCCTTGAAGCAGTAGGTGAGTGGGGTAGGGTTGTGGATGGTTCAGAGGTTTGTTGGGTAGGTATGATAGGAAGTGGTTGGGTTTGTTGGGTATGTGAGGATGATGGTAGGGGTTGGGTGATGTCATTATGCAGCGCCGGGGTGTTCCTGAATTCCTGTGCCCGAGCGGTTATTGCTTCGTGCACCCATGGTTTAATGGTGGAATCCAAGAAACGCTGCAAAATGACAGAAAGGTCGGTAGGGTCAGGGTGTCCGGTTACAGGGGTAGTAACCGTTGTCACAGCATCAGTAAAGATTACCGATGTGTGGCCTGCAGATAATGATGGAGATATCTGTTGAGCAGCAGGACTTCCGATCATCATTGACGTATCTCCGATCGTTGAGGACAAGTAGAGTGCACTTGTCGTGTGCAGTGGTGTGAGCAGTGTATGTGTCCTAGAAAATGTGGAAAATGTTGGGATGGTGGAAACTAGACTCAATGTGCTAGAAGGAGGGGTAGTGGTCTGGGGCGGAAGACCACAAAGTAAATCCTCAGCTGCTTCGTAGGGAGGCAGCGAGGTGGGTATAGTATCCCCTATATGTGAAACTACTACCTGTTGGGAGGCAGCAGAGTGGCTAGGTGAGGCTTGTGCATGCGCAGTTGGGCTAGATGCTGCGTCTTCTACTCGGAAACTGAAAATATCAGTTTCTGCACCTATGGGGTTAGCCCGGTTTATTGTGTCTAGGTCAGAGCAGCTGTCATACAAAGCTAACTCTTCTGCCAGGTTGCTCGCGGTTTGCACTCTTTGCACAGGAGTAGATGATGAGGCAAGATCATGACGCACCTTGGAGCGAGTCTCACTGATGATATTTCCTTGAGTGTCCTTGATTTGGTGAGACTGCTCTTGTGTTGTAGCCCGAGAAAGCCTGATAACGAGTCGTCCTTTCTTAGCGCGGGCTTTCTCGACTTTCTTGCCCTTTGCATTGGCGTTGTCGTCGTCCTCATCATTATCATCGTTGTCGTTCCTAGCCTTGCTCCCAGAGCCCTCATCGTCAGCGTCTTGTGTTGTGGCTACGCTTGGCGAATCATAGGAAGTCTCTTCAGCACGGGGGTGGCCCTCAGCAGACATAGTCTGATCATCATGGGGCCGGCTTGCCACTGGTCTCTGTGGCTGGGTTGAACTTTCAGGACCCTCACTTACTCTCGGCTGACTCCCCGGGGTAAGCTCAGGGGGGTTTATCTGAGCCATAGGGAGTATGACACCATTCTCCTCACTGTAGCGTATGACATGTGGATCATTTCGCCCAGCTAACAGGAGGAGAGGAACAGGAATAGGTAATGGTACCAGTGAGCGTACCTCTGGCATTTTCTTCAAATTTTGTAGGGCTGGAGTGCTGACATTCTCAGATGATTTGCGTCGTTGGATTGTTGGAATTGTTCTGCAGAAGTGTCGCACCAGCAAGGAAAACCATCTCATATATGGTAGATGTTTGATCAGATCAGTGTCAAACTTCCTTCTTCGCATTTCCAGAATGTCACCCCAGATTAGTGAGGTGAAGTCGTAGTTCTTCATGAAAGCGATGCCGTGGAAGATGTAAACGAGGTAACCGCTGCATTTGTCGAAGCCGCTGTGCTTAGATGTGCAGCACTTGTTCAATGTAGCCATAAGTGTCCTCCATGGTCGTGGAAATCGTGCGGTCTTGATTGCAGACATCAGTCGGAGAGGTTCAGCGTGGCCTAGTGTGATCATGTCTTCAAATATTTGCGCTTCTGAGGCCAACGCATCATAATGTTCCTCTTCCGGGATCTGTAGTACTTGTTGGACGAGCTCCTTCGTGATTGTGACTCTGGTGTTATGGATCGTGGCAGCTAGCACGTCATCAATTTGTCTACCATTGTCGTCAACATCCTTGTCAAGTGTTCCCCAGAATTGTTGGAGATACACCTGAGGGACTTCAGCGTTTTCGCTCAGTGCCTTCCACAGCTTGTGGCCTTTCAGAATGGAGACGACCACGTCATCTTGGCATGAGAACACTTCGGGGTCCAACTGTGAGTTGTTTTCCTTGATCGGGATCCATTGTTCTCGAGCATAGATCATATTGATGGGAGTGTTGGCAGCCATTTCAGTCTGAAAATGATAAACAGATTAGAGCATTTGATCGAAAATGGCTAAGTCCACAATTTATTCCTCACTTGGGCCCTTTATTGTTTTTTGTTTTTTTTTTTTTTGAAAGTGGGGCCCAATTTAAGAATGGTTATTGGTCTTGGTCGAAGTTGGGCCTGTACTTGGTTTATTTTGGCCCACATAATGAATTTCCACTATGGGTGAGGTTTGGGCTGGGCTTGGTTAATTTCGCGCAGCCCAAAAGAAATGGGCAAGGGTAATCGCGCAGGCCCCCTTTATCGCGCAAGGAGTAGCAGATCGCGCAATGCAATGTATATCGCGCAAGGTTCACAGATCGCGCAACCCAGGCCGATCGCGCAAGAGGAATCGCGCATCAGTGGGGATCGCGCACCTCCCCTAGATCGCGCAACGAGTAAAAAAAAATCGCACACGCCTATTATTTCGCACCGCCCACCCAAATCACGCAGGGGCTTGGATCGCGCAACACACATATCGCGCAATCAGTAGAAAACGCGCAAGGGGTGTGGTTAGCGCAGCCCTAGTCTTCGGGCAAGTAGGGAATCACGCACACGAGATCGCGCAGATCTCGCAATCGCGCAAAAAGGGAGGTTTTGCGCATCTGTTAAATCGCGCAGCCCCCTTAATCGCTTATGAGGAGTTTCGCGCACCTTTGGATACCTGTTCGTCGTCTTCCATGAATACCTGTGAAACAATAATGATAACAAGAAGAGATGGAGATTTTACCTTGAATGTTTTTCGAAGAGGTTGGGAGATCGAGAGAAGGTTTTGAGTTCTGGGAGGTGGAGAGTTTCGCGCAAGAGGAAGTGAATGGGGGAGGGTTGCGCGTTTTAAGAGTTTAAATAGGCCCGGGGGGAATTTTGAACTCAACGGGCCCAAACCAGTCTGATTTTAGTTTCAAAAATTGAAAAAATTGCTCCCCCTCAACACTTGCTTTTCTTTAACAATGAAAATTTTATCAAACTCCCCCTCAAATTATGCACAATTTAGAAAAGCTCCCCCTCAATTTATGAACAGATTTGTAAAAAGCTCCCCCTCAATTTATGCATTGATTTAAATGATGCTAACAGAATAATAAAAGGAAAATATGTGATGCATGAAAAATGAAATGCAAATTTTGAAAAAAAAATGTTTTAGAATGAAAATTATGAAGTCACACGCACACACACAGTTCTGAGTTACTCATTCGTTCTGGTTCAGCATTCCCAGCTTAGAGATCAGAAAATTGAATCTCTTTTCATCCAGGGCCTTTGTGAATATATCAGCCAGTTGCAATTCCGTAGACACAAAGTACATGTCCACGGTGCCTTTCTCAACGTGATCCTTTATGAAATGATATCTGAGATCAATATGCTTCGTCCGGGAATGATGGACAGGATTGCACGTGATGGCTATTGCACTTTGAGAGTCACTGTAGATCGGGATGTGTGAGAATGTGAACCCGTAGTCTTTCAGCTGGGTCCTCATCCATAATATCTGTGAGCAACAGCTAGCAGCCGCGACATATTCTGCCTCAGCTGTAGAAGTAGACACACAATTCTGCTTTTTGGAGGACCAGCACACCAACTTATCACCGAGGAATTGAGCACCGCCAGATGTACTCTTTCTGTCCAGTTTGCAACCCGCGAAATCAGCATCTGAGTATCCAACAAGGTCAAAACCTGATTCCTTAGGATACCAAAGGCCCAAATTGACTGTTCCTTTGAGATATCTCAGTATTCTTCTAACAGCATTCAGATGTGATTCCTTCGGATTTGCTTGAAAGCGGGCGCATAGGCAGGTTGCAAAGACAATATCTGGTCTGCTCGATGTAAGGTACAGCAAGGAACCGATGATAGTCCGATAATTGGTAGCATCGACTGGTTTCCCGGAAGGGTCAGAGTCGAGCTTCTGTGAGGGAGACATAGGGGTTTTCATCGTCGACTTGCTGTCCATTTTGAAGCGCTTTAGCATATCATGGATGTACTTGGACTGATTTATGAATATTCCGTCTGGCATTTGCTTGATCTGAAGCCCTAGAAAGAAGTTCAACTCTCCCATCATACTCATCTCGAACTTGGTGCGCATCAGATTGCTGAACTTTCTACAGAAATTTGGATTCGACGAGGCAAAGATGATGTCGTCAACATAAATTTGTATCAGCATGATGTCACCCTTGTGTCTTTTAATGAAGAGAGTTGGATCTATCTTTCCCTTCGAGAAGCCTGATTCCACAAGAAAATCTGATAGAGCTTCGTACCAGGCTCTCGGTGCTTGTTTCAGACCATACAAGGCTTTCCTAAGCTTGTATACATGATTGGGGCGTTCAGGATCAACAAAGCCGTCAGGTTGTGCAACATAGACTTCTTCTTTCAAATCTCCATTAAGAAATGCCGTCTTTACATCCATTTGATACACTGTGAAGCTCTTGTGTGCAGCATAAGCGAGGAATAGTCTTATCGCTTCAATTCTTGCCACTGGTGCAAAGGTTTCATCGTAGTCGATTCCTTCTTGTTGATTGTAACCTTTTGCAACTAGGCGGGCCTTGTTTCTCACGATCACACCGTCTTCGTCTTTCTTATTCTTGAAGACCCACTTGGTGCCGATAATGGTTTTCTTGTACGGCCTTGGCACCAGGGTCCATACTTTCAATCTTTCAAACTGGTTCATTTCTTCCTGCATTGCAATCACCCAGTCCGGATCAGCCAATGCGTCAGTCATCTTTGTTGGTTCTTTCTGACTCAGAAAACATGAGTATAAGCATTCATTGACTGATGCCGTTCTGGTTCTGACTCCTTGAGATGGATCTCCAATTATCAGCTCTGGCGGATGTGCTCTTGTCCACTTTCTCTCATGTTGTAGAGGCTGTGAAGTTATGATTGGATGATCAGGATCAGAATATTCTTGCTCTGGTTGTGCTTCTGAGGTTTCTTGCGTTGCAGCTTCCTCAGTGTGATCATTAACAGAAGTGTTTGGTTCTTGTTCAGCTTCATTATCTGTATGCTCATCATCATTCTGAGTAGGAGTGTTGGTTTCTTCAGTGGTTGGAGCAGGTAACAGGGGGTTCTGAGTAGGTGTAGCATTTGTAGTTGGTGGTGCACGTGGTTGACTGTAGAAGTGTTCAAATAGAGAATCCAGAACCACGTGCTCATCAGATCTTGTCTCACCTCCCTGCCCTCCTACTCCAGAGGATGATGGAGTTTCATTGTTTGCAGAGGTTGATGGTTCAGACTGAAAATGTTCAGAAGCCAAGTCCGCCATTTCATAGAAGCTCACATTGATGCTCTCCATGACGGTTCTTCTGTCTTTCAAGTATACTCTGTATGCCTTGGAATTGGTAGAATACCCAATGAATATCCCTTCATTTGCTTTTGGATCAAGCTTCCCCCTAGCATCCCTGTCATTCATAATGTAGCATTTACAGCCGAAGACGCGGAAGAAGGCAATGTTAGGGATCCGCTTGAACACAATCTCATAAGGCGTCTTGTCAAATCTCTTGTGGATCACCGTCCTGTTCTGTGTGAAGCAAGCCGTGTTGATAGCTTCCGCCCACATGAAGTGAGGAAGCTTTGACTGTATCAGCATGGTTCTGGCTGCTTCCACCAAGGTTCTGTTCCGTCGTTCTACAACACCGTTCTGCTGTGGTGTCTTAGCTGCAGAGAACTGTTGAGTAATTCCCTGAGCTTCATAGAATTCGGTCAGTTCCTTGTTCTTGAACTCCGTCCCGTTGTCAGTTCTGATGATCTTCACATTCTGCTGTAGATAGTTCTGTATGGTCCTGATGAACGTCATGATTAAGTTTGCAGTTTCGTCCTTGGAGCGCAAAAACTTGGTCCATGTGTAGCGTGAGTAGTCATCCACAATTACCAAAGTATATTTGCGTCCACTGATGCTATGCACGCGCATCGGACCACACAGATCCATATGTAATAGCTCCAGGGGATGAGATGAGGAGGGAAATTGTTTTGACTTGTGTGATGCTCTCCTCATCTTTCCCAAATGACATGCAGAACAGTGATGGTTGGGGGAGTTCTTCAGAACAGGCAGTCCTTTCACCAACTTCTTCGAGGAGAGGGAACTGATGGTTGGCAGATTCAAGTGTGAGAGACGTCGGTGCCATAGGCTGCTTTGTTCTTCTGATGCTTTGGACAGGAGACAGATGGATATAGGGGATCGTACCGATTTCAGATCAATGGTGTAGAGATTGGTTTTCCTCTGACACCTTAATAATGGTGTTCCACCCATATCCATCACACAACATTGCCTAGCATGGAATCTCACTTCCATTCCATTGTCACAAAATTGGCCGATGCTAAGCAAGTTGTGTTTCAGTCCCTACACATACGACACATTTCTGATAGTGACGCTCTCACAAATGACATCTCCTATCCCGAGTATGGGCGATGAAGCATTGTTCCCAAACCTCACATTTCCTCCAAATCTTTCAGAATAGTTGCTCAGTAGTTCAATCTGTCCAGTCATGTGTGACGAGCAACCCGAATCAAGATGCCACACATGACTGACCTGCAAAACAGATTAGTTTCGCTTAGGTACCCATCGCCAGATGGGTCCTTCCTTATCAACAGTGAGCAATTGTTTCAACTTCTTTTTGATTTGGGATCCTAGGCTGGCTGATTGAGAAGAGTTTTTCATTTTTAATTGTTCTGCTTCAGCCTTAGGAACCCATTTTTGTTTTATTTGAACGATTTTTGGAGCGAGGGAACTTTCATTTGTCCTAAGTGATTGTTCAGATAAATGATCTTTCAAAATTGGTTCACGTGATAGCCTTCTCAGATGTTTGACTGAGTGAATCTTGAGAGGATACCTTAAAAATGGCAATTTGACCTCACTCTCAACATTCACCCTATCAATCTTGGGCTTATTTGCAACATTCTTAACAATCACAGGATCATTTCTTTTGCAAGAAGAAACAGACTCAAAACAACAACATTTCATTGATTTAATGCAATTCAGAGAAACACATTTAGTACAGCGATTCGAGACAGAAATCTTAGAACTAGAAGACTTAGGAGCCACTCTCTTAGCATAACTAGTAGATGGCTCACTAATGCTAGAACTAGACTTATTCTTAACATAAAAAATGGCGCTCGACCGCTGACACTTATTTCTTAATCTCGACTCTTCTTCTCTCTTCTTCCTTCTTATTTTGTCTTCAATCCACTCTCCTTTCTTCTCGACTCTCTTCTTCACATCTTTCCCTGTCGGAGAATGAGACTTGGGGTGAGAAGGAGAAGTCTTAAAACTATCGCTTGAATTTTCAGAAGTGTTTTCAGAAGTAGAAGGGGAAGAGGATTGAGAAGCTGTGTTAGACTGAGAGGCGGTTTTCAAAGAGGTTATTTCTTTTAAAAGTTCATCCTTTTCTTTTTCTAAAATCTGCTTTTCCTTTTCAAAAGAATCTTTTAACTCAGCAAACTTTCTCACCAATGGTGGAATGTAAGCTGGTTTCTCAATTGGTTCAGATGTGGAAGCCTCCTCTCCGTCTTTCACAGCTTCCTTTTCAGGAGGATAGGTCAAGATTTCTTCAGCAGGGGTCAAAGGGAGTGCTTTGGTTTTGTAGCTCTTGTTTAACTCTGTGTAGTCAAAAGGAACCTCTACACCGGCCTTTGTCTTTCTCTTTTCATCCTCAAGGGCATTCGTTTCTTCAGCTCCAGTGAAGGCCATGAGTTTGGTCAATCCTATTTTCATGTATCTAACATCATAGAGTTGTCTACAGTTGACCTTTTTCAGGTTCTGAGGATTGGTCAAACCCAAGCCTTCTTTGGCGTTATAGAAACGAGTGTCCTTAGGCTGGTTAAGGAAAATAGTCTGATCTGTTTGGTCCCTTTTGGCTAACAGATCCTCAAGTTCCTTGATCTTAGTATAAAGAGCACCCCTTCTTTCCATTAGCAAATTATTGACACCAAAAAGCCTAATTCTTTCTTTTTCGGTTGTTCTAAGCTTCTCTGTCAACTCTTTCTCACTAGCACTAAGTCGCTTATTCTCAGTTGTGAGCTTAGTGATTGTTTTCTCTGAATTGATTATCTTAATGTTTGAGCATGTCTGTTTTTCTCGCAGTTGGTTATATACCTCATACAACCGTTTGTAATTCACCTCAAGCTCCTTAAATTTATCATGCATATCTGTTCTAGAGCAGTTATGAATAGATGGATTAGAGGTACTTACTTCATTGTCAGCATTTCTGTTTTCAGCAGTCAGGGCAGTTGCTATATCAGCATTGGTTGCAGTAGGCAGGTTCTTCTTCTCCTCAGCTTTGTCTTTCTCCTTTTCATCAGCAACAGGGGTTGACTTCAACTTTCCTTCCTTCTCATCGTCCTTCTCTTTCTCTTCTTCTTCAACGACTGCCATCAAGGCCAGATTCTTTTCTTCGTCAGAATCATCCATCCAGTGGTCTTTTTCAGCCATGAGAGCACTCTTTTCCTTGTTTTCTTCCATAGCCAGCAACATCTTCTTCTTGTTCAGATACATCTTCTGCTTGTAGTACTCAGCATCCTTCTTCCTCTTAGGCAACCTGCAATCCTTCATCAGATGTCCAGTCTTCCCACAATTGAAGCACTTTGGAGCATCCTCAGCAACAATATTCTTAGACGATTCAAAAGATCGCTCTTTTCTCTTGTTGTTGCTGGAAGAGGACTTGCGGAGTCTGTTGTTAGAAGAGTTCTTCTTTTTCTGCATATGATTGTTGAACCTCGAGGTAAGAAGGGCTATCTGTTTCTGAAAATCATGCAGCTCATCATCATCTGAATCATTTCTAAATCCAGTGTCACTGTCAGAACTTTCACTTTCTTCAGCTATCATCTTATCCTTCTTGGAGCCAGACTTCGATGGCTTGTCAAGCATCAGGGCAAGGGTGTCGGCAAGCTTGTCCACTGCTCCCTTCCCTTTATCGGCTGTCACAGAGGCGACCACGAGGTCAGAAAAATCTTCAGCATATTGGTCAAGTGTGTTATACACTGCATGAATATCCATCTCATCCAGATCCTTCGTGTGCCTTATCTGTGAGCTCAGCTTCTTCCAGTCAGCTCCAAGAGAAGATAGAAATCTTACGTTCAGTTCCATATTGGACTTATGCACGCCAATCTTTCTCATCTCATTTATCAATTGCAGAAATCTCAGGTAGGTGTCTTCGAGTGATTCTCCAAGCTTGGCTTTGAATGAGTCATAAGCAGTGAATGTGCTAGCTTTCTTCGCCTTTACTCCGATCTCAGTGCCTTGCATGATCTTGAAGATCTCATCCCACATCTCTTTTGCAGTTGACATGCTGTCAATCTGCATATAGATGTCGTTCGGGATGGCTTGCAGTAGATAAGTCTTAGCAATGAGATCTGCACGGAGTCTTGCTCTGTCCTCGTCATCATATTCATCAACAGTCTTGGGTCTCCACTCAATCTCCACCGGTGGGTTGTTCCCGTTGTCTCTCTCAACAGCTATCATCAATTGAGCGGGTCCATTGGTGATAGAGTCAAGAAGACCAGAAGATTGGTCCTTGCTCTCAAGAAAGTTCAAGAATCTGTTCTTCCATACATTGTACTCACCCCTTCGCAGGATTGGGGGTCTTGTATCATTTCCGATTGATAGAGCATCCATCTCAAAATTTGATCGGGCTGATCAGTTGATTGATTTGATTCTGTTCAGTTGTTAGGTAATTCCGGCAGAAGGTTCTTGTTTAGAAAAGTTGTAAGTGTGAGATCGCGCAAGTGTTGGAAGATCGCTCAACTTCACGAATGATTGCTCGACTTTAGAAAGGATCGCTCAACTTTATAAAAAGATCGCTCAAGTCTTAGCAAACAATCTCTCAACCTTTAAAAAGGATCGCTCAACACTTAAAAAGGATCTCTCAGCTTTACAAACAATCTCTCCACAATACAAAGAAGATCTCTCAACTCTTTAAAAGGATCACTCAACTTCAAGGATCGCTCAACTTACAAAGAAAAATCGCTCAACAGTAAAAAATCCTAAGTCCAAATCTCTCAGGTCCAAAATGGCGCAAGAGAGGATCGCGCAGGTGTGATTGCGCTAACGCTCAAATTGCGCAGGAGGATTGCTCAGTCCAGAATCACGCAAGATGTGTTGCGCAATGCTTGAGATCGCGCAGGAAGCAGATCGCGCGAAGCTCGAGATAGCGCAGAGGGGAGTTGCGCGATTCTGTTCTTCTTCCTAGACGAGTTGCGCGAACCTGTAAAATCGCTCAAATCGAGCTTAACCTGTACGCCAAATTTCCCAGCGAGATTTTTCTCAGAATCGATCCCAGCAATCCTAAAAACACTTTCCTTCAGCCATTTTTCTGCAAAAACAACAATAAAAATAGAACCAGAAATCGCTCAAGTGCGAAACTTCAACGATGAAGAATCGCGCAGAAGCTTTTTCAGCCTTCAATCGTTCGATCAGCTCCGGCTCTGATACCAGATGTTAGGTCCCTTTTTTCTAGTCTATAAAATGTATGTATGGAAGATAGATCTGGGAATGAAGCTTTCCATTGAATGATGAAGAAGTTTACAGAATGATGAACAATTTAGCGTAAAACTTCTATCACCGATTTAGGCACTGCGGCACTAGGAATGTTACGAAAAGCTTAACCTAGCCTTTCCCTTAAGGCATATATATAGCCTGACGGGAAAGGTAGGTTTTACAATCATTTGGGCTCCTTTTTCTAGGAGGCCCATACCTAAAAAGGTATAAAACCTTTTATTACAAATTGCCTTAAAAGGCCTATTCATTATTCTAGCTAATCTATTAAATTAAGATGCTAAATATAAATAGCTAAGAAATATTGATCACAATATAATGAAAATATCTCTAACATACTCTATTACCAGAGGGACTTAAGTTTCGTTTTATTTCCATCTATGCTCCCCTCCATTCCATCTCCCTCTTTAATCCGAGCCTTGAATTTATCGCCAGGTTCTCTACGTCCCATCATTCCGCTATCACATAGTTGTTTCTGTAACCGCACCCAATAGCACCCACGGTTTTCGTGTTGTGCCGCTGATAAGCACAATAGTTACCTATATTTTATATAGGTAATTATGATTATCTGTACAAGTATTCAAAGACGAAACAAGTAAAAATCCCAATTTGAGCAAAACCACATAAAGGCGTCAAAGATGAAGAAACGGGAGTCAACAGTCAAAAGGGCTGAGAACCGACACCTCGGGGTCAACTACTGGCATAAAAAAGGAGCGAAAAATGGAGTATTACACTGCAGAGGAAAACTGGCGCCGGTCTGCCCTGAAAACTGGCGCCGGTTGCATTTAAATTGAATTACTCCCGGTTGGCCGAAGCATAACCGGCGCCGGTCCACCACTATAACCGGCGCCGGTTATGACATTTTTCATTGTATCCGCTACGCCGAAGTAAAACCGGCGCCGGTAATGCCTAAAACCGGCGCCGGTAATGCCTAAAACTGGCGCCGGTTAATCCCGATTCTGCACAAAACAGGGAGACGTGTAGCAATATCTTGATGGGAAAAACCCACTTTCCTTATAATCTGAGCAAATATTTCATCCATGCCTAATTGTTGGGCTTGAATAGACTAAAAGATGCCAATCTTTAGCCTATATAAAGCCCCCAATTCATCAAACAAGATCATTATTCCATCTTTGGAGCTAAAAATTGTGTTTTTATATTTTAGTTTTGCATTTTCTTGAAGAGTTGGAGAAGAAGCTATTTCTCTCCTCTACAATTGGTTCTATGTAATATTTCTTGTATGTTATTGTATTTCCTTGTTCTTAGTTACTCTTTTTTAATTAATGTGAGCTCAAGGAGCTAAATTCTTAGCTAAGGCTATGGATGAACTTCTATGTCCACTAGGTGTTTGATAAAAGTTCTAAACCAATAAATTGTGATTTATCCTTTACATTTTGATTGTTTATGACTATAGTGTACAACATAGAAGTATGTTAAACTTAGTTTATGCTTGCAATTAACGTTGAAGTCTAAACTATGAACATTAAAGGATAAACATATATATTACTGAGAATAGAAATATATCCGGTATTATATGATACAAGTGTGATGTCTTGATATTCAACGGGGTTTTCGGTAGATGAATGTAAGTCGTAACGGGACTTACATGTAACGAAAACCACGCTCTCGCTGCCTTAACCGGAGTTGAGAATATATTAGTGACATCGTGTTCATAATTATTGGTAAAGAACTAATATTCAACCCTATTAAAGCATTTAAGGTGATTCCCGAAGCCTTAGCCGTTGTTATCATTCATCTCAAATCCGAATTAATTAAAGTTATTTCCTTGAATTAAAAGTGAAAAGCCAAAAATATAAAACACAAAATCAAAATCCCTGCACTTTACTCATTTGTTTATTTAAAAGTCATCTATTCTCGGACTAAATTAAACAACGTTTCTCTGTGGAATCGACCCAGTATTTTACCGGAATTTATTACTATATCGTCACTTGTACACTTGCAAGTTCAAATCGGTCAGCTAACCATCCAAGTAAATGCTTAAGTTGAGATGCATCTGGTCTAGTAGGTTCGTAAAACTCCCTGGGGACCGATAAGCAATATTATTGGATCAAACCAAACAACAAGCGATGAAACCAAATACGATATAGCCCCTAACATATACTTTAAGAAAAATTGACAATGTTAATCTCATCTTTAATCGATCTTCTTATAATAATCACATCTTTACGTAATCCCAAAATAATTTCACCCTTGTACCTCATCTTCTTTCATTAGACACTGACCGATTGATGACCTTTTATACCAATTTCTTTACCTTTTCTTTGAAAACCTTATATAATAACCCTGTCTTTCACAAATCTGCTCAAAAACAGTCTCACACTTCGTTCTTTTTCCTTTTTTAATCATCTTATTATTTCATTTTTTTTATTTGTTTATGTTTTTTCTTTCCTATTTGTCAATAGTTTTTTCTTTCTTCTTCTTCCTCCCCATTTTTACTTCTTCTCTTCTTATGTATTAATACTTGGTTAATTCTCTTTTAAAGACTTATGCCATAATACTCGTTATTAGTTTATTCATTTTTTATTTCAAATTTTCTGCAAATTATCATTTTTCTTCTTTTTTACTCTTTTCACCTTCCTAAAAAGTATTTGTTTTTCCTGTGTCCCTTTTCACCCAATCATTCTTCGCTTGTTTTTGACATATTATTTCTTTTTTCTTTTCTTTATGCAGGTAATAAAAAGAGAATGTTAAGGGGAAAAACATGAAAAGGGAAATAAAATAAAAATACATGAAGAAAAAAATGACAATCAAAGTGTCAAGAAAGGAAATTTCACAAAAACAGAACTCTCGTAATTGTGTGACAAATAGAATAATAATTATGACAAAGAAATAAAAACAAAAGGTTGGAAAAAAGAATAAAAAATGTCTAGTGATAAAAATAAAAGAAAAATTTTAGGGTGAAAAAAGAAAAAATGAAACACGGGCTGTTTTGAGCATATTTGTGAAAGGTGAGATTGTTTATGTAAGATTTCCAAAGAAAAGATAAAAAAAATTGGTATAGTATATCATCAATCGATGAGGGTCCAATGAGAGAAATGAACGACAAATATGAAATTATTTTGATATTACATAGAGGTAGGATTATTATGATAAGACCGATCAAAGATGAGATAATAGTTGTCATTTTTTCCTATTAAGAATAGGAAAAATTGAAAATAATAATCCTAACTATTGACGGCCCACCAACAATAATCCCAACTATTGATTATTTTTGTATAATCCCAACTACATGGACCGTCCACCAATAATGGTCCATGATCAGATTTAACTCCTATAAAAAGTGAATTTTAACTATAAATTAAGTGTAAAAATTAAAAGTTGGTATTATTTATAGGCATTACTTGTTATATCTCTTCTCATCCACTTTAAAAACTACAAGAATTTATTATTAGAGACCATTATTAGCGAAAAGTCCCTAAAGTTGGGATTATTCTGAAATAATAAAAAATTGGGATTATTATAAGCAGACCGCAGATAATTGGGATTATTACTATCAATTTTTCCTTAAGAATATGATCCTTGCCATCTTTCAAATTTGATAAACCTGTTTGATATTCCTAATTTTTAGGTTAGGCACTTAGTTTATCGTATCACATCATATCATATCAATAAAATGAATCACCAAAATGCAACTTTTAGTTCCACAGGGAGAATTGTAAGAACCAAAATAAAAACAAGTAAAATTAAAATTATTTTTCTGGTGGAAGTGAGTGTAGAAGGAATTTTAGTTATTTTTATTAAATTTTTATTTAATTTAATAATGCAATACTACCTCCGTCTAGGCCTGGACTCGGGCCGGTTCGGGCCCGGTTCGGGCCTGGGCCCGGCCGGGCCTCGGGCCAGGAAATGGGAGACCCGGGCCCGAACCGCCAGTGGCCGGTTCCGGGCCAAACCGGGCCGGGCCGGGCCGAACCGGCCCACTTATTTTTTTTTTTTTTTGTTTTCCTATTTAATTCCCTACCCCTCCCCCTCAACCCCAAACCACCCCAAACCACCTCAAATGGCCCAAAATACCTATTCCAACCCAAAACTTTAAAAAAAATTCAAAAAAAAAAAAAAAAAATTAAAATCCGGCCCAGACCGGGCCCGAACCGGCCGGGCCGGTTCACCATTTGGAAGGCCCGGGCCCGGAACCGGGAACCACCGGGCCGGTTCAACCCGAACCGCCGGTGGACCGGGCCACCGGGCCGGGCCGGTTGCTACAGTGGCCGGGCCGGGCCGGTTCCGGGTCGGGCCGCCCGGCCCGAGTCCAGGCCTACCTCCGTCCCGAAAAAAACTTTGTCATCTTTAAAATATTGACGAGCTATGTAGCTGTACTTTATTACAGAGTACTCCCTCCATCTCATAAAATAGTTCCCACGCACTAGGATAATGATAGTCACACAAAATTTTTCAAAAGAGAAATAAGAACTATTTTTTGGGACGATTCAAAAGGAAAAGTGTGAACTGTTTTGCAGGATGGAGAAAGTAAAATCGAGATTAAGTTGTCCATTCAAGATTCAAGTTATTTTGTGTAATCATCAAAAGATTAAAGTTATAAAGGGGATTTTAGCTATTTTTGATATAAAATTTTCCTTAATTGAATAATAAAATATATATTTTAAATATAATATTTTCATAGTTTAATAGATTCAGCCAATTCAACCGGTTCAACCAACACTACTCCAAATTCAGTTGATTGAGCCAATGCCAGATATTTGTGGGTAATATTCTGATTCCATGAAGCTTAACTAACAAAACACTCTTATGAAGTTGATAAAACAAAAAATTATTGACAAAAAACAGGAGCAAGAGAGAAATCATCTAACAATTAAAGCAGCCTCAACATTACATGTATGCTTTTAGGGGAGAGATGCATTTTTCAAGACACAAATGCTCTAGCATCATATTAAATCAACAAGAACGTCACTGAGAGATTTAATTTGCACCCTAGAGTATCCCAGAACATGCCAGCTCTTCAAATATACACCAGTAGCATGAAAAGCTCGGGTGGAGATCCTCTATTCCAACTTTGTGTTCCATTTAGTATACCACCCTCTTCGATGCACAAGACATATTACCGAACGACATCTCCCTATGTCATGTAGACATGCATTAAAGGGTGTGAGTTATAAGATGACACACTAAATGGGATAAAGAACCTCAACCCGAAAAGCTCACCTCGATCAAATAAAGTCATTCATTATGCAAGTTGAGCATTGAGAGATTTCTGTGCAGCTTTGAGCATTAGCAAGAATTGTTCAAGTTTTTGTATTTGAGCGTCAGCAACATCACATACCTTCATGCAACCCTGCTCGTACACATAAAGTTCAAGATTTAACATGTCATGTTAGCTAGTATCTATGTGATGCTTCCAGCTATTTCAGAACAAACTAGAATATGTGATTTTACTGCAATCGAAATACCAACATCTATCGCTGCATCTAGAGCCTTTTTCCTTGCCCTTGTATTTGCAATTCTAATAGCTATATTTTTTGCAAGGAGAACCTACACAAAAGCACGGTTCTTAGAAAACAAAATTAACAAGAGGGTGTCTTTTTATGGGATAGTTTGGTTTAGAGATTTTGGAGGGTGGAGGGGAGGGGTGATATTTTTTTATTTTTTAAATTATTTCTACATTAAGAAAGTTGGATATAATGTGAAGATAAAAGTAACAAATGCATATACTTCATTACATGGCTTAGCTCATCGCATTGTTATTTCAAGTCTAAAATAAAACTAACAAATACATATAAACTAGTAAGAGAACAGAATGTGACAGGATAAAATGTTGTAGTACCACTCTTGCACGGAACATATCTCTTTTAAGGTCCTTGTGAGCCACATTCAGCATTTCTGCATACTACAAATCTATGCATGTTTAGCACATTATATTTAAGCCAGAGCCAGTGGTTGATTAGAATGTGAACCAGAACCAAAATTAAAACCAAAACCAAACCAAGCATGAGAAACCAAACCAAATTAAAGGAACACATACATCAGTTATTTTGTCAGTAGCGCTCCAATTTGCTGCCCCTACACAAGTACACAACAAGCCAGTAGGTAGCCAAAATGACTCATGGATAAAGGACAGCTCTATATCATCAAATGTGACAACTTTCAAAATGTCTCTATCATCTGCAAGTTCCTTAAACAGTCTGCAACTATATGAACAAATTCATCATAATCAGATGCAATACACATTTTATTGTCACTCTGGCATGTAAATAGCTTTTAACTCTCATCAACTTTTTTCTTATAGCTAAATACTCACACAGATATTGCTCTGCAGAAGCTCTTGGCTCCATCAGATGATTTTGCTACATGATAAATTACATGCTTCAATACGTCATAGTTCAGATCCGTTATTTTTAGGCTTTTTGGCTGTCTATGCTTCATATTCCTGAAAGCCAGTAAAAAAATTGAGTATATAGCACACATCTAGCAGTGCCAAATCCAGTAAGGTCAATGCATCTGTTTAGATTCTTTAGAATTGGGCTTTTATATTCATTTTTCTTCCGCTCTGAGATGATAAAGCACCAAAACTGTCGATTAATGAATGAAAAATGAAAGGAGCTGCTAAAAAAGATACTCCGTATTAGTTATGCAAATGTAAAACGTCAAAAGATAGCGGTTCTGGCATCACCTAGAATTGAGGGTTAACACATAAGAACATCATTGGAAAACACTAAAAATATGGCCCATTTTGTCCACAAAGGACCAAACTTGTTAATAATTCCTTTTTAAGAAGTGCTGGGAGGGAATGAATCATAGTTTCCGGGAGTTCTGTAAACTGCAAATCGCCTTCGAAAGAGATACTAGATTAAATCGATGAAAACCGGAAAATATTTAACATTCGGTTATAACCAAAGTTGAGATTAATCAACCCCAACCTAAGGGTCCCTCAAAGTGAGATACAGAAATCAAGACAGTAAAATAGGCATTGATACAGGGATGGATCCAAACAAAAAGGTACGCACTTTTACCTGGCCATGGCAACGGATATGAAAGCATATAAATAGCTTCCGCGACGGCTTTATGGGGAGGCCGGTGGCGGCTGGCCGGAAACAGACAGTCGCGTTCCACTTGTGTCTTTACCAGTTCTCAGAAGCCATCAATAATATATTTACGACTGGTACTTGGATATATCTACCTTCTGGGCATCAGATACACGCCTTTCCGACGACACATTCACTAGGTTTGCGCCACTTAAATGCAGAGTATTCTTTTTCGTTTTTGTTTTGTGATTTGAACAGTTCATGGGTTCCCTTTAGAGTGGGCCAGGCTTTAAAAGCTTATGGATAGAATGTTAGAAACAAGTGGAAATTTCATATATGGGCTGCTGTGGCCCATTGTATTTTGGAGAAATGTCTATTTAGAACTTTTCTAAAGTATTTTTTTCTCTCAATATCTTTTTTCGATTTTTTTTTTCTTTTTCATACGTTTCACTAAGATTGTGACATAACCTATTTAGTACTACGTATTATTTATATGGATCTAATTCATTCTTATTTTATTCACATTTTATCAGATTTGAGGTTTAGTTAGTCCTGAAGTTTAAGTTTAAGTATTAGGGTTTCATGTTTTAGTATTTTTTTGGATGATCTGTAAGTATATTAAAGGAACCACCCAAGAAAAAGGAGGTTCCGAATGTACAAGCAAAAAGGAAACAAAAATGCAGGTTATTCAACATGGATAACCCTACCCAAACAAAGAACAAAGGCTACACAAGCTACGGCCCATGCCAAACCAAAGTGAAGGTTAAGCACAAACAAGCCAAAAAACAACCCAAAGTGGCGACCAAACTAGCAAGGAGAGGTCCAGCACAAAAACAGCTCACAACTTAACGAGTTCATGCGGGTAAAGACTAAATAAGATTTTGTAAACAATGTATTGAATCCTAGCAAAAACATCATCATCTTTGGGAATAAGGCCTTCAAAGCATGTTGCATTCCGGGTCCTCCAAATCCAATAGATGGAGTAGTAAAAAGCAATCCTGGCCGCCTTAGATTTGATTCCGGAGCCTTGTCTCTTCCTCTTGATCCATTTCAAAGAACTATGCAAGGTCCCCATCTCCCTAGAAATGTCCAGCCAAGTCTTCACTCTATGCCAAACTTTCCCTGAAAAAGAACAAGCAAAAAATAGGTGTGGTACCATTTCCGGACCACCCTTACAAAGAGGACAAATATTAACAACATCTAATCTATGCAAATTATGAAGCGTAGCAAGATGGTTACGAAAGGCTAACCAAACCGTGAAAGAGAATTTAGGGGGGATATAATTCTTCCAAATGAAAGACAACCACATATGAGTGCCCCCCTTAATTCTAAGAAGAATGTACACCATGGCCGAGGGCAGATTGCCATTCTTTTGAAGACCATTGAGATGATTAATGGCCTCGTGAGTGTTGGGAAAGTGAGATACAATTTGATCCCTAATCAGAGCAAGCTTCTTGATCAGTTGGGAGTCTCTTTGATGAGATGTAAACTCCCAAACACCTCTACCATTAAGGTAGACACCGTGAATGTATTTAACCCAAAGATTATCCTTTTTCATGTGGATATCCCAAAGGGTTTTAGCAAGGAGGGCAGAATTCCAAACATAGGTATCATGAATACCAAGTCCCCATTCCTCTTTAGGGAGGCAAATATCGACCCAATCAACTCTAGCATACTTACACCCCAAAGGAAAATACGACAGATAAAAGTAATTCTATCCAGTACAGCCCTAGGAATGGGTAGTGCTTGCAGCCAGAAAGCATGGACACCTTGAATAAGAGACTTAATAATCTCAACTCTCCCAGCGTAAGAGAGGGTTTTGGTATTCCATGCAGTGATAAAACAAGTAATGGAGTCCAACAAGGGAGCATATTGAGCAACAGAAATCTTAAGGGGGGGCAGCGGGATCCCCAGATATCTAACAGGGAAAGCTCTTTTTTTAATCTGTAATAATATGAAATGTGAACTACTGATGGAAAGCTATAATATTAAAAGCTCCTTCTTTAAAGTCAATCATGTCCAGAATATATGCCAGGTCATGATCAGCCAAGCCACCAAGAAAGATGTTAGATTTATCAAATTAACTTTGAGACCAGAAGCATTCCCAAATTCATTCAACGCCTCAATAAGAACTTTAATAGAGGGGAAGTCCCCTCTAGAAAAGAGCATAAGATCATCAGCATAGGCAACATGGGAAATCTTAAGTTTACCACATTTCGGGTGAAACTTAAAAGAGGGAACCTTGGTTTTGCAGTGAAGGAGTCTAAAGAAATACTCAAGGCAAACAACAAAGAGGAGGGGGGACATAGGGTCACCTTGTCGTAGCCCCCTCCTGCCTTTGAAGTTACCATGAAGGATCCCATTAACATAGATGGAGAAAGAAGGTGTAGAAACACATTCCATGATCCAATGAACAAATTTATTGAGGAAACCAATGGTCAAAAGGACATTATGGAAAAAATCCCAAGAAATGGTATCATATGCTTTCCTGAGGTCCACCTTAATCATACATCTAGGAGAAATGTGCTTTCTAGAGTAGCCTTTAATAAGCTCTTGGGCAAGAAACACATTATCAAGCATAAGTCTCCCGTCAACAAAAGCCCCTTGGGAGGGGTCAATGAGCTCAGGTAAACAAGGGATCATTCTAGTAGCAATGATCTTAGTAATGATCTTATAAATGACATTAGTACCCGCAATGGGTCTAAAGTCAGCAGCAGTAGGGTCATGAGAGGTCTTGGGAATAAGAGCAATAGCCGTGTGGTTAAGTTGCCTTAATAGTTTCCCAGAATTAAAGAAACCTCTTATGGCCAAGATAACATCATGGCCAACAATATTCCAGTTATGCTTGAAAAAGGCTGAAGTATAGCCATCGGGACCAGAAGCCTTGTTATCCCCAATATCAAAAAGAGCATTCTTAATTTCAATGTCAGTGACGGGAGCAATAAGATCAGCTACCTTGCTACTATCAAGGCAGTTTCCAGAAATAATGATGTTAGGATCGATATCCTCATTAGGACTAAAGGTACCAAACAAATCAGTGTAGAATCTAACAAATTCACAAGCCACATGGTTCAAGGAGGTGGTGGAAACCCCATTAGGCAATTTAATAGATGTAATGGAGTTTTTAGCCACATTCTTCCTCATAGTAGAATGGAAATACTTAGTGCCACAGTCACTTTGGAATAAATGATTCGCTTTAACCTTTTGTCTAAAAAAAAATCCTCCTCGGCTCTTTTAAAGCAGAGAGCATTCTTTTTTGCCAAAGCAACATCAAGTTTAATGTTATCATCAAGAGGGGAAAGTAACAAAAGAGCATGACCTCTCTTGTATTCATTCTTGGCTTCCTTTGCTTTGTGAGAGATATGCCCAAAAGCATTGAAGTTAAGCTCTTTTAAGGGTCATTTAAGTCTTTTAAGGGTCCTTGCTTCGTGTTTTAATAATGTTGGCATCATGGGCGGGGGGTGGCGGCAACAACAATATTTGACGATGGTTAGGGTTGTGTCAGCAGCAATTTGAGCAGTGACATGACGTCAGCAATTATATGGCATTGATAAATTGAGTCGCGTGAGTAGCAATTTGAATAATCAAAGCGGTGACAATTATAGAAACAATTTGTATTGATTTATTATTATAATGATAAAAGTGATTTCCTACTACGGTTACACTTTGGAGGAAAAGGGGTGGATGTTGATGAGGTTCTCTGAAAATTATGCGGGAGAGGGGAGTGAACTGTTGAGCATGCATTCTACCTTTGCCTAGAAGTTGAAGGGGTAAGGATGAGTATGGAGGGATTTTTAATAGAGTTGTAAGGGGCTTTGAAGAGTGTATTAGAAAGTTTGAAAGAGGATGTGTTGAGCAAGCTTCTGATGGTACTTTTAGAGTCTCTGAAAGCGCATGAATAACCCCTATAAAAGGGTCAACGTCAGAAAGCCTTAACTATTGTTAATTGTGCTTTAGCTAATGTGGATGGTTGGCGAGACACTCAAGTGCAGTGGCAAGAGGTTGCTAAGAGTAGGTAAGCAAAGGATCTTTAGTAATGACCTCCATTAGGATGGGTGAAAAATAATGTGAATGATGCAATTAATGAGAGTGGAGGTGTATGGGCTTAGGCGATGGGTTGATGAAGAGGGGGAGTTCATCGAGGGATTCAAGGAGTTGAGGAAAGCTGATTGGTCTTCAGGGGAAACAAAAACGTAAGACATTATACTTGTCATCCAGAATATTTCTAAGAAAAAGTTGGAAATCTTATTTTAATCTTTTAACGGATAATATTATAAGTTTACTAGAAGAGAAGACGATTTTAAATTTTCTTTTTGCAAAAGGTGTACGACTTGTGCTTATCATCAAACCATATTTTTTCCTTGCTTCGCCTTCTTCCAACCACCCCCGCTCACAACATGTGACACCGCACCCGAACGTTCTTGAAATTCAATTTAAAGTTCAAAGTTTATGTATTGATTTCCCTATTATCAAACAATTGTAAAACGATTAATGCTCTACGTAATGTATGATTAATTGTGCTATTGTTTGGGCTCGTATTATAATGATGAGCTTCCAAATACTTAATTGGGATATGTTATTAGGTATGAGAGCCTAACACTATGTGAAGCAAGATTCATAACCTTTTTAGATAAAATAAGGAAGGTTGGGCAGTCCTAGTGTTACTTTGGACCCAACTTGTTAAAAATAGCAGGTTTGATGGAAAGAGATATCTTAGAAGTGTTTGAGGGTATCCCACACCTATTATAAACTCCAAATAAATATCGGAAGGACTATATAATACTTCATAAATACGAATGAAGGGGTGAGGGGATCCTTAGAGACAAAAACAAACTCCTATGGTCTCATCTTTGGCATTATTGAGCTAAATAATTGTAGTAGAGTTTTCTCTTATAATTGTACACCATATAAATTATTAGGACCATCCTACACATATTAGAGATCAATAATATGATTTAGAAAGTTGACTTTGTCTAAATAAAATATAATGAGCACAAAAAGACACCACATGACAAAAGATCAAACACTAGGACTCATTCTTCCATTTTTGGAAGTATTGATAGATATTTTGATCCCAAATTAATTGGAATCACTTGGGGACCATCCCACGTGACTTGAATACCTGCAAAATAAAGGAAATAAGTTACAAAAGTTATTTTGGGTGGACAAGGAGGAAGGAGGCTGAACAAGACATGATTGGGATGAAAAGGGACCCTCTTCCCATTTGATTTGGAGATATTTTGCTTAACAATTCCACATGCCCACCCACTCTCCATCATTTGACGTTTGAGGCTAAGAGAGAGGCAAGATAAATCTCACCCACTCTCCATCATTTGACATTTGAAGCTAAGAGAGAGGCAAGATATGTCACGCCCCGGGCCGCGTCCGCGCCACGTAGACAACCGCCGTACAACCCAATAAGAACAACGTAGTTCATTCTTATTAGATCATACAAGGCGTCCGTTAGATTCCTTTGCCAAACCGATTAGTAAACTCATACAATCAACATCAATATACATTAGTCAAACAAATGCGGAATATAAAATATGTTTGATAGTTAGCCACATGGGGCAAACACGAGCACACAGGCCCTTTAATAGTTTAACAGAAAACATTGTTCAAATATCCATGAGCAGTTTATCAATTTTGAAGAAGAATGGAAGCACGAACCACGTCTCCCTCCTTGATCAATCACCCTAGGCAAAGGTGCAACAGTACTCCATAGAAGTACTAGTGACAAGCAGGCTATATGAGGAATAACTAATGTTTCAGACACGAGACCCAAAAATAGGGTGGTACATATACTTATAGGTGTAACCATTGTTACCCCATTCCCAAGATGATACATACTGTATATACTTGTAAAGTACTTGACCCGTGGGTCGCTTTCTCACAAAAAAAGTCTTTTAGAGACAAGGTACTTCCCCAACCTTTCCCTTTCCATTTCTTGAATGCCTAGCTTAAGAGCTACATTCTACCTTCATAATATCCTACCGAGTTTCAGGAGTGTTTACCCTCCCGGGGATACTCAACCCCAACCGAGTTTTGGGATCATTTACTGTCCCGAGGATACTCAACCTCAACCGAGTTTTAGGATTGTTTACCATCCTAAGGATACTCAACCTCACCGAGTTTTAGGATTGTTTACCGTCCTGAGGATACTCAACCTCACCGAGTTTTAGGATTGTTTACCGTCCTGAGGATACTCAACCTCACCGAGTTTTGGGATCGTTTACCGTCCCGATGATACTCAACCTCAACCTTATTTCTAACCAAACCCTAACCTGGATATGGCTAACCTTTAATTCACTTAACTATGGACAATACCTAGTCCTATAGTCATATAATAATCCCTAGTAACCAACGTGGGCGGGTCCCACTTGAACGACCCACGTTAACCTGCTCAAAACTGCCTGTTTTGGGCCTAGTCCAATACCCGGTCGGGTATCCAACCTTACCCGGTCGGGTAGGTCGGGGCAGAAGCCCCTGGAACTGATTTTACTTGAGACCCGGTCGGGTCCATACCCTTACCCGGTCGGGTCTAGTAAGACAGTGGCTTCTGGAGCCATTTCTAACCAATACCCGGTCGGGTATATACCCATACCCGGTCGGGTATCACCTTTGTCTCGGCGGTCAACGCCCGTTTGACCGCCCAAACGAAGTCCGATTAACGCGAAATTTTATACGCATGTACTCCTTGTCGTCCTTGATCCAAAAATACCATTTTGGATCCCCGGAGCATTGTACATAATAAGTTATCACATTTTTAATCACCAAACATACAAAACATGCTTTTTAACTATGTTTTATATATAATCATGGCATAGGCCAATACTTGATTAACTTTAATCATTCCGTAAAACATATTCTTGATTACTTTAGGTAATCTCATGCCTCAATCAAAAGTTATAAAGCATATAGCCGTCTTCTCACCTTAAAAGAAGCTTATGAAGTTCTAGCCTTCCCTATTGAGCTCCGGTGAAACTCCGGTGAACTTCAACTAACTCCGGCGACAACTCCGGCGACCTTTTCAACCCCGTGAAAGTTCTTGAGATACCTTATACAAGTTAATAACAAGGTTTTATCATCATAAAACCCATTTCAATACAAATAACCTCAAAAAAGGTTATTTTCCGGTGAAACGGTCAACTTTGTTCTCTAAATCCGTTTTGGATATGAATCAACCTCCCAACCCTTCATTCTTCCCATATAACATGTAGAATGGTCCTAGGGGTATGAAATATGATCATATAATCATATTGGAAGGTTAATGAAGAGGGATGAGATTAATGGAGTTATTACCTTGTTAATCCTCAAGTTTTCCTCCTTCTTTCTCTTTTCTTTCCCCTCCTTCTTCTCCTTAAGCTTTGGTTCGAATATGGTGGATGAAAATGGAGATTTTGATGAGCTTCTCTCACTTGATTGATGCTGGATACGAATGGGATTAGTTGGTGTGATTGAGAATGCCATTTTGGCATCTCTCACAATAATACTATGGCAAAGGTCCCACCTTCCAATTGATTGAGCTCTCAATCAATTTTCCTCCTTGTTTCTCCATGTCCTTGTGCGGCTCCCATGGACATTTGCAGCACCAAATTCGTGGGGTGGCCCCCACTTATGTGGGAGGTCATCCCTTTATGTCCCCAAGTGTACACTTGGTCCCGAAAGTTGTATTTTCCGGATTGTTTTAACTATATTTCATTTTATTGGGTCAAATGAAATGTGTATCATTCTTCCAACTATTATTGGCTTTTAGAATGAATGTATATTCCCCAACTTTTAATTTGGCGGTCTCCATAATTTATTATGGCTTTTTATCTGTTAGCGCGTCGGTACCGATAAATGGGCTTTTTATGCCCGACTGGTTACTCACATGATTCCTAAGGCCCAACAAGGATATCCACCATTGTACACATATTATCTTGAACCAAACGAATATAATATGTGGCCCCGATAGTATCGGGTGGCCCCCACTTCCGGTGTAGGTCCCACGCGAATTTTACTATTCACGTAAAAGAAATGATGAAAATTTTACAATCGCGTAGAATGCGTTTATTCATTTCTCAGGGTTCAATACACTATTTGATAAAGTACAAATACTTGGGGGCGGTGTTACAAGATAAAACTCCCACAACCCCCCATTCTAATTCCCATTGGTTGAGAAGAGGACAGAAGCTTACAACACAAAAGAGAGGTGGAGAGGATTGTTGGCCGCACAATTGAAGTCCTTAGTGTTGTTTGCTTCATATCTTGAGTTACACTCATCCAAATTAGGCGTATGAGGTGCCCAAAGAAAGCTCTCAAGATAATGAATTTGTTTACGAACTCTATCTATCTTGTTGGGAAGGGGGAACATAGTTGCAAACTGCACCTTCACAGATTCCTTTGGTGGCCCTAAGCCTTGACCTAAAAGGTCTAACTCTATCTTCCATAGTCCCATCATGCAGTCGAGGACAATATTTTTCCGCATGTCTAGTAGCACCGCATATGAAACAAAAAATGGGTAACTTTTCGTAATGACAAGTAACACAAAAGTTAAAATTCTCATTTCACATGGACACATGTACTATTTTCATTGGTTTACATTTTCTTTTTTTGTTTTGTTTTCTTTTCCTTCCGTTTTTTTCATCTTCCTTTTTGTTGAGATTTGGGTGAGCGTACGAGTGTTTTGGGCATGACGCCGACCTCTTCTTGTTCAATCATTGACATTAAAGCCAACTGTAGATCTTTGATCTGACCGTCTATTCCAGTGGCTCTTCGACACAGACTGTCTATGTAACACCGCCCCCAAGTATTTGTACTTTATCAAATTATGTATTGAACCCCGAGAAATGAATAAACGCATTTTACGTGATTGCAAATTTTTATCATTTCTTTTATGTGAATAGTAAAATTCACGTGGGGCCACACCGGAAGTGGGGGCCGCCCGATATTATCGGGACCACATATTATATTCGTTTGGGTCAAGATAATATGTGTATAATGGTGGGTATCCTTGTTGGACCATATAAACTATGTGAGTTACCAATAGGACATATAAAGCCCATTTATCGGTACCGAAGTACTGACAGATAAAGGGCCATAACAAATTATGGAGACCACTAAATTAAAGTTGTGGGATATACATTCATTCTTATAGCCAATAATAATTGGAATAATGATAGATATTTCATTTTACCCGATAAAATGAAATATAGTTAAAACAGTCCGGAAAATACAACTTTCGGGACCAAGTGTACACTTGGGGACACAAAGGGATGTCCTCCCACATAACTGGGGGCCAACCCAAGTTTTTAGTCTTGCAAAGAGTGTGGAGGGCCGCATGAAAAGCAAGGAAATGAGAGGGAAGTGATTGGGGGACAAATTTGAAAGAGAAAGGGACCCTCTCCCATGTATTATCATGAGAAATGTCAAAGGAAGCATCCTCAATCACCCACCAACCCATCCCATTCGTATCAAGCAGCATCTTTGAGGATAGGAGGTCTGCAAAACACCTTTTCATCCACCATACTCGCACCAAGGCTAAGAGAGAAGGAGGAAAAAGAGAAGGGGAAAAGAGGAGAAAAAACTTGAGGATTAACAAGGTAATGGCTTATTTATCCCATTCCTTTTCCTTAATCTTCCCATATGATTATATAATCATATTTCATACCACCAGGATCATTCTACATGTTATATGTGAAGACTGAGGGGTTGGAGGGTTGGTTCATATCCAAAACGGATTTAGAGAACAAAGTCGACCGGTTCGTCGGAAAATAACCTTTTAGAGGTTATTTGTGTTGATATGGGTTTTATGATGATAAAACCTTATTGTTAACTTGTATAAGGTACTTCAAGGACTTTCATGGAGTTGAAAGGGTCGCCGGAGTTGTCGCCAGAGTTTGTTGAAGTTCGCCGGAGTTTCACCGGGGCCAAATCGGGGAGGCTAGAACCTCATAAGCTTCATTGAGGTGAGAAGACGGCTATATGCTTTATAACTTTTGCGTGAGGCATGAGATTACCTAAATTAATCAAGAACGTGTTTTATGAATTGATTAATGGTATTAAAGCATGTGTTATGTCATGATAGAAACTATAACATAGTTGGAAAGCATGAAATGTAGGTTTGATTAGTGAAATTAATATAAATTGATATGTATGATGTTCCAAGGACCAAAACAGGTATTTTTGGATCAAGCACTTCAAGGAGTACATGCATGTAAAATTTCACGTTAATCGGACTCCGTTTGGGCGGTCAAACGGGCGTTGACCGTCGAGTCAACTGTTATACCCGACCGGGTTTGGCAAATACTCGATCGGGTATTAACTGAAAATAGCCCTGAGAGGCTACTGCCTCCTATACTCGACTGAGTACAGGTAGGTACTCGACCAAGTATTGGGGTTTACACCCAATAATCAGTTTTGAACGAATACAACAAGGGCCGTTCGGGTGGGACCCGCCCACGTTGTTTATTAAGGATTATTATATGACTATAGGACTAAGTATTATCCATAGTTAAGTGAATGAAAGGTTAGCCATATCCAGGTTAGGGTTGGTAGGGAATAAGGTTGAGGTTGAGTATCCTCGGGACGGTAAGTAATCCTAAAACTCGATTGAGGTTGAGTACCCTCAGGACGGTAAATGATCCTAAAACTCGGTTGAGGTTGAGTATCCTCAGGACGGTAAACGATCCTAAAACTCGGTTGAGGTTGAGTATCCTCAGGACGGTAAACGATCCTAAAACTCGGTTGAGGTTGAGTATCCTCAGGACGGTAAACGATCCTAAAACTCGGTTGAGGTTGAGTATCCTCGGGACGGCAAATGATCCTAAAACTCGGTTGGGGTTGAATATCCCCGGGACGGTAAACACTCCTAAAACTCGGTAGGATATTATGAAGGTAGAATGTAGCTCGTGAGCTAGACATTCGGGAATGAATGGGAAAGGTTGGGTAAGTACCCTATCTCTAAAAGACTCTTTGTGAGAAAATGACCTACGGGTCAAGTATTTTACAAACATATATGGTATGTACTATCTCGGGGATGGGGTAACAATGGTTACACCTATAAATATATGTATCATCCTATTTTTGGGTCTCGTGTCTGAAACATTAGTTATTCCTCATATAGCCTGCTTGTCACTAGTACTTTCTATGGAGTACTGACCCCTTCAGGGGCCTCACATTTTTCAGGTTAAGGCTTGAGACCTATTCCTGCACCTTTGCCTAGGGTGATCATCGAATAAGGAAGACGTGGTTCGTGCTTCTATTCTTATTTGAAACAATGTAATTGCTCATGGATATTTAATCAATGTTTTCTATTAAACTATTGAAGGGCCTGCGTGCTCATGTTTTGCCCCGTGTGGCTAACTATCAAACATATCTTATTTTCCGCATTTGTTTGTATGGGTTTACTAATCGGTTTGGCAATAGAATCTAACGGACGCTTTGTATGATTTTGTTGGTCCCGGTTAATGTGGTAACAGTCTAGAGGGGGGGGGGGTGAATAGACTGTTATGGTTTTTAACTTTTTCAAGTCAAGTACCAAGGTAAACAGAATAGCCTGTTCTGTTGAGAACAGACTGGCAGCGGAGGTCTTCTGGTAAGTGTTCTGTCGGGATAGCCTCACAGAGGAGCAAAGGCTCTTGGCCTTCTGGTAACTCACAAGAGGTGTTCTGCTGAACACAGATACCACTTCTTTGGAGTTAATCAGTTTGCAAGTAATAAAAGCAGTAAGTAAATTACACCAGGGATTTTTATAGTGGTTCAAGGAACAACTCGTTCCTCTAATCCACTGTTCCACTAAGCTTGTAAAACAATGGTTACAACGCCTTAGTCCCTAGAACTTAAGAAGCTCTCCACGTCTTCTTCAAGTCTAGATGTCTCCTGGGATGCACTTCCTTTCTTCCTTTAAGACTGGTCTTGTTTCACTGAGTCTCCTTGAAGTATCTCCACTTCACTACTCGAGCTACTTTAAGACGTCCTTCTTTGCAGAAGAAGTTCTGTTGAAAATAAGAGTTTTCTCCAACTTGTTTCGTCACAAACGATTTGTAATGATGTGCTTGAAGAGTTGAAGAATAGTAGGAACTTTGCCCTTGTTGGTGATGAAGAGTATGTGAACTTATGATCTTCCCAACGTAGGCCTTTCTTGTTGATGGAGTTGGAGTGTTGAATCTCAAGAAGGCTTTTTGTAAATAGAGCACAAGTTATGGCAAAAGTTGCTTGGTTGTTCTTCGAATAGTATCTTATATACTGAGGTTGTCTTCCCGTTGGAGGAGGAGACAACTGCATTGAATGCGCGTACAGTTTGAGTTGACCGGCTGGGCCCGCAAGTTTGGCGGCTTGCTATTTTGGGATAGGCTTTCCAAGAATCTCGGTCAATCATCAGCTTTTACTCTTTGGAGCATGGGGCTCATTAAATGAGCATTAAATGCAGTCCTGTAGCTTTTCCGTTGAGTATAGGCTAGTCGTTGAGAGAATCTTCCGTTGAAGTATTTGTCAAAAACTTCTAAGTGTCTGATCTTCTGCTGGTTTACAGAGAGTCTCGAACTCTTCTGACAAGAGAAGGTCCAGCAGAATACCATAGGTACTTCTGTCAAGTAGTCGGCCAACAGAGGGCTAAGAGATCTTCTGTTCGGAATTCCTTGAGTACTTCTGAGAGGCACACAGTTAACAGAAGACCTAAGGGTCTTCTGTCTGTCGACTATACTAAAAATGCTTATACTTGGAAAAATTCTAATTCAATAATTTTAATGGGGGTACTCTAATGTTCTAATTAATCTAGCATCATCAAAATCTAAATACAATTATTCCTTACAGATTTAATAAGAATGAACTACGTTGTTCTTATTGGGTTGTACGACGGTTGTCTACGTGGCACAGATGCGTTCCGGGGCGTGACAGTCTATCCGCCTTCGTTGTGCATCATAGTCCTCAACGCTGTCCCCCCTCCATCCCAAATATTCATTGTAGTCATTCGTCGTTCATCCCAACTGATATGATATCCATTGTCTCATTCTACTGTCGTCCAATCAGGTAGTCATATATGTTTCATCAACGACCGCTACAAGTAGTGTTACATTTGAGTTGGATCACGCAAATTAAACCTTCCCAATAAACCTACATTGAAAAAATGAACCATAAATTTGAGGTGCAAATTCAGAACGAGTGGAATGGAAGGTGGGAAGGAGATTTCCATAGGCGATGGAGGGAGGAAAAAAAAGGAAAAAGAAAATAAAAGGAAGAGGATAAATTTGTCTGTTAAGGATGAAGAAAACATGGGCATAGGAAGATCCAGTGAAGATGAAGAACCGAATATTCAATTTTTTTTCTTCAAATTTTATTTTACATTTTTTATCTGTTTAGTAGATTGCACGTGATCTGGATCAATTAGGGAAGGTCTTTTGAGAATTGAGATTATTTTAGAATTATGTATATTTTTTGAAAAAAAAAGAAAATTTCTAATAATTGGGATTACTAATATCAATTTGAAAAATGCTTAAGGTACACATGGTGTACACAAAGTGTATACCATATAAAAGCCCCAAGAAAATTTCCATTCCCCCTCTTCCCCTCTCTCCCCTATCTCTTTCCTCTTTACCCAACTCATTCGAAAATCTCAGAACAAAAAATAAAAAATGAGAGATCATCTCCTCCTCTTCATATTTCTCTTCCCTTCTTCATCCTCTTTTTCTCTACCTCTTTATATAATTTTTTTCCCATTATTCGCACAAAATCAGTTTATTTATTTTATTTCATCTATGTTTATTATATTTCTATTTTTGTTTTCAAATTACATGTAAATTGATCACGCATATAACTACATCATTCATTTGGATAAATCCAGACAACTAATTTTTTTGTTCACCCAGATAATTAAAACTGATTACACCGATAACTAAAGTTGATCATACAGACAATTATTGTCTGTGAGTCGCAAAATTATTGTCTGTGCAACTTGGAAATATTGCCAGCACACAAGTATTGCACATATATTGATTGATTCGCAAGCTGGTGTCAGTGTATTTTTTACATGAAAGTAAACATATGTGCTCATAGGCAACTCCGTACCAATTGTCTTCGACCAACACTTTGTGTATAAATTGTGTATAACGTGTGTATCCTAGGATTTATGCATCGATTTTTCATTTTCCTTTTTAGGGGGGTGTATTCAATATAGATTGTTGTGGACTTTTTTTAATCCATGGACTTTTAAAAAAGTCAATGGACTTTTAAATCCATAGACTTTTTTATGAATGAATTCTATGGACTTTTAAATTCATGGATAAGTTTACTGACTTTCAAAAAGTTCATAGACTTTTAATTGCGGACTGCCACTGCTGGTCGTCAAAATTTTCACCTAGATTCTCGCTACCGATATGCATGTGACCTGTCCGCCTCCATCACCGGAGTTCCCCGCTGTCGTCATCGGACTGACGCGTCACCAACAAAATGGCGTTGGTTGTGAAAGGGAGATAGGGACAATTAATTATATTAATTAATTAATTAATTAAATTAGGGGTGAATATGTAATATTTATTCCTATTTAAGAAAAATCAAATATTTAATCATACTTTAAGAATAATGCTATGTTTTAGTCCTACCGTAAGTGATTTCCTCTATATAATACGGAGTACGATAAGAAATAAATAAGTAAATAAATAAATAAGTAAATAAATAAATAAATAGATAAATAAATAGACAAATAAATAGATAAATAAATAAATAAATAAATAAATAAAGAGATAATTGGGTGTATATACATTTTTAATATGTACATTTAAGTTTATGTTATACATTTACAAAAATAAAGTGCATAGCCTTTTAAAATATCGTAGAAGCATATGAGTTATATGCATGTCCGATATAAACACCAAAATTCATGGAATTTGATGTTATCTAAACACATTTGTACTTATCAAATACAATTGAGTCTTGTATTTAACTCTATCGTATTTTTATATTAATTGCTAAAGTGCTATATTCTTTAATAAAAATAATAGAGGTTATTAACTAAAAGTGACTTATTTGTTTAAGCTATATAGCCATTTCTCCCATAAAGAGATAAATAAATAAAAAATAAATAAAAAATAAATAAATATATAAATTGTTGGGTATATTACCCCGGCCTACTACTGTTTAGAGGCCCAATACACCGCCCCGGTACAGGGCCCAGTTAGCAAGGATCATTTAGGCCAACCGGCCCGTTGGGACCTACTCGGCCCATTCCGGCCCAACAAGGCCCATTGGCCCATGGAGAAACCCCTTACTCCCTCCCCCATCTATAAATAGGAAGGTTGACTTCCTGATGAAAGGATCCTTTTTTTGGTTCTCTTCTCCTGCATTACTTCTTCTTCCTTAGATTAGAGTAGTTATTCATGCTCCATTAATGGAGACTTCAACTTTTGTATTATGTAAAGGAGTGATGGGAGCATATTAATCAGAAAGAGCGGGCTTGGACGTTAGCCTAAAAAGTCCCGTGGTTTTCTCCCTTTCCGGGTTTCCACGTAAAAATAGCTAGTTCATACACACTTTATATTTATTATTCACTTTCAGGGCCGTAGATGAGGGTGTGCAAGAAGTGCTACCGCACAAGGTCTCTCGATTTCAGAAGGCCCAAAATTTTAAATATAGTCTATATATACTTCGTATAATATAATAAATCTTTATTTATTTGATTAAAAATTTCTATCTTAGTACTTCTTTAAATACAATCATTAAATAGTAATATTTATATGTAATTAAAATGCAATTGTTAATTACAATTGTGTAATTCTTTATTTCACAAGGCCTAGTTACAGTAATTAGCACAAAGCTCTCGTACAGTTTGGAACGAGCTTGTAACTACTTTCTTTTTCATACTTTGTCATTACTTTACTTTTCTTAATATATTCTCTTTTCTACTTTTCCATTTACCTTACACCTCTATACTACACTGATCGGGCTGAACTTGCAAGTATACAAGTGCCGATGTAGTAATAAATTACCGGTAAATACCGGGTCGATCCACAGGGAAATGGGTTGATATTATAAAGTCGAGTATTGAATGCAAAGATTGTAAATGGTATAGTTTTTAGGAACTTTGTTCTTTAAGGTTGATTTAAACAAGAATAAGAATTACTAAGGCAATCGGGATTCACCTAAATGCTTTAATAGTTATTTAATAATAGTTCTTTCCCAATAATCGTGAATACGATGTCGCTAATATATTCTCAACTCCGGTTAAGGCAGCGAGAGCGTGGTTTTCGTTACGTGTAAGTCCCGTTACGGCTTACATTCATCTACCAAAAACCCCGTTGAATATCAAGACATCACACCCGTATCATATAAGACCGGATATATTTCTATTCTCGGTACTATATATGTTTATCCTTTAATGTTCATAGTTTAGACTTCAACGTTAATTGCAAGCATAAACTAAATTTAACATACTTCTATGTTGTACACCATAGTCATAAACAATCAAAATATAAAGGATAAATCACAATTTATTGGTTTAGAACTTTTATCAAACACCTAGTGTACATAGAGGTTCATCCCTAGCCTTAGCTAAGAAGTTAGCCTCTAATGCTCATATTAATCACAATACAATATTGAAATGTAATGGAACATGAAATTACAAAGGAAATAATACCTAAACACCAATGGTTTCGGAGGTTGAAGTTTCCTCCTCAAGAACTTGAAGAACAAAAGCAAAAACAAAGTATAAAGACTAAAAATTAATCTATGGAATGGAATGAATCTCTTGTTTGATGAATTGGGGGCTTTATATAGGCTAAAGATTGGCATCTTTTAGTCCATTCGAGCCCAGCAATCAAGCATGGAAGAAATATTTGATCAGATCATTAGGAAAGTGGGTTTTTTCCATCAAGATCTTGCTGCACGTCTCTATGTTTTGTGCAGAATCGGGATTAACCGGCGCCGGTTATAGGGGTGGACCGGCGCCGGTTGACCTTCGGCACACCGTGGTAAAGCTGTTTAAGATGAAACCGGCGCCGGTTTTAAAGCATGACCGGTGCCGGTTTTCCCCTGCACTGCAATTCTTCATTTTTCGCTCCATTTTACGCCCGTGGCTGACCCCGAAGTGTCGGTTCTCGGCCCCTTTTGATCGTTGACTCCCGTTTCTTCATCTTTGATGTATTTGTGCGATTTTTTACTCAAAATGGGATTTATACCTGCTCTGTCTTTGAATATTTGTACAGATAATCATAATTACCTATATAAAATATAGGTAACTATTGTGCTTATCAAATCCCCCACACTTGAGCATTGCTTGTCCTCAAGCAATTTCTTCACCTTTGGATGTCTTGGTTAGTTTCAACAAAAATATATGAACAAAAATAAATCAATTTTTTTAAGAGAGATAAAAAAAAATGACATATAAACTCTTTTATCATTCTCGGTCCAAAAACCATTTTTTTCAATTAAACACAAAAAGTATCATTTAGATTTAGAAAACTACTTATACTCTTGAAAATAAAGGAATGATTTGTGACTATGGTTTTTTTTTTGGGTGAGTGGGATGGCTTTTTGGTGTTTTTGACTTTTAAGTTGTATGAATCAATTGAACTTCCAAGATGAGACCATGAGTTTTTTTTTTTCTTTTTTTTTTTTTTTTTTTTTTTTTTTTTTTTTTTTTCAAACTCATTTGAGAAGGTCTTCAACTAGTATTTACTGAAAGTCATTTGATGATGCCAATTTATTTGATGAGGTGTGAGAGTGGGTTTTGTGTTCCAAAATGGTGCTTGAATGTAGTATTTGACCATTTTTGGAAATGAAGGAAGGAGATGCTTTCTAGTCACAAGAATTTATTTTTTTTTTTTTTTTGGAATAATTTTCAAGAGTAAAGAGTAGTCTAAAAAAATGATAGGTTTTTGTAAATAATTAAAAAAAAACTTTCTCAACCAAATACCCGTTAAAAAGAGAAATATGAAAATTTTACCTTCCTAAAAAAAAAAATTATTTTTGCACACATAATTTGTTTTAACTACCCATGAGATGCACCCCCCCCCACACTTATAATACATTGTCTCAATGTATCATGCATGATAAACAAAATACTTTCAACATCCACAATAAAATGTGTTTGAGAAAAGCAATGTCATAGAAAAAGCATTAACAACAACGCTGTAATTAATTTTCCGGGTCTTGAGGGGGGTACCCATGTTGGGAGTAGTAGTAGTCGGCGAATCTGTCGAAACGCTCCTCAAACCTCTGTTGTCTCTCCTCTTGCGTGTCCATCCGCGTATGCATGCGGGCCATGGAGTGCATCAAGTAGGCCATCGCGGGGTCGGTAGTGTGTGGCGGTTGTGGTGGCACCGGTGGCTCGGGTACGGCTCCATCGTCGTGAGCATCCTCCATTTCTTCTTCTCCATGTACCTCTTCCGCTCTCCTCGCCTCCTCCTCATCATGTAAGTTAGCAAAAAATCGTCCGGGGAACGTCCACTCTCCATCCGAAAGTTTATGTTGAAGGGCGGCCATGGTGGTATTGTCCAAAATGTTGGAGTCATCTGTGTAGATGACTTCTTCTCCTCTTAAATCCACCTTATAATGTTTGAATACCAAGGTGAGTAAAAGAGGAAAACAAAAGTTTTTGTCACCTCTTTTGGAGAGCACCACGGTCTTCATATCTTTGATAATGAGGTGGGGGAGAGATATTTTCGGAGTTTCTCCCAACCCCTCTACCATTTTAGAGAGAAGGTAGAGGTCTATTTTTCGGATGACATGACGGTCACTTGCTCGGGGGACAAGGTTGAATCCAATGAGATAAATGATGAGTCGCTCACGGATGTTCAAATATTTAGTGAAGAGCTTTGGGAGTTCATACCTTTCCATTGTTCGAACTTCATCATAAGTCTTGTCACTGGAGATTCCTTTAAGGGTAAATTCCAGGGTTGTGCCGTCATCGGGGACCTTGAGGAGGCGGGAGAGAAAACTTGGATCAATCTTTATGTTCTTGCCTTTGACAAATGAGTGAATGACGGCATACCCAGTTTGTTTGTCCGTGATGTTGGCGTAGAACTCACGGACCAGTTGGGGGTAGTACGCCCCTGTTAGGGTAAGCATCACAGCCCACCCTAGCTCCATGAATGCCTCCGTTAGTTCAAAAGTGGCGTCGATGATCGGGTCAACTGTTTTCTCCACCACCATTCCCCATTTTTTTCTTGTTTCGTACCACTCCTCATTTTCATGAGAGGTGAAACGGGGGTGGGAGTATGAAGAAGAAGAGGCACCGTCATTTTGCTTCCTTTTTGGGGCCATACCTTGATTTTGTGGAGAAGAAGCTTGAAGATGATGTTGTGGAGCCTTGAGAGTGATGGGTTTGGGTTGTTTTGACCTTAGAACTCGAAGCTATGGAGATTTGAGGGAGTGGGTGTCGTTTTTTTGGGAGCTTTCGTCCGAGGGGTTGCTGTTTTGGCTCGTGAGAATGACGGAAAGACGAGCTGGTGTTGGGTTAAAAACGGGTCAACCGGCGCCGGTTATAGGGGTGGACCGGCGCCGGTCTTTGTTCGAATTTTCAAAAAATGACAGGTTTTAGTATAACCGGCGCCGGTGATACGTGTATACCGGCGCCGGTTTTCCCCTGGGACTGACATCTCCGGTTGAAACATCAAAACCGGTGCCGGTTATTCCATAAAACCGGCGCCGGTTGACCTTCGGGATCCGACTTTTAAGCCTACGTTAATCAAACCGGTGCCGGTTTGGTCACCCGACCGGCGCCGGTTATTCAATTTTTTTTTTTTTTTTTTTTTTTTTTGTTTCAATTATAAATAAATATGGATACTTGTGTTTGTGTAAACGAACATATTTATTTATAATTGGGTGTTGTTCAATTATAAATAAAAGATGAATACTTCGCATCATTAAACATATTTATTTATAATTGAAATTATTTTTGTTGGGTTGCCTCCCAATTAGCGCTCAGTTTAACGTCGTAGGCCGGACGCAACGTACCTTTTTACTCCTCCAATGGGCAAACGGCGGTTGCCGAGGTGTTATGATACTCCATGTATGGCTTGAGTCGGTGACCATTTACAAGGAATGGGGTTTGGTCACCGTTTTGAATCATCATTGATCCGTATGGTCGGACCTCGGTGATTGTATATGGTCCGGACCATCGGGATTTGAGTTTTCCAGGGAATAATCGGAGCCTTGAGTTGAAAAGTAATACCTTTTGTCCGACGTAGAACTCCCTTCGGTTAATGTTTTTGTCGTGCCAAACCTTTGCTTTTTCTTTGTAGATGCGGGAGTTCTCATATGCATCCCGTCGGAGCTCTTCTAGTTCATTGATTTGGAGCATTCTCTTTTCTCTCCCAAGTGTGGTATCAAGGTTCAGTTGAGAGATAGCCCAATGAGATTTATGCTCAAGTTCTACAGGGAGATGACATGGTTTGCCATAAACAAGCCGGAAAGGGGACATACCGAGTGGAGTTTTAAATGCTGTTCGGTATGCCCATAAGGCATCATCTAGCTTTAGAGACCAATCTTTCCTTGAAGAGTTGACCGTCTTCTCAAGAATGGATTTTATTTCGCGGTTGGACACTTCTACTTGTCCATTAGTTTGAGGATGGTAAGTGGCTCCGGTTTTGAACATACACCCGTATTTTTTTAGGAGGCCGGCAAAATGAGCATTCTTGAAATGAGTACCATTATCACTAATGATACTCCTAGGAACCCCAAATCTTGAAAAGATGTTCCTTTTTACAAACTCCACTACCGATTTGGCCGTGTTATCCGGTAGAGCAATGGCCTCCACCCACTTGGATACATAATCAACCGCAACAAGGATGTATTCCTTCCCATGAGATTTAGGGAAAGGGCCCATGAAATCTATTCCCCATACATCAAATATTTCAACCACAAGAATCATGTTTTGTGGCATCTCATTCCTTCGGCTCAAATTTCCGGTGCGTTGACAACGGTCACAAGCTAGGACAAAGCTCCTTGCATCCTTGAAGAGTGTTGGCCAAAAGAATCCACATTGGAGGATTTTAGCTGCAGTTCGGTCCGGTCCATGATGTCCTCCACAAGGGAGATTATGACAATGAGCAAGGATAGATAGCATCTCCTCATTTGGAACACACCGTCGTATAATTCCATCGGCACAATGCTTGAACAGATATGGCTCATCCCAATAGTAATGTTTGACATCATGTAAAAATTTCTTCCTTTGATGGAAAGTGAGCTCTTGGGGAAGAATTTCTTTGGCAAGATAGTTCACAAAATCTGTGAACCAAGGTAAGGGAACCCCCTTCACTTCCATGAGTTGCTCATAAGGAAAATCATCATGAATTACCTCCACATTTGTAGTGGCGTTTGGCTCAAGGCGAGAGAGATGATCTGCTACAAGATTTTCACTTCCTTTCTTGTCCCGAATTTCCAGGTCAAATTCTTGGAGTAAAAGCACCCACCGAATTAATCGTGGCTTAGCATCCTTTTTATTCATGAGGTACCGGATGGCGGAGTGATCGGTGTAGACAATCACTTTTTGGCCAATGAGGTAAGACCGAAATTTGTCAAAAGCATAGATGACGGCTAGGAACTCTTTCTCCGTTGTTGCATAATTAAGTTCCGCATCATGGAGTAACCTCGATGCATAGTATATGGCATGAAGTTTCTTTTCTTTTCTTTGACCTAGCACAACCCCAATGGCGTGGTCGCTAGCGTCGCACATCAATTCGAACGGTAGAGACCAATCCGGTGAAATGATTATTGGGGCCGAAGTAAGAGCCTTCTTGAGAGTGTTGAAGGCTAGCAAACAAGATGGAGAGAAATCAAAAGTAGCATCCTTGGCAAGTAAATCACAAAGTGGTTTTGCGATTTTTGAAAAATCTTTGATGAATCGCCGGTAAAAACCGGCATGCCCCAAAAAGCTTCTTATGGCTTTTACCGAATGAGGAGGTGGCAATTTTTCAATAACCTCCACCTTGGCTTGATCAACTTCGATGCCTTGAGGGGAGATTTTGTGCCCCAAGACAATGCCTTCGGTTACCATAAAGTGACACTTCTCCCAATTAAGAGCAAGATGGGTTTCTTCACATCGGACGAGCACTTTTTCAAGGTTATTTAGGCAAACATCGAATGAATTTCCAAAGACTGAAAAATCATCCATAAATACCTCCATATAATCTCCGACCATGTCCGAGAAAATAGCCATGACGCACCTTTGAAAGGTCCCCGGTGCATTGCAAAGACCAAATGGCATCCTTCGGTAAGCAAATGTCCCAAAAGGACAAGTAAACGTTGTTTTTTCTTGATCCTCGGGTGAGATGGCTATTTGAAAATAGCCGGAAAAACCATCCAAGAAGCAATAAAATTCATGACCCGCCACTCTTTCTAGCATTTCGTCCATGAACGGTAGGGGGAAATGGTCCTTCCTTGTGCCGGCATTCAGTTTGCGGTAGTCAATGCACATTCTCCATCCGGTAACCATTCTAGTAGGAATTAGTTCATTCTTACTATTGGTTATAACGGTGATTCCTCCCTTCTTCGGGACTACTTGCACGGGACTCACGAAGTTGCTATCGGATATGGGATAGATAATACCGTAGTCAAGAAGTTTGAGAACTTCCTCCTTAACTACCTCCTTCATATTTGGGTTGAGCCTCCTTTGATGTTCTACCGTTGGTTTGTGGTTTTCCTCCATGAGGATCCGATGCATGCATAGAGTTGGGCTTATGCCCTTGATATCGGCCAAGGACCAAGCTATTGATGATGTGTGAGCTCTCAATACCCGGAGTAATTTCTCTTCTTGTAAAGGAGAAAGAGTAGAGGAAATTACCACGGGGTATGTAGAATTATCGCCAAGGAATGCATATTTGAGATGTACCGGTAGAGGTTTGAGAGTGGGCTTTGGAGGGATTTGACTTGATGGTTTGAGAATAGACTTCCTTTGCCCAAGGTCTTCAAATCTTTGCCGGTAAGGTTTATGAACGACTTCTCCTTGTAAGAACATCATTTGTTGGAAAATTTCAGAATTTTCTTCTTCTTCGGAATGCCCAAGTGTGAGACATGTTTCAAGAGGGTCTTTTTGAAGTTCTTTTTCAAACATCTCCCGAGTTATAGTATCAATGATGTCAATACTAAAACACGTGGAGCTATCATGATGTTTCTTCAATGAATCCCACACATGGAATTCTTGTTCATCTTCTCCTACTCGGAATTTGACAACTCCGTTCTTCACATCAATGAGGGCGGCGGCGGTGGCTAGAAATGATCTCCCAAGAATGATAGGAATTTCCATTTCTTCCATTTCTAAGATGAGAAAATCTACCGGAAAATAGAATTTTCCCACCTTAACTAGAACATCCTCCATAACTCCCAATGGATAGCGGATTGTTCTATCCGCTAATTGGAGAGCAACCGTTGTAGATTGAAGTTCCCCCACACCAAGCTTTTTAAAGAGGGAATGTGGCATAAGATTTATACTAGCTCCGAGATCACAAAGAGATTTTACCTCTCCAATGTTTCCAATAGAGCATGGGACGGTGAAGCTTCCGGGATCCTTCAACTTTGGGGGGAGTTTATTTTGAAGGATTGCACTACACTCCTCCGTGAGTGCTACGGTTGCAAAGTCCGCTAGTTTCTTCTTGTTTGAGAGAATCCCCTTTAGAAATTTGGCATAAGAAGGGATTTCCGCAATAGCCTCCGCGAATGGTATGTTGATGCTTAACTTTGTAAAAATATCAAGAAATTTCTTGTATTGCTTACCATCATCCTTCTTCTTTAACCTTTGTGGATATGGGATAGGGGAAACATAATTTGCCATAGTAGGGAGTGGCGATATATGTTCCTCCAACTTCTCCTCGTCTTGTGTCGTTGGTGCTCCCTCCGGAGTTTTAGGGTCCTCCGTTTGTTTGCCACTCCGCGTTGTTATGGCCATGACGTTTTCCCTTGGATTAACTTCGGTTGTTGTGGGAAATCGCCCTTGTTCTCGAGTGCTTTTTCCTTGGGCAATTTGCCCAATTTGGACCTCCAAGTTGTGGATAGATGCCTTGGTGTATTGTTCTATGTTGTCCATGCGTTGGTGGAGTTTCCGGTTTTGATCTTCAAATCGGAGGTCAAGCTTGGTGAATTGTGAGTGGAGATTCCCAATGGATGCCTCCACTCTACTATGATTCTCCTCATTTTGGGCTTTTACACTAGCCACAACATTTTGAGTGAGAGTCTTCATCATTTCCTCCATTGTTTGCTCTTTTTGCCCATGTGTAAACCCGGATGAGGGGTAAGAAGGACCTCCTTGTGGTTTACCTTGGTTAAACCTTTGTTGATTGTTGGAATAGTTGTTGCCTCCTTGGTACCCCCTATTCCCGTAAGAGTTCATATAATTCACGTCTTCAAGAGTTTGAGGTGAATTTCCTTCCGGTTGTGCAATATTCTCCACACTTGCTACTTGACTAGCTCCTCCAATCACGGCTTGAAGAGCCGTGTGAATAGAGGCTTAAAGATCTTTGTGCATAGCTTGTTGAAAATCAGCAAACCGCTTGTCCAATTCGTGAGCTATGGACACCTCACTCACACCGGCTAATTTGACATCTCCTCCTTGTAGTTGAGGATTGGAAGCAATGGATTCAAGGATTCTCAAAGCCTCCGTTTCAGTTTTGTTGCCAATATAGCCCTCCGCACGGTTATCTACAATGGCTTGACAGGAAGAGTTCAAACCATTGTAGAACGTATCAATTTGAAGATCAAGAGGAATGCGGTGATGTGGGCATTCCTTCAACAAGGCTTTGAAACGCCTCCATGCGTCTTGGAATAGTTCTCCAACTTGTTGTTTGAAGTTGAAGATTCGTTGCCTTAGCTCTTGAGTCATCGTGGGTGTATAATACTTGGAAATGAAAGCATTATAAATACCTTCCCACGTTGTGAAAGTTGCCGGTGTTTGCTCCAAGAACCATCCCCTTGCTCCCCCTTTCAAGGTATAGGGAAAGCTTTTGAGTTTAAGATCATCCTCGGTGAGACCATGCCTAGGGATTCCTTGGATGAATCCATAGAACTCGGTGATGAAGTTTAATGGATTCTCCCCCGGAAGGCCATGAAATTGAGGCATAGCATTGAAGTAGCTATTTTTCATTTCATAGTCCCGAGCCGCCTCGCTTAGGACAATGCATGAGGGAGTGGCGGCAACCACGGGCCTCTTCCTTTCATTGAGTGTTGGCATCATCTTTGCCTTTCTTTCCTTCCGGTTGTGTTTGAGAGTTCTTTCTATTTCAAGATCAAGACGTTCAAGATGTTTAGAACCTTGACTTCTCAAATGCATTCAAACACAAAGGATAGTCTACACACATGAAATAAAAAGTACCCAAGAACAAGTGAAAAGCAATGGGAAATAAAAATTTCAGGATTTTGTTGTTTTAACTCTATAATAACAAGCCGTATTTCCCCGGCAACGGCGCCAAAAAACTTGATCGGGCTGAACTTGCAAGTATACAAGTGCCGATGTAGTAATAAATTACCGGTAAATACCGGGTCGATCCACAGGGAAATGGGTTGATATTATAAAGTCGAGTATTGAATGCAAAGATTGTAAATGGTATAGTTTTTAGGAACTTTGTTCTTTAAGGTTGATTTAAACAAGAATAAGAATTACTAAGGCAATCGGGATTCACCTAAATGCTTTAATAGTTATTTAATAATAGTTCTTTCCCAATAATCGTGAATACGATGTCGCTAATATATTCTCAACTCCGGTTAAGGCAGCGAGAGCGTGGTTTTCGTTACGTGTAAGTCCCGTTACGGCTTACATTCATCTACCAAAAACTCCGTTGAATATCAAGACATCACACCCGTATCATATAAGACCGGATATATTTCTATTCTCGGTACTATATATGTTTATCCTTTAATGTTCATAGTTTAGACTTCAACGTTAATTGCAAGCATAAACTAAATTTAACATACTTCTATGTTGTACACCATAGTCATAAACAATCAAAATATAAAGGATAAATCACAATTTATTGGTTTAGAACTTTTATCAAACACCTAGTGTACATAGAGGTTCATCCCTAGCCTTAGCTAAGAAGTTAGCCTCTAATGCTCATATTAATCACAATACAATATTGAAATGTAATGGAACATGAAATTACAAAGGAAATAATACCTAAACACCAATGGTTTCGGAGGTTGAAGTTTCCTCCTCAAGAACTTGAAGAACAAAAGCAAAAACAAAGTATAAAGACTAAAAATTAATCTATGGAATGGAATGAATCTCTTGTTTGATGAATTGGGGGCTTTATATAGGCTAAAGATTGGCATCTTTTAGTCCATTCGAGCCCAGCAATCAAGCATGGAAGAAATATTTGATCAGATCATTAGGAAAGTGGGTTTTTCCCATCAAGATCTTGCTGCACGTCTCTATGTTTTGTGCAGAATCGGGATTAACCGGCGCCGGTTATAGGGGTGGACCGGCGCCGGTTGACCTTCGGCACACCGTGGTAAAGCTGTTTAAGATGAAACCGGCGCCGGTTTTAAAGCATGACCGGTGCCGGTTTTCCCCTGCACTGCAATTCTTCATTTTTCGCTCCATTTTACGCCCGTGGCTGACCCCGAAGTGTCGGTTCTCGGCCCCTTTTGATCGTTGACTCCCGTTTCTTCATCTTTGATGTATTTGTGCGATTTTTTACTCAAAATGGGATTTATACCTGCTCTGTCTTTGAATATTTGTACAGATAATCATAATTACCTATATAAAATATAGGTAACTATTGTGCTTATCATACACCTACTATTTTCTTCTTAAAACCCACAAAAAATCTAAGGAGACTATTATTTAAAACCGGTGGAAGTATTAATATAGTGTTTTATACTTGAGGCCTCATATTCAATTTTGCACGGGGCCTTCTACATGTCAGGGCCGGCTCTGTTCACTTTTATACCGAATCCATCGTCCTTAATATCCGAAGTTTATGTTGGGCTTCCGGATCTACAGGACAAAACCTCAACATTGGCGCCGTCTGTGGGAAACGCTTCAAAAAGATTCATGTTCTACAAATATTTTGATACCAAAACGTTCTGATTCAAGCAAGAAAGGAAAGAAAAACGACTCTGGAGGATCTTGGGTCTTAGCAAGGAAGGAAGAGAAGGATAAGAATTCTGGAAAAGTTATAAATAACGAACTCCTGGTGAAGAATGCAGGATCCGTGAAGCAGCTGGTCACTCCATGTCCTAAGAGACATGTTGGGAAAAGAAAATGTAAGTGGGCCCACATGCCCACTAACTTGGGAAAAGAGGAAATATCTATCATTCTCATGTGGCTGACAAACACAGAGCTAGTGGATGATTTGACAATCATCATTATCCAAAACAAGTTTCACTTCCCGAATGCCGAACAGGAACCATCTCGACAGCAGCACCTCCTGCTCGAGCATCCTGGCTGCTCTGGCATCACCTAGCCTTGAGACACCGCATCCCGAGCGCCGAACGGAAACTCCCCGAACATCCTCCAAAGGGGCTTGACCAGGCCGAACATCAACAATACCTTAAGGAGCAGCGTTCATCCCTGGCCAGTCGGGCAGAGGTAGCGATAATTTCCAATCTTCGATTGCAATACATATAGACCAAGCAGGCCGGTCGGGCCTTGAATGGCTTCCCAAATTATTCCTGCCAGGAAGGAGAGGATACAGTATGAATTATCTCCCGAACGGGAGCCCAACACTCAGCCACGAACCAGCAGAAAACCCCACAGTGCTCTCAACCATGATGCAATGGAACCGCCACCCCTGTCCAAATGTCGTTCAGTCACCAAACAACAGCGTTTACCGAACGGGAATGTGCAGACTCAGCATATACCGGCCATGACCCTGCCCATCCTAATTTGGCAATCAAAACAGAAGAAAAAATCAAGGCTCTGGGAGATTACCTGAACGGGAGGAAAAAGTCAAAGCTCTGGGGAATCAAAGCTCAAGGTAATCGGCACAGGACCAATCTGCTCGGCCGGATTGCAGTACAGGACCAATCCACAGGACAAACCCCGGTCTCCCAAAACATCTACTGCCGCACGGCCTTTGGCTCTGAACTTGGCCGATCGATCTTCCACCCAGAACCGAACGGCACCACCTCCTGGCCGGAGGAAAGTAGATAACCCAGAGTAGGCCACCTGCTCATTACCCCCGTTCGGCATGACACACTCTGCTCGCCGTCCCCGATCCGCCCACCGCTTGGTCGTGGACCATCAATGAACTTCCAGTGCCCTCTCAGCCCTTCAAAAGGCTTGCGAACCAGCGGCTGAACACCGGCCAGCACCTTCGCACCCCTGTCTGGCTGGAAGTGACAAATAGTGGCTCGTGCTACCCGTCCGGTCAAGTTGACCTATGCAGTCGAAAATTTATGCCCCATTCTCGCTCTAGGATCTGGTTATTAACAAATAGTGGTTCGCCAGCGACTGGTGGGCTTGGGAGGCCGGAGCGAATTAAAGGGGATACCTCACCGATCAGCACCACCCGTCCGGGATCACCGTCCGGCAAACACCCGACCGGCAGTCAGCAACGATTCCGGACTTAGCTCTGGGAATCCCGATCGGCAGGAAAAGGGGAATGTTTGGGGAATTGCCTATTTAGCTGGTTATGGGCTAATCCTAAGAAGCTGGATGGCATATTCAACTGAATGATGGGCTGCCTAAATAATGGGCTCAATCATCCTGCACGATCAGATTCCCCGGGTCAATAACTTGGCCCGGCAGCCTATACTAGGCCTATTTCAGCTAAGTAGCATCATCTCCCACTTGCTAATTAATTTCAAGCGGCATTATTAAGAACATTTTTTATCACTATTATTTATTAGGGAATAAAATCTCCCGAAATTAAAGAATGCGAGCAAGGCTCGGGTGATAAGTTCACCATCATTTTTAAATTAAATGGTGGGTGGTAGTAGGGCCATTGGCTTACCCCGATCGGCCTTAGTTAGCGTTTGGAGCATCTATGGACCCGCTCGGTGAGACCGGACATCCACGAAAAAATTAAATGAAATGATTTATTAATATAACTGAGCAACTATTTGTTTGGTAAGGATAAAAATATCCCGAGATTTAGTATCGCGAGTAAGGTACTCACCGCCATTTTAAGTATAAATGACCGGTGTTAGTGGGCCTATCGGTCCGCCCTCGATTAGCATCAAGTGCTACTGTTACAATGCTATGGATTAAAATATCCCATGTGAAATTAATTCCGAGAAAGGCTCGGGTGACAACCTCACCGTCCTGTAATTAAATAATTGGTAGGGCCCGTTGGCCTACCCGATCGGCCTGAATTAACGGTCGGAGCGTCTCTTAAGAACGTTATCCTGTTGACACGTTTTTTAAATTCGAAGCCACCCTTGGGCTCGTTCGGCATTGGTGGCACGTCCATGAAAATATTAAATGAAACGATGTAGTAATATTACTATTAATTACACATCACCATTATTTGTTTAGTGGGATAAGAATATCCCGAGTTAAATATCATCGAGGAAAGCTCCAATGATAGATATTCGCCGTCATTTTAACTTTTAATGACAGGAATTAGGGATTAAAGTTCCCGGACAGAATAGGGCCGAGTGAAGCTCTAGTAATGAACTCGCCATCATTTTTAGTTAAATAACCGGTGTTAAGGGTAAAAAACACCCCGAACGGAATAAGGTCGTGCTCTAGCAATGAGTTCGGCTCTAATAAAAGCTCGCCATCATTTTAATTAAATGATTGGTTTTACTGGGCATATCGGTCCACCCCCGATCGGCCTAAAGTAGCTAAAGCGTCTCGCAAGGGCATTGCCCGATGACGTATTTTGACTTGGAGACTACTCATGGTCTCGTTCGGCATTGAGTGCCCGAACAGCAACTGTACCCAGTACGGGGCGAAATACGTACTTGAATACCCAACAAAACACTAGGTGGTTCGAGTCGTGGACTCTAACAGATTAAGAAATGAATCTAGGCCAAGGGTTATCATTACCGCTTCGGCCGATAGTCATGGATGAAAAATAAAGAATAAAAGGGAAATGTTAAACATGTGTGTAATTGTATATACTTGTATATGTTGTTCGGCCGTACGGCCGTATTACCATGCTTACTGTGCAGTGAGATTCTTGAGATATTCTCGAACGGGAGGTCATGATTCACGTAGATGTTCATGACGATTCAGCATGAAGCGCGTAGACGTTCATGCCCGACAACAAGAAAAGAATCACATTTATTCAAAGACGTTCATGACGCACAGAGATGTTCATGACGTTCGACGTGACGCGCAGAGACGCTCATGATTGGCAACAAAAAGAAGGAACATTTACATTTAGAGCCGTTCGGTCAGACCGGACGGGAAGATCGGGAAACGCAAAAAAAAAAAAGGGAAAGGAAATAAAAAAAAGAGAGGAAAGAAAGAAAAAAGGGAAAGGGAAAAAAAAGAGAGAGAGAGAGAGAGAGAGAGAGAAAAGAGAGAATGAGGCTACAAGTGTGTAGAAGGAATCACGGACGATTGAGAAAAGAAGGGACTACAAATGTATAGATATCACAACACATGAAGGGAAGTCCTATGGACTGTACGATACACGAGCTTTCAGATTATGCTACCCGACTGGCAGTCCGGCCTCCGCCGTCCGGCACCTAGAGCAACATTATGGGCTGAGGGCGCATGTAAGACCCTCAGATTTAAAGATCGGCCTCCCAGCGTCGACTTTCCTCTCACCACGACCGACTCTCCTGGCTCGTCATGGTGATCATTTTGAAGACCGGCCTTATCCCCGCACTACGCAGATAAGGACCGTTGCTTGTTCCTTTCCGATCAGCCCCCAGTGGCAACCTCATTACATGGCCACCGACCCTCTGGTACGGTGCCATTATCATATCTGAAGACCGGCCTTGTCCCCGCACTACGCAGATAAGGACCGTTGCTTGTTCCTTTCCGATCGGCCTCCAGTGGCGACCTCATTACATGGCCACCGACCCTCTGCTACGGTGCCATTATCACATTTGAAGACCGGCCTTGTCCCCGCACTGCGCGGATAAGGACCGTTGCTTGATTTTCAGGTTGGCTTCTCATTGACGACATCATCATATCACGATCAGCCTGTCGGCAATACGTGTTTATCATCTTTGAAAAGCGGCCTCGTCCCCGCACTGCACGGATGAGGACCATTGCTTGACTTTCAGCATGGCTACATTTTGTGGACCGCTGCCGCAGTTGCTGCTGCTGTCCTTGAGCAGAGGGCGCTCGCAAGACCCTTGGATTTATTCATGTCTTCATATCATGATCAGCCCCACGGCACAACATTATTTGCTTAGGAGGCATCTTCACATTCCATAAAGTCTCACCTCGATCGATAGATACCACTTGTCTCGATCCATGGGGAGCCACCATCTCAGCACAAAAAAAAAAGAAAAAGATGCAGGTTAACCAAGCCCGGACTCAGCTTGGGAGATGGTGTAAAAGATCTTGAGTAGGACGAACCGGGCGGCATCCGAAACCATAGGGTGACCGAGCGGGGGATCGGGACTCTGGTCTTAAAATCTTGCCTTGGCTATGCAGCTCGCCCGAACCACGATGTAGTGATTTATTGTGGTGGAACCCGAGTTGTAACCTGGAGGCGAGTCTCCATTTTTGGCAGAGAATAAGGGGGAGACCCGAATTGGGAGCCTTATTCTCAATGGTCCAGGATGGACATCTCAACCTCATGATATGGATGACCCCGGACGGTAAAACCGACGGTATGCATCGAAATCATGGGCTTGGAAGATGGCAGACACTACACAAATTGTGAAACTGTCTTGCAGCAAGAGGTGATTGCCTTGCGGATCAGGAAGAACACGGATGATAACACGAACAAGTTACATCAGCCTTGGGCCTACAAGGCAGCAGGCAGCAAGAGGTGATGCCTTGCGGATCAGGAAACTATGAACAAATGGCGGAAATAAGCCGAACAGCTTGCACCTTAACCCTGGTGCTGACTTGTAGCACAAATTACCTATTATCCAGATGATCTGACCGCTTCTGTAGCTCTATGATCAGCCACCTCGGCACGATGTGATCATCGTTGTACATCAGACCATTCTAGTAGGACGGGGCGAATGGAACTATTGTTTGGAACGACCGGGGGAGAACGACCCGTTCGGCGAAGGCGAGCGAACGGGGGATATAAATTGGCTGGGAGGTGATGTGAATTCATGATGGCCCGCAGTGGTCCCGAGTCAAGTCCAGGTCTGTCTGAGTCGAGTCAAGTCCATGTCCGTCTGAGTCAAGTCCAGGTCTGTCTGAGTCGAGTCAAGTCCATGTCTGTCCGAGTCATGTTGGTCCATCCTTAATCTAGGATGACGATCGCTTATTTTATGCAGCACGTTCGGGCTCCACAGCACCGTCGTGCCTGGCTTTCTGGCGGGCTCGTCCATCCTGGCTCTGGGATGGCAACCGTCGCTCTTATGCAGCACGAACGGGCTCCACAGCACCGTCGTGCCTGGCTTTCTGGCGGGCTCGTCCATCCTTGCTCTGGGATGGCAACCGTCGCTCTTATGCAGCACGAACGGGCTCCACAGCACCGTCGTGCCTGGCTTTCTGGCGGGCTCGTCCATCCTTGCTCTGGGATGGCAACCGTCGCTCTTATGCAGCACGCACGGTCTCCACAACACCGTCGTGCCTGGCTCTCGATCGGGCTCGTCCATCCTTGATCTGGGATGGCGACCGCCGCTTTATACAGCACGAGCGGCTGGCTTTTCAGCGCCGCCGTGCCTAGCGAGGGACTGCACTTGTTCATCATTTATGCATGCCTTGCGTCCAAGACTATTCAAGCACTGATTCAGGGAAGGACGTGAGCAAGAGTATACTTTCTCGAGCAGATTCACAGGCTCACTACTCAAGAAACTAGGGGACTTGTGTTGGGTATATTACCCCGGCCTACTACTGTTTAGAGGCCCAATACACCGCCCCGGTACAGGGCCCAGTTAGCAAGGATCATTTAGGCCAACCGGCCCGTTGGGACCTACTCGGCCCATTCCGGCCCAACAAGGCCCATTGGCCCATGGAGAAACCCCTTACTCCCTCCCCCATCTATAAATAGGAAGGTTGACTTCCTGATGAAAGGATCCTTTTTTTGGTTCTCTTCTCCTGCATTACTTCTTCTTCCTTAGATTAGAGTAGTTATTCATGCTCCATTAATGGAGACTTCAACTTTTGTATTATGTAAAGGAGTGATGGGAGCATATTAATGAGAAAGAGCGGGCTTGGACGTTAGCCTAAAAAGTCCCGTGGTTTTCTCCCTTTCCGGGTTTCCACGTAAAAATAGCTAGTTCATACACACTTTATATTTATTATTCACTTTTATACCGAATCCATCGTCCTTAATATCCGAAGTTTATGTTGGGCTTCCGGATCTACAGGACAAAACCTCAACATAAATAAATAAATAAATAATTAAAAAATGTAATTCATATAGCAACACAAAGTTCTACAAAAATAAATGAAGCCCGGCCCGGTGGATCGGTACCGGGCCTAGGCCCGACCCGGGGGGTTAATTGGGGCGGTTCCGGGACTGCGTATTTGAGGACCAGCCTGGCCGGTTCGGGCCTGATCCGGGCTTTATTTGTTTTTTTTTTTTTTTTTTGTTTTTTTTGGGTTTGGGCCTATGGTAGGTAGGTTGGGCTGGGTGTTTTGGAGGGGTTTGGGGGGTGAGGGTTGAAAAATATAAGAAAACCCAAAAAAATGAACCAACCCGAAACTGGCCCGACCCGGTACCAATAGACTCCCGGGCCAGTCCCGGGCCTTACCCAAAAAATTCCAAGCCCGGTCGGGCCCGACTTGGAACCAAAACCGGGTCAGGCCCGGTCCATCCCTAGGAGGGAGGGGAGGAATGAGGTGGGACGGGATGAAGAACCGATATAAGAAAAGTCCACGAAAATCTTTGGTGAGGAGAAGAGACAATTGCAGAGATTTTTTGCACTAAAATGAGTTAAAAGTTCACGAGAATCCATGATTTTAGAAGTCAATAAGAATGAACGAAAATTTGAATACGCCTAGACTTTTATAGACTTTTAAAAGTCCTCATTGAATACACCTAGATTTTTGTGGACTTTTAAAAGTGCACATTGAATACACCTAAACTTTTAAAATTTTGCCACTAATTCCTAATACAATACACCCCTTTAGTGTTAGTAAGAACGACTTTTTTTAGAATAAAGAAAATAAAGAAATAGGTAAAGCAAAATGAGAGGGCCCGGGAGTTTCGGGGTTAGACAGAAACGACATCCGTCCCTGGGTAGAGCTTTCGGACTCATAAATAAGGTCATTCCTCGCTTTGGATTGGCCATACCTGTGATTCAAATCAGCTGCAGAAGAATCTAACTCATCCATTTCAACCATGTCATACTACCCCAAAGGCCACCACCACTCCGGCGACGACGCCGTCGACGACTTCGATGAGTATGACCCCACCCCTTACGACGGAGGCTACGACATTACCCTGGAATACGGCCGTCCCATTCCCCCATCGGAGGAAACCTGCTATCCCATCTCGTCATCCTCCGGCCAATTTGACTACGACCGCCCCCACTATACCTCCTCTGCTGAGCCATCTGCCTATGCTGATGCAGCTCTTGATGATGAGTACAAGAGCTATGCCCGACCTAAGCCTCGGCCTACCCCTTCTTATGGAGGCTCATCCGGAGCAGGGTATGGTGGATCTGAGAATCCACGCCCTAACTATGGGTTCCAGCCTGGGGTGAATCGGCCAGGCGTTGAATCTGAGTACGGAGAGGGCGGATTCGGATCTGAAGGCGGGTATGGTCGTAAGCCAGCATACGAGAAACCGACCTCTGAATATGGATCAGGGTATGGTAGGAAGAGCGAGGACGAGCGTCCCAGTTCTGAATACGGTTCTGGTTATGGGAGGAAGAGCGAGGACGAACGCCCCAGTTCTGAATACGGTTCTGGTTATGGGCGGAAGAGCGAGGACGAACGTCCCAGTTCTGAATACGGTTCTGGTTATGGGCGTAAGAGCGGGTACGAACAGCCAAGCTCTGAACACGAATCTGGATATGGCCGTAGGACAGAATATGAGCAGCCAGCTTCTGAATATGGATCTGGCTATGGACGCCGGCAGGAAGAACAAAATCCTGTTTCCGGGTATGGATCTGGCTATGGGCGTAAGAGTGGAAATGAAGAGCCCGAGTATGCATCTGGCTATGGGCGTAAGAGTGGAAATGAAGAGCCCGTTTCTGAATATGGATCCACGTATGGAAGGAAGAGTGAGTATCAGCAGCCTGCTTCTGATTATGAATCTAGTGGGTATGGTAGAAAACCAAGCTATGGACAGGAAGAGGGAAGTGGGTATGGCTTTGGTGGAGAAAGAGCAGAGCCAGAGAGAGAGAGACCAGGCTATGGTGAAGAAAGGCCCAGTTATGGTCGTTCAAGCTACAATGCTGAAGAGACTGAAGGTTATGGGAGGTCAACTTATGATAGGCCGAGCTATAAAAAGCCCGATGAGGAGGAGGAATACAGGAAGCCGAGCTATAAAAAGCCCGATGAGGAGGAGGAATACAGGAAGCCTAGCTATGAGAGGCGTGGTGATGATGATGAAGGATATGGTCGCAAGAAATATGTGAGCATTTCTATAACTTTTTCTCAAACTAATTCACTTGTTTTGCCATAGGATGAGTGGACCTGTTTTTCCTTTTGATGGTCATTGCATTGTTGTTTCATTGGTAAATATTGATGTGCTCTAATACCGCTATAAGAGTATAAGCCTATAACTCTTAGGGCAATGTTTCACTATTATTTTGCCTAGTAAGCGTGATGGTTTCCAACCATCTACTATTATACTTTGTTGAATACCTTCTAGGAATCCCTAACAATTTATTTGAAAGGAAAAGAAAGTATACCAAATCTAATGTGTTCAAGTAGGAGTGTAGGACCATCCTTCCTTTTCCCTACCAGTAAATTAATCCTTTTTTAAATGATACTTCTATTTGAAAAAAGAGTGAGGTGTGCTGAGGCATTGGTTCAGGCAATGAGTTTCACAATGAGGGTAATTGCACAGATTTATCCCCAATGAATATCTTTATGTCCTTTATTCATTTAGGTATATTAGTATATATGTACAATTACCCTATTGCCTAACCTTTTCCTACCACCAGCTTTTCTCTTCATGAACTGTATTATGTTTTTGTTCCTGTTGGTGGAACTTTCCATTTGGAACACCTATGCTGAGTTCATGTTAGCTATGCAATTTGTACTTTTTCCCATCCTCTAACGGTGAAAAAATGTCTTCTTGCTGCATCTCACTGTAGTCCATAGTTGACTTATTGAAGCACACACATATATGATTCAGACTTTAGCTAGGAAAGTAATTTTAAAATAGTACTACTACTTCAACATCCAGAAGAAACATAGAATTTGCATTAATTCCATGTTATCTCACTATAGTCCATAGTTGGCTTATTGAAGCACACACATATGGTCCAGACTTTAGCTAGGAAGGTAATTTTAAAATAGTACTTCAACATCCAGAAGAAACATAGAATTTGCATTAATTTCACGTTATCTGCCATTCTATAGTGTGAATGTACATTCCTACAACATTTGACTCCTCTGTTCGCGTGGTTACCTTAGTTTCTAATCCGATTGAGTGTTCAAATTATTGGCAGGGTGATGATGATTCTAATGATGAGGATAGCCACAAGCACCACAGTCGTCACCATCGCAAGCACTACGATGATTAATTGAACGTTATTTGTGGTCCGCCCTTCCACAAAGGCACAATTCCTGCCATGCTAAACTACTAAATAAAGTGTGTTCTATATGTTCCTCATCATATAGCATTTGAATCACATCTCTAGCGACTGACAGTCATTTGGGGCTGCATTAACCTAGAAGTATGTGGTTTGCTTTGAATTTTCATTTTTTTTTAATAAATTCCCAAATGTTTGGGATGATGCATCACAATACATGAGTGGATGAGTGGTGTCAATGCTGCTAAAACTCTGGTTTGCTTGTGGTTTTCTATATATTTATATATTCTGTGTGTAAAACTATCTTGTTTCACTGTTCTTCACCGTGATGGTGTTTATGTTGCTTGCCATTGATGTTTTTTTCTTCCGTTACTTTCATTCTGGTGTGAGATTAGTCAGATTGTCAGCTGGAGCCTGGATGCCTGGATCCTTGGGGCTAATGACTGTCTAGTTATGGACTTGTGGTTGATGTTCTTCAACTCCATTTCTGAGTGGCACACTGGCACCTCAACCGGTCAACCCCTGTATTGTTTTTGGATCTTGGGCTAATATATTTGAGTCAAATCATATCCGTATTAAAGATTAAATCACATAGATTAGTTAGTTAATTTCAGATTTTATAAATTTATCTCTTTTTTATATATAAAAAATTACATGTCTCTTTTCTACTACGAAGTGCATCTCTAACATTGTTTTCTGGTATCTACATACTTTAATATTTTCCTGTTAGAAGGGTATAAAAATCACTCCCTCGGTCCCATTTTATAGAATACCTTTCCTATTCACTTGGTCAACACAAATCACTCTTAATCTCTTACTTTACATATCAAAATTTTATGAAATTTGAATAATTTTTTCCGGTTTTGTAGTGATTTTATTGTAGTTTCTGAATATATAAATTTTATTTTCTAAAACTAATTTGAGTGTTTACAGGGATCAATTTGTTTTATCGTCGGTCAAATATCGTAAACCGTAAAGTGCCTTATAATTTGGCGTAAAGTGCCTTATAATTTGGGATTGACGGAGTACAATTAAACCGTACATATATTAATTGGAAACAATTTAACCAGCATCTCGCTAGTAACAAGGAATTTGTTGATGGAGCTCTGGCCACAGCCCACAGGTGGCACTGTGGCAGGCTCCATTGAAGCCGTGAAGGTGGAAGGGAAGGTTCATAAAAAGCCAACCCTTGTTGATTACTCATTCATAGAGTAAAGATAAACACAAGGCAATATTCATTAACAGATATTGTATTTCCATTATATGAACTTTTTTTAAGACAAACTTCCTCAGAAGTCTAAGGATTCTCAACAAAGTTTGCTAAAGAAATTTCTACCATAAACTTGCACAATATTAAAATAGCGTACAATGCTGTTGAGAAGAATAAGTTGGGGTCTAGAATTACTAAAACTACAAAAGTAAATGAACTCTAAGACTTTAACTCCACAAACCCATAAATATGAAGAATGTGTTGACCTTATAATCTTACTTGTAGGTCCTAATTGAAGACACCTTGAATTCTTTACTTTGATGAATTGAATCAATGTTTTAAAATTCTGATTAAATACACATGAACTTTTAAGGGTTGTTATTAATCTATATACAAAACATCAACACAATACACAAGCAATCATGAATAAGGTATGAGTATAATGGACATAAAATGATAAAATACAAGAAAAACATGAACATACCATAGTATTTTTACATTAACAAACTAACACTTATTGCGGATTTCTTTGTACTTGTAGCATTTCGTAAATTTCATTCAAAATAAGTGTGGAGATGATGTGGTCACTTTCGATCCTACAAGTTGAACAACATTCTCTCATTCAAATGCAAAAGTTCCCATTAAAAATGTTTGAGTTTGATTTTCCCCCAGAACTTCCTGTCTTCCAAAAACCACAAGTATGGCACATTACACAAGCAACAGTTAGGAAAAGTTCAATGCAATAATAACTGTTTTTGTTCTCATTTGCTGCCAGAACAATGAACTGTTCCAACTTCTAAGGCTCTAATTTCCTCTTCCAGTTACAAGGATGTGGTCATTCACTATATGGTCAAATACAAATACAGGTAGTAAAGCAAATCCAAGCTGAGCAGGTTTTAGCATACAATAATATACCGTTTCTATATTTAAAATAGAAAAATTCTTAGTGTAAATGAATTGTACACTAAGTGTACAAAACCCCTTAGTTGTCTGTACACAGACAATTCATTTGAAAAGGGGCAGATTTGATGCCGAAACCCTCCTAATTGCCTGTGTACACAAGCAATGTACAATTTGTGTACACATTTTGTGTACACCAAGAATGACCCTTAAATAACTCCCTCCACCCTAAAAACACAGGCAACTAGGGGGGTGTACACAAAAAGTGTACAAATTTTGTGTACCAATAGCTTTTCCCAAAAACAAGTTCCACTTTATTTAGATGTCCTCAAAAGAGGTTCCCATTTCCATACAAAGGACAATTTTTTGAAGGCAAATGTCTCTATTACCTTTTTTGCTTACTTTTGTTCCACTTGAAAATTGAAATAAAGTAAGGGTGCACTTGAAAAGTTAAGGGCCTGTTTACTAACAGAGATATTTTCCTGTTTTCTACTTCTGTTTTTCGTTCTCCAATTTTCTGTTTTTATTTTTCAGTTTTTCCATCTCCAATTTTCTGTTTCTATTTTTTAGTTTTCCATTTTCAAATATGAAAACATGTTCATCAATTTTTTCACTCAGTTCTCCAATTTCACACCCTTGACCCCCACCCTTACCACGATCTTACACTCTACCCATACCCCCCCACAACCCTTCATACTCACCCATACCTACTCGTAGGGGTCGGGGTAGGGAAGTTATGGGTGAGGGTGGGGTAAGGGGTATGGTCGGGGTGGGGTGGTAAGGTCTAGGGGTAGGGGGTTGGGTGGGGGTAGTGGGTGGGTTAGGGTCGTGGTTAGGGGTAAGGGTGGGGTAGTGGGTAGGGTTGAGGTAAGGTAGGGGTAGGGAGTTGAGATAGGATGGCGGTAGGGTGGGGCCAAGGTAGGAAATACGGTGGGGGGTAGGATGGCAGTAAGGGTGGGGGTAGTGGGTGGGGTTAGGGTTGGGGTAAAGTAGGGGTGGGGCCGAGGTAGGGGAAAGGTAGGGTGGGGGGTAGGATGGTGGTGGGGGTAGGATGGCGGAAGGGTGGGGGTAGGATGGCGGTACGAGGGTGGGGGTAGGATGGCGGTGGGGTGGGGCCGAGGTAGGGGGCATGTGGTAGGGGGTAAGGGTAATATACGGGTGGGGGTAGGGTAGGGTGGGTTGGGGTGGGGTCGAGGTGGTAGGGGTGGCGGTAAGGTAGGGTAGATCGGGGTGGGGTCGAGGTAGGGGCATGTGGTAGGGGGTGGGGTCATTATAGGGAAAAATGGGTACGAGGGGTTGGGTTGGGTGGGTAGGGGTAAGTGGTAAGGTACGAGGATGGAGGTACCGGAATGAAATCGACATCGGAGCGGGACCAGACCCACCACTAGGTGTAAGTATGCAAATTCATTGCAGCGGCACTGTAGCATCTGCGTTTTCCAAATTTGGAAAACTAATAAAAGTCACTTCTCCAAATCATTAAGGAAAAGAGAGACATGTCTCATTTTTCTGAGATGGAAAACGATTTGGTAAACGCGTTTTTCTTTTTTCCTTTCTCCAGTTTTCCAGCAATTTCTTTGGTAAACACGTTTCCTGTTTTCTGTTTTTCAGTTTTCCAGTTTTCTGAAAAACAGGAAAATATTGCTGTTAGTAAACAGGCCCTAAATATTTACTTTTTGCATTAATATGTATATAGATCAAAGTGGAAATTTGTTTTTGGGACTTGGGTAGTATAATGTGTTTCACATTTCTGTTTTCTTTTTTGTATGCTAAACTGTAAAAAGTAAGGACCTTTTTTGGATTTATCCTACATTCCATCATATTATTTCACTATCTTCCCATCATACCCTCAATAATTCATATCCTCTTTCACTATTCTTAATCTACCTACTTTTGAAATGGGAAGATTTTTAAGTTACTGAGATAGTACTCATATCCACGAATAACCGTGCCATAGTTTCGTGTCATAATGCCATCCACTAAGCTGTAAAGACCCGACTGCACAACCACTGGACATGCGATTAGTGGTATCCTTCAATGAAACCAAAAGAAGAAGAAAATTGTGCAATTTTCATTTGTCTGACCCGAAAAAGAAGTAAATCTGACGTCTTTTGAAGTGGAAAGTATTTCGACGTTGGCACAGCTATAGCAAGTGGCTGATCTAGAAACTGGATGATTACATAAGAATAAAAAACATAGTGTTAAATGTCCCACACCGGAAAATTGAGAAGCATTAGAGTGCTATATTAAGCTTCGGGCTACTCCTAACAGGTTGACCTTTTAGGATGGAATCCCGGGTCTTAACATGATATCAGAGCCAAATCGATCCATGGTGTGGGGCCCCTTATGAAAAATGACGACACGATCCATACGAAGTGTCTGGTCGTGAGGAGGGGTGTTAAATGTCCCACACCGGAAAATTGAGAAGCACTAGAGTGCTATATTAAGCTTCGGGCTACTCCTCATATCAGGTTGACCTTTTAGGATGGAACCCCGAGTCTTAACACATAGTTTATTAATAAGGCATAATTCAATATAAACCACATTAAAAAAAGACTCATTCCAGTAGTTCTTACTTCTTGGGGAAATTAGTTGCAATATAACTGTTCTGCGGATAACAGTACAAATACTTTAATCACAATGGAGCAGCTCCACTGGAAACTGGGGAGCTGCTCAATTTGCTGCTCAAATAGTCTCTTTTTCAAGCATTGTTTTGTCGCTGCATGAACAAATAAAAGATGAGAACACATTTGTTGCGATGGTGTATGCTAATGCACTCTTTTAATGAGAAGTTATCACTTAGATTTGACTTTTTAAACCTGGTCTAGAGTCTGGTATGTCAAAATTTGGCATTTGGCATCTGCCAGTAATAGCTTAAAGTTACCCCAAATTGAATAGATGGTTGACTTTGAAGAACGTACCGAACATATGTAAATTGTAGATTGACACCAATTAAATGCTTTCGACAGAACCTAGGCGTTTCTTAACTTTTGTCTAAAGGGGCAGCCCAGTGCACATTAGCGTCCCCGGAAAGCGAGGGTTCGGCGAAGAGTCCCACCACAAGAGTGTAAGGGGCAAGCCTTCCCTTATCATTTTGACAAAAGGTTGCTCCCAAAATTTGAACCCATGACCTCTCAGTCACACCACTCACACAGCAACACCATAACTGGTGCGCCAAGACTCCCCTTCTTAACTTTTGTCTAAGGGGTAAAATAATTCACGCAATTGGACATGTAATAGTAGTGGAATATGGAGAGATGCAATAAGCATCAGATTACATAGTTCTCACATATCAAACACGATATGTGAGAATTGTATATCCTCTTAAGTGCTTTGTTCTATTGTGACTTGTGAGATTACAAAATAAATTTTGGACTCAATACAAATCAATAGTAAATAAAAAACTTATCAAAAGGAGACTAAAAATGTGATAAAATGTTTCTAAAAACAGGAAGCACATTTAAATTGTAGATTGACACAAACTAAATGATTGCTCTGCCAGAACAAAGGTTCGGTGATGTTGTTAACTTTCATCAAAGTGGTGTAAAAATTTATACAAGTAGACATTTAAAAGTTAATTATTATCATATCTTTTACTTTATCCTATCAACAACAAAAAAATCATATATTTTACAGAAGAAGAAAAGGAGGGAGAAACGGTTCTGTTTGTTAAAAGAGATTATCTGTGTTGGGTTAAAGCATGAGCCCTTCTGGAAATTGGATCAAATCGCTTATCAGAAATCTCACTCCAAAAACACCACCACAAAGGAGAGAGGGACATGATCAGGCGGATCTGGAAGCTGTGGAGGACTGGATTGGGCGGGTCTAGGGCTGGAAGATCTGAGAAGTATCATAAAGATTCAGAAGGATCCATTTTTTCATTCGTATCCGATAGCACTTTGGCTGCCGCAATGGTGACTTAGGTTAGGCCTGCGCACCAGGAATGGGTTGCAATTCGGATCCAGACTTCTTTTCGTGGTTTTCAGGCAAAACGGGCATTGATGGTGCTGAGAGGAGTTTCTGGCAAAACGGGCATTGATGGTGCTGAGAGGAGTGGTGAGGATACAGGCAATATAATTTGTGGTCAACGGGTAAACAAGCAAGCTGCAGTGACATCAAGGTGCACGCAGGCTCTTGTTCGAGTTCAAGCACGAGTTAGAGCTCCTTCTTCTTCTAAGTTCCTGAGATGATTGATCCGATCAAACAAGCTCCTGAGAATGGAGTAATAGCCCAGGAACAGTAGAAGAAGGTGTAGTTGATGAAGAAGCAAGAAGGTGCCATGAAGAGGGAGAGACTGAGAGAGCCATTGCTTATGCTAATTTTAAACTGCAGACAAGAACCAATCTAAGCTCAAGCCCTATGGCACAAGAAATTAGCTGGTGAGTTCAACAAAGATAAAGACAGCAGGGGAGACGGAAGGAGAAAATAGCTAGCTTGATCGTTGGGTCGCAAGCAAACGTTGGGAGTTTAGTAACTCAGCGGGAGGAGACACTGACTCATCATCTGGTGGGATGATGATAACCACCCCTGGAGGAGTAGGAGGACCCAATCTTGAACAACACACTAACAGCTCTTCTATCAGAATCAGGAGAAACAACATGTCTACCAGGATTTCAGCAGCAAAAGAAGCAACCCCACCATCTGATTATCTGTGTTCATCATCATCACCATCCTGGCATCAGTTTTATAACAATGACATCACAAGCCATTCACCGATGTCTTCTTCATCACCCCAAGAAGAGCAACTTCCGTGTAACAACACACCAAACTACATGACACTGACTGAGTCCATTAAGGCAAAAGTGCAAAACATAATAAGCTGCAGCAGATGAACATATAATTCCTCAATATGATGATGATAATAACAACACCAACATGCAAACACATTCATCACAGCATTTCCTATCTTCTTCACCGCCATGGGTCATTGACAATGACAAGTGCTGGTGCAAATAATATGATGAAGAACGCTTGCAACTTGCAAGGATCTCTATCCTCCTCCTATGCAGCAGCCAGCAGGTTGTGAGGTAGGAGGTCTCAACATCTTGTTGTGTTGTGTTTAGAAACTGATGATAGGACAAAAGAATGACTATACACATATGTAATCAGTGGTGATCTTGTTGTAATATTGTTGTTACAATGTACTTTATGTTATACTCCCTCCGCCCCCTATAATTATCCCATTTTTCAATTTTTGGATGCCCCCTATTATTGTCCCATACCATATTTCATAACATTTGTGCGGCTCTAATTCATTCTTACTTTATTCTCACTTTATCAACTCATTATCAACCACATAATTCTACTTTTTTTTTAAACTACACCACTCTCTTCTGTCCCAATATTAGGGGGACGGAGGGAGTAGTATCTTATCTTACATTCTGAAACTGGTTGTATTTAAAAAAGTAATTGGAGCAAACATGGGCACATGCATAACTATCAAACATGATATGTGAGAATTGTATATCCTCCTAAGTACTCTGTTCTGTTTTAAGATTACAAAATAAACTTCGAACTTTTGAAGCAAATGAAATTGTCAAATTGATATTAAATCTCAAAAACCGACATCTCTGTGATTTAAACCAAATATAGAGATGTTTGGTGTAAACCGAACATATTTGGATTATTGTCTAAAGGAGCCTAAAAAACGTGTGATAGAATACAGTTTAATAACATTGAAAAAAATTCAGGTGAAATTTCAATGTCAGGAAAAAGTAATTAGCTAAATTTTGTTGGGTTCACTTATTTTTTTTTTTTTTTTAACTTTCTGAAGGTATCTTCATGAACAGATACTTGTCAGTGAGTGATTTACATCCAATCCTCGAAAGCATCACATATATGTCAGAACAGGTGATGTGAGATCTGATGACTTATTTCATTTTTTTCATTTTCATTCACCCCAGTGCCGCAAAGGCTCCCACCTACAGTGGGGTAAGGGGGGGTCGGATGTACGCAGTCTTAGCCTTGTACTAAAGCACAGAGAGACTGTTTCCGGATGACCCATAGTGAAAATCGCGTCCAAAATTGCATGGACTGACTGCTGCTTCATAACAAAGAAGCGCAGACAGTTTAGTGAGTCATTTTGCTTTATTCCATCATATTCTCAAGCCAAAAAATAATGAATCTTTGACTCCATTGCAAATGATGGAAAGATCTGTTGACTTATTTAAGCTTAAAAAATAAATATTAGGTTGCCATACATGTACTTTGCTAAGTTTTCTAGTTAGTTTTGAAATTGAATCTCATCGAAAGTCATCTGAAGGTATCTTTAAGCAGACATCTAAACGGAATTTTTATCATTTCTATCACTTCAGAAATGTAGCTGTGAAAGGAAATATACAATCAATGGCAGATTACAAATAAAAGAACATACTAATAGCTCTTCTGTCAAAATCAGGAGAAACAACATGTCTACCAGGATTTCAGCAGCAAAAGAAGCAATCCCTCCATCCGATCAGCTGTGTTCATCATCATCACCATCCTGGCATCAGTTGTATAACAATGACAGCACCAGTCATTCACCGATGTCTTCTTCTCTGCCCGAAGAACAGGTGCTGCCGAGTAACAACATACCAAACTACATGACACTAACTGAGTCCATTAAGGCAAAACATAACAAGCTTCAGCAGAAGAACATATAATTCCTCTCCATCTCAATATGGTGATGATAATAACAACAGCAACATGCAGAGACATTCATCACAGGATTTACAACCCTGTCAGGGTAAATCAATCCCTCTTCGCCGCCATGGGTCATTGACAATGAGAAGAAGTGCTGGAGCAGATAATATGATGAAGAATGCTTGCAAGGATCTCTATCCTTCTCCTCCTTTGCAGCAGCCAGCAGGTAGTGAGATGAATGTGATGATGGTGATTGGTGAAGAATATATATAGGAAGGATCTTCAAAAGTATTAAATGAAGTGTGAAATTTATTGTTTACTGCTTTTAATGTGTTGGTGTGAGGGAGGAGGTCTCAACATCTTGTTGAGTTGTGTGTAGAAACTGTGATGATAGGACAAAAGAATGACTACACACATATATGTAATCAGTGGTGACCTTGTTGTTATATTGTTGTTACAATGTACTTTATGTTATAGTATCTTATCTTACATACAAAACTAGTTGCATTTAAAAAAGTAATTGGAGCAAACATGGGGAGATGCATAGTTTATCAAACATGATATGTGAGAACTGTATATCCTCTTAAGTACTTCATTATTCTAAGATTACAAAATAAACTTTGAACTTTTGATGTAAATAAAAATTGATATTAAATCTCAAAAACTGCAATCTCTGTGAGTTAAACCAGATATAGAGATGTTTGGTGTAAACCGAACATATTTGGGTTAGTGTCTAAAGGAGCCTAAAAACATGTGTTTTTTTTGTTAAAAAACATGTTGTAGAATATATTTTAATGACATTGAAATTCATTGTCAGGAAAAAGTATTTAGCTAACTTTTGTGGGGTTCACTTAAGTTTTTTTTACTGTCTAAAGGTATCTTCACGAACAGATACCTGTCAATGTACACATCATATCTTTCAAGGAGTTATCTCTATATTTGGTTTAAACATAAAAAAAACATATTGAAAATTACATCCACTCCTCGAAATTCATCGCATATATACATGTCAGAACAGGTGATATGTGATCGGATGACTTATTTATACTTATCAATATTAGGTTGCCATACATGTATTTTGGTTAGTTTTCTAGTTAGTTCTGGAATTGAATCTCATCGAAAGTCATCTGAAGGTATCTTCAAGCAGACATCTAAGGAAATTTTATCAATCTATCACTTTAGAAGTGTAATAGTGAAAGGAAAGATACAATCAATGGCAGATTATATAGTCTATCAAACTGCAGTTAGTGATCAAGCTTTAGTGATCACTCCGCTAGAAAATTGAGTAAAAATGGAGTGATTCAAATTTGAGAAGTTTTTTTACTTGAATAAAAAAGGAACATGGACTAAAAACACTTTCCCATACTAAAATCGTCCATATCAAACCCAAAGCATCATACATTGACTTATTTTATTAGGCTCACATAATGACTTACCATAAATTCCCAATTCTTTGATCATAATATATACACCTATACCTGTAATGTGAAACAAAATACCTCCCAACTGATATGGTATATTCAGCTCACTAATATTAATTGTTTATGGACTCCTGATAATTTGCATTCATAAAGGTTAAATAAATTTATGAAAGTATGCACTCTTTAAGAACCTGGAAATTAGTCACAATCAACACTATGGTTTTCTGCTCAAAGTGTCTGCATATGTTACAACCCAGTGAGTATATCTATATAAGCTTCATGTGCTTTGTTTTTGTTTGGTAGAACTCTCTAAACACTACAAAACATTTATCCTGGAGTACAATTTCAATGCAGATAAAAAACAATGTCAAAGTTATCTCCCAAAAGTAAAACAAAAACAGGAATGAGAAACAGTGCAATGGCAGAAATTGCCATCCAACTAAAAAAAATGCTTTAAACACATTTTCATCCAATTGCTTACCCCTTTCCATCCATAATGTTAAAAGTGCGTTACTCCACTGGTCACTTTGACACCTAAACAGTCCCTGCATGTCTGAAAGCTTTAATATATTACATTTTCGAGAAATGAGCACTGTACCTACCACCAATCATGCAAACACCCACCACAGCACATTCTCCTCTATTATGTTTCCCATCCAAGGCATCCAGCCAGTGGCGTATCCACTATGGGGGCAGCGGGGGCGGCTGCCCCCACTCAACCCCAACCCAACCCCTATATATATCTAAAAGTTTATAAGAAATTGCTCAAAATAAGAGTTAAATGTAGAAAAAAATCTAAAATAGGACTAAGAACGTTTTCTTTCATATTAAAAGAAAGAAAGACTAAAAAAATCACTAAATTTTGTTATGTTTAACTTATATTTAGATAATTTTCTCAAACTTCATCTGTAATTACATCTTTACACACGTAATATAAATTAATCTTCTTTTTATTCATACATACTTGTACATATATATCTTAAACTAAATTTAATCAAACAATATTAATAATGGCATTTGCTATTTGTAAAATATGAGACTAAATTGTAGTGCATGCTTGCCCCCACTCGCCAAATTTCCTGGATACGCCATTGCATCCAGCCATACAAAGGTATGTGACATTGGGGGTATCAAGGGTCTCAACTCTCAACCATTCTGTTTCCCTCTTCCCAAGTCAGTTCAAGCTTCTCTTTTCTAGAAAATAAAAGCTAGAACTCAAAGTAAGACATGATAATGAATTTCAAACATACCTGAAAGGAAAGAATTTTTTAACAAAACCAGGCATATATTTAAGATTCAAGATTAGCTGAGCTAAAAAATTAAAGTTATCTATTATCTCAAATCAACACAAAAATCAGATATGAAAGGAAACCCAAACATATAGCATATGAACAGTTGAACACCATAATGTGCTTTACAATACAATCGTAGATTGTCAGGGAATGATTTGGTGGGTGGGTTTTTACCAAATATTTTTTTAGCTCATTTGAAAGTCCAAGAATTCCAAATTTGACAATGAAAATAATAGTAACCCCTACCCAAAACCTCCACTTTCCCTCCATATTTGTCCTTCCCTAGAAATTTAAAAGTTCAAGAATTCCCCAGAAATTGAGCAGCTCATCAGCAAACGGGAGAGAGCAAATGGAGGGTTATTTTAACGGCAAAAAGGCCATGCTCAAAGCCATTCGCTCTTTATATATTAGAAGATATGAGGAATTGTGCCATTTCAATGGCCTACCAATCTCTATGAAATACAAAACTTGTTAATCACCATATTGAATTAATCCAGTTTCTACTAAACAATGCAGTATGGCACATTGAAAAGAAAAAATTACAAATTCCAAAAGTTTAAGTGCAAAAAACATACACTATGTCACCCCTTCTTGGCATTTGGAATCTCCCGAGAAAAACCAACTTCAGAAAGAAATCTTGATAAAAATCCTCCAGATTTGCTTTGACCAGTATTTTCATTACGGGAATTGCTCAAATTGCTTATTAGAGCCCAGTGAGTGTCAAAGTCAGGCTCATACCCATTTTGTTGCATTTTGTGTAAGACCTGGGATGCTTTGATAAAATTGTTCCCAAACCGGTACGCATTAACTACCGCACAATACATTTCCCTGCTTGGGGTCTCGCTAATCTGAACTATGGAATGGATTAACATTTCTGCCTCCGCAACTCGTCCTCCATTGCATAAGCTATGGGTAAGTTTGTTCCAAGTGTTGCTGTTTGGTATTAGGTTCCTGCATAACATCTCAGCATGAAAGTCCAGAGCTTGATCCAAAATGTTACAAGAACAGAAACTCTGAATAACATAATCAAAACTGGCAGTGTCTGGGTCATTCCCTTTCCTTAACATTATGTTCAGAAGATCTACTGCTTTGTATACTTCTGCATGCTGACAAAACCGCTTAATAAGAACATCATAGTTTATGTTGGATGGGATTAAGTCTTTTTGTGCTATACGGTCCAACAACTCTATGGCTTCACTGAAGTTGCCATTCGTAAGAAGGCCTTCAATCATAGCATACTGAGTAAGTGAACCAAGAGCCCAACCTCTCAATTCCATTTCCTTGCTCAAGTCAAGAGCTTTTTCTAGCTCCCCATTGCAGCTAAGGCATTTTATAACCTCTCTAAGACTGCGATTATTTGGCTTCAGATCTTTTTGCATCATGTCTTTCAGATATTGAAATGAACATTTTGCATCATTACACATGGAGAATCCCTGAATGAGAAAATTGTAAGTCACTTCTTCAAGGGGTTGCATTTCATGCACAAGTGTATTCACAACTGAAGTTTTTTTCACTGAAAACAGGTGAAAAATCAGTATACTATATATCACTGAGTGTGGGAGGTTGTTTTGCTTGATCATAACCATTTTCAAGCTCAGTGCAAGACAGAGCTTGCCTTCTGCAAACATAAGGCTCATTAAACTTCGATAGCTTGCAAGTGTAAGATCCAAGTTTTTACGGATCATGACACCAAACAGCTCTCCGATTTTCTTGAAGTTTTTAGCTTTAGAGTACCCCTGAACTAGAGGATTATAGGCTTCCATGTCAAAGGACAGCCTATGTCTATGTATCTCTTGGTAGAGGTTTGATGCTTCATCTACCATCCCAGACTGGCAAAAACCATGCAATAGAGCACAGTGCAGATAAAACAAAGCAGAAGGTTGTTTTCTTGAGACACTATCTTTCAAAAAGACAGCTTTCTCGATTTTACCAGTCCTGCATAGCCATGGAATTAAAACATTACATACATCCAAGGGCAGAGTGAAATTCTTAGCAAGCATAGTTTCAGATATCAAAAAAGCTTCAGAAAATTTCTTCTCTTTACAGAGGACACTGATAAGATGGCCATAAGACATGTCATCAGGGTTGTAGCCACGGTTTACAAGTGTCTCGACTAAAACACGTGCAGAGTTTGTAAACCCACAGGCACAAAGCTGCTCAAAATACTCATTAAAAGAATTACCAAAGTCTTCCTTGTGAGGGTAGTGCACTAACATGACCTCAAATAGCTCTAGAGCCTTGTCAAGAAATCCTTGTCGGCATAGGCAGCTGAGAAGAGTTTTGCCATCCTTCAAACCAGGATACCAGTTATATCTTTGTGCAAGCTGCCAGTAGTTAGCTAGAGCTCGCCGGTCGCCTTTCTTGCATAGCCCAATTAACAGGACAGTATGTGTTTTATTCTCAACACTTTGATGCCTCATCATCAATCCCTTAACAATTATTCGAGCCCTGCGCATGAAGCCTTTTTTACCAAAAGCTTGAGCAAGTGTATTTAACGTTTCATGATCAAGCTGATGATAGTTAAAGATAGGGTTTTCCTCTGACCAATGGACAACTGTTTTCATACTGCCACGGCATTCACAAATCCCTTTGACTAATGTTGTGAACAAAGGCAGGGACACCATTTGACCCCACTTACCCATATGGTATACGGTTAAAATAGCTTCTTTAATGTCTTTATTGCTCCCAATACTCTTCAATATTTGGGACTTGAAATCTGGAAGCATGGCATTATCAAGTACTTCAGTCATAGTAGTCTCATACTTTCCGATATCTGTATCCAGAAAAAGTCCATTCCCAAGGTTATCGAAAAATTCTGCCTTAGAATATCCAAACCCACTGTCTCTTCTTATCTTCACATCAGAAGGAGCAAGTCCCAGCAGTGTAAAAGCTTTGCTAAGTGGGTCTTCTAGAGATATTGGTTGGATGAAACCACAGTCTGCCATCTGGGAAACTGTTGCTTTGACTTCATGAAAGAGTCTAGCTTTACAGTATCCTGCTAAGAGAACCAAGAAAGTTGACATATGGAGCACTTCTGCCCGATCCTTCATTTCATAGATAATTTCTTGAGAGTGCTTCCACATACCCTTCTTGAAAAACCCACTCAAAAGAGCGTCATATGAATATATTTGAGGTTTCAGATTTCTTGACAGAATCTCAGAAAAATAAATGAAGGCATCCTTCATTTTACCTTCACGGCAACTCCAACCAATCAAAATCCCAAAGGTTATTTCATTGGAACAAAAACCTAGTCCTTCGAGCTTCAGGCGGAACGAATTGGCAAAATCTGAACCATAACATGTACACAAAGAATGCATGATCTTGTTGCCAACATGTAAATCGGGGATGCATCTTGCTTCAACAAAGAAACTAAGTATATCATCATAATCCTTCTTCTCACAGTATGCATTGACCATTGAACTGAGAACTATATCAGTGGGCTTAAATCCAAGAGCTAGAACTTTCTTAACAAGAATTCTAGCATCCTGAACTTTTCCTTCTAGACACAACATCCGAACAACTCCCCCATAAATAGACCCTTCTGCTACTATCTTTCCCAGACCGAGCTCTATAGCATCAGCAAAAATTTGAGGCGCCAAATGTGTCACATTTAATTGAACCAAGAACTCGAGAAGGTGTTGATAGCAGAGAGAGGATGGGGATAAACCTAGAATTCTCATTCTATCATAATTTGAAACAGCCTTCTTTAATTGGAGCTCACCCACATACCCTTGAATCAAATTACTGAAAATTTCATGATCATCCAAGAGAATTCCCCTAGTTCCAGCCACCGAAAGCAAGCATTCAACCTCCTCAAACAGCTGAACCCGGACAAGCAATGAGGCCATGATCTTGTAAGATTGAGGAAGATGCCCAAAACCCTTACTCTGCTCCCCAGCCCGCCTAAATATCCCCCACAAAGATTCAACCTTTTTAGCCTCAAGCTGAAAATTATCTCCACCACATTGAAAACCCAGCAAAATTTGAAGAACATCTTGAGGTTTTAACTCAGGAACCCTCCAGAATTTGCGAACAGTTTCTGGGGAAATACAAGAAAGCGAAAGGAGGCACTCTTTGAGATAAGAGTTGACTGAGGTTTCTCCTTTGCTTCTGTCACGGAGAGGTGAACATATTGATATCACATGTTTTGCAATTCCATGAAAGTTAATCGCAGTTGCTTCATTGATGGTTGGTTTCGCAGCTGATGCACAAGATTGCTGCGAAGCGTGGACTGTAAAGGAGGACAACGGACAATTATATGGTAGGAAATGACTGAAATGGGGAAGAAGGAAATGAACCCTCTTGATGTGCTGCTTTCTTGATTGTTGAAGATTGAATAGAAGTTGAAGCATTCGACTGCAATGAAAAAGCTACTAGTGTGGAGGAGTAACACCCGTCCGCATTCCCTCTCGTAGAGTCGTTAGCACTAAGCAGACACCGGAGTGGGACAGTGGGACCAATTCATAGGCTTTTGATTAAAATAGAGATAAAGGTCAGATAAGGTCTCGAACTTGAAAAAAAATGTCAAATAAGACCATATTTAGGATGTTCTGTCCGTCCGACGCCATTTGGGGTGGTTCCCGGTAGAATTTTTTGATGAAATTTTTTGAGAATCTTATTCATTAAGTCTAGTTTACTCATATCAAATTTGAACTAAAACTTTAATCGGGAAGACATTCAAATGAATTCTTGAAGATAACTGTATCGTTAAAAACGCAGTTATCTTCATGAATTCATTTGAATGCCTTTCCGATTGAATTGTTAGTTCAAATTTGATATGAGTAAACTAGACTTAATGAATAGGATTCTCAAAAAATTTCATCAAAAAATTCCACCGGGAACCACCCCAAATGGCGTCGGCCGGACAGAGCATCCTAAATATGGCCTTATTTGACATTTTTTTTCAAGTTTGAGGCCCTATCTGACCCTTATCCCATTAAAATAAGATCAACTTAAGGGGGCGTTTGGTTCTTTGCACATTAAAACTTTACACGCAAAATGATTGCATGTAAAGTTTAGGGCTGTGATTAGTTTGCATGTAAAATAGAAATACATCATTTGATTACGTGTGCAATCTGTTTTTAAATTACATGCAAACTATTTGCATTGTTTGTTTGGAAATAACTTCACACGTAAAACATACGTAGTATCAAACGTGTTAACTTTGATAGAATAAACTGTCTGTGGAGTTCTATACCAGAACGACGTGCAATCTCCAGGAGTGTAGTCTTATGAACTATCAACTACAAAAATCAACGTGCAACCTGGTATTCATACTTATTGGATATATATAAATTCAATGACAATTCACTAAAAAATTCTTAGAAATAACTAAAATGCTACTACTTCACTATTCTACGTAATGAAATATCATAAAAAATCTTAGGAAATAACTAAAATGCTACTAATTCACTATTCTACGTAATGAAATATCATAAAAAATTCTTAAAAAATAACTAAAGTGGTACTAATTAGATTTCTCCATTCAAGACAGCTCTAACATAAATCAACTTCGCCTCTTCATCTGGCATGAGTAAAAATGAATCTGTTTTGCCTTTGCTAGATGATATAACTCCAAATGCACGAATCGCCTGCTCCTTGCTTAAATCTGGCAGATTCATTATCATCTGCAATATATGTGGCTTAACATCATCAGCAGCATTAAAACGATCGAAAAATGTTGTCACTTTCTCAAACTGCTTGTTTGACGTAGCACACATTTCCAAAATTGTTTCTATTTTTTTTGGAACACTTCAGCATGTTTATCAAACGCATTCTTCTTTGGTTTTTTTGATGACGCCTCAAATTCTTCCTTGATTGAAATACCAAGGCTGCGCTTCTTGGTTTTGTTGATATCAGGTGGTGAAAAAATTTCATCATTCGTAGTATCAAGATCCACAGATACACCAAAAAAATCATCCTGAATAACACTTTTTGGCACATGAGCTCCTTCATGAGGTGCATTTTCCTTTCCTAAACTAGTCACCATTTCAGCTGGAGTTTCACACTTATCCCCAGTTGCCCATTCAACACCAAATATTATCGCTAGCTCATCAAAATAAGGGAATGACTTGTATCTAAGATGAACCGAGTCTCTATGGCCCTACAATGACATTACCGATTAAAAAAAAGTCACAAATCATATATATAAGCATATTTAAAACATACAATATTTTGACTACACGCAAAATACCTTAATCCATGAAGCCCAAACTTCATTATCACAACTCACCATTTTGGTTTCCTCATTCCAGCCAAAACCTGAAGCACCCCTCATCATAGAAAATTCCTTATATTGTGTTTTTAAAGTCCTTAACCTATTTTTAATATTTGGATCTCCCAAAATATGACAACCAGGGATTTTTGCAGCCATCCACTTCTGCAACTGTTGATAAAAACCCGTTTTGAATCCATTTTCAGCTTTCCAACCTTGGTTGATCAGTTCGAGACAACCCTCAATGAGTATCTTGTCTTCATGAGGAGACCACTGATGATTATTATGTTTCACTTTTGAACTCGCAATGATAGAACAATTGCGAACAGTAAGAATAGACAAAATACATCCGGAAAAAAGACGAAACTTTCAGTAGTATTATATTATGAGTAAATAACTAATAACAGAGTATTTTAATCAAATGAAAGTTAACAAATAAAAACACATAAAACTAGTAATATGAATCTTAATTCCTATTAATCCGGCGCTCATTCCATATTTCTTGTGCGAAGTTATCCCTAAATGCAGTCCAAGCTGCAGATTGCTCAATATCTTGTATGCTTGGGGCATTCATAAATGGGTCAGAATCAACATGATCCTCTGGCACCTTATCCTCAAGTGGATCCTTTCGCATCTCCCTTCTTATATGATTGTGAAGTAAAGCACAAGCGGTTATAACTCTACAATATGTCTTGACAGGGTACCAAGATCTACTACGAAGAATTGCCCATCTCATTTTCAATAGCCCAAACGATCTCTCAATGACATTACGTGCACATGAATGCTTGTAATTGAACATTTATTCTTTTGTTCTAGGATAATTTCGTTGGCTCCATTCTTTTATATGACAGCGTTGACCTCTATAAGGAGCTAAAAAACCCTCTGCGTTGCTGTATCCGGCATCACATAGATAGTAACAACCTAGATTAATATGTTATGGTTAGAACTTATGAGTCAAAATTTATGTGAATTTTAAACTATATAATATTGAAAGCCCTATTGATTCTCCCACTACCATTAGTACCTTGAGGAACTACAAATCCATTTGGCCTTGAAATCGCACTTCTTAATACCCTTGCATCCGCAGCAGAACCTTCCCACCCAGGCAATATGTAGATAAAATGTAAATCCCGAGAACAAACTCCAAGTACATTTGTGGCCAAATCCCCTTTCCTTGTCCTATATTTTGGCCTTGATAATCTCTTTCAAAAATAAATTCCACAAATTCAATTTCTAGGCACACAAAAACATATCAAATAAACATGTCAATTAACTACAAAAAAGAAGCAGAAGCGTACCTCTTGCAATACGGAGAGCAGGGCAACGCAATCAAGGAGATATGCTGAGATATGGTTTCCGATTTTGTGTGTTTATATAGGAGATGAAATTGATTTATTGCCGCCAGAGTTTTTTGGTTTTGCCGCCACTCTCCTATTTTATAGCGTAAGTCTAGATCGTAGAAGTTTACTCCGTATTAAATCGTTAAATATGATAATACTCGGTATTAATTAATGAATGTAAACTAGTTTACTACCCTCCCCCCACGTAAACTATTTTACATGGTACAGTGTAAAGTGTTTTAAAAAAAGTGACCTACTGTTTACATCAAATAATTAAAACAAACGGTGTAAAATGTTTACTTCCCTCCACTTTACACGTAAAGTGTTTACTTTACACCGTAACAAACGAGCCCTAAGACAAATATACTCCTAATTTAAGAAACTTAAAATCACTTTTCCTAAAATACCCCTAGGTGTTTATATCTCTTCTATTGGTAATGCTTACAAATTAGCCGCCCTGGACTTCGTCTTCAAGCTCGCTAACGAATTCCACTCTCGCTCCCTCTTCAAGCTTCGCTTTGGACTTCGTTGACGTTGCATCAAAAACTCGAACTCAATTTGCATCCATTCCAACTCAGAATCAATTTGGGATTGGAGTTGTTGTTCTCTGCCAAATTCCTGTCCAACTTCATCAGAATTCGTGATTGCAAAATTATGATTCTTGAGTAATTAAACTAGATAGATCGAGTAATTAAACAAGATCAAACCGTATTACTTCTCGTTTTTTAGGTTGAGAAATAATGTGTTGACTAGGTCAAGATCGGGATCTGGGATGAAAAACACATTATTCTTCTCTTCTTCATTTTTCTTCTTCTCCTCTTACGTCTTATCTCCTTGTGCCCTGTTTTCTTCCTTTTGTTTTTAACTTTCCAAATTCTAAATTAAAGAATTACTTATTGTCTATTGAATGACTACTTATTGTCTATGTATTGTCTGCTATGGAGCTATTGTTAGAACTTATTATCTGTTTACTGACTACTTATTTTCTATGTATTGTCTAGTGTTTGCAAATTTGATTTTGGATCTGATTTCTATAATAGTTTTGCAGAGTACCCGGTGACTTTGTGAAACAATGAAATAAAAGTTCGAAATTGGCAGAATCAATGTCTAAAATTAGAAAAGAAGAAGAAGGAGGAGGAGGAGGAGGAGGAGGAGGAGGAGGAGGAGGAGGAGGAGGAAGAAGAAGAGGAGGAAGAAGAGGAAGAAACCTCTGGCGATGGCGTCCGATGAAGTCAACCAGAGCAGCTTGAATTTAAAATCGATGGATCTGGTGAAGTCGATTTGGCAAGGGAGTTCAACCCGCTACGCCGCCGCCTACCACCAGCCCATACAGGCTCGGATCAACCAAGGGATGTTTTAGGAAAGACTTTTGCTCTATGTTGTCGGACGTGCAAGAGCTTGACTACCCGTGGGGAAGCTTCATCGGTCTGGAAAAACGCTTCTGCGGCTCCAAGTATGCTTTCGAAGACAGCGAATCTGAATTTGACTGGAGGAGCTTGAAATATTGTCGCTGCAATTTTTCTTAAGTTGATTTTAAGTTAGGGGTATAAGAGTCAAAACATGCCCACTTAGGTCCTACGCAAGCTTCTACTCCTAATTTTGGAAATGAGATATGTTTAAGTCTTATTTGTTGAAACCCCCCCTAAAATAAACAGGGCTTCAAAATGAAAGCTTGTTAAATACTTCCTCCGTCCCAATATAAAAGGCACATTTTCCTTTTCGAACCGTCCCAATATAAAAGACACATTTCCCTTTTTGTAAACAAAACAGTGCCAAACAGTGTCCTAACAGTACCAAACAGTGTCTTAACAGTGCCAAACAGTGTTCAAACAGTGTTCACCCTAAAAATGTGTGGAAACGCAAATGTGTCTTTTATATTGGGACGGAGGGAGTATTTGAGCTGAGCCGAACTCGAGCCGAGCTTTTCCTGAGCGGTCCACGAGCAGCTTGCGAACGGCTTGATTTACACCCCTAGCCTAGACAAGTGGACTAGAGGAGTAATTTTGATCCTTGAATTTGGACTGGGTATTTTTAGATACAATTGGGCACTGATTCCTTTCTTGATACTATATACTCCCTCCGTCCCTAATAAAACTTTCAAATAGGTTGGGCACACAGTTTAAGATAGTGGGTATTGTGTGGTGGAGAGTTGTGCATAGGATAGAGAAATGTGTGTGAAATGTTGTGAACCACAAATTCTTTACAAAAAAGGGAAAGTGAAAGTTTTTATTGGGACGGACGAAAAAGGAAAGTTGGAAGTTTATTTAGGGACGGAGGGGAGTAACTATATTGGGTATTTTTTGATACTATATTGGACTACTAAAGTACTAATGTTTTGGACCAAGTATTGGTCACGGGCATTTGACCAGGTTCTCTTTCACTGAGCTACTGCCGGCCTGTATTCTTGTAGACTTTCACTCCATCATCTTGCGTTTTTCGAGCAATTTTCTTTGTTAAACATGTTTTCTATTTTTCGTTTTTCAGTTTTCTGGAAAACTGGAAAATTTCTCTGTTAATAAACAGACCCTAAGCATTTTCACTTTTATCTAGTTATCTATTTAATTCACCTTTTACTTTTTATGGACTATTTTACCTTTTCTTATATTTTGGAGGTTGAATTTGCATAACAATCATTTTAAGTTTTATTTTCCAAAAAAACAAGCCAAACTCGCATGTAACTTATATTATGGGACGGGATGGTACTAGACTACTAGGATAGTACTATAAAGGTCTCTTAAGGCCTTCTATTATCTTTTTTGTTATCGCCAGATATGTCAACTTTGACCTATTAATCCTAGTTCCTCAATAACTAATCGCTATTCATTGGTTAACAATTTCAAATTTTCAACAACAATACTAATTTTCACGGATCCGGAGCCTCTACCTTACTTTAGAGTAAGGTAGAGTGCCTTGCTTCCTCCCGGTCGTCCGATCGACAATTCAACGGTCGAAGATCTTGGGCTCCACTTTTTCGCCGATCTCGATGCGCAAGACACCCTCCTAGTCGGGTAGAGGATCCCAATCCAATTTTCACACCCAAATTTCTAAAGAAAACCCAATAAACTTAAGTATGTTCCATATGGGTAGTCTCACTAGCTTGTCAAATTTTGGGTTGGGGATGCAGAACTTCTATTACTTTGCAACTCCACAAGTACATAATAAGAGTCTTAAAGAACTTCAACAAGTCAACAACAACCATATCAACTACATGAAAAGTCCCTTTGTAAGCTCACATTGGTCACGTACTCAAGTCACTTTTGTATTCTTAGATGTGATTCCAATTGTCTTAAAACACAATAAACTCAATATTGCGACAGAGCTAGCTGAGTCCTATAATTATGAGTGTTGGCATCTCTTTGGCCACTTCGATCAAATTAAAGGAAGTCACGAGCAAATCGAGTTTGATGATGACTTCAAAAAGGCAAAAGTGTGCATGATAGTAGGGGTCTTCGATGGTAGCTTTGGAGCAGGCTTATGATCTTTTATCAATGGAGAAAGAAGGGGGGGGTGATAACGGTAATTTCTATTCAATCGGTGGTGGTGAATGTCGTGAATTTATCCATTGTGAACGCAATCATGTCAGAATGTTCGATATGTTTCTCTTTTCAGGGGTATCATGACAGCAGTCTCTAAACCCTCTAGACGTATTTCCATCATTGATTTGGGATCACAACATCATTTTGTCATTTCTATCATGTACTTGACATGAATATGATTCTCAATGATGTTCATTGGTTGTTTACTCAAAAGTTGATTGTGATGATAAATTTTGATGATAGAGTATTACTCTTTTTTCTGTTATCTAAGACATTTTAGGTCCAGGTTTATGACATAGAGTTTTAATGAAAGTAGAGTTTTTTGGGTCCAAAATTTTCAATTCTCAATTTGCTCAGTTTAGTTTAGATAATTTGATTTTGATAATATTAAATGAAAGTAATTGTTTCTATTTAATGAGAAATTTAGCACTCTTGTCGAGCAAAACCGCTTTAAAGATTTTTCTTAAAATATTATTCAAATAAAAGTTATTGATAAAGATGTAATTAAGTTGAAAATGATTATCCATCATCACTAATATAACTTTTTGATATAAATTGCTATTAATGATTACAAAGTCACATATCTAGAAATGATATAAAAATATGTTGAAAGGTAAAAACCAAATCCAGATGTGCTAAAATATTGTTATACCCGTAATAGATTAGAAGCTGAGAAAGAAATCAAGAACACTTCCTAAGTTCCTAGTTTCCTAGCATATACTGTATAAGAATGATAACGACATGAGAAGCTAGCTGCTCAGCCCCATGATCTAATTAATTAAAAATGAGCTTAGAGAATTCGTTTAAATCGATCCTCCCATCTCCATTTTCATCGAACTTCCTGATCATTCTCCTGCAATTCTCCAACTCCAAACCTTCTTGTTCATACATTTCTTTGATCGCATCCATGCCCAGCGCACACAGAACTCTCTGCAACTCCTTCTCATCGATAAACCCATCTCTGTTTTCGTCAAAAACATCAAATGCAGCCTGCACCTCTTCATCATCCACATAAAACCCCTCTCCTTCCTCCTCCTCCGCCGCCTCCCCACCAAGAATCTCAGAAAACTCTTTTGAGCAAATCCTCTCCTGAAGTTTCTCGCTTTCAGCAGGGCGGAGAAAAAGCCCAAGTCTTTCCAGTACTGTCTCCACTTCTTCTGCGGCCATGACCTTCGGATACGCCGGAGATTCCGCCGGTTTTGAGTCTGCCGGCGGAGATAAAGTTAATAGTAAGCTGCTGATGGTATTTCTGACCCACTCAAAGATTATTATGTACAGAACGATGACCGGGCCTATGAACCCATTGATGGGCATGAGAAGCGGAGCAGAAGCAAAAGGTCGTAACTTTGTCTTTTGGATTGAAATTGCCCGGTTCAGATAGCCCGAATCCATCTCTGATGATTCTTGAAGTTCTGGTTTTGCCGGCCGGAGAAACAGATATGATAGATATACCAATAATTAGATGTGTTGTTGAATTGGGTATCCGAGAAAAGGAGAGGATTTCATTATATAGAGAAATTGGGTGGTGTGATTGGAGAATAAAGACGAAGGTGGAGAGGAAAGTGAAGATTTTTTGAGTGGGAAATCAGAAATGGGAATACTATTCTGTGGCTTCAGAGAAGAAGAAGATGAAAGGAAGGTTCCCTTGTTTTCTATGCTCTTTACCTATTGGAGGAAGCATCTGGCCAGCTGCTTCTATGGTGTATCCATGAAGTTTCATACTTCTATGCATATCCGTTTATTTGGTGAATTTATGCGTGCCCAATTTGTAGTACGTACGTGTGTGATAGGGAACCATAATCAATGGCGAAAATGTTCTCTTTCACTACAGAAAACAGGAATTGGGACATTGATTTTGACAGAAGTATTTAAAAACTAGGAGAGGGTATAAATGCGTCCACTCAGTTTAAGTGTGTGTTGTTCAGTGCATATATGATTACCTCTTTCCTATTGAAGTGTATTAACTCGTTTTGCGTAATTTTGATTTGGGTATTGTTTGGTAATTTTGTGGTAAATGTGTAGTGATTATGTGTTCAAAATGTTTTTAATTGGACTAAAATTCTCCGATTAGATTTCGTATGTTTAAGTTTAAGTCAAGTCTGAATCGATAGATGTTTGTTTTATGTGTAAGTCTGAATCGATAGATGTTTGTTTTATGTGTATTTAACAACAAATGAAGTCCGACAATCAATCCAATTAAAACATCTTAATTGCATCTTCATCATTTCATTGATACTTGGGGACTTGTGGTTCCATGATATACCTTAATGATGATTTTATTGCAACGATTTGTTTTATTGAGGCAATAAGTTTTTACTTTCCTATGTGTGTGTTCATCAGCAAAGTTTAATAATCCGCGTATTTTATTATATTGTGTTTCGAAAAAACTGTTTTGATAACTCAAACAATGTCACTGATTTTGAAGATATATGGTAGTCAAGGTACAATTCAATAAATATTTAATGATATTTGATATTCAATTAAATGGGAAGTGTTTGGCAATTGACTTTAATTTGGTTGATTATGTTAAGTAATTGATGTTAAGTAATTGATAATACTGGATTCAATTGACTATTTTTTTTAAACGATAGTGTTAGCAGTTTAGAAAATAATGTTTGATTAATAGCTACTCCGTATTTATAACGAGCTGATGACTTATTACATGACTTCTAAGGATGTTTTTACTTGGACTGTAATTTGCCCCAGACCAGACCAGACCAGACCAGACCAGACCAGTTCAGACCAGACCAGACTTGGATAGTTATAAAAATACAAAGAAACCAGACCTTACCAGACCAGTTCAGACCAGACCAGATCAGACTAGACCAGACCAGACCAACAAATTACAGACCAAGTAAAAACATCCTAAGAACAACATATTTGCTACTTATTCTACTTATTTTATACTCCCTCCCTTCTCTAATAGTTGGGACTATAGGCTTTGACACAAATATTAAGAAGGAAATAGTAGGGGTAAGTTTAAAAGTGTAGTGGATTGTGTTAAAATGAAAAAGTAGGAAAGAGAATAAATTATTAAAGGTAATTAAGTTTGTGGATGAGAGAAGGAAAGAGAAATGAATAAAAGAGGAAAGAGACAAGAGAAAGACTAAAGGAGGAAAGAGAAATATTGATATGGTACTCCATATCAAAAGGCATTGCGGCAGTAATACATACAACAATGCCAAGTTGCCGCCCAGTTTATAAAAAATTAACATTTCCCTTCAAAAAAAACTTGCTATATATGGGCATCTCTTTTCAGTCTTCTTCTCTCAACACGTTACTTTTCTAGTTTCCCCTTTAGGGTTTCTTTTGTTAGCCTTCTTCTCCAGCTTTATTTTACAGCCTTCTCCAGCTTTATTTTTCAACCTTCTTTTGCACGTGTTGTTGAAGAGATGACCACACCACCTTTTCAAGACTCTGCTTATTTCATTGCTCCAGAAGAAATGATGTTGATTGAGCATAATATCTCTGAACAAGGAGCTGGTGAAATGGATTCAGAAGCTGTTGACCCTACACCCAACTCAAATGGTTTCGTACCTGCGAAGAAGTATGTGTTACTCACAAATCCACAAAGAAAGTCAATAGCAGAAGAATTGTTAGCTAAATCAAGTGCATGTTCATTGACAAAGGTTTTGAGTTGTAAAAGAGGAGTACTTAAAGAGGTAGCCAATAGTCACAATGTTTCTTCCAAGACTATAGGCAGAATTTGGGCAACAACTAAACTGCAAGTTCAACAAGGTTTGCCACTTAATACTGACCACAAGAGGACTGGAAAGTGTGGGAAGAAAAGTGTACCAATTGATATAGAAGCTATACGTGCCATTACAAAGAGCAAAAGAACCACTTTGAGAAGCTTGACAGCTTGTCTTAACTTAAGTGTTTCAAAAGTGCATAATTTACTGAGTGATGGTACCATAAGGTCACACACCAATGCAATCAAACCTGCTTTATCCGACAAAAACAATCTGGAAAGATTGAAGTGGTCTATGTGTCACATTATTCCTAGAACAGTGGATGAACCCCCACAGTTTTCAAACATGTTCAATGTCATACATGTGGATGAAAAATGGTTCTTTATGAGCCAAATTACAACGCTATTATCTTTTTCCCTCAGAGGAAGAACCTCACAGAAGCTGTCAAAGTAAAAGGTTTATCAACAAGGTTATGTTTTTGGCAGCCATTGCTAGACCGTGGATCAATCCGGATGGATCAATACAATGGGATGGGAAAATAGGAATTTTCCCTTTCACAGAAAATGTGGCAGCAATTAGAAACAACAAAAACAGAACTGCGGGTTGTTTGGAACTAAAGGCAACCGCATCTATTACGAAGGAAGTCATGAGAAATGCATTTCTCACAGAATTGATTCCATCAATCAAACAAAAATGGCCAGCTAATGCATGTAAAACTATATGGATACAACAAGACAATGCAAGACCTCACATTAATATCAATGATGCAGCATTTAAAGATGAAGGTTCAACAGATGGGTGGGATATACAATTGGTTTGTCATCCATCAAATTCCCCTGATCTAAATATCTTAGATTTGGGTTTCTTTAGGGCTGTGCAAGCAATTCAACACCAGAAATGTCCAACTACAGTTCAAGAATTGGTAGTGGCAGTCAAAGATGCATATGCAGAGTTTGGACCACATAAGGTAAATCACAATTGGGTTCAATTACAATCTGTAATGGTTGAGATTTTGAAATGCAAAGGAGGCAACACCTTCAAAAGCCCTCACATGGGAAAAGCTAATTTGGAAGGGGGGGGGGGGGGGGGGCTTCTACCAAGTGCTCTGGTAGTTGATAATGAATTGATTGCAAAAACTGTTGCTTATTTAAATGATGCTATGCAGGATGACAGTGGCTGAACACCAGGTAACCAGGTTTTAAAGTTGCAGTATGAAGGATGCATATGTATGTATAGGCATGTAATGGGTATTATGTTGTGCAAGGCTATTTAACTGATGTAGTTCAGGAACTACAAAATTTTGAGTTTTGACTTTTGCCCAAATCAATTAATGTACAATGCATTGTAAACTTTGCCTTTTGTCAAATTCAGCTAATGAAATGCATAAGTTTTTTCATCATTTGACTTCCTTCTTGTTTTATCAGATATTGCACTGAATATCATCATAAAATGGGACACAAAGCAGATGACATGACCCAACAATAGATTATTAGATGTGTCATCACAGAAAATTCTCACACAATGTGATCACACACAAGATCACAACAGCTCAGACCACAAACACGTGTCATCATAGAAATGCTCACACAATCTGAGATGACACATATGTGTCATCACAGATGTGCTACCCAAACCTCAGACCTAAGTTGTGTCATCACAGCCATATCAACACAAGGTTCAATAACAAACAACTGTCACACAAGCTCAGGTGACTAACCAGTGCCATCACAGCCAAATGCTCACACAATCTGTTCACATACAACATCAACAAAACTCAGGTCACATAATGTGTTGACATACAACATCAACAAAGCTCAGGTCACTTTTAGTGTCATCACAGAATTGCTCACACAATCTGAGATGACACATATGTGTCATCACAGTTGTGCTAGCCAAATCTCATATCAAAGTAGTGTCATCACAGCCATATCAACATAACTTCAGATCACACACAAGTGTAATCACAAACAAGATCACAAAAGCTCAGATCACAAACAGGTGCCATCACAGCCAAATCAACATACAATCTGAGATGTCACAAATGTGTCATCACAGTTATGCTAGCCAAATCTGACATCAAAGGTGTGCCATCACAACCATATCAACACAAGATCAGGTAATACACAACTGTGATCACATACAAGATCACAAAAGCTCAGATCACAAACATGTGTCATCACAGAAATGCTCACACGACCTGAGATGACACATATGTGTCATCACAGATGTGTTACCCAAATCTCAGACCTAAGTATGGTCATCACGGCCATATCACCACAAGGTCAGGTAACAAGCAAGTCTCATCACACACAATAACACAATAGCTCAGATTACAAACTTTTAGTGTCATCACAGAAATGCTCACACAATCTGAGATGTCACATATGTGTCATCACAGTTGTGTTACCCAAATCTCAGATCAAAGTAGTGTCATCACAACCATATCAACATAACTTCAGATCAAAGTAATGTCATCACAGGCATAAGAAACAAGTGCATCACAGACATGCTCACACAAGCTCAGATCAGAAATACATGTCATCACATATATGGTAGCAGGAAATCAGATCTCAAAGGTGTCATCACAGCCATATGAACACAATCTTAGATCACAGAGGTATGTTTAATGACAGAAAATACTTCTGTGAGAATACCTCTATGAACACAATCTCAGAATACCTCTAAAGAAATCGTCATTTATTTCACAAAGGAGTGTCGAAAACCATAAAAATTCATAGACCAACACAAACAAACAATACATTACAGATTGTTAATTCTCATGAAATCAGAAAACCTTACTACCACACAATAGTAAAGAAATACAGAGAATTGATGACTTATCGGCCACTGCATGTTTATTCTCGTCACTTAAACACCCTCCACGTCTCCGTTAGTCTCCACCAACGCCTTCTGAGATGCAGATCCGACCTTCACTTGGGGAAGTATTAGTTTCAACATCGCCTTTGAACCTCTCCGGGCGGCTTCAAGGCGGATTTCTTCCAATCTCTGGGTATGAAGGTCTGCGAAGTCATGGTCAAGCGTATCAGGCACATGCAAGTATGGATCAGTCACTTGGTCTGGCGTATCCGGCACATCTGCGTAAGGATTAACCTGCTCCGGCGTATCATGAACACACATATAGTGTTCGACAAAATCGGGTATCTGATATTCCATCTGGAACGAAAAATCAGAGATTAATGGAAGAAGGCATGACAAGAGGTTGAAGATGAGGAAGACGAACCGTGGTAGAATGAGAGGTTTAGCGGTGGAGAATTAAATGGGTAGGGGGGGAGGTAAATGGGTAGGGGGAGGTTATACGATCGAGAAGTAAATGGGTAGAGGTGGAAAGTAAAGAGTAATTAATGGAGTAGGTGGAGAATTAAATGGGTGTAGGTTAAAGGTAAGTAAATGAGGGTAAAATATGTGGGGATAAAAATGTATTTGCACAACAAAAACTTATTAAAGATAGAAATGAGGACAATTATTCAAGAACAGCCAAAAATGGAAAGTGTCCCAACTATTAGAGAACGGGGGAGTATATGTATCATACATTAAATATCCACTAACACAACTACACAAGTAATAATTCTTTGCATTATATAATCATAGTACGTATAATGGCAAGGCAAGTAAAGTTAAGGACGCACCTTGCGTCCTGCATCCTCAAAATCTTGAACGGAAGAAATAATTTGATCTATGCCCGTTACCTAGGAATGGCCGGTGTGTGTAGAATAGGAAAAATGGGAAATGAAGTAAACGCACGTTGCCTAAAAACTAAGATTTGTATTTTGGTATTTTGAGAAATGTGTGAATCTCGTTCACAAAAAAATAGATATATTTTTGTCTATGAAAAATGGGATAGCGTTTTGTACTTTAGCTTTTTGACTCAAAAAACTAAATGGAAAAGTTATTTTATCAAACACATAACCTCTTAACCAAACACCCCAACACCATGATTAACTCCTTGATTTAAATTTAAATTATGATGGAGATAATTAAACCCCATGATTAGGGATCAGACAATCAACAAAAGAATTGAGCGTTCTGGTCCAATCAGATGGTGTCGAGCCGTTGTAAGAACGCGAAAACATTCTCTTATTTAAAATATATTGATTCTATTGCTTGAATTCTTTTAGCCTTTGGCTCAATCATTTAGTGATTGTTTTCTTCGCCCATAAACTCAACCAAAGGGTTTATATTGGGACATCAACTCATCAAGTTCAGTCAAATTTTCCATTTGTGTACTGTAATTATTTCTAGTCTTGGGTGATTTACATGGAAGGCTCCGGAATGAGAATTTGGCCCACCCTGACATACATAACAACCTACAATTAAGTAACAAGAGAGAAAAATGAGACACAATTTCATTGTTTTTTCGTATTGGACACAATCTATTTGAGAAGTCTTTACTCATTTATGATTTAAATTGTGCATCTTAATGGACCTGTAATCAGTTTCATTCAATGTTGAAGGTGATTGTTTTCAGAGTTTAATCTTTTTGCTAACTCAACTCCATTCCCAGTTATTAATTCGACATTCTGCAGGAAATACTCGTATTAAAATCGGTTATATGTGAGCAGTAAATTCAACTCCAGACCAAAATATTTAAAATCCAGCAGCAAGAAATATTTCAGATATTCTTAAACTGAGCTAATTGTCAATTCCAAAATTGATATATATAATCATGCTATTTCTAGATTATGGCAGAAAAATTTGTAGAAAAACACAATTACTGGCAAAACAGCTATCAGGATTATTGGAAGCTGTAAATATGGAGACAGAATACAAAAAAATTATTCCGATAAGGATAAAAACCTACTTCGGGTTCGGACTGCATTATTAAATATATATACTACAACAGATGATAAATTTGATCTCAGTTCAGACATCTAAAGAAGCCTATGTAAACAAAACATGCTGCAGGGTTTCTTGGTGAGATCTCAGGAAAAATACAAAGCAGTAAAAGGCTAGAGATGGGCTGGTTTCACTGCAAGATACACAATGGAAGTGGCTCCTGGAATGCCTGATTTCGGATTTTGGAAATCAAAAAATGACACAAGGGAGAGCAAAGCAGTGCCACGCACCAGCACTATTGCACGAATACTCTTATTTCATCAACGAATAAAACTGGACAGCGATAGCAAATCTGATATCACCAGTGATATTTGGCAGCAACAAGAACTTCCTCGTACTTAACAGCAGCATGATCCCAGCTCAAATCTTGCATCATACCACGCCTCTGCAGCCCCTCCCAGCTCTGCTTATACTGACGGTATGTCAACAAGCAGTTCCCAAGAGCATCAATCAGCTGACTAGCTTCGGCCCTTTGGAATGTCCATCCATACCCTGATTCATTGAATGGATCAAAAGGCTGCACTGTGTCTCTAAGTCCACCCACAGCATGGACTACGGGGATCGTCCCATAGCTCATTGCATACAGCTGGTTAAGTCCACATGGCTCGAACCTTGATGGCATCAACAGAATGTCAGCACCAGCAGTTATCCGGTGTGCAGTCTTAACTGAGAAACCGACCCAACCTCTGACCTTGTCTCCGCCATATTGACCCTCAAACTGCTTGAGCATATCTTCTAGGTCGGGCCTGCCTGTTCCCAGCATGACCAACTGCACATCTTGGCCCATCATCCAAGGAATCGCCTCGGCTATCAGATCGACTCCTTTTTGGTGATCAAGCCTCCCGACAAAACCTATCAGGGGAACATCGTTTCTTATGGGCAAATTTAGTTCCTTCTGCAATGCGGCCTTGCATTGAGCTTTGCCAGTCTGTAGTGTGTCTATGGAGTAGTTGACATAGCCATCCGATTTCAAGTGGTCATCCAATTGGGGATTCCACTCTTTAGTATCTATGCCATTGACTATCCCTTGCAGTTTCCAATCATTTTCACTTATTAACCCGTTCAAACCCCATCCACCTTCTGAAGTTTTGAGCTCCCAGGCATATCCATGGCTCACTGTCACCACCCGGTCAGCTGTCTTCAGACCTGCCGCAAATATGTTGAAATGTTCACCTCCCATGGGATCATACAGCCGGAAAAGTTCTGCATACCCGTTTGGTAGGCCCACATAGGAAAAATCAGTCATAGGCCCACGACCCTGAAGTAAGAGAAAGCTTGAATGAATCAATAAAAAGAACGAAAGGGAAGCCCAGTGTACATTAGTGTCCCTGCAAGGTGAGGGTTCGGGGAAGGGTCCCACCACAAGGGTGTATAAGGGGCAAGCCTTCCCTTGTTATTTTGACAAGAGGCCACTCCCAAGACTTGAACCCGTGACCTCTCGGTCACACAGCAACACCGTAACCGGTGTGCCGAGGCTCCCCTTCGCATGAATGAGTCAATACAGGGTAAAAATTTGAGAAAGCACTGTTATAGTATTGAGATTTGAACTTTCATTCTAACAGGTCAACCAGACAAGAGAAGTTGCTCAAAATCTTAAATATTCTTCATATTTAACCGATTTGGGACAAACTCTTTAACAGATAGAGAGCTGTTCTTAAAAACCTATTAACATGGAACTAACCTGGTGAGCTATGTTATGAATTACAAGAACAGATCGAGTGAATGTCATTAGTCCGTTGTCGCGGTAATATGCCTTCAGGTACACTGGCAGTAATGCAGTATGCCAGTCATTTGCAATAAACACTAAGTTTCCATCTCCGTAGCAAACACCACCACAAGGGACATGCCACGGAACCTAATTTACCAATGTAACAGTTCATTAAGTGTTTCCATGGCAGCTAGAACATGTAGAGGAAAAAAAATATGCCAGATAGAGAACTTGATGATTTAATGCTTACTACACTTTGAGTTAACAGAGATGTGGCAATGGTCTGATGTTTATGGGCTACAAAAGATTTTTTAAAAGGTGTTTAATTGTGTGTGTTTGTTTCTTCTAGAGTCTATTAGACACTTTAACATTGAGAGCAATTACATGTTTCGAAAATGTGCCATGGATTATTTGACCTTTATCAGTAAAACAATAATTTCATCAAGGAGGGGGCCTACGGTTGAATGCAAGGTTCTAATCACAAAAACAGCATTGAAAATACAAAATTGTCAAAAGCTCACAATCATATTCAAATCCTAAGCACTTCATTGGAGTATTCAACCAAACTGCACCTCCAATTGCTCACCACTTAACAAAAAATTACTCAAGTGACTCAATCCCTTCAGTGAAACCATGCTTTGCACTCACAAAAAACAGGTGACATCATCTAAATTAGCTTATTTGCAATCACACTTGTTGTCTTTTCCATTCTCACACTATTTATAGCAGTAAAAAATAACTAAAAACTCTACTGATTAAATTGCTAGCTATTTGCCCATATTAGACTAGAATTTATAGGTTGTGCATTCCAATCGTTAATATCACTCACGGTTACATATTGACCAATTAGCTTATCAGTGAGTTGGTTTTGAAAGGAAGCAGCAGTCAGAGGACAGTGTGTAATACCAGAGCTAACATACCTCAACAGCTGCTTTGCAAAATAAGACCATGCGCTTTAGAATGTCCTGCAATAGGAATCATAAAGACAATTATTTGCACCAATATCCTATTACGCATTGATGAGTAAAGGATAACACAAATTCACAAGAAATGGATGCTATGCCATTCCTAGCCTATGTTCAAGTAATACCTCAATTAACACAAGTTGATTGACAAACTATGTAATGCGATCAGCTATAAGTATAACACTGGAATTTCAAAACTAGCATGACAGTATGAGATATAAGCTACACCCTAAAAATAATACGATGCAAGGAAACTGCAGTATATAGTACTTCCTCCGTTCTTTATTATCTGTCTCGCATTCCATTTTTGGACGATTTTTATTATTTGTCTCTCTTTCTATTTTAGGAAAGTTTTTGATAAAATACCCCCACTTTTTTTACTTTTACCCCTCTTACTTTTTACAAACTACTTTCTCTTTCCTACTTTATCATAACTTTACTTTACTTAATATACTCTCTTTCTTACTTTATCATCACTTTATCACCACTTTACTCTTTTTAATATACTCCCTTTCCTACTTTATCATTTACCCTACACACTCTACATTTACCCTACTATTTTTCTATTAAAACCCGTGTCCAAGGCTAGCGGGACAGATAATAAAGAACGGAGGGAGTATATTCTAAGATAATGACTTCTAAAAAAGATCATACTCCGTATAAAACATCACCAAGGAGATACTACATTCTAGGGGTTTCTAAATGCTAATATTATACTCCCTCCGGTCTCAAAAGAACTTCACACTCACTATTCATTGGTCAACTTAAATCACTCTTAATCTTTTACTTTATATAACAAATTTTTATCAAATTTAAATTTTCTTGATCAGACTTTGTAGCGGTTTTAATGTAGTTTCTGAATATGTAAATTTTATTTACTAAAAAATAATCCGAGTGTAAACAGGGATCGAGTTGATTTATCGTCAGTCAAGCATTGTAAACCGAACGAGAAGTTTATTTAGGACCGGAGGGAGTAATATCCAGAAACTTAAGATACACAGAAATCTTTTTCTCCTTTTGAGGGGGGGGGGGGGGGGCTTGGGATAGGGGATGCATACCTCACGTTTTCCTCCATATATGTTGTTTTCCACATGCCGTAATACTGGACTATCTATGAACACAAAATCCACGCCATCAATGTACGCATGAAAATAATTCACTTCCATATCCTGCAAAGTTCAAGAATAAATAATTAGCACATATTTGCAAGAATACATGAACGGATGAACCTTGTACAGTTTCAGATCCAATGAATATTATATGTATTTACAATAATTACTTACCTGGCCATCAACCTTGTACACTTTTCGAACTCCTGCATGTTGAGGTTCAGCATAGTTTCCATAAAGAGGTGCCACAACCTATAGGTCTCAAGGGAGAACAAAAAACAAAAATTATAGAATGTAATGTTGATAGAACCTAAGGAAGCTGAGTCATACAGGTAATGCAACACACTTGTTGATTTATATTTTAATTATATTGATACTACCCATCTCCTATACTCTTTCTCTAGCATAGTTACAAGTATGGCATATTAGCTAGAAGCAAATCAATAATGTTACCATGACTCTGTGTCCACGTCGAGCCAAAGCCTTGGGCAGTGCTCCAGCAACATCTCCAAGCCCCCCTAATAAAATCCATAGTTAGTAAACCCTTGCACAATTATCTTGCATTTATGCACGTGAATGCATGTATTCCTACAATGTGTAAATGCACCATAATGAGTTATTTCTCTTGATTTACATATCATGTCCAGATTTTTATTTTGATTTTTTTGTTCTGATTTCTTCTAGGCTGATAGAAAAACTTATTCAGTCTATGCTCAGTTGCTCACTACTCACTTGCCAACTAAAGATTCTGTCTCATTAAAATGATTTATTCTTTAGCCTATTTCTGAGAAGTATGAAGTTATGAAACTATTCCATTTAGGAGTAAAATACTAAAATATCAAGTGAAGGTCCCATAGTATATGTTAAGATGACATGTGCCGTAATTATTATTTTTACTTTCTGATGTGTGTGACAAGTGTTTGGTTGTGTAGACTTTAACACTTTAGAGCAACAAACTGAATGAGAAGTATGGTAATGGGAATATACAAAACATTCCTAGAAGAAATATGATAATTGTGAAACTTAAAGCATTGGTTCATGCATCACAATTTGGGCATCAACAATCAACAGTGTATATAGGCATATTAGATACCTGTTTTAGACCAAGGAGCACACTCTGCGGAAACTAATATTACATTCATCACATTAGCCCCTGCCAGTGGGGGTGGTTTGAAGTCCACACTTATAGGATCTCCAGTTTCATCATCCTTTGAACTAGAAGCACTAAGATCTGTTTTCTCATGCTCAATAGAAGATGGAGAGGACTTTGAGGATGATGGAACATCAGACAAAGTTCCCTCTCTAGAAAAGGATTTCAAACTGTTTTGAGAATCCAAATCAAGTGCAGTCAGTTGGCTCGGACCCGGAGACAATTTTGATACTGAACCTGGCTTTTCAGTAGGTTTAACGTTCTTCGGATTTCCCCCTTTTTGTGTTTTACCTGAGTCTTTGTTTATGGTAGCCGTTTTAAGAAGTGGGTCCTTTTTACCAGCTTGAGCATTTCCAAAAGAATGTTTGCTTGCAGGTGATTGTGGATATTCTTCCATGTCAAGAGCTGATTTAGCACCCAATGTAGATAATACTCCACTATAGTCTTCATCCGTATCTGCAGCAATATCTGCATTTACAGAACTGTCCTCCCAATCTTCTACATTACTTTCTGGGTCAAGCAAGCTACTTTTTATTGAAGATACCAATTTCTTTCTTTTGGCAATCTGCAAATCAGGGAGATAATTCAACACATACGAGATGAGCTGGAGCTGGAAGAGAATGAATTAAGATGATCAGAAATAAAAATAACCACCGAGACGAGTCTATTTAGAAAAAAGTTATTGTAGATTTCTAGGTTGCATGATACTGCTTGAATTTTTTAAATTTATCCTTTTATAATTTTTAGAAGGTAATATGAGAGATAAAACAATGTAAAACCAATTATTCACATTTTTAAAATATGTATTAACAACCTTCTAAAAAAGAATTTTAAATACTTCTTGATAAACATGAAAAAGAATGAAAGGAAACCTATTAGTTGGGGTTGATTCGTTGTCAAACGGAGTTTTTTATCATCCGTGATGGACTAAAATGAAAATCAGCATAAATTACAGGTCTGAAAAAACAAAAACAAAGAAGTAATTTTGCAAGGGCGTAAAACAAAATGCACTATATTTGCAGGAACTAAAAACATAAAGAGTAGTAAAACGTTAAGTTTTTAATGCAGAGGATTCAGACCTAAAACAGAACTGGCCACTCATTCAATTGAGCAGGCAATAAAATCATAAAAATAAGAGTTAATCAACAATAAATAGGGTGAATTATATGGACAGTCAAATTTATTTTCAAAAGAAAACTAATACTATGAAGCTATGATTACTAAAAACATGGCTAAGAAAATTGGTGGAGAGAGAGAGAGAGCAAGGAGATGGGTAATCATATCTCCCTCCGGTATCACTGCAATCATATGATACTCTCCAAATTGGGATGAATCACATGCATTTCGATAGGACAACAATGCAGTAATTAATTGGAGGAAATTCGCTGTGAAACAAGATGAACAGTTCAGCCAATTGATTTGTACCATAGTATGAGTATAATATTTATAACCTTAATAGGTGCAAACCATGACAATTGAAGCAAGTGTCAACAACAAACGTATCTTAACTAGATAAGCGTCATGTTCCATGAATGGGAAATGGTAAATCTCATGTCGTCAACTCATCAATAGGTTAGTAATGAAAAGTGATTTAAATACATTTACAAATTAGTAATATAATAAAAAAAGACAGCAGCAGATGGTGCAGGTTCACTTTTTCCTACCGGAATTAGCACCAGAAGATAGAGTAATTCCAGCCACTGTACATAGAGTACACTCAACACAATATAATCATCATTTTGTTAGTACTTAATCTCAACATTGACAAATTTCCCACTTGTTTTATAGCATTTTTTTTAAAAAGTTACAATTTAGTGCAGAGTAATCGCCATCATAAAGAGAAAGACAGCATTCTGATACATACGGAGTATAATACAACACAGCCCTTTATTCCGAGAAAGTAAGAATGGCAAAAGAATAAAGGGGACCTGTTGAAGTAGGTCTTTTTGCAAGGTTAAAACCTTCTTGCTCTTTTCAACGGCACTCTCCAAAGCATCCTCTGGTTCTTCACTGCCAGCATCCTCTCCGTAGTTTTTCTGGGCCGCCCTTACCCTCATGGTGCTCTCCATTTGATGCCTACTGTAGCCATGGACGAGAGACAGCCTCCTGATATCTTCATTCAGAACCCCGGGAAACAGAACCAAAGAAACACCTGAAGCTACTGAACAAGCAGATTTCCTCGGACGGCAAGAGAACAAGGGAAGCGTTGGCCGAATAGCAGTGCAGTCCATCACATAAATCAAAAGACGACCTCAAGGTGCTCGATGTGTTGACTCAACGAAGCGAAAGCAACCAGGTTCAGAAGGACAAGAAGAATCCAATGCCGGATTCGGTTTCGATAGACAGCATAATCGGATGAGCAACAAAAAGCGAAGTCCCCTGCTGGAAATGATTGGCAAAGAGACTAACTAAACCCACAATTATAACAGAAGCTAGAAACTAGAAATCCTTGCATCAATGCGAAACAAAGGAAGAAGTCAGATTTGTTGCCGTCTCTCTCAAATCAAACACTCCGATAGTCCGGCGAGGCGAGCTCATCAAGAACGGTGATGCAAGAGGTGTGTGGGGCCTACACTCTCAGGCGGCATTGGACGGTGTGCAGATAATTAACCAGTTGGTTATCATACTGTGGTACAAATTATTGAAGGGATTCAGAAGATATTTTGTTTTGGGGTGTGCCAGTGAAAAGTACGGAGTACAAGGAAAGATTAAAAAAGGGTTAGATTATTTGAACAGTAAAGCTAATGAACGATCTAGCATTATTGAAAAGCTTATGAAAGGAATCCAGAATCCATGGAAAACTCGTGCTAATCCTTTGCTTGTCCTTTTTCTTGTATGATTATTCTATGATTGTATCCCCTGATAGGATTTGCCTTAGGCCTATATATGTGTCTCCTTTCTGTATTGCTTGTTTTGGTTTCATATATAAGGGCTAGGCTTAAAAAACTAAAAAAGAAGTGTGTTAATATAATTATATGTATTTCTACATTGGTTAAAGTCATAATGTGGTTTATTTTATAAAACCATAACTGATTACTAGTTATTGTCGTTTGGTGGTCAGCTATTCACGCCGCTTTTTTTGGGGTTGGCCGACTCATAGTATAATCGTAGGACGTTTCTTGAGTTTAGATTAATTTTGTCAGAAAATAAATTGTGTTATAGGAAATTACATGTAGTGTGCTATTATTACAGATAGAATATATCTGTAGAGATGATCTGTACATTATTAATGGGCCCTGAGGCACATGTAGTGTAAGCCTTACCTATCCCCTATTTAATGGGAGCCTTCTATGCAATGAATAACACCAATTCCCTTCTACACGTTATCAGCACTGCTCATAATGGCCACACTCTCTCTCTTTTCTCCCGCAGAAGCCAGCTAAAATATTAGCCCATCCCCTGTTTTTATTTTTGGTTTGGTCTCTTGGTGTCCCATCTGCATCTCAGTTGGTACTCAGTCCTCAGCCTACCGTTCAAAAACTACCCGCAGATCCACAGCCGACACATCTGCTCAAAGCTCCGGTTGACAACATCAGCAGCATCGCCTCAGCCATAGACGCCTCTCTCCACCGGCTCTTCCGACACGGTAGTTCACCCTTCCAGTGCTAAACCGACACCTCCGTTCTTTGAGAAGGGATGACACGAGGAGAACTTGAGTGTTTAGTAGATAGTGGGACAACTCACACTATCTTAAGAAATAGACAACTCTTTACTGAACTCCTAGCCTATAATTCATCTGTGACAACAATGATTGGTTCATCACATGTAATACAGGGGCGAGGTACTGCTAGTTTTATGCTACCAAATGGTACAAACTTTTATATCACAGACGCTCTATATGCACCTAGAGCCACACGAACCCTGTTAAGTTTCAAAGATATTCGTGATAATGGTTTTCATGTGGAAACCCATTGTGAGAATGGAGTGGAGTACTTATACATTACTTCTAATGAATGCGGACGGAAACGCATTCTAGAAAAATTAATGAGTCAATCTAGTGGACTTTATGTCACTAGTATTCAGTTCTTTGAAACCTATAGTACCTCTAATAATGAAATATGGGACATAGACTCATACAGGCTTTGGCACGACCGCCTTGGGCACCCAGGTCGTGACATGATGATTCGTATATTAAAGAATTCACATGGACATCCTTTCTTTCAATCAAAACATGTGAAGAGGTCAAAATCTAACACACTAAAACGTGTTGATCCTATGATCACTCAAAGAAAAAAAGGGTCTTCTAAAGTACCAGAAGAATTATCCCATGCCTCCTTCACGATGTCCAAATTACACAAATCATTTTGCAAAGCCTGCTCTTTAGCAAAAACAGGATCAAAACCATCCTATGTTAAAGATACAAAAGTAAACATCCCATTCTTACAAAGAATACAAGGAGATATTTGTGGGCCCATCCATCCAGAATGCGGGCCATTTAGATATTTCATGGTTCTGGTGGATGCCTCGACCCGTTGGTCTCACGTTGCTTTATTGTCCACAAGGAACGCTGCATTTGCAAAACTCCTAGCACAGATAATTCGTTTAAGGGCTCACCACCCTGATAATCCTATTAAGTCTATAAGACTCGATAATGCTGGAGAGTTTACATCAAAAACTTTTGATGACTATTGCATGTCTATCGGGATCGATGTAGAACACCCTGTTCCCCATGTACATACACAAAATGGTCTTGCAGAAGCTACTATCAAAAGATTACAAATGATAGCTAGAGCGTTGGTTATGCGCACCAACTTACCAATATCTGCATGGGGGTATGCAATATTGCATGCAACATTACTTATTCGCTTTAGACCCACTGCGAACCAACCATTTTCTGCGTACCAGTTGGTAACTGGATATGAGTCTGACATTTCACATCTACGCATATTTGGTTCTGCAGTATATGTGCCAATTGCGCCTCCACAGCGCACTAAAATGGGTCCTCAAAGACGATTAGGTATATATGTTGGCTATGAATCTCCAACTATAATCCGTTATTTGGAACCTTTGACAGGTGATCTCTTTACCGCAAGATTTGCGGATTGTCACTTTGATGAGACAACATTCCCGTCGTTAGGGGGAGATGGGAAAAAGGAGTTTCCAAAAGAACGACAGGAATTATCCTGGTGCGTTCCCACCTTGTCTCATTTTGATCCCCGCACTTCACAATGTGAAGGTGAAGTCAAAAGAATAATTGATCTCCAAAATGTAGCGGACTCTATGCCCGATGCATTTACGGACATTGCTAAAGTGACTAGATCACACATACCTGCTGCAAATGTGCCTGCAAGGTTAGATATTCCCACAAAGGGTAATAGTGCCATAGTAGGAGGCACCACAACTACACTTAGTGGAGGTGTGGTTGAGGCCGTGGCTCCTCAAAGGAAGAGAGGAAGACCACTTGGTTCGATTGATACTCGCCCAAGGAAGAGGAAGACGAGTAAGGCACCACTTGATCCATTGATCATCGATGTACATCATCCTTCCCATGAGATTATCTTTGATTATAGTTATGTCCATGAATCATTACTGGAGGACGCTCCGATGTTATATATGGTTCTAGAAAATAAAGAAATCTCAATGGATAGTGAAAATGCACATGTGCTAATGGAAAGATCTTTCATACACATCGATGATATATTTGCGTTTACTGTTGCTCAAGAAATTATAGAGCACGATGATATCGAACCACGCTCTGTTGCAGAATGTCAGCTAAGAGCAGATTGGCCTAAATGGAAAGAAGCAATCCAGGCAGAATTAGATTCCCTGACAAAAAGGCAGGTATTTGGTCCGGTAGTGCTAACCCCACCAAGTGTAAAGCCTGTGGGACATAAATGGGTATTTGTCAGAAAGCGTAATGAGAAGAATGAAGTCTTAAGATACAAGGCTCGCCTTGTGGCGCAAGGTTTCTCACAACGCCCTGGGATTGACTACGAGGAGACATACTCTCCTGTAATGGACGTTATAACGTTCCGATACTTAGTGAGCTTAGCAGTTTCCGAAGGACTAGAAATGCAATTAATGGATGTAGTTACTGCATATCTCTATGGGGATCTTGACTCAGAGATATATATGAAAGTACCTGATGGACTTTCACTGCCCAAATCAAGTGACTCTAAACCACGGAGTGCATTTGCAATAAAGTTGAAACGCTCACTTTACGGATTAAAACAATCCGGAAGAATGTGGTACAACCGTCTAAGTGACTACTTGATTACAAAGGGATATAAGAATGACGAACTATGCCCCTGTGTATTCATTAAGACAACGAGCTCCGGATTTGCAATTGTAGCTGTATATGTCGATGACATGAACATAATTGGCACTCTTGATGAAATAAGAGAAACCGCAAGTTACCTAAAATCCGAATTTGAGATGAAGGACCTTGGGAAAACTCAATTTTGTCTAGGACTAGAGCTAGAACATCGAGTTTGTGGAGTATTAATCCACCAGCGTGCATATATCCAAAAGATGCTCAGGCGATTTAATATGGATAAAGCGCACCCTGCTAGCACTCCCATGGTTGGTCGAAGTTTGGATCCTAAAAAGGACCCATTTCGTCCAAAGGAAGATGACGAAGATGCATTAGGAGCTGAAATTCCTTACCTAAGTGCAATAGGCGCATTATTGTACTTAGCACAGTGCACTCGACCAGATATAGCATTCTCAGTGAACTTATTGGCTAGATTTAGCTCCGCGCCAACGCAACGTCACTGGAACGGTATCAAAAATATTTTCCGATACCTAAAAGGAACTAGTGATTTGGGACTATTCTTTCCCTATAAAGAGACAAAAGAAAATACCAAAGACAAAATGATCACCCCCCTTAAGAAAGTTCCAAATAATGTCTTGGTAGGTTTTGCTGATGCTGGGTATCTCTCTGACCCTCACAAAGGCCGCTCTCAAACCGGATACGTTTTCACAATTGGTAACACGGCAATATCTTGGAGATCAACTAAACAAACCCTTGTGGCTACCTCCTCGAATCACTCTGAGATTATCGCTCTACACGAGGCGGTTCGTGAATGTATATGGTTAAGGGCTATCATTACACATATTCGAGGAACTAGTGGTTTAAAATCTACCACTGACGAGCCTACTTGCATTTATGAGGATAATGCAGCTTGTATCGAACAAATGAAGTTAGGATATATCAAGGGTGATAACACAAAACACATATCTCCCAAGTTCTTCTACAATCAGCAACAACAGGCCTTGCTCAAAATTCAAGTGAATCAAATTAGCTCAGAAGAAAATGTAGCAGACTTGTTTACCAAGTCATTACCCAAGGCCACTTTTGAAAAACACGTAAAGAGCATAGGAATGCGAAAGCTTTCCGAGCTTCCCTGATTAATGTAAATATCAGGGGGAGGTGTAGACATGAGGGGGAGTCTTTCACCTACCCACCATTACGTTATACTCTTTTCCTTAAACCAAGGTTTATTTTTCCCACTGGGTTTTGTTACTTGGTAAGTTTTTTAATGAGGTAACGATACTTATTGATCAAGGTAAGGATCAAATGAAGAAAGACTCGAAGGACGAAGTCTGACACAACTTTCATATTATTACATCTCTTCCTACAATCAAGGTTATTTTTCCCACAGGGTTTATAGTTACTTGGTGAAGCTCTTACAAGGCATTATGGAGAATATCATTCTATCTACAACTCAGCACAAGGGGGAGTGTTATAGGAAATTACATGTAGTGTGCTATTATTATAGATAGAATATATCTGTAGAGATGATCTGTACATTATTAATGGGCCCTGAGGCACATGTAGTGTAAGCCTTACCTATCCCCTATTTAATGGGAGCCTTCTATGCAATGAATAACACCAATTCCCTTCTACAAATTGTGGATTTTAAGCTATTGGCTTATTGTAACTATTGATTTGTTTGGTATTTTATAAATTTACAATGTGCCAATGTGTCATACCTACATGAGTTGGATAGTTAATGCGGAAATGACATTAAAAGGTCTCAAAGTAAAGATTCTAAGTACTTCTCAAACCATATGCACATATATTAATGCTGAAAAAATGTATTTTTATGCTGAAAAAATGTATTTTTATGATTTTGTTAGGAACTATTGGATTTAAAAAGAAAAAAGTGGAAATGTAGTTTTATGATTTGTTTTAGGAATTGTTAGGTTTAAAAGAAAAAGTGGCATGCTTTTGATAAAAAAATGATTGTTTGATTTAGTTTCATTTGATATCAAGCTGTTGTGACTAATTAAGACTAAAACTTCAAACTTTTCTGAGGCGTTCCTCAGTGTAGTTTCTCAGTATTTGAAAAAATCTTTTAAAAAACTGTGATGTCAAATATACAACCAACAATTTTTAGAGACTTAAAATAATACAAAAACTAACATGTAGAGAATTATGTCTTCAAACATGCACATAGGCTTTTCAATTACAAAAGTCGCGACTTTCTTTGTATTTTATTACACAAGTTTGTGTAATGTTGAGTGCGTGTTACATTCATATTGCAACATACTATGTATAATAATCTGGTCCTATTTAGTAAGAGAAAATATAGTACTCCTCATTAGAACTTCACATTATTTTTACACATACTTTAGGAAATTTCTCATTACTTTGTTACTTAATCTAGAATTCAAGAAAAAATCTTTTATTGTTCTCAACATTGCTGTAGTACGTAATGAAAGTTGTTTGGTCGGCTCACAATGATGGTCAATGTCATACCAACTAGTCAACTATGTTTGCTACATGTAGTTGTTAAGATGATATGGTTGGTTTTTGGTCTTAAAGTTTATATCCTACATTGAGTATATTCTTAATTCTTAATTAAAACGGTTTGGAACTTAGACTTCAATCTTATTTATACTGACACAACTTATAACATAAAATCAAATTTACGAGTTTAATAAAAAATTATGTTGATAAGTTGAAAATAAGGATAACGTAACCAAATCAACCCTTAACATATTATATAGTTCTTCTATTTTCTTGTTTTTATTCCCCCTGTCTCTCGCAACTTTAACATATTATAAATGGTTTCATCTTTTCTGCAAGTTCGGATTCATCCTAAATACCCACAGATATAACCTATGTTGCACGGATACGGATATGTCGATACGCGAATACGGGTACGGCGATACGACAATTTAAAAAATTATAAGATACGGGTACGGGGGTATATTTATAAATAATAAAAATATAGGGTATAATTTGCAAATATATATAATTCAAGAGTTCATAAATAAAATAATAATAGTACAAAAAATTAACTATTATAATAAAATTTCAAAGATTAGGCTAAAGAAACTAAAGTACTGTTATTTTGATTTAAATTCAAACAAAAATTTTTGTTCTCTATTTACATTAACATCTAAATATTGTTTCAATTAAAGGTCATAAAACAATGAAATGAAAAATTATAGTATTCCATTATTTTCCATACTTCCGAAATCATCTTTATCAATGTTCCACATCTTGTGTTCGCTTGGACGGCTACTAAATTTTCGTCATGCCGTATATGAAATGAGGGTTACAGGATCAGATACGTGTATCGGTTCACGGATACGGGTATCGGAAATATCGGTATTTTTAAAATTAAACCCGATACTTTTATTAAATTACGGATACGGACCCAATACGTACATGACGCGTATCAGTGAGTATCAGATACAGATACGTATCGGATACGCGGATACGGCATCGGGGTGAAGTATTGGTGCAACATAGGATATAACCACATTAGCCATTAGCCTCTTTAAATTGAATAATATGTTTAGTTGTTTGATTAGTTGTCTTTTATGTGTGAGATTTTCCTAATATCTCATAGATTCATTATTTTATCATTAGCTTTCACTTTTAGATTCTCCATATTCCACAAATTTTTCATGGTGGGTGTTTTGAATTTATTTGTTGTTATTTTATATGTTTGTGGTAAATTAGTAATAACTCCCAAATTAAAATACAAGTTCTTAGTTTCTTACTACGGATTATAAGTTAGAGTATTATTCTATGTACACGTTTTATAATGGAAAACATCATTATGCGACTAAAATGTGTATAGATTTCAAATACATGATCATTTTTTACATATGATGTATGAGTAGAAGATGCCATTAATATATGGAGGTTCAAAAAAATCCAACTAACCGTTTAACAAAATAAAATGGTGCCATACTGTGTCACATATGCCAAATATCATTACATCTATATATATACTAGTTTTGCAACGCGCGGTTGCGCGATTAGCTAAATGCCCAATAATTTTTTACTTGGCGTAAACATTTGGTTTAATTCTTGATTAGTGGAAAACATAGAGATTGTATAATTCAACGCGCGTTGCGCGTTTGGGATAATGCCCAATACCATAATATTATGTAGGCAATGCGATTCCAATTGGACCACCCAATCCGCTAAATGATACTCCCTCCGTCCCGAAAACAACTTCTCACTTTCCTTAAATGGATGTCCCAAAATTAACTTCACACTTTAATACTTTCCTTATTTGGCAAATTATCTACATAAAAAAAGTGATAAACAGTGTCAAACAGTGTTTAAACAGTGCCAAACAGTGTTTAAACAGTGCCAAACAGTGTTTAAACAGTGCAAAACAATGCATTCTACAGTAAAGTCAAATTTATTTCCTAAAAGTGTGTGAAAGTCCAACCGGGAAGTTGTTTTCGGGACGGAGGGAGTACTATCGTATGTATCACATGAGGGCACCTTGTGCATTTCTAAACAGTTTAAAATTTTACAATGTGTTATTGATGATATTACACATACTGATTAGTGTAAAATCATTCCAATATCAATGGTTGCACTTCCTGGGAATAAGAAGGGAATAATTAGGGTTCCTTTTTGTTTATGTTTTTTATGCAAAGTCACATGTACATAATATTCATGTAATAGAAACTAATACTTTTTTTAAAGATCGGAAATCAAGCAACCTTTGTAACATGAGCACTTTAGTCTTTAGCTATAGCACCTGCACAGATATTACACCATTATTTACAACGGTAATAGCTTCAACTTCTAACTTAAGAATAAGATTATTTATATTGCTGATTTTTTAATTGGTTGTTTGGGAGTTGGGACACAAGATATATACTATACTCTCTCTTCAAGTGTTGTGCAGGCTGCTTGGTCCATTTCAATTTAACATTGCTTAACCATCCAAACTGAAGTGGCAACTGCCATGATTGTAACTTCACGAGTTGTTGCCGGTACGGAATCAATATGTTTGTTCCTCAGACCTGAAATGCACATTATTGTTTTGTAAAGAAGAGCAATATGTAATAGAAACTAATAAATGTAATAACTTTCACACAACTTCAAAAATACAAAAGATATTGAAACATCATCATTCTTTATGCTTTATAAACTATATCCAGATTTCCTGCTCTTTCTATAAAAGAAATCAGCGCTTAAAATAAGTTTTGAAAAAAAAACTAAAATAATTTTGAGCTTGATAATCTCATCTTTTAGCTAATTCGAGCTTTGTTTTCATCACTTTTTTCAGTTCCTCTATATTTGACTATAGTTTTCATGTAGCATTTTGTGAATTCAAACTCCAAAAGGGCCCTATTGTTTGAACTAATTTGAAATAGCATCTTCTTTTTAAAAGAGGAAGTGAATTGTATATTTTATGTTTCTGTGGGTTAAAAATAGATACTACCTCTGTTCTCTTTTAATTGCAATGTAGGACTTTTTGCACTATTCACACATTCTACTTTGACTATAGTTTATTTATTAATGTATTACAAATTAATTTTTTTTTAAATATTTTTAAATTCCTCTCATTTTAAATTTTCAAAATCTGATTTTTTTTTAATTTTTTTTACTAATAAAGAATGAAAGATATTAATGATCAAACATGTACATTGACAAGCGTGAAAAGTGGACCGATGCAATTAAAAAAGAACGGAGGAAGTATACATGTATATAAAAAAATTATTTGATGGGATTACGAAATTATTTGCAGTGCAGTGTTATTTTCCTGTAATTAAACTGATCTCTACATGACTACATCTGATGTTGGTGCATCTAGCAGAGGTGCAACATGACGATTGAACCTCTGATCATTGTACGTACAATACCATGACATACATTGCCATGATTTTCTACTCACTTTTTTGTGTGGAGGGAAGCAGGATAGATAAACCATTTGAGCTGGAATTAAACTTCTACATACACATTTCTCCCACAAAAATTAAAATATAGGAAAAATCAAATTTATTTAGACAGGATTATTCCTGGTTTCTATAGAGATCATGCAGTAGAGCTTTAGTAGGCTGGTTCTATTTTCAAAAATTAAAGGTACCACAGCAAGTACCACATGTATGTTATACAGAAGGCTAGCCATTGTTCTTTCTCAAAACTGTTAATAGCGAAAAACTAACAAATTTTCCCTTCAAGAACTGAAACTAACCTGAGACATCATATGTACATAAACAGGATCGAATACACATGAACAAGGAGAAAAGACTTACAATAGAAAGGGCCGGAAGAGTTGTGGTGCTTGGTGTTCCAACATATTTTAATCTCCAGATGACTCTCTAGAGAGGAATGTAGAAAGGGAAATAGGTGAAGAACAATGATTAGCAGATAAATCAGATAAAGTAACCAGACTACTGGAGACACTGAGTTTGTGAAATAGATAAATATATGAAGAAAATGTAATTCAGAAGATCAATATCTAACGCAGTAGTGATATCCCTGAGTTGGTCCTTAACACTGAAAGGTTTTAACTCTTCCTCTAGCCTAGTAATAAAAATACTGCATAAAAGAAATGATAACTACCATTGGGCAAACATGAAGACACTCGAAAAATAAAAAAATAAAGCGGGGATGCATTAGGTCATTGTCTCAACTCAAATCAGCATATGGTTTGAAGTTACAGTTGATATTTCAGGGGACATTGTGGTCTGAATTTATGCATGATAAAAATGGTATATCATCTGAAAAAACATTGTTAAATGTATTCCAGAAAACAAAACAATGAAAATGTAACGGGTCGATGTAAAAAACTATCTTCACATTGAATGTGGTTTGATTTAGTTTTTCAAGTTAATCAGCTAGTTTACAAAATAACAATCACTTGGCACTTTTAAGACCCCTGTGTGAAAATTAAAATCAAAACTAAGTTTGTCTTAAATGATGTAGCTAAATAGATAAATGAAGGAGCTATAAAATCAAAATCATTGAAATCTTTGGCTTAAAAGGGGGGAAGCTGAGTTTGTGGAATAGATAGATATATGAGGAAAATGTAATCCTCCCGATACTTCGGGAAAGTAATTGAGTTTGTAGGTGGGATTGTAATGGAGAAGCTTGGTTCATGCAATCCTGTGTTGCTAAATTGTTTGTATGGTCATGGGTTACTCAGTAAATTTTGAGCCTTTTGACGACATCTGAAGCTACAAATCAATTGCACAAAACATTTCATGAACATATTGGCAAAGCTATAAGCATTTTGGCAAAGCTATTTTCTAACCTAGCGAGTAACATTCCTGAGTTAGTCCTTAACAACGAAAAGCTTTAACTCTTTCTCTAATTTGATGAGAGTATTGTTAATGTTTATTTAAGACATTGCTGAATTTAAATAATCACAAACTCGCTTGGTTAGAATGTCTATTGTAACTTTAGATATCGAATGTTATCAATTGAAGAATGTTAAAGAAATTGAAAAGCATCACATATATAGGAGGGAAAGCAGGCATAGAGGTTGATTACAGTGAATACGATGTGGGGAAGCGTGGAAGCTTTTTCATGATTGCGTAAAACCAAATTTATACTTGCTGAAGGCATAAGGGCTGGAGTATGAGCTCTTGCATCGTCCACATATCTGATGAAATCAATGAAAATGTATCCAATAGATTAATATTATAGGTATTAATGAGAAAGGGAAACATACCTGACGGTTGGCGCGACCACATGGAAAGGATGGGAACAAGCCGCTGAGGTTAGGGCGCAAATGGGATCAGGTGCGTGAAAGTAGGGTTAGGGACTGGGAGAAGAATGTAGCAGGGTCGATTGAATTAGGGAGGATGTCTTTTTTATTATTTGTTGAGGTTTATTCCTTCAACCCGTGGACCCAACACGTAAGCCCAAAGGTTTCGAGTGGAGTGAGTGTATGAATGTCTAGCCCAACAACTATTAGATGAATCAGGAGACAACAGTGATAGCAGGCAATGTAAATAGGTATTATTAACTCCGTAATAACTCCCCTAAGTACAATCTACTCGCTAAACAAGGCACGTCGGCCGTTCGTCTTACAAGGCACTTAGAAATGCTGCAAGTAAGAATGCTGAAGCTAGTATGCTAAGAATAGAAAGTTGCCAACCCTTTACAATGAAATAAATGCTTCTATTTATACCCGCCAATGGGCAGGTGGCTGTACTGACGTGGCAGCCTGTGGACCGCTGGTGTCCCAACTACCAAATCTTTAGCATTAAATGCACTTCCCGCCAGAATCTAGGTTTCCCGCCGGAATAGTGGGGACGTTCGTCCACCCGGGAAGTGAGTTGGATTCCTCCAAGTGACCCTTGAGGGATATTGGCTGTTCGTCTCCTGGCCTTGATGGATTCTCACCATGTGGGCTGGGTCTCCTCCGATGACTATGGGCTTGCTCAGGAGACGTTCGTCGTCACCCCTGATGGCCCGTGGCTCCGCTCCTTGTCCCTGCTTAGACGTTCGTCGGGATGAGCCGCTGGGCCTGAGTCCTCCAACACCAGACGTTCGTCCATGCTTAAAGTACATGGGCCTGTGGGCTGGCCTAGTTTCTAGCTGGACGGTCGTCTGGAAAAATGGGTTAGTGGGCCGGACCTCGGCTTGGGCCCTTAACCCAACACAAGTCCCCCACTTCTGATGTTCTGAGCATGCGCAGGACATAAGGAAGTATGAACCTCCCCGAAGTAGACGTCCGTATTTTGGCACTTGTGTTCATTGCATCTTGGCGGAATCGTACGCTCGTGGCCATGGTGCTTGACAGCTGTTGACGGTTCAGGAAACGAGGTGACGGCTGATGTTGCGGCGGCGCATTTTCCCGAGGAAGTGTCATCATTACGTTCCCATCCCACGCACAGCGCGTGGGCCGGAATACGCTCCTTGCCACGTGTCAGCCCCTCGTTGGCTTCTCCATCGGCGTTTCCCTTATAAATGCTGGGTTTGCCCTCTGAATTAGGGTTCCCAATTTCTGCTTTCTTGCTCTCAATTTTCCGCAGCTCTTCAAGTTTCCCGAATTCGGCCAACCATACCTTTGTAAGGTAATTTCCCCCCTCTGCTTCTTTTCTTTACCCTGATTTCTAGCCGAAATGACTTCGATGGAGATTTCCTCAAGTTCTGATTCCAGTTCGTCGGGTTCCTCCTCGGGCTCCTCTTCTGACAATGCGAATGCACGCTCCCTGGGAAAAACTAGTGTTTCCGGAACCTCGGGTTCGGCCACGACTGTGGGGACCATCCGGGCTGATGGCGAGCCGGATGACGTGCCCCAAGATAGCGGGAGCGACGCCGGGGGCGGGGGCGCTGACGGGGCAGTAGATGTTATTGACGCAGTCCCCCTGAATGAGCGTCCTGCTGATTATGATTCCGGAGAGGAAGCCGAATCTGGTTCTGATGTGGAGGTGTATGATCTGGGCATCCCCACGGATAGGGAGCGCCACATCTGCCCGATCAGGAGTGCACTTGACCATGACCAAGTCCTCTCCCGCGTGGCCCTCAATAAAATCCGTACCTTCCTTCCCCCGCCGTTCGTCTGGAGTGTGAGAGGCGCTGAGCACGTGATGAGGAGACGTCCGGGGATGATCATGCTTCACCTGGATTCCGTTGAAGCCGGGCTGCGGTTTCCACTTCATGCGTTCTATGTGGAGTTCTTCCACTGCTTCCAGGTGGCCCCGGCGCAATTCATGCCAAATTCTTACAGATTCATATCGGCCTTCCTGGTGCGCTGCAAACTTGCGGGGGTCGATACCACTCTGGAGCTCTTCCATTATTTCTACCGCGTCACTCCTCAGAACGCCGACGGGTATCTGAGCGTGGCCGCACGTCCTGGGAGGCGCCTGTTCAAGAACTACCCTTCGTCCATCCACGACTGGAAGAACCGTTTTTTCTTCCTTCGATACGACGGGCCCCCTCTCCCTCTCCGGTGGAATGGGTACCCCCCAAAGATTGAGTCACCGGAGCCGTCCGACGATCTGCTTCTGGATGCGGAGAAGGTGTTGGAGGGTGGCGTCCGTCCTATAGCCGGATTTCTGACCTTCGAGGCACTCTCTGGGGCAGGCATAGGTACCGCCCGTGTCCCTGGACTTTTTCTACCCTTCGACGCTCGTCTCGGGGCGCCGGGCGGTCCTGTCCTTCGAGGTGAGTGTCTTATTCTATTCCCCGCTCGTCTTCTAATCCTTTGTTATTTTTTGCAGGTCCTCCGCCAGACAGAGATCAAATGAATCATGCCGAGTGCCTGAAGACCAGGAAGGCCAAGGCGGCCGCTGCTAAAGCTGCGATGGAGAAGGCCAAGAATGCCCCCCGCCTCGGCGTCCAACTCCTCGGCTTCTGACGCTGCCCCGGCGAACTGCCGAGGGTGAGCAGCATCTGATTGCCACTGTGCTGGCTCAGGGTTCCGGGGCCCCTGCTCTCGAAGCCGCCCTTCCCCTGCCGGTCGTCCCCACGAAGACGGCTCCTCAGAAGGGGACGGAGAAAGCCCCGGAGAAGAGACAGAAGAGGGGCCGCGAAGCAGGCTCCACCGGGCCCCTGCTCGAAGACGCCGGCTCCTTGCCATTGAGCCGCCCGGCGGAAGAGCTCTGGAGGGAGATGGCCCTCAAGGCTGGTCTAGAGCTGCCCAGCCGTTCGTCCTCTGAGGCGACAAGCGCTGCCCTGGCAGCCGCTCTTCAGGTAATTCCGTGCTAGATCTGAGTATATCTCTTATTTTCCTTGACGTTCATCCTCTGATCCTTATTTTTCCTTCTGTCATCCAGTCTGGGCTTCTAGTCCTTCAGGCTGAAGCTGCCCGGGAGGCCGACCTGAAGGAGGCCAAGGCCAAAGCTGACGCGGCCATCGTTGCGGCCCGGGAGGCCGCTCGTCGAGCGGAGGCGGAGGCGGCCGCCAAGGAGAAGGAGATCGCCGCCCTGCGGGCAGAATCCCGCCAGCAGCTGGCCAGCCTTGAGAAAGCTGGCTTCAAGCTTGTCCCGGTGCACCCTACTGCAAAGGATGCCAGTCCGGAGTGGCTGATCGATACCTCCGGCTATCGGAACACCGGGGAGTTTATGGACTCCGCCAAGGACTACTGCGCCGGGGTCTTCGCCGACCTGTTCGCCGCGGCTCTGGAGAAGATTCCGCCCCGCCAGCGCCTGGCTCGCGGCGTCCGGATCCTTGAGGGCTCTCCCTTGTCTCGCAAGTTCCTATACGAGGTCGGCGACAGCACCTTCGCCGCCGGCTACAATGAAGGGGTAAAGGCCACCCTACCCACATTCGCCAAGCTGCTGGGGCCCGATTTTGATTTGGCGGCCAACACGGATGACGATCTCCTAATCCAGGCGCTAGGGAAACTGAGGAGGGATCAGCGCCGGGAGGAGGCCAAGGCCAGGGGGGAGATTCCAGAGCCGCCGACCCCCGAGCCTGAGGAAGAGGAGGAGGAGCCGAACAAGGGCAGCAGCCGCCCGGGGTCCCCTTTCTTTGTATAATGTCATTTACATTTTTCCATTCCAGCTATTGTAATGTCCGGCCATTAGAGCCGAAGAATATACATCTTTTTGCCCATAATTGCTCCGTGTTCATGATTTCCACTTGTTATTTTCCTTCCTTTTGTCCTTCATTGTATGGAAACCCCTTCGGCGGCCCGATACGCCTTGTAGCAAGGTCAGAGTTCGAGAGGACGTTCGTATCTGTCCTCTACTTGCTTCCAGGCAAGTACTCAAAGTGTTCTGTCAGTGGAGCGACGCTCGTCGGCGGTTTATGGTGCATGCTCGAAGTGTAGACATAGGAACGTATTTCTCAGCACCAGCTCTTGATAACGATGTCCGCCCGTCGTCGTGTGATATGAACACTCAACCCATGCGCGGGACGTTCGTCGGTTCTGCGTGCTCATCTGGCACGGAGTGTGGAAAGGCGACGTTCATCCTCCGCCCACCACCAATGGATGTGACTTTTCCTTCGTCCCTTTTGTGTCCATTGTTTGTAGTATAAGGAATCCTTCCGGCGTCTCGACACATCTTTTTATCGCCCACGCGGTATCTTGACAGTGGGAAGATGTTCGTCGGTAGTTGCCTTGTCAGTACATGTTTCGAGTATGGACATATGGGCGTATTTCCCTGAAACAGCGCTTGGTGACGACGTTCGTCCATATTTGCGTGACATAAAAAACTGGTGTGCTGCAAGAGGGACGTCGCCAGTTGATTCGTGTGCCCTCGCCAGCCGCCGATGCTAGGGTCAGCCGGGGAGTTAAGGAAGCAAGGGAGGTTGAATGTCTTCAAATTCCTCCGAGCCGGTGACCCCTCCTCAAGGGACGTTCGTGGCACGGGCCCGGATGCCTTGTGTTGGTTATGCGGCGACAAAATCGAGATGCTTTAAATACCGTGGTGGGTACCGGTATCCAGGCGCCACGTGTCCTGCTTCGGTTGGGGCAATCCCGCGGTTTTGTCTATAAATACTCGGTACCCAGGTGATCCACTCACACTTCTCCTTACGCTGCACAATTGCCTTCTCTCTCTAGACTTCTCTTTTGATCGTATCGGAAACCTCGACTCCAAGGTACCGTTCGTTGTCATGTCTTCCGAAAGTCGTCTTGATGATGGATGTTCTTCCGGTGATGACTTGGAGTATTATGAGCGGGGAATGCCACCCCGGCCCCCCCGTTATAGCCTCAACTTCTCATGCGTCCGGCGTCAAGTTCAACGCCTGACGAACGCTGACAAGCGATTGATCAGTCAATGGTTCTATCCACCAAGGACCTACGACGATCGGCGTCTTCGGAACCCCATGCGCCATCTGCCCGGCTATGTGGTGGTCCACCTAGATTCGGTGATAGCCGGGCTGAATTTCCCCTTGCATAGCTTCCACTTGGAACTCTTCAGGGCCCTCGAGATTGTGCCTGCGCAGCTCGTCCCTGCCGCTTATAGGATAATCGCTGGCTTCATCATTAGATGCCACAGCGTCGGTGTGACCCCCACCGTGGACCTGCTGCACCACTTCTTCCGTCTGTCCACCTTCGGACGTACGGGGTATCTGACCCTGATCGCCCGTCCGTCCATGGTTCTCTTCTCGAACAACGCTGGGAACCCAGACGGTTGGGAAGAACGCTTCTTCCTGGCCGGAGTAGGCTCACCGCTGCCATTTTCTGATCGGTGGAATGCCTACCCTGTGAAGACGATTCCGCCGCCCATGACGGACGAGGAGCTTGGGCATGCCAAGCGCATAGCCGGACTTGGCATCCAGAACCTCCGGTTGCTGGTGGCCGAGCCCCTTAAAGCTCAGGCTGGATTAGGTGCGTCCGTTTGTACTTGCATTGTTTTAACCTCTCTTCGCTGTTATGGTTCTGAACGTCTTGATTCCCTTTATGCAGGAGTTTTTCCCTCCACGTCCACCATGCGCCGAGTCAATGCCGCTCCGTCTGCCGCCGATCGTGGACACAGAGGGCATGACAAGCCCGGGAAGCCGCTCGTCCCCAAGGTTGAGACTCGGGTGACCAGGGCCCGGACTGAGGATGATTTGGGAGCTGGTGCTTCCAAGAAACCGCGCGTCGAGGGTACTGCCTCGAAGGCTATTATAGTGGCCGATGATTCTGATGGGGAACCCGGGAGTCCCCTCAAGCGGAAACCTGTCCCTCGGATCAAGTCCCGTCCTTCTCCCCCCCGAACTTCTGAGGTCCGTCGTCTTCGGGATGATGATGCCCATACTGCCAAGGATTCTGACGATGCTCGTCCTCCTTCGCCCCCGGAGACCAATGGGTCCTCCCTTGGTTTGATCGAATTTTCCGGGGTTGGCCCGCGCAAGGAGTCAATGATGCTCTTTGGTCAAACAGCCTCCTCTATATGGTGCGGCCTGAATCTCAAGGTCCCCCAGGATTGTGCTGCTCAGGAGGCACCCGAAGACCTTCTGGAGTGTGGTCAGAGCACTTTGGACAAGGCCGGGCTCTACTTCCACAGGGCTCGGATGGCCTTTGAGCATCAGGGCAGGGAGATGGCCAGAGTGCGAGCTGAGTGTGATGCCCTTCTGAGGAACGCGAAAGGCAGGGCTGGCACTCTTCAAGAGAAAGCCGATGCCTATGATAAGCTCGTTCAGGAGAATGCCTCTCAGAAGGAGCTCCTTAAGAAGCAGGAGGCCGAGCTTGTAGATCTTCGCAGCCGGATGTGGGCCGTAGAGAAAGCCAAGGTGGAGCTTCGCCAGACGGGCATGGACAATCATGTCCCTATTTATGAGGCCGATGTTGCCAAAATCAAAGAGTCTGGTTCCATTGCCTTTCAGAAATCCAAGGCTTATACTGGCGCCATCCATACTATGGCCATGAAGTTCCTCCCGCGGCTCGTTGGCGAGTTCCTAGCCACCTGCCCGGATGCCTATCAGGATGGAGTCAAATTGCTTCAGGCCACCCCCACCGGGCGTCGTTTTCTTGACGATCTCGCCGATGACACCTACCGCAAAGGTATGGTTGGGCTAGTAGCGGAGAATCTCCCCACGTTCGAGCGTCATTTCGGGGCTCCTTTCGATCCGGAGGCGGCTGGTTTTGACGTCTTGATGGCAGACGCTCATGCAGGGGCCCTCGAGCTGCTGAAGGAGCAGGCGGAAGCCAGAGCTAGTGAAGAATGCAAGCAGGCTCTTGCTAAGGTTCCAGCTCCGGACGTTGATCAAAAGTGATTCTCCGTTCATGACCTTGTACTTGTACAACTTTTTCCATTATTTTCATTGTCTTGTAATCTCCCGGCCAATAGTACCGAAGAATAAAAGAATCATTCTTTGCTCCTTGCTCTTCTGGCTTTTTTTTTTTTTTTTTTTTTTTTTTTTGGAGTCTTTTAGTCTTCGTTCGTCCTTGGTCCCTGGTCCCACCGGCGTCCCTACTTCGAGGAGACGTTCGGTGTCCGCCGACATCGCTAGGATGAACGGGTTTATCTACATCGAGATTCCCCCCTTTTCGTTCGTCCGTGGTCCTTTTAGCCTTACCGACGTCTCTTGCTTCGAAGAGGACGTTCGGTACCCAAGGACTCGCAGGGACGAACAGGTCTACCCTCACGGGTCCCCGACTTTGTTACCCCACGTCCATCGATCCATGGTCATTTGTGGGATAAACAGGTTTATCTTGGCAGGCTCCCTTGGTTCGTCTAGCCCCCTCCGCGTCTCTACTAACCTCTACACCGAGAGGCGTTCGTCTTCGGCGGTTGGAGAAGATCTGGCACACCCGGGCAAGATTCCCTTCTACATAGGAGCACCTCTCCTCTTCTCCCCATTTTTTTTTTTTTTTTTTTTTTTAGGTGGAGGCAATCCATACTCTTCGTTCGTCCTTAGTCCCTGGTCCCACCGGCGTCCCTACTTCGAGGAGACGTCCGGTGTCCGCCGACATCGCAAGGAGGAACAGGTTTATCTACATCGAGATTCCCTGGTGCTTCGTTCGTCCTTGGTCCCTGGTCCCACCGGCGTCCCTACTTCGAGGAGACGTCCGGTGTCCGCCGACATCGCAAGGAGGAACAGGTTTATCTACATCGAGATTCCCTGGTGCTTCGTTCGTCCTTGGTCCCTGGTCCCACCGGCGTCCCTACTTCGAGGAGACGTCCGGTGTCCGCCGACATCGCAAGGAGGAACAGGTTTATCTACATCGAGATTCCCTGGTGCTTCGTTCGTCCTTAGTCCCTGGTCCCGCCGGCGTCCCTACTTCGAGGAGACGTCCGGTGTCCGCCGACATCGCAAGGAGGAACAGGTTTATCTACATCGAGATTCCCTTCTTTATCGGTCGTTGGTGAGAACAGGATTTCAGAAAAAACAGGGGCCTTATTATTGACGACGTCCGGCTATTTTACATGGTAGTGGGAATAATACAAGGACAACAGCCCCTAACTATTGATAGAACTTCCTCAAGTGCTCTACGTTCCACATCCCGGCATGGTTCCCCTCCATGGTGTGGAGGAGGAACGTCCCCTGGTTATATCTTCTGATGACCCGGTAAGGTCCTTCCCAGTTCTTCGCCATTTTGCCGCCTTCGAGCGGCTTGCTCTTCTCTCTTTTCCTGAGCACGAGGTCCCCGGCTTCTATTTCGCGGAATTTCACGGCCTTGTTGAAGTATCTTTGGGTGGCCCTGTGATATTCTTCCATGCGACGAGCCGCTAGGCCCCTCCGTTCCTCGATAAAGTGGAGATCTGCTCGTAGGTTGATCTCGTTGTCCTCCGGCTGGAAGTGCTTGGTGTGATGGGTAGGCACCAGTACCTCCGTCGGTACCTTAGCTTGGAATCCGTAAGCCAAGGCAAAAGGGGTTTCCCCAGTCGCCGTTCTTGGCGTCGCCCTGTACGTCCACAAGACATAATTCAGCTGCTCCGGCCAGGTGGAGGTGTAGTCTTCCAACTTCTTCTTGATCCCGTCCATGATGGTCCGGTTCATGTTCTCCACTTGGCCGTTGGCCTGTGGGTAGGCCACCGAGGCCTTAGAGTGCCTGATGCCCCACTTCGCCAAGTATGCCTCAAAGCCTTTGCCGACGAACTGCCGGCCGTTGTCAGTGATGATCTGCTCTGGGATTCCGAAGCGGCAAATGATGTTCTGCCAGACGAACTTCTGGCACTGGAACTCAGTGATGGAGGCCAATGGTTCGGCCTCGACCCACTTAGTGAAATAATCAATCGCCACGATGACGAACTTCCTTCCACCAGCAGCCGTTGGCAGAGGACCCAGCAGGTCTATCCCCCACCTAGCAAAAGGTAGCGCGATGGTCATCGGGGTGTAGAAACTAGCTGGGCGGCCGGGGACAGGTGCATACTGCTGGCATACTGCGCACTTCCGAGTGTGGTTGAAGCAATCTTGCTGTATGGTCGGCCAGTAGTAGCCTTGCAGGATGATTTTCCTGGCCAAGGTCCGGGGGCCCTGGTGGCTGGAGCAGATCCCTTCATGTATTTCCTCGATTACTGCCGCCGCTAGGCTCGGCGGGAGGCATCTGAGGTAGGGCCCGCCGAACGTCTTCTTGTAGAGCTGCCCGTCAATAAGTTCAAAGTTAGGGGCACGCCTCTTTATCCACGCGGCTCTTCCCGTACTGCCATCACCTTCGGGCTCAGGGAGTGTTCCATCTCTGAGATAATCTGCTATCTCCTTTGTCCAGTTAGGTTCAGCAACGGAGATAACCTCCACCTGGATGACGTCCGTCGCCGGTACTTGGGAACACCTCCTGCCTAACGAAGCCTCTGATGTGTCGGGGGATGCTTGACGCCGGGTCATCGGTTGGGGGGTTGCTTAGTTTTGACAGTATGTCCGCCTCTGCATTCTCCACCCGCGATACCTGCTCAAGCACCACCTGTTCAAATTGTGCGGTCTGCTCCTCCGCCAGCTCTCTGTAGACCTTCATTCTCTCTTCCCTGGTTTCTGCCGTGCCGTTCATCTGGGTTACCACCAGCTGGCTGTCCATTCTCACCTTCAGACGAGCTGCTCCGAGGGCTTTCGCGCATTTTAGTCCTGCGATCAGCGCCTCGTATTCAGCCTCGTTGTTGGTGACCTTGAACTCGAATTTCATAGAGTAATAGGCCTTGAAACCCTCGGGGGAAGTGATCACCGCTCCCCCGCCACAACCCCGCGCACTCGAGGCCCCATCGGTGTACATCTCCCACCAATTATCGAAGTCGTTGCTGTCATGGGTTTCGTCCTCGGTGCGCGCGGTGCATTCTGCAATGAAGTCTGCCAGTGCTTGTCCCTTGATCGTCGGCCTTGGTTTGAAGTCCACGTCATACTGGCCGATCATCAGGGACCACTTAGTTATCCTCCCGCTTGCCATTGGGTTCCTGAGGACTGTGGCGAGGGGCTGCGTTGTGTAGACGGTCACCGGGTGTGCTTGGAAATACGGTGCCAGGCGCTTGATGGATGCAATCAAGGCGAGGATCGTCTTTTCCATCAGTGTGTACCTCGTCTCGGGACCGTTCAGCGCCTTACTTACAAAGTATATCGGCCGCTGAACGCCTTCCGATTCCTTCAGCAGTACGGCACTTACGGCCAGATCGGCTACTGCCAAGTACATGTACAATCTCTCCCCGGGATCCGCCTTGGTGAGGACGAGCGGGGAGGAGAGATACATCTTGAAATCTTCGAAGGCGGCCTGACACTCCGGGGTCCACTCGAAGGGATTGGCCTTCTTCATGATCTGGAAAAAGGGGATCGCCTTATCAGCTAGTTTGGACAAGAATCTGCTCAGGGCCGCCAGACGCCCGGTGAGTCGCTGTACATCCTTTAGGTTCTTCGGGGCCTCCATGTCCACAATTGCCTTCACTTTCTCCGGGTTAGGCTCGATCCCCCGCTCGCTCATCATGTAGCCGAGGAACTTGCCGCCCGGACGGCGAAGGCACATTTCTTCGGATTGAGCCTCATGCTGGCCCTTTCCATGATGCCGAAGACCTTTTCCATGTCCTGGACATGGTCCTCCTTTCTCTTGCTTTTTATCAGGATGTCATCCACGTAAGCTTCCATTGACTTTCCAAGTACGTCTTTGAACAACATCCCAATCATCCTCTGAAAAGTAGCCATGGCGTTCCTCAGGCCGAACGGCATGACAATGTAGCAATACACGCCGTCCGCCGTAACGAATGCCGTTTTCTCGGCATCATCGGGGTGCATGAACACCTGATGGTAGCCCCTGAAAGCGTCCATGAAGCTAAGCAGCTCGCAGCCTGCCGTTTCATCTACCAGCAAGTCGATCCTTGGAACGGGGTAAGGATCCATCGGACAAGCTTTGTTTAGGTCCGAGTAATCGACGCACATCCGCCACGTGTCGCCCTTCGGGGCTAGTACCACGTTGGCCAGCCACTCCACGTGGATGACCGGCCGGATGTGTTTAATGCTGAGGAGAGTTGCCGTCTCCTTCCTGATGAAGTCGCGTCGGTCGGGCCGCCATGTATCTTTTCTTTTGCTGTACAGGCTTGGCGTCCGGCCGCACGGCGAGTCTGTGGCATATGAGGTTGGGGTCGATGCCCGGCATGTCCTCCGGTCCTCTGGCGAACAAGACTCGGAACCTCCGCAGGACAGCTATGACCCCTGCCCTGATCTCCGGCTCTAGATCTGCACCGATGGACACCTTCCTGTCCGTCGGGTCGTCGAGCTCGATTTCCTCCAGCAGAGTTGCTGGTTCCAGATGAGCGTCCAAGTCGGCCTGTTTGGCCTTCTCGGAGATGCTGTTGACCCGAGCCTCCCGCTCGTTGAGCTTCTCCATCGCCTTCGTGTAGCAGGCCCTGGCCATATGCGGGTCTGTACGTGCCACTCCCACTCCAGTGTCGGTGGGGAATTTGATGCATGAGTGCCGTACGGAGCATATGGCCCCCAAGTCTTCCAAGCCGGGTCGGCCCAAAATGGCGTTGTGGGCGCATTTTAGGCGGACCACGACGAACGTCATGCTGATTCGGGCAGTGTGGGGGCCATCGCCGACCTCTACCGGCAAAATGATGGTGCCCTCAGCGTCAATGCAATCCCCGGTGAAGCCGGACAGCGGGGTGCGTAGGGGGTGCAGCATGTCCTTCCGAAGCCTCATTCCTTCGAAAGCCTCCCAGTAGAGGACGTTCACACTGCTCCCGGTATCAACAAGGACGCGACGAACGATAGCATCGTTCACGTCCATGCTGATCACCAGCTCGTCTCTGTGCGGCGCCGGTGACATTGGCAGGTCAGCGGGGCCGAAGGTAATTGCCTCGATTCTATTGCGCTTGGTGGGGGGTGCTGATACGGAACCCACATAGAGTGACCTCTCAAATTTTTTCCGCTCGGCGGGTGTATCCCCTGTCTCAGCGCCCCCGAAGATCACCTTGATCTCCAATTTCTTCTTCTTGCCCTTCGGGCCGAGGGACCCCTCCGGACGTTTATCTGCACTCCGATAATCCACGTCCTGAGGTTCTGCCTCGCGCCGATCGTCGCGGCGCCATGTCTTGTGCCTTGAGTTCGGCTTCTGCTGGCTGTTTTTGTTCAGCAGCTGGGTGAACTCGCCCAGGTACCCCTGACGGATCAGCTCGTCGATCGCTTTCTTTAATTGGCTGCAATTATCCGTCAGGTGGCCGGTCCTCTGATGGTATTCACAGTAGGCCGATTGGTCGTGCCCCATATGCTTACTCATATCCTGGGGTTCCGTTAGGAGGCCCTTGTCCTTAATGGCCTCAAAGATTTGGCTCACTGGATAGGCCAAGGGAACATAGCGGTCGTCCGGCCGCGTCTGACTGTCTCCGAACGGAGCCTTCCAAGGGACCATTGCCCCGTCCACCTTTTTCTTTTTGTTTGGGGGGGAGGGCCCGGTTCCCGGTCCGGGTCCAAGCCTGTCCGCCATCTTCCGTGGGTGGGCCGCGGGAACTCCGTCCCGCTGCCTGATCTCCTCCTCGATGGAGGCATACTTTTGTGCCCGAGCCAAAACCTCGGTGTAGCTGGTGCCGGGATTCCTCCTCAGGTCCCGGTATAGATCCCCTGTGGCCAGCGCACTGGTGAACATGTTGGTGGCCAGACGTTCGTCCAGATCGTCGACCTGCAGGACCTCGTCCCTCCACCTTACCAGGAACCTAGCCAGCGGTTCGTCCCGCCCTTGTTTGATGTGGGCAAGAGCCGTGACGTCCTTCTTGGGGGTGGTGCTGGCAGCAAACTGCGCCATGAACTGCTGGGAGAGCTGTTCGTATGAGTCGATGGTGCCTGGCCTCAACTGCCCGAACCATTCTTGCGCCGGCCCCCTGAGGGTGCTGAAGAACAATCTGCAGATGGCCTCGTCTGACGCTCCCAGCATGGATAGGTTCCCTTGGTAGCTCATCAGATGGGCCTTGGGATCGCCAGCCCCATTGTACACCAAGTTGCCCGGGGGCCTGCAGTCCCGGGGAATCTCGACGCTCATCACCCGTGGAGTAAAGGGAGATGTGAGAGAGAAAGAGGGTGTAGCCGAGCCAACGTCCGCCCGCCTATTCATCTCGGCTATCTGCCTTTCCATGGCCTCCAACCTTGCATCCTGTGCGGCCCTTCCGGGGGACACAGGGGGCGCGGCTTCGGGGACGGCATTCTGCTGAGCGGCCACAGCACCGTGCGGCCGCCTAAAGATCTGCGCACCTCGCCGTTGGAAACGTCGTCCAACGGTGTTGATCCTCGGGGTCTCGTCTCCCCGCGGGATTTGGCGGGGGACTGATGGTGTGTGAGCCCTGGATGCAGCGATGCTGACTCTGGTTCGCCCTCCCGTTCCACGGGAGCCTGAACCCCCACCTAGCCGCTCATGGACTGAGGGCCGGTGGTCGCTGGATCCTGTCGTATCGTCATACGACTGCATGCGACGTATGGGAGAGAGGGGCGTTCGCTGGGTACTTGCAGAGTACACCTGGTTTTGGGCCTCCCTCTCGTCTGCCAAGCGACGCATGGTGTCTGCGAGTTCCCGCATGAGGCGAGGATCCTGCCTGGCCTCCAGAGGAATGAGGTCAGTGATACCCCCGTTTCCCCCGGAGGTCCATATTGTTGCGGATAGTTCCGAGTTCTGGCCGCGATTCCGGCGGCTTGATTCCAGACGCTCGGAGAGATCACGCTGATTGTTGCTTCCTGACATCGTGTTTGCTGTAGGTAGACTTAGTAGCTGCTTGGGAGAGTTTCTGGAAACTTTTTGCTCAGTTTCCCACAGACGGCGCCAGTGTTGAGGTTTATTCCTTCAACCCGTGGACCCAACACGTAAGCCCAAAGGTTTCGAGTGGAGTGAGTGTATGAATGTCTAGCCCAACAACTATTAGATGAATCAGGAGACAACAGTGATAGCAGGCAATGTAAATAGGTATTATTAACTCCGTAATAACTCCCCTAAGTACAATCTACTCGCTAAACAAGGCACGTCGGCCGTTCGTCTTACAAGGCACTTAGAAATGCTGCAAGTAAGAATGCTGAAGCTAGTATGCTAAGAATAGAAAGTTGCCAACCCTTTACAATGAAATAAATGCTTCTATTTATACCCGCCAATGGGCAGGTGGCTGTACTGACGTGGCAGCCTGTGGACCGCTGGTGTCCCAACTACCAAATCTTTAGCATTAAATGCACTTCCCGCCAGAATCTAGGTTTCCCGCCGGAATAGTGGGGACGTTCGTCCACCCGGGAAGTGAGTTGGATTCCTCCAAGTGACCCTTGAGGGATATTGGCTGTTCGTCTCCTGGCCTTGATGGATTCTCACCATGTGGGCTGGGTCTCCTCCGATGACTATGGGCTTGCTCAGGAGACGTTCGTCGTCACCCCTGATGGCCCGTGGCTCCGCTCCTTGTCCCTGCTTAGACGTTCGTCGGGATGAGCCGCTGGGCCTGAGTCCTCCAACACCAGACGTTCGTCCATGCTTAAAGTACATGGGCCTGTGGGCTGGCCTAGTTTCTAGCTGGACGGTCGTCTGGCAAAATGGGTTAGTGGGCCGGACCTCGGCTTGGGCCCTTAACCCAACATTATTAATAAATGGAAAGGAATGGGGAGGTTGTCTAAAGTGAGATAACAGAGGCAGGCGCTGAGGTTGAACGTAGCCATTACAATAGACGGAAAGAAAACGGAGAAATAAGATCATTTAGCAGAGAGTGCACGTTTTAAAACACATTGTACAAACTCATTAAACTAAATGATTACACCAACATTTTTTTCATCCCTAAAATGCCCTAACCTTCATTAACAATTATAAGCTTTTAAGATTAATCGAGTTAAGTGTGTTTCCCGCTCGCGTAAGGGTATTTCTGTAATGACCTACTACCCTTATCAAGCGCTTCTGCGAACCTCGGATTTCTTCTTACGGTGCATCCACTTCTTCCTCTTCTCTCTATTTTCTTCATCGCATCTGCGAGCCTGAGATTTCTTCTTACGGTTCTTCCAATTCTACCGCTTCTTTATCTCTTATCCTCTACTCATTGACTCTAGAGTATTATTTTCTAAAAATGAAAACTTTCTCTTCTTTATATCTTATCCTTCTACTCACTCTGGACTCTAGAGTATTATTTTCAAAAAATTAATAATTTTTGCCCATCGATTTCGCCGACGAATTTCCACTCGCTTTCACTCACGGATTTGAGAGACCAATTCAATCATTCTTCCGGTTAGTATCATAATCTGCATTTCTCTTGAATTTCATTTAAAACCCTAAATTTAGATGAAAGTGTAGATGAAAGTGTTTTTTATTCGCTGTTATTTTACTCGGGCATAATGTAATGACTCTGTGACTAAGGAGCAAATTTGCATAATCTGTCCAATATGCTTACTGCTGCTTTGAGTGCTTTCTTTATTTAAGTTTGGTTTGGAAAAAATAGCCTGAAGTAATGATAAAGCAATCAGGGGCGGATCTAGCATCGCCATTCAGGTGGGGCCATAATTTAATAAAATAATATAGTTTGCAAAAAATGTCAAAGTGTAGCAAAATAGTACGTAGTACTACGTATGTTATTTGACATGATTTATTTTTAAATATAAAATAAAATTTGTTGCAACATAAATGTCAAATACAAAAATAAATATAACAGGAATAAGAATTTCTGTCGAATGCAAAAACACCTCAAACTCATACATTTTGAACTAATTTTCACGTATGAAATCCAATGAATTGAACAAATTAATTTTTCAGGTTCATATTCAAAAAGGCCGTTTACAATATTAGTATCTAGCTCATTTAACATTTGAGATCAATTGGTGTTAGTCTTGTAGTAACTCATCTTAGAAGATTGTTTTTTAAAAGATATTAAAAAGTATAAAAAATTAAAGCTCTAGACGAGCTTCGAACTCAAGACATGCAGGTCTTCAAACACAGAACGTGCAAGCATGTGGATCAGTTTACTACCATCTTGCCAAACGATTAGTTGGACACTTCTTGCCTTTCTTTGTTTTTATATCATTTCTTAACGGAATTATATATAATATATATATATATATATACTAGTAATTTTATTTTTTTTGAGGTTGGGCCTAGGCCCTCCCTGGCCTAGGGCTAGATCCGCCCCTGAAAGCAATGATCAAAGTAGAGATACTAGAGTATAACTCTGGTAGTAAAAAGCTTAGTACCTGGTGCTTTTAAACATCATGTTTAAGTTTTCTATGAAATGAGGTTCTCAACCAAGTGGAAATATTTTACATTATATTGTGCAAGTATTCTAAGTTTTAAATGTTCACACCACATTTTGATCATGTAGAACTAATATACCAGCATGCTGTTTTCTTTTTCCAACAAACTTTAATAAAAATAGGCTTATCATTCCATTTTGTTTCACCGAAAATTCCACTGCAGGGACTATGCCCTAGCATTCCATAAACAATATTTGAAAACCTGTAATGCTTGACTTTTTTAATCCTTAAAGTTATTTGGAGTTGAGCCTTTTAGTTTGTTAGAAGTGAAGCTCATCAAGCCAAAGAATTAATAAACAAAGATATCATCTGAAAGAAGACAATAAACAACTTCTTTCTCTTTTATATGAAAAGCCAACTTTATTCATATCAAATTACAAAATGTTGTTTTGTTCATTTCTTTAGCTTATAATTTTATGACTTGCTCTGTTTTATTCCTGTAAAAAGCATGTTTTGTAATAAAAGTTCACTGTTTTATTATTTTTCCCTAGAATTCCTGCGGCTTCTTCGAGTACTTTTGCGCTGGATCATGACATTAACCTCTTCTTCAAAGTTAAGCTTTTCCTCTTCAAACTATTCTTAAAGATTATGTATTTTTTTTATGAACTAAGCTTTCCTTCTACCAAATGTACAGAATATTAGATGTGTAAAACATTTAGAGTCATATAAATGTGATAGCCAAGTTGGTGTTATTTTTTTTAAAAATCTTTTTTCTAATTTCTCTGTTAGCGAGTAATGTAATGGGTGATACGCATACATATGTTTGAATATATCCACTTCTAAAGTTTCTTGTGCTGATTTTCACGTTTCACAAATTCACATTAATGGTTCACCATTCAGATATGTCTGAAACACCATTTTGCAAAGCCTATTTCACGTTCAATGGGTCTCTGTTTTTTATATTCCTTATTTCAATTGAAAAAGAAATCTGGAGGCTAGAATCCATTTATAATTAAGCAAACTAAGTATCCTGTCTAAATTTGATATGCTTAACTAGATATGCTTATTGTTAACGCATCTCCTATTTTTGCTCTCTTCTTCTTCCTCGGTGTTTGTATAATTTTTTTTATCTGACTATGATTCCTATCTCATGAGGTATCTGGTGGCACTCCAGTTTGTTATATTTTGACTTCATTTTCATTCAAGACTCTCTTTTTATTTTCGAGGTATCCAGGGTTTGCGATTTGGACTTCTGCTAATGTACTCGATAGTCCATCTTAGTCAATCTCCTCATGATTGGTTAGTGTGATCTCCTAATAATATTTCATTTTTATCTTTGACATGCCGTTTTATTATTTGAAATTTTAGGCTAATGTTATAAACTCACTTTTCATTGCAAGTTTTCAGGATGTGGGGAAGACAATGGTACTAAGGTTTTAGGACTTCTTTTATGATAGTTTTACTCATTTTTCTGCTTTCAATATAATGAAAACTGCTTTAGATTAAGAGGTTTTTCGTTTTGTATTTGTTCTGCATTTTCCTTTCCGATGCTTTGACAACAGAGAGTAATGGATCAACTTTTTATATAACTTCACAAGAATTTGAAGGAACAACCAAATTCTAATTGTTACTACCCTTACCCTACTATGACAGTCAATAACTGCAATGTTAATATACATTGCAAGTTAGATATGTGATCTGTTCCGGATTTAGTCCCAAGTCACTATCCAACACGTCCTTATGGGATTCTGGATTTGATGAACTTTTCTTTCTTTTTGGCCATTGATTTGAGAATCCTAAAAAGAGTGAAAAGGAGTTAAAAAATACAGCTTTTTCACTCGGAGATACGATTAAAAGGATTTTAAAAATAAAGTTTTTTCTTTATTACATACTGCAATTTTTTCTTTTCTTTTTGGTATTATTATTATTTTCCCTTTATGTCTTAGCTCTCTCCAAAATTGTAGCCTTGAGAAAGGATGCAATAGTTTATGCCTGCTATTATGGTGATCGTTTACTATTTAGTTATTTACTATTATGGAGATCGTTTTGCTGCCCAAATATTACAATTGAAGAGAAAGTGAAGTGTTAATGTACCTCATTAGGATACTAATGTGGGGTCATTGGCAACTTAAATGTTTCAAATGATTTCAAATTGTGTTATTATAGCGAGATGTTTTTTCCTTTGTGTAATTGAAGGAACACATAGAGTCTTTATGCTTTTTCTAACTTGAAGTATGTCTTATTTTCATGTTTATACATAGGCTCTTTGTGTAGGGATTGAAGTGAAAAAAACGTTGGGGTTAGTTGGAGGAATTAGCAAATTCCATAGAGACTCTTATCCGGAGCAGAAGTTGGTTCATTTGTATCTCGAGTGGAGGAATGTGATAAATCTGAGCTTTATTTGACTTTCTGTATTAAAATTTTCTTATTCACCCTATAAGAAAAGGGTCTGAAATCCCATTTAATAGTGATTTGGAATTATTTGGTAAGGTTTATTGCCAATTAGAATTATAATATGAATTTTTAATGTGATTTTTTGAATATTTGATTTCCAAATTTCGTATGATACATGTTAAGTAGGTTTTGGGATTCTTTCATATCAAACTTTGGAGTTTAAATATTTTGGATGGTATAAAATAATCTTGATTAGAAAACAAAATAGGTGGTGTGATGTTTTGATAGTATGCGTTCTAGAAAAATATGGAAGGCTATTTACATATCTTTATACAACTTATAAGTAAGGTATGTTGATGACAATAAAAAAGTAGGCTATGTTGTTGTGGAGCATAGTAATATGCAACTTATGTGTCATACTTAAGTTTTAGTTATTTTGACCGTAGGAAAAGGTTTTAGTTTATTATTATATAAATATTTTTACTTTTGGATGTATTATATTTTTTGTTAAGAACACAAAGATCAAGGAACTTGATCTTTCGGGGATTTGTATTTTCTAAAAAGTTTCACCGAGGGAATATATTGATATAAGGTTACTCCTAACGTGAATGATTCTTTAGGCTTAGTTTTGTTGTGTTTGTGGGATCACAAGTGTCATCCGTTGCACAAAACTGCAGGACAACTCAGAGAACAATTGGAACTGGTATATCTAAGAGTAGTTGTTCTAACTTCTAAGTAATTCTCTAACAATATGTTAAATATGTATTATAATATATTTTAGGTCTTTAAGAGTGGCATTCACGAGACAACTACGTCAAAATAAATGTATGATATAGTGGATCAACATCTTTTGGGTTTTTTCGCCAATTCGCCAATAGTGTCTTCATCAAATGTGAGTAATACTTAAAAAATAGAATAATCATAGCTTGAGTTTTAATATTTTACCCGTTTCATTTTGACTTTTGTAAACTTATCATTGTTTTGCCATTTCAAATCGATATCTACGGAGTAATTTCTAAAATTTAAATTGACTTTTTGGATTAGTAATAACCATATTTAGATATTTTTAACAAAAATATCTAGCTAATTTTTATGTTACCATTGAACTTTTGTTGATGCGATGACTATTATCCCAATTTCGAAGGGATGTTTGTCAGATTATGCGGAAGGAAATGATGAAGGATCTTCTACCCAAAACTCCTATATCAAATTGCATAAATCTATCAAGGTTGAAATATCATTTTTAGGATGAGTGTTTGAGGTGGAGATTGAGGACAATATCTTCACTCTTTAATTTCATGTCATTTTTTAGTAGGAGAACATGTACGGCAAAAATGTTATTAAGAGACGATGTTCTTTATTTACTGTGACTTTTATTACTTACTGTTGACATTTATTACTTACTGTTGAAGACATTGTTGTAGAATTGCAATTGAATTAGTTCATGCATACCTTGGATTATATACAACAACTCCAACCCAATAAAGCTTCTCTTTAATATGTACGGAGTACTACGTATCACTTTTTAGTAATCAAAGTTAAGTTTCTACTTTCCATACAATTACAGTGATATTAATTGAAGCATTTGGGCGGGTACAACTTCGATCCATAGGAAGGTTATTTGTTATCTACAAATTTTGTAATATTGATCTACAAATTAAGTTGATTATTGTTCCAGTAATGAACATATCAATTGTTCTTTTCTCTTACACCTCTTGCAGTTTCGAAAGAAGATGAGATTATCACTTTCTTCTTCTTCTTTTGGAAGAAATCAAATTGTATTAAAAGGATTAATAACAATAGAAGCGCTAATGACAGAAGAAAGCTAAAGCAACAAGAGATTACTATAATCAATCAACTTTTTCAAGAGTTGTGTGATCAACTTTCCCCAAATTTCCCCCCCCTATAATATATTTATAAGTTGGATGTAAATTATTGCATATACTACGTATCACATTGCAATAATCTATTTTGGTTCTTTTTTGCATTACCATCTTTAAGTTCTTTAGTGATGTCTTTCAATTTGAAAAAATCTAATACACAAGTCCCTAGATTTGTGAAGATAAGTTGCTAGAATTGTAATTGTAAACTCACTTTTTATACATGTTGATTTTTGTAGGCCTGCTATGTTATTAAATAGTTAGTAATACACAAATTAGTTTATATCGTGTATATATAATTACACAAAGTCATGAATGTTGATTATTATTTAATTCTAAAAAAATGATCGGGAAAATTTAACTAATTCATAAATAATTTTGCAATTTGTTATCCCGTGCAACGCACGGGTGAAAGACTAGTTAAGAAATAAACTCATATAGCCATATGTGAGGAAAGTGTCCGACTTTGAATCTGCTTTAGGTACCTCTTTTCTGTTGTAAATTACGGAGTAGTTTATTATATGCTTTAGTTTTTTGGTCCACACTCAATCAAAGTTTGATACTACGTACTAGTACATAATAAGATGGGCACAATATAAAAATGTTACTTCGGCCGATTCTAGGGGAACAATACTATATAATCCTAAAATATATTGTTTCCAGCAAGAAGCAAACTGGACACGCAGTACTGCTGAGTTAGTAATGTTGTTAGTAAACAAAATTTATCTCAAAGTAATATATTGAGATTATTGTGGTTTCTCTGCCCTCGAACGCATTGCTCTTCATATTTGGAGCATATTGCTTATTGAGTCTCATACATGCGCATACACAATAAGGACTCAGATAAAGAATAAAACTCCTACTCCATTTTACCACAATCTAGTGTCCTACTCACTGATCCATCTTTAAAAAATGGCCTATTATTTCCTGGATAGATGTGTAAGTACCAACAACCATGATGAGAACACCCATAACCACAATGGTAGAGATTATGAACATCTCGAGTTTTAGCCTGCTATAAATTCCCGAGATCTTCAAGAAGCACAAGCAAGGAAGCAGAACTGAAGCCGCGATGCTGAAGCATGCCCCCACGAGTGACATTAAGTACCCAAAAAGCGGAATAGCCAATGCCACAATCACTGTGCTGATTACCAGACTAATTCTGACCAACAGGCTGTGTGATTTTTTACTACAATGAGATGCAAGCATGTTTTCTGTGGCATTCACAAGAGGTTTTACCATCAAAGCATACTTGGCTATTGGATTGATCAGTGTGGTGAAAATGGCCACTTTCGAGCTAAGTTTTCCGAACGGGAGGTTTAAGGTTACTTGAGACAGTACTTCAGAACCAAACATAAGATACCCCAGGATTGCCATTGATGCATAGCTGATGGTGCATACGAGAAAGCAAACAAGCAGTACCTGCAAAAAGAAAACATCAGAGCAAACAAAGGTCATGTCTAAATATGGTCCAAGAAATTTGGTTTCAAAGGTTCATAAGAATAAGAGTAAGCTGAAGTCTTATACTATCTCTATCCCATTAATTCACGTGCATTTGGATTATTTTTTACAAAATAAATTCCTATTTTAATGGAATAATCGAAAGATGTCAAAATAAAATTGATTTGAAGCCTGACCTGAAAAAACTTAACACCCACATATTCACAAAAAAGGGTTACTGCTACTGGTTCACATGCAATTAAAATTCTAAACTATAAGGGATTTTTTTCAAAAAGGCTAAAATTCCATGAATATCAGCAAGGCACTTCACTCATCCTTCCATCCAAATTCACTGGCTCGAGTCTCCCACTTGGGCCCTTTCTCTAGCTTGCGCTCCTCTATTAGAGCCGCTTGGGCCCTTTCTCTAGCTTCTTCACATGTTTCCATCCCTGCATTGCATTTCTCCACTTCTCTTTGGTAGTGAGAAGATGCTCTTTTGGCACCTGTTATTAGCGTGTTTGTGTGTTCCAAGCTGTCACTCACTCACTCGTCACATTCTTCAACAAGTTAATCTCTTCTGATAGTAAGGTGATGATTTCCTTTTCCATTTCCTCATTCATTTCAGGATTGTCTTAAGCACTATCTGTGACTGATCCATTCAGAAAATCTAAAGGCAAGGGCAACATGGAATCTTCTTCATATTAGCAGAAACAAGGGGGGCATGAATCTAGACCACTTGACCTCAAGTTGGATCTCCAGAGGACTGATGGCCTTGCCATGAAAAGAACCAGAAACAAGCAAACAAATACCACCACACATATCACTGCCCCTTTGGCTGCACAATATCTGCTCTGATTATTGAGCCATGAGAAAGTTTCTCTGGCTCATAATCCAAAAAATGCAGGACTGGGTTTCTTGTCTAATTCAGAAAAAGAAAGAAGAATAAAAAATGAAGGAGATATTTGGATTTGACACTAGTTTTAAGAAAAATAAAGGAGATATTTGGTTTGAAATTGTAATCATTGAAAAAAATGAGTACAAGTCCACAAAAACTAATAGGTGGAATGATAGATAAAAGGATAAACAGGAAGTAAAAAGTCTGGAGTTCAAGTTATGAAAGATTTCATATACGAAGTATATCGGGAAAAACATTAAGGAGAGTGTACTTTCCAAAAATGAAACTGTGGGAGTATGTGAGTTATCTTCATATTTGACCACTGTGAGTGAGTTAATATGTCTATGAAAGATATTGAACGTTAGAGCAAACGAATTTGAAACCATGGAAGGATTTATAGGAAACTATGTTGAGGAGTTACGAAAATGATGTGATCAATTGATTGGTAGAGCAAACAAATTTGTAAACTCATACGCTCGTTGTTGAGGCTTACCATATTGAATTGCTTGTTAGAGTGATATCATATTAAGAGAAATTAATAGGATAAGAGGTATAAACCAAAACTTCACATATGAGTTTGTATCTTCATATATGGTCGTAGTGATAAGACTAAGCATACATTATATATGAGTTATATATATATATATATATATATATCCATAGTGAGAGTGTATCAAAGCTATCACTTAATTATTTGTATTACCTTAGAGAACTGTCTGGGATTTTCCATTGAAGTATAAAGTGTGGGGAAAACTGGATGGGCACAATAGCAAAATGCATAGAGACTGACAGCAGTTGGGGTTCCTTTCCAGCTAAGAAGGATGTCACTTGAATGATTACCAATTCCATCTGTTGCACTAGCCCACACCATTGACCCAAGAAGTGTCACCGAAGCTATCACTCCACTTGCAGATATGTAAGACAGGACACTCATGTTGTTCAGCAGAACAGTGGGTAACACAATGAGGCCAACCAAAATCACAAAGCTCACCTTTCCAGCAACAACAATCCCCGCTAGCCTTACCTTAAAATCTGGAAAGATGTTTTCCAGATTGTCGCCTTCTAGGATCAAGAAACCAGTGGCAACCATGTAGAGCTCCATGTTCATTAATATAGACACCACCGTTCTTCCTGCACTCCCGAAGGCACGCTCACCAATATCCGGATAGCTCCTTATGTTTGAATCCAAGTCCATGCACCTCTGGATTAGTAAGCCTGTGTAGTAGGTCGTAGCCGCAATGATAAAAAGATACATCAAACTCAGCCATCCACCAGAGGCCAATGCATATGGTACCGACAGTATCCCAACTCCTGATGCATATATACATATCACATATCATAGATAGAATATCCATCATGAGCAACCAATATTCAAAACTATAGGCATTAGGAGAATTTTCAAGGAAAGAAACAGGACATGACAATAAGTGTCGAAGGCATAAGTGCCTAGAACACCCAGTTCCATTGAGTGATGGAACTAGCTAGAAATTTAGTATTAGGATGGCCAAGCTTTAAACTTTTATGCTAGGGTCAAATTTTCATATTTCAACATATTCTTTTTATAAATTGTAAATATTTGAATAAACACACATATATACACATTCATTTTATAAATTGCAAGTATTTGTATACACACACATATATATTAGATATATACACTTGAATATATCTTGGGAGCGGCCTCTTGACAAAAATTTGATGGGGGGAGGCTTGCCCCTTATACACTCTTGTGGTGGGACCCTTCCCAGGACTCTCGCCTTGTGGGGATGCCTTCGTGCACTGGACTCCCTTTTTATATACACTTGAATATGATTGGGGGACTGAGGCTCCAGTCCCTCCATGGCTACACCACTGGACCAAATAAAATGCGAGGTTACGCTATTCACCAGTGGCATATAAAATGGTGACAAGTGTGCCACCTAACTCTTGCAGGCGTGCAGCATGACAAGTGTGCCACCTAACTCTTGGAGCATAAAGGAGGGGGCATTACTAGTTACCACCTTTTCTATTCATTCCCAAACTAACAATATTTCCATTTAAGGAAGACAATAAATGCTTCATATCATTTCTCTCTATGCTAAATAAAACTCAACCACACTGTCAGTAATACATAATAATTTACTCAGCAACAATACTCCTAAATCCTAATAGCAGAAAAAGGAAAAAAGGGGTAGGAAGATAATGTTGATTTTTTTTTCATTTTGGAGGATGAATTGGGCTCAGTTTTTAGGCTGTGATCTGGGCTTTAAAGCCCAATGAGTTTAGCTTCTTTGTAGTTTGTTCTGCAGAGAAAAGAAATGGAGGTGACTACAGACAACTAGGTTGAAAAAAGGACTTGCAACTGATTGAAAAACTCAGTTGGTCTAGAGGTTCTTCTTAGCCAATGCAATGTTCAGATATTACCTTTGGTACAACAGCAACGCAGATGTGCTGGGGTGGTTTTCTGCAGCAAGACAAGAGGAAACAGCAAGGAGTTGCAGTTCTGTTTTCTCCCATACGAGCAGGAGGGAAAGTCTCAATTGGCATGTCAAACAAACTCCGATTGGGGCGAACTTCTGGTAGCAACTTCCTAACTTAAGGAGCTAAACTCTATCAGGTTTATTTTATAATCTGAGGTCTGCAAGTGCTTTTTCAAATTTGGTTTGTGAACAGCAAAAAATCTTGTAGCTTCTGCATTTTTTTAAGTGTGTACTTTCGAAGCTTTGTAGTTAATCAAAGAGATATTCTTTTGATGACAAACAGTGCATTTACCTGATTTGGTGACATAGTGAAAGAGTTACTAGCTTGGTCCCATGGTTTTAGTTTTTTTTATTACCTGATTTGGGTTTTCCACCTTAAAAATTTTCCTTTACTACGGAGTACTTGTTATTGGTATGGTATGCATTTTAGGTATTGAGTTTTCTGTGAAATAAATTGATTCATAGCAGTTTTCCCAACAGATAAAATCAAACAGTTAAATTAAACCTAGCTGGAGGGAAGAGACGGATGGGATTGATCATGCAGGAAAGAAAATGAATAGAAGGAATAATAATGAGAGTACCTGATAATGCATTGATGCCATTGAAGCAAGTCTTGGAAAAAGAAGTTTTCCCAGAAACCTTCGGTTGAAAAACATCAGCAGCATGGTGTTTTTCATGGCCATTCAAGAGATTGACTGTAATTGAAGCATGCCCATCGTCCAATTTGGGATCCATTTCTAAAAAAGCAGAAGCTTTTTCAGTTCTCTTACCCCAAACAAAGAAAAAACCAAAAATTGGAGTGACCAGCCGAGAAGACGAAGCTATTAAGAGGCAAAAAACAAGCTACTACATATTATTATCGCGTACTATTTTTGTACTGATAGTACCCAGAGCTCCTTTAGCTCTTCCAACCCACTAAAAACGATTAGCACGTTCCAGAGACAGCTCAACCGAAAATGACAATGTAAGTAAGTGTCCTACGTTTCTTTATTTTAATCTTTCTTTTCTCGGTGACCCCAGTAAAGGAAGATCAGACTTCAGAGGGTCATTTTCCAATGAGTAATCACTAATCAGTATTCAAAAATGTCGTCTGAGATTTCAGGAATCTCATCACGGGGCAATGACCAAAGTGCTATAAAGCAGAACAGTTTCTGGCAAAAGAAGTCATAGCTTTTTTGGCCGGAATGATTGTTTATGATAAATAATGATCGAACCGTCTTTTCTGAATCTGGATCGGTGATTACACTGTTTTTCCTTTCTTCTTCAAAGATACAGTGTATTGGACGAGAACAAACAATCCGACAAGAACGGTTGCCATTTTGGTTTTTGACCCTGAAATGTGAACTGTTGATTGTGAATGATTTGTTGAGACAGACATAATAATAGCCCAAACAGGTATGCGACATGCGTGCATGAAATGTGCAAAGAGCAAATTTTTATGCTCAAAATTCCGCTATCATATCTTGCTCGTGTTTTCTAACTTACGGATTATTACTCCCTCAGTCCCTAATCTTTCTCTCATTTAGGCTAGCCACATCACATTATTTAAAAAAGTGAGTTTTGTGTCGTGGAGAGTTGTGCAGAGGAAAGAGAAATGTGTAAGAACGGTTGTGAACACAAATTCTTTGCCGAAAAGGGGAAGAGGAGATAATTTTGGAACGGACGAAAAAGGAAAGTTTGAAGATAATTCAGGGACGAAAGGAGTATGTTTTAAAGGCATGCCATCCCCATCCTCTTTTAGGATTATTTAGAGATTATTTCGATGATGTGAATGATATTTTTTAGATTATTTGAAGAGATTATTTAATCAAAAAATCTGATATCAAATTCTAAATCTACTCCTTCCCATAAAAAGTCACATGTTGCCATTAAAAAGTTCATGTGTAAATCATTGTACATTGAAATTCAACTTCCGACCAAACCCAATTTAAAAAATTAAGATCATGATTGAGGAAAAATTAATCGGTTTGAAGATTATTTGAGATTTTTCTTATGTGAAAGCAGTGGCGTATCCAGAAAAATACGTCAATGGGGGCGAATTTACTTTAAATTAAGAAGGAGAAAAATCACTAGAAAAATTAAGCTAATCAAAAAAAAATTGTAAAATCAAATTATAAATTACAAAATATTCTCTAGACAAAAACATAAGGATATCATTTTTAATTAAATTTCACTTTGTTAGAAATAATTTTATCACATGACATTTGTAATTTGTGCAAAATTATGTCAATATATAAATGAATCAAATAAGGGAAGGATCAAACATGTACTTAGAATGAATTTAAATTGAAAATTCACAAGTATATTAAAAAAAATAGTTTTAATTATGTACAAAATCATTTCATATGTGAATCTAGAATGGTAACGATATTGAAGTAGTTTAGATCTTTCCAACAAGAAAAAGATTATAAAGAATAATGCAAAATCACTTATGACATGTTTACTTCAATTATAAATTACAAAATATTCTCTAGACAAAAACATAAGGATATCATTTTTAATTAAATTTCACTTTGTTAGAAATAATTTTATCACATGACATTTGTAATTTGTGCAAAATTATGTCAATATATAAATGAATCAACTAAGAGAAGGATCAAACATGTACTTAGAATGAATTTAAATTGAAAATTCACAAGTATATTAAAAAAATAGTTTTAATTATGTACAAAATCATTTCATATGTGAATCTAGAATGGTAACGATATTGAAGTAGTTTAGATCTTTCCAACAAGAAAAAGATTATAAACAATAATGCAAAATCACTTATGACATGTTTACTTCACGGGTTACGTACTAAACGGTGCTTAGTAAGACCCGCGTTAATAAGTGGAGCATAAAATAAGCAGTGTTGTAAGCTCATGTTTACTTCAAATGATTTAAAACACTGCTTAACATTAAAATGTCCAAAATAACCCTATACATATATAGACACACAAACATTCATGAACACAAATATATAATATAATATGTGGGGATCACCTCATACGCATACTCATACCCCTAACCCTACCCACCCTCTATACTCGTACCCCACCCCTACCCCACCCAACCCCTTACCCCTACCCCTACCTTGACCTTAACCTTTACCCATACTCCTAACCCCTAACCCCTACCCCTACCTTGACCTTAACCTTTACCCATACTCCTAACCCCTAACCCCTACCCTACTCATAGGGGTGGGGTTGGGTCGAGGTAGGGGCAGGTGGTAGGGGTAAAGGGGTAGGGTCTGAGGACAAAGGGTTGGGGGGTGGGTGGGGTCGGGGTCATGGTAGGGGTAGATGGTATGGGATAAAGGGGTAGGTTCCGGGTACGGGTGGGTTGGGGGTGGGGTGGGGTAGTGGCCGGGTTGAGGTAGGTGTAAGGTAGGGGTAGGGTAAGGGGTACGAGGGGGGGTAAGGGAACATGTGGGGTAAGGGGGTAGGTGGGTGGGGGGGTAGTGGTCGGTTAAGGCAGGGGCAAATGGTACAGGGGTAAAGGGGCGGGGTCCGAGGGGTAGGTGGGTTCGGGGTGGGGACCGGGGGGGCAGGTGGGTTCGGGGTGGGGTTGAGGTAGGGGCAGATGACAGGGGGTAAAGCGGTAGAGTCGGGGTACGGATGGGTGGGGGAGGGATGGGGTTGGGGTAGGGTTGGAGGTAGGGCAGGTGGTAGGGGTAAAATGGGTACGGTCAGGGTATGGTAGTGGTTAGGGGGTAGGGTGGGGTAAGTGGGTGGGGTAGTGATGGTCGGGTCGAGGTAGGGGTAGGGTTGGGGTAGGATATGTGGGGGTAAGGGGTATGGTCGTGGGTAGGGGTGGGGGTAGAAGGGGGGTAGGGGCAGGGTAAGGGGTACGGGTGGGGTGGGGTCAAGGTCGAGGTAGGGGCGGGTGGTAGGGGTAAAGGGTGGGGTGGGGTCAAGGTCGAGGTAAGGGCGGGTGGTAGGGGTAAAGGGGTAGGGTCGGGGTATGGTAGGGGTAAGTGGGAATGGGTTCAGAGTTGGGTCGGGATTGGGCAGAGGCAGGGGTCGGTGGTAGGGTGAAGTGGAAGGGTCAAGGTAGAGTATGGGTAGGGGTGGGGGTGGGGTGTGGTCGGGAGGGTAGGGATGGGGTCGGGGTAAGGTTGGGTAGGGGCAGGACGAAGTAGGTAGAGGGTAACAATAGAGTAAGGGCAAGGAGTAAGAGTAGGGGTAAATTCGGAAACTGTAAAAGCTTAAAGTGCTTCTTTATTAATACATGGGAGGTATGCTTAGTAAGCGACACTTTAGGCACCTCTTCCGGTTAGTAAGCAACCTTTTAAGAAGTTTGTGTGTTTACTTCACCTATCTTACACTCTTACTAACCTAACTGTGACTTTAGGAGCAAAGTAAAGGTCTCTTTAGAATTTATACAAGGCTTTAAGGGAAAAAGCAACAAAAAATTAAACAAGACTGGAGCAAGGATTCAAACCCTTGACCATATAGGAGAGCATTGCATGTTTCTGCGCTAATTTCCGCTCGGGTACAGACCGAGTATGGTATAACTCTGATATTTAGTATTGGATATAAGATCCATGTATTTGACACAAAAGTATATGTATAATTTTAAATTGAATGTGTATATATAGGAGTTGGGTGGGGGTTGAGTGGGGTAGCTGCCCCCTACCCCCACCCTAGATACACCCTTGTGTGGAAGTGACATGACAATAACAAGCCATAAAAAATCGTAAAATTGATGAGCATGAATGAAGATGCTCTTAGATTATTTAAGGTTTAATTGGATGACGGGAAGATTATTTTAAATATTATCATTGTGAGTGGAAGATTATTTAGAGATATTATTGAAAAAGAAAATCCGGTATCAAGATTTGAATCCTGAATTATTTTAGATTGTAGTTAAATTTCATTTTATGCATGGTCAAGAAAAACTAATTATTTGAGTATCATGATTGATGAACAGTTTTAAGATTTGAGATTATTTTAAATTTATTGAATAAATGTGATGTGAAAATGATATGTCGTAGAAAAATCATTTATTTTAAGATCATGAATGAAGACGCTCTAAATGAATATCCTTGGAATAGAATGAACTTGGACCTAATTGTGATATCTTTCATTGGAAGCGTCAAATGACATCATTGTGCAAAATTGCACTATCGCCAGCTTAATTTTGTCCATCCATCACTGTGCAAATAGTATTATTTGGAGGAAATGACGAAACGGAACATATTTTGAACACGTGTTTCCAAATAGGACATATGTGATTTTTTTGACAAAAAATGCAAAACGGAGTACGTAACTCCGAAACTATATAAAAAGTGGCCATACCGGAGTACACAACTCCGAAATCAGAGCGCGTCAGACCATTATTTGTTTTCGGATTTGCCAGGTCCAAATGCAGAGGATTAGATTTCCGGCCATTGTGATTGGTTGGCTACATTTCAGCGGATAATTTTTCATTTTTATAAATTAACCTTCCCTATCTGCCTCCAGAGATTTTTTACTATTTGTGCTCAAAACATTTAATGGGCCACTTTTGTAAAACGTGTGCTAATTTATTTTAATGGGTCAAATTTTTGTAAAACGCATGTTTTTATCTAAATCGGGAGTCAGACGCAAATTCAACTTAAAATACAAATATTGTATGATTTTTAATTATGTTGAACAAAATAAGATTTATAACAACAATTATAAAACAAACTTCAAAACACAAAAATAAACACAACAAACAATCCGTATTAAAGGCAACAAAAAAATACTCCTATTATATATACTTTACTGATTCGAATCTGCCAACTCCGAAAATGGTCTGCCCCCATAATTTTCGGAGTCCATTTTCGAGCTTGGTAACTCCAAAAATGAGTTTCGTACTGACAATATAAATTCAGACCTGGCAACTCCGTTTTGCACTCTCTTAGAAAACGTCAAAAAAGTTGCACTTTTTGGAATGCAATGTAAAAAATGTACTCTTTTCCGTCAAACACCCTATTATTTGTGCTACCCTCCTACTACGTACGTAGTAGTTTACTAGTCACTGAACCGGAAATGTTGCCACAAGTTTTAGAAAAATTATACTCCCTCCGTATCTTTAAAATCTTCCCATTTCAAAAGTAGGTAGATTAAGAATAGTGAAAGATGATATGAATTATTGAGGGTATGATGGGAAAATAGTGGAATAATGTGGTGGAATGTAGGATAAATCCAAAAAAAGTAGTTGTAATAGTGTATTATTTTAAGAATTATTGAGGGTATGATGGGAAGATTTAGAAATGGGAAGATTTTTGTGTTACGGACGAAAAAGGAAAGTGGGAAGATTTTAAGTTACGGAGGGAGTATTATTTTAAAATTATACTGAAATTGGTTGAATCGGCTGAAATGACAGTATTGACTGATTTTGCTGATATATGAGTATTTAAAATATGTAGTATATTTTATTATTATTATAAAGAAAAAATTACATGAAAAAATGGTTAAAATGATCATATACAGTAACTTCAGCCAATACAGCCAGAAAAGAACTTGAACCTTACTTTTTATTACTCCCTCCGCGCGTCCCGAAATTAACTTCCCACTTGGATTTATTAAGGAATAAAATTTGCTACGCGATAAATTTTACTGTTTTGAAACTGTTTCGAAACCGTTTGACATTGTCTTGCACTGTGTTGATGTAGATAATCTGTCATATAAGGTAGTGGGAAGTTAATTTAGGGACTGCACAAAAAGGAAAATGAGAAGTTAATTCCGGGACTGCACGAAAAGGAAGTGAGAAGTTAATTTCGGGACGGATGGAGGATTTCATCCCCAAACGCAAAGTTTATCGCTGACCGATATTGCACATCATCATTTAGTATTACACAATTTAGCGCGCAAAATTAAAAGTTACATATTTGGTTAAATAGTTGGCTAAACCCGATAAACTGAAAAATAGAATCATCAAACGGTCTCTTAATATACAATATAGAAATTACTTCAAATAGGACTAAAACTATGACAAAAACTCAAAATAGGATTTGCTATGTTTTTATTCCAAAATAGGACTATATTGGTCCTATTGGAAACATACCCGTTTCTTCATTCCATTCTTACCCCTCCTTTAAATATGAGTAAAAGATAGTCAAAAGTCATAATTAAATGTTTAATTCATAATAAATTCGAAAAAAATTCAAAAATTCATAGAAAATATTAATTCATAGAAAAATTCATAAAGAATTCCTTTTTTTTTTTGAAAATTAATAAAAAAGAGTAAAACTCCATAAAAAAAATCAAAAAAAATATGGATGTCTTTCCCACCGCATGTACTACCTCCCTGCACCGCCACCTCCGATCGGTGTTAAATATGCAATTTTTTTAAAAATTCCAAAAAAATGGCATATTACTCTTTGAGAATGTCAACATTTTCATTCTGCCAACTTGAATCCTTTTGACTTCTGCCAAAAATATGGCATTTGTAATGAATTTGACATTTTTTCCCGATGACAAGTGGTGGTGGTACTACCTCCCTGCACCACCACATCCGACCATTAAAAAAATGTCATATTTACTAAAAACTGCCAATTTTCCCCTGAAAATGCCAAAAAATGGCATATTTCTCTTTGAGAATGCCAACATTTTTATTCTGCCAACTTGAATCATTCTGACTTTTTCCAAAAATATGGCATTCGTAATGAATTTGGCATTTTTTCCCAGATGACTGGAGGTGGTGGTGCTGGGGCGGCAGAGGCGGCAATGTTTTTTTTTTCTTTTTGCATTTTTTTAAAAAATTTATTTTTTTTTAAATTTTTTTAATTTATTATTATTTAAAATATTTTTATTAATTTTTGGTATTTTATACGAATTTTTATTATTATTTATTTAATATTTTATTATAAATTTAAACATTCCAATAGTTATAAGGGTATATTTGTCCAAGACACACATAATTAGTTCTATGAAAACATAGTTTATTTTTTGGTTTTATTTGTGCAAAGTAACTTTTAGTCCTATTTTGATAATTAACCCTTTTTTGTTGGAAAAATCGAAAGGACTTTTTGGCATGAGTAGGATCAGTTTATATAGGGTCATTCACAAAATCACAAGTATAAAAAGTATAGTTAATTTTTGACGTTAATGAGCGATGTTAATGTTAATTAATATAAGTATAAAACGTACTCTCTCTCTGTCTCATTAGAAGGTTCTCACTTTCCTTTTTTGGACGTCCTGTTAGGAGGTTCTCATTTCCATTTTAGGAAACAATTAACAATCTTAAGTGACAAATTAATCATTAAATATTAAAAATAATACATTTATAACATCGCAGTTATCAATACTAATTACATTATTATTATATATATATATATATATTAAAATTATTTCTCAAAATATACTCGAAGTACTTTATTTAATGATTGCCTAAATAATCGTGTCGTTTTGCTATGAGAACTGATAGAGTATATAGACTCGGACCCTGGGTATCACGACTATTGGGCCCAGACAGCGGCCCAGACAACGGCCCACATATGTTCAGTAGATAGCATTTATTTCCTTGTACACTACATTTATTCATATGTACCCATTAAAATAGATTAGATACTATTTATTAGTCATTTATTGGCCTTTTATTGTAACTGGGCCAGCCAGGCCCAAGCCTGGAAGCTCAGCCCTCTTTTCTCCTATAAATACTCCCTATGGGAGCCATGTAAATGATGGGATGGTTGATTGGAATTCATTATACATATCACTTTATCTCTCTAGCTCTCACTTCTCTCTAGAATTAATACTCTATCATTTGGTGCTTTCATTGAGAGTCAGAACATATCAAGTGAGATCCTCCCTACCAATAACAAATCTTTACAAAATAATAAGGATGAATGAGGGTAAGGGTACTTTAGGTATAAAAAATTTGTTGGTGGTCATAGTATCGCTTACTTCAGTTGTACTACCTACTTAGTTAGCTGTGCCTTTTTAAGTCCTTATATCTCGTTAATAAACGTCGTTAGTAGTTCGTTTAGCTGCTGCGGCCCTAAACTTCTTTGTTCGTCAAGGGCGGCGAGCTCTTCAACAAGGTCGCCAAGGGCAGGCTCAAACAAGACTCTGCTCGCAAATATTTCCATCACCTGATCTCAGCTGTCGCATTTTGCCACGCCCGTGGCGTCTACTACCGCGATTTGAAGCCCGATAACATTCTGATAGACGAGGATGGCAATATGAAGGTTTCCGATTTTGGGTTGAGCACAATTTCAGAGCAGATCAAGCAGGACGGGCTGTGTCACACGTTTTGCGGCACACCAGCTTATGTAGCTCCCGAGCTTCTGGCCAGAAAAGGGTACGACGCAACGAAGGTAGATATATGGTCTTGTGGGGTAATTTTGTTTGTTCTTTTAGCAGGTTATTTACCATTCCATGATCAGAACGTCATGGCAATGTATAAAAAGATTTACAAGAATGAATTTAGGTGTTCGGGATGGTTCTCTAATGAACTGGTCCGACTCTTGACCCGATTACTTGACACTAATCCAGCAACGAGAATGACAATCCCGGAGATAATGAGTAATTAGTGGTTCACGAAAGGGTTTAAGCACGTTCAGTTCTACATAGAGGATGATAAATTTTGCAGTGTTGTTGATGAAGTGGAGACAAATGAGTTAATTGATTCTTTATCCGATTTATCTGAAACTGAGTCTGAGACAGAGAGTAGGAGGAGGTTGAGCAGTTTACCCAAGCCTACAAGTTTGAATGCATTTGACATTATTTGGAATTGCTGAATTCAAATAGAAGCGTAGAAGAAGAAAGAAAAAGGGAATCCCGAATCCCAAGCCCCTCTGCCTCTTTCCCTGCTTTCACTCTCTGCTTCCTTCGTCTCTCACAGAACCAGTCAATCGGCTCTTCTTCTAATCGCACAATCTGTCAATCGGTTCTTGATTCAGCGGTTAAATCACCTCTACTCTTGAATTCGGAATCCCCCCTTGTTCTTCTACACAGGTCTTTCGGATAACTTAGTCTGAATCTAATGTTTGATTAACATTTTTTTTAATGGGTAGTGATTTCATTCCCAGCAAATTTCAACAACAACTTACAATCTTAGATTCAAAAACCACATTTGAGCCGCCTCTCCAAGAGCACATCAAATGACACAAATGATTCCTCATTTTTGGCCTTTTTAATCTCTCATGTTCTGCTTACAACAATGCCTATACATACATAAGTTATCTCTCTTTGTTACAGTGTAATAAAATATAAAAGCTCTATGAATATCTTCCGATTGTGGTATTAATGGGCACTTAAATCTATTCCAAGCACGGCGGATGATCATCACGTGGTGGAGCTCCTTGACCGAAGCCCCACGACAGCTTCCACTGCTTTTCGCCAAGAATTGATTACTGAGACGGAATCGTCAGGAACGAGTCTCTCCAATGATTTATCAATGTTTGGACTCGGTGACAGAGTGGGCCGCCAGAAAAGGGAGCTGCTTGCGGATCACCGCCCCACGCAACTGCGGGGCGCCGTTGCCAAACCAAACTACAGCGGTTTAGCGGGGCAAAAACGCCCTGCTTATAGGGCGAGAGTTGAAACGAAGCTTCTCCGTGGAAGAAGAAGATGTTAGACCTAGACAGACAAATAGAACAGCTCAAGAGATGCGAGCCGTTGAAGGAGTCCAAAGTGAAGTCTCTTTGTCTCAAGGCTGTGGAAAACCTCGTTGAAGAAAGCAACGTTCAGAGAGTCGATGCCCAGTCACTATTTGTGGTGATATCCGTGGGCAGTTTTATGACATGAAAGAGCTTTTCAAAGTTGGCGGAGATTGTCCAAAGACCAATTATTTGTTTCTAGGAGACTTTGTTGATAGAGGATTTTACTCTGTGGAGACCTTTCTGCTTATGCTTGCTCTTAAGGTGAGGTATCCAGATCGCATAACATTAATCAGAGGTAACCATGAGAGCCGCCAGATCACACAGGTATATGGATTCTACGATGAATGCCTGCGGAAATATGGCTCTGTGAACGTGTGGAGATATTGCACAGATGTATTTGACTATTTAAGCCTGTCAGCTCTAATTGAGAACAAAGTATTTTGTGTTCATGATGGTCTGTCTCCTAATATAAATACAATAGACCAGATTCGAACAATTGATCGAAAGCAAGAAGTGCCACATGATGGTCCCATGTGTGACCTGCTATGGTCTGATCCAGAAGACATCGTTGATGGTTGGGGTTTGAGTCCTCGAGGTGCAGGTTTCTTGTTTGGGGGCGGTGTTGTCTCAACATTCAACCACACAAACAACATAGACTACATATGCCGTGCTCATCAGTTGGTAATGGTAGGATATAAGTGGATGTTTAGTCATCAGATAGTTATTGTTTGGTCTGCTCCGAACTACTGCTATAGATGTGGGAATGTTGCAGCAATTCTTGAGCTTGATGAGAATCTAAACAAGCAGTTCCGTGTGTTTGAACCAGCTCCCCAGCAAGAAGCAAGAAGGCCTCCTGCAAAGAAGCCATATGTGTAGTAGAATCCAGATTTCGGGTCATAGTAACAACTATTGCTCTTGATGTAATAGTAGCCTGATGAGCTGTCATATTCCCCCAACCTTCAGAAACTATAGGATCTTTAGCACCTGCTCGGGCTTGAGCTACTCCTTTTGATAGTTGTGTTGGGCTTTTGCTTCAATGTGTTCAGGAGCACGAGTTGCTTCCTTTTGTTCTTTCTCTTTTGCACAACTTTTAAGCTAAATGAATCGTCCCGTGAATGTAAGTTTGTTTGTGTTGATACCCAGCTTTAATAATGTGAGCAATGTTTTAATTTGTCTTGTTTTTTTAACTGGTATGGTGTCTTATTCCTTTGGCTAATTGCGATGTCTATTTCTTTGACGTTCTTGACTATTTGGAGTGCTTCCTTCACTACTTATGTGTACCATCTGTAATGAATTTGTGAACAAAATTAGAATGCGTGATTTCTAACTTATTTTACTACTTTTATTTTGTTAGTTTAATTTTGGACTAGAAGTATTTATTCAATTATCTAAATCGCTAGAATATTAGATGTAAAAATAAATTTAAGTGTAAGAACCGTCTTCTCTCCATAAAAATTCTCTTAACTAACAATTCATTAAACTAGGATTTTTCTTTTCATTTTCTTTCCTTAAAAATAATAATCACTTTCTTAAGTAAAGGATGATATTGCATATTCTTAAAAATACTTTAGGTAGAAAGGAAATCACTTTCTTCATGAGAGATTATGCTCTTTACTCACATTTTAAATATTTCATTGGTTAATATTTTTCTGATATCAATTTCATTGGGCATCTACTCAATCGCGCAAAGAAGCCCCCAAAGAAGCCCCCACCTGACTACTTTCTGTAGATCCTGGACTTCTCTGTTATATACCATCAAAACCAGGATTGACCTGTTTGACTGGATGGGCTTTGTATGACCACGAGATGATTAGGTGAATTACTTGTGATGCCCATTTCGACTGTAGAGAGGGGGCATCTACAACCAGCTGCCCTGTGATGAGCTTCTTGCATAGAATCTTTTTTTCTTTTTAACCCGATTCTTTAACGAAGTTGCAGTTACAGCTATGTGAGATACTATTTGTGTGGTTACATACAAAGTACAGCATTGTTCCCCATCAAATACAGAAGATAAATTTTGGTCAATCTGATTGTAAGAATGAGACCCTATGGGTGTATAATGGGACACACTAATGTCCTCACATTACGGAATGTTGAAATAAAATCACGTAGTTGTGGTTCTTATTAAATTCACATGATACTCACAAGTACTCCGTGACTTTATTTTCTCATTTGTTAGTATGAGAACATTAAAGCGAGCTTACTTGGTCTCTTTAGAATTATTGTTGTAAGAATAGCTAAATTTAAATTTGGTAGCATGTTTTCATGTGGTACGCTGGTGTAGGGATGCTGGTGTTTCTTGTCAAAAAAAAAATCAATGTTTGGACTCATTTCGCGGACAAGATTGAGTGATTCTGATAAACGATTAAGCAGGTTCATCAGAGCAATGACATCGTTTCCCTGCAACTGCAGTCTGCAGCGGTGGCATTGGGTGCTTCTGACCATCCACGGAGAAGAGGATATTTAAGGCAGTTCCAAGGCCTAAAACTTGAAGCTACCTCCAGAGGTGGCAGTTCTCACATCCTACACAATCTATTAAAGCACTGATATTTCTGAAGGTAACCAATTTATTTCCTCCTCACTCAAAGTGCCTACTGGTTATGGAAATATAGGAGACACGAAGCTCTGCTATAGAAATATTTTAACCAGCTTTGAAGTTGTTTAGTTGCATTAGTCATGGACAGCTTGTGGATGTCCCTTGGGTAATGGAAGGAACTTGGCTAGGGGCAATAGCTTAGACGGGTCGATGTAGAACTTATCACCTGAAGAATATGATGATGCAATCATTCCTTCCATCATTTTGATGGAGAACAACGACTCATTGATTGGGCCGAAAATCTCATCAACTTTACCAATCTGTGCTTTATTTTGCAGGTAAATAGGAGCGTTGAAATACGGAATCTTCTCATTAGTAAGCTTCGTCACTGCATCTCCTTCGCAAGCGTGCAGAAATGTAGAAACCTCTACGACTTCTGAAGGCGGGCCTTCATCTCGAAAAGAACCGCGACCGCCGAAGCCACGACCTCCTCCTCTGCCAAAGCGGCCGCCGTCTTGGCCTCCCCTAAATCCTCCGCCGTCTCTGCCTCCCCTGAACCCTCCGCCGCCACGCCCTCTTGGTGGTCTCATGCTTCACAGCCGCGGCAACCGTGGAGCTGGCTCTCACTACTTGTGTTTAGGACTGCTCCCTTGCATTAGTCATGGACTCATGATTATCTATGCATATCATTCTTAGATAATAATTTAAAATTGGAAAAATTGATAGTAATAATCTCAACTATTGGTGGTCCGCCTATAATAATCTCAACTATCAATTATTTCAGAATAATCCCAACTTTAGGGACCTTCTGCCAATAATGGTCCCTACAAATAAATTGTTGTAGTTTCTAAAGTGGATGAGAAGAGATATAACAAGTAATCTCTATAAATAATCCCAACTTTTAATTTTTACGCTTAATTTCTATTTAAAATTCACTTTTTATAAGAGGTAATATTTGGTCATGGACCATTATTGGCGGACGGTCCATATAGTTGGGATTATACAAAAATAATCAATAGTTAGGATTATTATCGGCAAACCGGCAATAGTTAGGATTATTATTTTCAAATTTTCCTTAATATTTGTGGTATATGTGGCCAAATTGTTTTTGTTATTTCTCCACGACTATTTCTCCCCTCATAATTCAACATCAATGTACCATAGCACAATGTCAAGGTATTCTAAAATGGTCTTGATTGCCAATATTCTGGCTATATTTAAGACTTGGTTTACCGGTTTGAAGTGCATTTTCAGTTTGTGGAGTTCGAGTGTAAACAATTACTTATTACTTATAGGGTTGATCAAATATAGACACTGTGTACTTGAAGACCAACTGACATTTGCACTGTTTATAAATGAAATATTTTTATTAGTTCATGTTTTCTTCTACTTTCTAATAAATTTTGAGCATACCATTTCATTTTATTAATAGACTAACAAATGCTAAAGGGAGTGTGCACTTTAGAGGCAAAGGGAGTATAAATTAAGCCTCAAAGTCTATAAATTATGAATACATTATAAAAAAACATAAATCCCCCATTCATTTGTGTGTTAAAAATTTCAGGTTATGACAAGAGTTCCAACTGGCTATCTCTTTGATGCCTTCACTCCAACTACAATGTAGCAAGATTATAGTTATTTTTCATTTAGTCTAGCTTCACAGACGGTCCAACGGAAGAGCTTCAGTCTTTAAAAACCTTTTGCATACCATTATATATCTTTTTGCTTGACACTTTGGTACAGTATGGTAGGTCTGTCAATGGGTCGGGTCTAGACCCGGACCCGATCCGAATCCGGCACTTTATTTGAGGGTATGAGTCTAAATTTAGAACTGTTTCCCGGATCCGGATCCGGACCCGTTACATGATAAAGAAAATGGGTCGGATATGGTTTTTTTAAGTTCCGACCCGTTTTGGAGCCGACCCGTAATGGAACAATTATACTTATAATTTTTTACATATACACACAAAATATACATATTTTCCATCATTTGCAATGGAGCCGAAAATTCATTATTTTTTGGCTTGAGAATATGATGGAATAAAGTAAAATGGCTCACTAAACTGTCTGCGCTTCTTTGTTATGAAGCAGCAGTCAGTCCATGCAATTTTGGACGCGATTTTCACTATGGGTCATCCAGAAACAGTCTCTTTGTGCTTTAGTACAGGGGTAAGACTGCGTACATCCGACCCCCTTACCCCACCGTAGGTGGGAGCCTTTGCGGCATTGGGGTAAATGAAAATGAAAATGAAATGAAATGACACACAAAATATACATAGAAATATTTAAACATAAAACAAGGAACATAATCTAATATAAAAAATGTTTTAATATTTATTAACTTAGATAGTAGTTGGCCCAGTATAATGAGATTTTCGCTAATGAGTTCTTGTTTTAGGTTCTCTATGAGTTCACTAATATACATATAACATACTCTGTATATTATTGTATAGTTCATATAGAGTAATTGATAGAACGACATTTTGCCTATTTATATATGATCTCTTCCATCATGATTTTTTTTTATTATATAATATATTTGTTTGCATATGTCATTTAGTTTTACTTTGCGGGTATACCCAGTCGGATCCGAGACCCGTCGGATCCAAATATGGAACATATGTTTAGGACCCGAAGGGTAAATGGGTCCGGATCTGGACCAAAAAACTTTCAACGGATATGGATATGGAATTTATAGTTTCCGCCCGTATCCGACACGTTGACATGCCTACAGTATGGTATAACTAAAGACACTTAATGAGGTGCAAGTAAGGATGGCAATGGGGGCGGGGGCCCGTGGGGAACCGCCCCGTGGGGGGGGGAGTTGGGGCGGGTGGTGGGGTGGGGCGGGTGGTGGGGTGGGGGAGATATTTTCTCCCCGCAAAAATATGGGGCGGGTGATGGGTTATGCACCCCCCGCACCGTCCCCGCACCGTCCCCGCCCCGTCCCCCGTAATAATTAATAATAATAATCTCAATAATAATACTAATAATAATAGTAATACTAATACGAAGTAATTAAAATAGCATGGTGGTCCGGTGGGTTTAGTGGTTTCCTATCTAATGGATTGTGCGTAATGGATCTATCTAATTCTTGTTTAATAACTAAGCTATCTTGTAAAATTGCTTATCAAAATCATAAAGTAAAATGAATTTTTTAGAGATAAAATAAAATGAATTTGGGAAAGTTATAAAGTGATATTAGCTTAAACGCCTCAGGCACGGTGTGAAAGTTTTTTTCCTTTACTATTATAATGCATTAATTCTTTTCTTTTGAATGTCATCTTTATGATTGTAGTTAGGGCTCTTAAAATTTGGTGATCATATGTCATCTTAGATGCCGTCAAATGACCATGATTGATTGAATGCAGGGTTTAAGAAAATATTATAGAGCTAATCAATGCTAATTTAGAGTTTGATAAAAATTACTAATTTAGAACGCGTATAATGTGTTCTAGATTTGAAATGAGATGTAAGATTACATTGACACTTAAAAAGTAAAAAAAAATTGGCTACTAGAAGTGTTGTTAAATTTTTGAAAAATTGCCAGAGTCTAAAATGATGTTAATTTTTGACGAGTACTTCCCCGTTGGGTACCCGTGGGTCTAGCGGGTCGGGGCGGGGATGGGGCGGGTCGAATAGTAGTGGGGGATGGGGCGGGGGTGGGGGCGATTTTTTAGACACGGGGCGGGGGATGGGGGAGTGAACCCCCGCCCCAACCCCGCCCCATTGCCATCCCTAGGTGCAAGCATATATAGTTAAAGATTTATGTTACAAAAAATACATTGGGCACTATCCCGTCGCGCATCGCGCGTTACAAGAACTAGTCACATAAATAGATGGCATGGTACCACCTCGGCCCTTGCTGCGGCAACACGCCCCTACGGCCTAGGAGAGAAATGGCATATTCAATATTCAATACATCATGCATCCATCATGGTGCCACCATCATCAAATTACCATGCCACATGTGTGAGGCAACCACCGGCCAAGGACACGCCACTCCTATAATCTTCCAACTACAGCTTTCGGCCAAGTGTTACATGCAATCACACCCATGGCCGAAACAAAATAACAAATGGTGAGGCAAATCAACATCATCGGCCATAAATCACGCAACGGTCAGAAGACACACAACGTCCAGACACCTCCTCGGCCAGGCTTAAACAAAAGGAAAAGAAAACCCATCGGCTCAAACTGCAAATCAGGATTTGTCACGCCTCGGCCTACCTGAGGGAAGCATGACCTCTCAGTCCAACATCTCCTCGGCCATATGGGCCTCGCCCCAGAGCAGCAGGCGTCTTCTCTTCGGCCTCCACAGCTCAAGGATGGAACATCAACCTCGTCTAGGACAGAGGGATGACAGCTCCTTCGGCCAAGCAGGGGCTCCTCAGCTCCCTCGTCCACAACTCTAGCCTCCAAGGATGGGCAGCCCCTCGTCTAAAAAGTTTGCTAGCTAACAAACTATGCAGAGAACCCATCGGCCGGTACCTCATCGACCGGTACCTCATCGGCCGGCACCTCATCGGCCGGCACCTCATCGGCCGGCACCTCATCGGCCGGCACCTCATCGGCCGGCACCTCATCGGCCGGCACCTCATCGGCCGGCACCTCATCGTCCGGCACCTCATCGGCCGGCACCTCATCGGCCGGCACCTCATCGGCCGGACCGCATCGTCCGCACCGCACCAGTCAAAGAGAGGGACACCACATCGGCCGCGCACCGCATCGGACGCAACAGGGCCACCTCGTCAAGCAACCACATCGTCCGGACCACAACGGCCAGAACTTATTGGCCAAACACGCCGGCTGGAGTAGAACCATCGCCCACCAGAAGGGCCGCCTCGGCCGTCAAATCGCCCGTCCCCCGGCCAATTGTGGTCTCTTTGCCCAGGCGGCGGAAGAGCAGCAGCACACCCCGGACTGGAAGCAGCCTCACTTCTCTCCCTCGCGACGGCTGGGTCAGCGGGAATCTCCTCGTCGGTCGTCACGGCTCTGGCTTCACTCCTTCGAACCCACTTCTCCCTGCGGGTAAAAACTAACAAAGGGGGCAGGATCTGGGATCCGCATCTCAAGTAGGATAGCGGGCCAAGAGGAACATGGACCGGCTATTAATCTCAAAGGTTGGATTCAGAGCAGGCCCAAATCTTGTATTTCCCTGCTTTAATACTAAGCAGGGCAGGCTTCGGCCCAAATACAAGTAAGTCACAAACTTTTCCTCCTATTTTATGCATTAAATATGGAGCAAAATAGTTTTACCACTAAAAAAAAAAAAATAGTTTTACTAACTATTCAAAAGAAAAACAAAATAATAATAATAATTATTATTATCACTATTGTTATTATCACCACCATTGCTAGCGGATTAAAATCCCCAATTGGTGCGGGCCAGAGCCTTAACCTTCCGAACATCTTTATTTGATGATTCGGATCATATTTGGGTCCATTGACCTACCATGGTCATCTTTATTTGATGACCCGGGCATCTAGAATGAGAGCCATCAACGGCCGCACACGACATCTATCTTAATGTAAAAGGAAAAGAAATTTCCGGAAAAAGTTCCCGCTTAGAAGTGTCAACTTCAGTCCTTGATTTTTGTATTACTCAAAACAAATACAAAAAAAATGTAGGCTAAAGATATTAGTTCGTTCCAGATATGAGGTATACTATTAGGCTGTTCGCCTGTTCCTATTGGCTAAAAGAAGAGGTGTGCATATTTTCAGCTGAACTTCCGTGTGTTTCTATTGGTCTAAAACGACGGTGAGCATGATTGACATAAAATTGTGACCGGATGTTAATCATTGTTTACCTTCCTTTGCTTCTATTGGTGGAAAGGGCGGTGCTAACAGTAATGGACTAATGGGATACGTTCAAGTTCGAGTATAAAAGCATCGCTCCAGCGGTAGACTTCTCACATCAATTCGGCCCTCAAGCTCAAATAGCAAACAAGCAATATATCTCTTTCGTGGATTGAATTGGAAACGCTCCCACTTCCGGAGATGCCGTAGGCAGTCATGAGACCTTCACTTCGAGTCGATTGACCTAAACGTACGGCTGTATCTGCAGATTCTTCAAGTTCGGATTCTTGCTACTTCCATGACTTTGTCCGTTAATTGCTTTTATTTATAACCGTCCTTCGCAACCCTTCTTCCCACTTCCATCCTAATTTTAAAACGAGAGTTGAGGGAGATGAGCGTGATATGGTGAGGAGATAAGTGATGTATGGTATAGAACCATCGGGAAAACAGTCGAATGAACCATCTAGATTTTCTTTTTTGAAAGATTTAATAATGTCATCTAGATAGTACTCCGAGTATGAATTTTTAATAAAATCATAATGTCAGTCTGGTCTGTAATAATCCGCATATCTATTTTTAATATGGCGTATACTCCCTATTTTTTATATTTTTTATATAGAATTATGAAAGCATAAAATATACGGAGTGTCATTTTTAAAAAATATGCCCCGTATCAATCAAAACTATTATAAAAAATGATATTTGTACTCACTCTTATACCTACCTTTGTACCCACCTATGTTTGTGAGCCATGACTTCTGGTTCGAAGATAAAGTATTAGGTGAGTTGTATGAGCCACTGAATCCCTAATCAGTCAACGTAACTTGCGGATATGTTTGCACAAACAAAATATTGTCTTTGAGCCGGGTTCACAGACAAAAAAACACTTCACAACATGGTGGGTACAAAAGTGGGTACATCAAGTCAAGCATTGTTGAACTATTATTGAAAGTTTATAGCCTTTGAACAGTTTGAACTGAAAACGTACATCAAATATGTCAAAGCTTTGTGGGACATGAGTATTTCATAAGGCATATACGAAGTATTTAATTTTAAATAATTGCTTTTATGTAAAAGAAAAAGTTAGTGACACTGCATTTATGGAGTGTTTGAGATTGCTTATGCCTTTTAAAAGTCGTTTCTTTAAGATATTATTGGAAAAATAAATTATAGTAAAAGTTGGTAGTGTTTAGTAATATTAGTAATTTTAATTAAAATGTAAAAGTTGGAGTGTTTGATAAAAAATGATTTTTAGGTAGTATGATACTCCGTAGTATTTTACTTTATAAAAAAGTACTCCGTAGTATTTTACTAAAGTACAAAAATGTCATTATACAAATTAAATTGAACACTACCTAAATATTAAAAAAAAGCTTGGCAGTAGTTCACCGGCACCTACCCAACTCGAAGTGGACGGAATAATAAGAAAGGAAGAGAATTATAGCAGAGGAAAAGAATTAGCACGAGGAAGTGAAAACAGAAGTGAACAAAGTAATTCTGGACGAGTTGGATCGGCCGACTAGGGATGCAATGACTGCTGCAACTCCGATCGCTATACCGGTGACACGAAGTTTGAGCAGAATCAACTATATATATTTTCCTCGGCTGAATATGGAACAAGAGAGGAGAACACACACATGGGTGGAGAATCGGAGCGGTCGACAATGGAGAAGTAGCAAGGTTGGTTGGGAGTCTTTTGAAGCAAGAGAGATGAAGGAGGGTAATTTTGGGTGTAATTGAAATATCTAATCTAATAATTATCCTTAAAGTTGCAATTATTTACCAAAAAACCAAGAAGCAGTTAGAAGTAGCCATATACCGATTTCCATTTTTTAGCTTTTAAGTGCTTAATTTAAGTAGAAGCGGAGATTTGAAAACGTCAAATTCAACCTTTTTAGCTAAAAGCTGAAAAGCACTTTTTAAAATCGTTTGCAAACACTCCTTTAAGTAGCGGGGATCAGAGTTGGGTCTGGATCGGATTTTGGTAAATCCGAAGAACAACCTTAAAAATCCAAGGTTATGAAAATTAAAACTAGAACAAGGACTATTATATATCGGTCCAAGGCGTGTTTTTAATATTTTGGGATAGGATAGGGCCAGTTAAAGCTGAACGAAAAATCAACACATCATCCTTTTATATTTATCGCTTGAAAATACTAACGCACAAGAACAAAAATATTAGTCAATTAGTATGTTTAAAATAATGGGGATTTCCCATTACTTAAGGCAATTAGTTCGGGTATATTGATTAGTTTGTCGGTTATGGATTTAGAGAACACAGACGCGGTCTATTTTAAGGATTTCTTGGGTAATTTCTATTCGAGCTGTCTAAAAATAAATTACTGCGAGTGTCAAGAAATTTCAAACCGAATTCAGGCCGGTTTGCAGTTTTCAATATGGTCTTTTTCATCCCGTGCATCGCACGGGTGAGTTACTATTTATGCCTAGAAGCGGTACACCTCATTCCCCTACACGCTAATTGCGTCATCCAAAAGCCGTTGCAATAAACAACGCACCTAAAGCCGTCGCAATAAACGACGCACCCAAAGTCGTTGCAATAAACAACGCACTCAAAGCCGTTGCAATAAACAACGCGCCTAAAGCCGTCGCAATAAACGACGCACCCAAAGCCGTTGCAATACACAACGCACCTAAGGCCGTTGCGATCCACAACGCGCCTACAAAGCCGTTGCAATAAACAACGCACCTAAATATCGTATCGGCACAAGCGGTGAAACACCCAAATCGGCCGGCGATATGCAGGACGAAGGACCTGTGTGCATGGTCCAACGTCTTCAAACGGAGAAGCATACCGCGTCATTCGCGCGGAAACCGCAGGACGACAGGCCTGAATTAAGGCTGAGGTTACAAAAACTCCACCCGTCAGTAAAATTTCGCTCAGGACCACAAAGGGCGGCCGTCAAAAGACGATGCCTAGTCCGGTCCCTCGTCACCGATAGACGTGGAAAGGCAAAAAAGGATGCCACTGACACACCAAGCCGAGGGCGTATTTACTCCCTCGCACTAACACACGCGAAAAGCGTAGCGGACAAAATACCGCACATGGACGAAGGGACAGTAACCCTTCGGCCATCCAAAAAAAAAAAAAAGAGGGAAGCCGACGGACCGCGCACTTGCCGGCCTCGAGCAATAAAAATAAATAAATTCCCCAAACTTATTATTCATCTCAAGACCGGCTCCCAATGCCGAAGCTCTTGCTCCATCAGCTTATGAACGGCCTCCCCAACGCCGTCATACTTTTATATGATGATCGGCTCATCTCCGCCTCGTCATCATTATTCGGATTGGCTCATCATCATCGCCATCTGCTCATCACCACCGGGCCCCCGCCTCAGCGTGATGCTTTATCTCAAGACCGGCTTCTCATCGCCGAGTGTCTTGGGCTAGCGACCGGGCTCGCCATTCCCCTCCTGGATGGCGACCGTCGCTTCCATATGACGATCGGCTCATCATCGCCTCGTCATCATCCGGATCGGCTCATCATCATCGCCATCCGTTCTTCACGATCGGCCCCTCGGCCACGACGTGATGCTTTATCTCAAGACCGGCCTCCTTAGCGCCAAGTGTCTTGAGCTGGCGACCGGGCTCGCCATTCCCCTCCTAAATGGCGACCGTCGCTTCCATATGACGATCGGCTCATCATCGCTCCGTCATCATCCGGATCGGCTCATCATCATCGCCATCCGTTCTTCACGATCGGCCCCTCGGCCACGACGTGAGGCTTTATCTCAAGACCGGCCTCCTTAGCGCCAAGTGTCTTGAGCTAGCGACCGGGCTCGCCATTCCCCTCCTGGATGGCGACCGTCGCTTCCATATGACGATCGGCTCATCATCGCCTCGTCATCATTATTCGGATCGGCTCATCATCATCGCCATCCGCACATCACGGCCGGCCTCCCAGCCTTGGCGTGATTATTTCTTCTCAGAGACCGGCTTCTCATCGCCAAGTGTCTTGAGCTAGCGACCGGGCTTGTTGTTCCCTTCCGGGATAGCAACCATCACCTTTATATGACGATCGGCTCATCAGCACCTCGTCATCATTATTCGGATCGGCTCATCATCATCGCCATCCGCACATCACGGTCGGCCCCCCGGCCTCGACGTGATGATCTAGCTCAAGACCGGCTCCCTCAGCACCAAGTGTCTTGAGCTAGCGACCGGGCTTGCTGTTCCCTTCCGGGATAGCAACCGTCGCCTTTATATGACGATCGGCCTTCACATCGCCTCGTCATCATATGTTGGACCGGCTCATTATCGCCGTCGTCCTCACATCGCGTCCGGCCTCTCGGCTAAGGCGTGATACCTTATCTCAAGACCGGTCTTAGTCATCCCTTCCCGGATGGCGACCGTTGCTTGGATCTTCGGATCGGCTCATCATCATCGCCATCCGCACATCACGATCGCCCCCCCCGGCCTCGACGTGATGATCTAGCTCAAGACCGGCTCCCTTAGCGCCAAGTGTCTTGAGCTAGCGACTGGGCTTGCTATTCCCTTCCGGGATAGCAACCGTCGCCTCTACATGACGATCGGCTCATCTCCGCCTCGTCATCATCATTATTCGGATCGGCTCATCATCATCGCCATCCGCACATCACGACCGGCCTCCCAGCCTTGGTGTGATTATTCCTTCTCAAGACCGGCTTCTCATCGCCAAGTGTCTTGAGTTGGCAATCGGGCTCGCCGTCCCTTCCTGGATGGCGACCGTTGCCTCTACATGACGACCGGCCTTATCATTGCCTCGTCATCATATCTCGGACATGCTCCTCAGCATCTTCGTCCTCATATCACGATCGGGCCCTTCGGCCACGACGTAATGCTTTATCTCAAGACCGGCTCCCTCAGCGTCGAGTGTCTTGATCTAGCGATTGGGCTTGCTATTCCCTTCCGGGATAGCAACCGTCGCCTCTACATGACGATTGGCCTATCATTGCCTCGTCATCATACATTGGACCGACTTATCATAGTCGTCATCCTCGCATCGCGGCCGGCCTCTCGGCCAAGGCGCGGTACCTTATTTCAAGACTGGTCTTAGCCATTCCTTTACTGGGTGGCGACCATTGCATGGATTTTTGGGTCGGCCCCTCGGTGCCGATCATGGCAGGCCCTCGGCCTCGACATGATCATATTCCCCAAGACCGGTCTCAGTCATTCCTTCATCGGATGGCGACCGTTGCTTGGACGTTTGGCTCAGCCTCATAGTGCTGACGACCTCGCATCACGATCGGCCCCCCGGCCTCGACGTGATGCCCTATCTCAACACCGGCTTTATCAGCGCCAAGTGTGTTGAGCTAGCGATCGGGCTCCTCATCCCTTCCTGGATGGTGACCGTCGCCTTTACATGACGACCGGCTCATCTCTGCCTCGTCATCATTATTCGGATCGGCTACCCATTATCGCCATCCTTATATCACGACCGCCGCCCCGGCCTCGGCGTGATGATCTATCTCAACACCGGCTTCATCAGCGCCGAGTGTGTTGAGCTAGCGATCAGGCTCGCCATCCCTTCCTGGATGGTGACTATCGCCCCTACATGGCGACCGGCTTATCATCGCCTCGTCATTGTTATTTTGGATCGGCTCCTTATCACGGCCGTCCTCACATCACGATCGGCCCCTAGGCCACGATGTGATGTCCTATCTTCGAGATCGGCCTCTCATTGCCGAATGTCTTGGGTTAGCGATCGGGCTCTCCATCCCCTCCCGGATGGCGACCGTCGCCTCTATATGACGACCGGCTCAGCATTGCCTCGTCATCGTATCATCAGACGGGCGTCCAACGCCTCGTCCTCATATTCAGACAGGCGTCCAACGCCTCGTCCTCATATTCAGACAGGCGCCCAGCGCCTCATCCTCATATTCAGACAGGCGCCCAGCGCCTCGTCCTCATATTCAGACAGGCGTCCCACGCCTCGCCCTCATGTTCGGATCTAGCAAACATCTTGCAGTCTCCGGCTCAAAGACTAAAGGATCCCTGATCTCATCTACAGGCCCATCGGCCATATATCTTGCTCTGTCATCTTTATTTGATGACGAGAATCTCATCTACAGGCCCATCGGCCATATATCGCTCTGTCATCTTTATTTGATGACGAGAAGCTCATCTACAGGCCCCTCGGCCATATACCGCTCTGTCATCTTTATTTCATGACGAGAAGCTCATCTACAGGCCCCTCGGCCATATACCGCTCTGTCATCTTTATTTGATGACGAAGAGCTCATCTACAGGCCAATCGGCCATATATCGTTCTGTCATCTTTATTTGATGACGAAGAGCTCATCTGCAGGCCCCTCGGCCATATATTATTCTGTCATCTTTATTTGATGACAAGGAACTCATCTATAGGCCTCTGCGCCATATCTCGCCCCGTCGTCTTTATTTGACGACGTGGAGCTCTTATGCAGGCCCCTCGGCCATACATCGCCCCGTCGTCTTTATTTGACGATGTGGAGCTCTTATCCAGGCCCCTCGGCCACACATCGCCCCCTCGTCTTTATTTGACGACGTGGAGCTCTCATATATGCCTCTCGGCCACTACTCCCAGTCATCTTTATTTGATGACGTGGAGCTCACATCGGCCCATCGGCCTCATATTCTGGTCATCTTTATTTGATGAACCAGACATCACATTATGGACGGTCGCTTGACCCATCCCTTAGTCATCTTTATTTGATGACTAGGACTACTGATCATGACGAGCTACCCACATCTAGAGATCGGCCTCGGCCCTCGGCCATCCCCTCAGCAGACGGACACCGTTGCAGCTCCATCTCTAGGCCGAAGGGCTCGCACCTTTTGCTTCGTTTTGGGGGCATCCGGTGTACTCTTTTTCCCTCATTAGGATTTTTTCCCACAGGGTTTTTCCTAATGAGGTTTTTAACGAGGCATCTCCCCATTGTGGATCAAAAGGTGTCAACCCTCGGCCCCCTGTTGCAGACATCATCAGACATGCATTACTCTACTCCTCTTCACCTCGTTACACTCGCCTCAAGGAGTGGGGGACTGGGAGAGTGGGGGACTTAGCGCCTTCGCTACCAAAGAAGCAGAAATTCAAAATTTTTGCAAGGATTGCCAAAATAAACAAAATAGACTACCCCTAAAGATTTTTATGAAAACTTGCTATTTCTTAATTAAGTTGAGCAATTAACACCTTGGAAGAAGAGTGAAAGATAATTTTTCTTTCATATGACACCAATATTGCATATTTATAAATAAAAAGTAATTTTCATATATTTATAACTAAATTATAAATCAATGATGTATTAGTCGGTGCATAAAAATATATAGTATAAATTTTATATTAATAAAAATTCTATTATCACTACTGCTAAAACATTTAATTAATCCAAGTTCACTCGGTGCATCACTCCTATTCACTCGGTGCATCACTACTACTAAGAGCCTATTTGGTAACACTGAAATTGGCTCAGTTGTCTGATTCTACTGATATTTATTAAGTTTTGGCTGAAGTGGTTGACCGGTTGGATTGGTTAATTGATTCTTCTGAGTCATGAAAAAATTATATTTAAAATATATATTTATTAATAAAATAAAAAGTAAAATTATATAAAAAAAATAGCTAAAATAGTCCTTTAGAATAACTTCAGAAAAGTAGTTCCAACTTTAAAAGCTCATTTAAAATATCGAGTATGCTTAAATATCAATTTGTGTATTCAGTATGCTCAACAGAATAGGTCTGGTGCTCATTAACAGTTCATTATTACTCATTCTCCAGAAGTCGTGATTTTCATCTCAATAGTGGAGGTTGGATGCTCAATTAAAATTTTATGATGTTCAACTAACAAACCTTACGATTTTCATATCAATGTGTACTTTGTAAGTTATGTATGTTCATTTGGTACTCATGTTATGCTCATTTTTACAATGTCATATCAATGAGATGAAAAAAATCACAGTTTCAATTGAGATGAAAATCACAGTTTGTGTTAAATGAGCATTAATGAACTTTTAATGTTCATCAGACCTATTATGAGAATTAAAACACTTTTGATGAGCATCAGGCTTATTAGGAACCTAACACTATATAAAAAAAAAAGTGTAAATATATTTATATAAAGTAATAGTATGATTCATAGATCAAATAAATACTTCAAAAATATGAATTAGTCTTTTAATATAGTAATAATGAGCAAAAACAAAAGAATAGTTAATATTACAATTACTATTAATAATAAGCAGTATGAAACTATATAGGATAAGTAAGATAAAAGAACTAATTATTTCAACAAGACAAGTCAGTGAGATGGTTGGAAGGCTGCATACCCTACTTTGGGTTTGGGGATCAAATCCCACTGGTTTTTTTTTTATCTTTTTAGTGAAGGAATTCAGTTCCCTATGGTCACGATTCGCTGGGACAAGATGTAAGCCCACCAGTCAAATTTAATAATTGGGCCGGATGTACGTACACCCGGGTGTACACCCGGGTGTACGATATAGGGGCTCCCGGGGCATGCCCCGGGTTGCACACTAGTGATAAGATATAGTCATGTACAATAGCTCCTTTCTTTAAATTTGGTATCTAAGTTTTAAATGGAATAATAATTCCAATTGTTTTCTCAACGCATGCATACAAATGATAAATGTTTACGTGCCTAATATATATGTCATTATATTCAATATCTTCTGAGTTAAATTTCATAGTATATTTATGTGTTAAATTTAGAGACAATTTCAAAAATTAGCGGGTATACATTAATATAAATATACCACTAATATACTTCAACAGCTCAACTTCTCATAGTCATTCAATATCTTCGTGCCCCTAACAGGTAACCAAAATTATGCATGCATTATATTATTTTTTTCATTTTGTTAATTAATGGTTGGCAACTTGATATCCCGCATTATTCTTTTACTTCAAAGTTCTAACTTATACTTTATTAATATATTTACTCACTAGACGAAGTACCCGTGCGATGCACGGGGTATATCTAGAATTGAATTATACGCAATTTAATAAATTAATGTTTTACGATGGTATATAATGTATAATTTTCTAAATAAGAATATAGTTTAACGTTTATATAATGTGAGTTATATATAATAAAATAAACAATAATGTGTGACCAAGCTATACGTGAAAAAACAATTAGCTTTGTGTGACAAAGAATAAGTTGATACTACAATTATTGGTGGGTATCTTGAAATTATATAAAATAAAACAATCATATATGTTGACAATGTAAAAAAAAGATTCACAAATTTCGGAAAACTTCTTTATAGACTACATTTTTGGTGGTGTTGATACCACGACCTTCGTCATCCAATATGAGAATCTTCAACCCACTCCTTGAGGTAACCCTTGACATGACAACGTACAATTGACCATGCGCAAACACAGGTTTTGGGAGATATATGCTCACTTGATGAAGAGATTGTCCTTGACTTTTGTTTATCGTCATGGCAAATGAAACAACAATTGGGAATTGCATGCGTTAAAATTTGAAAGGAATCCTGCTATCCGATGGGACCAGTGATAGTCGCGGAATCAAAACCTTTTGGCCAATACTTTTGCCAGATATAACATTCGCCTCTAAAACAAATTTACCCAACCAAGTAATGATCAGGCATGTTCCATTACATAAGCCACTGGACTGATCAATGTTTCTCATTAACATAATAGGCACACCAACCTTTAGTCCCAATTTATGGTTCAGGATCACTGATCCATTGATGGTGTTCAAAAACTCTTGAGTATGCACTTCATCGAATTCGACGCCATTGGTTGAGCCTTCAGGTGAACATGGGCTGTCAAAACTCAAATATGTCCTTGTTTCTCCAGGCATCAATGAAATCATATAATTATTGATAAACTCTACAACATCATTTGTTGGTGTCAAAATAGCTCTTTCCTGAAAATATGTTGGATCTGCCATATTCTCCAGAAATGAAGGATAAGTGTTAGCAACAATTGAAGCGATAGGATCACCTGAAGTGGTAATAAGCATATCATCAGGTATATCAATGAACACATGTCCATCTCTGACGTCCCCAACGTTTCCATCTCCTACTTTGAGCATCAAATCTGAGAAACTTTTCAATTCGTCAACATTACATGCGAAGAACCACATTACAAATGGAGAATCTAGTACTACTTGATTATTGCCCAAATATATATAATCAGTTTAATGCAATATTAATTACTACATACCATTTATGCTCTTCAAATGGACGGGAATTTTCCCTCCAACAATTGCACCAACTTTGTTACTTTATATAATATAAAGAAATATATAAAAGTGTGCTGTGTGTTTTTTCTTATGCTTTTGTCGGCACATATATAAGGCAAAAACCCTAGCTTCTTGGTGTACACACATTTGTACCCACTTTTGTACACTGCCTGCGTACATGCACGGGCAACTGGGAGATAAATGTTGCCCTCTTCTTAATGAATTGCCTGTGAACACAGGCAAAATATGGGGGTGTACAATAGTATAGTGGGTACAAACAGATTTTCCTATAAGGCAAATATAAGGGAATAAGGGAAATAAGGGAAATAAAAATGCTTATGCCAACGTACAACATGCCAGCAGCCAATACAAAAATGGGCGGAAATATATTATTATTATTATTATTATTATTATTATTATTATTATTATTATTATCATTATTATTATTATTATTATTATTATTATTATTATTATTATTATTATTATTATTATTATTACTATTATTATTACTATTATTATTACTATTATTATTCCTATTATTATTGTTGTTGTTGTTGTTGTTGTTGTTGTTGTTGTTGTTGTTGTTGTTGTTGTTGTTGTTGTTGTTGTTGTTGTTGTTGTTGTTGTTGTTGTTGTTGTTGTTGTTGTTGTTGTTGTTGTTGTTGTTGTTGTTGTTGTTGTTGTTGTTGTTGTTGTTGTTGTTGTTGTTGTTGTTGTTGTTGTTGTTGTTGTTGTTGTTGTTGTTGTTGTTGTTGTTGTTGTTGTTGTTGTTGTTGTTGTTGTTGTTGTTGTTGTTGTTGTTGTTGTTGTTGTTGTTGTTGTTGTTGTTGTTGTTGTTGTTGTTGTTGTTGTTGTTGTTGTTGTTGTTGTTGTTGTTGTTGTTGTTGTTGTTGTTGTTGTTGTTGTTGTTGTTGTTGTTGTTGTTGTTGTTGTTGTTGTTGTTGTTGTTGTTGTTGTTGTTGTTGTTGTTGTTGTTGTTGTTGTTGTTGTTGTTGTTGTTGTTGTTGTTGTTGTTGTTGTTGTTGTTGTTGTTGTTGTTGTTGTTGTTGTTGTTGTTGTTGTTGTTGTTGTTGTTGTTGTTGTTGTTGTTGTTGTTGTTGTTGTTGTTGTTGTTGTTGTTGTTGTTGTTGTTGTTGTTGTTGTTGTTGTTGTTGTTGTTGTTGTTGTTGTTGTTGTTGTTGTTGTTGTTGTTGTTGTTGTTGTTGTTGTTGTTGTTGTTGTTGTTGTTGTTGTTGTTGTTGTTGTTGTTGTTGTTGTTGTTGTTGTTGTTGTTGTTGTTGTTGTTGTTGTTGTTGTTGTTGTTGTTGTTGTTGTTGTTGTTGTTGTTGTTGTTGTTGTTGTTGTTGTTGTTGTTGTTGTTGTTGTTGTTGTTGTTGTTGTTGTTGTTGTTGTTGTTGTTGTTGTTGTTGTTGTTGTTGTTGTTGTTGTTGTTGTTGTTGTTGTTGTTGTTGTTGTTGTTGTTGTTGTTGTTGTTGTTGTTGTTGTTGTTGTTGTTGTTGTTGTTGTTGTTGTTGTTGTTGTTGTTGTTGTTGTTGTTGTTGTTGTTGTTGTTGTTGTTGTTGTTGTTGTTGTTGTTGTTGTTGTTGTTGTTGTTGTTGTTGTTGTTGTTGTTGTTGTTGTTGTTGTTGTTGTTGTTGTTGTTGTTGTTGTTGTTGTTGTTGTTGTTGTTGTTGTTGTTGTTGTTGTTGTTGTTGTTGTTGTTGTTGTTGTTGTTGTTGTTGTTGTTGTTGTTGTTGTTGTTGTTGTTGTTGTTGTTGTTGTTGTTGTTGTTGTTGTTGTTGTTGTTGTTGTTGTTGTTGTTGTTGTTGTTGTTGTTGTTGTTGTTGTTGTTGTTGTTGTTGTTGTTGTTGTTGTTGTTGTTGTTGTTGTTGTTGTTGTTGTTGTTGTTGTTGTTGTTGTTGTTGTTGTTGTTGTTGTTGTTGTTGTTGTTGTTGTTGTTGTTGTTGTTGTTGTTGTTGTTGTTGTTGTTGTTGTTGTTGTTGTTGTTGTTGTTGTTGTTGTTGTTGTTGTTGCTATAAATTGATTGTTGACCTTCTTCTTCTTTTGCTTATGACCATACACGTATCTGTCTTTTACCATACTCACACTTTTGCTTATTTCCGTTTGTGGCTATTCTAACCATGATTTCTACTTTTTTTAATACACACTTTTATCCATACGTTTCCATATTAATCGTAGTACTTTTTTTGGTATTACTTTATTATTATTATTATTATTATAATCTTGTGTTGTAATTCAAAAAATTTACGTTTCTTTTTAATGTTTCCATTCCTTTGGGCGGCACATATATAGGGCGGCACATATATAAGAAATAATAAATGCCATATTAGTTCAACGTACAACAAGGAAGACAATACATGCTAGCAACGAATTACATTTTTACCCCTTTTTTAGGCGGCAATTTTGCCTCCAAAACTTGTAGCAGACTTTGCTACTTTATATAATATAAAGATTGATTCTCATTCATTCATTATTACATGTAATCATAATTGAAATAGAAACATTTTGCATGAAGATTGTTCTTCATGCTTCCAGAAAAAAAAACAGCTAATTGAAAATCTGTTTTTGTCCAATAATTCAAGTTGCATAATTGAGCAAAAGATGATGATTTTTGGAATTAAATAATGAATGGTGTAGTACCACTTTCCCTTTTTGGAAAATTCACACATTTTTCAAGAAAAGCATTCAACAATCAACATTACTCGAATATGTTAATCAAGGATGGATGTCGAATTTGCTGCAAAGAGGGTAGGTGATTTTTTTTCTCTCGGGTGGGATTTTGCCAAAAAAAAATTCAAAAAACATTTTCATTAGCATATGCAAAGCACTATACACTACATTTAAGTGTACAACACCCTAAATTTACACAATGACACAAATAAATTAGATGATATATTTTAAGTGTTCTAGAAAAAGATATTGTTAATTGAGTTGTGCTGTTATTTTTTATTTGTCAAAGTCAAGAAATTAAGACATCATTGATGCCCATGAAGAAAAAAGAATCAAACTTAATTAAAATAGTTTATCATGATAAAGAATTCTAAAATTTTCTTATTTTGATTAAGTTTGACTCTTTTTTCTTCATGAGCAATTAATAGTTCCTATTAAGTATTATCATATTATGTAACACTTTAAATTAGTTTTTAATACTAAAAGTTAGGGGCCAGACATGTATATATCTAATTAAAGTATGAAAATTTTATAAAAATATTACACACACACATTGAAGTTCCTAGTGGGACGATCGCTCCCGGCCCCCCTAAATTCATCCTTATTTTCCATTGGATTGAGATTTGAACTAGCGGCCACACTAACTTTAAGAATGCTATCACAAAATGTTAAGTGATTCTTATTAAATTAGCCAGTGCTCGAAGCTATATGGTGTTATAACCTATTGATATTTTGTAGTGCCATTCCACTATTTAGTTGTGTAAATAATTTATATTACTCATTTGTGAACAGGCCTAGAGGCCAAATAAGTGAACGCGGAAAAGAGATAATACTACAGCTCTTGGCAGATAGGAGGAGGATTCAACAGTTAACGACTTATATAATTAAATAAGCTCTAGATGATATACAATATGAGTGATGAGCACAAAACCGCTATGTATCAAGTTGAACAAGAGCGACATAACGTGATTGATCAAGATCAAAGAAAGGAAGTCATACTAGCCAAACAATTTGACTTGAGTGGTGCAATAATAAGAGATAATATTGCTCTCCTATCTTTTGTGGCTGATTACTTTCCATATTAGTGATGATCTACTAGTCAATTGTTAGTAATGAATAAGTGCGAGTAGTGCATTTGTTTTTATAGTTAATTTTATTATTGTAGCTCGGACTATTTTGATTAATTATGAGTTTCAATTTTATGTTTGCAATCCACGTCCATTTATATTAATAAGAGCACGCATTTCGTATTATCCGGTCAAAAGGGCTTGTTGAGTTTTTCTGTATATCAAAGCACTACTCAAGGATTGAATTGAATTCTCGCATTGAATAGAATGAATGTACATGATGACTGTTAACCTATCAACGATATTTCACGCATATGTGGCGTTTGTGTTTACGCTTCTTCGTATGACGGTTGAAAACATTGGGACCGAATTATTATTATATTTTTACAATAGAGCATCATAATCATTATTCAAAATTCAATTTCCAACTATGAAACACTCTAAGTCGTACAATATCAATTACTTTACATATATGTGACTACCTGAACACTATCCAAGATTTTCATTACATTACAATAATGACTATCCTTGTCATCATCTTATTACTTTTCCCTCCGGTTAGTGAGATCCATTTTCATTTATCCCAGCACATCACCTTTGAGTGCATTGCAATCCTTCATTCTGTTAAATGTGGTTTCTTTTATTTATGTTGCTTTTAAATGTTGTGGTATTTCTACCATTCTGTTAAATGTGGTTTCTTTTATTTATGTTGCTTTTAAATGTTGTGGTATTTCTACCACTGAAAGATAGACTTTTTCTTAATATCTTATTGGTTATGTATCAAGAATCATTCTTAGTTATGAATTTGAACATCTCCAATTTTACATATTTTAACTTTTCATTTTTAGCATAAAAATTGTTTCAATATTCTATGTATTTAATACTCTTGGATTATCGATATCACACAAGTAGAATATGAGTGTGAGGGTGTCTCATTCATCTTGTCTCTTTTTATTTAACTTTTCCCCTTTTAGTTATAACAGAGCAGTTGTAATGGCTAGATAATTCTAATTAAACTACGAGTTTTGGAGATTTTTTTCTTTGTATTTCAATTGGCTCCCCCCTATAGGGGATGAAAATTTAGATTCATGCATTTTGTGTCCCAGCTCAAATTATCCTAGGTGGTTAAAACTTACTAATACACTACACTGTATGTAAATGGATTGTGTTATGACAAATTTTGAATCGGATTATTCTTAATGTTGGCATGTAAAAGTGGATTTAATTTATGATGTATTATTGACAAGTGTTTGATTGATAAGTGTATGATGTATTATTGTAGGCCCAATATATAATGCAGAGATTTTCTTACGCTTCATGTGGAGATCTTGATGTATTATTGCATTACTCATTGATGTCCGGTTAACATTTTATGGGGTCAAGATTTTATTTTGACTAAATGGTGTTTGTGATGGAAACCAGAGACACACTAAAGAGTAGAGAATACCACGTTCAATCGTCCCACTTTTCCAGTGACTTTTTCTTTCAACTAATTAGGACAAGAATAAGTGTAACACTTCCAAAGTTCCAAATGTGGTGTTATATATGGAGTTGTGACTTGCTTTGTATCTAGATACATTTTTTTTGAATTTAAAAACAAATATTCTGTTATTTTTCTTAAAAAGTTTATTACAAATCAAATGATTTTTACTTATTTTCAAGTAATACATAAGATCTCATGGAATAAAAAATGCATCTAAATTGATATGTTTTACCTTTTGAGTATTTATTGGCAGTATACATATTTTTGGAGTCTTTAATTAAATAAAATACTTAAATAAACATAATAAATAAATTGAAATAATACTATTTTCTTCTAAATACATACAAAAACTTTGGAAGTAATGCCAAACCTGTTGTCACTAAAGCCAACATGATTCCTAGGATAGAAATCAAGTACATTAACCCTATTTTGAAGGAGAAAAATCGTAATACTCGCATTGTTTGTTGGAACAAACCTCCCACTGGTTTTATTAAAGTGAATATTGTGACTGCTACTGGTAAGGATGGGGACTGTAACTCAGGTTATACTATTCGGAACTCAGGTTATACTATTCGGAATGACCAAAGACTTCTTCCTGGAGAATAACTACACTAAGGTTATTATTGAATGTGACAAAGTACAGGTTATCCAGATTCTTAAAGGGGAGAAACGACCAGGATGGAAAGCTCTCGCCAATTGCCTGAGGTTTAAAGAGACAATAGAAGACAATAACCTCAACTTCTGCTATGTCAAAAAAGCTTGTAATAAAGCTGCATACTTTGTAGCTTCAAACTTTAATTCTTTTGATAACAATCATGTAATCTTCAGTAAGTTTCTAGGTATTGTGAAATTTGATGCTATTAGTTATCTGTATGTCGTTTAATTCGATAGGTTTTGGTCTAATCCCCCTACCATGTATTTTATCTCTTATTTAACAAACATGTATGGGAAAAAAAATCTAAATAATAATAATAATAATAAAATACAAAAAATTTGAAAGTCTTGGGATAGGTCATAAGCATGTCAAAGCAAGATGCATCATTAGTAAAAAATAATACTCCCTCTGTCTCACTATAAGTGTCTCATTTTTCATTTTTCGTTTGTCCAACTAAATTTGTCTAATATCATATTTGGTAATATTTGTCTGACTGTAATTCATTCTTACTTTATGAATTTATTATCAACCACATAACTCTACTTTTTCTTAAAAAAAATGCATCACCCACCTTTATCCTAATCTTAGGGGGATGGAGGTAGTACTACGTATGGATCGGAGTAACATGCTTGCATTTAATTTGGCAAAGAAAGTTATTTGTAGACTCGAACTTATTTAAGTTAGGATCCACAGATCTATCCGCCCACATCTCGTGCAACGCACAAGTGATATACTAATATTATTAAATTAAATGTGTATGTGTACATATAAACATTGTGTATGTGTGTATTATGGGTGAACGGAGGGGTACAGGAACCGCAAGTCGGGTAATACAAATTCAGGACGGGTTAGTGCTGGTTCCTTATTTCGAAAAACCCAAACATGATTCGCAGCATGAGTAGTTGCAGTGAGAGAAAAACAAAAAACATTTGTACCGAGGAGAGGAATAATCGCTAATAAAGAATAATTTAAGATCTAAAGATCTCAGAATGAATAGTACGTAGTGATTGTCGTTTTAAGAGGTTCTCCCTAGAGCCCTCCGCTTATCATATTTATCAAATATATTTAAAATTATAACTTTCATTATTTAAGGAGCTATGTATTTATTATACATTTAGTGTAACCTAAGAATTTATGTGGGTAATAAACAACTTTGTTTCCTCACTCTAGTATCTTAATAAAGATATTGGGTGTGTTTGGAAAATGACATTTCTGTCAAAAATGACAGTTTGACCACTTTTAACATTTTCAATAAGTGAAAACGATATTTGATAAAGTAGTTGTTCGGCTCTAGCGTTTTTGGATGAAACCGCTGAAACGAAAACGCCGTAAATAGGAAAGTTTGGGGTTATCGTTTTGAAATAATTCTTTTTCTACTAATAGTTATGGCCAAACAGTTAAATTATCAAACATTTTCTGACAACCCGCCAACTTATTCTGCTAATTATACCCGCTAACTGAATCTGCAATAGACAACTCTCTAACATAATTTGATATCCACTATTCACTAAAAGCCAAGCACGTCCACTATATACATAAAGATACTAACACCACCAAGTGTGGTTTGGGACTTGGCGGGTAGGGCTTAAGTCCACACTTAAAAGGAGAAAAGCCGGTTTAATGCACCAAATCATCTCATGATATATAAATTTGGCATATTAGCCATCTGTGATTTTAAAAATGCGTCAAACCTCCATATGTTAGAATTATTCTTGCGCAAAACCCACTGCAAAAACAAATTTTACAATTTTGAAATCACTTCTTTAAATAATACAATTGAATATGCAAGTAACTTTTTCAAGATTTCTAAATACTACAAAAATACTAATCAATTTTTCATTTATTTGACAATTAAATTTGTTTATAAAAGAGATTTTGTGCATGATTCACTATAACACATGCGAATTTGATGCATTTTTCATATCACATAGGCTAACACACTCAATTTATATTTAATGGAGAGGTTTGATGATTCCAATATTATATACAAGTATGTACTACGTAGTAAACAAGGGCCACACAAAAAGTAATTCCTAAAATTGAGGGGTATTCATTTGAGGCATTTAAAGACATTTAGGATTTGTCAAATCTTATGTATTTAATAAAGGCATTTTATAACTCCCAAAATGTCAGGGGTATTCATTTTGGACATCAAGACATGAATTCTAGGTAACATTTGGATATATCCAAACTTATAAGCCCAAACATAGAAGGAATTCTCATTACCCAAATCTTTCACCTTTACGTGAGATTTGTAATCCCAGCAAGCACGAAGGTTATTATCTCGCTGTACGGCTCTTCCTCTCCGGCGTGAGGTCGACCCGGAAGGCCACTCTAGTGTGCTGGGTTCTTCTCCCGGTGAGATGTGTATCAGTCCGACGATGAAGAAGGCTAAGGTTGTTTGATTGTATCTTTAATTTTGCCACAACAGTAAACATTTGGCCATGTCAGCATTTATTACACTTAAATACAATCAGGTACCGAATTAACACTTGATTTTATGTACTTCTCAGCCTCGATTGCATCATCATGTACTCTTTACTCTATGGGCTACGACTTCGTGTACTGAACTGACACTTACCTCTTATAAAATGTTTAGAAAAGTCTCAAATGAATACATCCTAAGGATGTTTTCTTTTGGACTGTTTTCAGTCCCAGACCAGACCATACCAGATCAGACCAGACCAGACTTAAACAGTCCAGATCAGACTTAAACAGACCAGACCAGACCAGACTTCGATAGTTATAAAATTACAGAGACCAGACGTTTACCAGACCAGACCAGACCAAATCAGATCAGACCAGAAAATTTCAGTACAAAAGAAAACATAGCTAGTGCATACGGGTCAGGCCCAAATGGAAAAAGTAATCGTCTCTCGTAATATCTTCCTCAACCGTTCAGGACGACTGACGCGGCGACAAGTTTTCTTCAACAGCTACCAGCGTCCGCGTACTCCTGCGAGCCCGCGAGCCACCACCGGCTATTGCGAGCTGACCGGACTCTGCCGCAGCACCTGCACGCTGGAAGAAAACTCTGATTATTGTCTTTCCGACTCACTATCCAGCTAGGTAAACCTAAAGTAAAAATTAAATTCCAGATTTTGCTCAAAAGAGAGATACTTCCGGATTCAATTAGTGATGTTTTATGATATGTGTTTCATATTCAATTACGAATTTACCATTTCTTTGTTGAATTAGTAAATTGTAGTTTTCTGAAATTTCAGTTAGTGAAATTTAGGAAGATGAAATTCCCCCCCTGCTAAATACGCAAAAGCTTATTGTCCTGTTTTTGATACCTCAAATTCATAACAAACCCAAATGCATCTGCCTAGCTGTTTGACCTCAATTGTAGTGACTACCGGCTAAGAGCCTAAGACGTGCTAGGAATTTCCATAGCATGACATTCTTGTAAAGTTTGCTATCATAAATCAATTTCCTGATATGTAATTTTTTGTAATTTGATTGTGATTTGTGTTGATCATTTTCGGGCAGTTTATAATATGATTGTGATTCACTGATTTGTGTCTATGAATATTAATCCTTTACTTGTGAGGACCGTTTATGCTATTTTCTAATTTATCATATGATGTTGTGGATTGTTGTAGAGTAAAAAAAGCAAATGAAGGTAAGTTTGACGAGATACTATAAATCTATTGAAATAGAAGCTGATGAAGATATTTCACTAAGTATTGTAGTGGCCTCTAGTAGATCTAAGAAACGTCAAATATGATTATGTAAACCCATAGAGAAATAGGTATCTTTCTTGGAAAAGATATTTTCTTGAAAATTGACAATGGTGTCATTATCAGACCATATCAGAACAATTAAGAATTATTTGTCAAGTATTTGTATTTTTTTTTGTAAACTACTCCCTCCATCCTGTTGAAAGCTTCTCACTTTCCTTATTTGAGTGTCCCATTTAAGGGTTCCCATTCCATTTTTGGAAATAATTTGCTCTCTTTAATTACACCTTTACTCAAACTTCTCTTTCCTACTCATTACATGTCAAGTCTCACAATTTCCCCTCCCCCAACTTATCTCTCTTTAATTACTTTCACTTTATATGTTTACTTCTTTTAAATTTTCTCTTTCCTTTTTTTTTTACCAAAATTACTTTATTTAACCACTTGCCTAAAAAACTGTGCCATTTACCCAAGGGAACCTTCCAACGGGATGGAGGGAGTATTATTCTTGTTAAACATCTGTATTTTTTCGTATTTTACTGTTTTTATTTTATGGCATTAAAGTTATTATATATATATATATATAAAACTGAAAATTGGAGAAAATATTCAACAATATAAACTTATGGTCATACATTTCTCAAGGAATTAGATAACAAGTGTATGTTACATTTAACAAAATATGATAGTCATACAAAGGCCGTGGTTGATGCTAATTCATCTTACTAATTGACTTATTGATATGACATTCATGGTTTCCACAGTCTCCCCCATCTGAATATTGTTTCTTCGTTGCTTGCAATGCTTTTTCTGGCTTGTTCAGATGGAAGGGGTATAGAAAGCTACTTACATCCTTGAAGTGTGCTCCAACATTAGCAATCTCATTAATTATGTCTTCTAAGCACATTATGTCATGTTGACCCAATGCCTGTTCAATGATGTTAATGTCTGTCAAACGCACTCTTTGTTTGCCAACTTTTCCAGTGCCTTTCTTTAAAATCAGATCCCTCTCACACTCTTGAGATTAGGGTATATATCCATATGTGATGTAAGGCTCCGACTTCTGCAAAATTCCTAATGTTCTTTCATCAGCCTTTAGAAATACCCCATCAAATACTCTCCCCAGCCTCAAAGAGTATAAATATTTTCGTGTTTTCGGATGCATTTTATTTTTCCCTCCAATACGTATGACAAAAAGCAGTTTGGGCGTTGGGAATGCTGGTAAGCTCCTTTTACCCCTCTGTTTCATTCTTACCAGGTCAAGCTCCTTGTCTCGAATATGAACTGTTCGGGCTTCTTAACGATGAAGCTATCAGATTTGAGATTCCTGACTTTCTGCTCCAGCTGAAGATTCCTTTGTATGGCCCACTCCTCATTGTTTCTCCTCTCTTCAGCACAACCTCGTCTATGTATTTCAGAGGCTACTCCTCTCCCTCCGCCCCATGTCTACGTGACGTCTCCGGAAAAATACGAGGGCAGCGTAATAAATATATATACGTGAACACTCTGGCCCCACCTGGATTGAAACTCTAGTTCTGCCCCACAGAATGTTGTTTTTGTTGTACATTATTTTTCATATTTTGTGGAATATTTCTCTAGGATAAGGTGTATTTATTCCCGTGGAGCTCCTTCGGTAGGAACACTATAGGAAATTTCATTCTCTTTTATATATTACTCCGTAATAATATGTGTAGTAGAGAGGAATAACATGAACCTAACAACTATTAAAAAAGAACCTCATATTGAGACAGAATGAAAAGGAAATGAGTGAGTACCTTTGTGGTAAAGATATAGTATGTGACAATGTGATAATAGTATCCTGAGACTTGGCTAAGAAGTTTGTGTAACTGATGGATATAAAATTATGAATATGTATTTGATTTTAGGATCATGCATTAAAAATTACTTTTAAGCGTCGATTTTACTTTGTTTTCGATCTTTCAAATGTGCCTTTCTTTAGCATTCGTAGGGGCTGAATCAAGTTCTAAATCTGCTCGTCAGCTCAGCCTCAAGTTTTTTTTGTCAAACGCATGACATGTGTATGTTGCCACAAATAGGAAAAATTTATAGATGCATTCACAATATCTTGCCTTGTTCCCTTGGGTATAACAGGAAGGATCTGCCTAAAATCTCCACCAAGGACTACTGTGATTCTGAAATCGCAAAATATCACGCAGAGTCCGATCTAAAGCTTCAAAGCAATGATTATGCACCATTGGAGCTTCAATCCAAACTATAAGCTTACACTTGACTAGAAGTTCAACAAGTGCACTACCTTGTTTTATATTGCACGTAGAATCTTCGTTAGGATGAATTGGAATCTTGAACCGAGAATGTGCCATACGACCTCCTGGAAACAATAGCGACGCGATTCCACTTGATGCAACATTCAATACTATCTCTCCCTTAGAACGTATAGAAGCAAAAAGAGTCCTTCATACAAAAGTTTTTCCAGTGCCACCATATTCATACACAAAAAAGACCCCACCTCTATTTGAATCAATAACATTCATTATCCTATCATAGACAGTTCTTTGTAGAGTTCTTTGTTCTACAGTTAAGTTACCCAACAGCTCTTTATGGTTCTCTGCCAACTTTACTCGGTCATACCTCAACTCATCATACACTAATCGATTGGTATTATTTGATTAAAACTCATTATCAGGACATGGCATGCGGTGAAATTCTTCTAAACTCCTTCCACAACTGCGTAACATCTTTTGAATTTCATACAAAGTATAATTCTTCAATTCTTCATCCGATAATGTGAGATTTACAATAAACAACTATAATTAATAATACATTTGTATAATAAAAATTTGAATGTGTGCGAAATAATATAAAAATATACCTGGATGATTATTCATCACACGTTGTTTGTGGAGGATATCTTCGGATAAAAAACCCAACACTTTTCCCAAACTTCCTCTGGTCTACTTAAACAATCAGCAATTAATAGAGCAACAAATAGTTTACGCAAACAATGTGTTGTTGCCCAAAAACTTGCTTCTTTGATTGCATCTATATATTCCTTATCATCGTTTAGTAGACCTAAAGCATAACAAGCATCACGAAACGTGTCATATTGGACACCATCAACCTTCTTTATATCTTCAAAACATGTTGGTCCACGAACAACATTCAAAAGATATCTAAGAAAGAATAATTCACCGCAAGAAGGTGGCACATAAAATAGTCTCCCGCTATCAAAATTTCTCTTCCTCGGCACCCACTATCTCATAGAATGCTTCCTTACAAATCTTATGGGCATCTCAGTATAAGTCAAGTTTCTTGCTTCGGGATATATCTCATTTGCTCTGAACCAAGCAAGAAACGTGCTTTCTTTCACACTCGCCTTGTTAAGAACTTCGTTTATGGGCTCGAAGTTGTTAAAATAAACATCTTGTTCATTAGGCAAGTGAAAGCTTAATCTCTCCACCCCAACACTTTTGTACTGAATCTCAAATGCTAAAGTTCTCCCACAACCTCACATGATGAAATGTATCTGCAATCATAATACATCTTGACTTCATCCACATCATTCTCAGCATGTTCTCCGTTCGCACTTTGGTAGAATGTTGCAATAATTCTATCATTTCCTTTATTCACATATTTGAATAAATATTTTATAGATCTAGATTGATTGCACCACTTCACATTCATATGTGCTGCATATTTGAGCAATAAATATCTATTATGAGGCACCACATATCTGTTATCCAACTCCACTCCATTTTTTGAAACGGTTCTCCTATCATGTCTCGATCTCCTATACACGGGATACTCATCTTCATCCAAAGTGGTGTGCTCCACAAATCGTTTCGGAAAATGTTTCAAACATCTACCATCTACCATGCAAGAAGACCTCTTTCTCAAATTTCTGCATGGTCCATGCATCATAAAGTCCTTCACAGCATTAAAATACTCGGGATCGCTCTCTTCGCAAGGAATTTCGGCTGAAATGATCTTATCAATGTGACCCGTTGTTGCTAGGTCTTCAAGTTTCTCAAGAAACAACAATATGTAGGCATGTGGCAATCCACACTTTTGGAATTCAACGGTGTATATAACTACAATATACCATTGCAAAACAAAAGCGATCATCAGTTGAAAAGAACTATTACGAATAGAATTAGTAATTATAATAACAATAACCTTAATTGTTACAATTTTTAAGAATTTTTAAAATACCTGCTTTTACAATGCCAAATATCTTGTTGCGACGGAAATCATTGATCAAACCATCCAACTTCATCTTAAAAACTCGACAAATAATATCAGGTTGATCCTCTGGTTTGAGATTACGCTCATCAAGGTATCACTTTCTTAGATGAAGCGTTAGATGATAACTCTCCCACCAATTCCATTTTCGCACCCTAAGCATCATTTCTGTTGTTCTCCATGTCCTTACACTTCACAGGAGTTGACACCTCATTATCAGAGGAACCAACCTATTTGAAAAACAAAAACTATTATGCGCTGCACATAGCCCAAAAAAATTATGCTCTAATTTTTAATTCGGCAAATACCTTTTCCCGTGTTGAATTGTCACAGTATTTGGAGAAGATATCTGACTCCTAGATATTATGAATATAAGCGAAAAATCAATCCCTTAACCGTTCTAGTATACAACAACAAATAAGAAACCATACACTAGTTAAAATCACCCGGTCGTCACCATGTTTCCCGGCGAATTTCTCAATTAGTGCAGCATCCTTGGTAAACCTCATAACGCTGAAAATTAAGCAACATACTTGAATCCATAACTGCCTCAATCTCCACGGGGATAAAGCCGCTCCCACGACTGGTGTAATGTATAATGAAAACATAATACTTTTTATCTTGTTTTTATACAGTATATCATATATTACAAAAATCTTATTACTTACACTTATGAGTGTGTCTTTGCAATCAACCGCTTCTCTTCTAAACAACTCTTGTCCAACCCGATTCCAAATAATTACTGGTGCATTACCAGTGGAATCGACGACACGGATTATGACCTTTATACCTACTCATTCCAATTATGACTAAGTTATTCTTTCTTTTCCACTTAAATTCATATTATAACAAAAGTTAATTAGGAAATGTGATAACACATTACCTAGGTACACCATCAGCAAAACTCTTGTCACAATTTGTACAGTAAAATTCTGAATAGAATTCTGAATTGGTTTTGTCAAGTTTCTTAGGACATTGTGGACAGGACAAATACCACCAATTATCACCACTCTCTATCGCAACAACCTTTGCATGGACCTAGTAACTCCCAACCTGTAAACGTATTTAAATTTAATTTTGAAGAACAAACAAAACAAAAAATATGGAATTGAAAATGATACCTCTTTAGTCTCGTAGAGTGCATCTATGGTTTTCGACGGCCTAGTCAAGTTATTAAGTTCTTCAAAAATAGGCATGCGTGAGTTTGATGTCACCGAAAATGTAGTGATACTTGACAACTGAATATTCCTCTCGGCCATACTTCCGAAAAGAAAAAAAGCAACACATGATTAAACCTCAATTGAAAATGCTTTATATTAACTTATTCATTTTTCAACTTCAAATGAATATGTAATCCATTTGATCTTCCCTAAAACGTTTGACCAGATTCATTTGACGTTAATAAATGAATAAGTTAATATAAATCATTTTCAATTGAGGTTTAATCATTTGTTGAATTTTTTTCTTTTTGGAAGTATGGCTGAGAAGAATATTCAGTTGCCAAGTATCACTACATTTTCGGTGACATCAAACTCACGCATACCTATTTTTGAAAAACTTAACAACTTGACTGGGTCGTCAAAAACCATAGATGCACTCTACGAGACTAAAAAGGTATCATTTTCAATTCCATATTTTTTGTTTTGTTTGTTTTTCAAAATTTAAATTTAAATACTTTTACAGGTTGGGAGTTAATGGATCCATGCAAAGGTTGTTGCGATAGAGAGTGGTGATAATTGGTGGTATTTGTCGTGTCCACAATGTCCTAAGAAACTTGACAAAACCAATTCAGAATTCTACTGTACAAATTGTGACAGGAGTTTTGCTGATGGTGTACCTAGGTAATGTGTTATCACATTTCCTAATTAACTTTTGTTATAATATGAATTTAAGTGCAAGAGAAAGAATAACTTAGTCATAATTTGAATGAGTAGGTATATGGTCATAATCTGTGTCGTTGATTCCACTGGTAATGCACCAGTAATTATTTGGAATCGATTTGGACAAGAGTTGTTTGGAAGAGAAGCGGTTGATCGCAGAGACACACTCATAAGTGTAAGTAATAAGATTTTTTTGATATATGATATATTGTATAAAAACAAGATAAAAAGTATTATGTTTTCATGATACATTAGACCGGTCGTGGGAGCGGCTTTATCCCCGTGGAGATTGAGGCAGTTATGGATTCAAGTATGTTGCTTAAGATACAATTGAAAAAGGAGAATCTCAACAACTACAGCTCTATTTTCAGCGCTATGAGGTTTACCAAGGACGCTGCACTAATTGAGAAATTCGCTGGGAAACATGGTAACGACCAGGTGATTTTAACTAGTGTATGGTTTCTTATTTGGTGTTGTATACAAGAATGGTTCAGGGATTGATTTTTCGCTTATATTCATAATATCTAGGAGTCAGATATCTTCTCCAAAAGGTATTTGCCGAATTAAAAATTAAAGCACAACTTTTTTGGGGCTATGTGCAGCGCATAATTGTTATTACAAATAGCTTGGTTCCTCTGATAATGAGGTGTCAAGTCTTGTGAAGTGTAAGGACACGGAGAACAACAGAAATGATGCTTAGGGTGCGAAAAGGGAATTGCTGGGAGAGTTCTCATCTAACGCTTCATCTAAAAAAGTGATACCTTGATGAGCGTAATCTCAAACCAGAGGATCGACTTGATATTATTTTTCGAGTTTTTAAGATGAAGTTGGATGGTTTGATCAATGATTTCCGTCGCAACAAGATATTTGGCACTGTAAAAGCAGGTATTTTAAAAATTGTAACATTTAAGTTTATTGTTATTATAATTACTAATTCTATTCGTAATAGTTGTTTCAACTAATGACCGCTTTTGTTTTGCAATGTTATATTGTAGTTATATACACCACTGAGTCCCAAAAGCGTGGATTGCCACATGCCCACATATTGTTGCTTCTTGAGAAAACTGAAGACCTAGCAACAACGGATCATTTCAGCCGAAATTCATTGTGAAGAAAGCGATTCTGAGTATTTTAATGTTGTGAAGGACTTTATGATGCATGGACCGTTCAGATATTTGAGAAAGAAGTCTCCTTGCATGGTAGATGTTCGAAACATTGTCCGAAAAGATTTGTGGAGCACACCACTTTGGATGAAGATGGGTATCCCGTGTATAGGAGAAGACATGATGGGAGAACCGCTTCAAAAAAATGGAGTGTAGATGGATAACAGATATGTCGTGCCTCATAATAGATATTTATTGCTCAAATATGTAGCACATATGAATGTGAAGTGGTGTAATCAGTCTAGATCTATAAAATATTTATTCAAATATGTAAATAAAGGAAATGATAGAATAACTGCAACATTCTACCAAAGTGTGAATGAAGAACATGTAGAGAATGATATGGATGAAGTCAAGATGTATTATGATTGCAGATACATTTCATTATGTGAGGCTGCATGGAGAACTTTAGCATTTGAGATTCAGTGTTGGGGTGGAGAGTTAATCTTTCACTTGCCTAATGAACAAGTTGTTTATTTTAGACTATTTTATGTGGCACCTTGCGGTGAATTATTCTTTCTTAGATGTCTTTTGAATGTTGTTCGTGGACCAACATGTTTTGAAGATATAAAGAAGGTTGATGGTGTCTAATATGACACATTTCGTGATGCTTGTTATGCTTTAGGTCTACTAAACGATGGTAAGGAATATATAGATGCAATCAAAGAAGCAAGCTTTTGGGTAACAACACATTTTTTGCGTAAACTATTTGTTGCTCTATTAATTGCTGATTGTTATACAAATGTATTATTAATTATACTTTGTATGAAATCCAAAAAATGTTACATACGCAGTTGTGGAAGGAGTTTAGAAGAATTTCACCTCATAGCATGTCTTGATAATAGATTTTAATCAAATGAATACCAATCGATTGGTGTATGATGAGTTGAGGTATGACCGAGTAAAGTTGGCAGAGGACCACAAAGAGCTGCTGGGTAATCTAACTGTAGAACAAAGAACTGTCTATGATAGGATAATGAATGCTATTGATTCAAATAGAGGTGGAGTCTTTTTGTGTATGGATATGGTGGCATTGGATTTTTTTTTGTATGGACGACTCTTTCTGCTGTTATACGTTCTAAGGGAGATATAGTATTGAATGTTGCATCAAGTGGAATCGCATCGCTATTGCTTCCAGGAGATCGTACTGCACATTCTCGGTTCAAGATTCCAATGCATCCCAACGAAGATTCTACGTGTAATATAAAACAAGGTAGTGCGCTTGCTGAACTTCTGGTCAAATGTAAGCTTATAGTTTGGGATGAAGCTCCAATGGTGCATAAATAAGGAACACGGTAAGATATTGTGAATGCATCTATAAATTCTTTTTATTTGTGGCAACATACACATGTCATGCGTTTGACAAAAACTTGAGGCTTTTTCATTTCCAAGCTGACGAGCAGTCAGAATATTTGATCAAGTTTTCTTGGCACTGTTGGAGGACCAAACGATGGCTTTGTGCAGATTGAGATTCCAGATGAGTTTTTGTTATAAGATTTTGATGATCCTATAGCAAAAATGGTTGAATGCATTTATCCTTCCTTTGATGTCGTTCATGAAGATCCCAATTATTTAGAAAAGAGAGCAATATTGGCACCCACTCTCCAAGTTGTTGATTCCATCAATGAGATTACATGCTTTCCTTAAATGGTTATGAGATAAAAACCTACCTTAGTACTGATAGCTCGTGTAAATCAGATTCAAATCCCGACTTTTTAGTGGATATCCATACTCCAGAATTTTTGAATTGAGTTAAGCTTCAGAAGTTCCAAATCATGAACTGCATCTTAAAGTTGGAACATCGGTGATGCTAATGAGGAACACTGATCATTCTCAAAGGCTTTGTAATGGGATTAAGATGGTTATTACCACTGTTCTAAAAATCGGACTAGTCAGACCGATTAATCAGCCTAGTCGGTCCTAACTGTAGAGCACTAATCGGCCTAGTCGGCTAAAAAATCGGTCTAGTCGGCCAAAAAATCGGTCTAGTCGGCCGCCTAGGCGCTAGGTGCCCCTCAACCGCCTGACTAGCGCCTAGCGAGTTTTAGAACAATGGTTATTACCAGATTAGGTAAACATATTTTGGAAGCAAAAGTTTTGACATGGTTGAGTGCAGGTGAGAAGGTTTTGATACCTAGAATGTTTTTGACTCCATCTAATGTGAGATTGCCTTTCAAGTTTGTAAGAAGATAATTTACTTTGATTGTCTCATATATGCTATGACGATAAATAAGAGTCAAACACAATCATTGTCCAATGTTGGATTAGTCTTGGAAAAACCTGTTTTTAGTCATGATAAGATATATGTTGCGCTTTCACATGGCACTAATCCCGGGGTTTGAAAATAGCTATATGTGATGCAGATGGGAAAAGTACCAATGTAACAATTAATGTTGTATTTAAATTGTTATTATTCCAAAATTTTGAAGGAACGTTGTTTTCATTTATATGTTTATATTGGTAATATTACACATGTCACTCTAATATATGCATCTAAAGTTAATTTACGTATTAATTTAATATTTCAAATATTTAATTTTTATCTTGTGTCATATATTGTTGCATATGATTATTTCTCATGCGTCGTACGGTAGGATACGAATACAAAGTAGAACCAGTGGTCAGGGCCGGCCCAGGACAGGTGCACCCAGCTCATTCGACCAGAATTTTGGAAGGCCCAATTAGTATTACTCGGCCCGACGAATACAAAGTAGAACCAGTGGTCAGGGCCGGCCCAGACAAGTGCGGAAGACCGAAGGAAATACAGAACGAACGAAGAGAAAGCTGAAGCCTGAAAGCGCCGACGAGTTGACGAACGCCGCTATCCACGGCCAGGATCCAGCTTTCCACCACGAAGCGACGCCCCGCCTCCAGTCTCCAGGACTACGACCGCACCGTCAGCACGACGCCCTGCCCTACCAGTCCGGCAGTCCACTGTCCACGCTACCTGCAGTAACCGGTAAGCAACTAAGACCTATGATTTTCTGATTTCTCTGATTCTTTGTACTTTGATTTCAAAACACGGCCGATTCTTTGATTCTTTGATTTGATTCTTTGATAGATTTTTTTTTGTTGCCTAAATGCCTACTTGCGTTGTTGTCATTTGTTTATTTTTATTGTAGTAATTTATTACTTATTAAGTAATTGAATTGAGAATAATTGTGTTAAACAATTAATCAATTAAGATTTAAGGGATTGGTATAAGTATGTTATTAATTAAATACTAAGTATTAACTTTAGGTAGTAATTATGTTTCCAAAGAAATACCATCTGGTCATGGAAAAAAGGTCCAATTTTTGTTGTTGCACAGGGTCCCCCATTTTCTGAGGACCGGCCCTGCCCTGCCAGTGCTAGTCCATGGATCAATATAGTAATAAATAATTACCAGTTGAAATGGTTAAGGGTTACATACTAGTGGAAAACAACTACTTTACTGAAGCACTGAAATTGCAGGACATTTAAAGATGATGAAAAAATCAGGTTATGGATTACAGCTTAGAGTTCCACCTTCACAGAAGAAGAAACAACCTACAAGACCTCCGCTCCCCACTGCACTTGGTTTTGGTGACGGGAATGATGATGACGTTGAGAAAGAGATTTCTCGCCAAGCTTCCAAGAACAAGGCTCTGAAAGATATTGAGGAGCAGCATAAGAAAGCTCTAGAAGAGGATCCATCAGTATTTGATTATGATGGAGTATATGACAGCATGAAAAAGAAGGCTGTTCAACCTCACGCACAAGACCTTGAGGAGAGGAAGCCAAAATATATCCGCCAACTGATGGAGAAAGCCAAGCAAAGGGAACGTGAACATGAGATAGTGTATGAGAGGAAACTTGCCAAAGAGAGAAGCAAAGATGACCATCTGTATGCTGACAAGGAGAAATTTCTCACAAGTGCATACAAGAAGAAACTTCAAGAACAGGAAAAGTGGCTGCATGAAGAGCGTCTTCGCGAGCTACGTGAAGCAAAGGATGTTGTAACAAAGAAGGCGGACATAAGTGACTTTTACTTCAACCTTGCAAGGAATGTTGCTTTTGGGGGAGAAGGAGGGTCAAAGACAGACAAGACTAAGAAGCCGCATGAAGAGGTGGCAGTTCAACCGAATAAAGAGACTTTTATCCAACCCTCAAGCTCAGAGTCTCCCAATATGTCTGGAACGGTGAAGACAGGACAGGTGGAGGAATCTCTACAGGCAGAGACAAGGCCTACTTCTATCGCAATATTGTCCGAAGAAAAAGCCATAACCGGACCAGCAGTTGAAGATACACCTCCTGCTGTAGATGAAACTGCTGATCAACCAAAACTTGCTGCTCATCATAAAAGAAGTGGTGATGCTCTTGCTGCAGCTAAGGAACGGTTTTTGGCACGAAAGAAGGCAAAGGAAGAAAAGTATACATAAGTGCAAAAATGTTTTGTGTCCAATGTTTTTTGCAAAAATGTATTTCAATATTTGGTAATTGGAAAGTGCTGTTGGGTGCTTATCTGGAATCATTCACAATAAATCTTATATTTATTGATGATGTAACTTGTAAAATTATATTGCTTGATTATCGATTTTAGAAACACTATAACTGAACTAAGTTACTCAAATCTAAAGAATCATTTTCACTTTTACTCACATAACTATTAGCTACAGGTGAGCATTTCAGTTGCAGATTTGTTATGGCGGAAGGGACTTTAAAGTGCATACAAGGGAAGCATCTATCAGGTTACCAGTGCCATAAGTTTTGCCAATTCAAAGTGTATGAAGCATCTATTAGTCTGAACTCTGAACCTGCTTAATTATTAACATGAAATCATATTAAGTATTTTTGTTCTCATTTAATACAAATTTGTACCTTTATAATAGAGCTTATTTGCTATTTACAGTAGGCTTAGTTTTTGTTATCCTTAAAAGAGTTTTATTCTTTATTGCATCTTCATATCAATGTTGGAGTCCATTTTAAAAGGTGATGCATTAGTTTGATTGTCTTTAGTGAACTTCAAATCAGTCTGGGCAATGTAATGGCTTCCATGGCATCTTGTATACTTGTAATGTGCTTTCTAGTTCTGGAGATTGTTTTGATACGCAGTTTATCAGATGGAGGCTAGCCCCTCGTACAATCTGCAAGGGTAATGTTTCTGAGCGCCAACTTTTCGATCTTGTTTTGCTTTTGAAACATCTGTAAGGAGCAAGTACGGTTTTAATTATTCTCTTTTCTGTTTGCATAATCAAAATGCTTCGTTTTGAGGCTCATGATTAAACAGAGGTGCTAAATGTTAATACAAGCCTAACATTTTCAGGCATCTTAAGCCCCCCACGAAAGCATCCTACATTTGATTAGTTAAGCTAGATTAGATCGAAAGCTTTACCGTTTGCATGTGGGCATAGAAGTTGTTCTTTGGGTTAATTGGGGACTCAATTTTACACGTCAGCATGCAAGTTTTACCATGCACTCGTTGATGGAAAAAATTTCAGTGCATATTGTTAAAATTGGACTAAACATAAAAATGGTTGAATATATCCCAAAGGATGCACACATGCATTAGCAGAAATATGGCTCTGCCTCTGGCCGTCTTAGCTTACTGAGCACACATTTTCTTGCTTTAGTGGTCTCTCAAGGTGGTGTATATGTAGTGTACCTCAGTACCTACCCTGTGTTGGGCACTTGGGCTACATCCAGTTTTATCCCTTCTCTTCCAACTAACAATTGCATGATGATTGTTACTACTGATTTAACATTTTAGTTGTGGCAGATCAATTGCAGTTGCACTGCATCTAGAATCCTTTGTTGAAAAAGTTGGTACACGGGGTAAATTGTTGATTGTGATTTCTATTTATTTTCTCTTTTAAGTTTTAGTTTATATTATGTGTACGTATTTGAAGTATTAATATTTATACTCCTAAATGATAACTATGATGGTATTTATGCCACTGTTTCATGTCATTCTTTAATGAAAGAGATATTACCCAAAATGGGACTAAAAAAGTTTGAAAATTCCAAAATAGTACTTCCATGTTTTTATTCCCAAAATAGGACTAATTACTGCCATGTTTTGGTAGTACCATACTTCAAACATGGCAGTATTTTCCAAAATTGGCAGTAATTAGTCCTATTTTGGGAATAAAAACATGGCAGTCCTATTTTGGAATTTTCGAACTTTTTTAGTCCCATTTCGGGAACTTTCCCTTAATGAAACTCTTTAATTTATTATGAGTGGCAGTGTTTGTTATAGAAAAGATCGCAAGGTTAAAATCATAAACTAGCACGTGCGTTACGCTCATTGTATAACTATGAGCCCGTTTGTTGATACTTGTTTGTAGCTTATTAATAGGGGTGAACTCAGTCCGATCTCGTTCCAGACTGGGCGGCCTCAGGATAGAAATACCTAGATAAGTGGATTTGACCCGGATATTCTGGGTCCCAGGGTACCCAACCGGTCCTGGGTACCTGGTCAGTTCAAGCAGCAGATCTTTTTTTTTTTTAATATTATTATTTAATATTAAATAATACAAAAATATTTCTCCCTCCGTTCTCAAAAATACTTCCCACTTTCCCTTTTGGGCCGTTCCCAAAAATACTTCCCACTTTCCCTTTTTGGACAATTTGTGTGACTCACATTTATTTTACCTTTTTCTTACACAAACACAACCATACATTTCCACGTTATTCCAGTTTCTTAATAAGCGTGCCAAGTCAAACCGGGAAGCATTTTTAGAAACGGAGGTAGTACACATTAAAAATGAAATGAAAATTTATTTAATTTCTTGAGTTTGCCGACAGTCTTTCAACCAATCATGAAATTAAATGAGCTTCTCAAAAGATGTGCGCTTAACCTCGTTCTATAATCGATTAGGATGTTGCCGGAATGCCGGTTTCATTAAACTCTTGTTCCATGCCAACCGTTGAAACCGGCATTGACATTTCTTGTTTTGCCATTGCTTATACAACCAGCCTTGAAAATTTGCGAAAAAATGAATTAATTTTTTCCTTTTTCAAAGTATATTATTTAATAACTTCTTTTTTAATTGTTTTGCGCATATAGTTTCGAAATTGCGGATCTAAAGAATCTTGAGGTTAAGCACGCAAAGCAAGACTTTCAGAAAAAATAAAAAAGAGGTTTTCTTCACATATTAATTCAAACATTATGTTCAAATGCAACTCGTTATAAACAAAATATCAAATATATAGTTGGTCATTTGAAAACCTCGATATTTACGCTTGCGTGCATTTCCCTTCTTCCTTGCCACCTTTGCGGGGTGCCTCGAGCTCAAGTGCCTACTCAAAGTGTCGTACCCCCCCGCCCCTGACACTCAATGTGCATACCACTTGCTATCCGCCGGATCCTAAACCTTTGTAAAATGAAACTATATAAAAAGATGAGAGCGAACTTTGGAAGTGTTACCTTCTTCACGGGTTGTTTGGAAGAATCGGCCCCGCTCCCTTGTTCTTCGTCGGGGGTACCTCCAACCGGTGCCTCCTCCCTGGTGTTGTCGTCCTCCAACTCTTCATCAATATTGGGAAGGACTTCTTGATTTAGAAAGCGCCTTGGTGTTGCCGCAAGAGTTCGCCATTTGTTTGTTGGACATGACATCTCTAGGGTCATTCTTGGTCTCACAATCATCACAATTTTCCTTTTTTATGGTTGCGTGGGAGTCTGGGAGATTACCTAAATCAACAGATTTTCTACCGCCTGACATGTTAGAACTTAAAATGTAGCTAATATTAAAATGTAACTAATATGGGAGATTTGCAATTTTAGTTCGTTACTTTCGGTTGTTATCGTTATTCGGTACTGTATATTTAATCACTTGCAAATTTGATCTTGTAGCTAATAAATCTTTGTAATTTAAGTATTTTTCCATGGAAAGTACACTTTCCGGCATAAAAATTCGACGCTGGTGACATCTTTTAAGGTATACTATCGCCAAAAAGTGTACTTTTCCGGAAGAAAGTCTTTGAATCACAAATATTAATTAGTTGACTAAATTTGCAAGTGACTAAAGTTGCAGGACTAATAATGAAAACGGTCGAAAATTACGGGACAAAAATTGCAGATTTCCCTAACTTATATTAAAATGTGATTAATATTAAAATGTGACTAATAGTAATATGATAATGTGGCTAATACTAAAATGTAACAAATATTGAAATGTGACTAATATTAAAATGTCACTGGACGGGCAGACAATGGTCACTCGACAGATAGACTGGTCACTAGACGATCGTACGTTTGTAACTGAACGGGAGGACGATGGTCACTGGACGGACGGACGGTGGTCACTATGATGTTTGTCACTATAGCGTTAGTCACTGTAGTATATAGTAATGGGACAAGTGGCCGGCAAGGGTGTAATGATCCCCTTACACGTTTTAGTCTTTTTTGGAAATTTAAACGAAAGGTCTCTTTTTTGTAAGTTAATTTTTAGTACTAGATACTCGTATTATTCATGTCTTATTCTCTAAATCTTAAGTATATGATTTTTTTTTGTTTCCTTATTTCATAGATTTTCTAACTAGACAATATCTAATACAGAGTAGTATCTAGGTAGTATTAAAAAAATTGCTTAACACAAGAGAAAAACATAGAAAAAAATTAAAAATAAGATTGGTCGAACACGTTTCTATTAAAACGTACTTGCCGTAATATATGAATTCACAAGTCCTATTTCGGGAACAAAAAATGATACAACAAAAACTTATCCATGTTTTACTCATACTACCTCCGTGGCTCCGTCCCAATTTACTTAGTCATATTTGACTTTTCCGGTCAAAGATGGTAAACTTTGATCAATTATTTTAACTAATATATTTATGCAAAATTTAATAATTTTATATATTTATGATAGTATTTTTAATAAAGAACATTTTCATATCATTTTCATATTATTAATACTTTCTCCATATAAATATATAATCGGTCAAAGTTAGACGTCATTGACTTGAAAAGTCAAGTTTGGCTAACTAAAATGGGACGGAGGTTGGAGGGAGTATAATACTTCCGCCGTAAGATTCATATTTTTCCACTTTCTCTTCCCGCGTGTAACATTTATATCTTCTAATTTCTAAATCTTCTCATCATATTATCAAAAAAATTGAAAATAAAACACTATTGAAACTGCCTTTTTTGGATTTATACTTCAATCCAGCACACTATTCATTATCTTCTCATCATACCCTCAGTAATTTATATTCTTTTTCACTGTTCTTAATCTCACCTACTTTAAACGGGAAGATATATATATTACTGAGGTAGTAGAACTCTATCATCATTATTTTACCCCGTATTAAAATGTTGCATATAGTTTTTGACCGTGTGCAAGCTAGCCTTATTATAATGGCATGTGGATGAATTCAGGCATGATCATTAATTAATTAAGTACTTCGTATGTTTTCACTTGAATTGGTCTAATCTCTTCAAACATCGTTCATATGATCTAGCTAATTTGATTTAATCTTCATATATATATATTTACAACGTGCACTGAAGGCTTCTGTCCATGTCACCCGCCAGCTGTGTGCTTTGGAGATCAGTTTCGAGTGGCTGAGGATCTTCTAATAATAATGCCTAACAAAAGCAACCTCAGCCACACACTAGCACAACCATATATGTCGATTATTAGTGTTCGATCAATTCTCTGTTTATTTTGTTTTGTTTGGGATATGATGTAAGAAAATGTTGGGGAAATTCAGTTGCCACGAATCAACCTTTGCGGCCGGTTGCCGTGCATGTAAGGCGGGCGATGTCGCCATCATCGGCCAAACTCATGTTTTAAGGATGACATGAAATGAAGAAGAGGCCGGACGGAGCTATACAGTGTGTGCCAAACAGGGAAGAAGATGGCCACTCAAAAAATATGCAGTGCCAGAAGCATATATGTTGGGCATGCATGATATATATGCATGTGCTGATGTGCATCATAATATCAGATCATATCCACCCTTGAATTTGCATTGTTGCATGCATGATCAATGATCCATAGTTTTTTTCTTTTGTTTTTCTTCTCAAGTTTGGTACTATGAATTGAAGATGGTGGAGTTTGTCTGTATGTTGTTGAGCTTGCATGCAACTGATTAGGTATGAGTTATTACACATCTGGTATATGTCAATTCCTCTCCCACGTTTTCATATCATGCACTGTACTACTTGCTGCTCCGGACTTGTTTGAAGGAATATTGAGGTGGGATGTCCCAAAATAAATTTTTTCCATTTTATTACAAAACTCATTATTTTTTGGTTTGGGAATATGATAGATGGAATAAAGTAAAATGGCTCACTAAACTGTCTACACTTCTTTATTACGAAGTAACAGTCAGTCCATGCGATTTTCACTATGTATCATCTCGAAACAGTCTCTCTGTGCTTTAGTACATGGGTAAGATTTGTCTCACACCAGAAAACTATAAAACAATAAAACACTATATAAGGTTTTGGGTTACTCCGTCTATCACGTTAACCTTTTAGGATGAAACCCCAGGTCTTGGCATGATATCAGAACCTATTCTGGTTGTGGTTTGACTGCTTGTTTAGCACTCATGATTATGAGTAGCTTGTAAATACTCTGTTTGGACCATTTATACACCCCGACATTGTTCAGCCCGGTTTGGGCTGAGAGAGCGTGTTAAAGTATTTGTCCCACACCGGAAAGCTATAAAACATTATATAAGGCTTTGGATTACTCCTATTATCAGGTTAACTTTTTAGGATGGAACCTCATATCTTAACACAAACCTTTCTTTTTTTTAGCATTTACTCGCTCTTCTTTTTCTTTCATCTGTGCAACTTTAAGTCGTATAATTATGATTTTCTTAATCCATGTGCAAAGTCAAAACATGATCTGAGTTCATTGTGGGACGTACAATTTACTCCATGACCCTAAATTATTCCCTGTAATGACTTCATCAGTGTCAACCGTTCTCAAACAATATCAGAACAATCTGCTCTCTTGAAAAAGGCATGTCAGACATAGTGTAAGAAATATAATTTGGAACATATATGAAGTGGGAGAAAAAACATTTTGAAATTCCAAAATAAGTCTGTAATGTAATCACTGTCAAGTTTGGAAAATATTTTCCATGTTTAAAGTCTAGTATTGCCAATAGACTTTAAACAATGAACTCATTTTGAGTAAATTACAAGGACAAACACCTATAAATTGCAGGGACAAATACCTGCTATAGCAGTAAGTATTCCTATTTCAGAAACGTACAAAAACATGACAGTCCAATTTTGGAAGTCCAAAATGTTTTACTGAGAAATTTTCCAAAATATTTAGGGCCCATTTACTCGATCATTTCTTCACTTTCATGTTTCCATTTTCTTTTTCTTTTTATTTCATTTTCCAAATATGAATACATATTTTCCAAATTTTCTTTTTTTTTTCATTTCATTTTTCGAAACCATAAAAAAGTGTTTACATTCAGAAATTGAAACCCGATAGAATCAAAAACGGAAAAAAATGACAAATACAATTCGACACCGCTAAAAATCTAATATGTATGCATAATGCAAAATAAAGTACACGTAATTAGAAATATTTGAAATACCACAAAAAGTGTACAAAAATGATAATCCACGAACAAAGTACTCTTAATAAGTGACATTTTTTAATAAGAGCTATTTTATCTTGAAAATAAATACATAATGCTAGTGGTACTTTGGCATCTCAAATATGATAATCATACTAAATTGCATCCACAACGATCTCTCGAACTTCATGCATTAGTTGTTGTTGTCGTATATTTTTTGTTGCTGATATTACTACAACCGCAACAAAAAATGTCAGTTTTCAAGATTTTAATTATTCTTTATTTTAAGCTCAGATGTTAAATTGGGGGAATTTTTTTGAATCCCACAATTTTTTTTTCACGATCTATGGGTATGAGTTAGTGTTAGAAACTTATTTATTATGAGGATTTTTGAGGGCGCATTGTAACACTGAGTATGTCAATTTCGGAAAACACCGGAAATTGTCTTCTCCACCTTATGAGGAAAATTAGAGACATGTTTTTTTTTTTCAATTTTGGAGAATAAATAGATAAATACGTTTTCCAGTTTGTTCCTTTAGTTTTCTAGTTTTCTAGAAATACAAAAAGTATTCCTGTTAGTAAAGGGGCTCTTAGCGTCCTCAAATGTGTACGTACTATATAAGTAAAATTCTACGATACCACCAAGATGTTGTACCTTGTCAAGATGGGTCAATTGAAAACGGTAATTAAACAATTAGGTAGTTTAAACATAAATTGATGATAAGTAAATAAGAGGAACGAAACAATTCATTTCAACTGGTCATCCAACATTAATAATAATACCGGAGACCGGAGTATATCCACAAACCATTTACACCATTATGGAGAGCATTATATATTCACTCAAATTATTTCTCAAAATACGATATTTAACTATTTCCAAAAAAGTTGGAACTCCTTCACTTGATTGGTCCAAATAGGTATATTATTTTTAATTTAAACTTAAGTAATTCAACTGCAACATTCTGATTGATCTATTTATACGGGGTAATAAATAGGGAGTATGAGAGGAAGTACTAACAAGAGTCACTACTGAACCAATGTGCATTTGCTCACATAAATATTTGCCAAGAATTGCAGGCTTATAATAGCAATATCGAACATATATAAAGTGTATAATTCGATCGAGTGCGTCTAACTTTTACGTGTTACCGGCTGTTAGGGTTTTCTACTGCAGTAAATAAAATAAAAAAAGGTTTGCGCTAGACGAGTATATCTACTGCATATGTGCGTGTATAAATATATGCGGGCCTCTAGGGTTAGGGTTTTCCTCTGAGACATCGATCACCTGAACTAGACCATCGATCTATCTCTGATCTCTCTCTGGGAAGCGAAATGGAAAGGCAAAAAGTGGTTGTGAAGAAGGACAAATATTCACAAAGCTCCGCAGCTTCTTTACCCGTTCGCCCCATCATCAGGTATGGCGAGTGTCAGAAGAATCACGCCGCCAACGTCGGAGGCTACGCCGTTGACGGCTGCCTTGAGTTCATTCCCAGTGGGGATGATGCTGTCGATGGCGCCCTCACCTGCGCTGCCTGCGGCTGCCACCGCAACTTTCATAGAAGGGAAGTCGAGACTGAAGTCGCCAACGATTCCTCCATCTCCTTATCATCATCATATACATGGTAGATCATGTGTGTGTGGATGTGTGTATGTATATGTATATATATGTGTGTATGCATATAGGATCCCGTTCCAATGAAAATCATGATTCCCGTTTGAACGATCATTTTTTAAGTTCATTAATGTGTGCACCCTTCATTTCAAAAAAATGTGAAATGATAGTGCAAAGTCTAACAATTTTATGCTCTCTACTTAAATAATGGGATGCACACATTAAATATTTTGAAAATGGGGTAAAAAGTCAAATAATCCAAAAAAATGGCAAGTAAATTCAAACCCCCCCCTATTTGATATGAAGTAGTATGTGAAGCTAGGTTGTTGCATTCTTCCAAATTTGATTCAATCATGCCAACAGTAACAAATAAAATGTGGTGCCAGTTTGATAAATAAATCAAATTTTCTGATAACATAAAAAGTGCAATATACAAACTTCATATCTCATATAATTAGAAGGGAGTCTTCACTCGGGAAGCATGATTTTTGTTTGATCCTAAATCTGTGTGTGTCTATGTATATGCATTTATATATATACAAATAGATGAAACTTCATGTCAGGCCGGCCTGACGGGCTGCCCCGTCCGGCCGAGCCCGTTTGGGCATCTTCCCGGTGGAATTTTTTGATGAAATTTTTTTAGCATGTTCCTCATCAAGTCTAGTTTGTCCATACCAAATTTCAGCTCAAAATTCGACCGGGAAGGTCGTCAAATGATTTTTGCAAGTTAACTGGTCCGGAAAATACATATTCCAGACCAGTTAAGTTGCAAAAATCATTTGACGACCTTCCCGATCGAATTTTGAGCTGAAATTTGGTATGGACAAACTAGACTTGATGAGAAACATGCTCAAAAAATTTCATCAAAAAATTCCACCGGGAAGGTGCCCAAATGGGCTCGGCCGGACGGAGCATCCCGTCAGGCCGGCCTGATGAGAAGAGCACTCTATACAAATATATGTGTATATGTGTGTGTGATGTGTGGTGTATCGATCTATCTATGAATGATTGGCGGATATGGATCTATTATAAATGCATGTGTATAAATGCTTGTTGATGTCGTATTAAAGTGGACTGTGTTTGGATTTCGGGGGAAACCTCTAACTGTATATAAGTTCTTCAGTTTTCATATGTTAATTTGTAGTCGTTTCTTTGAATTATTTCATTATGATTTGGGATCGACTGCACTTTTACCTTGTTGTAATTGTAATGTTTTGGTTTGATGGTGGAGACCATTGCCTTTTTTACCATTAGGGAGAAATGATTATATAGCATTTTAAATTAGCATACATAAAGTTCGTAGCAACCATTTATATTTTATAAAGTGTAAAGCACTTTTGCATGAGATTTGCTTATAATAGACCCATGAAGAATTGATACGGGTGTAGTAATGTTGAAATAAAATACATATTCTAAATTGATAGTAGTCAAGAAAAGGCTATTTGTTTTATTTTTGTTAATACTCCCTCCGTCCCGGGGAGAAGTTCCCGGGTTGACTTTCACACATTTTTAGGAAATAAAGTTACTGAGGGGTAAATTTTACTGTTTTGCACTGTTTCGACACTGTTTGACACTGTTTCGACACTGTTTGGCACTGTTTTGCACTGTTTGGGACTGTTTTAATGTAGGATAACTTTCCATTTAGGGAAATGAGAAGTTTCTTTTGGGACATCCAAATAAGGAAATTGGGAACTTCTCCCCGAGACGGAGGGAGTACATAACATTAACTTAAAGGTGGGTATTTAAACTTGGATATATATCCAAATTTCTCTACACGGGAGTATATACGTAGTACAACCTTTTCCGAAAAGTTTTTTTAAGAGTCTTTATTTAATTAGAATGTTTACTAGTTTTGACTTCTCCAACATGTTGAAAACTTCTCTATTTTACTTTGAAATTCTTCATGGTTTGGAATATATAGACTGCACTTTTTAAGTTGTAATTTAAATTGATGTTTTTGTTTGATGGTGGAAACAACACCATTGTAAATATGTACTACGTACCCGGTTTGATAAATACTTGTATTACGTACTATTTGACACTCCAGTTTAATAACAAAAATGGATGTGATTTAAAGGTATTAGAGTACAACGTGTACAACTATTATATATTTACACATGTACATACACGCATATCTACGTACATGTGTACAATAATTACTACTATTGGTGATTGTTATTTTTTTATGGTATTCATAAAAAAGGTATAGTAAGAGTATCGTACATTTGATTGATACAAGTCAATATTTCAACATTTATTTATATTTAAATTATTGAACTATAATACTCTCATTGGTCAATAAGGACAAAACATGGTGCCTCGAAGAGACCATTTAACTTTTAAATAATGTCAAAAATAACCCTTGGGACTTTAGATTGGACAAAAGTAGGACCATTTTTTTTAAACGCAAAAAAGAGACCCAACGACTTCCGCTCCCTTCTGCTACCGTGAGATCCGTCCGCTTTTGAAAGCTTGCGCAACAGACGAAGGCCTTCAAGAGGCAGCCGGAACAAATGGAGATATGGACACGAACATCGACGACCCTGCAGTGTCAAAGTTTACGTCGGTGGGCCGAGCTTCGTCTTCCTCTGCGAGCTCGGCGACGAGCTTTGGAGAGGCGGGTCTGCACCGCTCGAGAAGGGCAAGGGTTGGATAGGGTGTTGGATGGGGGATAGGGGCTGGGGGAGGGTTCCGCAGGGCTGCAGGGGGGCCAGGGAGGGTGCTAGAGGGCTGCAGGGGGGCCAGGGAGGGTGCTAGAGGGCTGCAGGGGGCTGGGTGAGGGTGCTGGAGGGGGGTTGTGGGTCGCTGGAGGGGGGCTGGGGGGCTGCTGGGGGCTGGGGAAGGGGGGCTGGGGGTGGGTATGAGGGGGTCATGGTTGGATTCGTGACGGTTCGTATTAGTCAAGATCGGGTTGATCACTGGTCAAATTGGTCACGGTTGGATTAGTCATTGGTCGGATTGGTCACAATCGGATTGGTTGTGATCAGATTGGTCACAGTTGGATTGATCACGGTCGGATTGGTCACGGTTGGATTGGTCACGATCGGATTGGTCATTGGTGCGTAGAAGTTTTAGTCTCATTTTTGAAACATTTTAAAAGTAGTCCCATTTTTGTCAATTAGATTTGTTTAGTATTATTTTTGGAAAACCCATGTAACTTTTCATTACTATTTCCAATCTAAGAGGACGCAATTTGTAACAAAGAAATGAAGTTTTATTTAGTGATATTGGACTGGAAAGGGATCGTTGATAAACGCTTTAGGACTGAGATGTACCATGAAAGGGTTCGTTGATAAACGCTTTATGTAGATAATATACACATATATGTATAATTAATGAATTGAACATCAATTGTGATACATTGTTTTATCAGATAGAAAGAGTTTATTGTCATATATTTTTTCTGGAATGAGTAATTATAACAACAGTTCTATTGTCATCAATGTGTATGGTGATCGTGACATTAGATTGCAATAAAACTTAATCATACCATTGCTCTAATGAGCTTTAATTTGAATTGTATTCACCTAAGTCTTTTCAAGCAGTTTGAGTAATCTTTTCGAACTTAAACCAATTATATACGAAGTATGTTGTTAGACGCTGGCGCACATATATTTGATTGCAATTACCGATATGCATCGAGTGTTTTTTAGCCGCATATTCACTACACACAGTTAAGTAGTATGCATGTGCAACATACCCACCTCTACCATAGATGTTTTCATATGCTATATTTAGGGGTGGTTCGGTACGATATACCTTATATTTTTTCTCATACTTTTGTCGTACCAAAACTTTCGGTATGCAAAATTTGCACACTTGTACCTTACCGAAGTTTCGGTATACCGCATTTCGGTATACCGAAGTTTCGGTATACAGCATTTCGGTATACCGAAGTTTTGGTTCGGTAACGGAACGGTATCGGTAAATTATCGTGCATGTCTCCCAATACAAAAATTATCATAAATTAATGAAATATACTAAATCGTTATTACTAGCGACATATTAAATCTATTATTAAAATGTTACGAAATACAATTAATAATCTATTGATGTCAATTCAATATTGAACAACAATTATTATTAGTATATTTAAGCAGTTCAACATGCCACATATTAAAAAGTAACACATTCTCCTAAAATAACTTGAACAATATAGATATAATTAAATCAATAGTTATCTCTAACAAAAATAAATAAAACTATTCAACTAACATGCATATAAAATCATTTATTCCTAATATGATATTGTGTATTTAGTCATTTTTATAATTTTTTAAAAATTGAATAACACTTTCGGACAAAGTTATGTGTCTCGACTCACGGAATCCTTATGTAGATATACACTTGTCACATAAGTGTATCTCTCTTCACTCGTCAGCTACTTAGTGGCTCAGCCATCACGACTTGCAAGCTCTTGGAACAAGATGAACTTGTTTCTTGACATTTGTACATTACTCATTAGTCATTAAGGTTAGCTTAGTAGAAGCATATAAGGTTATAGTGGGTTTGACAAATTGGGCCTTTATTTTTGTATTTTTGTATTTGTAACCAACTTAAGTATTAATTTTGGGCTTCAAAATTGTAATGGATTTTTACAAGATATTAGAATTAAAAGTAATTGTTGAGTAGGGAGCTAGTCGGTACGGTATTATACCGGTATACCGCGGTATTTGAAAACATTTACCGTTACCGTACCGAAATTGATCGGTACGGTATGATACCGTACCGAAAATGACGGTATACCAATATTTCGGTATTTTCCGGTATTTTTTGGTACGGTAAGTGCGGTATACCCCAATATTTATGGAAATATTGAGGTGGGTTGTGCACTTGTGCTAAAATACATTTTATTCTTTATTTTTTCGTTTGCTTCAGTGTAATTTTTTCTTTCTTTAATTTTTTGCAAAGAATATAATTGTTCTCGACATTTTTCTTTGGGAAAACTATCAAATATGTCCTCGAACTTTCATAAAAAAATCAATTAAGTCCTTCTATAGGAGACTCTGTCCGGTCGTCGCGATTTGGGGCGGTTCCCGATGGAATTTTTTGATGAATTTTTCTGAGCATCTTATTCATCAAGTCTAGTTTACTCATACCAAATTTCAGCTAAAAATTTAATCGGGAACGCATTCAAATTAATTCGAGAACGCAAAAATGCGCAGTTATCTTCAAGGATTAATTTGAATGTGTTCCCGATTGAATTTTTAGCTGAAATTTGGTATGAGTAAACTAGACTTGGTGAATAAGATGCTCAAAAAATTTCATCAAAAAATTCCACCGGGAACTGCCTCAAATCGCGACGGCCAGACAAAACCTCCTATAGAAGGACTTAATTGACCTTTTTATGAAAGTTCGAGGACCTATTTGACAGTTTTCCCTTTTTCTTTGCATAACTTGTAAGCTGATATGGCTCGATCGTATCCCATCGACAATGAATGAGGCCGAAGCTAGCCTGCTTTGCATCTGCTCGTATAAGCCGGCCTGTATGTGGCCCATTACGATGATTAAAAATGGACCCCTTTTCTCCTAAAAATCAAATACAATGATATCCCTTCATAAATAGGAATTGAACTCTCTTCTTAAATTATCACCTTGTTGAAAAGTTCCGTGCGATTTTTACCTTTCAGGTTTTCACCTCAAAATAATGTGTCATACCTTATTCATGTTTCAATTGAATATTGGAAAAGTTATTAGTGCTCATACTTAAGAGGAAGTGTGTTATATTGATAGAGTACATTGACTCGGCCTCCTAGTATCGCAACTATTGGGTCAGGATATCAATTTATGTTTTTTATTCTATCTAATTAGAGAGATACAATTTGGTTCATATAATTAAAAAGTGTTTCATATGTGAAACATAATAACTAATTTAGGTCTTTGATTAAATAGATAGGTCAAATGAATTTTTACTGGTAAGAAATGAATTTTTAAAGACGGGGTGATTGTAATCAGTTACTAATTTTGGAGGATTGTTAATAAAATTGTGGTCTTTAAATTAAGAATTGTCTATTCTTTGTGGATCACAAAAGGCCTCTATTATGGATCTTTATATTAAGCCCGATCTTTAATTGCTTTAGGCTCGATGTAGAATTTATGGAACGGAAAGCCCAGTATGTAAGATATATGGAGTACTTTTTTTTGAAGATATATGAAGTACTTCGGTATGTTTAATTCCGCATATACGGAGTATATATGTTTATTTTGTTCGTTACCCATAAGGATATACCAAAGTACCACACTTCCAAACAAAACTGGATTAATAATCGAGTAAAAAAAATACCTGTCAATCCAAACCATTATTTATTTTCCTTTATTATTTTTGTAAAAAGTAATTAATTGAACTTGTATATTTGGCATTTAGTTAAAATCAAATTATAAAAAAAGACAATGATTATTTACTTTAAACCAGAAAGAAATGAAGAGGATTTTTTCAGCAATAAAAATAAAAATAGGAATATCATTTTGGGAAATGGAGTCCCTGTTTCTAGCTTTTGTGTTGTTCAAAAAGTCTTTAAAAGTTTTTAGTTATATGTTTGACATGACAATTTTTAAGAGCTTTTCAAAAATTAAAAGATCATTTTTTGAGATATTACATGGAGTAACATCTGAGAAAAGCTGGTGACTTTTAGTATAATTAATTCTAACAGCTTGTTTACCAAACCAAACTAAGGCTATTTTTGGCACACAAAAGCCTCTAACTTCTAGCTTTTCTATTCTTTAAAAAGATCTTAAATGACTCTAGTTGAATGTTTGACATTACATTTTTTAAGAGCTTTTCAAAAATTAAAAGATCTTTTTTGTGATGCTACCGGGTGTAGCATCTGAGAAAAGCTCGTGATTTTTAGTATTAATTAATCCTAACAGCTTGTTTACCAAACAGAACTAAATCAAACAGTCAGTTTTTTACCAAACCGCTATCAACTTTTCTTTTTAAGATCTTTTCAGTCACTAAAAGTTAACAATTACTAAAAAAACTCAAAAAAGTATCTCTTCAGCTAGTTGTGCCAAACATAATCTAAATCAAACAATCAGCTTTTTACCAAACATCTATCACCTTTTCTTTTTAAGATTTTTTCAGTCACTAAAAGCTAACAGTGGTTAAAAATCTCACAAAAGTATCTTTTCACCTATTTGTGCCAAACATACCCTAAAACGACAATCATATTCGTTCATAAGTTTTGAACAATAAAATAATTTGATATAATGTTAATTTTCATTTACGGTTTGGATAGATGGTAGACTGGTAGTAATATAATCTTTAATTTGAATGAGATATATACATATATTCCTTTTCTACAGCGTAATAAGATATATAATCTTTATGCATTTCAATTTGAATTTACCCATTTCGGTAAACAATCTCACCGATTTTAGGGCCGTATTTGTTATTCAATTCAAAATTGGATTAAATTTGATTGGAAAGTTCACCCATGACCCATCTATTGGAAAATTGGGGGTTCAACAAAAAAAAAATTGGATCCAAAATAAGACATCATTTAAAGGAAACGGTGCAGGCTTGTAGCTATTCCATGCTTTATCGGTATTAAATGAGCACATGTTACAGAAATATAATATCGACGTGATAATTTTCTGCACATGTGTACCATTATTTTCTTTTATTGAATGGGAATAAAATGGGACCAAATATTGAACATTTTTTTATACGGAGTACACATCGTAAGGGACCAGACATTGAATATAAAGGAACTTATGAAGGCTTTTTATTGATTCTTCTATCAACTAATTGAAGTATCCGTTTTTCAGCCTCAAAACAACAACCAAATTAGATTATACGAGTATATACGATAGTATTTGATTTTAAATTAAATCAAATGTCATGAAATTATATTTATATTAGTTGTACCAGAGAAGAACAGACAAAAGCATAACAACATAACATACATCAAATTGGATCATACTAAAATGATTAAATCATAATAAAATATAAATAATTTCATACCCACCATATTATAATATATTATCTTCTAGTCTAGTCTAAACTAGACTAGAGATAAATGTAAAGTTAAAGGAACAGTTCCAATCGATAATAAGCAATGAACACAAAAATAGGGGACAAGTTTTAGTAATACGTAAAATGCAAAAAGATGACCTATTTTTGGTGGCATAAAATTTTGGTTTCTCAAAATGCCGTTTCAATTTTTAACCAAGACAATTGTATTCATTCCATTGTAGAATTACTTCTTACATTATAAATAAGTGTTTTCCTTTTACAAAATACAATAATGATGGGTTAGGCCAGTTTTGTATGAAATTAAACTTTAATTTAAAATGTTCGTGTGAGGAGGGGATTTGAAGTTTCATACAATTAAAATGCACTAGATAAAACACTGCAGGTCTTAACAATAACAACTTTGCTATATATTTTATAGATAAAAATTCACTAGTATTTCTTACGTATAATTAATGGATAAAAATATGACATTGTAACTTTTATTGACTATAAATACATTCAAAATTACTATAGTATAATTATTATGATGTAAACATTGACGATGTAGTACTACGTAATAAGGATCATACTAACTTATGTTCAATTTTTAAATTTAAGTTGCTCTTTAAAAAAAACATTTTATTAATCGGCGTACTGTATGAGAAATTTAAAAAAACGAGATAAGGGTCAGTTTGGTTCTTGAAATTGCAAAAAAGGAGTCAAATAAGTCCTTATATAGAAAATTTTGTCCGGACGTGTCATTTGAGGTGGCTCCCGGTGAAATTTTTTGATTAAATTTTTTGAGCATCTTATTCATTAAGTCTAGTTTACTCATACCAAATTTCAGATAAAAATTCAATCGGGAAGACATTCAAATGAATTCTTGAAAATAATTGTGCCGTTAAAAGCGCAGTTATCTTCAAGAATTCATTTGAATGTCTTCCCGATTGAATTTTTAGCTGAAATTTAGTATGAGTAAACTAGACTTAATGAATAAGATGCTCAAAAAATTTTATCAAAAAAATTCTACCGGGAACCATCTCAAATGGCATGTCCGGACAGAATCTTCTATATAAGGACTTATTTGACCCCTTTTTTGCAACTTCGAGGACCAAACTGACCCTTTACTCAATTTGAAACTATTCCTATTTATCTTTAACCAGCACTTAGATGGGATATATATTAACATCATCACGATAAAAAATGATTGTATCTAATTCATTTAGTATTTTAGTTTTGACATTATATTTACCATAAATATTTTAAATCGTCACTCACAATTGATGAAAAAATCAAACCTATAAGGATTGGTTTTGTTAATTTCGATTTTCAACATTTTCATTCCTGTAAAGAATACGAAACAATCATCCTTTTATAACAAAAAAAAGTTTAATCACAAAGTCAACGCCTCAGTATATTATGCTTCGAGTAAAGTGTCAGTTTGGTCCTCGAAGTTGCAAAAAAGGCGTCAAATAAGTCCTTATATAGAAGATTCTGTCCGGACGTGCCATTTGAGATGGCTCCCGGTGGAATTTTGTGATAAATTTTTTTGAGCATCTTATTCATTAAGTCTAGTTTACTCATACCAAATTTCAACTAAAAATTAAATCGGGAAGACATTCAAATGAATTCTTGAAGATAACAACGCTTTTAACGGCACAGTTATCTTCAAGAATTCATTTGAATGTCTTCCTCATTGAATTTTTATCTGAAATTTGGTATGAGTAAACTAGACTTAATGAATAAGATGCTCAAAAACTTTCATAAAAAAATTCCACCGGGAGCCACCTCAAATGGCACGTCCGGACAGAAACTTCTATATAAGGACTTATTTGACCCCTTTTTTGAAACTTCGAGGACCGAACTGACCCTTATTCCATTATGCTTCGCTAGAAACTCATTTATAGAACTCCTAATGCCGAGGCATTCTTGTTGAAATTGCAGGAAATTAAACAGCGAAAAAAACTCGCCTTAATTCCAGCAAGGGATCGATATGATGACTTTTCGTTGAATTTTTCTAGAAGGTCAACGGCCGGGCAATTGTCCGGCGAATCCGGTAGAAACATACGATCAGATAAATGTTTTATCTCCAAAAAAACGAGCAGTTTAGTTCTTACAAAAAAATGATACTAATAACATTTAGCGAAATGATTATTCTAAAACAAATCAGCACTTCCATAGTCAACCCCATGAATGTCGTCGAGCAGCCAGCTCTCCAGCATCGCCGACAACGGGATTTGCGGCTTGCTCTCGCCGTAAAACATGCCGCCGGCGCCATCTTCCGGCGAGGCAGACTGGGACAGCTGGTCGGACGTCATGGAAGTGTCGAACCCGAACAGGGAATCGAACGCTTCGTCCAAACAAATCTCGTCCTGTCGGGTAGCATCATCGGAGGAGGAAGAGGTGTCGGTGACGGCGGTCATACCGGCGGCGTTGCTATTCGAGGAGACCTGAAAAGTCCCCGTCGACGTCGAGCAGGACTTCGCCGGAGCACCCATCCACCCCTTGAGCAATCTTGCGATGTTCTCCGCGCTGGAGGCGTACAAGGCGGCGGCGTTGACATTGTTATTATTGCACTGCAGCGGCGGCGGCGGCGGCGCGTGGGAGGCGAAATCCACAGGGAGCAGAGTTCTGTGATGGACATCCTCAAGAGTTAACAAAGCATCATTAAGGGCTTGTTTGGCTGTGTTTATATCCGCTTGAAGCGTCCTCTCCCACTGGCCCTTTGAGGAAGACCCAGAGATTGAAGATGATGAGGAGAATCTGTTGTTAAGCTCAGAGGAAGAGAGACCGCAATAATCTTCTCCTCCACTTTCCACCATTCTCAGCTTTTTCTTCAGATGAGTATTCCAGTAGTTCTTTATGTCATTATCTGTTCTCTCTGGAAGATAAGATGCTATGGCAGCCCATCTGCACAAAAATTAGACAAATCCCCATCAATATTTATTACCCAGCATTCATTTATTGAGTTCATTAATCTGTTCATTTGTAAGATTTCCTCTAACATGCATAAAAATGGGGTAAAACTAAAGTAAATTATAGTGATAAAAAGGTATAAAAAGTTACATACTCTGTACTATATTTTTTATAAAACATATCATCACTTTTTTTGAATTCATTTCCAGATCTGCACCGACAAGAAATAAATTTGTTGATTTGTAAGATTATGAATTATGATTGCTTACTTGTTGCCAAGGAGAGCCTGAAGCTGAATGATCATCTTCTCTTCTTGAAGGGTGAAGTTGCCTCTCTTGATACCTGGCCTGAGATAGTTTGTCCATCTAAGCCTGCAACTCTTGCTGCATCTTCTCAAACCTGAAATAATCACATACATATACAACAAAATTATTACCATGATTTCATTTCAAGAAGAAATCTTGGGCAACTAGCATATACAGAAGCAGAACATACCAGTATTGGAAGGAACACTTCTCCAGTTCCCAGGGCCATGTTCCTGAACATAAGAGACAAGCATGATATCTTCCTCAGGAGTCCAAGGCCCTTTCTTGACCCCCTGTTTATCACAGCATGGAGGCCTACCCATATCAGTTCCTAGCAAGAAAAACAGGATCTTTCTGTTCTTGGGTTCTTGTCTGTTGCGAAACAGCTGGATGGCCGGCCGGAGATTCGATGAAAAGGTACTTGCTTGAAATGACGATGGTTTCAAAAGGTGGAGTTTGTTTGGGGGTTGTTGATTTGGTTTGGTTTTTACCTATGAGGGGAAAGGGGATATATAGAGAAATGTGTGGGACGCTGACTTGATTGGAGAAAGAGTGGGGTGAAGTAAATGAAAGAGTGTGCAACGAAATAGTCAAAAGGTGACAGCAAGCGCAGTTACTACAGCACGAGGGTGATGGGTTTCAATACAGAGAGAAAGAGAGAGAGAGAGAGAGCAGAAGCAAAGTCAGCCCCCTTTGCCTCCTCGAAACCGCGTCTCATTCAATTCAAGGGCTTTATTACTGAGGGGCCGGTCCCTAGTAGTATAATATTTGGGAAATCTTGGGTTATTTCATTATTTGTGGATCAAACGGCTATGGTATGGTATGGATGAAGATTTGTCCTTTTCTAGATGATGGATGAAAGGAGTCCGTGTGAATGTAATCTCGTGTGTGCGGGTCCCACGATCGATCGAGCAGTTATTCAAAGAGTTATATTTGATATAAGAGTAATCATAATTTGATTTATAGATGAAAGGAGAGTGAATGTAATCCCGTGTGTGCAGGCCCCATGATCGGTCGAACAGTTATTCAAAGAGTTATACTTACGATAAGAGTAATCATAATTTGATTTATAGATGAAAGGAGTGTGAATGCAATCCCGTGTGTGCGGGTCCCATGATCGGTCGAACAGTTATTCAAAGAGTTATGCTTAAGATAAGAGTAATCATAATTTGATTTATAGATGAAAGGAGTGTGAATGCAATCTCGTCTGTGCGGGTCCCATGATCTGTCGAACAGTTATTCAAAGAGTTATACTTAAGATAAGAGTAATCATAATTTGATTTATAGATGAAAGGAGTGTGAATGTAATACATGTATGCGTTATGGATGAAATGAGTGTGAATGTAATACATGTATGTACGTGTTATGGATGAAATGAGTGTGAATGTAATACATGTATGCGGGCCCACGAGGCCTTGATCGGTCGAACAGTTATCCAGAAAGCTATAATTAGGAGTAATCGCAATTTGACGTATCGATTGTGAGACTTGCCGTTGATACACTCACGGATTCCTTGTTGAGTAAAGTTCTTTGTTGTGAGTAATAAAATTTAGATTTAATTTACGCTTATTTACACACTCTATTAATCGATTGAACTATAGATAATAAAGAAATGAGGAAAATTGGCAATGGTTTAACAAGAATACTCCTACAATTGAGTTTTTCTTCCATTGATGATCATATAGTGTCCTGAGGCTTTACACCAAGGATTGCTTTGTATCATATTAATTGACGGTGTATTGCAATGTTTGAATCGCCTATAGTTAAGAAAAAGAAAATTACATACTTGAATAGTAAAAAGAGTTTGTGTAAATCTAAATTATTTGTGAAGATATGGTCAATATGTGTCATAATGCAAAAAAAATCACTTTTTAAATTTTGTTATGCACTAAAACAAGGAATTCATGTGCAATAAATGAAATGTATACATTTTCTTAAAATCTGCCAAGTAAAAGGGGATTAATAAGAATATCTTTTTGACTGACAAGGTTTTAACCATATTTCACTCAATATAACGTAAATGATTTGATTATTATGATAGACTCCCATACTCAAACCTTGACTCAATCTGTTCAAACTAATACCTGATTTCAGTCACACTGCTTTTGTTGTGAGTCCTCTCAACTCTTACCATCTCTTCCCCAACACTCCCCTAGAGTACACACACACACAAGTAACTATATATGGGTATTCTTTTATGGTCACTATCATGTAGAACTAAACATACTTAAAGTTACTATAAGTTGCTAAATCACATGTTTGTCCACTGCTTTATTTTGGTCATATATAAGGAATTGTTTTATAAAAATGAGAGTTGAGCATGGAATGCATAAACAATGACATGTAATAGTCATTTTCAATGGTAAAATTAGGCATTTTAAAATGATTTTTCATAAGAAAGCAATTGTTTTATAGAGGCCTCGTTATTGTCTATCTCTTTCCTCATTTGGATTTACACTAGGTTAATTGTCACACTCCATACTGCATCTAGGCGTGTGTACAACCGCCGTATGATCGAGTGATATCACTCGCAAGTCAACCTTACTTAATTATACAAGGCGTTCGTGAACATCGTTCATACCATACCAAGTAAGTAAACATACATAACAACATCATAATATAGATTGAATGAATAGCGAAAATATTCGATAGTCAATCATGAGCCACATATGGCAAGAAGTGGACTCGCAGGTCCAAAACAATGTATTCATTACAAAACTATCCATGAGCATAGTTTATAGTTTTCAAAGCAGTAAAGGAAGCACGGATCACATCTTCCTTGAGATTCTCTTCACCCGTGCAAAGGTGCAGGTAACAAAATCTAGCTTCAACAGTTCAACCTGAAATGCCCCCCCCCCCCCCCCCCCCCGAAGGGGTCAGTTCGCGAATACCGAGCAAGCAGTAGGCTGAATGTACAATAACTAACGTTTCAAGTATAAGACTCAAACATAGAATGATACATATACTTATAGTCTTTCCCCAAATCTTGAAATACATATCATTATATACACTTGGAAAATAACCGACCCATAGGTCATTGTTTATTTGGGAAATAATAGTAGTTAATATCCATGACTTAAAATCCCAACCCACTCAAATACATATGAGTGTATAAGACTCCTCCTGGTCCAATCAATATCATAAGGACATCGTCCGGTCCTGAATTCCTAAACTGTATTCTATGAGTTTTGAGTACACCGCCCGGTCCTTGGGTACTCCACCCAATTATATCCCGAGTTATGAGGGCAACGCCCGGCCATTGGGTACTCCACCCGAATACATGAGTTTTGAGGACACTGTCCAGTCCTTAGGTACTCCACCTGATTATATTCCGAGTTTTTAGGACATTGTCTGGCCCTTGAGTACTCCACCCGAACCTATGAGTTTTGAGGACACCGCCCGACCCTTGGGTATTCCACCCTAACCTATGATCTAGCATGCACCTTACCCAGTTATGGCCTATGTCATAGTAAGAAATCAAGACTAAACCAAATCTTAAGGCCTAAGCATAATCATCAAACATGTAAAAAACATCACATTTGGCAAAATTGGGCCAAACCGGCGCCGGTTCAAGCCCTATATGCGCCTTTTCAATTTAATTTTATGAATTTTCAAATGTCAAACTCAGACCGGCGCTGGTTCAAGCCATAATCGGCGCTGGTTCTCCGCCTTCTTCACGGTTAACGGCCCGTTGATCGCCCGAACCGACTCTGATTGATCCGAAACTTAATCACAACATGTATTAAGTCTTAAGAAATCAATATTTTTCTTTTTGGCCATTCAAAACATCACATATGTTTTTATAACATTTTCTAATCATTTTCATGCATATCTTTGTGGTTCATTTCATATAAGCTTAATCATCTTGGCTAAACACATGCTTAAACTCTTTTAAACATAATTATGAATACATATAACATTTACTTAGGTAATCTCATACTTAACCCAAGAGTTACAATACATTAATCCGTCCACTCACCTTGAATGAGCTTTAAAACGTTCTACCATTTTCGGTTGATCTCCGGTGAAACTCCGGCGAACTTTGTTGAACTTTGGAGATTACCCCGTTGACTCTTTCAACTCCGTACAAGCCTATGAAGACCTTAGACAAGTTCCTATCAAGGTTTCATCATCACATAACCCATATCAATACAAATAACCTCTAAAAGGTTTTTAAGCAAACCGGTCACTTTGCCTTCTAAGTCTGTTCTTAGACTTAGAACTACCTTCCAACCCCTCATTCTACACTTCTAAACATTTAGAGCAATTCTAGGGGCACTTCATATGACATAAAGGTCATATGAAGTTCATTATGTCATATGAAGTTCAATGAGAGAAGAAGAAGTTACCATGGAATCATTACCATGGAAAAAGTCCCCGGAATCCATTACGGGCTGTAATCAGATAAATTGCCAATGCCGGTAATTGGGTCTTGTTAGATGGGCTGGTCAACTTTGTGCCTTTGTATGGCCTAACTAGGATATCCACCACTATATAAATATTATTTAGACCAAGATGAATATAATATGTTGTCCCGGAATATCGGGTGGCCCCTGCCCCGGTGTGGGTCCACGTGAAATTTACTATTCACGCAAAATAAACAATAAAAATTTACGGCCTCGTAAATTCATTAACCATTTCTCAAGGTTCAATACATAATTTACACAAAAGTAAATATACTTGGGGACAGTGTTACATTAACGACAAAATGAATCTATTTCCATACCTCAAAAGAAGCATCTAGGTTAGAGATCCATTTACTAGGTAGTTGCAGAATTGAATTGCATTCATGATCGAGCATGATGACACCCATCATCGCAAACTTTTACTCATGTTTCTAGAGCAATTCAATGAGTAATGGTACCAAACATATTATCCCATAAGTTCCTCCCGCAAACCGTAGTATGAAACCATCCCCAAATATCTTGGTTGGAAAAGGCATGTGTCAAACGTGAATACCCCTTTGAAGCCACAAGCATAAGGCTAAGCAAAAAATCCCGATCTTAATTGAAAGAAGAAAAACTAGCCCAATAAAATTGCTCAAGACGTGTTCAATGAATTTATTCTAATGTGTGGATGTTAATAAGCCACACAAATAACACAAGTAGAAGCAACTAACAATATCTATGTGATGGTGAGAATACAATTGTGTGTGTTAGTGAAGTTATATTTGCTATCAAATACTTAGTTTCTTTATGTAATTTTTGGTCCATGGTACATATAACGAGGACATTCATGTGCTCCTAATTCATTCTTTATTCATGATGTATGAGTTTGATGGATTAAGCATCGTTATGTGTGGTTCCAATTTTTTTTCTTTTTCACCATCCTCATTCGGCATTGCATACTTTCCTAAACTCATGACCTAATAAGAGCTGCAAATTCTAGATAGGTTAAAACACCACCACAATTGTGGCAAAACTGAGGTTATCTCATTTAATCTTTGTTGATGATCTTATGCTATATGCTAAAGAAGATTATTTGTCTTTTAGGAACTTCATGCACTTACAGGGATACATCGAATACTGAGAAGTCAAAAGCGTTCTTGATTGGAGTTTCTGAGCAATAGAAGGATGATATATATTCAATTTATTTGGCTTCCCCTAAAGGTACTTTCCAATAACATGTTTGGGGATTCAACCGATATCTTACTCCTTTTATCCAATTTTCTCCAATGATTGAAAAGATTGAAATTTGTGTTGGTGAATGAAAAACTAAGACTATGTTAGACTGCGTGAATTTGGAAGATGTGTTTTTTGGGTGGCAATTAGAAAGATAAGGTTGAATGATATAATGTGATATTATGCTACATGTAGACACTAGGAGGAATGTAGGCTTGAAATTAAACATACTGAAATACAAAAAAAAAATGCTCCTTTTTACTAGAAGTCTCGTGAATATTCAATAACACAAAATGACACCTTATCGATCAAACAGTTCCACGAGATTATTGAAATATATGATCCATGGGGGACCGAAGTCTCAATTGTGTAGCTACAGTACCATTGCTGAAAATTAGTCAAAATCATGGATAGTATGTTTATAGCTTTTCTGTGTGGGGTCAATGAGCTAGTATCAATGGGTTTTAATTGTTATCATTGGGAGTATGTGCAACACCCCATATATCCCCGCAGGACCCGAGATAGTTACTTGGGACCTCTAGTACTATACTCACAAATCACCACAAGCCTTTACTGCGCACTTTGTGCTCACTCGTGAGTGTCCTGAGAAACTTCCCAGAGGGTCACCCATCCCAAGAGTGCTCCTGTGCAAGCACGCTTAACTTTGGAGTTTTTGGGTGATGAGCTCCCTTAAAAAGAGATGCACCCATGTTGGTATGAGTAGTACTATTAATCCATTTAAATTAATCTTTAGTATTAAAGTATGAACTTCAATTCATGAGCTAAAGGGCACTAGTTAGTAAATCATATATAGATGATATCCATTTGAAAGAGGTATATGCCTCCAAGTATTTCTTTTTCTTTTTTTATTGTGTATTCGAAATAGTGACCACTATCGTTTATCGGCATCTTTTCTTGATGTATTTTGTTATATTTAGACAATTTATTTGTTTTATTCAACAATGCTTCTTGTACTCACTCCTTATACCCTCTTTATACCCACCTCTGTGAAGGTTCTTTTTGTCTGTGAGTCCGGTTCACAGATGAAAAAACATTCACAAACATGGGTAGATATAAAAGTGGGTATAGTATAAGGATGGGTACAAACATCATTTTTGTTGTTTTATTAGCCTCATCCAAAGTCCATTGCACGTGTCCATCTTTTGCCTCATCATTAGCATTGTTCCGAAGAAAATTTAGATATTGATAGTATGTATAGGGATGCACATGGAAATATACTCACTTTAACAAGTGTATAAAGTTCCTCAAGGAGTTAGTTGGAGCTTAGGTTGAGAGAAAAACTGGTAAACTCTTGTTATACATTTAAAATCATATGGAAAACTAAAAAACTAGACTCTTTTTACTGGCACACCTTTTAAACTGAGATATGATCATTCAGATTACAATTGTTATACACACCATATATCATTATATTGTATGAAAAGTTAGATAATGTAATGGTAAAGTGACAATAATTTGATAATTAGGTGAACTGATATGAAGGTGAGGTGACAATGGTGTAACCAGTGGCGGAGCCAGAAAAACGGGTCAGGGGGGTCGAAAATCAACTATGTACAAAATGAAAATGGTACATCGTTTTTAGACAATGTTCGAATTGAATGTTTCATTTGTAGTTTAGATAAATAAGCATTCGTAAGCAATAAGATATACTGTCTTTGCTCTGTTTCTGAATCATGTTACGTAACTAATGAATTAATTATACGTTATTCATAAAATTTGGGAAAATAATCAATATTATGCATCAAATTTTGCTGATTTTACGTTTACATAGTGCTGATTTTCCAGAAGTCATAACTTTTTACTCGTAATGAGTTACGGGGGCCATAATATATCAAATCGAAGGTATTTCAGAGCTCTATACTCTCAAACTTTCAGCGGGGTCGGCTGACCCCCTTGACCCCCCCTTGGCTCCGCCCCTGGGTGTAACAAAGCACCGATCAAAGTGTGAGAGGTAGGTGGGAAGGTAATCTAGAAATTTGTTGGTGCCATATTAAAAATGGTAAGTGGATACATTTACATAATTTATGTATCTGATCGAGTTTTTTTAGTTCAACAAATTGAGAAAATAAAGATAATAGAAAGATCTATTTATAAATTTTTAATAAAACATCTCATTTCCAAATCATTAAATCAATATGAAATACACACCTTGATTTATATGCTCTGTTCAATGTCAAAAGCGTAAATAAAAATAAAACAAGTCAAATATGATCTTCAAAGAATGATCAATAATGAATTTAAGTATGGATATGGACTTAAGTGGGTCCCTAAGGTTATTTTGAAAAAAATTATAATCACTACACTTAACAGACGCATTTCCTAAACTCTTTATTTTAGTTATTCATTTGTAGTCATTTCACGCATTTCCTAAAATCATATTTGATGACTATTACGAGTATTATACTCCATTATTATAAAATTATACACCTTAATAGATAACATTGGAATTGGTTGAATCGTCTCATTTTTACAAAATTTATGAGGTTTTGGCTGAAGTAGCTGGATTAGCTGATTCTGTTGATATATGTTTTTTATGTTTTTTATTAATAAAATAAAGAAAAAATTACATGAAAATAATTAAAATGATCATCTACAGTAACTTCAGTCCATACAGTCAAAAAAGTAACTCCAGTCTTATTTTTTCTTATTATAACACATATCAACGCACCAAATTACTCCGTAATAGTTACGTGTTTGAGAAAAAGTTGATTTATAAGCCGAAAAATATAGAACCCGTTCGGTAACACAAAAATGGGCTGAATTGGCCGATTCCGCTGAAATTTATGAAGTTCTGGGTAAATTGGCTGTATTGGCTGATTTTGCGAATTTAAAATGATTTTAGTTAATGAAAAATATTTAAAAAGATCCTCTACACTAACTTCATACAATATAATTTTTTTCGTCGTCAAACCAATTAACAAATATATTAAATCAACAAAACGTTCGTAACATGACTGATAATATAATCAAAGAAAAAGCAGGAAACAAAATGATAAAAAGCCTATTGTCTATCACCTTTGTAGAAGCAATAATATTCGCTAATCCTGTAATGGGCTTAACTGAGCCAACGACAGGCAAACCGGACTTATCATCACTTGACTTAAATTCTAGAATCTCTGCTAGGAAATAAGAACATGTCCAAAACAACATGCAATTCAAATGAAAAACACAAACAGAATAAAACAGAATTAAAACATAGTTCTTCATCTTCTTCCAAACCCTAGACTCGCTCGCACTCCATGGCGGCGGCTCGGGAGGGGGACGTGCCCGCCGCTCATCCGCCTCAATAGCCATGCTTTTGTATTGATTGACGATATCCTCCATTGATATTCCTTACTGTTGAATCTAACACAAGCTCCGACACAACTTATCCACTTTTTCTTTGTCAACACTCGACCTTCGAACAGAAATAACAACAGAAGTCAAGCCCTGATTGCCAGAGCGCTGCATCCCTGGTCCCACGCCTGCTTGCACGATCGAAATCGACCAACGGCCGATCTTCGTGAATAATGAAGACAGAAGAACGAAACTCGAACTCGTAGGGAGATGACCGCTAGAGAGAAAAATAATTTTCTCTCTTAAATTCAAACTACCTTAAAATATGTTCATAATTTAATCACATATGTTCATAATTTTATTTTAGTCAGGAATAACATACATCACATCACCGCATATTGTGATTGAGTGAAGGACTGCGGTGTCCTTAATTACACTGCCAACACGTATTAAACCGGGAATTGAATTCCATCATATCCCAATTCCAAAGAGACTGTAACTTCGCTTTCAATGAATGCCAACTTGACCTTGTGATTTAATCTATGGTAATAAGTCAATGGGGTTAAAATGGATTTGGGGCATCGTAATCTTATTTAGCTGGACCGTATTCCCATGAGCAGTGTCCTGGCTTTTAAAGTCTGAGATGAATCGACATTTCGACTCAGTCCTCGTGGTTGATATTTCGTAATCATAACAATTTTCGTGATTTATCACATGATACTTGTTTACCCAAAATATTATGAATCAATAAATATCCATGTGATTTAATTTAAGATTGTAGGCTACCACCTCGGTACATCCTGTAATTTAAGTATTTATGGGACACTAAATCCGCATTTCCTATATTTTTATGTTATACTCCGTATATTATAAAATAATGTATGTACCCATAATTGTTTACACCAACGATGAATTGTTTAGTACGAGTATCTCGCTGTCCACTTAAGAGATTTTTTACAAGTTTTATTGTTGTACTCATTCTTATATTCAGTGAAGGCTTTATTTGTGTATACAAATTTGCACAGACAAAATAAAACATGTTTTTGTTTTTGTCTGTGAACGAGATTCACAGAAAAAATCATTTCACATACATGTTAGATATAAAAGTTGATATAAGAGTGAGTATAAATGTCATTGTTTTTACAAATCGATAGATAAAAGGTACTATTTAAAAGTTATACTCAATCTCCTTCAAATGGAGTTTTAAGAAAATAAAAAATTGTATGGTCGATAGTTGTCATTAGAAGATAGATACATGTGACAAATGTTGCAGATCATAAAATTTTACTAGAATTAGAAAAAGAAGATTATTTTGGGAAATACGAAAAAGAAAAGTTGGAAGGTAATTCAGGGACGAAGAGAGTATCATTTTTTCATTAGCAAATTTTATGGAGTATTTAATGTTCGAACAACTTTCATTTGGTCAATTATCGAAAGATGTGTGATTAATGTTTTTGTAGTGAAGAGAGAATTAACTGAAATCACAAATTCTTTTTTTAAAAAGAAAAAATGGCAAAAATTAGTGGTACAACAAAATAAGAAAAATTGCAAAGTTTTACGAAATGAAGAGAGTATTAATTTTAAAAAATATGTAGTATATGACATCGTCCTGCCCAGGGGCGGAGCCAAGGGGGGGTCAAGGGGGTCAGCTGACCCCGCTGAAAGTTTGAGAGTATAGAGCTCTGAAATACCTTCGATTTGATATATTATGGCCCCCGTAATTCATTACGAGTAAAAAGTTATGACTTCTGGAAAATCAGCACTATCTAAACGTAAAATCAGCAAAATTTGATGCATAATATTGATTATTTTCCCAAATTTTATGAATAACGTATAATTAATTCATTAGTTACGTAACATGATTCAGAAACAGAGCAAAGACAGTATATCTTATTGCTTACGAATGCTTATTTATCTAAACTACAAATGAAACATTCAATTCGAACATTGTCTAAAAACGATGTACCATTTTCATTTTGTACATAGTTGATTTTCGACCCCCTGACCCGTTTTTCTGGCTCCGCCACTGGTCCTGCCGAGTGACTCGCTATCTCCCTTGTGCATACGCACCACCGACTCACACCATCACACGTCATTACCGAAAAAGGAGGCCGCCAGGCCGGATCACACAAAGATCAAAAGTATGGACTAGTTTTGATTGTACATAAATACTCCGTAAACTTTTGTAGTACACTAGTTTTGCCAAAAGCTTTACTATTGAGGTAGAGAGATGAGTGGCGGGCACGTGCTCCTCCTGAACCGCCGCCATGGAGTACAAGCAAGTCTAGGGTGATCGTGCGGTTTGGCAGGCTCGGATAGAAGACCTACTTTATCTGTTTTATTTTCTCCTTTAGTGATTATTTATTTTGTTGTGTACTTTCTTCTGTTTTTTATATTCATGCTTATAAGACGTCGGATTTTGATGTGGTGATGAGAGGATTGTGGTAACCGTTTTTGGCTCAGTTGTGCCCATTAATAGATCAGCGAATTATATTGCTTCTCTGGAGGTGATTAGTTTCGAACCTGGTTCGCGGGACGGCGGTTGTCAGGAATCTTTTTGTCGGATTACCCATTATCTGAATTATGTGTTATCAATTCAATCTTATTTCTTCCAAAAAAGTACATTAGGTTTGCTTCTAATTCCTTTTGTAGAATTAGTACTATATACGAAGTACTACGTATAATATATTCGTAATGTTTTGTATGTCTTATTTCGTTTCGTTTATCATTTTCCATTTTCATTACCTGCGATCTTTTTACATTGAAAAAAATCATTTTTGTGGAACGTGGGCCATATATTTTTCTAATCGTTATTCAATTTTAAACGATTTAAGATATTTAGCTATTCACAATGAGAAACACATTAGTGTGAAATATGTGTTGACTATATATATGATCTTTCATTATTTTGTCACTAATATGATGCAACAAAACGCTTTTATGGTAATGTGTGGCTCTTGCATAGTTTGTCTCCATATATGAACTTGAATGGGCAATCTTCACTCCAAAAGGTTTTCTTGTTTCGAAGTGTTCAATCAAAATGTAAACGGGGCGTCATTGGCTCATTGCCGTACGTGATCGATCATCCTCTATCCTCTCACTTTAAAATAGACGTATATAATATGAAACCTTACCGATGATACCAAGCCTCAATTCCTTCATTTCAAATAAATATTGTCTACGTCGTTCTAACTTCAAAAAAGAGATGGAAATGGACGGGTCTGCTAGGGTTACGTATATATAACCTACCTTGCTGCCCATAAGCACCCAATTATCTTAGAGATATTTTTTATCCAAATTATTATAATTGCCCCAATAGATAATTAGATAATTGATACTCCCTCTATCTCATTATTATTATGGTATCCACACTCAAATTATTTTGAGAAAAAAAATTACATATTCAGAAACTACATTAAAAACTTTACAAAAATCAGAATCAAATTTGATAAAATTTTGATAAATAAAGTAATACATTAAGAATACTTTGTGTTGACTAAGTGCATCAGAAGTGCGACAATAATAATGGGACAAAGGGAGTATCACACTAATCATTATTCACTTTCGTTAATAAATCAGTTTTTACTTCAATTCGATAACGTCAATATATTCACCAAATGAAGTTTTTTTTAATTAAAACCTTACTTCATGTCAGGCCGGCCTGACGGGCTGCCCCGTCCGGCCGAGCCCGTTTGGGCACCTTCCCGGTGGAATTTTTTGATGAAATTTTTTGAGCATGTTCCTCATCAAGTCTAGTTTGTCCATACCAAATTTCAGCTCAAAATTCGATCGGGAAGGTCGTCAAATGATTTTTGCAAGTTAACTGGTCCAGAATATGTATTTTCCGGACCAGTTAACGTGCAAAAATCATTTGACGACCTTCCCGATCGAATTTTGAGCTGAAATTTGGTATGGACAAACTAGACTTGATGAGGAACATGCTCAAAAAATTTTATCAAAAAATTCCACCGGGAAGGTGCCCAAACGGGCTCGGCCGGACGGGGCAGCCCGTCAGGCCGGCCTGATGAGAACAGCCCTCTATATATATATATATATATATTTAGAAAACAAAATTGGAATAATAATGATCAATAAATGTCAAACATTTTGATGTAAAATAAATAAATTTAGAATATAAAATTTTGTTATTATTTCAACACTGAGACGGATTGGTACATGGAGCATAAGAAAATTGTTTTTACCAACTCATTATTTGAGACCATTAAGTCGGGATACTGATTAATTGTAGCTTTTTGTTTTTGAAGTGTTGATCTTGAGAAATGTCTTTTCACTACGCTACTATATATTAACTTGACTTTATATTTTAATTAATATGTTAGGTTAAGAAACAGTAAATTAATTTCTTCAATTCGCTCATTAAACCCATTACTGCTGCAATGCTGCTCCTCCCGGGGAAACATTGCCCCCGAAGGAAAATTGGACACCAAAAATAACAAAAGTCCAAAACATGTCAATTTACGCGTAATAATTATTTAATGTTAAGACGCAACACTTGGCCGGCGGCCTTCTCAGGAATCTCAGCCATGAAACTAATAAAATAGTCTCTCACTGGCATTTGTATTTTCTAATCTTAATCAGAAATTTAAAAAAGGCATATGTATCCAATTTAATAAACCATTTCAAAATAAGATGGTTCATTATATTCGGTTTTATTAGCATCATAAAAAACTAAGTAGAGTCAGTAAAATTATGATTTGTTTGACCTAATATATATCAACCCTTCTAAGAAAGAATAATAAAAAAATTACTAGTAGAGTTTTAAAATTTACATTTATGATTAGTTTTAAAGATTTTAAAAATCAACTAAACACATCAGTGTATCCTAAATAAACTTCATCTCGATCATGTCTCTAGCCCATTTGGCAACTTGTATTATGTGCAAAGATGAATTGTAGATAAATATATGAGTTAAACATAACACATTTTCAATTTCATATATTTGGGAATAAGTTTTATCATTTTTTAATTTCTTCCAAAATAGGACTTACACACTTATTTTCCTCCTATATTGAGGGGTGTTTGGAGTTGATTGTGTTTCTACTTCTTTTTTAAATCAGAAGTAGAATTAAAATCAGTTTTAGAAGTTGGTCTCCCTTAACTTCTAAAAAAACTGATTTCATTAATAAATTAGAGCACTAGAATCACTTTTATACTTTCACTCCAAACACTCCAACTTCTGTTTCTGCTCCTTGAAGGAACAGAAACAGTCTTAAGAATCAGATGTGAAGAGTAATTTCTTATAACCTTAGATGGTTAATTCTGGTTTATTACACTAGACTAGATGCAGTAGCCCTAGAGGTAGGGGCATTATGTTAGGCCCGACTTATTCCAAATTTCAAGAATCTACTATTACTAGCATATAAAATCAGTGTGAAAATTTAATAAATTTATACCGGCTAAATCCGTAATGTCATTTTTCAAAATTTTACCATTATTGACCAAATTTGGTGTAGTCAATTTTTTGGAACTAACCAAAAACTTGCCCCACGTTTACACTTTACACCAGTAGTAAAGGGCCGGAAGAAAAGTTGGACAATTTCCGCATAGCAAGCCAGTCACAGACCACGTGTCATAATACAGCCTCTAAATGGGATATAACCTTGAATTAATGGAGTTTTAATGAATTAATTTGGTAAAGGACACGTGTAACAATGAGGAACCAAAAACATCATTAGCCAGTTTTCATGTGTAAAAGGCTTTTTCTTAATTTCAATTTGAGCATTTAAACTAATTTGAATTTTGATTGCCACCCCAATTTCAACCTGCTAGTATGTTTATATGTACAGTATACGCCCTATTATTGTACAGGATAATGAAAAAAACACGCGGTACATACGTACAAAGACCCTTTTTAGTTCAATTCGTACTTTCTCTATACCTTTATTTGACTTTGTAGGGGTGGCAAGCATGAAAAGGGCATGGCAATGATTATTGCGTTGCCGACTCGGCGACTCTAGTCTAGCCAGCGTATACATACATACGCGTATTACACATACGTATATACTTACCTCATGCTTATCATTAGGGGTGGGCACGGTCCGGTCCGGTCCAATATTTGGCCGAACCCGTACCCGTACCGTTACTATTGAAACGGTTCGGTACGCTTCGGTCTTAGACCCAAACCCGTTCGGTACGGTCCATTTTCAAATGGGATGATATAATGTCATATCAATACCAAACAATGCCACTTTTTCCAGGTGTTTAAGAAAAAATTAAAGTTTAACCATCCTCCAAAAATCCACACAATTTATCAATTTTCATATATCATACTACCTTCATTCCAAATTGATTTGCAAAGTCAATCTTTTTTTGGTCAAACAATTTCTTTTTATTCACTTAATTAGGATTTCACTTTTTAATTATATTCTAATTTGGCCTTTCAAAAAAACTACTCCATACTTCGTATATTTTAATTTCGATTTTGCAACTTTAGAGAGATTTTAATGTGGTTTCTAAATATATATGTAAATTTTAATTATTAAAAATTGTAGTAATTATCAAGAACTTAACATTAACTTTGACAAAAAATGTTGGCTTTGCAAATCAATTTGGGACGGATGAGGTAATTAATATATTTTAGATAAACTATAGTAGTACAATTTTAATAAACCATACTTCGGTCCGGTTCGGTCCGGTACCGGTTTTCATTTTATGAGAACCGGTCATGGCATTGTTTGGAACCGGTTCGGTCCGGTTCGGGACAAAAAAATTTGAGATCCGTTTCAAACCCCGTTTATCGGTCCGGTACCATACCGGTCCGGTTCGGTATCATGCCGATTCGGTATTTTTGCCCACCCCTACTTATCATGTTATCAATAATTTTTGAAATCCGAACTTGTTTATATTTTGGCTATTATTTTGCCATCCGACCTTCAATAGTATAATTATCTAGAAATGTTTTGAAATTCTTATAATTTCACCTTCAACGTCACTTGGCGAATTATGTTACATTCAAAATGCAACATGAATGATAATTCTTCATTCATAAAAATAGGACGTCGCAAGAAAACACGCCGATTTACAATGATAGAGTTGACTCCTGTCCATTGTGAAACTACCCAGAACTAGGTAAACCCACGAAATTGAATAAGAAACTTCTCCACTTGCATTAGTTTCAAACGTGGAAATTTGATTCAAAATTGACCACATGGAGCAAAACGTCCAAACACCATCTAAGTCGAACGTTGTGAGTCTCCATTGCAAATCCAGGATGATCGCGATCAAGGCATTTCAAACTTTCCAATGGATGACACATTAGGTGTTGTTTAGTTTCAAGCTTGATATGGCATGTCATGTGTTTGGGCGTAATATTAGATGCATACATGATACAACTTCTTCAATCTTGGAGCGAATCAGATGTAAAATAACTAAGGATGTGCTAACCTCTTCAATGATTTTTTCGTACGTGTGTGGAAGAAGTAAGAATCTCTCTGGCACACAAAACTTGCAATTAGCAATTGTCTCATCACCTTTCTAAAAACTAACACCCTTATGACACATCATTTTGTTTAATACGTAGCCCCAATTTGGAAATTGGTTGCTTCATGTTATTATAAGTGGTGGGAAGTCTATAATCACACGATAGCATACCCCTACACATTGCAGCAACCTGGACGTGCAATCTTCAGGAATATCATATTTTGATTTTAAATAAACCAACTCCGAAATAGGCGATAGTTGAAAATGACCCTCATAATCGTGCTAGAGCTGAGGTTGACAAGTCACTTAACGATATCTCAAAATTCATCTCATAATTCATAAATATCATTAACATGGGAGCTCGGACCTTCATCATCCAGACATTTACGAGGATTGTTCACATGTTGAGGAGAATAGAAATTCGGCCTGATGCACCAAATAAATCATGAGATTTTTCCTAAAATATAACTAAAATAAAATTAGTGGACAAAAATGTGAGTGAAGTGTCTTGTGCATATTTTTATAGTTAATGATTTGAAAATAATCATAATTATAAAAGTTACTATATAACATTTGAACAACCTTAATTAGTTCATGATTTGCCAACATGACTCAAGCTCTCAATTTCTATTTTCAACAGTGACTATATAGGGAAAGATATTTTCATGGTGTCCAAGTTGGCTTCGAAATAGCTCACATGAAATTGTCCAGTTGAGTATCCACCCCTGTCAATGATGTCTTTTTGGTCCTTACCCTTGTTAGGAAAATGCTAAAGTTGACAATATTAATAGATAAGCCTGATACTGCATGAAACTCTTCCATACACATCAAGCTAAGAGGACATGGACAAAGATCATATCACCTCTAGAGTAGAGCATGAGGTCATTAACAAAAATCAAATGTGAGATTTTCAATCGAGCACATATGAGATGATAATTAAAATCAAGAATGGGAGTTTCTGTGTCTAAAAGTATAGATACATATTCCATACATAATAAAAAATGGTGTTGAGGTTAAGTTCTCGCTGCCCAGAGACCGAACACAACCCTTTCAGATTTCATATGATATTTTATGAATTTCATCTCTCTTTATGAATGAATTAAGTAAGTATAAAGGAAAAAGAAATTGCAAGAAGGCGGAGGCAAAGTGGGCTAAGTTCTACTCAATCACTGAGCCCGAGCCCCAAGTCTCTAATGCTACACTGAGATTTTACAAGAGAATCTAGAGAGGCAAGCTAACCTATAGAATGCAAGTTTCTCTTTACAATGAAAAAATGCAAGATTGTCAACTCTTTCAGGAGGTCCCTACAACACATCATATATCATATTCTTTTTTAGGTTCATCTTCTAAACTAAAAAAACTTCTTCGTACATTTTCTAACATGTTCTCGAGTCAAGAAAATGTTATTTGTGATTCCGTGTCTTTAACCAATAGACTTTGAGTGGGACTAATAAAAACAAACTGAAAAATTGATCCTAATTAAGAGAGATAATTTTGTAGATAATAGTTATGCAAAAGATGGGTCTGAAGTTGGCTATAGTATGGTTATGGGAGTTTCTTGAAATTAAAGTAACTAATGATTGTTTGGGTTATGCTGCTTAAGGAGTTGATTGGGATTAAATAATTCAATCACAACATAAGATAAATAATCACCCACCAAGGATTGTGCCAGCAGAAACCAGATGAAACCCCATTAGGCCCCTGGACCTTGTTCCCCCAATGACAAACAACGCCTCTTTCATCTCTTCTTTTAACAATAGTCACTAAACTAAAAACCATAAGTTGATCAATTGAATTTCACTTTTAACCACATCCACAATTAGATTTTTGCATGGCTCAAAAGTCCCAAACATGTCTGTAAAGTAGTTTGTGAATCGAGAACTAATTCAATCAAAAAATGTAATAAGGTGACCATTATATATCTTTATGTATGGAGAACATGCAATTTCTATTACAACTCCTTGGCTCGTCTCCTCCGATTTATAGTGTGAAAATTTTAGTACATCTACTAGTCTTAGACAAATGACTTGTCTTATACCTTTGTTGACATTTGCTGATAGAACATGAGCGCAACCTCACACAAGGAAGGGAAATTTATGCAAATAAGAGCTAAACTTATCAAGTTTCTAAAATTAGGAGTAAAATCAGGCGTAGGACAAAAGTGCAATTGTTTTGACTAATATACCCTTAGCTTAAAATCTAATAGCAGGCCACTTGATAGTTGATACCCATCGCTTATAAACTTAAAATTTTGGCAAACAACGAAGAAACTCGCTTCGCTCGAATGGATCCAGAAAGTTGCAGATGGCAGACCGAAATTGTTCTTTAGAGTTTCGAAATCGTACAGGGTCATGGTGTCAAACGTCCAGGAGCCCTTTCTTCGACAACTTGTAGTTGTTCACCTGCTTCAGAGAAGTCCGATCGGCAATCCATTTGACCTCATCACATCGTGGATCGAGGCAGCAACACACACTATCACCAAGAACAAAAGAGATAAGATCACTCTCATCGACTTGCAAAGTTGCCATAAATTATGAATTTGTAGACATAAATTTGTTAACCTGAAACCCCAAAATTTGTCCGGACAATGTTAAACAAATTGGAATGAGTTAGATGAGTCAAAGCTAGGCTTCTACGAGCTTTAGCATTTCAGATTCTTAGCCACTAAAACACAAAAATCATCGGACTTGTAGTAGGCACACCAATTAATGCAGAGAAAGAAAGAAACATGTAATATGTATTTGATATCATGGATAGACCTAGAAGATAGCACTGGTTATGTTAAATTAAGTAATACTATAAATATAATACTGAAAATATAAAAATAAAGCTTTATGTATTTGGCCTTAATATTTAATTAATAAATGTTGCAGGAAATCGAAGTAGTATTGGAAACTACACAGGGCAGTAGGGCAAAGTCATATACAAATGGGGAGGGCTGACTTTTATGGGAGTCTGTATTAGATTCTGAAGACGATTGATATTCTTGACCAAAGTTTAACTTGAAAATTGAAACTACATATATGGGTTGTCTTTTCCCCACCCTCTTCTTGAGAGCTGTAATAGGATCTATTAATCAATTCTTTCTTCTTCATCAAAAGAAGTTGCAGAGGAAGGTTGATCTATATGACAAATTTTATAGTAAGATGTCATGGATTAACTAGAGGAAAGACGAAATCGGATTGATAAAGAAGATGGTATGAAGGAAAAAATGATGAGAATGCAACACTAAGTGGAGTACAAAGATTGAATGGTTTGCTTAAAAGATAAAAAGATGTTAAGCAACCAATTCAAGTATTGAGTAGTCATGTGAAATATAACAGCCGCAGTGCCACTGATGTGCATCATGAAGGAAACAGGTGGACTGAGATGGTCTATAATACACATTAGGTATTAGGTGGCCTATGATGTAAACATGTCTTATTTTGGTCATTGAATATTGTGACTACATATAAATTACATTTTTGTAAACTGTAATATAATTATAGAATGAAGTCCATAAATAGTTAATAGTAAGTCTTTAATAAAACAAATGGAGACATTAGATGTCTACAATTACATAAGTACACAAATCACTTACAACTTTGGGTAAAAACATTAAGTAATAATGAACTTTAAAAATTCAACTAGTGATATAAGTTTTACATACAAGACACGTGAAATAATATGAGAATATAATTGTTAAAGGTGGACATCTAAATCATTTCATAAAAACATCTGCTTCACGTACATATTAAGTGGAAAATTTGAGTTGCAGATAAGGTCGCAAAGAAATATATATGAAGAAGCATATTGAGTAGACAAAATTGGCATGTTAAGTGCATTTTCAAGTAGACATTAAATATGTATAGAAGAGGTAGTCAGTAATCAGACGGTAAAAAGGCATTAATTTCATACATGTCAACTACTTTTTGAAACAATTATTGTTCAATAAACATGAGTACGAATAAGAAAATAACATGATCTCCAATGTCAATAAACCATGACAGCTAACATAAGGTCCATTTCCAACAAACCATGGAAACTAAAAACCATGATAAAAAAATTAAAATGAAAGTGATATGACACTATGAATTTCAGAATGATGAACTGTAATATGATTTCTAGAAGACTTATTATTGTGCCGCCTTTCTTACAGCCTGAACCCCAATGCCACCATCAAGAAGTAAATTCTTCACTTGAATATATACGCATCTTTTCAGGTCTACTCGGTTGGCGTGTGAGAAGTAAGGTGAACTGCACCTTATGGACTACACATAACCAAATGATCCCAACCAAAACGATAACTAGTAGGTTGCACCACCGCATAATAAAGCGTAACTCCGTCATGTGTGAAGTAAAACGATAACTAGTAGCTATAGTTGTAACACAATAATCCTCGACGTTGATCAACAACTGCAACACGATGAACATGTATGAACTGCTCGAGTTGAAACTCACAACATGACTATATTTTGTCTTTGAGATTAACAACAAAACTTCTAGATATTTTGTCCACCACTTCAAACTCAAACCGAGTAGCAAGTTTAACCTAAAATAGCATACACAATATTAAAAGTAAGTACACAGTGAATGCAGAGTATGAAAATAATAAAAAGCGCAAAAATATCATTCGTAACATATGGTTTCCTAGATGCACTTGCATATTGATGTTTGATGGTATCAGCAACTACATCTATTGTTGCTTGACGGGGATTGGGCTTGTCTGATATGAAGAGAGCATGCATGAACAAAATCAAACTTGCAAAAAGAAAAAAAAGTACAGACAATAAGCAATCAATGAATAGACAATAAGTTATGATAATAGTATAATAGTAGAGCAAGTAAAGATAAAACACTATATATACAACTCGTTATTTCCAACAATGAAGTTTCCTACTAATTTGAAATAGCATGCATCTTCTGGTAATCCAGTGGCTTTTTTATCCAAATTTCAAACTAGTATTATCCCAACATTTGGGGGGCATTATTAAATCCAATACATATTCTTAATCCTTTCCTTCCACTAAAATGCACCAGTGCATGAATAGACCAAAACAGTAATAGGATGATGCATATGTTTCACCTTGAACTATTAAACCACAAGTAATTGGATGCATATGAATACTCTGAGAATCATCTCAAGAACCATTCACCCTTAGCATAATCAACAGTATGATCAACTTGGTATAAAAGTAGCAATAAGTAATAGCAGGTAGCTAGAATGGTATGCATGTTAAACACATTAAAACCAATCACAGTCTGATCAACACAGAGTAATCAATTCAAGACATTATGATTCTTTAAAGAAAGTAATTATCTCATTATCTAGAGTTCTACTTATAAATTATATGTGTGTGTGTCAGTGTGTGTGTGTGTGTGTGTGTGTATATATATATATATATATATATATATATATATATATAATCTCGTTAATTTGGAACAATATGTCAGCTAAAATTATGATAAATAACTAAGAATAAACACATTGAAAGCTTTAACTAAATAATTGGCAACCAAATAATCCACAAATTGGGCTGACCTAATATAGAGGATGGGAGGTTATTGGTGCAGTAAGAGTTCAAATTTCACTCTGCAGTAATGAAGGAACATGACGGAGGAGTTCTGCTTACAAATTAGAGAGAGATATCTCATAAATTTTCAATGATATGTCAACTAAGAAGGTCATAAACAATTAAGAAGATACAGAGGACTAAAAAAAGTAATAATTCAAACGAAAATAACAACAAATAGAAAACTTACAACAACAAATTGCAGAAGAAGCAATCCACAATTCGGTGTTGTAGCCGGAGGATAGAATGATATTCTTGGAGATGGATTTCAAAGAGCTCTCAGGTACGACGAACGAAAATTAAGAAGGAATTGTTGTCGATAGAATTTGAATTATCGATGCAGATCAAAGTAGATGGAGAAGAGGGTATATCGTCGAAATTGGCGCACAGTTCATACATGTTAGATTATATCGTGAATGGAGACGGAAGTTAGGTCAGTAATAGGCACTCAGGGGTAATCTAGGTAAGTCAGAATTAAGTTTCTTAAAATAGAACTAATATAGATATATGAAAGTAAATTAACTAACAAGGTCCTATTTTTGTCAAACAACTATGAAATGGTCTTACTTTGCACAATGTTCTCCACAAGGAATTTGTCTCCTTTCCATCTCTCTAAACCTCATCTCAAAGATTGGGGTTATGAGGATCCAATAAAAGGAGATCCATTAAGGAGATTCTTATTTTCCCTTAATCTCTAATTAGTCTCATTTTCTATGAGAAGATTTGAGAAAACACGCTCTTCGTATTATCACTATAACATATAATTTTAAGTGATTCACTACTAATGTCCTCGTGAACTAAAGTTGCTAAATATCACCTATGTAACAACTATAACTATATAGTGATAATAATTTCAAAACTAATTTTATATATCAATTGAAAACATTAAAATTATATATATATATATATATATATATATTCCATATAAGATTGAAAGTAATAAGTTCTAATGGGTAATATTCGGAACAAAGCAGAAGATTCAAATTAGATGAAGAAATCAGTTCAAATGAAAAAGACTCAAATAACAAAAATTCAAATACAAAGAAATAGTGGTTTTTAAATAGAAAATGAAAATCTGTCTAAGTAGAAGTAAAACATACGTAACACATTTCTTCAAATATTACGGTCATTTTTTTGCATTTTCCCTAATCATTAACCCTCGTTATGAATATTTATTTCTTTATTCTATTATTGGGAATAAATATACTTACAGAGACTTTGGTGGGCAGTAGGGGTATAAAAAAATACTTCCTCCGTTCCTTAATTAAGTTCAGAATCAACAACATTTCACGGTCTCGGACATTAACGTTTGACCACTGATATGTAAAAATACAAACTTATAAACTTATAATAAACTAACATTTCATTAATATATATTAAAATGAAACATTCAAAATTATTTTGATATTATAAATATTACGGTCTTCGACTAATTAACGGTCAAATTTAACAAAATTTGACTCAAAAAGTCAAACTGTGAACTCAAATGTGGCACATAGGGAGTAATTTTTTTGAGGCCCAATCTTCTTCCGGCCTAACTGTTCAAGGCCCAAAATTAAACCAGGAGCAACAGAGCGGGTCGACTTCCGGTCATCCACGAACGTCAATCGCCCTGCCAAAAGTGCAAGTCCGCAGACTGCCCGACCGGCGACCCCCTTCGCGGCCTCGCTCTCTGCCCTTCTCAATTTCCACCTTCTAACATTCCGTAGTTCCGGTATTTCTCCATACTCCAGTCCTTTTTTGTTGATCAGTAAATTAGTTCATTCATTAATTGATTTAATCCATAGTTGTTTTACTTGTTTATAAATGTTTAGTTGATTTATTGATTTTGTTGTTTGTTAATTGAATGATTAGTTCCTATTCATAAATATTTATTGTTGATTGTTAATTTGTTATCTATTACTTGGTTCTGCCCTTGTTGATATTCACTTTAGTTGATCAACTTCATAGTTTTTTAAGCTACGTATTATTTTATACGTCATAGTTGTTGACTAACTTGACTTATTTAATTTGAAGTGATTAGTTAGTTTATGTTATGTAATTAAATTTGGATTTTATGTTTGTCTTACAATTACTTTGGTAAATTTTTTGAATTATAAAGCTGTGATTAGTTAGTTTATGTTATGTAATTAAATTTGGATTTTATGTTTGTCTTACAATTACTTTGGTAAATTTTTTGAATTATAAAGCTAACAAATTATAATTCGTTACTGTGATTGTACTTTATAAATTTAACGAATTATATTTTTATTACAAAGGTCTTCAAATATTATTATTATCAACTATTTTTGTTAAGATTAAGCCCATTTTTAATTACCCACCCCTAGGCTTTCAAACCTACATGACCGGCCCTGTATACATAATCCAATTTCTTAATTGATATGTGTTCTACTTCTATTTCTGAAAACTGAAAAGATAAATCAATACTTCTTGTAGGATTTACCATGGAAGCAGAAGAAATCAGTCAAAGGAATAAGGAATAAGATGAAGTATAAGGAAGAAGAAGCTTTGAAGGCTTCAAATAGCCTTTTTATTGTTTTGGCTATGGTACTTAAATGTACTTTTGTCTTTCCTTCCTCGTCATTACACTCTTCTATCAACTATTTTGCCAAAATACCAAACATTCAGGTGCTTTATGCTTTTGTAAATAGCGATAGCAGCTAACATCTTGTTCGCTACTCTGCATTTGTTTTATCCGTGAGCAGCCAGAATGATGTTCAACCCAAGAATTTTCACAGCCACCGTCTTCTCCGCCAGGTACTCCCCTCGGTGCCTCTGCTCACTATTTTCTCTATTTTCACTTTCAACCATAGGTATTCCCGATAATCATACAAAACCACCGCACGAGGAACACACTCAGAACGACTATAACATAAATGAATCCCGTATCCAAAGTCAGTTGTCTGAGCTTCTTCCAATTCGTCACAACCCTTCAACTAAAATTTCCCCTGCAACTAGTTCATCTGATGCGCTCAAGCAATCGGAGAATGTGGGCCTTGATTGCTTTTTACAGCCAGAAGATAAGTTCCGAGGTGTTTTTCTTCAGAAACTTAGGGGAATATCTTCAATTGAGAGGGCACTGGCTTCTGTTGGTGTAGACCCAACCCTAGATTTGGTAGCCAAAGTAGTGGACAGAGGGAACATAGGAGGTGAGGCCATGGTCACATTTTTCGATTGGGCGATCAAACAGAATTCAGTAGTAAAAGAGGTGAACACTTACAATATAGTCCTTAAAGCATTAGGAAGAAGGAAATTTTTCACATATATGATGGCATTATTCGAAAGAATGATTGGTGAAGGACTCATTCCCACATCCGGCACGCTATCTATTGTTTTGGATAGTTTCATTCGAGCTGGTCAAGTGTCTAAAGCTATCCAACTGTTTATCAAATTAGAGGACTTTGGCTTAAAATGTGATACAGAGACACTGAATGTCCTTTTACAGTCTTTGTGCAGGCGGTCACACGTGGGATCCGCAAGTTCCTTGCTAGTTAAAATTAAGGATAGAGTTCCTTTTGATGTTATGACCTATAATACAGTCATTGGTGGGTGGGCTAAATGTGGCAGAGTTAATGAAGTTGAAACGACTTTAAAAAAAATGGTAGAAGATGGCTTTGATCCGGATAACTTGACTTATGCTTATGTTCTTGAAGGTTTAGGTAGGGCTGGTCAGATTCAAAATGCAGTCAAGATATTTGAGGGTCTAGATGAGAAAGAAGGGTGTATGCAACATGTTGAGGTTTACAATGCACTGATTTCTAATTTTATGACAGCAGGACAGATTGACGAAGGATTGAAGTATTACAGAAAGATGGGGAGTAAAAATTGTGAGCCAAACAATGAGACATACGTAAGGCTTATTTCTGCCTTTCTTAGGGCAAGAAGAGTGGCAGATGCAATTGAGATGTTTGATGAGATGATAGGTCGAGGTATAATTCCCAATACTGGAACTATAACCTCTTTCCTCAAGCCTTTGAGTAGCTACGGCCCACCGCATGCTGCTTTGGTTATTTATAATAAAGCTAGAGAAGCGGGGTGCGTCATATCACTAAGTGCATATAAGTTGTTGCTTATGAGGCTTTCTAGGTTTGGGAAATGTGGGATGCTACTAAACATATGGAATGAGATGCTAGACAGTGGGTATTCCTCTGATGTGGAAGTGTATGAGTATGTCATCAATGGACTTAGCAATGTGGGGCAGCTGGAGAGTGCCGTGCTTGTGATGGAGGAAGCATTGTGTGAGAGGGGGTTTTACCCCAGCAAGCTTATTTGTAGCAAGTTGAAGAACAAACTTTTGGCGTCAAATAAAATGGAGACTGCTTACAAGCTTTCACTGAAGATAAAAGCTGCACGCTGCAATGAAAACGCTCAAAGATACTGGCGTGCTAAAGGGTGGCATTTTTAGTCTTTATGTATGGCACTTGCCTGATTAGTGCCTATTTCCTTTTGACGACTCTATTTCCTAATTTGTTAGATTGCTTGTTTATTTTCAGTGTATCATAGGGGTGGTATCTCCACATTTAGGCAACCTTTTTGAAACACTGGGCTTGCTTGGTTTGGGGATGTGGGAGGGAAGGGGTGGGGAAGCTGATTTTATTTTCTTTTACTAATTTATTTCCATTTGTTAGTTTTGGACTACAATTAACTATGTGATTAGTTAGATAATATGTTACCTATAGTTTTTTTTATTTCCACTCTATTTCCAACCCATTAAATATAGGAATACTATAGAGATCAAGACTAGTTGACTAAACCTTCAATTTTAGCTTACTTGATGGGTCAATAGTGTATTTTGATTAATCAATCGTGTACTCTACTGCATATGTACATTGTTATATTATTAGCCAAAAAAATTGTGCTATTGCAAACAGCGAATATCTAGTTAAATACTGTTCATTTTATGAGCATTAGTGATTATCAAGATATCTAGCAGATTCCATAGTACCATCCACGCCAGTTATTTTTTATACAGTGACATAGGTACGTACTTGAACGCAATTTTATTGTCAGGATCCCGATCTAATCGGTACGAGATTTTAGATTATTTTTATTTTGGACATTTTTTGTTTTGAATCTAAATCAAAATGGAATTTGGTCATCGTTTTACCCGATTGATTTGGTTTTTATGGTTCAATTGAATGCACCCCTACTCACATTTTACCTTTCAAGATAACAATTGGACATGAATACACTCAATGAAGGATGAAGCAAGGGAAAAAACTTTGGTATATTGACCAAGGTATGGGAAGCAACAAAACGAATAATAAAACCGTTGTCAAGAATGGGTAAAAATTACAGTCTGATTTTCGTTTGTACCCTATTGATGACGTTTTTACGGTTGAATTGAACCCAGCCCTACTCACATTTTACCTCTCAAGATAAACAATTGGAGGCAGCAAAAACGAATAATAAAAATTGTTGTCAAGAGTGGGATTTGAACCCACGCCCTTTCGGACCAGTACCTGAAACTGGCGCCTTAGACCAACTCGGCCATCTTGACTTACGTTGCTAGGTAATGAGGATAAACATAATTAAAGATAGCTTCCACGCGTAATGCCTTTTCCCAACCACTTTGCGACCGAAAAATACGGTAGAATTACAGTGAAAGCTTGAAAAAACGAAGCTCATAATCGGTTTAATAAATTCCTTAAATGAAAAAAAAAATCAGTTTCCTAGTATTTTATAAGAATTAAAATTTATTTAGAACTTTTGCATAAAAAAATTGAAATTTGTTATAAAAAAAACGACGTTGCCCTTTCAAAAAAGAATTATGTTGCTAATATTGTTGAATGTCGTGCAAATCAAATCTGGAGAGAAGGCAACTTCTTTCTTAACCACATGAGCAAAATGCTTTCAAATCAACTTATCAACATATTCCGTACTAAATTCTTCAATTTTAATGAAAGTTGTAACTGATGAATAACATTGATGAAAACGAAGTATATATCACAAATCACAATATATATCTACAAAAGTCAGCCCAAATCATACCAAACTAACTAGATCATTGCCCATATAGGCAGCTCTCACTTTCTAGTTTTCAACTTTTTGAAAATTAAAAATTAGATACTTGTTGCAACAAATACTGACTTTAGTTATTGGTTGCTAGCTAACCTAGCTTTCGAAGTTAACATAATAAATAATTGCTCCCAATATGAGTAAAACATAACACATTTCCCTAAATAGGAGTTAACTCCTAATCTTCCCCAAATAAGAGTAAACATTAATTTTTTACCCCTAATACCTCTATTCTAATTAATTATCCCCCCTAGTTCCCTTGGTCAACAAGGGCAATCCGTCGGTGGCAGGGCAGGGCGTTGGTAGCGGCGACAGTCCGGTGGTGGCGGCGGCAGACGGCGAAAACCCCTATTCTAATTAAGTACCCCCCCCCCCCCCCCCCCCCCCCCCCGAGTTTCCTTGGGCAACCAGTCGGTGGCGGGGCAAGGCATTGGTAGCGGGGCAGTCCGGTGATGGCGGTGACAGGCAGCAGCGGGGATGGTGGCAGGAAGAATGGCTGAAAATTCTGATTTTTTTTCTCACCGGATCTCTGACTGGCGGCGGTACTGTAGCAACAGGCAAGGGTATCCTTGTCCATTTAGAAAAAATACTCCTATTTTGGGAATTTAAAAACTCTACTATTTTTGCACAACTCCTATGTTTTACCCCTCTTTTGGTAATTGTCTCTAACATAATTTCTTGTAATAATGCACAGGAAGGTTTGATCTTCATAAATACAAAAATGCTATTGCTACCCCCATTTTGTACCCCATTTTGTACTCACCCCCTATGTTTGTGGCTCACAAATGCACTTCATTAAAATGAAGCAAGTCATTTAATGTGTTGGGCTTTTGTGAGCCACAAAAAAAGGGTGAGGTATAAAATGGGGTACAAAATGGGGTAGTTATAGCAAAGTTGAAATAAATATATATAGTACAGGAAGGTACACTGAAAGGGGCATAAAATTGGGAACTACAAAGATTCATCATTCCTTTTCCTCTAAAACTACAGAGATCTCCAGGTTTTCATTCCCTCTTCGAATCTTTAACTTCACATTATCCCCAACACTGTGGTCATCCAATGCTTTATACAAATCAGTTTTACTTCTGACCTGCAGCGAATATGTAAAACAATTAGATTTCTTGCCAACTTCACGTATACTCCCTCCGTCCCCTTAAGTTTGTCCCGTTTTACCTTTTTCGTCCGTCCCACTAAGTTTGTCCCATACCATATTTGGTAACATTTGAGTGGTTAGAATTCATTCTTACTTTATTTACACTTTATCAATTCAATACCAACCACACAATTCCACTTTTTCTTAAAAACCACACCACACCCCTCCGTCCCAAACTTAGGGGGACGGAGGGAGTATGTTTTAAATATTGACGAGTATAATGCACAATTTCGTGAATATATAAAATTTAATGTAAATTCTATCTAGTAATCTAGTATACCTATAATCATATAAGTATAAAGTTTTTACTAATAAAATGCTAGTTAAAGGAGGCAAAGTATTTTAAGGATCTTTGAATCAGCTTAAAATTCTAGAACCAAATATGATAGTAGAATATAAATTCTAAGAATATACCTTTTAGGTTCAATGTTTTACTATCACTTATCTATTATTTGTGACCCAGCTACTTTTTTAAGAAGAGGGTACCGAAGAGCCGCCCCTACCCATACCAAAAGTTGGTACAAAATGGGGCAGGTTCTATTTGCATTAGGGAAGGTATTGATTTCTTAATTTGTAACATAAATTGAGGAACGGAAACACTTTTAAAATAGCCATTCCATACACGCTTAATCCTAATAACAATGGTAAACTCACACGCTTGTTGTCAACTGCTTCAATGATATCCCCAAGTACAATATTGCCAGCAATGCCCCTTGAGGTAGGGAGAATCCCAGCCTTGGCTGCAAGACTGTTTGCAGGTACCTATGCAAGTAATGCAAGAGTGTGGGCGATGATTAAATAGTAGTGTGTGAGTTGACTTGAAAGAGAGGGCTTGCATCATGCTTGTGCCTGGCAGGTATCAGAAGGGTGGGATACCATACCAGCAAAACAAGAGCTCCATTGCTAACATTGAGTTGATTTGCGGTTGAATCAGAAGCAATTTCAATATTTAAACCAGCTCGAGTAACCTGAATTTACGATACAAGCTAAGTCAGAAGGCTGTTTCTTTTGTACCGGTACTCTCATCTCTACTCCTTACTATGAAGTTGGGTCCAACTGTTTAACTCACCCCAAATAAATTTTTACAATACAGTCATACAGATATATATGGTCAACATCTATGGGACATTTAATATGTTCCTCTGCCCAAACCAGGCAAAACAACTTGAGATATGGATAAATGAGTCAAAGTGACCCCAAACAGGCTACTCAAACAATAGGGGCCGAGCAAATAAACAATTCACAATCAGATAGAGATCTGATAATTGTTCCTTGCAGGACACTTAACACTAGTGAAGCAAAGTATAAAGAGAGGGAAAAAGGCAGCCCGATGCACGAAGGCATCTCCACACGGCAATGGTTTGGGGATGAGCCCACCACAAGGGTGTATAAGGGGGGCAAGCCTTCCCAGTCGAAACTAAGAGCTCACAAGCTTAGAAGGAAGAGAAGATTGAAAAAAGTGCTCTACAAGAATAGCAAGATGCCTAAAACTAAGAGTGCATACTTTTCCAGATTGGATCAGCTGAGGCACAATTCTCATTACAGTTGCAGATGGAATGGCAAAACCAACCCCTGCTGATGTTCCTGTCACACAAATATCATGGGAAAGAAAAGAGAATCCGAATGATATATGTTTGCAATACCCCAAAAAGTAAATAAGCTACACTACTGCAGAAGACTAACATCTCTATAAAGTATAAACTAGCAGAACCGCCCAAAGATTTTTCCTCTATCAGACTTCTGTTTCCTTCTGAACAATTGTAAAACTAACGAATGAACTCTTTACCTGTCCGAGTGAATATTGCGGTGTTAATTCCGATTAAATTTCCTTTGGAATCCAATAAAGGTCCTCCACTGCAACCAAGAAAGGTAAAATGCATTTAAAAAAATGAAACATGAGTTATTATCATGTATTAGATGTCCAACAGAAAGGAGGTATATAAAAGCAAATCCTTCAACAAAAGATACCTGTTTCCAGGATTGATGGCAGCATCAGTTTGAATTCCTCCACTGATTGTAACTCCTGTTTGACTGAATATGTCGCGGTCTAGTCCACTAATAACCCCAACAGTGAGTGTATGATCAAATCCGAAAGGATTTCCAATGGCTAAACATTCTTGACCAACTTTTAGAGAAGATGATTTCCCTATCTTGGTTGGCCTCAACAGGTCTTCAGATGCCTCCACCTTGAAAAGTATAGATAGTTAATTATCTCAACCATGGCATATTGTAGATTTGCAGATCAACTGCTACCATGAAATTCCTAAAAGCATAAACTTTCATTTCACCAAGTTGATAAAATTAACTTTTAACTAAGGGATAACATTAAAAAACTGGGAAAGAACTCAGGAATCCCATGTACTATGAGAAAATTCTTTAAATAGGATTATAGAAGTAAAACATACGTAGTATTATTTTTTCCAAATAGGAGTATCATTGTTCTCTTTCCAAAACAGAACTCATCCACTCCTACTATGGGAAGTTTTTGTTGTTTTATTCTTTTAATAGGACTAAATAAGTCATATTTTGGGGAAAAAACATACTTAGTCCTATTTTGATCTTTGCCCATGTTTTACTCATATTTTGAGCAATTTCTTTAATACTAATGTATCTAAAACAAATTATACCTTCAAGACAGCAAGATCTTTAGAACGATCGGCACCAACTAGTTTACCTTCAAATGTCTTTTGCAACCTTCCAAAGAATTTAAAAGATGAAGTTTGAAAGGGGCAAAGTAATGAACTGTAACATCATATTCACAACGCAGTGGTGATTGAGACTCTACTAAGCCAACAAGATGATAGGGAATACTCTTTTCTCTCACCCATCTGGAGCAAGTATAGTAACCCGTGCAACTACTTCCCCACGTGTTGGGTTTCTTGAAAGCGAGTTGCCAATCACTATAAATACAAAGGAGATATTGTTACTTACACAATATACTAATCCAATCAATTACTCCAAAAGGTTTTACCGTGGTAGTTTGTAACAATATGCCCTTCACCATCCCAAACAACTCCAGAACCATTTCCTTCTGGAATCTGCCATCACAATTAAAGTAAAACTATTTTCCATGGCATGGCACAATGTGCCTTAAGGATATAGGTTTGAGATCCAGTATGCAAGATTCCACGATACCAAAGGAACTCAAAACCATCGAATAGATGAAAAATCTAGAAATAATACCTCAACGGCACCACCAACATTAATCCTGGGCCGCAGTGTTACATCAAATATGTTGACCACGGAGTAAGTATTCTTCTCAAAGAGTTGTACAATTCTTTCCTGTGAAGTGCACATCCGCCTATCAAATTTTGCTATAAAAAGATCGAAATAGACTAGCCTTGGTGACTTGGTGTCCAACAGTAGAGGTTTACCTCAGAAGGGAAAAGAGTAGTAGAAGGGAAAGTAGGATCTGTGACTTGTTCAACCCTAAGAGATGGATCCCCCAAAGCATAAGCTGTTTACCAAGATACACTTTTGCCATCAGAATCTTAGTAAGTGTTGAATATATATAATCAAGTCCAAATCTTGGGCATTAATATTTTCTTCACAAAATAAGTAGGTTTCAGTTTTCATCTTGTCTATGCACCCTATGGGAGGTTAAGTACAAACATAGATATTGGAACGATAGCAGTGAGAATGATCTGCCACTCCCACTAGGTCTATTAACCTTCAAGTTAAATTTTATGAAGGAAACCATGGTTGGGACCATGGGCGGTTCACCTGATAAGCCATTAATATACTGTTTAGCCATTGTGAGTGTTAAAACAGAGAAATATTACATTTTCTAGTTTTCTCTATTTATTTATTTAGGCAAAGAGTGAGCCATTCTCTATGTAATGCAAGAATGAGCAAAAGAATAACATGATAATATGTTTTCCCCTCTCTATTATGCTGTAAAGGAGACATTCTGCTTTTACTTGTCAATATAGAGAGGTAGACATAATAGAAACGGAGGTATACATATGCCTTGAAGTGAAATATTAGCAAAACCAGTGCGGAGAATTGTGCAGAATTCGGAACCAAACAGAAGATGCATACAGAAAACGATCCGAATTCATGTAGGATAACAAAATTAACGAAGGCAAAAGGAGCGAACCTGAGAAGTACCTTGAAGGATGACAAAATGAGTGCATAAGGAAACTAGCTAACATCATTCTACGAGTGGGCAAAAGGGCGCTCTTCGGAATAGTTTTAATTGCAGAAATACAGTCATCCACACCATCCCTACAAAATATAAATCTAAACATTGCAACAGCAAATCCCATAAAAGATCATGTGGCCGGTTTATTGAGCACATGGAGCAATGGTGCACTGTACTTCAAAGCAGTGGAAACGGCGTCGCAAGGGGAGGGGCTGTCAGAGCAGACTGTGGAAATTCCGTCGAAGCAGATTTCTCGGCGCCTGAATAACGAGGAATGCCGGCGGTCAGAGCTGCTGGACGGAGTTCCCATTCGATTTTCGTGGCCATAGAGACTAGGGCAGCTTCCTCCTGGCCAGCCATGAGTCAGCAATACTACATGCATTTTGAAGATGAAAGCTTGAAGTAAGGCAATGATACGGAACAACTGGAAATATCGCTACAAGAGGCTCAAAAATTGAGCAGGAGATTTCATTTCATCCTCCAAATAAGATCGCTCGATCTCCGCGCACCCCAAAACTTACTAAGCGCACCATCTTTTCCTCTTTGTTGGACCGTTTTGTCCACTTTCAATTTTGAATTCACATTTCGGGGAAAACTGTCAAATAGGTCCTTGAACTTTCATAAAAAGTCAATTAAGTTCTTTTATAGGAAACTCTGTCTAGACGTCACGATTTGGGGCGGTTCCCGGTGGAATTTTTTGATGAATTTTTTTGTGAATCTTATTCATCAAGTCTAGTTTACTCATACCAAATTTCAACTAAAAATTCAATTGATAACGCATTCAAATTAATTCGAGAACGCAAAAATGCGCAGTAATCTTCAAGAATTAATTTGAATGTGTTCCCGATTGAATTTTTAGCTCAAATTTGGTATGCGTAAACTAGACTTGATGAATAAGATGTTCAAAAAAAATCATCAAAAAATTCCACCGGGAACCGCCCGTAATCGTGACGGCCGGACAGAATCTCCTATAGAAAGACTTAATTGACTTTTTTATGAAAGTTCGAGGACCTATTTGACAGTTTTTCCTTCAGTTTCGTGGCTTACCAAAGTATGCAGCGCCTAGGGAAGTCAATTAAGTCCTTTTATAGGAGACTCTGTCTGGATGTCACACCTTGTTACTTTATATTAATATGAATATTCCAATTACTCCAATATTCATATAACTCTTATTTTGAAATGGGTATGAAGCATTAAATGTCTAATTGGAGGGAAAAACAAGGTGTCACACCTTGTCACTTTCTATTATTATAGATAGATTATCCATCATCATCATCATCATTATAGATTATTTTGAATTGAAAATATTCCATTTAGTCCAATATTCATGTAACTCTTATTTTTTTAATGGGTAAGAAGCATTAAATGTCTAATTGGAGGGAAAAGCAAGGTGTCACACCTTGTTACTTTATATTATTATAGATCATTATAGATATTGTAAACGTTCTGATTTATTTCTTTGCGTTAAGTGAAGTCCTGCCAATTATATTATCTAAAAAATTATAATAGTCAATGAGGGTTAATACCCTTATGGGAATGAAATTTTGTTGGTGTAACTCTGTACCTATATGTGCTTGTACCTTATGGTAAAGGGTTAATACAGTGGCTATTTCTTCAGTGCTCTACCCGCGCCTTCCGTTAACTTAACCTACTGTTTATATTACGCCATCCCGTCCGTGTAGGCTTTTTAGACATCTCCGTCTTTGTTTACTTCCAAATCCCTAATCTATCTATCCATTCATACACAGGGCACATGCGGTTTCGATGGAAACGATTGCTTCCTAGAGCACTTAAGCCATATCTTTCACTGTGAGAAACATATAGCTTCCTGATTTGAATAACAACAGCACTCTGATTCGTTTCCATCTTCCTTGATCCGTTTTTGTGCGTGTCTGTGTTATTTGATTTGTCGTACAATTTTTTCATTTTATACGTTTCTATTTTATTCGATTCATCCTAATTGAATCCGGTAATAATTACTACTCACCTTCCTTCATGTGCAGGTGTTCCTCCGCAACAGTTGTGAAACCTGAGTCATAAGTGTCTTGGTTAAAAATGAGTTGGTAGGGATTAGCTAAATAAATCTCCCAATTCTTGTATGTCTCCTCAACAAATTCTGTCACCTGGTATTTCACTTGTGCTTAGCTGCTATTTTTTTCTCTGGCAGTAAAGGAGGATCACTATACTAATGTTACTGGTATCAACAGTTCACTTTAACAATTTAACTGTTTACACTCTAAATTCATTGGGTTTCGTTTTTATTCGTTGATTAAATAAGAAAAACCGGTTGGACAGGATGCTTAAAAGTTCAGGATACTTTTACAGTTTATCAATGAGTTCCTTTGGCCTTAACCGCTAATGTACGTACTTCTTTATCATATAGCCTTATGTCAATGACAACATTCTAAGAACTCTCTACTATGTTTACTATGGGTGATGGATTTTCAAGATCCAAATGAGACAACACTGCTTTTATGTGATAAAGTAACTCAACCTTTATTTCACTGTCCTATAGTGAATTGATTTTCATCCAATCCTTTCACTTTGTTAGGAAACAAATTGAAGCTTCTTACTCACAAAATGTATTGAGAAATCATCATATGGTTGTAGTGTGGGATAATATTATATACTATGTATCAATCAAAAAAATTAAACATCCAACTAGCATATTACTTTAGCTATGTCATTAAATTAAACAGGTAATTATGGGCATGGGGGGAAAGGAAGTGCAGATCGCTTTCGGGCATGGGGGTTCGGGTATTTGAGTACTTCAAAATTATTCTTTTAATTTGCCTTGTGGCACTCTGAGCTCTTCATCAGATTACAAAACATTTTTATTGAAACCTAACTCTTTCTCCAGACTCAACTTTACATGACAAATCTACCTCTCCAACAAGGAGAATGGATTCTGTACAATTAAATCGTCTGAAATAGCGGGAGGGGGGGGGGGGGGGTCAACTAGGCGGCTGCCTTCTATCAAGCAAGTTACGCCCCCAAGAAAAAATTCAGACCTAAGCATGTGAGTTCTCTTCTCCTTATCTATGTTATCATACAAGCATGAATGTTGGGTTTGTAATGTTTTTTGTTAAAATACTTAAATTGAAAAAGAACTCAGTTCACATGGTAATAGCAAGCTGAAGCATGATATTACATTGAAAAGGGAATCTCATTAGTTAAACCTACCATATTAGTCTAGCTAATATGGACTAGTTTGCCTCGAATTCCAGTTTTAAAATCTTTTGAAAGACAGTAAGCTTCTATTCTGTGGTTTCTCTGAATTTCAATGTCGTAAATTAACTTCTAAAGATAATAAATGCAGCCTGCAATTAGTGAATCTGATACACAAGTTGAGTTCATGGATATTAACTTTTAATATATAATATCTTTTATTGAATTTCAGTTTAAAATGTAGTTGTAACCAATCAAAGGATTAGCAATTTTTTGTGTTAGGGGAAAAGTTACAAAAATGTTACCTTCTAATCTCTTGATTAATCACCACTACTCCATTTAAAACTCAGAAAAAGTTATATTTAGATATTTGAGCTTCATTTTCATTTTCCATTTAGCACACCACATATAGTCAGCTCACTCATATTTGTATGCATTCGAGCAGTTAATAACTTTGTCTTTTTTCCTTTTTGTTTTGTTTCGATGCTTTAATATTTTAATTATGTTTGGTTTTTATTTAGTTATTTTTATTTGGAAATTGAATTCATAAATTAATATTAGTTTTAGTTCTAAAAAATTGGCGTTATGTTATATGTCATGTTAGTAGGGTCACCACACAAAAATCAGTATCATTTTAGTCTGTGTATTGATTATTCACAGGATTTATTAAATTACTTTGCTCCTACATGATGAGCATTTACTTGAGAAATGACACAAGCTCAAACTTAGCACAACGCAATTTTAATTTGTTTACTGAAACCAATATTTCCTTATTTTATTCACTTTTCAAGAACTTCCATATTACATAGTAGGAAAAACTTGATGTGGGAGGGATTGAGGGAGTCTATCACAGATCATGTATATATATTTTCAAAATATTTTTAGCCATGCACACCGCAGAAAACTTTGTGGAACTCTTTCTGGGAAGATTTGCTACTCTTCTGGAGAATAAACTGAAAATATTTGGAATTACCCTTAGGAGTATATGGCATAGGAGGAAAAACTTGATGTGGGAGGGACTGAGGGAGTCTATGAGACCGCGAAACAACGGTTGCATGCTTTGGAGAGAGCCCGATGTTTGCATAGTCCAATGTAAGCTAAGTGTAATAGTTGTACAAGATGTTAAGATCCACCCCCTAAGCATATTAAATGCAATAGATGGAGCTCTTTTTGAAGAAGGTAAAAGGGCGGGTTGTGGTGCCTGCGTTCCAGATCATAGAGGCCGGTTTTGCACGGCACGAACGGAGTGGTTTAGAGCATCTTTAAGCCCAGCGCAGGCAGAAACATGGGGTCTGAGGTAATTATTGCATTGGATAGAAAATGCTAGATTGGTTAATTCAATTAACGCCGCTTTTTAAAGGACGCCACTGTTCTTTTTTCTCTTATACCTTCGTATTCTACACAAAAATTGACAATCCAACACTGTTCTTTAACGCCGCTTTTTAAAGAACTTAATAAATCTTAGCTTCTCTTGTATTTTTGTTTATGAAAACAAACTATCTTGCTTAAGGAATGTTTGACAATAATTGAGTTCCTTTTAAAAAATTCTAGCTAGTTTAGCATGTTGTTCATTAAACTTGTAATAGGAAATAATTACTTTTGAGGGAGTTTCTCCAACCTCTTAAAAGCAATATATCTAAAGCCTCACCTTTACGTTTGGAAATATAATACATTGAGTAGTCTTCTATTACAAAAACTAACATATAGACAGACACTAAATTGGGCATTATCCCCTCGCGCATCGCGCGTTAATGTAACTAGTATTATAATAAAAATAATTATTATCTATCATCATCATCATTATAGATTATTTTGAATGGAAAATATTCCAATTACTCCCATATATTCATGTAACTCTTATTTTTTAATGGGTATGAAGCATTAAATGTCTAATTCGAGGGAAAAATAATGTGTCACACCTTGTTACTTTATATTATTATAGATAGATTATCCATCATCATCATCATTATAGATTATTTTGAATTGAAAATATTCCAATTACCCCAATATTCATGTAACTCTTATTTTTTAACGGGTAATGACCGGGCTAAACTTGCAAGTGTACAAGTGCCGATATAGTAATAAATTCCGGTAAAATACCGGGTCGAATCCACAGGGAAACGTTGTTTAATTTAGTCCGAGAGTAGATGACTTTAAATAAATAAATGAGTAAAGTGCAGAGATTTTGAGTTGTGTGTTGTTGTGAAAACAACAACTTGATTCTTCTTTTTAATTTTCAGAGATATAACTTAAATTAATTTGATTAAAGTGATTGATAACAACAACTAAGGCTTCGGGAATCACTTAAATGCTTTAATAGGGTTGAATATTAGTTCTTTGCCAATAATTATGAATACGATGTCGCTAATATATTCTCAACTCCGGTTAAGGCAGCGAGAGCGTGGTTTCCGTTACGTGTAAGTCCCGTTACGGCTTGCATTCATCTACCGAAAACCCCGTTGAATATCAAGACATCACACCCGTATCATATAATACTGGATATATTTCTATTCTCGGTAATATATATGTTTATCCTTTAATGTTCATAGTTTAGACCTCAACGATAATTGCAAGCATAAACTAAGTTTAACATACTTCTATGTTGTACACCATAGTCATAAACAATCAAAATGTAAAGGATAAATCACAATTTATTGGTTTAGAACTTTTATCAAACACCTAGTGGGCATAGAAGTTCATCCCTAGCCTTAGCTAAGAACTTAGCCTCTAATGCTCATATTAATTACAAAAGTGTAACTAAGATAAAGGAAATACAATAACATACAAGAAATAATACCTAGAACCAATTGTAGAGGAGAGAAATGGCTTCTTCTCCAACACTTCAAGAGAATGCAAAAATAAAATATAAAAACTGAAATTTAAGCTTCAAGGATGGATTGATGATCTTGTTTGATGAATTGGGGGCTTTATATAGGCTAAAGATTGACATCTTTTAGTCTATTCGAGCCCAACAATCAGGCATGGAAGATATATTTGATCAGATCATGAGGAAGGTGAGTTTTTCCCATCAAGATATTTCTGCACGTCTCCATGTTTTGTGCAGAATCGGGATTAACCGGCGCCGGTTATATGGTAAAACCGGTGCCGGTTTTCGTTCGCAGCTGGATTTATTTTGAAAATGGCCATAACCGGCGCCGGTTATAGGGGTCGACCGGCGCCGGTTGATCTTCGGTTCACCGTAGTAAAGCTTTTTAAATAAAACCGGCGCCGGTTATACGTGTATACCGGTGCCGGTTTTCCCCTGCACTGCAATTCTTCATTTTTCGCTCCGTTTTACGCCCGTGGTTGACCCCGAAGTGTCGGTTCTCGGCCCCTTTCGATTGTTGACTCCCGTTTCTTCATCTTTGACGTATTTGTGCGGTTTTTACTCAAAATGGGATTTATACCTGCTTTGTCTTTGAATATTTGTACAGATAATCATAATTACCTATATAAAATATAGGTAGCTATTGTGCTTATCAAATTCCCCCACACTTGAGCGTTGCTAGTCCTCGAGCAATGTTGTCGCCTTTTTGATGCCTTGGTTAGTTCAACAAAAATATATGCACAAAAATAAATTATTTTAAGGGAGGTAAAAAAATGTTTGTAAACTCTTTTTTTTTTTTTTTCGTTCTCGGTCCAAAACCCATTTTTTTCTATTAAACACACAAAAAAATATCATTGGATTTAGAAAAATTACTTATACTCTTGAAAATTGGTAAGTGGATTGTGACTGGGGTTATTTGGGAGTGTCGAATGGCTTTTTGGTGTGTTGATTTTTCAGTATAGGAATGAATCAGTTGGAATATTTTGAAGAGATTGTGAGTTCCTCATATATATATATATATATATATATATATATATATATATATATATATATATATATATATATATATTTGATTTGAGGATGCTCATTTGTGGTTCTCAACAAATGTTTATTGAAAGTCATTTTGATCATTCCCATTTCTTTGATAAGATATGAGGGTGGCTTGTTTTCCAAAATGGTTCTTGAATATTTGAGATGTACTTAAACCATTGTTGGAATTGAAAGAAGATGGTGTTCCTAGTCACAAGAGTTCTTTTGGAAGTGGTTTTCAAGAGTAAAAGGTAGTGTAATAAATCTAAAAAAAATGATATTTTTATGTGAATAAAAAAAAAAAACTTTCTCAACCAAATACCCATTAAAAAGAGAAATAACATAATTTTTTTTTTACCTTCCTAAAAAAAATATTTTTGCACACAAAATTTGTTTAACTAACCATGAAAATTTGTTTACATTGATACATTGTCTCAATGTATCATGCATGATAAACAAAATACTTTCAACATCCACAATAAAATGTGTTTGAGAAAAGCAATGTCATAGGAAAAGCAAAATCAACAACGCTGTAATTAATTTTCTGGGTCTTGAGGGGGGTACCCATGTTGGGAGTAGTAGTAGTCGGCGAATTTGTCGAACCGCTCCTCAAACCTCTGTTGTCTCTCCTCTTGCGTGTCCAGCCGCGTATGCATGCGGGCCATGGAGTGCATCAAGTAGGCCATCGCGGGGTCGGTAGTGTGTGGCGGTTGTGGAGGCACCGATGGCTCGGGTGCGGCTCCATCGTCGTGAGCATCCTCCATTGCTTCTTCTCCATATACCTCTTCCGCTCTCCTCGCTTCCTCCTCATCATGTAAGTTAGCAAAAAATCGTCCGGGGAACGTCCACTCTCCATCTGATAATTTATGTTGAAGGGCGGCCATGGTGGTATTGTCCAAAATGTTGGAGTCATCTGTGTAGATGACTTCTTCTCCTCTTAAATCCACCTTATAATGTTTGAATACCAAGGTGAGTAAAAGAGGAAAGCAAAAGTTTTTGTCACCTCTTTTGGAGAGTACCACGGTCTTCATATCTTTGATAATGAGGTGGGGGAGAGATATTTTTGGAGTTTCTCCCAACCCCTCTACCATTTTAGAGAGAAGGTAGAGGTCTATTTTTCGGATGACATGACGGTCACTTGCTCGGGGGACAAGGTTGAATCCAATGAGGTAAATGATGAGTCGCTCACGGATGTCCAAATATTTAGTGAAGAGCTTTGGGAGTTCATACCTTTCCATTGTTCAAACTTCATCATAAGTCTTGTCACTGGAGATTCCTTTAAGGGTGAATTCCAGGGTTGTGCCGTCATCGGGGACCTTGAGGAGGCGGGAGAGAAAACTTGGATCAATTTTTATGTTCTTGCCTTTGACAAATGAGTGAATGACGGCATACCCAGTTTGTTTGTCCGTGATGTTGGCGTAGAACTCACGAACCAGTTGGGGGTAGTACGCCCCTGTTAGGGTAAGCATCACAGCCCACCCTAGCTCCATGAATGCCTCCGTTAGTTCAAAAGTGGCGTCGATGATTGGGTCAACTGTTTTCTCCACCACCATTCCCCATTTTTTTCTTGTTTCGTACCACTCCTCATTTTCATGAGAGGTGAAACGGGGGTGGGAGTATGAAGAAGAAGAGGCACCATCATTTTGCTTCCTTTTTGGGGCCATACCTGCATGGTTAGAAGAGAAATAGGCACACAACACCATAAACTTCATCAATTCAAGGTATATTTTTCTAAATTGTTCATTAATTTTCCCAAAATTTCAAGTTTAATCACAAATTAAATGCAACAATGATGTTTGGAATGTTTATATATCAACACCAAAGTATTTCAATGTCATTCAAGTCATCAATTGTAGAAATAATTTGAAATTAAGCATGAAATTCGGACCTAGGGTTGAAAAAAAAAGAAAAATTTGCAAGAACTTCCCCCAATTCTCAACTTTAATCTCAAACTTTTGGCAAGAGTCATGTTTACATTCATCATATAAGCACAAGTGATCAACTTTTAACAATTATAACATATAATTCGGCCAAAAATCGAAAGAGAAGCAAGAATTTCGAAAATTGAAAAAAATTGGGGGTTTAGCCTTTTTACCTTGATTTTGTGGAGAAGAAGCTTGAAGATGATGTTGTGGAGCCTTGAGAGTGATGGGTTTGGGTTGTTTTGACCTTAGAACTCGAAGCTATGGAGATTTGAGGGAGTGGGTGTCGTTTTTTGGGAGCTTTCGACCGAGGGGTTGCTGTTTTGGCTCGTGAGACTGACGGAAAGACGAGCTGGTGTTGGGTTAAAAACGGGTCAACCGGCGCCGGTTATATGGGTCGACCGGCGCCGGTCTTTGTTCGAATTTTCAAAAAAATAACAGGTTTTAGTATAACCGGCGCCGGTTATACGTGTATACCGGCGCCGGTTTTCCCCTGGGACTGACATCTCCGGTTGAAACATCAAAACCGGTGCCGGTTATACCATAAAACCGGCGCCGGTTGACCTTCGGGATCCGACTTTTAATCCTATGTTAACCCAACCGGTGCCGGTTAGGTCACTCGACCGGCGCCGGTTATTCACTTTTTTTTTTGTTTCAATTATAAATAAATATGGATACTTGTGTTTGTGTAAATGAACATATTTATTTATAATTGGGTGTTGTTCAATTATAAATAAAAGATGAATACTTCGCATCATTAAACATATTTATTTATAATTGAAATTATTTTTGTTGGGTTGCCTCCCAATTAGCGCTCAGTTTAACGTCGTAGGCCGGACGCAACGTACCTTTTTACTCCTCCAATGGGCAAGCGGTGGTTGCCGAGGTGTTATGATACTCCATGTATGGCTTGAGTCGGTGACCATTTACAAGGAATGGGGTTTGGTCACCGTTTTGAATCATCATTGATCCGTATGGTCGGACCTCGGTGATTGTATATGGTCCGGACCATCGGGATTTGAGTTTTCCAGGGAATAATCGGAGCCTTGAGTTGAAAAGGGAAAGGGCCCATGAAATCTATTCCCCATACATCAAATATTTCAACCACAAGAATCATGTTTTGTGGCATCTCATTCCTTCGGCTCAAATTTCCGGTGCGTTGACAACGGTCACAAGCTAGGACAAAGCTCCTTGCATCCTTGAAGAGTGTTGGCCAAAAGAATCCACATTGGAGGATTTTAGCCGCAGTTCGGTCCGGTCCATGATGTCCTCCACAAGGGAGATTATGACAATGAGCAAGGATAGATAGCATCTCCTCATTTGGAACACACCGTCGTATAATTCCATCGGCACAATGCTTGAACAGATATGGCTCATCCCAATAGTAATGTTTGACATCATGTAAAAATTTCTTCCTTTGATGGAAAGTGAGCTCTTGGGGAAGAATTTCTTTGGCAAGATAGTTCACAAAATCTGTGAACCAAGGTAAGGGAACCCCCTTTACCTCCATGAGTTGCTCATAAGGAAAATCATCATGAATTACCTCCACATTTGTAGTGGCGTTTGGCTCAAGGCGAGAGAGATGATCCGCTACAAGATTTTCACTTCCTTTCTTGTCCCGAATTTCCAGGTCAAATTCTTGGAGTAAAAGCACCCACCGAATTAATCGTGGCTTAGCATCCTTTTTATTCATGAGGTACCGGATGGCGGAGTGATCGGTGTAGACAATCACCTTTTGGCCAATGAGGTAAGACCGGAATTTGTCAAAAGCATAGATGACGGCTAGGAACTCTTTCTCCGTTTTTGCATAATTGAGTTCCGCATCATGAAGTAACCTCGATGCATAGTATATGGCATGAAGTTTCTTTTCTCTTCTTTGACCAAGCACAACTCCAATGGCATGGTCGCTAGCGTCGCACATCAATTCGAACGGTAGAGACCAATCCGGTGAAATGATTATTGGAGCCGAAGTAAGAGCCTTCTTGAGAGTGTTGAAGGCTAGTAAGCAAGATTGAGAGAACTCAAAAGTAGCATCCTTGGCAAGTAAATCGCAAAGTGGTTTTGCGATTTTTGAAAAATCTTTGATGAATCGCCGGTAAAAACCGGCATGCCCCAAAAAACTTCTTATGGCTTTTACCGAATGAGGAGGTGGTAATTTTTCAATAACATCCACCTTGGCTTGATCAACTTCGATGCCTTGAGGAGAGATTTTGTGCCCCAAGACAATGCCTTCGGTCACCATAAAGTGACATTTCTCCCAATTAAGAGCAAGATGGGTTTCTTCACATCGGATGAGCATTTTTTCAAGGTTATTTAGGCAAAGATCGAATGAGTTTCCAAAAATTGAAAAATCATCCATAAATACCTCCATATAATCTCCGACCATGTCTGAGAAAATAGCCATGACGCACCTTTGAAAAGTCCCCGGTGCGTTGCAAAGACCAAATGGCATCCTCCGGTAAGCAAAAGTCCCAAAAGGACAAGTAAAAGTTGTCTTCTCTTGATCCTCAGGTGAGATGGCTATTTGAAAATAGCCGGAAAAACCATCCAAGAAGCAATAAAATTCATGACCCGCCACTCTTTCTAGCATCTCATCCATGAACGGTAGAGGGAAATGATCTTTCCTTGTACCGGCATTCAGTTTGCGGTAGTCAATGCACATTCTCCATCCGGTAACCATTCTAGTAGGAATTAGTTCATTCTTACTATTGGTTATAACGGTGATTCCTCCCTTCTTCGGGACTACTTGCACGGGACTCACGAAGTTGCTGTCGGATATGGGATAGATAATACCGTAGTCAAGAAGTTTGAGAACTTCTTCCTTGACTACCTCCTTCATATTTGGATTGAGCCTCCTTTGATGTTCTACCGTTGGTTTGTGGTTTTCCTCCATGAGGATCCGATGCATGCATAGAGTCGGGCTTATGCCCTTGATATCCGCCAAGGACCAAGCTATTGATGATGTGTGAGCTCTCAATACCCGAAGTAATTTCTCTTCTTGTAGAGGAGAAAGAGTAGAGGAAATTACCACGGGGTATGTAGAATCATCGCCAAGGAATGCATATTTGAGATGAACCGGTAGAGGTTTGAGAGTGGGCTTTGGAGGGGTTTGACTTGATGGTTTGAGAATAGACTTCCGTTGTCCAAGATCTTCGAATCTTTGCCGGTAAGGTTTATGAACGGCTTCTCCTTGTAAGAACATCATTTGTTGGAAAATTTCAGAATTTTCTTCTTCTTCGGTATGCCCAAATGTGAGACATGCTTCAAGAGGGTCTTTTTGAAGTTCTTTTTCAAACATCCCCCGAGTTATAGTATCAATGATGTCAATACTAAAACACGTGGAGCTATCATGATGTTTCTTCAATGAATCCCACACATGGAATTCTTGTTCATCTTCTCCTACTCGGAATTTGACAACTCCGTTCTTCACATCAATGAGGGCGGCGGCGGTGGCTAGAAATGATCTCCCAAGAATGATAGGAATTTCCATTTCTTCCATTTCCAAGATGAGAAAATCTACCGGAAAATAGAATTTTCCCACCTTAACTAGAACATCCTCCATAACTCCCAATGGATAGCGGATTGTTCTATCCGCTAATTGAAGAGCAACCGTTGTAGATTGAAGTTCCCCCACACCAAGCTTTTTAAAGAGGGAATGTGGCATAAGATTTATACTAGCTCCGAGATCACAAAGAGATTTTACCTCTCCAATTTTTCCAATAGAGCATGGGACGGTGAAGCTTCCGGGATCCTTCAATTTTGGAGGGAGTTTATTTTGAAGGATTGCACTACACTCCTCCGTAAGTGCCACGGTTGCAAAGTCCGCTAGTTTCTTCTTGTTTGAAAGAATCCCTTTTAGAAATTTGGCATAAGAAGGGATTTCCGCAATAGCCTCCGCGAATGGTATGTTGATGCTTAACTTGGTAAAAATATCAAGAAATTTCTTGTATTGTTTACCATCATTCTTCTTCTTCAACCTTTGTGGATATGGGATAGGGGGAACATAATTTGCCATAGTAGGAGGTGGCGATATATGTTCCTCCGACTCCTCCTCGTCTTGTGTCGTTGGTGCTTCTTCCGGAGTTTTAGGGTCTTCCGTTTGTTTGCCACTCCGTGTTGTTATGGCCATGACGTTTTCCCTTGGATTGACTTCGGTTGTTGTGGGAAATCGCCCTTGTTCTCGAGTGCTTTTTCCTTGAGCAATTTGCCCAATTTGGACCTCCAAGTTGTGGATAGATGACTTGGTGTATTGTTCTATGTTGTCCATGCGTTGGTGAAGTTTCCGGTTTTGATCTTCAAACCGGAGGTCAAGCTTGGTGAATTGTGAGTGGAGATTCCCAATGGATGCCTCCACTCTACTATGATTCTCCTCATTTTGGGCTTTTACACTAGCCACAACATTTTGAGTGAGAGTCTTCATCATCTCCTCCATTGTTTGCTCTTTTTGCCCGGATGAGGAGTTAGAAGGGTCTCCTTGTGGTTTCCAAGAATTACTTTGGTTGAACCTTTGTTGATTGTTGGAGTAGTTGTTGCCTCCTTGATATCCCTTATTTCCATATGAATTCATGTAATTCACATCTTCAAGAGTTTGAGGTGAATTACCTTCCGGTTGTGCTATACTCTCCACATTGGCCACTTGACTAGCCCCTCCAATCACGGCTTGTAGAGCCGTGTGAATAGAGGCTTGAAGATCTTTGTGCATGGCTTGTTGAAAATCAGCAAATCGTTTGTCCAACTCATGGGCTATGGACACCTCGCTCACACCGGCTAATTTGACATCTCCTCCTTGTAGTTGAGGATTTGAAGCAATGGATTCAAGGATTCTCAAGGCCTCCGTTTCAGTTTTGTTGCCAATATAGCCCTCCGCACGGTTGTCTACAATGGCTTGACATGAAGAGTTCAAACCATTGTAAAATGTATCAATTTGAAGATCAAGAGGAATGCGGTGATGAGGGCATTCCTTCAACAAGGCTTTGAAACGTCTCCATGCATCTTGAAATAGTTCTCCAACTTGTTGTTTGAAGTTGAAGATTCGTTGCCTTAGCTCTTGAGTCATAGTGGGTGTGTAATACTTAGAAATGAAAGCATTATAGATACCTTCCCTCGTTGTAAAAATCGCCGGTGCTTGCTCCAAGAACCACATCCTTGCCGCCCCTTTCAAAGTGTAAGGAAAGCTTTTCCACCTGGGGATATTATAAGGGGACTGAGCGCAGTAAGGAGGATATGTAAAGTGCATGCAATTCCTGGGGTATTCGGTCCAATATTCGAGTGGTTTGAATGTGAAGAGAAGTTCTTCACTGCTGTTGAAGTTACTGCCGGAAATAGCTTATTTCATGTTGTGGTTGAGAATGATGATATATCAACCCAAATTATTCAACATCTAAACACAGAGAAAGGTGGGAGAGTCACATTTATTCCACTGAACAGGGTGAAGGCTCCTAAAGTTAAGTATCCACAGAACAAGGATGTGAAACCACTTCTACAAAATTTGGAGTTCTCCAACAGATATACAACAGCATTTGAACATGTGTTTGCTCGAGCTGTAATTTGTCCGGATTTGGATGTTGCAACAACATTTGCCGGCGGCGAAGATGGTCCTAATTGCATAACTTTGGAAGGTGACCAAGTGAGCAAAAATGGAGACATGACTGGTGGGTTTTATGATTATAGGCGTTCAAGACTGAGATTTATGAGCATTATTAAGCTTAGAACAGTTTCTATCCGCGAGAAGGAAAATGAACTGGTGGATGTTAGGAAAATGCTTGAAGACGTGGACCAGAAAATTAATGAACTATTGGCTGAACAACAGAAAAATGATGCTAAGTTGGCTCATGACAAATCTGAGTTCGAACAGTTCAGGCAGGACATTGCAAATGCTGAAAGGCAAAAATGTTCCATTGCTAAAACTGTTGATAAAAAGGAGAAATTGCTAGCCAATGTTTTGACCCAAATTGATCAGCTTAGATCTAGTATAGCCATGAAACATGAAGAGATGGGAACAGAACTTGTTGATCAATTGACATCAGAAGAGAGAGAAGCTTTGTCACGCCTGATTCCTGAAATAACAAATCTGAAAGAGACGCTTATAGCATCCAAGGAAAAACGCATGGAGACTGAAACAAGAAAAGCAGAGCTGGAGATGAACTTATCAACAAATCTTGTAAGGCGTAAGCAAGAATTGGAGGCAATCAAAGTGGCTGTAGACATTGATGCGCTTAATTCTAAAGCTGATTTGAAGAGACAAGAAGTACTGGAGGTTCATAAGTTGCTTGAGAACTTGAGCCAACATATTGTAAGGGCTTCTGTGAACTTAAATAATAAAAATTTGGAACTGGAGGAGAACAAAGGTAAAAAAGACAAAATGAAAGCTCTGGAGGATAAATATCAAAAAACACTTCAGGATGAGAAGAGAGAATTGGAGGAACTCTTAAATAAAAGGAAGATCTATGTTGCAAAACAAGAAGAATATTCAAAGAAGATTCGGGAATTGGGTCCATTATCTTCTGATGCTTTTGAAATGTATAGAAGGAAGAATGTAAAAGAGCTGTACAAATTGCTGCACGAGTGCAATGAGCAGCTGCAGCAGTTTGGCCATGTCAATAAAAAAGCATTCGACCAGTATGTAAACTTCACTGAGCAGAGAGAAGAACTCCAGAGAAGACAGGCTACACTAGATTCTGGGGATGAGAAAGTCAAAGAACTTATTTCAGTTCTGGATTTGAGAAAGGATGAGTCAATTGAGCGTACATTCAAGGGTGTGTCAAGGCATTTTAAAGAAGTCTTTTCTGAACTTGTGCAAGGTGGCCGCGGGGTTTTAGTTATGATGAAAAAAAAGGATGGTGAGGAGGATGACAATGATGATGCTGATGATGGGCCTCGTGCAGTCGAGGTTGGGGGAAGGGTTGAGAGATATACTGGTGTTAAAGTGAAGGTGTCTTTCACAGGACAAGGAGAAACACAGTCAATGGAACAGTTATCTGGAGGTCAAAAAACAGTTGTAGCACTAGCTCTAATATTTGCCATACAGCGATGCGATCCTGCCCCGTTCTATCTCTTTGATGAAATTGATGCTGCACTGGATCATCAATACAGAACCGCAGTCGGAAATATGGTTCGTAGGATGGCAGATATGGAAAGCACCCAGTTTATAACAACAACATTTAGGCCTGAGCTTGTAAAAGTTGCTGACAAAATGTATGGCGTGACACACAGAAACAGAGTTAGCCGAGTTAATGTGGTCTCAAGAGAAGAAGCTTTAGATTTTATCCAGCATGATCAGGCCCACAATGCTGATTGAGAGCTTAGCACGCAGGAAGCTGACTACGCATGTTAGAGTTGATACAATGATCACTGGGATAATACTTTGTACTTGGCATGCATAATTCCTATTTTTGTTTACATGATGGCGTTTTTAGTGAAGTTGGTCCATATATTTTTGTTATCTCCTGTTGACTAAGAAGCCCTTCTGTAGTAGTAGCTCTGCACCTGGTAGAGTCGTAGAGCACATGGAGGATTACACCCGATCTGATTCTAAATTTCATCTACGTAAAAGTCAAATATTAGTGTAACTTGAAGTACAAAATATAATGAAATCTTATTTTTCATGGCAAAAAAAATAGTGGCGTTCTTGTCAGAATGGCCTGATAGGAAGCTCGTCTAAGGGGCTTTCGGGTGAATTTTCTAATGAGATTTTGTGAGGATGTTCTTCATAAAGTGTAGATTATCTTCACAAAATTTTAGTTTAAAGTTCAATCAGAAGGCCAGTTAAAATAAATTATTGAAACATATTGTGTAATATATATACATAAAGCGCAATATGTTACAATAATTTATTGAACTGACTTTGCGATTGAATTTTAAGCTGAAGTTTTGTGGAGATAATTTATACTTGATGAAGAACATGCACAAAAATTTATTCAAAAGATTCCACCGGGAAGGGCCCCAAACGTGTTTGGCCGTACGGTGGATCATGCTAGACCGTTCTGACAGGAACATAGGAAGTTATATATGTATACTTTGTATATACAAATTTATTTACTTACATGTAAACGTGTATATTGATATTTACAGTTCATCTTTATATATATTTATGGTTCATTATGTTTAAATTTAAAATTGTACGAAGTAGTTCTTAAAAACTAGCTCATTCAATATAATATCTATTTTTATACTTAAAATAATACTTTGTGCTTGAGTTTTAAGATTTAGTTATATGTTTTCATTATTATTTTTGTGTATATTGTAAGAGGTCTATAAACATTATAAACATATTAACAATTTTTAAAATATTGTAATATTATTTGAAAATTATTAAAATAATTTTAATAATGGCCGGGTGACCTGGTGGACTACTTAGCCTGCTGTTACGGGTGTGTATGGACATGTGGTTAGTCTCGTTTCTTGTGGACCGAGCCGGGCCCGCCCACACCAATGGGCAATTTTTTTAAGAAAACGCAGCAACCCGACCCAAAGTCGTTTTGTGCAGGTCCTCATGAATGACATGCATGAATCATCCACACTACAGCTCACTGGCACATGTTGTTTGGACCAATGGCACACTTAGATACTTGATTTGGAATATGAAGGCAACACTTTATTAAAGACGTAGAATATATTCACATGAACTAATACCACACGTTTACATTTCAAACACTTGCAAACCCAAGCACACGACCGAGAAACACCCACAGAACTTATTTTGCCCGATAATATTCTACCGGACAAGGCAGCATCAAAGGCTTCTTAAGTTTGTTGATTATCATCATGCTATCATTGTTGTTATATCACAAGTTTGAAGGCGAATTAACAGAGAACTTGACTTTGCTTTCATGTCTAATAATTTTGTGGCTAGACTCACTTGTCAAAGACTGACTCCCCCCATGTGCCGTTATTGCATGACTTCTACCATCTGCCGTTATTGCATGACTTCTACCCCCATGTGCCGTTATTGCATGACTTCTACCCCCATGTGCCGTTATTGCATGACTTCTACCATCTGCTTAACCACAAATTTGGTTTTGCCATATTTCAAATTTCAAACATGTTTTTTGAGTGTTTATGTCTACAAAATAAGAACCTGGAGAAGGATTTTATCTTAAAGGAGTAGATCGATTTCTATTTGAAAAAAAACTTGGAGTATGTCGCGGCCTATTTATATACTGGACCATGTCTAGCAGTTACAAGCCAACTGCCTAGCCGCCTAGTCTAAAGGGACGCGACTCTTCACAGAGGTGACAGTTGGTAACTGCCAATGTCGTGGCCGCCGGTTCGCCCCAAAGCAGTTGTTCATCCAAAGCTCTCAACTGCCTTGCCACCATTGTTTCTTTACTTAATGACTCTTCAATACAGGCTTACGGTTAAACACTCGGGAATCTTTTTTCTTGGCTTACTGCCTTACCATTGATATGAGTTGGAATGGAGAGATAGATTGAAATTGCATTCATGGATTTATAGAAGAAAGTTAAGAAAACAATACCAAAAGAATCAAAATGAGTTAGAGTCCAGTTTCAATTACATAATTAAAATTGCATTTCTGGATTTAAGTTAAAAAAAAAAAATTAATATGAAATGAAACTACAAATATAGTTTCTAAAGCTAATTAATTGTTACCCGCTCTTTCAATAAATTAAGTTTTCTATCAGTTTATACATATCCACTTAGTCAATTTAGTTTTTTCTTGCAATCTCACACTGTCAATACATTTGTTAAATTATATATAATCATACACAGACAATATTTAATGGAATAAATATTAAACCATAAAATAGAAGCTTACATTATTTGGGAGCTAAAGTCCCTATTTATAGATAAGGAAAGAGGGGGAGGGAGTAAACACTTACGGTGTGCCGTGTGCGACAAACATAAGCAAACAAATGTGAGAATAATGGAACAGGATGCTCTTAATAGAGTCCTGGCAGATATATTTATACTAGTAGGAATTTAATGTAAAGTACAAGAGTAGTCCTATTATAATTCTATTACACCCCCTCAAGCTGTGCGGGAGAAACAACGCGCAGGTTGTCTTTTAAAAAATGAAAACGCTGACTGGGAAGACTCTTAGTAAAAATATCTGCCAACTGTAAATGAGTAGGAACATGTTGCACGATCAAATCTCCATGAGCAACTCGTTCACGAACAAAATGGTAGTCAATCTGAATATGTTTACTGCGAGCATGCTGAACAGGATTTGCAGTCAAATAGGAAGCTGAAATATTATCACAAAGTAAATGCACCGGCTCCTGAATCGGGAATCCAAGTTCGAACAACACAGAGCGAATGTGAAGCGTGTCCTGAACTGTATAGGCAATAGCACGATATTCAGCCTCAGTGGATGACTTGGACACCGTGGGTTGCTTTTTGGTCTTCCAGGAAATTAAATTGGGACCGAGAAATACTGCAAAACCGGTTGTGGAACGAGAGCTATCAGGACAACCAGCCCAATCTGCATCAGAATAGGCGACAACACAAGTGGGCCGATTAGACTGCTGTAGCCACAAACCATGATCTTTTGTTCCCTGCAAGTACCTGAAAATTCTTTTGACTGCAAACAGATGAGTAGTACGAGGAGCATGCATGAACTGAGACACTAAGTGCTCTGCATAAGTAATATCTGGCCGTGTCAAAGTTAAATATTGTAATGCACCTACCATGCTGCGATACTCAGTAGATTCCGAAAGTAACTCACCATCAAACAGAGTGCGAGAGGCTAACGGGGTGCGAACTGGCTTGACAGTGTGGAGATGAAATCGGGCTAGCAGATCAGACACATACTTATGTTGAGAAAGAAATAAACCTTTAGCATTGCGAATAGCCTCGACACCCAGGAAATAATGAAGATTACCCAAATCTTTCATAGCAAAATGATTGGAAATAATAGAAATAAAGTGGGTAATGGTAGACTCAGAATTGCCAGTAATAATAATATCATCTACATATAATAATAAATAAATAATAGTATTATTCTGGCGATAAATGAATAAGGAGTTATCCGACTTACTACAAGAAAAATTATGCTGTAACAGAAAGCTACTAAACCTATGAAACCATGCCCGTGGGGCTTGCTTAAGACCATAAATAGCCTTGCGCAAACGACACATATGATGAGGAAACTGAGGGTGAATAAAACCACGGGGTTGACGCATGTACACTTCCTCTGTCAAATATCCATGCAAGAAGGCATTCTTAACATCAAGTTGTCTTATATTCCAACCAAACGAAACAGCAAGAGTGAGAACAATACGCACTGTGGTGGGTTTAATAACAGGACTGAAGGTTTCAGAAAAATCAATGCCTGCCTGTTGATTAAATCCTTGAGCAACTAATCGAGCTTTATGGCGTTCGACAGACCCATCAGAATGATATTTTGTTTTATAAATCCACTTACAGCCAATAATATTCTTAGTGCTGTCAAAAGGCACCAACTCCCAAGTATTATTATTAATGAGTGCATTAAATTCATCAGCCATTGCCTCTCGCCATTTTAAATGTTTATTAGCCTCAGTAAAACAAGTAGGATCAGCTGGAGTAATAACTGTACTTAAGGTGAAGATTGTTTTAGGCTTAAAAATGCCCGATTTAGCTCGGGTTTGCATGGGGTGATGATTTACGACCGGAGTGGGAAAACTAGTCATGGGAGGAGTAGAAGAACTCTCGGCCGAGGGCTGATTTTCAGGGAGAGAACAGGGTGGTGGACGGGCTGGTGAGCTGGGTGGAGAAGGCGACAAAGCAAGAGAGCTGGGCAAGAATGTAGGGGTCTCGGCCGTGGGCTGGTATGCTCGGACTGGACTGGAGGAAGTCGAAGGGGTCGTGGGTGACGCCGAAGGTGAAGGTGGGGTGTGGCGAGCTGTATAAGGGGCATCGGGATCAATGGAAACATCGGTTAGGGACATTGGAAAGGGTGTAGTAATGCTGGAAGTGGGATGACTGGTTTTCCTAAGAGTTTGAAAGGGAAAAATATCCTCATGGAAACGAACATGACGACTAATGTAGACACGACCAGAAGTAGGATCAAAACAACGGTAACCCTTGTAACCAGATGCATAGCCAAGAAAAACACACTGAACAGATCGAGGTGATAATTTATTAGCTGATGTGGCCGAAAAATTAGGATAACACGCCGATCCAAAAACTCGCATAAACGAGTAGTCTGGAACCCGGTGAAAAAGTTTTTGGTATGGAGAAAGACCATTAAGAGTAGGAGAGGGTAATCTGTTAATAATATATGCAGCAGTAAAAAGAGCATCAACCCAATATTGACTCGGAACAGATGCCTCAAGAAGCATTGTGCGAGTTAATTCGAGTAAATGACGATGCTTTCTTTCAGCCACCCCATTTTGTTGAGGTGTGTCCGGACAAGATTTTTGGAAATAAATACCATTGTCATTAAAAAAATGTTGCATATTATTATTAACAAATTCACCACCCCCATCACTTTGAAAATTTTTAATTTTTGTATTAAAAAGATTTTCAACCAAAGCTTTAAAATTTTTAAAGTGCATAAAAACTTCACTTTTATGACACATGGGGTAAATCCAAGTATATCTAGAAAAATCATCAATAAAACATACATAATACTTGAACCCCAAATTAGAACAAATAGGAGATTGCCACACATCAGAATGAATAATTTCCAAAGGTAGAGTAGAATTATGACTAGCATCCATAAAAGGTAACCGTTGTGATTTTCCTAACCGACAAGCCACACAAGAATGAGTGAAAGGAGAATGGCTACATAAAAATTGTTTGCGCTTAAGAAACTGTAAAACACTGTCACCGCAGTGACCTAATCTACGGTGCCACACAGGGCCAGAGACTATGACGGAAGCTAATACTAATGGTGATGACGGCGGCAGACGGAGGGGATAGAGTGGCCCATTACTGGTAGTTTGCAGAAGCACTGCCCCCAAGGCTTTGTCCTTAATCAAAAAGGAGTTTTTGTCAAAAATCACAGTACAGTTATTATCAGCACAAAGTCTTTGAATAGAAATTAAATTAAATTTCAACTGAGGCACGTGATAAACAGATTTTAGAGTAAGAGGACGACCAGAAGAGGGTAAAGCAACATCACCAATATGACAAATGGGAAGATGGGCACCATTAGCAACACTAACAGAATTATAGCCAGTGTAAGGAGATTTATTTAATAAAATACCTTCAGATGCGGTCATATGAGCAGAAGCGCCCGAATCGGGATACCATAGCGCAGAATTAGCTTCACCAGGAGTAGTCAACAGAGCAGGAGCAGAAGGTTGTGTAAAACGAGAAGGACAAGTGACAGCGGAATGACCTGCAGAAAAACAGATCTGACAGACAACAGGGTTGGGGACAGATCCAAGAATACCCCCATCTGATGGCAAGCCTGTAGAACCAACATTAGTAACACAAACAGGTGAAGCATTAATATTTAAATGTGACATGACAGAATTACAAAATACAATACCCATAGAAGTCACACCCCCTGCATGTGGAGCATAGCCAGGAGGAACTGGCTGGCCACCCCCTCCGAACTGTGCGTGAGGAACCCAGTACCCCTGCTGGCCGTTCATTGGAGGCGCTCCTCGACCTCTGCCCCGACCACCGCGGCCTCTACCTCGACCGCGGTCGCGCTGCTGCTGGTTCGGAGCTCGCTGCTGCCCGACCGGGTTCGGCTGCTGCCCGATCAGATGATGCTGCATAGGTGCTGCCAGCGCACCAGGTTGCTGACCGAGACCAGGGGTAACAGCACCAAAGGCCTGATGAATGGATGAGGCCTCTTGAGAGCGAAGATAGATGACCCGCTGTTCTAACTCAAGTAGATGATTGCGAAGTGTTTCAAAGGGAAAGTTATGGGGAAACAATGAGACGGTGGTAAAGAGGGACTCATACTCGGGACCAAGTCCCATAATTGTAGTTTTGAGAACTTCCCGAGGCGGCACAGGGCAGTTGATTGTGGCAAGATCATCTACTAAAATTTTAATTTCTCTTAGATATTGATCCATAGACTGATCAGGTTTCTTTTTCATGTGATTCAACAACCGCTTTAATTCCATAGAGCGAGCCAAACTAGCGGACATGAAACGAGACTCCAAACGTTCCCAAATTTCACAGGAATGTTTCAAATCACGAACATCGATAAGTACATCCCGAGAGAGGGTTGCAAATAACCATGATCGGATTGTTTGATCAATTCGGAGCCAAATTGAGAATTCAGGATTTGGAGTGGGACGATTATGCATATCGATGGAAGAAGCAGAAGGTACCTGAATGGAGCCATCAACCATGCCAAGAAGGCCTTGTGAGACCAAAAAGGATTCGAACTGGGTACGCCAAGTAGTATAGTCCTCCACCGCCAAAAGTTTGGTAGTCACAATATTGGTGACATTAGTTGCCACATGAGAAATCATTTGGGCTAGTTCAGCGAAGGGAGAAGTGATGTTGCCGCTGGTTGGTCGAAGAGGAGATATCGTGGAGGAGATTCCAGGGGAGCCAACGAAAGTGGTGCCCGCATAGGTAGATGCCGAGAATGGTGGCGGCTCGAGCGAAACAGGTGGAACCCAGGTAGGGGCCGACCAGGGGAAAACCGGTGGGATATTCTGAAACAAGGAGTATGGCATCGTAGACCGGCTTGGTGACGCAAAATTAGAAGAGAAGGTCACGCCGGAAGAGACAGAGGTGATTGCCGGCCGCGTTCCGAAGGAGAATGGAGCGCCGGTGGATGCCATGCTGCCGTCTTCGACGGACGATGTGACGGGAGAGGACATCGTCGTCGAGCTTGGCGCTGCGGAGCCTGAGGAAGCCGGAGTAGTCATTGTTGCCGAGAAGTTGTGGTGGTCCGAAAATAGAATGCGGCGGCTGTAGAGAACAAGCCAGGCGGCGCCGAAGAAAGAAAAAACAAAAAACTAGGTTTTTATCTGTGCTCTTGATACCATGTGAGAATAATGGAACAGGATGCTCTTAATAGAGCCCTGGCAGATATATTTATACTAGTAGGAATTTAATGTAAAGTACAAGAGTAGTCCTATTATAATTCTATTAACAAAAGGAAAGGAAACAACAATACAAAAAGCTAATATATCAAATGCTAACACCCCCTCTCAAACTCGTGATGGTGACGTGAGTAACATTGAGAGTTTGCTAAGAATCGGTGACGCTGGAGAGTATGTGTCTTTGTAAAGAAATTTGCAAGTTGTATCGAAGATGAGACAAAAGTCAAAGTGAGAGTCCCTTTATCGAGATGATAACGTGTAATATGACAATCAATCTCAATGTATTTGGTCCGTTCATGAAAGACAGTGTTATGCGCAATGTGAATAGCACTTTTATTATCACAATACATTGGTGTAGGATCATTGCAAGATACGCCCATATCAGCTAACAACCATCGTTACCATACTATCTCACAAGTAGTGGAAGCCATAACACGATACTCTGAAAATTTTGAGTAGTTGAAACTTTATATTTTTTATTTAAGTTTTAAATATGCAATATTGATATAATATGAAAGATTTTAAAAATTTATAAATTGTGACATATTTTTGTAAAAATTGGAGTTGAAATAAAAATGTTACATCATTTTAAAGAAAAAAGGGTTTTCATTTTCTTGGGTCCCGCATGGCCGCATCCATACATTCTCTTTGGCCTCACAGTTGTCCTTTCTTGGTCGTTATTTCCCTCCAAGAAGGGATGAATATGGCTGACAAATCCCCAACCCAAGGGTGCCATCTATCCATTTCTACACTTTCCATATTAATCAAAATTAAATTATATTCGGTATATCTCATGGTATTTTTGAAGTTATTTAATAAAAAGTGATTTTGAAGAGTTCTAACCAATTCAGTTCCCTATTCCTTTTACATTATTGTTATACATTGTAAAATTTATATATTGACATATACTCCCTCCTTCTCGTTGGGATGTTCCCGCTTTCCTTTTTTGGATGTCCCAAAAAGAAGTTCTCATTTCCCTAAATGGAAAGTTATCCTCCATCAAAACAGTGTCAAACAGTTCAAAACAGTGTCAAACAGTGTCCAAACAGTGTCAAAACAGTAAAATTTACCCCCTGATAAGTTGATTTCCTTAATATGTGTGCAGGGCCGTCTAGAGCAATTTTGAGGCCCTAGACAACCAAATAATATTTCGTATTTAATTATGAGATACAACGTACTCACGTCTCACTAACGCTAGGTTATGATAAAGTTTTACAATTATTAAGAAAAGCTAGTTTATGTGGTTGATATTGAAGTGATAAAGTAAGTATGATTTAGAACCAAACAAATTTTGTCAAATTTGACATGTGACATTCTTAATGCATAGGCTGAAAACGAAAGATGAGACAATTTTAGCGGGATAGAGAGAGTATAACTTCAATATATTTTTTAGTAAAAAAATACAAAACTATAATAAGAAACAAATAGGAATGACATAGCCAGAAAGAAATATTAACGTGGCTTGGTTAATTTTTTTCTGATGATCTTTTACACAATCTTCTAACATATAAAAATATACTATGTATAACTATTTTACAAATTTGGGGAGGATTGGGGCCTAAAAATTTAAAGGACGTCCTAATTTAGACATTTCAACTAAATGTTTTCACTTTCTATTTTAGAAAACAATTAACCCTCTTAAGTGACAATTTGATAATAAAATATAAAAAATAATACATTTATAACTCATTATATTATATACGTACACATCAAAACTATCTCTCTAAATATACTTGAATTAGGATATTGAATTATTGTCTATGCATATGCATTATACTACCTCCGTCCCAAAAAACTTTGTCATTTTCAAAACTTTGACCGGAAATATCTTTTTATTGAAAATGATTTATAATATAAAAATTATATGAAAATGTTCTTTGTTAAAAGTACTTTGATAAAAGTATAAAATTTATAACTTACATAATATTATACTAATCAAAATTAAGGTGTAAATGTTTGGAAATGACAAAGTTTTTTGGGACGGAGGTAGTAGTTAACACAATCATGATTATTAAAGTTATAGTCACTAAAGTATAAAAAGACATATTTTATTCACTCTTATTTAGATCTATATTTGTCATTATTTTCTAATATATCACCGAACATGGTTAATCTTGATAATTTGATTTTTTGCATCAACGTATCTTTTGTTCTACACTAATTTTTAAGTATTTTAATTAATTTAATTAAATATTTAAGGTATATATAATATTATTATTTTTTAAAATGGAGGCCCTATCAAATTTGGAGGCCCTAGACAAATGTCTAGACTACCTCCCCCCATAGCCGGCCCTGTATGTGTGTAGGTCAAATCGGGAACATCCCAGCGGGCGGAGGGAGTATAATCTATTGTTTGGTGCATAGTCAATGTCAGAAAAGTAGTAAACTTTTTAACACTATAAAAGGTGAAGGGGCATGTTAACATTATTTAGAGTGTTGCCGAGCTTGTTATATGTGTCATAATTATTGGGATAGTTTATATGTGTGTTGCAGTTATTGAAGAACATCATGAGTTATTGAAGAGCAGCACAAGTTACAAATGTCCTAATTTCTTGGACCTAACATGATGCAATTTCTTGGCTTAGGAGGAAGAAATAGGGTATATGGTTCTTAGCATTTAGTGTAAAATAAACTTTGTTTGGTTAAAATTGAGAGTTAAGCCATATTCTCAAAATTGTAGTCAGAAATCACAACAAGTGTATAAGTAAGTGTTTTGTTCTTCAAAACTATTACTTAAGTAAAACATATTTACAGAAATATGACTAATGGTTACTAACTTACTACAATTAAGTATCATGGTAACTTAATTTTAAAAATTGAATTTAAGTTGCTATGATTCCATTACTACTCTAGTCACTGGTAACATTTTTGTAAGCAGTCTTTATTTTAGTCATAAATATGTAATTATTTCATAAATAATAGCTGAATTACAGTTCATCTATAATTAGATTCATGCAATAATAGATATAATGAAAGGTTCTCTGTTTTTATATAGTCAAGATTCATTTAGAACAATGCTTACAACATTCAATCTAGAAAGTTTTACTTAAAAAACATAAGTATTAATTACTCTAATCACTAGTCACATTTTTGTTAAGTCTTTATTTTAGTCATATATACTTAATTATTTCATAAGTAATTGTTGAATTATAGTTCATCTATAATTAGATTCATGCTATAATAATAGGTAGATATGAAAGGTTCTCTATTTTTATATAGTCAAGATTCATTTAGAACAACACTTACAACATTCAATCTAGAAAGTTTTACTAGTACTTAAAAACATAGAAGCATACTTCTTACATATATCTAAGATCATTTTATAAAATTTAAATTAAAAAATCTTTTCAATCCTCATTTTCTTTTTTATCTTCGATTCTCTAAATAGTTAAATATCTGTCTGATGTATATATTCTAATATTGAAAATATTGCTTCCTCACCTTTCACTATTGATCAAGCTTAGTGAGCTTATTTAATACTCTGCTCATTTATGCTAACGGTGAAAAGCCTTGAATCAAGTAATCAATTTGAAATTTTAGCATTCAAATTTTGTGATTTATTTGGTAAGTCATAGAGTACAATCTAACTTGAAAAGCATCAAGTATAGGGGGGTTTATGAGAATGTTAGTTGAGATTTTTTAGAAATTTAATTTGTTGTGAACATTTCTTTGTTTTTAGCGTTTATTGGTTGACATTGAAATTAAAAATAATTAAATATGATTATTTTTGTTATGTGATAGTAGTATGTGGATGTACATTCCTCTACTCAATCCATACGTATATCAGACTCGTCGTTATGACTTTATCATGTGTAACCCTAATCTCATTCTCCCATGTATATATGTGAATGGAAAGTACGTGATTTGGTTTAAATACTTTTAATCTTTTTAAAAGTAACAGTTAAATTTTCTTCTCTTTCTGACACATTAATCCATTTTTTTACAACTACATAGTAATTCTTGTAATGAATAATATTGGTTGATACAATGATAGCTTCAATTGAAAAGTAAACTTATTTAACACTATTCGGTAAAAAAAAAATAGCTTCTAAGATCGATAAATACAAAAAATAGAGGTTAACCATACGGATTCTTAGTTTTAATACATCAGACATGAAGCTTCAAATCACATTTTTAGCATAGACAAATCTCTTCGATATTAACTTAAGAGATGATCATTTATAAAAGTAGGGAAAATCTTTGATCATGGATGATGACTTGATGTGCTTCTTCATGCAATTTTACTCGAGAACAAAGTTAAAAATCAGAGACTCTTGAGTGCAATAACTTTGAACACATTATATAAATAACGTTCAAGTAATTTTTTAGTTTGTTATCCCTGCAACACAGGGATGAAAGACTAGTGTAGTAAAATCACATCAAATTATCACGGTAAGTTAAAATGTACGGTGTGCAGGTCAATAAAGTTACACTACCTAGAGACTTCCCCTAACCAGGAAGACTACAACCAATTAATGACGGGGAGAAATAATGGTGACAAATTGTGTCCGTATTAAAAACCTACACAATGTGAATAAAAAGGGAGAACCTCACCTAAGTAAAAAGTAAGGATCAAAAGCATCCCAAGCAGCAGAATTGGCTCTGCTTGTTTCCGGAAGCAGGCGATGAACATTTCCACATGAAATTTTCTCATGTGACTTGACAACTGAAACAAATAGGCTAGAGATTAAGGGGTTTCCCAGGAATGGTTGTATTGCCTCTCCAAGTTCAAGGAGTTCAGGCAGCATACTGTCTTCTGGCTCACCATTCAGAATACAGATTGACACAGCATTAAATGCCAGTAAATTCCCATACACTGGTAAAAAAGCATCTTTATGGTTGCCTAATCCACCAATCCAATGAACACCACCGTGAATACCAGTATAATCATTAACAAATGACACCAACTGTTGGCAAAATCTCTTCCTCCAGCTCAACAAGAAACTACAGACCATATGCCTGTCATAATATTCTGTTGTCAATTTTGAAACTGGAAGCTTCTCCAGGTGGGAACAACACAACTGAGAGATCAGCAGCTTTTCTTCATGATGGTTATCAATCTCCTTGTCAAAGACACGTCTCACAGGATCTGCTGTTGATAGCATCGAATATGCACAGCTTGCAGTGGTTAGAACCCAGTGGCAAAGAGAGTCAAGATAGTCAAGCCAGTGGCCAAAAGTAGATGAAAGATGCTCAAAGCTCATCTCAATCACTTTCTCTACTTGGGTAGGAACTAATACAGTTGAAAGACCATTTCCAGAGGTGATAAACTTCTGGATCTCCAGAGAGAGTTGCTTCCTAAGTCCAACATCTTCATCCTCCAGAAGCTTTATGCAAATAAACCACAAATCCAGAATCCGACGAGCATAAAATGCATAAACAGCATCATTATTTTTGTTTCCTTCAGGAACTTCTTGGTGATTGTAGGAAACTAAAGGAGGAGTGAGATGCTGAGCTTGTTCCAGCAAACTAGATGCAACTATTGATTTGGCAGCTGCCTTCCGCATATTTATAGGCTCTGATGCATCACTATGCTCCTGGATGGCTTTGACAAAATAGTCTATGCACTGAATAATAACAGATAACTTGGATGGATCACAAGAGTCGAATACCACTATTTTATTGTTACCCGAGCCACAAATGGAGCTTGTAAAAAGGTCAACTAACCGTTTCATACAAATGGCCATGCAACATACAAGAGTCTCTCTAGTCTTTGCATGTCTTGTGACATTGTACAAGCAAACCACTTTGTCCCAAAACTGGAGGACTGAATCAATGTCCATATTCCCAATAAAATGTGGTTTCTCATGTTGTTGGTTGTCCTTATGATACTCCTGCATGTTGAAAGTGTAGATGATCTTTAAAATGTAGTTCATGCACTTAGGATTCTTCTCCAGAGCTAAATGCCTCATTAAAGTAGCCTGGAGGTCAATATTGGTTAACCAAAGCATTTTCACCTCACTGTAAGATCTATCTCTGCTTCCAGTACTGGATTCAGGTGTGTTCAGGATAAGAAGTAGCCACTTAAGTGTTGCAACTCGAACTTCATATGATGTATCAGAAATGGACTGAACCAATCTTTCATGGAATCTAGTAACAGACATTTGCATTTCAGAGTTCTTAAACAATTCTGAATCAGGTGGAGGACCTCTCATCACAAGCATAAGATCCTCATCTACTTTAGATGTTTGATGAGCGCAATTGAAATATGAGCTTGCAGCTTGTTTGCGAAGTTCTGTAATTGTTGGATCAAAGTATGATGGCCCTTTAGAAGCGTCTAGATCTAGGCACTCTGCTGATAAGGCCCACAGTAGATTCCAAATGGCACTAAAACATTTGCACGTTTGACATGTTCTAGCAATACTGAGCATGTTATCAAGAACCTTCAAAAAGCTGCTGTTAAGAATTGGGCAAGGACACTTTTGGGGACTTCCAATCCACGAATTCTTAGCGAGAATATGAATCAAGTCACTAAGAATATCTTCCTTCTTAGAGAAATCAGCCAGGTTTCTGCAGTTGGTATCCAGAAGAGAGCTCAGCTGCAATAGCATTCCGTGGATTGAATTAAAAGAGGCATTCGAGTTGGAAAATCCAGATGTCAAACTCCGGTTGTGTATGGGAGGCAATTCAGAGGCAATATTAAAGATAACCACTGGTAGTTTTTCATTGGACACAATGCCGGTCAGAGCTCTAGATGCAAGAATGCGAATCCGAAGATTGTTTTGGACTGAGCACTTCCTGATGAATGGCATGAATAAGAAAGGGTTAAACGGATCTCGAGATTCAGATGTGATGGCAGATGGTTTAAGCCGAGATAAAAGAATCAGTATAGGGCATAAACTGGGGTGCACTACTTTTGCCAAACTGGAAGATAGACTCTCAGCAGATCCATCCAGGAGCATTTCAGTTGCAACTTTCAGTTCATTTAATAAGAAATTGTGCAATGAGGGGTGCCTGCAGAGATTGAATAAAAGCATAGTTTCTATGCATGTTATGATGTTGACATACCTAAAATGACAAAAGCTTGATAATTTCTATCCCAGCCTCAGATAGCAAATACACAAGGAACTGAACAGTTCTATTTAATCTATACAATATGCAATATAAGAATATAATTTTTAGTCAGTGCAGAAACATCTTAAGTTCATGCATATGCCCAAATATGTAAAGATGAACAGCTAGCATAAGGTTCAGCAGACAACTGACAAAGCATGGAAAGAATTTTGAGAAAACATAGATAGCAGAAATATAAAGAAGTAGAAGAGTTCCAGACCACATAAATTGGAATTAATTTAGAAAATTGGGACAGCAATTAATTATCCCATGTTCATACACTCTAAAAGTTTAGAGCTAAAGAGAAAAATTCATGGCAAATTACAGAAAACGTGTCAATTTGTTGGTGTTAAATTTTAGCTACCCAATGACTAAAAAACAGAGGAGATCATAAATGCAAAATATTGAAAACAGGATATAGTATAAAAACAAACAAAAAACGACATTCAGATAGTACCGATGAAAAAATTCAACTCCGGTAAGGGCACGCCTTGCAGACTCGCGTTTCTGCACATTGAGAAATCCAATCATCCGCCGAACAAGAGCAGTATATGCAAGGCAGGCACTGTTTCGCACTTCCCAGTATGGAGAAGAAAAAGATTGAATTGAGACAATTAGTGCATCTGCTGAAAACCCAGATGTATCTGTTGACAGGTTGGCATCATTGAATGCAGCTCTAAGGACATTGAATGCATGCACTGTAGGAACAACACCCTCATCTCTAGTCTTTGAGATCTTATCCACCACAGTCACATCAGGTACCATTGTTGAATCGATGGCCAAACAAGACTCAGAATCAGAACTATATTCATTGTTTACATCTGTTAAAGACTTCTTAGCCACATTTATTAGCCATCTCAGTGCTTTGGGCAAAATCTTTTTTGGTGCACCCTCGGGCTCTGAAAGGAAAAAAGCAGTAAATGCAGCAGGAATACCAGCACTTCTCCTAACAAGGTCATCCACATTTTGTCCTTTCGCAATAGTTCTCTCCATGAGCTGCTCCGTCCAAGATTCAGTCAATTTATATAGCCTATAACAATTGTGTTAAGAAACTCAGTAATTCCTCGCAGCTTCGATTAGAATGACAACATATAATCTGAAGGAACATATTGCGAGCAAAAAGCAGATCCTATTCAAAGTGATCATATAAGAAAGTCACGCCTATTCAGTGATTTCTTGCATCGAGTGTTGATTTTCTAGTTTAAGATAAAAATGAAGCTCCAGCATCTGAAGGAACATATTCTCGAATCAAATATGCTAAAAAAATTAATTGTAAATGAAAATGTTTGCTATTTTACAGAAGATATTAGACCAACTTCTTTACTTATATCAGCAGTTAATATACAGGATCTAATTAGCTTAGATTTCTTTCCAGCTTTAGATTTCTCTCCCTCTATTACCTTGATATATGCCTATGTAATCTATGCATTCAAACGTTTATATTTTCAAGAATGCTACACAAGATGAAAAGATGAAAATAAGACTGGCAACTCTACCAATTGGAAAGAAGAAAAAGAACAGACTGTTAAGATGGCGAGTCTGCGAGGCAGAACTGCAGAAGATATATACCATTTATTAAGTGTCAATTATTGGGGGATTTGAATCAATTGGGTTGTCACTAATTTATACAGAAACAAATTGTTACCTAATACAAAATAGTAGATTTTATTAGATTGGGCCAAAAACTAGTGACCTTAGGTCCTTAACGGCACCCATACATAGCCAAAAAGATGGAATCAGATAGCAAATATTAGGGTCGCAGATAAAATGGATATCCACTTCCAATCTCTTCCATTTGAGATCCAAGGCTCCATCTTGATGGGTCATAAGAGACTAGAGCAAGTCAGATTTAAGACATAAAATACTGGAATAATGCAGGGATAAAATTCCTACTTATTTGTTTTCATTTTTCAATGTTGTTTGGCTATGATAGCAATAGATATTTGCACTTATGTTGCCAGTGTATGCAAGTTACCGTCATTAGTCGGACAAAACATACCTCGGGTCATCTGAACAAAGCAAACGGTTGCAAAGGGCAGTAAACCCAGCCCTCGTCTTATCAATAGCACCATTATGCTTCATTTTCAAAAGGACTTCTAAGAAGTGGTTACCTATTATCTCAAGTTGCTTCAGATCAAGAACTGTGTCAGATAATAGATGATCAGTAACATCAGCATTTGGGAGACTACAGTTCGGTACATCAGAGGTGGGCAAAGGAACCTTTCTTATTATCGTTCCCAAAAGAAGACTAACCTGGAAATGCATGAAGTGAAAACAAAAGAATGACCAAATTGCGCTTTTATAATAACAATGGACCCACAATTTCGTTTAGGGTAAATTCCCGAAATAGGAGTAAAAACGTTTGAAAATTCCAAAGTAGGTCTGTCATGTTTTTATTCCCTAAATATAAGTAATTGCTGCCAAATTTGGAAAATACTACCAAGTTTAAAGTCTGATAGTGGCATACTGCCAAAACGTGGCAGTAATTACTCCTACTTAGGGAAATAAAACATAATAGTCCTATTTTGGAATACAAAAGCATTCTTAGTCCTATTTAGGGCAATTTCCCTTCCGTTTAAGGTCATTATACATCAAATAAGATGCTTTGGTATATACACTATGTATAGAGAAGGGAAAATAAAATATACCTCTTTCATTGCAAGCCAGCAACCAACCATAACTACCTGGTCTATAGGCGCATCATCATCCTGCTCAGTTTTAGCAGATCTCATCTCATCAGCTGGTGTAGAGGTAGAAACATCTGTCTCAGTCATTCTCTCTAAGAAATGAGCACCATCAGCTGACATCTCCTCCATTTCATCTGGTAAGTACAATGCATCGGCTGAAACCACCCACAGGGCCAAAGACGTTATTCGCACAACGAGAGCCAATATTTCCTCCAGTAGAAGTTTCATGTAGCATATATTAGATATAACAGCTCCGGAATCCCAGTCCAATTCCTGAAATGCATACCGAAGAGTAAGCAGCACACCATGAACGAAGCTGTTCTTACATGCTTCCGTCAGATCCTTCTCCCCTTCTTCAACAGCAGCACACAGCCAAACAATAAGTGATCTTATAAATTCAATTACAGGGCTGCAAGATGTAAATTCCCCATTCTTCCCATTTGACAGCCTAGCCGAAGACTGAGAAACAGCATTGCATGATAGTGATGATACTCTAACATCCCAACCAAGTTGAAGAACATATTTTCTAAATATGAGCTGAAAAGTCAGAGCACCTGCATCACTTTCTCTGACACGTGGACTACATACTAGCTTCTTAGCCCATAACATTGCTTCACATACCATTTCTGGAGTACTGATTCCTGGAATTGGAGTGGGAAAATGCAACAGTATTCTAAAAGAACTTTCTCTAAGACGGTCCCAACTATCAACTATTGATCCAACTAAAAGCAAAGTTGATTCAGGTAAGATTAACCCCTTACTGTAAGGATATAGATTGATTTCAGAAGACTGAGAATCAGAATTTCCTTGAGCAGGAGGAACAATACACCAAACATTCAACATTATCAACAGTAGTTCCATTGCCATTATCTTTCTCTCATAAGGAGCAGATGGGTAACATGAGAAGAACAAAAAGCAACCCAACCACCTCATAAAATTAAAAAGGTCTTCTGCCCTGTGTTTTATAGCTTGCTCTGGTTCTCCATTAAATTGACCAACAATAACACAATTACTCACTGTAGGTTGCCAGGTGCCCTGTTTAATTGTCCTTTCCAAGGCAATCCGAACACGTGAAAAGAATTTCCTGAACAAGCTAGCCCACTTCATCTGAAAGGAAGTAGAGCAGCATCTCATGTTCAATGGCACTGCTTTCCTCATCAGACTCAGTTCTAAAGAAGATGGTAAACTGGCAGTTTTTGGATTCATGAATAAAGATTCTGCTGCATCTATTCGGAGTGAATCATCAATGTGTGTAAGGGCTAATACCAGATAATTTACTGGAATCTTAACCTCAATCCCCTTCAGGCGGACAACAGAGTTTACATCACCAACACGAGAGTGAGTACTCAGCTCCTTCACTTCCAATACCATAGAAGAGTACTCAGGCCAATCAATGTCTCCTTCAATTAATGCAAGCATACGACAAACCTTGAGCAGGGAAACCAAAACAGCGACCCTCTGTTCAACTCCCAGAGCAATATCCCTAGAATCTAGTACAGGACAAAAAACATCAGTGCTCTCTCCGCTGCATTCGATGCCAATAAAACCGAGCATTGGAAATATACTATCAACATCCAGTTCAAGTAAAACTGGTAAAGCATATGTGTTCAAATTAGAGCGCAGCTTAGCCAATCCAGAAGAAAGTCCAGAGAAAAGCGGGAGCAAGCAGTGATGTCTGTATTTCATAAACCCGCCTGCAACACCATCACTACTCCAATACTCATCACGCAAGCACTCTAGGAAACACTTCAGGAATGTTGTTGCAGCACAGCACACATCGTCATCCTGATATGCCTTTGTCGTATCAAATAACAAGTCAGGGCTCATATCTAACATGCTCTTTGCCCCCAACCTCTTAGTAAGGGAGGCTAACGGAACATATCTTCCCTTGCAGCGTGGCCCTAAGTGAAGAAGATCAGAGGAAGTTTTCCTCAAGAACGAGTAAAATTCCTGACTGCCCCCTGCCCAGTGAAGGGTTACCTGAACATCTAAGAAAAGATCAAATATAAGGTGAACTTGTTTGACTGTTTGACTTAAAGGGTCTTCCAAATTATTCCACACAATTTTCAATATCCTTGTTCCAATCTCCTCTGAGATTGGATCATAGCCTTCTTCAGTATAACCATTTGTTCCTTGCAATGATGTTTTTATCTGCTGCAAACATATCTGCATCACCGTTAATGCATGGAAATTAAAATGGCTATCAGTTCGATTCTCACATAAAGTACATAGCTCAGGCAGAATTTCATCGTAAAGAATTGTCTTAACAGAGCTGTAATTACCTCCCAGACTACAGTTATCATCAAAACCACCATTTGATACAACAAAAAGGATATTCAGGACAGTTCTTGAAACTGCTGTTAAGATCCCTCTGATCAAACAAAGTCTACTCAGAGGAGATAATTTTTGGATTCCAGTGAACATTGTTGCTTTCCATGGTATCTTTCTCGTAATATCCTTTTCAAACTTTAAGCATGAAACGTCTTTCTGATTAAAAACTCCTTCCATTATAAATGAACCAAGCTCTTCAGGGCAAAGGCACACCTGCAGAGCAGCACAAAAGCAGACCCCAGCTGCCACAAGACAATCCCTGGAAAATTCTTCTGATGTCAAGAATCTGGTAACAGTAGCCATGATAGTCTCCAGAAGACTATATCTTTTGCAAACTAGGAGGTCTTCCCCAACATCTCCATCAATGAACTTTGCAGGAAACCGCTGAAGCAAGTAGTACAGACACGAGAGAGCCTCCTGACACTGTTCCATAACAAGGGGTGAAGGCCTGGACCCCTCACTGGTTTGAGACACTATACTACTCAACCCGGACACTACATCCAATGCGACCAAAACCGCACATTCTTCTACAATTTCGACCAAGTACCCCAGCTTTGGAGTGCTCATCATGGACAACGCAGCTCGTGAGACACAAAACCTCTTCCCTTTCCCATTCTCACCTCCATACTCATCGCACAATTCTCGAAAACTGTTCTGGACCAGAGCTTGAAAGTTTTTGCATTTCGAAAGAACCGAAATCAAAGTTCTATGCAGAGGTACAGAATTCTCCAAGAAAAGAATCTCCAAATAGAACCTCGAAGCCTTAGACATTAAACCCTCATCAGAACTTGTATTACATAGCAAGTCGGAGAACGCTGCAGCGACATTCTTAGCATGAATGAGTTGGGAGTATGTTGAAGTTAAGGATACCATCTGTTTTAGTTCGGAGAAGAAGCGACATGATGGTGTTTGATCTAATGCCTCAATGAAAGTTTGTGGGAAAACGACAACACTGTACGTATAACGATGGCGGTGCTGCAATGCTCTCCATTTAGCTGACATGTTTGACCTTTGATCGAAAGAAAATAAACACTTCTAGGTGCCTGCTTGTTTGCTTGAAAGTCCAGTGACGGCTTTTCTGATCTCTGCAAGCGTGAGTTATTTTTTCAGAAGATCGTGTGTACTCGTGTAGAACCCAGCCCTTTTCAGCAAACTAGGAATTAGATTTGGGAAAAGGGGCATATATATCCTTATGCTATTACGGTAGGAACATATATACAGTTGTATTATTTTTTAGAACAAAAAATTGATAAAAATGAAATTAGGGTACAAATCAACACTTCCCGTCGTTTTTTAAAATTCTCCGTCATATCTTACCCTTCTAACATCATTCTCTGTGAAGTAAACTCATTCTTTCTCAACCTTCACTTTCGTATATCAAAGCACATTACCACAATTCCCTGATTCTTCTCCCTCTTATAATTTCTTTTTTGTAATGTCTTATTTATTTTCCTCGATCCTTTCCACCAAATCTGAAACAGAAAATGATTTTGAGGACAAGCAGCTCCCAAGATTCAAATCAACATGAAATATAAGTATATAACTCCTCCATAGAAAAAGGAAGGTCACTGTATATACACAAAGTTTTTTCTTATGTGTACCTTCGAGAATCTAGTGCTTTATAATCAGTGATATCAAAACTCAGCTCATTTCATTTAATTATCATGTAGCACTTTTGTAATAAAAAGAATTGAATAAAAAATGCCTGAAACAGATTAAAAAGAAACCTATTCCAGGAAAATAGAGTTGATATAGACATATAGTGAACGTGAACGACACATGCCGTAAGCCAATACACAGACCTATTTTGTCAATCAAATTTGTTTTTAAAACAAAAATGGAAGTTTGTTTTTTTTAACATATAAAAATCAGGTAAACTTGTGCTACATATCTCTACCTTTTTGCTCAAGAATCAGGTAAGCTCCTATTATTTCATCTTCCTCTGGACCGGTTTGCCTCTGCAATGCAGACATAGGAGGTGAAGGTTTTCTTTTTGAAATAACAGAGGAGCTAAGATCATAAGGGATAAGCCCAGACAACCGATTAAAGACTACTTAACGTTAGCTCAACGACAAAGTCTTAAAACATTAGTGAGGGTATATTTGTACCCCAATTCCAATTTTATCAGTTTTTTGTTCTAAAAAATAATATAAGGGTGTATATGTTCCCACACTAATAGTATGAGGGTATACTAGTTTTCCACCCGTGCGTTGCACGGGTATTTAAATTTTAGTGATTTTGATTTCTAATTTAAGTACATGTATTATAAATTTATATGATATATGAGTCATATTTTGTGTTTTACTATGAGTGTATGTAATGCAGAAAGATCGATCATAAACGTCATAATAAAACATGAATTTTAATATTTTATTCACTTGTATGGAATACGAAAAAGCGTTTACAAATTATTGAACACTTCCTTATACACTACATTAAGTGTAGAATTGCTAGGCTCGCCGTTATCATCGCATATCATGAATTTTAATCCTGATGGATTTGTAACCCTAGATACCGCCACATACAGCTGACCATGAGTAAAGACCGGACGACATAAGAAGATGCCTACTCTTTCAAGCGACTGACCTTGACTCTTGTTGATCGTCATCGCGTAACTAACCACCAATGGTAATTGCCTACGTTGAAACATGAATGGCAATCTAACATCGGATGGTGTAAGTGTCAGCCTTGGAATATACACCTTCTTACCCGCATTTGTCCCGGTTAATATTTGAGCCTCAATAATATTATCTCCAAGTCGGGTCACAATAAGTCGAGTGCCATTGCATAACCCCGAAGAGAAATCAATATTTCTCATGAGCACGACAGGTACACCTACCTTCAACCTGATTTCATGGGCCGGAACTCCAGAACAGCGTATTCCATTGAGGAATTCAGGTGAATGGATCTCGTCAAGAAGATTGTTTTCAGAATCAAAAGAGGATGCTGAATCACTGCTTAGATAGATCTTCTCCTCGGAAGTATTTAAACTCAACATGTAATTATTTATCATATCTACATCCTCTATTGTTGGTGCAAGAATGGCTCTAGAAGTCAAATAAGAAGGATTTGTTCCGTTTTCCAAGAAATCGGGGTATGTACACCTCACAATAGATTCTATAGGATTAGATATGAAAGGAGCAAGAAAACTTTGAGGTATTTCAATCATTGATTCACCATCTTCATCGTCGCCAAGAACACCATCTCCAATTTGCAAGATCCAATCTGCAAAACTCTTCAAAACAGCAGAATTTTTGTCACCTGTAAGCCTCATGTTCTTTGTAAGTTTCAATACCTTACAAAATTGCCACAAGTAGGAAGAGTTCAAAGCTGCAAGTACAATATCTTGTCGACTGCCTTTCGGAATAACTGGTAATATTTGTCTAAAATCACCGCCAAATACAACTGTTTTCCCACCAAAAGGTTTAGTAGCATCACATGTGACGGTGAATCGAAGGATGTCCCTCATAGTGCGATCAAGAGCTTCAAAGCAATACTTATTTGTCATTGGAGCCTCGTCCCAAATAATTAACCCTGCCATTTGAATTTACTATACTTACAACAACATTTTACGTTGTTGATTTCATGACAAATGAGCCAATTTATTAAGAAAAATTTAGCATCCACGCCACCAAACAAATTATCTGTACACTAAACTGCTATCCTACTTGGTGCATAATATTTAGCCACATCATCAGTTAAGTCCTACTTAGGCAAGTAGCATACATATAATACATAAATGAACAAAAATTTGGTTACTAAGTAAAATTGACAAAAATAAATAATTATTCCTACTACTAAGTAGCATTTTAGTTTCTTAAATAAATAATGTTTTTTGTTCCGGGTCGGGCTTAAATTTTAGAACCCGGATTAAAGTCCAAGTTTTGGGCTCGAGCCGGGTATTTAACACGGACCTGTCATGTTTAAGATATAACCCGAAAGTATTACTCTCCAGATTTTATCACCATTGAATTTAAAAGCCGAATATAAAGTTTTAAGGGACGGATGTAGCAATACTCTAATTATTCGAGATCAGGCAAAAAAAAAAGTTCTTACCAGGGTGAACTTAAACGAATCATAACACAAATTATGGGATGAAATGAATCATTATGTCTTGTATTCTACCTGTGGAAAAAATAGTATGATTTAAATTGAACATAACATTACCTCGGTAGGATGTAGATTGGGGCAAATATGAAAGTCCCGAACTCCACACCTGGGGGTGGATTAAAAACATCCTACATGTGGATAGTAATATCCAAGTAACATATACAATACTATATAATACATAACAATAACAAAAAAGCATACAAAGAATAGCATAATAAGCCATTTGTCTGAAACTATTTACTACTATATAATAGAAGAACGATGTATTTGTAAGTATGATAGAGGTTTTCATATGACCTTACCATTTGAACATATCCGGGAAATGAAATTAATAAAACAACACAGTACCTTTGTACATGGAGTGAAGTATGAAATTGGAGAACATCAAATACTGAGCAAGTTTAAAAACATCCTACAGCAAATCAAGAATCAAGAATAGGAAAATAAAGTTGAATTTGAGCTGAAATGTAAAGATGAAAGGAAAAGTAGTTGTCCTTTTATAGTACTTAGTAAGGGCAGATAATACGGAATTACTCCATATTATTATTATTTAATATATATTATATATATTATTATTTAATGTATATTACTCATTGATTTCATTTCACTTCATATATCATATATCATAATAATACGCAAATCAGTTTGTGATTATATTATTGATAGTCCGTAATTAATTTGAGTGACCATAAAAGTGGCGTTGATATGATGAATATGATGTTTTATTGTTTTGGAAACAATCACCGAACATGATTCTTTGGTTGTTGCTATAATGTTCACGGTGTACATGTGGCATGAGTGATAGCCACATAATTATTAGCAAATAAATTATTTCTCTCCTTATTTGAATGATTTTATACAATTTTGGTAAGTTTTTCTCTGCAATGTCAACAACAATGTCAACATTAGACGGTCTCCTTGACATTGCGGAGAAAAACTTACCAAAACTATATAAAATCATTTAAATAAGGAGAGAAATAATTTATTTACTAATATTTATGTGGTCATCTCTCATGCCACGTGTGCACCGTGGACATTGTACCATTGAAGATGCTCTGACACTCACAAAATCTGTACCAATTCCATATACTCTGTATTCCATATAAGCTTTCTCCTGACAAAGTTCCTATAATTCAGCCTCACCATAATAAATAGTTTATCATTATTTAACATCATTATTTAGTATTATTTAGCAATTACCATGAGTGATTGTGAAAAAGTAACGTACATAGGTATTGATGGTACAATTAAAGAATTTTGATAATTAAGAGATATATTTGACAAAAATAATACTACGTACTACTTTGATCCCTTTAACTTCGATTAAGAGGGAAAAGTGTGGTTATTATAAAAAGTGTCACCGATATTGAATTGGTAAAGTGTAAATAAATTATCAAGATAAGTTTGATAAGGTCAGAGTTATTTTTATGGTTGAATTGTTGGAATTTAGGATGTTTTTACTTGAACCGAAATTTGCTCGTTTGGTCTGGTCTGGGTTGTTTAACTCTGGTATGGTCTGGTCTGAACTGGCGTGGTATAGTAAATGTTTGATCTTTTTGTATTTTATAACTATGGAAGTCCGGTCTTGTCTGTTTAAGACCGGTCTGATCTGTTTAAGTTTGATTGATTTTGTCTATATTTCATATAATTATTACTTTATTTTTTGCCTCAAAATTATTTTAACCGTATGTTTTGTATACCTTAGCAGGTTCAACCAATTTACCGCTTCATCTGCTTAAGCCGATTAAGCCAATTTTACTATTACCGAATGGGTTATTATAAGTAAAATATCATGAACATTTTAATTTTTAATAATATTTTAAATTGTAAATGTTATTTATTTTTGTGCAAGTAACAAAAATTCTTGAAAGAAATGGTAGACCGATAAATCTATTTTTAAATTGTAGGCCTGAAAATTTTTGCAATGTAATTTTAATTTTTAAAATTGTAAATGTTTTTAATTTGACTGAAATTTTGTGATATGTTTAAATCTGATTTTGTTATAACTGTTAAAGTCTGATGTGGTCCAATATGTTTAAGTGTAATTAGGTTTCGTTTGGTTTGGTGTGTTTAAGTCTAATTTCTTATGGTTTGTTCAAGTCTGGGACTTCCATGTTTTCCAAAATAGGTCTTCCATTTTTTTATTTTCTGAAGTATGAGTAATTACTACCATGTCTTTGGAGTATGAAATTTTAAACATGCCCGACAGGATTTTCTAAACATGGCATTAGTTGCTCATATTTTGGGAATAAAACATGAAAGTCTTATTTTGACATTTTCTCACGGTTTTATTAATATTTGGGGAATTTTCCTTAAGCTTCTTCAAGGTGAAAAAGTATTAAAAATTACGATAACTAATCACTTTGTTGACCTAACATGTGATTCAAATGATGAATATATTTTAATCACATAAAAGTAAGTGTTACTTTTTTTAAAAATTTGTTTAAAGGTTATGTTCGAATTTATGATTAAGGATTGGACATGTAATTAAAGTTTAAAATAAATTTGATTGGGATTGCGATAAAATCAATGGGTCATAAAAAGTGTACACATTGTTTCCCATACTCTCGCTTTACCACTATGTGGTGAACTCCTGGGTTTCATGTAATGAGGTAGTGGCAAATCGTTATGTGAATAGGCATTACCGTTTAATAATTTTAACAATAGGACCTATTTCCAAAGAAAAGTATAGAATCATTCAAAGGATCAAGTATATATGCTAGAAATCCAAATTTATTAGGACTAATATTAAAAGAGCACGTTCATGAAAAACATCATGAAGAGATACTTAAAAAAACATCATGAAGAGATGGTCATGGACCAACTATATATGCTACTTAATCCTAATTTTTTAAGAGTGCAGAATGCTTTAAAGACGTCATTATAAAATCAGGAAGGTTGAACTTCATTCCATCTCTAGCTTGATGAACTTCTGTTTTTTGACACTTGAGCCTAGGCTGGATCCTGTTTCAGATCCTAGAGGATCACCTTCTGAAACTCGTTTTGAAATTGATGAGTGTGGAGTTGGGACATTTTCATTATCAACGGAGCTTGGAGTCTGAAAATTAAAAGTGGTTCAAATTTAGTCCATGTACATTTACAAATCATTACATATGTAGGAATTGTATACGATCTCTAAAACACCAGGACATGCCATGCTTGACTCCACCCCTATTGTGGAGTAGGAAAGCAGCTCTAGATCATCATCAGAATTATAGGCCTGTATATTGTTGCATTAGTCGGTAGTTAGAAATGCATTACTGACACATAATGCATAAAAAATAGTGAATACAATCACTCTGCTTGAAGTTATGGGAATACCTCGGATTGCAATACAACTGCAGCTTTCACATGCTCTATTTTCTCTCTATCCTCTGAGATCATGCCAATAGAGTAATACACACCGCCACTTGTGCGATTTTCATGTACCTTGTCTATTTTGAATATTAATTCCTTTCCAACCAGTTCTTTTATCTCTTCAGGAAGGCTCTTTGGTGCTAGCTTTTCCTAAATAAAGTACAACCAAATAATCCATTTAGATTTTTTGCACAGTAAACCTGCCTGAGAATGCCACACAGAATCCATTTAGATTTTTTTGCTAGTGTTGGTGATATGCTTGTGATACTATTAAGGTCTAAAGTCCATAAGACTTTAAAGGCCAAAGTCAAGGAAAAAAGTAAAGATCTTAGACTGCACAAACAAAAGGTGCGTTTTTCATAATCTTTTGATTTTTAGGTGAAGAGTGAAAATATATTCATATGGAGACCTGGGGTTGCAGCAAAGTATCTGAATGTATGTTTAAGCATTTGTAATTAAAACATTATGGAAACGCAATACCGTCTATGTAATATCTTTCTGAATAGCCTAAAAGGGAAATCAATATGTTTGCTTTGGACAAAATGTGTGTCCTGAATGTGCTGGGATGAGAGTGTGATGTGTGAAGATAGGTGGAAAGAATATGGACTAAAGTAACATGCATGAAGAAGCATACCGCATCTAGGTGGATGTTGAATTGCTGTGCTGCCTTTCCTAAGAGTCGTTGTGCCTCCAAATCCCAGAACATGAATTCAACGTTGTCACAATTATGGTTGACTCTCAACCTTAAGCTATATCGCCAAATACCTTTACAGATTTGTTTGTGACAGTTTACACAACGAAGTTTACCATTGTCTTTGACGACTTTCTTGAAACATCTAGGTTCATCACACCCCAAATAAGCCCATGTTTTCCAAGAAATAATGGAACTTATTTGGCCATATACCCAACAACCATGAACCTTGCATAAAACCAAAAAAAAATACTCACTATAGAAAGCAGAATAGATAATAACAATAGGACCTGGAAAAGAATGTCTCCATAAATTAGTACTAAATTGGTAATAAATTACCTCTTTAGCCGATGACAACTCAGAGAGTGGTATGGTAAGACCAATTTCAGAAGCAACATCGGCAGAGAGAACAGAGGATGATGATGATTGCGTTAAAGGCGATGGGAAAGAGCCTCTGGTGCTTAGAAAACTACAATGATTTAAGTATGTTAGCTCCCCAAAAAAATTGAGTAGACATGATATTTAGCATTTCAAGAAACTATTTACCTGCTTCGGAAATCCTCAATCTCAGGGATATGTTCATCCAATATTAACTTTGAAACTTAAAAAGAGGTGGCTACTCCCTTAGTGCCATCTAAAAAGTAAAGAAGCAACGAAATGTACTCAGTATACAAATGAAGCATGTCCTTTGACATTATATAAAAGTGCAAAGGAGAAGCAACATACCTCATCGTTTATTTATACGACAAAGCTGCAGTAAGACAACTATGGGATTCTGTCTTGGGGCCAATAGATATGTATCAAGTTGGTCAACATACTCATTCCAGAGAGTGCAATTAAGAACCTTATTCCTAACACAACAACATTCCAGATTTAGTATTTCAATATTAAAAGTGGTTATACACTGAATATATTGGAATTTGTGGTTGTATTTGCTTAACTGTAAATCACGAAGTTGAAAGCTGCACCAGGTTGAAGGGCCTTCGGATGCAGGGGGCTTCTTCACGGGCTCGGATGGATTGTATACCCCAATTATGTCTTCACACAATGAATTATAAATGTGACTTCAAAGTATTAAAGTTGAATGAATGATGCATTTCAGACATACAAAAGATGTATACTTACCGATTAGATCAGCACCGTCAATATCTGGAGAATTCATAACATCCTCAAAGCTGGTGAATTTATAAGTAGTGAGAGGAAACAATGGGTGTGTACCATTTGGCTGGGGCATAAACTTAGTCCTTTGATTAAAATAAAACCGATATGGATGTTGTGTTGGTCTCCACTTGCCCACATTCTCTCTTAGAGTGAAGTGCATAAAGGCATAAAGTCTCCCCTCTTCGATATGGTCTTCAAACAGTGGAATGTACTCTTGTGGCACAGTAGCTTGAATTCTTGTACCCTATGAATATTTGGTGTAGCAATAAGCAAACAATATTTTTTTAAAAACATCTCATGAACAAATGAGCGACTTTAGTGTATATTGATTTCACTTTATAGCTATAATAATATGTCCATATGCTCATTAAACTTATAAATGTTTGGTTTAGAAATAAGCAGACAATATTTCTTTTAAAAATTACTTAAAAACAAATTAGCCACGGAAGTATATTTACTGATCTCACTGTATAGCTATAATAACCTGTTCATATACTCATTAAACCTATAAATGATTGGTTTAGCAATATGAAACAATATTTTTTAAAAAAATAACTGCAAAACAAATCAGCCACTAAAGTGTATATTGATTTGACTTTAGGGCTATAATAATCTGTCCATATGCCAATTAAGCTGATATTCACTCTAACTTCCTACGGAGTATCATTCAGCCTCAGCATTAGGAGTTTGATTAAAAATAACAGCACCTCCAATCTTATATTTCATTCATCCCATTGTGTTGTAAACATGATTATGTTGGTTTGTTGATCAAGTACTCATGTGTTGGGAGAAGAATAGCGCAAAGGGCATAAATCAGGAAATGGTGTTTATAATAATTAGTTTCAACTACTCATTCGTTGTTTCACATTAACGAACCTATAAACATTCTTTTAGAAGGGGATGCCTTAAACTCCCCTTAAAATTACGATTAGAGAAACATTTAGAGGCCATATTATATGTGAATAAGCATTACCTCCTCGTCTATTAGAACAAATTCAATCGATCTGATGCCCAAGTCCCTGTTCTGGAATGGCAGAGACCATTTTCGTGCAACCCTACAGAAAAAAGCAGCTTTCTTCTCCATATCAAGTTTGACGGACGACAAATTCAATTTTAAAGGAGCCATTCTTTTAGTATGAATACGATGGAAGAAGTATCGATTGTGTGGTGTGTGAAAAAAGAGCCAGGAATGTGCGTTTAAATAGAAGTATCGTTGATTACCTTCCCAAGTGCGGATTTGCAGCCGTTTCGCTTCTTTGCAGAAGCACATCGAAGATTTTGATGCTGATTATCAGGGGGGGAATGGAGATTCACGCTCAGTTCAGTTTACTTCTAGTGTGAAAGGAGTAAATAAGCGAGGAATTAGGGATTGGATTGCTTCCGGTGACCGTGAAACGTGCGAGGAATTAGCGATTATATTTCTAGGAGAGAAGGACGATTTAATAGGTTAAGTGAGAGAGGCGGGAACTTCTAAGGGAGAGGATTCTCCCTTTAGGTATATAGGATAGGATATGTCCCTTTTCCCAATTAGATTTCACTGAAAGAATTGATTTCATTAAAAAAAGATTATATTGGAAAAAATCAATGGTTTCTTTATACTAATTACTAAACTACTAGCCAATTTAGAAAAAAATGTAGTAACAACTTAATAAATCTAAGATTTTTTTTTTTAAATTTGAAACAAAATCATAAAAATCATAATAGTACTATGTAAAATTTAAAGAATCTCACCTTTTTGGAATTACTTGTATTTTCTACATCCTTTTAAAATCATTACTATATTTTGGATCCATGAATTCATATGTTACCATTACTTGTCTTTAAATTATTTTCCTACTTTTGATATTTTGGCTTCTTTATATTAATATTTCTATATTTTTATATTTTATTAATTTTTATATAATTTATCAATTTTCCCTAAAAAAAATTCAAAAATGACATGCTATAGTAGGTCAAGATGGTTAGATTCATTGTGTTTTTAAAATAAGGGTATTATGATTTTTTTTTTGTATAGTAGCAGAAGGCGGCAAATTATACTGTGGGATCGGCATACCGTGGGCACGGTGTACCGATCCCAATACGGTGTCCTTTTACAAGTAAAACAGCGCGCAAAGCATCACCCCCATCTATTTCCCCTTCATCCACGTACCTAGCAGACACGCTTCTACTACGCTTCTCCTTCCCCAATTACATGCCCTCTGCGTTTCTTTCATCCTATAGCTTGATTTCCAGCTATTTCTTATCCAACTCCTTGTGGATTAAGGGAACCCTAGGTTCCGCTCCAATTTCTTAAAAAAGTAAAGGAGGCCAATTTAGTGCATTTCAACAAGACTTTAGGGCTCCTGGAGGCCGATTTAGATAAAATGATCCTTAGAATCGAGTTTAGTATAGAAATATGAGACATCATCCAATTCTTTTATTTCGCCAAGATCTTCTGTTCCTTTAGGTATATAGTAATTTGGAGCAAATTAATCCAATTCATGGGCTTTGGGTGTTCTTATTGGAGCAAATTTAACCACAGATAGCAAACGTTTGTTTATTAATTACTCTGTCATTTGTCTGCTTTGCTGGTAGTATAGACTTACATTTCACATGGTAAATAACACTGTACATCCGGCCCTTTTACCCTCATGCGCTTCTCACCCTAGCATCGAGCAATGGCTTCTTCGATATTCGCCCCTGCTTCTGCGATTCTCGCACAGAAAATTGCCCCTGTTTCTTCAATCTCGCTTGATTTCTTCAATCTGATCTCGCGCACAGACTGCTCCTTTCACCGCTCTTTTCTCCTCAAGATACCGCAGCTTTTGTGGATTTCTTCGTTGGCCGGTGCCGCGAGAAGAAGAAGACGGGGACGACAGGTTGCTGACGAATTTAGGAGACTGACTTCATGCTTGCTGACGAATTTGGAATGAGTTTATATTAAACTCAAATGAGTATAAGCTTAAAAGGAATGAACATACACAAATGAATATTGAACATATTAAAAATGAGTTTTATGTTAAACTCAAATGAGTATAAAACCGAAAATGAATGAGCATATTAAAAATGAGTTTTATGTTAAACTCAAATGAGTATAAAACCGAAAATGAATGAGCATACACAAATGAGCTTTTGAATTTTTTGATACTCACTTTGTAAGTAATGTATGCCCATTTGGTACCTCATTATGCTCATTTTAAAATGTTGCACATTTCAATCGTATCATACATTCATACTACATTATGTTAAACTCAAATGAGTATATATACATAAAAGAAGTGAACATACACAACTGAATATTAAGCACATTAAAAATGAGTTTTATATTAAACTCAGATGAGTATAACACCCAAAGTCATAGACATACACAAATGAGCTTTTGAATTTTTTTATACTCATTTTGTAAACTATGTATGCTCATTTGCTACTGTTTTATGCTCATTTTAAAATGATGCACATATCAAATATAACGCCCAAAATCAATTAGCATACACATATGAAGTTTTGAATTTTTTGATGCTCATTTTGTAAATTATGTATGCTCATTTGGTACTGTTTTATGCTCATTTTAAAATGATGCATATATCAAACATATCATACTACATTAGATTCACATATTGAAATTAATTATAAACATAATTTAAGAATTTTTTATAAACGAAAAAAATATTAAAAAGAAACCGAATTAGAAGATATGAAGCAGAGATCACTGGTGCTCATTGTTAGGCTCCTAATACTCAGAAGAACAGACTCGATGCTCATGAAAATTACATAGATGCTCATTTAAGAGAAACCATGAACTTCATCAAAATTACAAAACTGCCACCGGCTGTACGGTGCCAGCCGTACAGCCGGCTGTATGGTATACGCTTCCCCATTTCACATACATTGGAATTACATCTCGGTTTAGTTAAAGTTACATTTTGTAACACACAATTTACATTTCATTTTATAAAGTGATTTAAAAGTAAAGTTGTGGTTGAGATTTGAGTAGAATAAAGTGAAACGATAAGAACCGCATATTTCTTGATAAAAAGGAAAACAAGACATTCATTTTGGGACAACCCAAAAGGGAAAGTAGGACAACCAAAATGGGACGGAGGGAGTAGTTCATTACATACTACTTGATTCACTTCTGCAACCTAGGCAAATCAATCCTACGAGTTTTCATATTTTGAAAATGTTGCATAATAGCTTCATTATCAATTGCTTGAAAAATGTCTCTTTTGATGTAGCATACTAAGCAATCTGTAAGATAGTCATCTCTCATCTTATTGCGAAGATCTGTCTTGATAATATTCATCGCTGAGAAAGCTCTTTCAACTGTGGGTGTTGCAACTGGTAACACTAGAGCCAACTCATAAGACGATAGACCAAGTGAAAAGATTTGTGAATTGTAAGCTCAACCATCTTCTTAGACACTTCACCAATACTTTGTAGGGTGGAAAATGCTTCATTTCATCTCATCTCATATACCCAAACTTGGAGTTGTTCTTTAAGCTCCATTTGCTCAACAACTGAAAAATCACATGAATATAACTCCGCAAGACTGAGTAGCTTTGACTCACAGAAATTGAAAAATTTATCTTTAGGATTAAGGCAAGCTAAACAAGCGAGTAAATCAGTATTTGACTCACTAAAGCAATTCTCCATTTCCAGATTGATCTGGTCTATAACCTACAATAAGGTAATCATAAAAAGTAGTAGTAATAGTAATGATAATAATAACAACAACTAATAAATAATTTAAATTTTAATAAAAAAAATTACTCCCTCCGTCCCTTAAAATTTTGTCATCTTTCCTTTTTGGGACGTCCCAAAAAACTTTGTCACTTTCTCTTTTTATCAATTATTTTGTGGTTTCTGTTATTTATCTCTCCTCTGCACAAGGTTCAACTACACAGTTTTTACCTTATTATTCTGCGTGCCGGTCAAATTTGGCAAAGTTTTAAGGGATGAAGGTAGTACCTGATAAAAAATATCAGCTCAAAAGTGATGATAATTTGTTACCGGGTGGCGAACGCGTCTAGAACGATGTGTTGTATTTTCCATGTTTAGAATGTCAATTTTATTCTTCACACAAAAGTTATTGACATCTTCTAATAGCTCTTCCCATCCACTTTCTCTCAAATCTTGGAACTTCTATTTGGTGCTTTTAATCAAGCTCATAGCCTCAAAAATATTCTGATCTTTTTGTTGCAAGAAATGTGACAACATATTCGTCAATCACAATACCTTCTTCGTCAAGTGGGCAATAAAAACAAATTGATAACTCTCCATTTTTTCAACCAAACTACTAGCTTTGCCCCTTGATTTCGAATCAATTCCATCATCAAATATATTGTCAAGCACTTGGATTGTTGGAGACCACAAAGATAGAATACGAATAATGGTTGTAAAATGTGAACCCCATCGAGTAGCTCCCGACCGTGCTAAAGTACTTTCTTGATTCAATCCTCTCACAGTCATAATTTCACCTTTTTTAACATGGCAATTACAAGAGGATCCAATCATGTTAGTAATCATGGACAAATATTCAAAGAAATCACTCACAAAATTATTTTTTTGAGAAACAGCCACGACAACTAATTGCAATTGGTGAGTAAAACAATGAATATATTGTTGGAAAAATGTGTGAAAAATTGCATTAAATGGCTATTTTGGAGCAATTTTTGAGTGGGGTCCACTTCCGATTTGGGTCGGGTCTAAGTGGTTTCGGATTGTCCTTGTTAAGGGCTACAATTCGATATATGGTACGCTCAAAACGGATAACGGGTGAATGAGAAATCGCTTTTCGAAGTTTACCCGTTAGAAGGGAAAAAGGATGGGTTTCTAGTGTGTTAATTTCCCACACCGGAAAACCCTAGGGATTTGCAACCCTTTATAAAGGGACCCCCCCCCCCCCCTTAAGGAGTTAAGATTCCTAAGGGTAAAGGCTCTCTCCACGCGCGCAGGGGGGGTGCAAATCAAATCCCGAATTCAGAGAAGAAAAACCGCGACTTGCGTGCGCGGGCGACCTGCGGACACGAATGTCGTCCAAAAATCCATCTCTCAAGAGATACGGATAATTTTTGTTTTCTTCCCGAAACGTTTATTTTTCCCAGTTGACAGAAGTGCCTAGCGGCAGAAGACCTCGGTCTCTGGTGGCACCAGAACACCTCGGTCTCTGGTGGCTTCCACCAGAACACGTCGGTCTCTGATGGCCTCAATCAGAATACCTCACATAGGTATTCTGGTGGCTTCGACCAGAACACCTCGTAGAGTTCTGGTGGCACTTATGAACCCGTTACAGCAATAAATGCCCAATGTTTATATCTTTTAATGCAGCGTTAAATGGACAGTTCATGGACGATTCAATGCCCAACGGACTGGTCATTGATGTCCAACGTTCAGGTCCATTAATTCACCATTTACACACAACAAATCCTCCTATATAAAGGCTGGCAGGTGGTTTGCAACAACACACGAACTTGCACGAATTCATACACATACCTCACGTATTTCTGAGCTCTAAAAACACCTCCAGTCATTCTGAAAATTCCTGAGTGCTCAGCCTTTGTTCACGTTCGCTGGAACTCTTGTTTGTGTGCTCAAACATTAGTTCGTAGTCATCGTATCCTGGGAAACTATTGTTGCAACGCTCCTAGCACCGTGGGAGGCAACAAATACGTTTTAAGGACATCGTGCGTAGCACGAGCTTTGACTAATTCTGCTTCATTTCATTTCTCGTTTTTCCTTTAAGTCATTTTATTTAATTAATTTTATTAATTATTTTCTTAGTTTTTCGAAACACACCCAACAAACTTAAAACGTATTCGGTGATTGTGCTACTACGGTAAACAATCTTACACTTGTAGTTTGTCACCTTGGTGAACGAACTTGTTTTGTGTTTCCGAAGAACGTAAGAAACGGAAAAAATGACTTCTCAAGAAAATGAAAATGTTGTTGGGCAGAATGCTTTGAACGGTTTGAACGATAATCACTCTGAAAGCGGAGCTCCGGTGAACAATAGTTCACAACGCGGTGCATCTGCTTTGGTTAACCAAAGGGCTATCCCTATGGTGACCGTGTCGAGCAACTCTGTGGAGAAACCCGAAAAATTTAACGGGTTGAACTTCAAGAGGTGGCAGCAAACGATGCTCTTTTACCTCACTACTCTCGGCTTGGCAAGGTTCTTGACCGAGGACGCTCCGGTTGTAACCGGGGGTGAGGTGGATGTGCAATCTTTCAACGCGGTTGAAGCTTGGAAGCATTCTGACTTCCTATTCCGAAACTACGTGTTGAACGGGCTGCATGATGCTTTGTACGACGTGTATAGCAAATTAGCTACGGCTAAGGAGCTATGGAATGCTTTGGACCACAAATATAAGAGCGAGGATGCCGGTGCAAAGAAATTTGTTGTCGGTCGATTCCTTGATTTTAAAATGGTGGATTCGAAGACGGTCTTGAGTCAAGTTGAAGAAATGCAAATGATATTCAACGAAATTCGAGATGAAGGAATGACGGTTAGCGAATCATTCCAAGTGGCGTCAATTATACATTTGTTTCCGCCGGCTAGGAAAGATTTCAAAAACTACCTTAAGCATAAGCGAAAGGAAATGAACTTGGAGCAATTGATCCTCCGTCTTCGGATTGAAGAGGATAACCGGAAGAACGATGGGAAACTCCCAATTGTTCACGGTGCCAAGGCCAACGTGGTGGAGCATGCAAAAGGCAACAAAAATAAAGGCAATGGGAAGAGCAGGCTCGGTCCCAAAGGAGGCGTTTCTAAACCCAAGTTTAATGGAAAATGCTTCAATTGCAACAAGAACGGACACAAGTCCTCGGATTGCAAGGCACCAAGGAAGAAGAAAGACTCCCAAGTCAACTTGGTGCAAGGTGGGCAAAAGGATGAAGACATCATTCTTGCGGCCGTGGTGACCAAGGTCAACCTCGTTGGATCCAATTCCAAGGAGTGGTTCGTGGACACCGGTGCAACCCGGCATATTTGCTCTAACCGGGAAGAGCAGGCTCGGTCCCAAAGGAGGCGTTTCTAAACCCAAGTTTAATGGAAAATGCTTCAATTGCAACAAGAACGGACACAAGTCCTCGGATTGCAAGGCACCAAGGAAGAAGAAAGACTCCCAAGTCAACTTGGTGCAAGGTGGGCAAAAGGATGAAGACATCATTCTTGCGGCCGTGGTGACCAAGGTCAACCTCGTTGGATCCAATTCCAAGGAGTGGTTCGTGGACACCGGTGCAACCCGGCATATTTGCTCTAACCGGGAGTTATTCACTACTTTTGAGCCATCAAATGGTGAGAAGGTGTGGATGGGAAACTCGGCTCATTCCGCGGTGGAAGGCGTGGGCAAGGTGGTCCTGAAGATGACTTCGGGCAAGGAGCTGACTCTAAACCAAGTTTTGTTCGTTCCGGAAATACGCAAAAACCTGATTTCCGGTTCGTTGTTGAACAAACACGGCTTTCGCATGGTTTTTGAGTCGGATAAATTAGTTTTGTCCAAATCGGGAATGTATGTGGGCAAGGGATATGCATGTGATGGGCTGTTTACGCTCAATGTAACGACTATTATTATTAATAATAATAAAATCCCGTTTGCTTACTTGTTTGAGTCTTCCAATGTGTGACATGGTAGACTGGGACATGTTAATTTTAATTCTATACGTAGATTAATTAACATGGAACACATTCCTAAATTCACAATTGATGTGAAACACAAATGTGATATTTGTGTTGAGGCAAAACTAACGAAAACGTCTTTCAAATCAGTTGAAAGAAAAACGGAACCACTAGAATTAATTCATAGTGACGTTTGTGATTTTAAATCAATACAAACACGTGGCGGTAATAAATATTTTATTACGTTTATCGATGATAGCACTCGCTATAGCTATGTTTATTTGTTGAAAAATAAACACGAAGCAATCGATAAATTCATTCTTTATAAGAATGAAGTGGAAAACCAACTTAATCGACGGATTAAAACGGTTAGGAGTGATCGAGGTGGTGAGTATGAAGCACCAATTGGTGACTTTTGCGCTAGTGTGGGTATAGTACATGAACGTACCGCACCCTATTCACCTCAATCAAACGGTGTTGCCGAACGAAAGAATCGCACATTGAAAGATATGATGAATGCGATGCTAGTAAGTTCGGGCTTGTCACAAAATATGTGGGGCGAAGCAATCTTGACAAGCAATTACCTTTTAAATAAGGTTCCCCGGAAAAATTATGATAAAACTCCGTACGAGTTGTGGAAAGGCAGACGGCCTTCCTATCAATATTTAAAAGTGTGGGGGTGTCTTGCTAAGGTGCTTGTACCAACACCTAAGAAAGTAAAAATAGGTCCAAAAACGGTGGATTGTATTTTTATTGGATATGCACAAAATAGTAGTGCTTATCGGTTTTTAGTGTACGATTCGAATAATCCGGATGTACATAAAAACACAATAATTGAGTCAAGGAATGCATCATTCTTTGAAGACGTATTTCCATGCAAGTCCAACGTTGGACCTAGCACGTCAAAACGAACGTTTGATGTAGCTATGGAAAATACTAGCGAGGGATCCGGTGAAGAAGCCGAACCTCAACGTAGCAAACGCGCTAGAGTTGAAAAATCCTTCGGACCAGATTTTCTCACATACTTGGTAGAATTCGATTCGAACATTCTAACTTGTATGGTAGAAAATGAACCGGATTTTCTAACATGTTTGGTAGAAAATGAGCCACGGACTTATACGGAAGCCGTAACGTCTACCGAAGGACCAATGTGGAAAGAAGCCATCAAAAGTGAGGTGGATTCTATCCTAAAAAATCACACATGGGAATTGGTTGATCTTCCTCCGGGATGTAAACCTTTGGGATCCAAGTGGATTTTTAAACGTAAAATGAAACCGGACGGTTCCATTGATAAGTATAAGGCCAGACTTGTAATTAAGGGATACAAGCAACGTGAAGGCCATGATTACTTTGACACGTATTCTCCTGTGACGAGAATAAATTCCATTAGGATGATACTAGCAATTGCCGCTTTGCGGAATTTGGAAGTTCATCAAATGGACGTAAAAACCACTTTTCTAAATGGCGATATAGACGAAGAAATCTATAGGGAACAACCTGAGGGTTTTCATATTCCAGGCCAAGAAAAGAAGGTTTGTAAATTAATTAAATCATTGTACGGATTGAAACAAGCCCCTAAATAGTGGCACGAAAAGTTCGATCATGCAATGTTAATTAATGGGTTTAAAATAAACGAAAGTGACAACTGCGTCTATGTGAAAAGCACGGTAGACGGCTATGTCATTTTATGTTTATACGTGGATGATATACTCATCGTGGGTAGCAATAATCTAATGATTAATTCTACCAAAAGCATGTTAAATTCTAAATTTGACATGAAGGATATGGGGTTGGCCGATTTAATCCTTGGGATTAAAATAATTAGAGAACCTGACGGTCTGACGCTAAGCCAATCTCATTACATTGATAAAATCCTTAATAAATTTAATAAGGATGATTATCAAGAGGCAAGGACGCCATTAGATAAAAACGTACACCTGGCCAAAAATCGTGGAGAGTGTATTTCTCAAGTAGAATACGCTAGGATTATTGGCAGTTTAATGTATCTAATGAGTTGTACCAGGCCTGATATTGCCTTTGTGGTTAGTAAACTTAGTAGATATACTGGCAACCCCGGGTGACGAACACTGGAAGGCAATAGTAAGGGTTTTGAGGTATTTACGTAAAACCCAAAACCTTGGACTGCACTATGGAAGATATCCAGCTGTACTTGAAGGGTATAGCGACGCTAGTTGGATATCTGACATTAAGGACTCAAAGTCCACAAGTGGATACGTTTTCACTTTGGGAGGTGCAGCCGTGTCGTTGGAAATCCTCGAAGCAAACGTTAATAGCTAGATCCACGATGGAATCTGAGCTAATAGCCTTAGATAAGAGCACTAAAGAGGTTGAATGGCTACGCCATTTTCTCGAGGATATTCCAAGTTGGGAGAAGCCTGTCCCTCCAATATGCATACATTGCGATTGTCAAGCGGCAATTGGAAGCGCACAGAGCAATCTCTATAATGGTAAGTCTAGACACGTTCGTCGTAGACATAACACCATTAAACAACTTCTCACAACGGGAGTTATCACTGTTGACTACGTGAAGTCAAAGGATAACATAGCGGATCCGCTAACCAAGACATTGGATAGAGAATTGTTGGAGAAGTTGATACGAGGAATGGGATTAAAGCCCGTGAATTGAAAAGTTCTATAGTGGATACCCAACCTAGTTGGTCCTAGGTTCAAATGGGACAATTAAATTATAGAGCGAAGGATGGTCACTGTGGGGGTCCCGGACTCCTACCCACTCCTCGTTGAAACAGTGACTCCCGCACGAGGTTAGCAAAAACGTTTGCTTTAATGATTCTAAAATGTTGATCTACTCGATAACATTGGAAGAGTATGCGGGATGCTCGTGAAAGAATCACCTATGTGAGAGAGAAGAGGGCCGCTTCAAAGGAGAACTGTAATGGCTCAGTTCTTTAGAAACTCTTGGGGCATGTTTACTTCACCGGTTATTAAACGGTGCTTATTAAGACCCGTGTTAATAAGCGGCGCATAAAATAAACAATGTTGGCAGTGTTTGCAACAGCTTCTGCTTTAAAAAAAGCACTTTTGGAGTGATTTGGAAAAAGTGATTATTTGTAAAAGTTGATAGTGTTTGAGAAAAAAGTGATTTTGAAAAGTAAAAGTTGGTAGTGTTTGGTAAAATAAGTGCTTTTGGTGTATAAAAAGTGGAAAAGCACTTTTGACACGAAAGCCGAGAAAAATAAAAAATTGGTAGTGTTTGGTAAATAAGTGCTTTTTTTAAGCCAAAAGCTGAGAAGTGCTTTTTTTAAAGTGGTTGCAAACCAGCCTGTTGTAAGACCGTGTTTACTTCAAACGGTTTAAAACACCGCTTAACATTAAAATGTCCAAAATAACCCTATACATATATATACACACAAACATTCATGAACACAAGTATATAATATAATATGTGTACCCATACCCCTAACCCCATACCCACCCTACCTTACCCCGACCCCACCCCACCGCCTACCCCTACCCCTACCCTACCTACCTGACCCCACCCTACCTACCCGACCCCACCCTAACCTGTCCCCACCCTACCCTACCCCCCGACCCCATAGGCCCCTACCCCCATAGGCCCGTAGGGGTAGGGGTAAGGTGGGGTCGGGTAGGGGTAGGGTAGGTGGGGTAAGGGTAGGGGTGGGGTGGGGTAGGGTAGGTGGGGTAAGGGTAGGGGTGGGGTGGGGTAGGGTAGGTGGGGTAAGGGTAGGGGTGGGGTCGGGGGTAGTGGGGTAAGGGTAGGGTGGGGGTCGGTTAGGTAGGGTAGGGGTGGGGTAGGTAGGGTGGGGTCGGGGTGGGGTAGGGTAGGTGGGGTAGGGTGGGGTCGAGGTAGGGTGGGGTAAGGTAGGGTGGGGGTCGGTTAGGTAGAGTAGGGGTGGGGTAGGTAGGGTGGGGTAGGGTAGGTGGGGTGGGGTCGGGGTAGGTGGGGGTAAGGGTAGGGTGGGGGTCGGTTAGGTAGGGTAGGGGTGGGGTCGGGGTGGGGTCGAGGTAGGGTGGGATCAGGGTAGGTGGGGTAAGGGTAGGGTGGGGGTCGGTTAGGTAGGGTTGGGGGTGGGTAGGTAGGGTGGGGTCGGGGTGGGGTAGGGTAGGTGGGGTAAGGGTAGGGGTGGGGTGGGGTCGGGGTAGGTGGGGTAGGGGGTAGGGTGGGGGGTCGATTAGGTAGGGTAGGGGTGGGGTAGGTATGGTGGGGGTAAGGGTAGGTGGGGTAAGGGTAGGGTGGGGTCGGGGTAGGGTGGGGTCGGGGTAGGTGGGGTTGGGGTCGAGGTGGGGCAGGGATAACAATAGGTTACGGGCAAGGGGTAAATTCGGAAACTGAAAAAGCTTAAAGTGCCGCTTAATTAATACATGGGTGGTGGTATGCTTAATAAGCGGCACTTTAAGCACCTCTTTCGGTTAGTAAGCGGCTTTTTAAGCAGTGTGCGTGTTTACTTCACCTGTCTTACTAACCTAACTGTGACTTTAGCAGTGAAGTAAACACCTCCTTGCAGAACCAGGACAGTGACCCATGGCCAAAACGGGCACACCCATGAGAACGGAACAAAGTTGGAAGGTTCTTGTGTAAAGATAAGTCAATGTTTACACGACGGCAGTATAGTTCAAAGACATCGAGTCTACTAGACAGCCAGTAAATAAACGAGTCTTTACAGCGGAAGGTTCAAAGGATTAAACCTACCTCTCTGTATACAAGGATCATCCGGTGAACACAACGTGTCCTCCTATCTTCGTGTCTTTTTAAGTCTCGAAAATCAATTTTCATTCATGTGGGGGATTGTTGGAAAAATGTGTGAAAAATTGCATTAAATGGCTATTTTGGGGCAATTTTTTGAGTGGGGTCCACTTTCGATTTGGGTCGGGTCAAAGTGGTTTCGGATTGTCCTTTTTAAGGGATACAATTCGATATATGGTACGCTCAAAACGGATAACGGGTGAATGAGAAATCGCTTTTCGAAGTTTACCTGTTAGAAGGGAAAAAGGATGAGTTTCTAGTGTGTTAATTTCCCACACCGGAAAACCCTAGGGATTTGCAACCCTTTATAAAGGGACTCCCCCCTTAAGGAGTTAAGATTCCTAAGGGTAAAGTCTCTCTCCACGCGCGCAGGGGGGGTGCAAATCAAATCCCGAATTCGGAGAAGAAAAACTGCGACTTGCGTGCGCGGGCGACCTGCGGACACGAATATCGTCCAAAAATCCATCTCTCAAGAGATACGGATAATTTTTGTTTTCTTCCCGAAACGTTTATTTTTCCCAGTTGACAGAAGTGCCTAGCGGCAGAAGACCTCGGTCTCTGGTGGCTTCCACCAGAACACGTCGGTCTCTGATGGCCTCGATCAGAATACCTCACATAGGTATTCTGGTGGCTTCGACCTGAACACCTCGTAGAGTTCTGGTGACACTTCTGAACCCGTTACAGCAATAAATGCCCAACGTTTATATCTTTTAATGCAACGTTAAATGGACAGTTCATGGACGATTCAATGCCCAACGGACTGGTCATTGACGTCCAACGTTCAGGTCCATTAATTCACCATTTACACACAACAAATCCTCCTATATAAAGGCTGGCAGGTGGTTTGCAACAACACACGAACTTGCACAAATTCATACACATTCCTCACGTATTTCTGAGCTCTAAAAACACCTCCAGTCATTCTGAAAATTCCTGAGTGCTCAGCCTTTGTTCACGTTCGCTGGAACTCTTGTTTGTGTGCTCAAACATGAGTTCGTAGTCATCGTATCCTGGGAAAATATTGTTGCAACGCTCCTAGCACCGTGGGAGGCAACAAATATGTTTTAAGGACATCGTGCGTAGCACGAGCTTTGACTAATTCTACTTCATCTCCTTTCTTGTTTTTCTCTAGTCATTTTATTTTAATTAATTTATTTTAATTAATTTTCTTTATTTTCCGAAACACACCCTACATATATCTCGCATGTGGATTTTCATTCAAGATAAGAGTCTTCAATTCATTCAACTCACCTCGCATATTAGAAGCTCCATCATACTCTTGTCCTCGAACTCTAGACATTGATAATTCATGTTTTGAAAAAAAAAATTATCAATGCCACTTTTTAAAGAAAGTGTTGTGGTCTCAACAACATGCTTAATCCCAAGGAACCGCTCAATCACAACTCCATGATCGTTTACATATCTTACAACAACTGTCATTTGTTCTTTCACAGAACTATCACGAGCTTCATCAATCAATAAAGAAAAAAACTTGTCACCGAGATAATTTATTATGGCTTTTGTTATTTGTGATGCGCAGGCATTAATAATATCTTTTTGAATCATAGGACTAGTAAGTTGGTGATTTGTAGGTGCATTGTCTTTCACCACTTTTGCCACATCGGCATTGCGTGCACTATACCATTCTAGCAATCCAAAGAAATTTCCTCTATTTAATGAGCTCTCTCGCTCGTTATGACCACGAAAAGCCAATCCTTAACTTCTGCAATTATAAATCTAGCACAATCCACATTTGCATTCAAACGAGTACGGTATGCCACACCCAATAGTTGTGTTTCTAAAGAGATACTTCTTGAAATACTTTGTTTTTTATTTTTGAAAGCAAAAAATTGTGTTCTAGCATCATTGTGCACACTCTCTACAATACCAACATGATCTCTAAATTTTTCAGGAGCTTTCTTCCAATTCCGGAATCTGGTCCTCACAAACACATCACCACCAAATCTCTTTCCTTCTTCCCCATGAAAAAGATAACACCAAAAACAGAAAGCGGCATCTTCAGAAATACTATATTTCAACATTTCCCAAGTTTTAAACCACTCTCCTAGAAAGCTCCTTAATGTCTTTCCAAATACAGTTCATGGAAATTTATGAGATGCTGGTGGGAAAGCACCTTTAACAACATATTCTCTCATCACATCATCCCTAACCCCCGGTGCATATTCATTAATGGGTTTTCGTAAAAATAGATCACTGATAATATCCCATTCATGTGTACTTTCTGTTCGAGCTCTCTTGTCCCTCTCATTGAATCTCTAGCAATATTTTCATTTGACGCAGTGGCATTTCCAACACTAGAGATAGATTGATTAGGAACAATTGAAGAACTAACACCTCCAATCAAAGACCTCTTAGTCTTAATTACAAAGTTATCCAAACTCATACTCCTAAATATAACAAAAATAAGTATGAATTAAAGATGTTTCTTATACAAATATAACATTAAATTGCATCTAGAACTGAGGTTTGAGAATTAACACAAATAATTTCTGACTTTTTGTTAGGGATGAGAGCAAATAATTAATATGAGCATAAAGTGGCGGATAAGAACAAATGGGGAGAACTGGAGAAGGAAGGTAGATTTCTGTCGAGAGAAAATCCAGAGAGGGAGCGGGCAATGCTGCTTCTCGTGTTCGCTGCCTACCTGCGTTCTCAACTGCTCGATTCATTTTTGTTCGCCGAGTGGGAAGGGGACTGCGACTCTGCTGGAGCCTAGAGCCTAGGTCTTTTGTTAATTTTAAGCTTTGAATTTTTAATCACTAAGTGGGTTTAGACTTTAGTAAGTGGTGGCTTGGGCTTTGATTTGACATAAAGGAGAAAGACATGACATGTCGGACGAACACAATGACATTAAAGCCGAAATCCTACCTAATAAGTGCCCGTTTGGTAGCCATATTTTTTACTTTTCAGGCTTATAAGTCAACTTTTTCACCAAACATGTAACTTTTGGTTTTACGGGTTGGATTGTGTAATAATAAGAAAAAGTAAGGTTGTAGTTACTTTTCTGGCTGTATTGACTGAAGTTACTTTAGAAGGCTATTTTAATCAAACGATATTTGGATCAAAGAGCATTACTCTGCAATTAATTTAGTTTGAGGGAATCACCATTTGTACTTGTTGGTAGAAAATATCCCGGGTAGAGAAACCAACAGCAATTCAGTATAGTGAAAATAAATTAGGGTTACAGGAGGATTGTGTGGCCTATTTATAGGCGATTACAACAAGTCTAACAATAAAAGGCTACATGGGCTTGGCCCAATCTAAGAACTAATACTCACGCTAATGGGCCAGCCGGACCAGCTCATAAGTAAATAATCCCGAGCCGATTTCTGCCAGCCGGGCCGTGTTCTGAGCTTGGTCGGGCCAAAGCTCTGGTATAACAGGCCGATAGTCTTAGACCCGGCCTATTATCCCAACAGTACTGGCTGTATCCAAATATCGCTTGTTTAGAAGCAACAGAAAACAGATCATTTGTCTTGTTTTTTGTTTGTTAATGATTGATCTTATATGAATGAGTCATAATAATTAAGTTCAATCTGGCAACTTTAATCCACTCAAACAATGTAAATAGGTATACTGATAAGTATCCAATACCAAGATACCCCTATGAGAAGACTGAACTATTAAGTAGGAGAGAGAGCATTTGTATCAAATGAAGAGTGATCATTTACAACCACCCAATGGATGTTATTTATACTAGCATAAATGTTAGGTGCAATGAATGCACATACACATGTAAAGTAATCTATGGCGGAGCCCCCCCCCCCCCCCAACAGTGGCGGGGACACGAGCACGTGGCGCCGCTATGTGTGCCGAGGCCGAGGTGCCAAAGGCTTTTCTCGAGGGATTGCTTGAGGAATCGGATGTCCCATTTCTCTTGTTGGGGTGAACCGGAGTAAATGCTGGAGTTTGGGACCTTCCGGCTTGGATCCGAAGGGTGTTCGTTGCCGTGCTTGGGCTGTTTACGGTTGTTGGGCCCATTAGAGATAGTCAAATAGGGGGAGTATGTGGACCGGGGGCTGTGCCATATACTCCATCATATACTTTTATCTTCTAAAAATATACTTTTTTAGTAAATAAATTCTTAGAAAATGAATTTAAAAGGATCGATATTGTAATAAAGATTGATAGTAAACACATTATTAGTATCCACAATATAAGGATACACACAAATTAGTAAACAAATCCAAAAAGATAGACACACTAATACAATTTGCTAGTAAACACACTAATAAATACAAACACATTAAAAATATAGAGAAACTAATAAAGATTTTAGTAAACAAATTATTGGTACTTCATACTAATAAACATAAACGCACACAAAACAGTGAAACAAAATTTCAATAAACACATTCGTAATACACACTAATAAGCATAAACACTCTAATAAAGACAACACACACTAATAAAAACTGTTAAAAAATAATGGCTAAAGGGTCAAATAAGCCCTTGAACTGACTTAAAGTACTCAATTAGCCCCTTATATAGGAGGTTCTTCCCGGCCGTCGCTAATTGGGGCAGTTCCCGGTGGAATTTTTGGATGAATTTTTTTGAGCATCTTCTTCATTAAGTCGAGTTAACCCATACCAAATTTCAGCTAAAAATTCAACCGGGAAGGCAGTCAAATGATTTTCCGAAATGTACTGCGCTGTTCAACTTCGCAGTTATCTTCAAAAAATCATTTGATTGCCTTCCCGGTTGAATTTTTAGCTAAAATTTGGTATGACTAAACTAGACTTAATGAAGAAGATGCTCAAAAAATTTCATCAAAAAATTCCACCGGGAACTACCCCAATTGGCGACGGCCAGGCAGAACCTCCTATATAAGGCGCTAATTGAACACTTTAATTCAGTTCAAGGGTCTACTTGACCCTTTAGCCATAAATAATTAATAAAGCTAAACGTACGAATATTAGTAAAACATATTAGTAAGATAAATAAAAAAGTTTATTGTCAACTCAAAAGAGTTCACCGGGCTTGGGAAATAAATTACAGCCTTCAACAAAATATCAACCTAGATAAGTTAAAAACAACTTCGTACATACGGGCCAATAGGAGTTCGTCCACGTTTAGAAGTGCAAAAAATGATATAACGGACCTGATCCGAAATATATCAAATCAATCAAAACATGGTTTCAAGTTTGAAATGTAAAACCGAATGAACATTTTACTTTGGTTCTGTATTTGATTTTGAGTCAAAATCGAATCGAAAAATCGAACCCACCCCTAGAACTAACAAAAGAAAGAATTGAATTGTTTAGTTTTGATTCAATTCCGTAGCGGTTCTTGAGTTTTTGTAGATGAACCAAATCGATTTTACTAGGTAAGTTTTCTACTATGGTTCCACCAATTTTATATAAAAAATGAATCAGAATCCCAAACCTATAAGATTTTTATATAAGTTTATACTATGGTTCCACCAATTTGATCCCAAACGGCCAAACCTATAAAATGAATCAGAACCAATTTGATCCCAAACGGCCAAACCTATAAAATGAATCAGAATCCCAAACCAATTTTATATAAGTTTTTTACTATGGTTCCACCAATTTTATTATAAAGTTTGATCGGTAGCTTTTTGGATATTCTTATTTTATAACTTTTATTGTTCTTTTGATCTTTCGAAACAAGTAGAATTTGTATCAGTCATTTGTATCACAATGTTTTGTATTCAAATGTACTTTACAGCTCTTACAATATAGTCCATCAAAATCTTTCTCCTCTAAGATTCATTGGTGAGGAAGTGAATTTATCAATTTCCTCTTAAAACTACCTATATACTACGTACAAGTCAAAGCTATGCAGATGTCATAACGTAATGATAGTTTTTTGTCTGAGGTAAGGATTACGTGATATGAATCATTCCCACCCCGGAAGTACAAAATGTTTTGATAGTTTTAAGAAGTTCACCTAAAACACTTTAGTTTGCTTACGAGAGCATAAAAGAGTAGTTGATATCATTACAATGGTGGCAAATCTCACCTCTTTGAAGCAAATATCACAATGTAAAAACACTTGCATTTGCGATATTATATTGCTTCAACGAGGTGAGATTTGCGCACAATTTGTCTTTGAAATTAACAATATTTTTTTGAATCAATATTCAAAAATCTATCCTATGAAAAAAAAAACTTTAATATAACAAAAAAATTGTACTTTTTTTTTAAGAAAACGCATAAATTTAATTTTTATTTCTTTAAAACTTACATTCGCTTGAATTGGTAAAGATTATTTGAAGAATCCAATTAAATTCATTATTTCATAATGTAATACTCCCTCCGTCCCCGAATTAAGTTCTTAGTTTGAGTTCACATGATTTTAGGTGGAATATAACAATGTGTTGATTTTCCTTAAATACCTTTAGAGGGTAAACCAAAGCCCCCGCAGTAAAACAGTGGGATGGGACTATTGGGCATTAGAGATGACAATTGTGACCGATCCGATGGATACCCGCACCGAACCACCCCGGTCAAAATGGGGAAAACCGCATTGACCGGGTAATGGGTACGGGGGGCGAGGGGAATACCCGTTTTGTTTGTACGGGTAACGGGGCGGTTATGGTTTTATGCATGCCCGCCCCATTACCTGCCCCGTTTATTTTTAGTTATATTTTTATTACTTTTTTATCTATTATTTGTCACACAACTAATAAAAGATGAGATTTTTAATGTTCATTGTGTATATATGGATAATAGATATACTAACTATAGTGTAAGAATGAAAGTTCTCAATAGAACTTAATAGCCTTGTTTGATTATTCTATGATTTTTCGTGATTAATTATTTTTCAGATTAAGTATTTTTAAGTTCAAATTAATTTAGGTTGTCTTCTTTCTCGTCGTATAGATATATAAAGCTTTAAAGTGGCATTTGAGTCTAGCGTCGCCTAGGTGATGCCATTTTTCGCCTTTTAAAATTTTATTTTTTATTAAAATATCAATGACTCATTTAATAAATTGATTACCCGCGGTTATAACCGTTACCTGTTGCGGCGGTTATGGTTTGGGTAAAAATTACCCGTTGGGTAATGGGGCGGTTATGGGGCGGGGGAATTACCAAACAGGGCGGGTACGGTTATATGTAAAACCGTCCCCGATCCGCCCCGTTGCCATCCCTATTGGGCATGTCATTTAATACGTTGTACATTGGTGTGTGCATCCAAATGCAAATTATTTACCGGAATGGGGGTAATGGGGTAAACGACACAATAATCAACATTGTTACCTCACAAAATAAGTTATTTTACACTTATAATTCAGAATTTGGAGGGTTCACAACCAAAAATTGAAAAATTTTAAAATTTTCCTTCAATATAATTTTGAGCCATCTATAAATAGAACTATGTACACTAATAAAAACACAACTACACCGACCATCTTCTTTTACTTAATGCATGGTAAATTAAGTTGGAACAATAGCTTTAGAACTCAAAATTATCCTAAGCATAAAACTCTTGAGAAGCCAACTCAAAATAGAGAAGTTTATAGCGTGCTACAATTTTGGGGTTAATATGGGTTTTAGGATGTTAAACCCTCGTTAGGAACTTGTCTGAGGTGTTCCCAGTACTCTCACAAATTTGAGATATTCGTCAGAGGTATCGCCAGAGTTCATCAAAGCTCGTCAGAGTTTCGCCAGAGTTTAACTAGAGGGGTAGAACTTCTTAAAGCTCATTTGAGGTGAGTTGACGGGTTAATGTCTTATAACTCTTGGGTTAAGTATGAGATTACCTAAAGAAATGTTATATGTATTCATAATGGTGTTTAAAAGAGCTTAAGCATGCAATTAACCAAGATGATTAGGCTTATGTGAATTAAAATGGTATATTATACATGTAGTTGGATTAAAATGCATATAAAAACATATATGATGTTTTGAATGACCAAAATGGGATATATTGATTGCTTATGACCTAATGCATGTTGTATTTAAGTTTCAGAGCAATCGGAGTCCGTTCGGGTGGGGGGTCAACAAGTCGTTGACTACGGGCAGGTAGTGGACTGGCGTCGGCCAGGGGCCAGAACCGGTGCCGGTTTGACCTGCAGCCGGTTCCAAAGCAAAATGCAGTGAACCGGCGCCAATCAAATAGTGAACCGGTGTCGGTTAGGTCTCGGGTTTTGGGCCGGTTTTTATATAATAAAAAAAAGCAAATCGGGGCCCGGTTGAAGGGAACCGACCCTGGCCATCCTATATATGTATGTTTTGCATGGAATATTGTGTTTCGATGCTAAGACTTGGATTAGTCATTAGTATGATATGATATAGACCATAGTCGTCGGGTAAGGTTTATGGTAGATCATAGGTTCGGGTGGAGTACCTAGGGGCAGGGCGATATCCTCAAAACTCATAGATTCTGGTGGAGTACCCAAGGGTCGGGCGATTCCCTCAAAACTCATAGATTCGGGTGGAGTACCCAGGGGGTCAGACGGTGTCCTCAAAACTCATAGGTTTGAGTGGAGTACCCATAGATCAGGCGGTGTGCTCAAAACTCGGATATTAGGGGTGAAGTACCAAGGGCCAGGCGGTATCCTAAAACTCGGGAATTGGGTGGTGTACCCTAGGACCGGGCGGTGCCCTTAGAACTTTTAAAAGCATTCATGGGTAAATTTTTATTTTTCACCAAATAATACCGGTCATAAAAACGGAAAGAAATTGAAAACACGTAGAGCCGGTTTTGGTAACACCGAAATTGGCTGAATTTGTTGAAATTGATTAAGTTTTAGCTAAAACGACTGAATTCGCCGAATCTGCTGAATTATGGGAAAATTATATTTAAGATATATTTAAATAAGAAAATAGGGAAAATGATATAGAAAAATAGGTAAAATGATAAAGAACATCATCTATAGTAACTTCAGTCAATTCAGCAGAGAACAACGACAAGTTACAATAAGCTAACGTCAATTTTACGAAGGGTTAAACATGTTTTCAGTTCTTGCAAACATTATATTTTAGGATGTTTTTACTTGGACTGTAATTTGTCCTAGACCAGACCAGACCAGACTTGGATAGTTATAAAAATACAAAGAAATCAGACCAGACCAGACCAGACCAACAAATTATAGTCCAAGTAAAAACATCCTTAAAAGGTTTTAACTACATATTTGGAAACATAAATAATTAGATTTACATCATTTTAACTCTCATATTAGCCTTGAAAAAGTATTTTAAAAAGAGACTTTAAACATTATACGGGAACCCTCAAAAACTGATTCCTTGATAATACCTAATTGAATTAGGTTCAAACACAAATTCTTACATCTATTAACTCATGTGCTAATAACCCGCAGCGTGTCCTGAAAATTCTCTTTATGATACTAAACAACTCTACCGATTATCAAATTCATATGCTATACCATGATAAGCTGTGTGTGTGCCCCTTATTTCTCTATAGTTTTCACTCCTCCTAGCATGTTAGAATTAACAACTTTTAACTGTTTTTCTATATTTTCTCTACACTTCAATAATGTGTCCTCTTTTGAGATTTCATTTGCTTTATAAACTATTGATACAAAAATTGATGTTGATGATGATGATGATGATGATGATGATGATGATGATGATGATGATTATAATAATAATAATAATAATAATAATAATAATAATAATAATAATAATAATAATAATAATAATAATAATAATAATAATAATAATAATAATAATAATAATAATAATAATAATAATAATAATAATAATAATAATAATAATAATAATAATAATAATAATAATAATAATAATAATAATAATAATAATAATAATAATAATAATAATAATAATAATAATAATAATAATAATAATAATAATAATAATAATAATAATAATAATAATAATAATAATAATAATAATAATAATAATAATAATAATAATAATAATAATAATAATAATAATAATAATAATAATAATAATAATAATAATAATAATAATAATAATAATAATAATAATAATAATAATAATAATAATAATAATAATAATAATAATAATAATAATAATAATAATAATAATAATAATAATAATAATAATAATAATAATAATAATAATAATAATAATAATAATAATAATAATAATAATAATAATAATAATAATAATAATAATTCAAATTGTTCCATGCCAGCTCTTAATAATCCTAGTGAGACAATCATCAATTATTTCAAAATAATTTCAACTTTAGGGACTTTCTGTCAATAATGATTTCACATGACGGGCAACCTGTTCAATCAATTAACAAAGAAATGTCTGATTATAATAATCCTAAATATCATCTTTGGGCTTTTATCATACCCAATAAATCAAATTATTAGAGGGTTTTAACTATAATTATTTTGTAGACACTTCATGGAATTAAAGAATATAGAATATATAAGTAAAACATCAGTTTTTTTTTATAAATTTCAAAATTAAAATGTTATTATATGTAAGATATTATAAATATATAAACAATATAAAATATACAAATTAATAGAGTAAAAAGATCAATGTAAAATCTTTAAAGGGAAAATCAAAGTGTAAATTAAATACAAATCAAATTTTAAAAACGAAAAAACCTAGATTTTTAAAATTAAGAGAGTGAAAAAATAAAAAAATAATTCTTTTCTAAGCATTAAAAAAGTATTAAATCTAATCATTCTAAAGTACTCATTCATTTTAAAATTAGTTTTTTTTACCAGCATTTTAAAATTAGTTAAAAATCAATATGCTTAGTTTTCTATTTGGAAGTGACACACTGTATACAGAAGCTGAGGATATATCCGGTCATGGATTATTATTGGCAAAGAAGATATATAGTTGTGATTATACAAAAAAAATAGATAGTTGGGATTATTGTTAGTAGATCGACAGTTATTGGTATTATTATTTTTCAGTTTTCACTTATTGATACTGTAATGCAATTTGAGCCTTTACCTATGTCGTGCACGAGATAAAATGAAATTTATCCGGATAGAAATTGACTAATACCCATGCCGTGCAATTTAATGAGATTGTGTTTGAGACAGATAAAATTAAATTAATTTCAATAGTTGATTATATGTGTAATTATTGTTCATACAAGAAAATGATAGTTGAAACCAAATTTTATTAAGATAAAGATGATTTTTTTTGTGTTGTCTCTTTTCTCATAGTATCTATTCTGTTAAATATCAACATCCTTGACTGGGATGAGTTTCGAATATGTGACCTTCTCCTTGGGAGTGTCACAGTGATGCCATCGAACCACAAGGTGTTGGCAAGATACAGATGATTAAAAAACTGATTTCATTTAGATGCAACATAAAATTAACAAAGGCATTTTGAATTTTCCCATCGAAATGTTACATATAGAGCAATAGGGTGTTTGGATTTTTCAAAATAAGATTAACTCGAGAAAAATGTATAATTATCCATTGTTATAATCAATTAAATTCACACTTAATTGTCAATAATTATAGCTGACACGAACATATGTAGAACATTACCTCTGTCCCAAAATGGTTTGCCATATTAACTTTGGATAATGATTTTAACAATTATATTTGTATATATTTTGTAAATTTTATGCTTTTATGAAAATATTTTTAATAAGGAACATTTTGATATATCTTTTTTATTCAAAATAATCCAGTATTAAAATATCATTAGTCAAAGTTGACTATAATTGATTAAGAAAAGTTATTTTGAGAAATCTTTTTGGGTTAGTGGGACTAAAACAAAATACAAAATTAAATGCATGTCTTTTATCCTGTGCACGACATGGGTTGAAATATAATAGTAGATAGTCAATTTATATCTTTTGATTCTAAATTGAACTCAACAACTTCGGATCTACCCGGTAAAAAGGTTAAACTTTTGTTTTAACATATTTAAAAATTTAACTTACCAAAAGGATAGCATGAATATGTACATAAGAGTACTAAATGGAGATTTGTTAAATACTTTTTTGTCCTTTATAACTTTGTTATTCTTTTTAAATAAAATTTCATTAATTTTCTCGTCTAATCAATTATTTTTTCCTCTTCTAATCAGTTATGAACCGAGACTCGCATTTTCAAATATTTTTTCCTATGTTTTATAATAAAACTAAAAACAATACTCCCTCCGTCCCAAAATGGTTGACCAAATTTCCTTTTTTGGTCGTCCCAAAAAGGTTGGTCATTTCCATTTAAAGTAAGTCCATTTAAAGTAAGGAATATGTGGCTAAAGTTAATTCTCTCTCCTCTGCACAAATTTCAATCACACAGTTTTTACTTTATTAATCCACGTGCAAGTCAACATTGGCCAACCATTTTGGGACGGAGGGAGTATTATGTGATTGTAAGGTGTTAGAGACAGTTTCTTAATTTATTTTTGGAAACACGTTTCTTAATTTATTTTTGGAAACACATCCTAATTTAATTAGGGGTTATGTTGCTTTGGGAACAAGACACTGCATCTCTATAAATATCACTCTCCTCTCTTGTAATCTGCATCCAGAAAATATTAATAACATTCCAGGCTTGGTAGCGCCTCCAGACGTAGTCCTCTGTGGCGAACTGGGTTACCAAATTTCGTGTTTTCTTTAATTGTTCTTCGTGTTTATGAGTTAAATTCCTAACAACTGGTATCAAGAGCCCTAGGTTCGAAGGGAGAGTTCAACACGATGGCATATTTAAAGACACCGTTGATGCAGTTTGATGGGACTGATTTCGGCTTCTGGAAGCTGCAGATCGAAGATTACCTGTACGGTAAAGATCTGTATCAACCTCTGGAGGATAAGCCGGAAGACATGAAGGAGAGCGATTGGAAGTTGCTGGACAGGAAAGCGATGAGTGTGGTGCGATTGTCGTTGTCCAGAAACATCGCCCTACATACCGTCAAAGCAAAAACGACGAAGGAGATGTTGCAAATATTAACAGATATGTATGAGAAACCTTCTGCTGCGAACAAGGTACATCTCATGAGGCGTCTTTTTAACCTTAAGATGTCAGAAACCACGGGAGTTGTGGAGCATCTCAACGAGTTCAATTTAATCACCACATAATTGAGCGCGGTTGAGATCAAGTTCGATGACGAAATTCATGCCCTAATTCTGCTGTCTTCTCTCCCGGAAAGCTGGAACGGAACGGTGACTGCAGTCAGCGCTTCGGCAGGGAAGGAGAAACTGAAATTCGATGAAGTCAGAAATCTGGTGGTCAGCGAAGAAATTCGCAGGAAGGAATCAGGTTTGGCTTCTAGATCGGCATTGAGTACAGAGAACCGGGGCAGAACGAAGTCAAAGTCCAATCAGGATAGATCAAGATCCAAATCCAAGTCAAATAACAAGGGCAGGAAGGACAGAAGTCAGATCAAGTGCTGGAATTGTGAGGAGTACGGACACTTCAAGAGCCAGTGCAAGGAGTAGATCAAGGATCAGACGGAGAAGACATCTGCCAATGCAGCGGCAGAATCATCGGGTGATGATCTCCTGATTCTGAGCGTGAACAGTCCGTTGGAGTCATGGGTTCTGGATTCTGGAGCCTCGTTCCATTCATGTGGTAACTCTGAAGTGATGGAACAGTATACTCCCGGCAATTTTGGAGAGGTGTATCTGGCTGATGATGAGCCTCTTAAAATTGTCGGGAAGGGGACAGTCCACGTGAAGACTCCGAACGGATGCATGCTGAAACTAAATGGTGTCCGACACATTCCTGGTTTGAGGAGGAATCTTCTTTCAATTAGGCAGCTGGATGAGGAAGGTTATGCAGTTACATTCGGCAGCAGAAATTGGAAGATCACCAAGGGAGCCTTGCTGGTTACTAAGGGGAAGAAGGAGGGTACGTTGTACATGACAACGAACTCAAAGGACTGCATCGATGTTGTTGCCGCTGCAACAAACGATGTGAATTTGTGGCACCGTCGGCTCGGTCACATGAGCGAAAAGGGGATGATGGAGCTGTGCTCGAAGGGCAAACTGCCCGGCCTGAAGACTGTTGAGGTTGGCTTATGCGAGGACTGCATATTCGGGAAACAGAAACGTGTCAGTTTCTCAAAGGGAAGACGAGCTATCAAACCGGAGAAGCTGGAACTAGTTCACACCGACCTTTGGGGACCTGCAGAAGTTACATCCTTGGGAGGATCCGCCTACTACATGACCTTTATTGATGATGCCACAAGAAAGGTGTGGGTTTATTTTCTCAAAAATAAATCCGATGTCTTTGATGCTTTCAGGAGGTGGAAAGCTCGTGTTGAGACAGAGTCAAGTCTGAAGTTGAAGTGCCTTCGGTCAGATAATGGGGGTGAGTATGAACTGCATGAGTTCAAGAATTTTTGTGCTGAGAATGGGGTTCGTATGGAGAAGACAACTAAGGGGACTCCGCAGCATAATGGCGTTGCTGAACGCATGAACAAAACACTGAATGAGCGGGCTAGATGCATGAGGTTGAAGAGTGGCTTACCGAAGATGTTTTGGGCGGATGCAGTGAACACCGCGGCTTTTCTCATCTACAGAAGTCCAACGATTTCGTTGGAGAATGGCATTCCTGAAGAAAGGTGGACGGGTAAAGAGGTAAATCTGTCTTATCTCCGCATATTTGGTTGTGTTGCTTATGTTCATATCAGTTCTGTTGACCGAAGCAAGTTAGACGCAAAATCCGTGAAGTGTACGTTCGTTAGATATGGTGGTGATGACTATGGATACAGATTCTGGGATGAGCAGAATATGAAGATTATTCGTAGTCGAGATGTGGTGTTCAATGAGCAGGTTCTGTACAAGGACAGATTGAGCGCATCTGATTCTGAGCAAGAAAGTCCGAAGATCATAGAGATGGATATCTCTAATTCGGGTGGGAGCAAGCAAGATCAGAATGAAGAGATGAGCAGTGATGAGGATCCATCAACTCCGCCAAGGCAGCGGCCTGCTAGGAACCGAAGAGCACCAAATAGGTATTCACCTTCTAATTTCTATTTGTTGCTTACTGACAGTGGTGAACCGGAGTCCTATGCAGAGGCAATTCGGGTTGATGACAAGGGCAAGTGGAAACTTGCAATGGATGATGAGATGGCATCTCTCACATCCAATGATACTTGGAGGTTAGTTGAATTACCGAGAGGAAAGAAGGCTTTGCACTGCAAGTGGGTCTACCACATCAAGAAGGAGGCAGATGGTAGCAAACGCTACAAAGCTAGGCTGGTTGTGAAGGGGTTTGAGCAGTGTTATGGTATTGATTATACCGACATATTCTCTCCAGTTGTGAAACTAACTACTATTCGGTTGGTGTTGGGATTAGTTGTTGCAGAAAATTTGTTGTTACATTAGATGGATGTGAAGATTGCATTCCTTCATGGTGATCTGAATGACGAGATTTACATGGTGCAACCAGAGGGCTATGTGGCAGAGGGCAGTGAGAATCTTGTATGCAAGCTAGTGAAGAGCTTATACGGGTTGAAGCAGGCACCGAAGCAGTGGTACAAGAAATTTGATGGTTTCATGTGGGAAATCAGTTTCTTGAGATGTCACACCGACAATTGCTGCTACTACAAGAAGACTGAGAACTGTTATCTTATCTTGCTATTATATGTAGATGACATGTTGATTGCAGGAGCTAGTTCAAAGGAGATTGAGAAGCTAAAGAAACAGTTGTTTAAACGTTTTTCAATGAAGGATCTTGGAGAGGCAAAGCAGATTTTGGGCATGCGAATCGAGAAGGATGAGGCAGCGGGCAGATTGTTTCTTTCACAGGCAGAATACATTCAGAAGGTCTTGGAATGATTCAGAATGCAAGATGCTAAGGCTGCAAGTGTTCCATTGGGTAGTCACTTCAAGCTTAGCAAGGAAGATTCTCCAAAGAATAAGGAGGACCGTGCTCAAATGCAGAAGATTCCATACGCATCGGCAATTAGCAGCATCATGTACGCTATGATTTGCACGGGGCCAGACATTGCACATGCGATGGGAGTAGTGAGCAGATACATGGGAGACCCCGGGAAAGAACACTGGGAAGCTGTGAAGTGGATCATGAGGTATTTGAAAGGTACTGCTTCTAATGCTTTGTGTTTTGATGGAAAGAATGTAGAGCTGTTGGGACATGTTGATGCAGATCTGGCATCAAATGACTCGGATGGATCAAGAAGCACCACAGGGTATGTTTTTACATTTGGTGAGACAGCAGTATCTTGGCTTTCGCAGCTGCAGAAGATTGTTGCATTATCTACTACAGAGGCAGAATATGTGGCCATTACGGAGGCAAGTAAGGAGATGGTGTGGCTTCAGAATTTACTTGGGGAACTTGGGAAGGAGTACAAGAATAGCATTCTTTACAGTGACAGTCAAAGTGCTATCTTCTTGGCAAACAACTCAGCTTTTCACAAGAGAACTAAACACATTCGGTTGAAGTATCACTACATCCGTCATCTTCTAGAGATAGAGGCATTGCAACTTGTGAAGATCCGTGGGAGTGAGAATCCAGCAGACATGTTTACTAAGGTGGTAACCTTGGAGAAGTTGAAGCTTTGCATAGCTTCAATTAGCCTTGGTACTTGAAGTTTAAGGCCGGCGCTACCATGCTAACAAGGGAGGATTTGAAGAAGACAGTCTCAAGGTGGGAGATTGTAAGGTGTTAGAGACAGTTTCTTAATTTATTCTTGGAAACACGTTTCTTAATTTATTTTTGGAAACACATCCTAATTTAATTAGGGGTTATGTTGCTTTGGGAACAAGACACTGCATCTCTATAAATACCACTCTCCTCTCTTGTAATCTGCATCCAGAAAATATTAATAACATTCCTGGCTTGGTAGCGCCCCCAGACGTAGTCCTCTGTGGCGAACTGGGTTACCAAATTTTGTGTGTTCTTTAATTGTTCTTCGTGTTTGTGAGTTAAATTCCTAACAGTAATATCTTTTAGCCCGTGCACGACACATGTAAAAATACTAGCTACTTTAATATAAGCAAAGTTCACGTTTAGTGTTTTTCATAATCTTAACATCATTGGGGTTTTACCCTACCCTCATCCAATATTAGGGCATCCCAATCTTCCTATATTATAATGTACGTGCATCTGTATCAGTACATCAGTACATGGCAATGAAATGGATGAAGTGGTACTGAAAGATGAATATAGCTATTCAAGGAGAGTACATGTGTGAGAGTCTATAAGTGTGTGAGAGTCTATAAGATGAGATTATTTTGCAGAACAAATTAATGGTAAAAAATCAAATCTCATTACATTAAAATCAAATCTCGTTGTAAACTCTACAAAAAAAGAATTATTCGAGATAATTGTTATTACACAATTGACGAGTTTCTTAGATCACGGGCGTAATTAGGGGTCTTATCAAAATAAAAATTGTGGACAAAAATATGACCCTAATATATAGCTTTAGTGAATACAGTTGTATTCAAATCTTACATGATAGTGACTATAGAACATATGCATAATAATTTTTTTTTATCGTAAAACCAAATTAAACAACTATATTAAATCAACAAATCGTTCATCACTTGACTGATAATACATACAATCAGAGATAAAACATGAACCAAAACGATAAAAAAACGTTTACCTGTCTTCCGCCCTTGAACCAGACTTAGAACTATCACCTCTAGGGGTGGGTCGGAGAAACCGAAACCGAAACCGAAAACCGAATCAAAAAAACCTGAACCGCGACCAAAACAACCGAACCACAAGAAAACCGAAACCGAACCGTAGTTGTTTGGTTTCGGTTTTGGTTTTCACATCTCAAAATTGAACCAAACCGAATAAACCGAACTTTCTAAAAGTTGTTATTTTATTTATTAATCATTAAGTGTAATATTTGTTTAGTTCTTAATTCTTAATTCTAGAAAATTAATGTTTGATAGTAGATTTATTATGATTTGCAACATAATGACATTTAATATTTATTGTTTAATTAAGTGAAACACTTGTACATACACTTAAGTCTATTACTATACTATAATACTAATATGTTACAATAATATTTTAAGTCGTAATTTACATTTTGTTTGTCGTTGCATGACAATGATACTTTGTTGATATATTATATGTTATGTATGTTTGTTATCACATAAGTTTTTATATTAAACAAATACGTATTAATATAAACTATACTTTAAAAGACACAACAGAAAATGTCAAACTTTAGAGCATAAATATATCTGTCTCAAAAAAGTAGATTAAGTTATTTACTAATAAAATTTTAACTTGTGAATATTGTGTATATAATTCAAAAATAAACTCATGTGTTTAATTAATTTAGAAAACGTTTAAATTGGTATATAGTCATATACAAGTACTCACTAATTCATTGCTTGAAAGCGCATTTGTTTCTTCTCTCTTTTTCAATTATGTATGTTTTTGTATTGTATTACTATTAATAATAGTTGGTGTATTTAATTTATTTTTTGTTTGTTTTTGTTTTCCAATTACTTTTTCTAATCAACAAAAATACTTTGGTAAAAACCGAAAAACCGAAACCAAACCTGCATTTCCAACCATGTTTGTTGGAGTGCCTCTTTGTCTCTGTTATGATGTGAGAATCTTTGTCCCAATCTTCCGATTATTTTCTCGCTAATATGCAAATTTAACCGCTGCCGCTGAAACGAAGCCGCACAATCCCCAAAACGGCGATCTGCTGAGAAACTATTCGAGCCTAGCTAGGAAAAACCTTAGGCGCCGTCACTACCGTATTTGCATAGTAACTAATAGTCATATTTTTGTCCATATTTTTTTATTTAGTAATATTTTAGGGAAAACTCTTATTATAGAGTATTGTTCAAAATTATGAGCCCGTTTGGTGAGGCTTTTTTTTTCGGCTTATCAACCAACTTTCACAAAACACGTAACTTTTGATTTCACGCGCTGAATTGTGTAATAATAAGAAAAGTAAGCTTTGAGTTACTTTTGTGGTTGTATTGGCTGAAGTTATTGTATATGATCATTTTAGCTGTTTTTTTCGTATAATTTTTTTTCTTTCTATTAGTAAAAAAAATTATTTTTTTTGTAAATCAGCAGAATCGGTCAATTCAGCCACTTCAACCAGAACTGTAAGGTGTTAGAGACTGTATAACCAAGCCCTATCCGTCGAAGAGCCACTTCAGCAGAATATATTTTGGGTCCGTTTCTGAAGAGCTGCGAGTTTCCGTACAGTTTTGGGCCGTACAGATGTGGGCCTCACGCACGCGTCCTATGATGTTTAGGGATTAAGTTTTACTCTCTATAAATACAAGCTCTCTCCCTTGTAATCACTTGATCCGAAAAATTAATAGCAACTCCTGGCTTGGTAGCGGCCCCAGACGTAGTCCTTTGTGGCGAACTGGGTTACCAAATTTCGTGTGTTCTTTATTATTGTTCTTCGTATTACGTTAATTAATTAATTCTCAACAACAACTTCATAAATTTAAGCATAATCGTCCAATAAATTAAAACCAATTTGGGTATTACCAACCGAGTGATGGAGTATATGGCCCAGGAACCCCCGGCCCACAGACTCCTACTTCTCCTACACAAGTCCGTTGGGCTCAGGGAACAACTCAGGCCCAAATACAACGGCCCAAGCCTCAAAGTAGCTCAGAATACACGCTGGGGTGCCTTCGGCCTCCTTGGCCGAAGGCTCCAAAACTCACAGAATAGCCTTCTTGGCATAAGAAGCTGCTGGGAGAAAACAGGCGAAAACATGAGCCTTCGGCATTCTCACTCCCTCGGCATCAGAAAAGCCTTCGGTCACATGGGGCCCTCGGCTACACAAGGGGCCCTCGGCTACACAAGGAGCCCTAAGCTACGCAAGGAGCCCTCGGCTACACAAGGAGCCTTCGGCTGAACTAGCTCAATCATCGAAGATTCCTTTTGGAGACAGCCAACCACCGCATTTAATGCCACGTCACATCCGCCAACCGCATTCAATGCGGTGGACGTACCACTGCCGGTGCCAACCGGCTGATGTGACCCTTCGGCCGTTGGATTACTGACACGTGTCCTCTCATCGCATTTATTGCTGCTATAAATAGCAGCCCATTTCTCCTTGTAATGGAGATCATCTACATCCCAACTCCACATCTCGAGTTCATTTAATAAAATCAACTCTCTCTCCTCCTATTTGCTCTGACTTCTCTCTAGTTATTCCCGCAATAACCCCTCGGATAAGATACCCCCCGGGTAGATTGTCCATCATTTGGTGCTCTCGTTGAGAGGTCAGAACAATCAAGTAAGAAACCCTCCCCCTCTACCAAACACAAAACACTTACCAAAAATGGGAAGAACCACCCGTGCCCAGTCCAAAACCCTTGAGGAGAACCACGTAGCCCCCGGCGAAACTAACGGGGCTGAGACCTCCAACAGGCTCTTAGTACCCGAGGGTGGTATCATCCTCGAATTAGAGCAAGCCACCGCTGACCTACGTCAGCAGCTGCAGAAGAACACCCCTGATGCCCGCATTGGCCTTGATAATCGAAGGAGGGATCGGAGTGAGAACCAAGTTCCCCCTCCGGCCTCGGCCATCGATCTTCAGGCTGCCTTTGCGGCCTTTGTTCAAAACATGGCTCTCAATTCCGGAGCCCTCGCCTCTCAGGCACCCCTTCAGCCCTATGCTGGAGGGAATGTTATCAACCTACCACCACTCCCTCCTTTGTTCAACAACCCTCCCCCGGGGGTTGGCAACCGCGAGGGGGTCATAGCGCAGGATACCGCCTCCCAGGAGGCTCAATCCAGGGACAAGCGCCCCATGATGAAGGAGAAACCCCGGACCTCTGCACTTGAGAGGCTTGGGGGAGCTCCCGGACGCCGAGGGGTCCAAGACCGCCTCGGCAAGCAAGAATTCAGCAGGCCCCAGGAGAGTGGTGCCTCCGCTTCGGGTGCCGAGGGCGTGCCTCCCCCCCGAAGCAAAGGTAAAGCCCTCCTCCATGCCGATGACGCCAGGCACCAAATCAATCAGGCGCAATCCTTCCGGGCCAACTCCCAAGGGGTTGCCCCGAAGGATCCCAAGGACGAGATCATTGAGGCCCTCCTCCGTCAACTTGAGGAGAATCGTCAGGCACCACCGACGGCTTCCACAGCTAGACCGGATCCGGAATACGCTGACCTCCGGGCACAAGTGGAGGAAATGAAGCGTAAACTAGCCGAAGGCTCCGGCGAGCCCCTCATTCAGCTCCGCACTAGGACGCCTTTCACCCCAAGGGTGCTGGCGGCCAAGATCCCTCACAAATATCGGGGGCAGCCTATCAAGCCGTATGAGGGGAAGACGGATCCCCAAGAACACTATAGCCGCTATCAAAACAGCATGATGATGATGGGGGCATCGGATGAATACTTATGCCGTTGGTTCCTTTCCACCTTGGAAGGACCCGTGTATGAGTGGTTCAACCGGTTACCCGAAGGCAGCATTGATTCTTGGCAAGAACTTGCCCACCGCTTTCTTACACAGTTTGCCGGGAGGCACCGCTCGAAGAAACACTTCTCCCACCTCCTGAACGTGAGACAACAGAAGGAGGAAACCCTTCGGAGTTTCCTGGAACGCTGGAGGCAGGCCTCCCTCGAGGTCGAGGGCGCTGATGACAGGACACTAATGGCTCTCTTCCACACCGTCCTCCGTAACGGTAACTTCTCCCGGAGCCTTATCACTGATCCCCCCCGCGATTATACGAAGGCCCTTCAGCGGGGGGACCGATATGCTGAAGCGGAGGAGATCGAGAAGGACCGCCGCAACACGGATCCTTCTCACAAGAATGAAGGCAGGAATCGGTCCGGAGGGCCTCCCCCTCCGGTCAACCGAGAAGCGCAGTACAACGATCGCTCCCGGGGTGGCCAAGCCAGGCCCGGGAGCGGTTACAAGAACAATCTGAAGGCATGGGCGCAACCCGTCCTCCTTGAGCACCCACGCACTCCCTTGACGCATCCCGTCAGCGTCATTCTCGATCATGCAGAAGAGCGGGGGCTCGTGGAGCGAGACTCCCGGACACCCCTCGAGATTTATGCCATCGGCCCTGATGAGCCCTATTGCCGCTTTCACCGTCACCATGGGCACAAAACCGACGACTGCCATCAGGTGAAGAACGCGATTGAGAGGCTGATACAGGCGGGCCACTTATCTCAGTTTATCAGGGGCCCTCCTCCCCAGGGCCCCCTTCACCATCAAGAGCCTCCGCCGAAGGCCAACAAGTGGGTGAACCCCAACACCATCCCCTTGGGAGGCCCACAGGGGAAGAAGCGAGAAATTGGGGGCCTAGATGATGAGGGAGAGGGCTCCCACCAACAATACAAGCGCCATATCCACATGATTAACGGTGGCAACACTGGTGGAGACTCCACCAGCCAGCGGAAGAAGTGGGCTCAATCCCTTTACGTTGGGGAGGTCAGCCACGTGCCCCCGACTAAGAGGCCGAGGGGGGAACCCATCTTCTTCACAGATGCGGACCTCCCCTCGGGTTCTCTGCCGCATAGGGATGCCCTCGTCATCCGCACTGAGATCAATGACGCCATCATCCACCGGACTTATGTCGACACGGGGAGTTCTGTCAACGTCATGTATCTCAGCACCTTTCAAGAGTTGGGACTCGACAGGGGGTCCCTTCGGCACATCAACACCCCCCTCTCCGGATTTACAGGGGACAGCATAGACGCCGAAGGCGTCATCACCCTCGTAGTTGAATTCGGCGACGGGTCCCATAGAGCCAAGCTCGAAGTGGAATTCGTCGTCGTCAACCTCGACTGCGCACACAACATCATCCTCGGCCGGCCTGCCCTCGAGGACTTAGAAGCCGTCATCTCCATGAGACACCTCTGCCTCAAATTCCCCACACCCACCGGCATCGGTTACTCGAGGGGGAATCAGAAGCTCTCCAGGGCCTGCTACCTTCAACTCACTAAGAAGGTTAGTAAGACCGAATTTCGGATTGACACCATCACCGCCAAGGCCCTGGAGGAGGAAGAAGGTAGGCCGAGGGCTGAGCCTGCCGAGGAAACCGAAGACTTGATACTCGATCCGGCCAAGCCGGAGAGAGTCCTGAAGATTGGAGCCAAGCTCCCCGAAGACCTGAAGGCTGGCATCACCAAGGCCCTCCGCGCCTACTCCATTGTTTTTGCATGGGGGACGGAGGACATGCCAGGAATTGACCGAAGGGTTATCACCCACCGCCTTGCGGTGGACCCTTCGGCCAAACCAGTGCAGCAACGAAGAAGACCCCTCTCGGCCGAAAGAAGGGAGTTCGTGAAGAAGGAGGTATCTATGCTCCTCTCCATCAAACACATTAAGGAGGTGAAATACCCTTCTTGGTTGGCAAACGTAGTCCTCGCACAGAAGCCTCCTACCTTCCGCATGTGCGTGGACTACACTGATCTGAATAAGGCGTGCCCTATGGACCCCTTCCCTCTGCCAAACATTGATCAACTGGTGGATGAGACCGCGGGATGCGAGATCATGTCGTTCCTCGACGCGTTCCGCGGATATCATCAAATCTACATGCATGAGGAAGACGCTGAAAAAAACCGCCTTCATGACACCCGAAGGCATCTTCTGCTATCTTGTGATGGCCTTCGGCCTAAAAAATTCAGGTGCCACCTACACCCGAATGGTGGCCAGGGTCTTTCAAGCTGTCCTCGGGCGCACCATGGAGGCCTACGTTGACGACATGATCGTCAAAAGCAAGAAGGCCAGAACTCACGCCGACGATCTCCGGGAAATCTTCGCCATCATGCAAAAATTCAACCTCCGGCTGAATCCGAAAAAATGCACCTTCGGCGTGCAAGGAGGGAAATTCTTGGGCTACATGGTCAGCCGAAGGGGCATTGAGGCCAACCCCGAGAAAATTCAGGCCATCATCGACATGGAGCCTCCACGCAACGTCAAAGAAGTTCAACGGCTGACGGGTCGCCTGGCAGCCCTCAACCGTTTCCTCTCCAAGTCAGCCGAGAGGGCCCTCCCCTTCTTCCAAATCATGAGGAAGACGGCGGGTTTTCAATGGACATCTGAGTGTCAAGAGGCCTTTGATGAACTCAAGAAGTACCTCTCTTCCCCCCCGGTGCTCTCCAAACCGAAGGTGGGGGAGACTTTATACTTATACCTCGGTGTTAGCCCTGCCGCCATCAGCTCCGTGCTAATCCGGGAGGAAGACGGCATCCAGCATGCCATCTTCTATGTCAGCAAGACCCTCCGGGAAGCCGAACTCAGATACTCTCCCGTCGAGAAGACGGTGCTAGCCATCGTTTGGACCGTCAAGAAGCTTGGGCACTACTTTCAAGCTCATCCGGTCCAAGTGCTCACACATCAACCCCTCGGCGCCCTCATGAGAAGCCCCACAAGTTCCTCCCGAATGGTGAAATGGGCCATCTTCCTCAGCCAATACAACATAGATATCCGTCCGAGGCCTGCCATCAAGGGCCAAGCCCTGGCAGACTTCGTAACGGAATGCACCGCGAGATCAGCGGTGGATGAGGAGCCTTCGGCACCCCTCGATGAGTGGTGGACCCTCTATACCGATGGCTCCTCGGCCACCAAAGCATGTGGAGGGGGAGTAGTCCTCATTACTCCCGAAGGCTTCCGCGCCTATTATGCCATCCGCTTCTCCTTCAAAGTCTCCAACAACGAGGCCGAATACGAAGCCCTCCTCTGTGGCCTTCGGCTGGCAGCGAGCCTGAAGGCTAAAATGATCCGCGTCAAATGTGACTCCAAACTTGTTGTGGGTCAAATTTCCGGGGAGTACGAAGCCAAAGAAGGGAGAATGAAATAATACAAGGAGGCCGCCAAGGAGTTGCTTAAGGTATTTGAGGCACATTCTCTTACCCAAATACCGAGGGCTCAAAACTCTGAGGCCGACATCCTATCCAAGCTCTCGGATGAATCCCCCGAGCACCTCTCAAAAATTGCAAGAATTGAGGAACTCAGCCTCTCAAGCATCCACGCAAGCCCCGTCATGAACATTAACCTGAGGCCGGAGGATTGGATCTCCGACATCATCGCCTTCATCAACACAGGGCAACTGCCCCAAGACGAAGCCCGCGCAAAATTAACAAAGCTGAGGGCTCCCAGCTACACCATCGAAAACGGGAGGCTTTACAAGAGATCTTACAACGGCACCCTCCTTCGGTGCCTTCATCAAGATGAGGCCGAAGTCGCCATGGAGGAAGTGCACAGTGGCACTTGCTCAGCTCACCAGGGACCCTTCTCCATGTCCCGAAGGCTCATAGTTCAGGGCTACTTCTGGCCCACGATGGCTAGAGATTGTGCTGATCTGGCCCGAAGGTGCACTGCTTGCCAACACTTTCAGAAGGCCCCCGGCAGGCCAGCGGTCAACTATGCCCCCATCAGCACCGCTATACCCTTCTCTAGATGGGGTATTGACTTAGTAGGCCCTTTGCCGAGGGGTACCTCCAATAACAGGTATATCATTGTGGCCATTGACTACTTCACCAAATGGGTAGAGGCCGAGCCCCTCGCCAGCATCACTGAGGCCCGGTGCCGCCACTTCGTCCTCAAAAATATTCTCACAAGGTTTGGCGTTCCCCAGCAAATTATCTCCGACAACGGCACTCAATTCGAGGCAGCCCCCTTCTGCGCCCTTCTTGAAGCTTGGGGCATCAAGCACATATTCTATTCCGTTGCCTACCCTCAGGGCAACGGGCAAGTAGAGAATGCCAACCGCACCCTCCTCGAGGGGTTGAAGAAGAAGCTGGAAGCCGAGGGGGGAGGCTGGGTAGCAGAGCTTCATAACATCCTATGGGCCTACCGCACCACCCCTCGGCGTGCAACAGGTGAGACCCCTTTCTCCCTATGCTATGGCTTTGAGGCAAAGGCTCCAACAGAAGTGACCTTCCCCACCCGAAGGGTGGAACAATATGAGCCCGAGGCCAACGACGCCAACATGGCCCTCGACCTTCATCTCATCTCGGAACGCCGAGAGCAAGCTTTCCTCAAGGCCGAAAACTATAGGAGACAAGTCAAAGGATACATCGACGCCAAGGTCCGCTCCCGGGAATTCCAGGTGGGAGACTACGTCCTCCGACGAAGGGGGGCCAGTCTACCCACCGAAGGAGGAAAGATGGCGCCCAAGTTTGAAGGTCCCTACATCATCTCAGCCATCATCAAACCAGGGACATACAAGCTTAAACGTCCCAATGGGACGGAGGTCCCTAGACATTGGAATGTGCACCACCTTGTCAAATTCTATCAATAAGGCATGAGCGGCCAAGCCCTCATCCTCAGCAAGTGTAAATATCAATGGCCCAAGGCCCCATCTGTTTTTGAAGAATAATCAAAAGGCCAAGTCTTCATCGCCTACATATTGTACAAGCGGCCCAAGGCCCCCCCTTCTCTCCTACAAATGAGTGGCCAAGCCCTCATCGCTTCACCAAAATTGGCCCAAGGCCTCTCCCTCTCATGAGGGGGAACAACAATTTAGGTACCAAGTACCACGTGTATGGGTCACCCCCATCACTCTTTGAAAACACCAAGTGTTTTCTCAAACTTTTACATATCCTCCACAAAAAAAAAAAAAAAAAAAAAAAAAAAAAAAAAAAACCGGGGGGTGTAACACCCCTCGGTCCCGGCTGGTACCAAGTGCCCCCGGCTATTTGTGTCCCACACACAAATAAAACCCTTCCCAGGAACGCTTTCCGCGCCATCCCCCAAGGGGAGGCAGGCAACGGACCATGTCCCGGGCCCAGGATTCGACTTCCACAAACGAAACGCTCCCCGCGCTATCCCCCAAGGGGAAGCAGGCAACAGACCATGTCTCGGGCTGAGGGGACGACTTTCAAAACCGAGGCGCTTTCCGTGCTATCTCCCAAGGGGAAGCAGGCAACAGACGATGTCTCGGGCCGAGGAAACGACCCTCAAACCCTTCGGGATATCGGAAGGTCATTCCCGAAGGGGGAGCCAACGGTTCGTTCCGTTGCCTCCCATATAGGCCAAGCCTTCCCTAGAAACCAAGTTTCTAGATGCCTCTCCTACACCATCTTAAAAAAAAAAAGAAAAAAAAAAAAAAGATGTGTAGGGGGGAAGGAACTCCCCGGATACTATTCTCCCCGGAGGCTCAACACTTCGGATATACATTCCCGGAGGCTCCTACAAAGGCACAAGAAAGTCTCGCAACAACAAGTCATCTGGCTACATAGCCGGAGGCTTCATTGCATGAAACCTTGGAGTACAAGATTTCCACCGGAGGCCCAAGAAGATTTCGGCTGGACCAAAGTCAACCATGTGACATGCCGAAGGCTACACAAAGTTCTAAGGCAGGCTAAACCTATGTCTACACAAACCGGAGGCTTCATGCCGAAGGCAGAATATCACCAGACTCATTTAAGGATGAAAGAATTCCTAAGTCCACGTATTAGCATCCTCCGGGAAACACTCATCGAACCAGGGGGCTACTCACAAGTTCTGTGGGAAACACATCTCAGAATTTTACTAAGTCCATAATCTCAAACCCCTCGATGGACTCACACACTGGGGGCTTAGAAGAGCCTCATACCAGAGGGCTCACTACAATGCCTATTGAAAATCTGGGGGAGATTTGACTAAGTCTAAAAAAACAACAACGACCCCCCGGTGATCCCACATCTCACACTCGAAGGTTCCCTACAACATCTATTGAAACTTCGTGAAAAAATGACTAAGTCCACAAATGTGGACCCTTCGGGGGGCAATTCTTCGACTACACACTCATAGCCGATGGCCCCTAAACTACTTGGCGATGACCTAAAGCTACACTACTAACAAAGGCTCAGCATTTCCGAGGACATAAGATACAATTTCATTTCTGAAGTTTTGCACCACATCCGAAGGGTGTTGACAAAAGTTGTACTTAGAAAATTTTCTAAGTTCACAACAACAAGCCCCCGGCAACCCCAATATACAACTGAGGGCTCATGATGGGATTTACAATTAGAGAATTTTCTAAGTCCACAACTACAAGCCCCGGCGAACCAGTACTACAACCGAAGGCTTGTTGTCAAGTCACTACTTAGAAAATTTTCTAAGTCCACCAATCCATGGCCCTCGAACAGGCAGACAGAAAGAAAGAAACATACATTCATGCACAAACATAAAGGAGACGAAGGAATCCATTCAATTCATAAAGCCCGTAGGCAAAACATTCATTCATTGCAAAAGGAAGTTTACTTGTTTACAATCATGGCCGAAGCCGAGGCCTATAAACTATTACAAGGTTTATGCACACGCAGATAACTAAGTCTGGGCCCCCTCAGCTGCATCCTCCTTCATCTTTGAGGTAGCGTCGTCCTCAACTTCATCTTCATCTTCAAGACCGCATTCCCTCATCAACTCGGAATCTGCGAGCTGGCGCCTCTCTTCACCCTCCGGAAGGGGGATTCGAACATCAGGTTGCCGGGGAGGAAGACCGTAGGCCGAAGGGTCGAACTTGCTAGGATCAATGCCGAAGTGGCCGGCCAGCTTCCTATAAATTAGGCGTTGGGTGAAGAGTTCACCCCCATCGAAATAATTTTTGCCCTTCAGGGCCATCCATTCGGATCCGGGGCCTGCCACCCAGCCGTCAACGCCGTGCTCAATGACTGAGGCCGCCCACTGCTTGTGGTCTTCTGCCTTCCACCCTTCGGCCATGAATTCGGCGACCGCTTCCCCCTTTGCCTTGGAGATGGCCTCAGACTTTTCCCTCTCGGCTTCCTCAGCGACCAGTTTTGCGGCCTCGGCAGCCGCTCTCTCGGCATCAGCCTTCCCCTCAGCTCGGGCCCTCTCCTCCGTTGCCTTCAGTTCCTCCCCGGCTTTCTTAAGGGCTGCTTCCAGCTCAGCGCCGTACCTGATGGCCTCGGCGTTCTCCCGGATAAGCTTCTCCAGGGCTGCGTCATTCTGCGCCTTCTTCAAGCGCATCTGCCCTACCCTCCGAACGTACTCTCCGAGGGCCACTGAGGCCTGAAATGGATATAGACACATGCAAAGTCAAAATCATGTAGAGGGAAAAGACGCAGAAAAGACAAGTCAGGAGCAAAGGATTCAAGGACTTACAGAGACGGAGGCCTGGAGGGCCTTGAGTTCGAGGGTCTCATCATCGAACCGGCCGAGGGTGGCCCGATCCAACGGGGGGGTGGCACCCCTCAGGAATTCCCTCGGGTCAAGGGTGCCATGCATAATGGCGGTTCCCTTCTTGAAAGAAAACTGTACCGTCTCTTGAGGCCAGGGCCCCTCATCAAGATCTTCAAGTGGAGCGGGCACTGAAGAGAGGAAAGAGGAAGGCTCTTCGATGATCACCAAGGGGGCATCCTTCCCCCCCTCGGCCCTCTTCTTCTTCTTGGTTTCCGGGGGCATTACGCCTTTCCCGGCATTCTTTCTTTTAAGGTCCCCAGCCTGGGGGGCCCCGGCATCAGCACCGGTGTCAAGGGCAGCGACTTCCTTTGAGGGCCCGTCACCCTCTGCAATCTTGGGGGCCCCGTCCCCCCTGAAATATTCATCCACAGCCTTCTGCTGCGAGGGGGCCTCCTTCTTCTTTGGCACCTTAGCCAATTTCTTTGACAACCGTGCGAAGGCTTGCACGTCCATAATATCGCCTGCAAAAGAAAAGGGAAGGTTAGAAATCACAGCAAATTGAAGAAAAATGCTCTAAGTACAAAAACCGAATGCCCTCGGGATCAACCTCCGGAGTTTTGATACCCTCGATCAATCGGTGGGTACTTGTCATCTTTATCCTCCGGAAGGCGGTACCGCCGGAAGCCCAGTAGGTACAGCTCCTCGGGTAGCGTCGCTTCCTTGATAGCGATCACCTTCTCAGAACCCGTCGGTTTCTCGGTCAATTTTCTCCCAGCCTTGTCGAGGGTGGCATTGCCTACCTTCGGGTGCCTTTTGAAATAATTATTGAGGGCCCCCGGGAACGGATTTTCGGGCATCCGAATGTAGCAAAATTTCTCCTTCCAATCTTTATGGGAGGAGGGAGTCTCGGAGAACAACTTCCAGGCCGGCACCTGCTGCAGATTCGCATACCCCCCCGCATGAGAATGTCCCCCCCGACACAGGTTGAAGGAGAGGAAGAACTGCTCTAACGTGGCCTCCACCTTCCGGCTTCGGCAAAGGGAAAGGAATCCCGCCAAGTAGTAGTGGCTGTTCGGCGTGAGCTGACAGGGGGCCAGCTTCACAAACTTCAAGTACTTTACCACGAATGGGTGGAGTGGGAATCTGAGCCCTAACTCCACCGAAAGCATGTGCACCGAAAAACACCCCTCGGGAGGATTCGAGAGCAAGTCATCGGGCCCCGGCTCGACTACCTGCGCCAAAGGCCCCACGAGGACCTGGAGAGCTTGATACTCCGCTCCCGAGGCTGTGGTTTTTACTTCGAGAGCAGCGGTGTCCAAATAGGAGTGCCCCTCAGGAATCCCCACCGGCTGCCCGGCATCGACAGCTGCCATCTTCTTCTTCGGGGCAGCCCTCAGTTTCTGCTTCTTCTTACCCGGTGCAACTCTGAGGGGTTCAGGATTCAGCGGCCGGGAACTACTAGCCCCCCCGGTACCGCGAGAGGGCAAGACAGCGACAGTTACTTGCTGCCTTTCTTTCTCCTCCTCCTCCTCGGCTACTTGAAGCGCGAGGGCCATCTCCTCGTCTTCCGCCACCTGCTCAAATTCCTCCGCCTCAAGCTCAGTCCGAAGGGTGTCTTGGACTTCCTCGGCAATAGCGGCGTCTTTTTTGACCGACGATTGTCCACTTGAGGACTCCACCTCAGAATAGCTCTCCGACTGGACCGGGGCCTCCACGGAAATGTCTTGGGAATCACTAGCCGACGACATCTCCTCAGTATCAGAAGGTGGCAAGAATAAAAGAAAACTGGCGGGGGGCTCCTGAGGATTCCCTAAAACCTAAACCTAGAGGGGCACAAGCAAAATGTACCTAAGGAGGAAAGAACAGATGAAGAACTGACCTTGGGGAATAAAGTTGATCGAAAGCAGGGGTTTCTCTCTCTAGAAAAATTGGCAGAGCTTCGCTTCACAAGGATCGCACAAGAGGGAATGAGCTTGGCAGTGAAGTATTTATAGGCAACTGGGCCTCGAGAACTGGGCCTCAACTCGAAAGCCCATCATTACCAGCCTCCGCCTCAGCCAATGAGTGGCGCCCGCCCACTTTCGGCCATCTAGAGCGCGCCACGTGGCTCCCCCTCCAACGGCTCTATTCCAACGGCTCCATTTGGGAAACTTGATGCGCTCCCCGCCTCACAGCTTCCGGCCACGACAAACAACAGCCCTCGGCGATCAATCATCATCAGGTCCGATAAGACGAATGCCTCCGGCTATCACGCGTTATAACCTTCGGGTTATCAGTACCGCCCTCATGAATTGGGTCATCACCGACATGAGCCTCCGGCTTACCAGTGCTGCATTACCCAGCCATTGGAACCCCTCGGGGAACTCCTCAGCACAAACATTAAACTCCTTCAGCCCGAACTCGCCTTCGGCCTAAAGGAGTGGGGGACTGGGATACACCCCTCGGGGATCATACACAACAAAAATTTCTTCATGCAACAAGTTACAATTGACGCATACGGCCTTCGGCAGTGGCGGAATATCACAAGTTTTCCACGAGCCACTTGCGGAAATGAAGCAGCCCTCATCACAACACATACGGATATTATTTACGCCTCCCTCAGAAAACCCCCGACATGTGAGGGACTGAGGAGAGGCTCCGGCATTCATACAAGAGTTATACTTCCTTCAGAAAACCCTCAGCATGTGAGGGACTGAGGAAAGCCTTCTGCAGTCATACAGGTGTTATACCGCCCTCAGAAAGCCCTCGACATGTGAGGGACTGAGGGGAGCCCCCGGCGAACACGCGAAGGTTATGAATACCTTCCCTCAGAAAACCCTCGACATGTGAGGGACTGAGGGAAGCCTTCGGCAATCAGCAGAAGGCAAGTTCTCAAACAAAGGCGCCCAACTAAGTGATGAAGCCCCCAGAAGAATCAACGCATCTACTCCTTTTGCCTCAAGTACCTTTCGGCAAAAGGAGTGAGGGACTCCTGATGGAGTATATGGCCCAGGAACCCCCGGCCCACAGACTCCTACTTCTCCTACACAAGTCCGTTGGGCTCAGGGAACAACTCAGGCCCAAATACAACGGCCCAAGCCTCAAAGTAGCCCAGAATACACGCTGGGGTGCCTTCGGCCTCCTTGGCCGAAGGCTCCAAAACTCACAGAATAGCCTTCTTGGCATAAGAAGCTGCTGGGAGAAAACAGGCGAAAACATGAGCCTTCGGCATTCTCACTCCCTCGGCATCAGAAAAGCCTTCGGTCACATGGGGCCCTCGGCTACACAAGGGGCCCTCGGCTACACAAGGAGCCCTAAGCTACGCAAGGAGCCCTCGGCTACACAAGGAGCCTTCGGCTACACAAGGAGCCTTCGGCTGAACTAGCTCAATCATCGAAGATTCCTTTTGGAGACAGCCAACCACCGCATTTAATGCCACGTCACATCCGCCAACCGCATTCAATGCGGTGGACGTACCACTGCCGGTGCCAACCGGCTGATGTGACCCTTCGGCCATTGGATTACTGACACGTGTCCTCTCATCGCATTTATTGCTGCTATAAATAGCAGCCCATTTCTCCTTGTAATGGAGATCATCTACATCCCAACTCCACATCTCGAGTTCATTTAATAAAATCAACTCTCTCTCCTCCTATTTGCTCTGACTTCTCTCTAGTTATTCCCGCAATAACCCCTCGGATAAGATACCCCCGGGTAGATTGTCCATCACCGAGCTCTATGTGAAAATTATCAAATTATTTTTTTGTTCCAGCTCACCTTAAAATTTTTATGGCTACGCAAGTACGCAACTGCTTGATATTGTTCTAAATATTCAAGGTGGCTAGGGGCTTAGGTAGGGGGCCCAGCCCTGGCCCAGACTCTTCCCAAGTTTTAAAAATGTTTAAACTTTTAGTGCAAAAACTTTCATGTAAAATTTTTTTCTAAAATATTCTTTATACCGACCTAATCCGACCCAGTGCCCTCGTTCCGCCCCAGGATGTGGCAATAATTTGACAGATTAGATAGAGATTAGGAATGTAAGTATGTAACCATTCAAAGAACAACTTCCGAATACTAAGAGAAGAAAGAAACTAAGTTGGCGTTATGAACCCTACAAGGCCACATGTGTGGTTGTTAACACTAAATAAACAAGTTAACATGATGAAAGAAAAAGATTCACACACAAATTTGTGTGACGTTCGAAGGGTGGCACATCCACATGTGCCAATATATATACATGTTCATCAGTTTCTTTTATTATTATTTTCTTTAATTAAGCTCATTTTATTTATTTATTTTAAAGTGATTCCACTAGGAAAATTCAAGGAAATAGCATGTGAGGGAGCTTATTTGTGTTCAGACCAGAGTCTTTCTGGTATCACAATACACAGGCCCCCACACCTGACATTGATGTGTTTTTTTTTTTTCAAATTAAAAAAAGGAAACCAAAGGAGGTGGGATAAACCACAAAACAGGCCCTAGCAGATATAGCGGGACCGTAGGTACACCGATGCTATCTCCACTTTTATACCTCATTCATAATTTACTTTCTTTCCTAAAATCGATCCACACAAAAAATGCTTGATCGAAAATTGATATTTTGTGGGAGGAGAAATTGTGAAAATTAATGTGTGGTCATAATTTTTTACTACAATAACTCTAATAAGTTTGATATTTAGTACTATAAGATAAAATCAATTCTGAGATCAATTTTGATGTTATCAAATATCAAATATGTAAATCTTTATTGTTGGGTTATTATACTACGTATTAACTTTGATAAATTCTGTTTTTCATTGTTTATAAAGCAATTTGTTATCTAAGGATTTGATTCGATCAAAGCAATTTGTTTTGAATTGAATTTGATTTCCGTCTTAGATTAGTTCAAACTTAAACAAATGAGACGTCAACAATACGTGATACAATACACATAAAACAAACATCTACAATTAGATCAAACCAATTCATGTCAGATCAAATCAAACTTTAATAGATCAGACTAGAACAGAAAATTATTGACCAATTAAAAACACACTAAACCAGCCTAATTAGGGAGTTCTCGCATATGATTGTTTGCCCCATGAATTCACCCTTTTAAGGTCATGTGTGTTGGACTAAACTTGTGGTGTGCACAACTGGAGCGCGTATAAGACCTATCGTCATTAAGATTGGTTGAATAATCGTGATTTACAACCGTACACATGTTCGGATAACTCTTTGGGTTGGGATTCAACGGAATGAATTGACGCTACCCTTTTACGTAGAATTTAGACTCGGTTGTCCAATAGTTGTCCATGCGGGTTGGGGACGACTTGGGTGAAGGTATGTGCTAAATGTCCAAATTGAAAGTATTAGTTTTATAAATCTAATTGTACATAAGTGTGAAGTAACTCTCATATCTTGAAGATCAATTTTAAATTTTTAAAAATACCTTTGCACACTCAATTAAACGAACACTTTAAGATGGAATGTCAAATCTTAAAAAGCTTTCCTGGTGTCAAGAAGAAATTCATGCCTCGTGCTAAAGTAAATTTTTAAGATAAAGTTCACGCCTAAAATAAGAGGAGTTTGTTAAAGTTTGATCAAATTAAACTCCAATATGTATAAGCAAACGAACCTACATCACGCAATATTGCAATTAAAATAAGATTACATCATTCTTAGACATATCATGTAAGGATTAAACATACTTAGATCACACCATAAAAACATGACATTTTATCAACAACATATCATCGAATAAATATAATCATATAGCTACCTATTTTTTAAGATTATATATCTTGAATGTGAACTATTTTAGATATATATGTAGTGCATTATGTATTAATGGAGAATATAGGTTAGATGAAGCAATAACTAATGTAAATATGACTTCAATTAAATCAATGTAAAAAAGATGGCAAAATATATAGTAACCAGATCAAGTAAGCGAATTATAAAAAATGATTACGTGACACTTCTATATTAAATATGTGAATTTATATAAGAACACTGTCGATTTGTTTTCTACATATAAGATAATAACTTGAGCATGATATAATAGTGGCCGCTATTGTTCGTCAACCCTGCCGTTGACGGCGGTTACTATCTCATGCCGCATTTATAACGGTTGGTCTTATACATGATCCGGTGTAGACACTGCTATAGACTATAGTATCACTCTTTTAATACTTTTTCACTAAATTATCCCGCATTTAAAATACTTTTTTGGTTCAAAAACATTCATATTTTACAAATTTAAAGGCCGTTTGGTAACACTGAAATTGGTTGAATCAGCTGATTCTGTTGAAATTTCTGAAATTTTGGCTAAGTGGTTGGAATGTTGGATTGACTGATTCTGCTGATTTATGAAAAAATATCTAAAATATATTTTATTACGGAGTAATAAAATAAAGAAAAAATTATATGAAAATAGCCAAAATGATCTTTTGCAGTAACTTCAACCAACTAAGTACATTGTGGTCTGAAGGCATTACTTTTGATCTCTTAAAGAGGAGGTCGCAGGTTCGAGTATCATCCCAATCATGGATGTTGACATTAACAAGAGCATATACTATAATAGGTTTAGAAGAATGTTCCAAAAAACAGTAACTTCAACCAATACAGACAGAAAAGTAACTTCAATCTTACTTTTTCTTATTACTAGTATTACACAGGTCAACGCACGAAATCAAAAGTTACATTTTTGGTGAAAAAGTTGGTTGATAAGTCTGATAAGCCGAAAAACAGAGTTACCAAACGGGCTTTTAATATCAATAACACAATGTTTACTTTTTTGTGTAGTGACTTGATCAAAGAAGGTGAGATGTAATTACTAAGAATCCTTTCTTGAATAAAAGTTTAACTCATCACAATCATCATGAGGTGATTAAGTCTCAAATTCGATTCCGGACACTTGCGACAAAAAGGTTACTAGCAAATACATATGACTTCTGTAAAACTTCACTCTCTATCTATTAACCTATGATTAAAGTTCAGTTTCCATTCTCTCAATTTATCGTTGGTCCGGTGCTGAGAGCTCTCACGGGATGAGATGTCATCTTTTAATCCTTTATAATTATCAAATGATATTCTTAGAAAAATGGGCAATCAATTGCAATGTGGTACAAATGTATAGTAGACTGAGCATGTTGCAACTTGTGAGCTGTCCGGACTCCCGACCAACTCTATATTTAGCCCAATTCGCTGGAGTTCATTTGTCTAATGAGATTTAGATTTTTTGACAGGTACAATTTGTTGTTGTCGTCAAAATAGATTTTTAAGTTCTGTGGGTGTTGCAATACAATTTAGTGCTGGCTTCATCCGGATTATTATCTGTTTTTTTCAAATTATTTTGTAATAAGAATTTGGAAATCTCTTATATAGGCCATTAAATCATTAAGATGCTTATTTTTAATCTCTATTTGTGTTTACATTAGTGGTGCTAATAAAAACTCAATCCTGTCCTAACATAATCTGACACAATAATCGTATTCTAAAGCTCACCATTTGTTAAGCCATGTTTTCGGCAAATCAATTTTCTCACCTAATTTTTTCACTAAACACATAATTTTTTTCCCGCGTTGAATTGTGTAATAATTAAAATAAGTAAAATTAGAGCACTGAATTAGATGAGGTTTCTATTGATGACAATTTGAACTATTTTTATATATTCTTTCTTTAATAAAATAAAAAAGTGTTTTAAATAATATTCTTCCATAATTTAGCAGATTCAGCTAACACTACAAAAAAACACGGGATTGACAGAGATTTTGACAGAGATTTGAAAAAAATAAAGAAGGATTTGGCAGGAATATGCCAAATCTGTGCCAAAAACACTTTGGCATAAACTATTTGGAACGAAAAATCGGTAAATCCGTGTCAATCTCGTGCTTTTTTGTAATGTAATTTCAGGATACTAAAGGGTTCATAATTTTTCGACTAGGTTGGTTCCAAAAACTAAGTGAACGCAATAGTTGATCCATGTTTACTTTTTCATTTAAAGAATCCCATTTGAGATCGAGATTTTTACTATTAATATTTACTAAAGGGTTCATAATTTTACTACTAAGTTGGCTCCAAAAACTAAAAACTCAATATTAATATTTTGAGTTTACAAGACACTTAGGGGATGTTTACTAACAGAGATATTTTCCGGTTTTCTACTTCTGTTTTTTGTTCTCCAATTTTCTGTTTTTATTTTTCAGTTTTTCTATCTTCAATTTTCTGTTTCTATTTTTTAGTTTTCCATTTTCAAATCTGAAAACATGTTCATCAATTTTTTCACTCAGTTCTCCAATTCCAGACCCTTGACCCTTACCCCTACCCTTACCACGATCTTACACTCTACCCATACTCCCCCACAACCCTTCATACCCACCCATACCTACTCGTAGGTGTCAGGGTAGTGGGTGGGGGTGGGGTAAGGGGTATGGTCGGGGTGAGGTGGTAAGGTCTAGGGGTAGGGGGTTGGGTGGGGGTAGTGGGTGGGTTAGGGTCGTGGTTAGGGGTAAGGGTGGGGTAGGGTTGGGGTAGGGTTGGGGTAGTGGGTAGGGTTGGGGTAAGGTAGGGGTAGGAGTTGGGATAGGATGTCGGTAGGGTGGGGTCGGGGCCGGGGTGGGACTGAGGTAGGGAAGGGGTAGAGGGTGGGGGGTAGGATGGCGGTAAGGGTGGGGTAGTGGGTAGGGTTGGGGTAAGGTAGGGGTAGGGTAGGGAGTTGGGATATGATGGCGGTAAGGGTGGGGTAGTGGGTAGGGTTGGGGTTGGGGTAAGGTAGGGGTAGGGTAGAGAGTTGGGATAGGATGGAGGTAGGGGAAGGGTAGGATGGCGGCGGGGGTAGAATGGCGGAAGGGTGGGGGTAGGATGGCGGTACGAGGGTGGGGGTAGGGTGGCGGTACGAGGGTGGGGGTAGGATGGCGGTGGGGTGAGGCCGAGGTTGGGGGCATGTGGTAAGGGGTAAGGTAGGGGTGGGGTTGGGTGGGGTGGCGGTAGGGTAGGGTGGATCGGGGTGGGGCTCAGGTAGGGGCATGTGGGGGGTGGGGTAGGGTCATTATAGGGAAAATGGGTATGTGGGGTGGGTAGGGTAGGGTAGGGTAGGGTAGGGGTAAGGGGTAAGGGGTAAGGTACGAGGATGGATGTACCTGAATGGAATCGAAATCAGAGCGGGACTGGACCCACCACTAGGTGTAAGTATGCAAATTCATTGCAGTGACACTGTAGCATCTGCATTTTCCAAATTTGAAAAACTAGTAAAAGTCACTTCTCTAAATCATTAAGGAAAAGATAGACATGTCTCTAAAGAAAACCATAATGAAAAAAACATAGGTAAAACAGACCACGGAGGTGAGAGTTTATCTCTCTAAAGCTTTGGAGCTCTCTAGGGTGGTGGCCGCTAGGGTTTTGTTTTCCGATTTCGAATCTTTCGAAGATCGGCGGTACTGGTGCGGTAAAGATGATCGAAGTAGGGCTAAGTGTTCCTCACAAAATTTGAACAACTTAAAAGTGGGGAAATCAAAATTAGGTACCAATATTTCATACTTGAATATTCTCATATGACGCTCATTATTGATATGGATTACAGTGCTTAGAATATATTCAGTTGAGCTAGTATTTGAGGTTTGAACTAGTTTAATTGATCTGGTTTGTCGTGGTCTAATTCAATAAAATCCACTATTGTATGTATTTTACCATCACCTATGTATGATCTGATTTGTGCAAAACTAGTTTGGTTAGGTCTATTTAGATTTGATCTAATCTATGCTCCGCAAAAATATGGATGTTTTTACTTGGACTTATTTAAGTCCCAGATCATATAAGATCTGACTAAATTAGACTTCTGCAATTGTAAGATACACAGAACTCAAACATTTACAAGATCAGACAAAAAAAAATTCAATTCAAGTAAAATTTAAGTGAAGCCATTTTTACACTTCCACATTTATGTAAACCCTAGGGCCTGTTTACTAACAGAGATATTTTCCGGTTTTCTACTTCTGTTTTTTGTTCTCCAATTTTCTGTTTTTATTTTTCAGTTTTTCTATCTCCAATTTTCTGTTTCTATTTTTTAGTTTTCCATTTTCAAATCTGAAAACATGTTCATCAATTTTTTCACCCAGTTCTCCAATTCCAGACCCTTGACCCTTACCCCTACCCTTACCATGATCTTACACTCTACCCATACTCCCCCACAACCCTTCATACCCACCCATACCTACTCGTAGGTGTCGGGGTAGTGGGTGGGGTGGGGTAAGGGGTATGGTCGGGGTGAGGTGGTAAGGTCTAGGGGTAAGGGGTTGGTAGGGGGTGGGTTAGGGTCGTGGTTAGGGGTAAGGGTGGGGTAGGGTTGGGGTAGTGGGAAGGGTTGGGATAGTGGGTAGGGTTGGGGTAAGGTAAGGGTAGGAGTTGGGATAGGATGGCGGTAGGGTGGGGCCGGGGTGGGACTGAGGTAGGGAAGGGGTAGAGGGTGGGGGGTAGGATGGTAGTAAGGGTGGGGGTAGTGGGTAGGGCTGGGGTTGGGGTAAGGTAGGGGTAGGGTAGGGAGTTGGGATATGATGGCGGTAAGGGTTGGGGTTAGGTAGGGGTAGGGTAGAGAGTTGGGATAGGATGGCGGTAGGGGAAGGGTGGGATGGGGGTAGGATGGCGGCGGGGGCAGGATGGTGGAAGGGTGGGGGTAGGATGGCGGTACAAGGGTGGGGGTAGGGTGGCGGTACGAGGGTGGGGGTAGGATGGCGGTTGGGTGAGGCCGAGGCCGAGGTTGGGGGCATGTGGTAAGGGGTAAGGTAGGGGTGGGGTAGGGTGGGGTGGGGTCGAGGTGGTAGGGGGTGGCGGTAGGGTAGCGTGGATCGGGGTGGGGCTGAGGTAGGGGCATGTGGGGGGTGGGGTAAGGGCATGTGGGGGTGGGGTAGGGTCATTATAGGGAAAATGGGTATGTGGGGTGGGTAGGGTAGGGGTAAGGGGTAAGGTACGAGGATGGATGTACCAGAATGGAATCGAAATCAGAGCGGGACCGGACCCACCACTAGGTGTAAGTATGCAAATTCATTGCAGTGACACTGTAGCATCTGCATTTTCGAAATTTGGAAAACTAGTAAAAGTCACTTCTCTAAATCATTAAGGAAAAGAGAGACATGTCTCATTTTTTTCATTTTGGAAAACGATTTTGTAAACACGTTTTTCTTTTTTCCTTTCTCCAGTTTTCCAGCAATTTCTTTGGTAAACACGTTTCCTGTTTTCTGTTTTCCAATTTTCCAGTTTTCTGGAAAACTAGAAAATATCTCTGTTAGTAAACAAGCCCTTATATTTTTCAATGCCCGCCCAACAATTACGCACATGTTCTGCAATGCCCTGAGAAAGATTCAAAAATATTTCTTTATAAGGATCCCCCAAAAGCATATGAAATTAAATCTTAAACCTAACAACATATATACTTTTCAGTTATTATTATTATTATTTAGGGATAAGGTACAAATATACCTTTCTAATATGGTAGTGAGAACAAATATATTCTTATTCTAGTTTCTCGAACTAAAGTACCCTCAGATTTATGTGGAAGTGCATATGTAACCCTCAGATTTCATGTTCCTATAAATAAATATAATTAATTTCAAAAAACACCAAAAATAAATTATAAATTTAATTTGAAAAAAAATCTACTTGTCCAATCCTCCCTTTTATTATTTTATACCACAGTTTAATATTGTTATTTGTTAGTATAAACTATTATTTGAAAATTTCATTATATATTTAAGATTATTTCGCAAAAGTGTTAATAAATGCATTGCAGCGTAAAAAAATCATTAATTTTTTGTATCTTTTGCACTAAAAATACATATTTTATATGATGATAATAGTCCAAGATTACAAAATAGTGAATTCAATTTTATCAAGGTTAAACAAAATAAAAAATGTTATCTCAAAAAATGTAACAATGTGTTCAAAATTTCGCAAAAAAGTAAAATTAATATTTAGGAATTGAAGTGCTTCATTTACAACGGAAACAATAATAATTTTTCAATGTAAAATCAAAGAATTAATGTTTTAACATAAAAATAGTATTTATTTTTAGCTCTTTAATTTTTATTTTTCAATTTCGAATTTATTGTTCATTTTTAATGTTTTTAAGATTTTATTTTATTTTTTAAAGTCAATAAGGGGTATATATGCACCTTTTAAAAGTTCGGGAGCATATATGTACCTCCACATAAACCACAGATGTATATTTCTTCCCCCAAAAAATAATATGTTTGTTCTCATAGTCATAGGGTATATTTGTATAACTTTATAAGTAGTTATTATCATGGAATAATAGCCAAACGGAATTTGTGATTGCTCCGTTCGATATAAATGCACGCGGCCAGCTTAACGACTGTTCTATTTTCAAAGATTTATTTTGTCTTTTAGTCGCTCACAAATAATGTTTGAGCTAAATAGCATCAGGTTTTCTTTGCTTAACTTATCGTTTCAGTGATGTGTTTAACTTTTCAACAATGTTTGATGTATCCATTCTTATACCCACCTTATACCCACAATGTTTGTGAAACTTTTTTTTTGTCCGTGAACCCGGTTCATAGACAATATTTTGTTTGTGCAAAATATTGTCTGTGAATCGGGGTTCACAAACAAAAAAACAACACTTCACAAACATAGGTGAGTACAAAAGTGGGTATAAGAGTGAGTACAAAGATCATTTTGTTAACTTTTTACTTGATGACAACACTATTCTTTGTTTTGGGTTTGGAAAATGGCAAATTTGTACAATTGTAAAATAACGTGGTGTCATAGATCCAAAGAACATGGGTCACTGTGTGTATTTTATATGAATTATATGTATGGTGCATTTAATTCAGAACTTTCAAAGAGTTTATAGACTTTTAAATCTATAGAATTTTTATGAATGAACTTTAATTTGTTGATATATACTCCGTATAAATTCATAGATTTTCATATGAATAATATTTATCAATTTATCAAATTTATGAAAAACTAAAGTTCAAACAAGAAACATATACTTAAGGGAGTATTTGAATTTAGGAGGAATTTGACTTTGCATCCCACTTTTTGGATGATATTGGACTTTGCACCCCATTTAAAAAAACTTTGACTTTGCACCATAATTATACACAGAAAACACAGTCAACTTCAAAAAATTATTTAAAGGCCTTCCCGATCGAATTTTGAACTAATTTTCTTTTTTGAATAAATTAGACTTGATGAGAAACATGCTCAATAAATTTCATAAAAAATTCCACCAGGAACCGCTCCAAACGGCGGTGTTCGAACGGAGGCTCCTGTCCGAACATTCGGACCTGAGCATTCTGGGATTTACTATTATATAAGTCTGGTATAATCTACTCCAAAAATGAAACCATCACGGAGAAGTTGGAGTATATACAATTCAGTTTGAGGTACACACTTTTCATGAGCGTGTATACATACGAAAAAAACCTATACAGACATGAGTGTGTATGTATGTGTATGAAAAGTGTGTAACAATAGCATTTTTGTGGAATATATATAGGATTGGGATCATCTGCCCGACTAGAACGGTGCCTTGCCCATCGGACAGTCGAACAGTAGCAAAGCAAGCCTCGAGATCAGCAAAAAAGTGGAGTCTAATATCTTCAACCGTTGAATTGTTGATCGGACGGCCCGGAAGAAGCAAAACACTCTAACTTATGGTATGAATATCTCTCTATGACACGTTGGCTCACAGTCTTGACATATTGCCACCCCATGTTCTCTTTCCCCCTTCATGTTCCCACTCCTACCGGCCATAACATCCCCTCCCTCACTCTCTCTCTTTCCCCATCTCACTTTCTCTCTCCCTCTCCCCCCTTTAATTACTTCCATAGCAGCAGCAATCTCGACCACCCCATCATATCACTGCTTGCCTAAATTCGTTATAGCAGAGGGAAATCGAGTTGACTGCCCATTATTATTATCATCAATACCCAAATTTAATTCAGTAAGTACCATATACTATTGCATGATGATGGACATGATCTCCGGCGGCAATGGCGGCGGCATGATGACTTTCGCCTCCCCGCTCCCGCCGCCGCCGCCAGAAGCTTCCTCAATCACCACTTTCCAAAACCCGGACGAACCCCAGTATTTCAGCGTCCCTTCCCACCATCTGGACTACAGCAACAGCATCTCGCAGATGCTGATGAGGCGGAGGAGGTCGGCCGCGTCGTCGTCGTTCGTCACCGGCGGGGACAGGGGATGGGATACCGGGGAGGACAATGTGATGCTGCGGCGGCCGCGGGGCGGCGAGGACGAGATGTCGGATGACGGGTCGTCGGCGCAGCTCGGGGAGAAGAAGCGGCGGCTGGGGCTGGAGCAGGTGAAGGCGCTGGAGAAGAGCTTCGAGCAGGGGAACAAGCTGGAGCCGGAGCGGAAGATGGAGCTGGCGAGGGCTTTGGGGTTGCAGCCGCGGCAGATCGCGATCTGGTTCCAGAACCGCCGCGCTAGATCTAAGACCAAGCAGTTGGAGAAGGATTACGATTTGTTGAAGAGGCAGCTTGAAGCCCTCTCTTCTGACAATAATGCCCTCAAATCTCGTAACAAGAAGCTTCACTCTGAGGTATGTATAATTAACACTAATCCTATCATCTCCTTAATTTAATTCCACCAATTATCAACTACTATATGTATGTAAATTTCAAATCCAAGTTTAATATATGATCTGAGCTTACATATTCTTACTAGTACTATTATCCAAACAAAACAAATTTGACACTATATTAAGATTTGGGGGTTTAGGTTTTTGTATTTGGCATGTGTTTGGAATTCTTACAAGTCAACCTCACAAACACTCCATCTTTCTTTGTAAAAGTTCTACTTTGACTTTAACTTTGAGTCAAAGGTAGTGGCCAAAGTTGATTACCTTTGAAAAAGTTCTATTATAATACCATCACTCTCAAAGGGAGTATTATTGAACACTTTATTTAGTACTCCCTCCGTCCCGCTATGATTGTCCCATTTTACCATTTCGGTCCGTCCCACTAAGATTGTCTCATACCTTATTTGGTAAAGTTTGTGTGGTTCTAAATCATTCCTACTTTATTCTTACTTTATCAATTCAATATCAGCCACATAAACCACTTTTATTAATAACTGTGCCATCTTCTCTGGTCCCAAACTTAGTGGGACGGAGGTAGTACATGATATGTTTTCACAATGAGTGATTAAATGTAGTATTATTATTATATTATCGATAGTAATACTCCGTACTAAATAGTGAAAATTTCCAACATAACCCATTTTAAAACATGATCATCATTTTTTCAAAACAAGAATGAATTTTACTCTTTATTAGTACGAGATAACTTCTACTGAGTATTTCTTTATCAAAATTTTACTCATACAAACATTAATAATAGTAAGAGAAAAATGCTTAAATATCCCTTAAAGATAAAAAAAACACTGTGAAAATTGGATAATAATGATTCTTTTCTTAAAATAAGACTCATGAACTAAATGATATGCCATTTGTACATTTTATCTATATTTTTATACTATTCGGGGACAGTTTAAAATAATACTCTCTTGGTCCTATAAAACTTAACTAAATCTTCGATTTGCCGTAATAAAGTACGTAATATATACTGTATGTGATTAAAATAAGGAGTAATTTCTATCTTATCAATACAAATTTCAATGACACAATTTTCATTTTATTTTTATTGTTTTTGGTTCAAGTCAAATTTGACCGAGTTTTAGTATAATACTATAACTAATGTTAAAGTCAATCATGTATACCAAGAAACCGGAAGTTTAATTAGTTGAGCCAGGATGTAATACTCGGACTACCGTAAATGCAGAAAAATGGATAAAATAATGGTGGAAGTTATAGTGCATGTTTAATTTAATCCAAGTATAAAAATATGTAAGCAAATTAGATAACATGTGATAGACAATGGGGTCCTACTCCGAGAGTGGAAACTTTTTTATTTTATTTCATTTAATTTCACTTTTAGGGTAAAAATAATAATAACCAAATGATTGGCCTGGTTTTCAAACATTTGATAAATGCGTGATGATTGTGATGCTAGCTGCAGTTACTGGCACTGAGGAATAGAGAATCAAAGGGTGCGGGCCCCGCCACGATAAATCTGAACCAAGAAACGGAAGGCTGTTCCTGGAACACCGCCAACAACGCCAGCGAGACCAACAGCGGCAGCATTATTTTTACGGTAGACGACCACCGTCATGTAAATTTCGGCGGTGGTGGCGGTGGCGCTTCTTCTTCCAAACCATCCTCCGCAAATCATATTGTCTGGCGGCAGCCGCTGCCGCCGCCCTCCGCTGTCCCAACAAATCTCACCCATCAGCTGCTGCATTCCTCGTCCAGACCGGATGATGACCTACTATTACACCGCAGTAATAATAATATGAAAATTAATAATAATAACAATAATAATAATGGTAATGATGGTAAACTGGAAACAAATGTTCACGACGAAGAACAAGCCGGAGGAGCCTATTGTAGTATGTTCGGCGAAGTCGGGATGGAGGACGAGCACGACGAGTTCTTGGACATGGCGCCGGCCGCCGCCACAGCATTTCCGTTCAATTTCTCTTTCTTCTCCTGAAGAAGAAAATTGCAGCTGTACGTTAATTAGCAAGGCAGTAGAGCATGAAATTTTATTTTGCCTTCCATTATTTAGTTATAGTGTAATTTATTTATTTGCAAATTGCAATTTGCAAACGTACATTAGAACTTGAAGATTGTTACTACTCGCTTTTTACAGTCTTCGAAATCCATGTTATGAATGTCATTTAATACAAATACAATTCTCCTTCCGTTTAATCTTTGTCACCTTTTTCTTTATTTGACTATTAAAAAACTTGAACCATTTTCTGTAGGGAGAAATGATTCAGAAACTTTAAGCACTAACACAACAACAACGTAACTAACACGGAATTTGATTGAATTCTCTATGAAGTTTGTAAATCTGAGAAAATTTACATGATACTCCCTAATAGATAAAACAGTCCCCTACAAATTAATTGATCAAATCTTATTTATTTTGATTATGTATATAATTTAACATGTGAAATTAAAAGTTACCTCTTTTAAAAAAATTGACTTATATGTCTCATGAGATGAAAATAAAGATTAGTTATTTCTCTTTGAGTTATTGCTCTCATAAGAGTTAAATGATGCTTAGATTAGCAAATAGAACTATTTTAATTCCCTTACCATTCATCCAATTTTACCCTCCTATATTTTCAACCATGTACAACACTAGCAGGAGGTATCGTCGTCGCGTTCTTCGGTAGTCAATTGACGCTACCAACCTCCACCGTCGGTGCTACCACCACCACTTTTGGTGCCACCACTGCATCTCACAAAGCTAATGCCCCCACAATTGTTAGGAAGCTGATCAAGGGCAAGTCGACCAAGGTTGATGTTGACCGAGGGGAAGTCAACTTGCGGGGGTGGGGTCGCCACTGGATGGGGAAATCGACATAACAGGAATACCACTAGGGGCTCTTAAAATGCCATGTTGATGGCATTATTACAATTCAAACATGTCATATTTTTCTTTTGAAAATGTCTTTAAGATGACATTCACATTAAAATGTTGGCAATTTTTTTCTGGAAATCAACACTGTCGTGCTTGAAGACGGCGGCAACAGAAAGATGCCAACATTTTTTGATGATATTTTTTATAAATAAAAATATGATTTTCTTAATATTAAAATATATTAAGAGTACGTAGAATTCACATAGAGAGCAATAATTACTCCTATTCTTGCAATTTTTATTTACTCATAGTTACTAGTTAGCGGATTATCCCTTTCTCTTTTTGTACCCAAATTTCGAGTAAAATATATGATATTTATCTTCTTATTTCATATATAAATTAAATTAAACTTTTTAAAAAATTGAAGATTCTATTTTGTCAAACAAAATGGAAGATTCTATGTTGAAAGATTTTGAAGGATTGATAGAGTTTAGAGATAGGTAGTTCATTCAAAAAAAGAGGATAGGTAGTCGGGCTTTTACAGGAATCTATGTAGTGTTTCTTAATATAGAAATCCGTAAAAACAATTTAAATCTGCCATTGAATAGAGTCCATAGAAAGCCATCACAATTGAGTACTTTCAGATTTTAATGGAGTCAATCTAATTCTTAATTGGGGACATCCAAATAAAACTTATTAGAATCTTCTGTATTTTATATTGAATACATCTGAAATTGGTCGAATTTTAAATCTATGAAATTTAATAGGACTATATAGGAGTATGAAAAATGTTTATTTAAACTTTTTAGGTGCACCCAAATAAGAGCTTTAACATGGGACACATGGAAGGAGTACTTTATTAAGTTTTACGTGCATATATTTTCATTTTTGAAGCGACAATACCGGGCGGCCAAGATGGATGAAATTTAACTATTTAAGATTATAGATATCAAATTGGTGGTTCGTACAAAAGAAGAAAATGTTCATGTTCCACGCAACATCAGAACTTGCCGGTACAGCTAACATAGTAGTGGGTCTCCCATTCTGGCAGAGGGGCCATAACAAGTCCGCCCAACCCGCGTTTGCCCCTCTTATCCTGTCTTTTTTTGGTAATTCACATGTCGACCGTCGACGGTTGAGGTATACACCCGTTTGATAATCATGTTTTTCGGCTTATCAGACTTATTTAACTTTTCCATCAAACACATAACTTTTTGTATCACGTGCTGAATTGTGTAATGATAATGAAAAATGTGGTTGGAGTTACTTTCTGCTGTATTGGTTGAAGATACTGTAGATGATCATTTTAACTATTTTTTCATATATATTTTTTATTTTATTAATAAGCAAATTCCTGTAAAAGCCCGACTACCTATCCTCTTTTTTTTTAAATAGACATTATAGCTGATATGGTTGAGGAAAAGTTACCAAAAGCGAATATGACAGTGAAAGGAAAGAAAGAAAGAAAGAAAATTGTTGAGCATATTGTAGCATTAGAGATGTTCTAATCTTGTAATCTACGAACCGTCCTCACGGCCGTTGTTCAAGAGGTTCAATAAATTTTACTCCATAAAATAATGTCCAGGAATTTTAGGGGCCCTAAAATTTTGGTGTTTCCAAAACTCAAAGTTCATGCCTCTAAGAGAATCAACCTAACAATGGCTAGCTACATACATCATATTTTTGTTTGCCACATCAACTACATCTAGCTAACTCATTTTCCACCAATGGTTATATATAATGCTTGTCTCTTAAATAGGCCCCATAAATCATACGTACATTTTTTATATTACAATGATAAAACATTCTTTAACAACTTGTAATTTGAAGTAAAGGATTTACGTTGCATTAAAGCGTATCAACATTCTATGAAAAAATAACACAAATTACCTTTCCATCTCATAAAAAAGTACAAAATTGAAAGAAAATCATTACAATATGATTTTATACGGGGTGTAAATACAAATTAAATTAGTGGTTGTACGGCCGCTTCTTGATTTGATATTGTATTGGTTTTAGGAGCACTGATTTTTAGGTTGGAATTTAATTTGATGACTAGAACGGCATTGAACACAAGATGGCGTCCTAATGGGGCAACTCTGCAGTAGTGTGAGGTGTAGTGGGTGAAAGAAAAAGTGTAGAAAAAGAGGATATACCAGATACGTAGGTGTAAGTCAGTCTATGGAATAAAGAAAAACTTGAAAGATAGAGAGAAAAGAAAGCAAATGGAGATTAAATCAAAACTCGTCTCCAAACGTTCCTGGATATTGAGCAAGTATATTGTTTCTTCAGTTTTCCAAATCACTTTTTCAAATGACTTTTACAAGCGATTTTGTTTCTCAAAACTATTACATCTCTGGCTATAATTTTAATCGGTTCTTTCTCGTAAGTTAAAACTTTGTCTTCAACTTCTAGTCATCAAATTAAATTCTCTTGTATGAAATTGGATTGAAATCTTTTCATATGATCTGATATGATCGGGCAGATATATGTTTGATGTGTATTTTATAACTATCAAAACTTGATCTAATCTAAACTGGCCGAGTCTGATCTGCATAAATAAATTATTCAAAATATGACTAAAACATAGTCAAAATTTCAACCGTATATAGTCGATTTTTCCGCCCGATTATAGGGATGGTGGAGGTCATATATTTATGATTGTACAATCAATAATATTTTAAATACTGTGATATATCTAAGTCCTAGAAGTGTTTGTTGTATACTTCTGATCCGAGATATCTCTTTAAGTCTGATGGTGCTACAGTGAGGAAGGAGGACTTGCAGGGTTTAGTGCTAGTATCGAGTAGTGATAATGGTCATTTGCTCAGGTCTATCAACGGGAAAGGTAAAGAAAGTGGTCTTTGCAATGTGCCCTCACAAGGCATCAGGACCCAATGGGCTTAATCAAGATTTTTTCCAACATTACTGGAAATTGTGGGGGAAGGAGTTTATAATTACTGCAAAAATATTTTTGAGAGTGGTTGTCTTCCTACCGGGGTTAATGGTACAAACTTGAATCTTAAACCCAAAAAAGAGTGTCCCAAAAATATGGGAGACTAGAGACTTATGTTCTGTTATATACAAGATCGAACTTTGCTAAGTTAAAGGCAAACTCTTTAAGAGACTGCTTAAAGTACCTTATATCAAATGTCCAAAGTGTGTTCATTCCGGGCAGATCTATACTGGACAATGTTATGTTAGCATTTGATATAGAAGGTGGTTATGTTGCTCTTAAATGGGACATGAGTAAAGCTTACGACATGGTGGAGTGGGGTTTTCTTTTTAAGGTGATGGGAGCTATGGGGTTTGATATGATCCTAAATGGATTTGTCTCATCTGAGCTTATGTGGTAGGGGTACGTGGAGTACTGCATTCCTTTTGATAGTGCAACGATCAAGCTGATTAGAAACTAAAGGGAACTTCGTCAGGGGGCCCTCTACCCCCATATTTATTCATCTTGGTAGCATAGAGGGTGAGCTTGCTTATCCGGAAGAATGAGACCTTGAGGAAGATCCATGGTGTTTCTGTGATCAGGGGCATAAAAAATATCCCACTTATTATTATTTTTTGTAGATGACAACTTTTTTTTTTTAGGACAATGAAGGAGGAAAGTGTGGTGATCAAAGGAATTTTACATATGTAAGCTTGTGCCTTAAGGCAAAAAAACAAAATTTGAAATCCTCTATTTCATTTAGCCCTGATGTTCCAGATTATGTGAAAGATAAGATATGCAATAATTTGAGTGTTTCTGCAGGGATGATGTGTTAGCTATTTTGGGGCTGCCTACATGTGTTCGCTGTTTGGGACTGCCTACATTAGTAGGGAGACAAAAGACAAAGATACTGACATATTTGAGAGAGAGAATTATAAAATGTATCACAAACTCGAACAACATATTCTTGTCCAAAACATGTATTGAAGTGTTTATAAAGACGATCATTATTCAGGCATGCCTTCCTATGCCATGAATGTATTCTACTGCCTTTGGATCTCTTTTCAAAGATCGAGAGACTGATTAATGACTATTGGTGGCGGGGAAGGATCTGGAGGGGAGGGGGAAACGGTGAAAGTCCTGAGAAGCGTTATGTAGGCCTAAATGTAAAATAGGGTTGGGGGACAGCTCGGTGAGAGAATTTAATGCAACCATGTTGGGTAAACAAGGCCGAAGACTTACTATTGACCCAGACTCTCTAGTGAGCAGAGGTTTTAAAGCACGATATTTCCCTCAGTCTTCTGTTTTGGAAGGGAAGATAGGAAGTAACCCATCATTCATCTAGCGCAACACCCTTGAAGCACAAAGTGTTATCCGAGAGGGGACCAGAGAAGAGTTAATTGGTGATGGACATGATATCTCTGTATGGAATGATAGATGATTCACAGCTGAAGGTAACATGATTGATTTCGTCAACCAAGCTGGCTAGAATAGCTGATATGAATAATGTAGTGGCTTTAATTAAAGAGCACCGGTCTGGATGGTATTTGTAAAGGATCAGAGCTAATTTCATTGAATAGGACAATTCAGCTTGATGGACAACCTACCCGGGGGGTATCTTATCCGAGGGGTTATTGTGGGAATAACTTAGAGAGAAGTCAGAGCAAATAGGAGGAGAGAGAGTCGATTTTATTAAATGAACTCAGCGTGTGTAGATGAGATGTCGATGATGATTTACAAGGAGAAATGGGCTGCTATTTATAGCAGCAATAAATGCGATGAGAGGACACGTGTCAGTAATCCAACGGCCGAAGGGTCACATCAACCGGTTGGCACCGGCAGTGGTACGTTTACTGCATTGAATGCGGCTGGCGGATGTGACGTGGCATTAAATGTGGTGGTTGGCTGTCTCCAAAAGGAATCTTCGATGATTGAACGTGTTTGGCCGAAGGCTCCTTATGTAGCCGAGGGCTCCATGTAGCCAAGGACCCCTGTGTAGCCGAAGGCCTGGTTCCACCGAAGGCCTATCCGGTGCCGAGGGCTTGATAGTGCCGAAGGCTCATGTTTTTCGCCGTTTTCTCCCAGTAGCTTCTTATGCCAGAGAAGGCTATCCTGCGAGTTTTGGAGCCTTCGGCCAAGGAGGCCGAAGGCACCCCAGTGTGTATTCTGAGCTATTTTTTAGGCTTGGGCCGCCGTATTTGGGCCTGAGTTGTTCTCTGGGCCCAACGGACTTGTGTAGGAGAAGTGGGAGTCTATGGGCCGGGGGTTCCTGGGCCATATACTCCATCAGGAGTCCCTCACTCCTTTTGCCGAAAGGTACTTGAGGGAAAAGGAGTAATTGTGTTGATTCTCCCGGAGGTTCCATCATTTGGTTGGGCGCCTCTGCTTGAGAGCTGCCTTCTGCTGATTGCCGAAGGCTTCCCTCAGTCCCTCACATGTCGAGGGTTTTCTGAGGGAAGTATAACACCTGTATGACTGTCGAAGGCTCTCCTCAGTCCCCCACATGTCGAGGGCTTTCTGAGGAAGAGTATAGATGTGTTGCCCGTATGTGTTGTTATGAGAGGTTGCTTTATTTCTGTGAGTGTCCTGGGAAAATTTTTGATGTACTGCTGCTGCCGAAGGGTACATTGAAGTATGTACCCGAGGGGTTTCCCTTTGATGTTTTGCCCGGGGGCTATATGCGTCAATCGTGGATTTTTGCTTGAGGAATTTTTGTTCTGTGTGATTCCCGAGGGGTGTATCCTAGTCCCCCACTCCTTTAGGCCGAAGGCTAGTTCGGGCTGAAGGAGTTATGATGAGTTGATGAGCCACCAAGGGGTGGTAACATTGATGAGCCGAAAGCTTGGTGAATTTCGTTGGCAGAAGGCTGTGGTGAGTGATAGCCGGAGGCTATCACTCGGGGGCACCCTAGTGTCGCCGAAATATAGTCGTTGTAATATAGTCGTTGGAAGAGGAGTTGACGTGGCGCGTCCCCGTTGGTTGGGGGCGGGCGGCTGCCACCCATTGGGGGTGGAGGCGGCATGTAATGATGGGCTTTCGAGACGAGGCCCAGTTCTCGAGGCCCAGTTGCCTATAAATACTCCAAGACCGAGTTCACTTTCGTTGCGCGATTTTTGTGATAGCGAAGCTCTGGCAAATTGATTCTAGAGAGAGAAAGTTTCTTCCTTCGATCAAACCCTAGCTTTCGAGGTCAGTCCTTCTCCTGTTCTTGAGTTCTTTAGTAGGTTTTGCTCTTTCCTTCCTTGATTAAGTGTTAGAAACAATTTAGAGCCCCCGGTTAGGATCTCGTCTCTGCCTATTGTCATGTCTTCCGCGAGTGATTCCCAAGATATCTCGAGGGACCCCTCGGTTCAAGCCGAAAGCATTTCTGATGTGGTGTCTTCGAGCGAACAGCCCTCGATAACTAACGATCTGGCCGTAGCCGAGGAAGTGCAGAGCCGCCTCCTAGTGGAGATGGAAGCTGAAGACTTCGAGCAAGTAATCGAAGACGAGGAGATGGCCATTGCGGTCCAAGTTGCCCAGGAGGCGGAAGAGAGTGAGAGACAGAGGGTTACTGTGGCTATGCTCCCCCCTCGTAGAGCTGATGAGGCAAGTAGCTCCCGGGCCTTAGATCCGGAGCCTTTGAGTGTTGCCCCCGCCAAGAAGAAGAAGAAACTGAGGGCCGCTCCAAAGAAGAAGCAAGCGGCCGTGGACGTTGGGCAGCCAGTCGGGATCCTTGAGGGGCATTCGTATTTGGACACTACGGCCCTCGAGGTGAAGACCACAGCGTCGGGAGCCGAATGCTTAGCCCTCCAAGTCCTCGTGGGGCCGTCGGCACAAGTAGTGGAACCGGGGCCCGATGACCTACTATCCCATCCCCTCGAGGGGTGCTTCTCGGTGCATATGCTCTCGGTGGAGTTGGGTCTCAGATTCCCACTCCACCCCTTTGTCGTTGAATATCTGAGGTTCGTCAAATTGGCTCCCTGCCAACTTACACCGAACAGCCACTATTACTTGGCGGGGTTCCTGGCCCTTTGCCGCAGCCGGGGGGTGACTGCCACACTAGACCAGTTCTTTGTTTCCTTCAATCTCTGTCGGGGAGGGCACTCGCACGCTGGGGGGTATGCCAACTTGCAGCAGGTCCCGGCATGGAAACTCTTCTCCGAGACCCCCTCCTCCCACAAAGAATGGAAGGAGAAATTCTGTTATATTCGAATGGCCGAAAATCCATTCCCGGGGGCCTTGCGCAATCACTTCAAGAGGCATCCGAAGGTGGGAAGTGCAGCTCTCGATAAAGCGGGGAGGAAGCTCACTAAGAAGCCCGAGGGTTCCGACCAAGTGATTACGATCAAGGAGGCGGCATCACCTGAGGAGCTGTACCTGTTGGGTTTCCGGCGATATCGCCTTCCGGGGGACGAAGACGAAAAATATCCTTTGATCGACCGGGGGTATCAAAACGCCGGAGGTTGTAGCCGGGGGCTCTTTGTTACTGGTACTTAGGATTATTTTTCGTATTCTACTTGTTTTGATTCTAATCCCCTCTAAATTGCTGCAGGTGACATTATGGATGTCCAGGCCTTCGCCCGTCTGTCCAAAAAGCTGGCCAAGGTTCCAAAGAAGAAGAAGGAGGGGTCCTCGGCGAACCAACCCCTCGTCGACGAAGTTTTCAAGAAGGCTGGGGCCTCCAAGGCCCTGGAAGCCAAGGAGCCTCCCAAGGAGATTGCTGCCGCTGATACCGGTGCTGTTGCCGGGGGCTCCCAAGCTGGGGAGCTTAAGAGGAAGAATGCCGGTAAGGGCCCCAAGCCTCCGGTGACTAAAAAGTTGAGGGGGGCCGATGAAGGTAAGGGTGTCCCCCTGGTGATCCTCGAAGAGCCCTCCCCCTCGCACCTGGTCGATCTTGACGAGGGGGCTTGGCCGCAGGAGACGGTGCAGTTCTCCTTTAAGAAGGGGACTGCCATCGTCCATGGCACCCTCGATCCGAGGGAATATCTGGAGGGTGCCACTCCCCCCTTAGATCGCTCGACCCTCGGCAAATTTGAGGATGAAGCCCTCGAGCGGAGAGCTCTTGAGGCCTCGGTTACTGTAAGTTCCTGAACCTTCCGCAATTGTTTTCTTTGTGCCCTTCCCCTTGCATGTCCTGACTTTGAGTGTCCTTTCTTTGCTTGCAGGCTAGCCTGGCTTTCGGGGAATACGTCCGGAGGATGGACCAAATTCGCCTCCGGAAGGCGGAAGACGAAGAGGCCCTTAAGAGGCTCGTCGCAAAGAATACCGAGGCCATCAGGAAGATGGCTGAGCTAGAGGAGGCCCTGAGGCAGGCGGGGAATAAGTTGGAGGCCGCCAAGGTGGAGGCTCGTGCTGAGGGGAAGGCTGAAGCGGAGAAAGCCGCTGCCGAGGCCACAAAGCAAGCAGCCGAGGAAGCTGAGAAGGCCAAGGCTGAGGCCGTGGCCAAGGCTAGGGAAGACGGCATTGCTTCCTTCGTTGCTGAGGGATGGAAGTCCGAGGACCGCAAGGAGTGGGTGGCCTCGGTCATAGAACAAGGCGTCGAGGGCTGGGTGGCAGGCCCCGGATCTGAATGGATGGCCTTGAAGGGCAAAAATTATTTCGATGGGGGTGAATTCTTCACCCAACGCCTGATTTATAGGAAGCTGGCCGGCCACTTTGGTATTGATCCTAGCAAGTTCGACCCTTCGGCCTACGGTCTTCCTCCCCGGCAACCTGATGTTCGGATCCCCCTTCCGGAGGGTGAAGAGAGGCGCCAGCCCGCAGATTCCGAGTTGATGAGGGAATGCGGTCTTGAAGATGAAGATGAAGTTGAGGACGACGCTACCTCAAAGACGAAGGAGGATGCAGCTGAGGGGGCCCAGACTTAGTTATCTGCGTGTGCATACACCTTGTAATAGTTTATAGGCCTCGGCTTCGGCCATGATTGTAAACAAGTAAAACTCCTCTTGCAATGAATGAATGTTCTGCCTACGGGCTTTATGAATTGAATGGATGCCTTCGCTCTTATTTTTATGCAAGCCTTCCTTTTGTTAAATGAATGTCTGCTTTCCCGGAGTCCTCAAGTTCGTGGACTTAGAAAATTTTCTAAGTAAAACTTGGCGACAAACCCCCGGTCATAGTGCAGAAGTATCGGGGGGTCGTTGTTGTGGACTTAGAAAATTTTCTAAGTGAATACCCATTCCTGAGCCCTCAGTTGTGCGCTGGGATTCGCCGGGGGCTTGCTTGAACCTCCGGTGTGTAAGCTGCAGGGGGATCCGAAATCATGGGGGATCATTGTTGCGGACTTAGAAACTTTTCTAAGTGAAAGCCTTGCCTGAGTCCTCGGCTGTAGAGTGGGATAGCCGGGGGCTGAAAGCTACGGACTTAGAAAACTTTCTAAGTAAAACCTGATCAGAACCCTTCGGATGTAGAGTAGAATCACCGGGGGGTTTGTGATCGTGGACTTGGAAAATTCCTTGAGTAATATCCCAGCGTGTGCCTTCGGTGATGAACCATTGTCATCGCCTCCGGTTGTAGCAGCAGGACCGAGGGCTGAAATGAATTACACTTCGGGCCATTGCCAAGTAGTTTAGGTGGCCATCGGCCACGAATCTGTAGGTGAAGAATTGCCCCCCGAAAGGTCCCCCATTTGTAGACTTAGTCATTTCTTCTACGAAGTTCCAATAGCCGTTGGAGGATCCGAAATCATGGACTTAGTAAATTCTGAGATTTGTCTCCCATAGGTCTTGCGTGTAGCCTCCGGTTAATGAATGTTCTCCGAGGGGGTCCAATTTGTGGACTTAGCGAAATTTTTTCATCGTTGAATGAGCCTGTTGACATTCTGCCTTCGGCATGAGGCCCCCGGTTTGTGTAGATATAGGTTTAGCTTGTCTTAGAACTTTGTGTAGCCTTCGGCATGGAACATAGTTGTCTTTGATTCAGCCTAATCTTGGACTTAGCCAAATTTAGGTGAAGTTCTGCTAGTGAGCCACCTTTTTGGGCCTCCGGGGGAATACTTGTACTACAAGGCCTTATGTAGTGGAGCCTTCAGCTATGTAGCCAGATGGCTTGTTGTTGAGAGATTTTCTAATGCCTTCGTAGGAGCCTTCGGGAATATATATCCGAAGTGTTGAGCCTCCGGGGAGAAAAGTATCCGGAGGAAAGGCTTGGCCTATCTGGGAGGCAACGGAATAAACCGTTGGCTCCCCCTTCGGGAATGACCTTCCGATATCCCGAAGGGTTTGAGGGTCGTTTCCTCGGCCCGAGACATCGTCTGTTGCCTGCTTCCCCTTGGGGGATAGCGCGGAAAGCGCCTCGGTTTTGAAAGTCGTCCCCTCGGCCCGAGACATGGTCTGTTGCCTGCTTCCCCTTGGGGGATAGCGCGGGGAGCGTTTCGTTTGTGGAAGTTGAATCCTGGGCCCGGGACATGGTCCGTTGCCTGCCTCCCCTTGGGGGATGGCGCGGAAAGCGTTCCTGGGAAGGGTTTTATTTGTGTGTGGAACACAAATAGCCGGGGGCACTTGGTACCAGCCGGGACCGAGGGGTGTTGAACCCCCCGTTTTTTTTTCTCTCTCTTTTTTTTTTTTAGGAGAGTATGTAAAAGTATGCATAATGTATGCATGACTGCGTCCTCGCGGGGTACGGCTTAGTGAGAAAACACTTGGTGTTTTAAAAGAGTGACGGGGGTGACCCATACACTTGGTACTTGGTACCTGAATTGTTGTTCCCCTTCATGAGAGGAAGAGACCTTGGGCCTATTTTGGTGGGGAGATGAGGGCTTGGCCACTCATTTGTAGGAGAGAAAGGGGCCTTGAGCCGCTTGTACAATATGTAGGTGATGAAGGCTTGGCCTTGGGCCATTGATATTTACACTTGCTGAGGATGAGGGCTTGGCCGCTCATGTTTTATTGATAGAATTTGACAAGGTGGTGCACATTCCAATGTCTAGGGACTTCCGTCCCATTGGGGCGTTTAAGCTTGTATGTCCCTCGTTTGATGATGGCTGAGATGATGTAGGGGCCTTCAAACTTGGGCGCCATCTTTCCTCCTTCGGTGGGTAGACTGGCCTCCCTTCGTCGGAGGACGTAGTCACCCACCTGAAATTCCCGGGAGCGGACCTTGGCGTCGATGTAGCCTTTGACTTGTCTCCTATAGTTTTCGGCCCTGAGAAAGGCTTGCTCTCGGCGTTCTGAGATGAGATGAAGGTCGAGGGCCATGTTGGCATCGTTGACTTCGAGTTCATATTGTTCAACCCTTCGGGTGGGCAGAGTCACTTCTGTTGGAGCCTTAGCCTCAAAGCCATAGCATAGGGAGAAGGGTGTTTCCCCTGTCGCACGCCGAGGGGTGGTACGGTAGGCCCATAGAATGTTGTGAAGTTCTTCTACCCAGCCTCCCCCTTCGGCTTCCAGTTTCCTCTTCAATCCCTCGAGGAGGGTGCGGTTGACATTCTCTACCTGTCCGTTGCCCTGGGGGTAGGCCACGGAAGAGAATGTGTGCTTGATGCCCCAAGCCTCAAGGAGGGCACAGAAGGGGGCTGCCTCGAACTGAGTCCCGTTGTCGGAGATAATTTGTTGGGGGACGCCAAACCTTGTGAGAATATTTTTGAGAACGAAGTGGCGGCACCGGGCCTCAGTGATGCTGGCGAGGGGCTCGGCCTCTACCCATTTGGTGAAGTAGTCAATGGCCACAATGATATACCTATTGTTGGAGGTACCCCTCGGTAGAGGGCCTACTAAGTCAATCCCCCATCTGGAGAAGGGTATAGCGGTGCTGATGGGGGCATAGTTGACCGCTGGTCTGCCGGGGGCCTTCTGAAAGTGTTGGCAAGCAGTGCACCTTCGGGCTAGGTCAGCACAATCTCTAGCCATCATGGGCCAGAAGTAGCCTTGAACGACGAGCCTTCGGGACATGGAGAAGGGTCCCTGGTGGGCTGAGCAAGTGCCACTGTGCACTTCCTCCATAGCGACTTCGGCCTCATCTTGATGAAGGCACCGAAGGAGGGTGCCGTTGTAAGATCTCTTGTAAAGCCTCCCGTTTTCGAGGGTGTAGCTGGGAGCCCTCAGTTTTGTCAATCTTGCGCGGGCCTCATCCTGGGGAAGTTGCCCTGTGGTGATGAAGGTGATGATGTCGGAGATCCAATCCTCCGGCCTTAGGTTAATGTTCATAACGGGGCTCGCGTGGATGCTTGAGAGGCTGAGTTCCTCAATTCTTGCAATCTTTGAGAGGTGCTCGGGGGATTCATCCGAGAGTTTGGATAGAATGTCGGCCTCGGAATTTTGAGCCCTCGGTATTTGGGTAAGAGAATGTGCTTCAAATACCTTGAGCAACTCCTTAGCCGCTTCTTTGTATTGTTTCATCCTTCCTTCCTTGGCTTCGTACTCCCCGGAAATTTGACCCACAACAAGTTTGGAGTCACACTTGACGGGGATCATCTTAGCCTTCAGATTCGCTGCCAGCCGAAGGCCGCAGAGGAGGGCCTCGTATTCGGCCTCGTTGTTGGAGACTTTGAAGGAGAAGCGGATGGCATAATAGGCGCGGAAGCCCTCGGGTGTAATGAGGACCACACCCCCTCCGCATGCTTTGGTGGACGAGGAGCCATCGGTATAGAGGGTCCACCACTCATTGTAAGGAATAAATGTAATTAGATTTTGATGATGCTATAGGATTAGAAAGTTAGAATACCCCCAATTAGATTTTATGTATTAGAATTTTCAAATTGTAAATATTAGTGTAGTCGACGATCAGAGTTGCTCTGCTTTGGATCAGATCCGAAGTGCATCAGAATTGCTCGACCAGACTTGCTCTATGAGAACTGCTCCATCAGAGTTCTCTTATCAGAAGTCCATCAGAGTTGCACCATGAGAGTTGCTGAGAAATTTGGACATCTGATAACCGATGAGAGTTACAGATCAGAGGTACTCATTAGCGGACCTATCAGAGTCAGAGTTGGAGTTCAGTCAGAGATCAGAAAGCCATCAGAACTCAACACATCAGAAGAGCCTGATCAGAGCCCGACTAAAGATTTCAAGCAACATCCAACAGCTATGAATCCAACGGGTAAAAACATCCAACGGCTAGAAGACTGTGCATGAAAGGAAAGCATTTAATGCACATTAAATGAGCCTGATATGCTGAAGGATTGATTGCAAATGATTGACCAAGGAATCCGGGAAGATATATTATAAAAATATAAACCTTCCAAAACGGCGGTCAAGTCAACAGTACGCGCATTTAATGCAGTTGTCTCCTCCTCCAACGGGCAGACAACCTCAGTATATAAGCTACACACTGAAGAAACAGAAAAATAACTTTGCTAAAACTTTTGCTCTGAACTTCATTTTACAAGCATTCTTGAGATTCAACCTCCACAACACAAATACAAGAAAAGGCTTACGTTGGGAAGATTCAACCTCACAATCTTTCACCCCCAACAAGAGCAAAGTTCATCCTGTTCTTCAACACTTCAAGATCCTCATCAAACATCTTTTGTGACGAAGCAAGTTGGAGGAAAAACTTTGTGTTTTACAAAGGATCTTCTGAAAAGAAGGGCGTCCAAGTAACTGCAGTAGTGAAGTGGTGATACTTCCGGGAAGCTGAGTTAAAGGACCAGCCATCAGGACGTGGGATTGCATCCTGGGTGGCATCTAGGCTTGAAGAAGACGAGGAGTGCTTCTTAAGTGCTAGGGACTAAGCTTTGTAACCGATCTACTTCAAAGCTAGTGGAACAGTGGACTAGAGGAACGCGTTGTTCCTTGAACCACTATAAAATATCCGGTGTCATTTACTTTACTGCAATTTATATTTCTGCACCTAGGATATTAACTGATTAACTCTAAGACTTGGAATCTGTGTTCAGCAGATCTTGTTCTCAGAGTTATTAGAAAGGCATTTGCCTTAGTATTTCTGAGGCTACCCGGACAGATCAGAATCCGCTGCCAAGGCCAGTTCTGATATCAGAACCAGCCTTTCTCTGTCACCAGAATCAGACCTTCTCTGATAAGTCACTTTGGACTTAGAGAAAATTTGAAAAACCAATCAGTCTATTCACCCCCCCCCCCCCTCTAGACTGATTACCATATTAAACGGGACCAACAAGTGGTATCAGAGCCTCCTTGTTCTTGTAATCTTTTAGGTTACTCTCTGAACAAAGATCCACTTGTTCTTAGCCTCTATTTATCTGTTATTATGGATAACTCTCTTGCAAAGCATCTCATGTTTACAGACCAGAAGTATGATGATTGGAAGATCAGGATGAAGGCTCATCTATGCGCCCTACATGATGAAATGTGGGAAGTTCTTGAAAGTGGCCCCTTTATCCAGTTCATGAAGATCAATCATGCTCACTCTATTGATAACTCTCAGCCCCAGATGATTGAGAAAAACCGGTCAGAATGGACCAAGGAAGAGAAAAGGCAGTACAATCTAGATAATATAGCCAAGGACATCCTCTACAAGGCTATTGATGAAAGATACTTCAACAGAATCAAGAAGTGCAAAACTGCCAAAGAAATCTGGGATAAGCTGGATGAGATTGGAGCAGGAGATGAGCAAGAAAGAGATAACAAGCTGACCATTGCAATGAAGAAGTTTGATGACTTCAAACTTCTGCCAGAAGAATGCATTGCTAAGATGCATGAGAGATTGCTGATTCTCATCAGTGAGATTTCTGAGCTTGGGAAGGAGCTCACCATCAAAGAAGTCAACATGAAGATCCTCAGGGGACTGCCTTCAGCTTGGAAGATGAAGGTGATTGCAGTCCAGGAAAGCAAGAACATCAAGACCTATGCCACTGAGAAACTCATTTCTGATCTCAAGGCTTATGAGTTTGAAATGCATGAAGAGAAGGAGGAAGTTCCTGATGAGAGGACCACCACTGCTCTCACTGCCAGCACCTCAAAGGTAAGTAACTTTGACCCTTCTACTCTTTTATCTGATGGAAGGCATGGAGAAATGGTTGGACAACAAATTGCAAAAGGCATGGAGAAGATCCTAGATGCTGAGTATGAAACTGATGCTCATCTCACCAATATCAGCAACCATCTCTCAAAGGGCATATCCTTACTACTAAAACATGTAGGCATCATTGCCACAGCCTTTGAGACTCACAAGGAGAAAACTGCAGAAAACCTGGGAAACATTGCTAAGGAAGTGGATGGAATCAATGCTGTCCTATTTCATCACACCAAGGCTCTTGAAGAGCAGGACAAAGCAATCCAAGGCATCTCTGATTCCATTGATGATCTCCAATGGTCCTCTGATAAAGCTCGTCAGGAGTTCCAAGATGTAGAAGGACTGTGCAAGGATACTAAAGAACTCACCGTTAAGTTGCTCAATAGTGGAAAGGACAGAGATCACAAGTTGACTCTCCTTGAAGCTACTACCAAAGATATTCAGACTGCTGTTGACAAACAGAAAGAAATCATTGAAGGACTGGCTTCTGTCACTCAGACTCTGCCAAGTGCTCTTGAAGTCATCAAGGAGAACCAGGCCTCCGAATTCTCTAAGATTGGACTCCTGCTTGGTGATCTTGCTGATGCCAAAAAGGGGGAAAATACTAGAGAACATATCAGAACTGCAGAAGGATCAAGCACCAGAGCTCTGACTCCCATCTCTGGTACCCCTGATCCTGCTTTATACTTTGAGAAGACCAGGCAGAAGCAGATTGCTGCTGGTATTCAAAGACCTCCTCCTCCTCGGTCCAAGAAAGGGAAGAAATCGGCTGCTACCACCTTCACACTACAACAATGGCTCAACAGTGACCTAGCCAAGCCTGATGCAGCCCAGTTCCAAGAAATGAAGAAACACATGACTCCCTATCAAAAGGAGAATCTGATTCTAGATAAAGATGGGCTAATAATCATTAACCATGGTGGCTCAATGCAAGAAGCAGAAGACTGGTGGCGAATGAAAGTGATCCCTGGCAAGAACCTATCAGAAGCCATCAGAAATTATCTAGACTGCAAGCTTGAACCTGCTTGGTCAGAATATCAGAATCCCAGGAATCTTGCTACAATCAGAGCTAGGGTAAATGCTGATCTGAAGGAAATTGAAGCAAAGGAAGCTGAACTAGAAGAGGAAGATATCTAAACTCTATCCTCTTGTTGCTTTTAATACTCTTCTTTAATAAGATAACCAGCTTGCCTCTATTTTGCATGGCAATTTCAAATTCTTTCTACTTGCACTCTGATTATTTATGCTCTGTTACCTTGTGTTATTTCTTATCTTACTTATCTGATTGATTGTATCTTACTCTTACTATTTTCCTATGCCAAGTGCCCACCAAGATTCTAAATGAAAGTTTTTTTTAACTTATTTTCCTTCATGGTGAAAGGCACTTCTCTAGAAATAGTTTAAGGGTTTTGGCATCATCAAAAAGGGGGAAATTGTAAGGAATAAATGTAATTAGATTTTGATGATGCTATAGGATTAGAAAGTTAGAATACCCCCAATTAGATTTTATGTATTAGAATTTTCAAATTGTAAATATTAGTGTAGTCGACGATCAGAGTTGCTCTGCTTTGGATCAGATCCGAAGTGCATCAGAATTGCTCGACCAGACTTGCTCTATGAGAACTGCTCCATCAGAGTTCTCTTATCAGAAGTCCATCAGAGTTGCACCATGAGAGTTGCTGAGAAATTTGGACATCTGATAACCGATGAGAGTTACAGATTAGAGGTACTCATCAGCGGACCTATTAGAGTCAGAGTTGGAGTTCAGTCAGAGATCAGAAAGCCATCAGAACTCAACACATCAGAAGAGCCTGATCAGAGCCCGACTAAAGATTTCAAGCAACATCCAACAGCTATGAATCCAACGGGTAAAAACATCCAACGGCTAGAAGACTGTGCATGAAAGGAAAGCATTTAATGCACATTAAATGAGCCTGATATGCTGAAGGATTGATTGCAAATGATTGACCAAGGAATCCGGGAAGATATATTATAAAAATATAAATCTTCCAAAACGGCGGTCAAGTCAACAGTACGCGCATTTAATGCAGTTGTCTCCTCCTCCAACGGGCAGACAACCTCAGTATATAAGCTACACACTGAAGAAACAGAAAAATAACTTTGCTAAAACTTTTGCTCTGAACTTCATTTTACAAGCATTCTTGAGATTCAACCTCCACAACACAAATACAAGAAAAGGCTTACGTTAGGAAGATTCAACCTCACAATCTTTCACCCCCAACAAGAGCAAAGTTCATCCTGTTCTTCAACACTTCAAGATCCTCATCAAACATCTTTTGTGACGAAGCAAGTTGGAGGAAAAACTTTGTGTTTTACAAAGGATCTTCTGAAAAGAAGGGCGTCCAAGTAACTGCAGTAGTGAAGTGGTGATACTTCCGGGAAGCTGAGTTAAAGGACCAGCCATCAGGACGTGGAATTGCATCCTGGGTGGCATCTAGGCTTGAAGAAGATGAGGAGTGCTTCTTAAGTGCTAGGGACTAAGCTTTGTAACCGATCTACTTCAAAGCTAGTGGAACAGTGGACTAGAGGAACGCGTTGTTCCTTGAACCACTATAAAATATCCGGTGTCATTTACTTTACTGCAATTTATATTTCTGCACCTAGGATATTAACTGATTAACTCTAAGACTTGGAATCTGTGTTCAGCAGATCTTGTTCTCAGAGTTATCAGAAAGGCATTTGCCTTAGTATTTCTGAGGCTACCCGGACAGATCAGAATCCGCTTCCAAGGCCAGTTCTGATATCAGAACCAGCCTTTCTCTGTCACCAGAATCAGACCTTCTCTGATAAGTCACTATGGACTTAGAGAAAATTTGAAAAACCAATCAGTCTATTCACCCCCCCCCCCCCCCTCTAGACTGATTACCATATTAAACGGGACCAACACTCATCGAGGGGTGCCGAAGGCTCCTCATCCACCGCTGATCTCGCGGTGCATTCCGTTACGAAGTCTGCCAGGGCTTGGCCCTTGATGGCAGGCCTCGGACGGATATCTATATTGTATTGGCTGAGGAAGATGGCCCATTTCACCATCCGAGAGGAGCTTGTGGGGCTCCTCATGAGGGCGCCGAGGGGTTGATGTGTGAGCACTTGGACCGGATGAGCTTGAAAGTAGTGGCCAAGCTTCTTGACGGTCCAAACGATGGCTAGTACCGTTTTCTCGACGGGAGAATACCTGAGTTCGGCTTCCCGGAGGGTCTTGCTGACGTAGAAGATGGCGTGTTGGACGCCGTCCTCCTCTCGGATTAGCACTGAGCTGATGGCCGAAGGGCTAACACCAAGGTATAAGTATAAAGTCTCCCCCACTTTTGGTTTGGAGAGCACTGGGGGAGAAGAGAGGTACTTCTTGAGTTCATCGAAGGCCTCTTGACACTCAGATGTCCATTGGAAGCCAGTTGTCTTCCTCATGATTTGGAAGAAGGGGAGGGCCCTCTCGGCTGACTTAGAGAGGAATCGGTTGAGGGCCGCCAGGCGACCCGTCAACCGTTGAACTTCTTTGACGTTGCGCGGAGGCTCCATATTGATGATGGCCTGAATTTTCTCGGGGTTGGCCTCGATACCCCTTCGGCTTACCATATAGCCCAAGAATTTTCCACCTTGTACGCCGAAGGTGCATTTCTTTGGATTCAATCGGAGGTTGAATTTTTGCATGATGGCGAAGATTTCCTGGAGGTCCTCGGCGTGAGTGCCGGCCTTCTTGCTCTTGACAATCATATCGTCAACATAGGCCTCCATAGTGCGCCCCAAGACAGCTTGAAAGACCCTAGCCACCATTCGGGTGTAGGTGGCGCCTGAATTCTTGAGGCCGAAGGCCATCACAAGGTAGCAGAAGATACCTTCGGGTGTCATGAAGGCGGTTTTTTCAGCGTCTTCCTCATGCATGTAGATTTGATGATATCCGCGGAACGCGTCGAGGAATGACATGATCTCGCATCCCGCGGTCTCATCCACCAGTTGATCAATGTTTGGCAGAGGGAAGGGGTCCATAGGGCACGCCTTATTCAGATCTGTGTAGTCCACGCACATGCGGAAGGTAGGAGGCTTCTGTGCGAGGACTACGTTTGCCAACCAAGAAGGGTATTTCACCTCCTTAATGTGTTTGATGGAGAGGAGCATAGATACCTCCTTCTTCACAAATTCCCTTCTCTCGGCCGAGAGGGGTCTTCTCCGCTGTTGCACTGGTTTGGCCGAAGGGTCCACCGCTAGGCGGTGGGTGATAACCCTTCGGTCAATTCCTGGCATGTCCTCCGGCCCCCATGCAAAAACAATGGAGTAGGCGCGGAGGGCTTTGGTGATGTCAGCCCTCAGGTCTTCGGGGAGCTTGGCTCCAATCTTCAGGACTCTCTCCGGCTTGGCCGGATCGAGTATCAAGTCTTCGGTCTCCTCGGCAGGCTCAGCCCTCGACCTACCTTCTTCCTCCTCCAAGGCCTTGGTGGTGATGGTGTCCACACGAAACTCTGTTTTACTAACCTTCTTGGTAAGTTGAAGGTAGCAGGCCCTGGAGAGTTTCTGATTCCCCCTCGAATAGCCGATACCGGTGGGTGTGGGGAATTTGAGGCAGAGGTGTCTCATGGAGATGACGGCTTCTAAGTCCTCGAGGGCAGGCCGACCGAGGATGATGTTGTGTGCGCAGTCGAGGTTGACGACGACGAATTCCACTTCGAGCTTGGCTCTATGGGACCCGTTGCCGAATTCAACCACGAGGGTGATGACGCCTTCGGCGTCTATGCTATCCCCCGTGAATCCGGAGAGGGGGGTGTTGATGTGCCGAAGGGACCCCCTGTCGAGTCCCAACTCTTGAAATGTGCTGAGATACATGACGTTGACAGAACTCCCCGTGTCGACGTAAGTCCGGTGGATGATGGCGTCATTGATTTCAGTGCGGATGACGAGGGCATCCCTATGCGGCAGAGAACCCGAGGGGAGGTCCGCATCTGTGAAGAAGATTGGATCCGCCCTCGGCCTTTTAGTTGGGGGCATGTGATTGACTTCCCCAATGTAAAGGGACTGTGCCCATTTCTTCCTTTGGCTTGTTGAATCGCCTCCGGTGTTGCCGCCGTTGATCATGTGAATGTGGCGCTTGTATTGTTGATGGGAGCCCTCTCCCTCGTCATCGAGGCCACCAATCTCACGTTTCTTCCCCTGTGGGTTCCCCAAGGGGATGGTGTTGGGGTTCACCCACTTGTTTGCCTTCGGCGGTGGCCCTTGATGGTGAAGGGGGCCCTGGGGAGGAGGTCCCCTGATAAATTGAGACAAGTGGCCCGCCTGTATCAGCCTCTCGATGGCGTTCTTCAGCTGATGGCAGTCGTCGGTTTTGTGTCCATGGTGGCGGTGGAAGCGGCAGTAGGGCTCATCAGGACCGATGGCATAAATCTCGAGGGGTGTACGGGAGTCTCGCTCGACGAGCCCCCGCTCTTCTGCATGATCAAGAATGACGCTGACAGGATGCGTCAAGGGAGTGCGTGGGTGCTCAAGGAGGACGGGTTGTGCCCACGCCTTCGGATTGTTCTTGTAACCGCCCCCGGTTCTGGCTTGGCCACCTCGGGAGCGATCATTATATTGGGCCTCGCGGTTGGCCGGAGGGGGAGGCCCTCCGGGCCGATTCCTGCCTTCATTCTTCTGAGAGGGGTCCGCGTTGCGGCGGTCCTTCTCGATCTCCTCCGCCTCAGCATATCGGTCCCCCCGCTGAAGGGCCTTTGTATAATCGCGGGGGGGATCAGTGATAAGGCTCCGGGAGAAATTACCGTTGCGGAGGACTGTGTGGAAGAGGGCCATCAGGGTCCTGTCATCGGCGCCCTCGACCTCGAGGGAGGCCTGCCTCCAGCGTTCTAGAAAACTCCGAAGGGTCTCCTCCTTCTGTTGTCTTACATTCAGAAGGTGGGAGAAGTGCTTCTTCGAGAGATGCCTCCCAGCAAATTGCGTGAGGAAGCGGTGGGCGAGTTCTTGCCAAGAATCAATGCTGCCTTCGGGCAATCGGTTGAACCACTCATACGCTGGACCTTCCAAAGTGGAAAGGAACCAACGGCATAAGTATTCATCCGACGCCCCCATCATCATCATGCTATTTTGATAACGGCTATAGTGCTCTTGGGGGTCCGTCTTCCCCTCATACGGCTTGATAGGTTGCCCCCGATATTTTTGGGGAATCTTGGCCGCCAGCACCCTTGGGGTGAAGGGTGTTCTGGTGCGGAGTTGGATGAGGGGCTCGCCTGAGCCTTCGGCAAGCTTACGCTTCATTTCCTCCACTTGCGCCCGGAGGTCGGCGTACTCTGGATCTGGCCTCGCTGTGGAAGCTGTCGAGGGTGCCTGACGATTCTCCTCGAGTTGACGGAGGAGGGCTTCAATGATTTCGTCCTTGGGATCCTTCGGGGCAACCCCTTGGGAGTTGGCCCGGAAGGATTGCGCCTGTGTGATTTGGTGCCTGGCATCATCAGCATGGAGAAGAGCTTTGCCTTTGCTCCGGGGTGGAGGCATGCCCTCGGCCCCCGAAGCGGAGGCTCCACTCTCCTGGGGCCTGCTGGTTTCCTATTTGCCGAGGCGGTCTTGGACCCATCGGCGTCCGGGAGCTCCCCCAAGCCTCTCAAGTGCAGAGGTTCGGGGTTTCTCCCTCATCATGGGGCGCTTGTCCCTGGATTGGGCCTCCTGGGAGGCGGTATCCTGTGCTATGACCCCCTCGCGGTTGCCAACCCCCGGGGGAGGGTTGTTGAACAAAGGAAGGAGTGGTGGTAGGTTGATAACATTCCCTCCAGCATAGGGCTGAAGGGGTGCCTGAGAGGCGAGGGCTCCGGAATTGAGAGCCATGTTCTGAACAAAGGCCGCAAAGGCAGCCTGAAGATCGATGGCCGGGGCCGGAGGGGAAATTGGTTCTCACTCCGATCCCTCCTTCGATTATCAAGGCCAATGCGGGCATCAGGGGCGTTCTTCTGTAGCTGCTGACGGAGGTCAGCGGTGGCCTGTTCCAATTCAAGGATGATGCCACCCTCGGGCACCAAGAGCCTGTTGGAGGCCTCAGCCCCGTTGGTTTCGCCGGGAGCTACATGGTTCTCCTCTAGGGTCTTGGATTGGGCACGAGTGGTTCTTCCCATTTTTCGGTAAGTGTTATGTATTTGGTAGAGGAGGAGGGTTTCTTACTTGATAGTTCAGACCTCTCAACGAGAGCACCAAATGATGGACAACCTACCCGGGGGGTATCTTATCCGAGGGGTTATTGTGGGAATAACTTAGAGAGAAGTCAGAGCAAATAGGAGGAGAGAGAGTCGATTTTATTAAATGAACTCAGCGTGTGTAGATGAGATGTCGATGATGATTTACAAGGAGAAATGGGCTGCTATTTATAGCAGCAATAAATGCGATGAGAGGACACGTGTCAGTAATCCAACGGCCGAAGGGTCACATCAACCGGTTGGCACCGGCAGTGGTACGTTTACTGCATTGAATGCGGCTGGCGGATGTGACGTGGCATTAAATGCGGTGGTTGGCTGTCTCCAAAAGGAATCTTCGATGATTGAACGTGTTTGGCCGAAGGCTCCTTATGTAGCCGAGGGCTCCATGTAGCCAAGGACCCCTGTGTAGCCGAAGGCCTGGTTCCACCGAAGGCCTATCCGGTGCCGAGGGCTTGATAGTGCCGAAGGCTCATGTTTTTCGCCGTTTTCTCCCAGTAACTTCTTATGCCAGAGAAGGTGACGTGCACTTTGTCGTGAGTGCACTCAAAGTAAATTTAATACAACACTTATACGTAGTATAGTGAAGTAGAGTTCGTATCCACAGGGAAAGGAATAACTTTCTTTTTATGAATATAGTAAATAAAGGGGGGGGGGGGGTTGTCTGATTTGGTTTAATTAATTTAAACACGAAGATGAACGAGTTATATGGGATTAAATTCAAGAATAAAAGGGACTTGGTCTTGCTACTTTCCACTTGTTGATATATTTTAGTCGATCATTGTTATTTCCATAACTTATCCCCTCTCGAATACTCAATCGCGGAGTATATCCAGTTCATCGAGGGTAGTTATTAACAACGACCGTTCATTAATAACCCTTACTATTAATCGAATATAGAACAACGCCGTATACCGATATAATAGTAGCATTTAACCTCTTTAACTCCTTGATGAAATCAATTGAGATTGATAACCTCAACGCAACGGTTTCGGTTTAACCAACAAAATTAATCCCTCTTAAGTTTATTAACCACGACCGTGCATTAACAAACCGAAGTTACTTACTTATGAAACTATCAACGATTAACCATCGGTTCGTTGATCGTTTCTAGTAATAATCAATGTTGGAACGTTAACTAATCGTCACTTAGCAACCCTCCAACAATGATGTAGAATGAGATTAAGGGAAGAATTAATAATCAAGAAGAGAGAGTAAGAAAATAACTCACAACTTTAATAATCAATCAAGCTTCAAGAGCAAAACCAAGAAATGGAAGTTTAGCTCCTCATTTGGAGACTAAACATGCTAAAAGAAATATAAAGAAATGCTATTCTAAACTGAGCTTAAGTATAAGGAAGAAGGGATGATTAAAAGTGAAGGAAAATGGGGTTATTTATAGGTGTTTTTGAACACCTTGGGCCGGGTACCCGACCGGGTTAGGTGCTTACCCGACCGGGTCCGGTCAAAATCAGATATTCTCCACGTTCTGGCGATCTTCGGCACGTTCTGGTGTCCCGGGTCAAGTCTGACCCGACCGGGTCAAATAGGTGACCCGACCGGGTCAAGTGACTTTCTCAGCAGTTTCCAATTTTTTTGTCATACCCGACCGGGTAAAGTATTGTACCCGGTCGGGTTTTTTGCTTCTGGGCAGCCAAATCTTATTTTTCTTCACTTCAAAGTCCTCTTTTTCAACACCATAAATCCTAAATCTACTTTACAACTTATAAATGAAGATTAAAATACAATTACAACTAAAATCACACAAATGTTCACAAACTAAATAAAACGATAAACAATACACACAAATCAAACATAAAAACATACACTTATGCACTACTAATTAGTGCATATCAGAAGGCTATCCTGCGAGTTTTGGAGCCTTCGGCCAAGGAGGCCGAAGGCACCCCAGTGTGTATTCTGAGCTATTTTTGAGGCTTGGGCCGCCGTATTTGGGCATGAGTTGTTCTCTGGGCCCAACGGACTTGTGTAGGAGAAGTGGGAGTCTATGGGCCGGGGGTTCCTGGGCCATATACTCCATCACAGCTAATATGAGTATTCCTCTTAGTCGTCGTGAGATAAACAATGAGTATTGGTATACTGGGGACAATATACAGTTAAATAAGGATATAGGAAGAAGATTGGAGAGGGTGAGGAGACTACTTGGATATGTTGGACTAAAATGTGGGACTTTTTTATGCCACCAAAAATTAAACATTTATTTTGGTCAAATTATCAAATTGGTAAAAAAAAATTGATTGACAGATTGATATAAAAAACAATTTGAGACATATTGGTAAAAAAAACTAGTGACAAATTGGTCAATTTTTTGTGAGTGATGAACTTTTGATTCCCGACATTTCATATTCTAAGTATTGTGAAATTGACATTTGTAGTCTTTTTACTTTGATTTTGTTATCAAAAGTGGAGGTCTAAAAAAGTCAACGAACGTGTTTGATAATAGTAGTTGTTTGCTAGCTCATAGCCGGTTGAATCAACAGATTGATATTAGCGGATTTCATTAGCTTTTTTAATTTACCGCTTTCATTAGGGGTTTCAAATAAAATTTTAGTAATTTAAAATTTGCAATTAGCTTTTCTGACGTAAAATGACAGTTAAAAAATGAATTTAAAAGTTTATATATTTATATTAATTTTATTTCTTTTTATTGTTAATAAGTCTTGGAAAAAGCTTTAAAAATTATGTTTACATTTGTTGAGGTTTAGTCCCGTAGATCCGAAAGCCCAACACACGGGACGTTGGTCTCGGTTAAAAGGTGTATAAAATATAAAAGATTGAATAAGATGCATTTAGAAAGCCAACTTGTATTAAGTAATTCACTGATTACACTGAAACAGCCCGAACGGTAAATCAGAACAGTAGTCAATACAAGAACTAGAGTGATGATTCTATCTAAGGCTCTGAGTATCATAATGCTAACCCTTTACAATGTAGTTAATGCACCTATTTATACTAAAAAGGGGGTAGGTGGGGTGATGACGTGGCCGAACCCGGTTGGCCGCTGGCCTTGCCACTTGAGCACCCCTGCTTCCACTAGCCACCGCCATACACTAGCATTAAATGCTAGTTGCTACTTGTGGACTCCCCGATCGGGCTCTGGATTGTGCAGGCCGCTGAACAAGGTTGATGCTTCGTTATTTCTCCCAAGTTAGATATGTGGGCCGTTTGAGATCGGATATGTCGAACAGGTGCCTCTCTTGATGGCTCAGTTCCCGTTCGGGACCCTATAACTCTATCTGATTTCCCTTTGGGCCTGCTTTTTTTCTTGGGCCCTTAGCTATTTTGGGCCGGGTATCGGGCTTCGGCCCAATATCCCAACAACGTTTATTTTAAATAATTACTAACACTATTATTTTTAAGATATGTACATAATGAGGGCACACACATATAAATTCATATATTTTTAATTTTAATATTTTAAATTTGACTGTTTATTTTTTATATAAATCTACTCCATTTAAAATTCTACTCCATATGACTATTTATTATTTTTTCTTAGATTTACTCCATGGTTATTTAAAATAAATGTAAATATAATTCTTAAAACTTTTTCAAAGTCTTATTAAAAATACAAGAAATAAAGTTAAGATAAATATATATACCTTTTGATTCATATTTTTAATGGTTATGTTACGTCTTAACATTTAATCGCAAATAGTTAAGTTACTAACATTTTATTTGAAATGCTAAAGAAAGCGGTTAGTTATAAAAGCTAAGGGAATCAGATGTTATCAATGCTGATTCAACTGGTTATTAGATAGCAGACAACTACTATTATCAAACAGACATTTTTAGACCTTCACTTTTGATAACAAAATCAAAATAAAAAGACTGAAAATGTCAATTTTACAATATTTAGAAAATGAAATGTCAGAAATTTAAAGTCAAAGATCAAAAGTTTATCACTCACAAAAAATGATCAAAAGTTTAAAGTCGGAAATTTCTGTTTTTTACAAAAACCAATATGTCTCAAGTGGTTTTTTGTTACTAATCTCTCAAATGCCCCTCTTTTTTTACCAATTGGTAATTTGGCCTATTTTTTGGGAAAATGAATTCCACAATTATTATGAGTCATGTAACCAAACGGGCTTAAGGAGTGTCTGGCGGTTCTGGAAAGGGAGAGCCATCGGTAAGACAAGAAAACCCATTTCTTCTCGGTCACTCCGACAACTCAACCGGCTCGGCGGAAGTCTCAGAAATGCTGCCGATCATCGCCTTCCTCCTCTTCCTCCGTCTCCTCTCCGTCGCGACACTCTCCAGCTCCGCCCCAATTCTAGGACTGGACTCCTTTCTCACCCAACAATCACGGGTTGACCCGCAAGCCTCTAATGATTCCTTCCTCTCTCTGCCTTCCTATCTGAAAAAAACTCTTTCCCAAACCCCGGCTCAACAGTCGGTCTCCATCGCCGCCCTCCTTTCTCTGCAAGTTTCCGTCCCAATCACCGTCAAGCTGGTTGGGAGTAACTTCGCCTCTTCCGCTCCAGACATCCTCTCCTCCTTCATCCTCTCCGCCGTCTCCTTCGACCACTACCATGTCATCTCTCCTTTCACCACCCACCCCACTCATCACCTCTCGGTCTCCCATTCTCTCCACCCGGAAGTCACTCTGGCCCCTGCTTCCCTCGCTTCCCGTCTCTCAGAAAGCTTGAAATCCCAGCTCGCCTCCACTGCTTCCAGTTTCCGATCCCATCTCGCCTCCGTTCCTTACTCCACCGTTGACCAAATTATCAAAGAGGATTTCGAAAATGAGAAGCCAATTAACGGGATTTACATCTACATCCTCAATTTGGGCACCCAGTCGAAGCCTTACGCGTATAGCTACACTCATGGAGATCCGTCTCCCGCCATTACCAAGTGCTTAGGCACTATTTGGACAGGGGAAGACCGGTACATCTGGATCGATTTAGGGGCTGGTCCGGTGGAGTACGGTCCAGCGCTTTCGGGTGATGGACTTATGCCGAGAGGCGAGTTTCATCCGTTGGCATCTATTCACGGCCGCCCCAAGTCTCAAAAGACTATTCTCTCTGATTTGGCTTCATTGGTTTGGAGTGCTTACCAGGTACTTCTTGTCCCTTCATTGAGAATCCCTGTCCCTTTAGAATACTCATTGATAGTTGAGTTCATACATATAAATGGTTCTCCTGATAACAAAGACAGCAGTGGACTAGATTGGAAATCAATAGAGAAGACCTTCATGGATGAAGTGTATGGTAAGGGATTATTGTTAGGCGATCAATCTTTAAGCTTTAAGAAGTATGAGGTGAATTTAGCTGAGTGTGCCATATGCTCCTTTGCCATTTCTAGGGCAACTACTTCTTACACTTCCCGATATTTATTTGACAACTACACACTGATTGTTAGTGAGTACCTGGACTCGAAACACTTACACCGGACTTTGTCAGAATCCGCGGGAGAGTTTAGGCGGCTGGCAAAGCTTCCTGAAGAGGAAGACTTTGGGAGGGTTCTTCCGGTCTATGTTTTTGATTTGGATGTCAATATGATTTTGCTGCTCGACCGTTATCATCAGACTGTTGCCTTTAAAGACATGGTTATTGCTGTCAGGACCAAGAGTTCCCAGGCAGTCAGTGATTATACTTGTAATGGGCGTCATGTTTTTACCCAGACTCGCGAACTGGAGAGGCCTCTTGTGGGTTCCATTTTACAGAGCATGTGGGGAGTCTCACCTACACATTTGCTTTGGAGCCCCAAGCACAACACTACTCTTGTAGATTATACATGGAGTGTGGGAAATACACCCTTTGGTCCATTTTCAGAAATTTCATCACTGTCTTTTGTACAGAAGGATGCTGCTAGAAGGAATGTTCTCTTGACTTCATTGAACTTTAGTCTCACTAGTGCTATTGATGTGATTGAGTCCATTACTGCACATGGTGGGGAGAGAAAACTCCTCAAGCATAATCAGCTTCCTGAGTTCATCCAGAGGTGGAATATGTTCAAGTACAAACTCGATAAGGCAGTTTCTGCTTTGTCACATTTTGATTATGAGATGGCATTGTATTACCTAAGGTCATCAGATCATGATCTGTATGCTGTTCACTCTCTTATTTATCAAGCTTCTCAAGATTTGGAGGCATCACTTGTCTGCTTCAAGGATCCACCGTTCCCATGGATGTCAGTTTCAATGTCTGCTGGTGTTTTAATTGGTCTTCTCTATATCTTTGCAAAGAGGGAAAACTTGTTTCGGAACAAGAGAAAACAGTTTTGAAATCTTTAGAGCATTAGATTTTATTAGGTTTGAATTGATATAACAACACCTTGTATGAAATCTTTGGACTTCAGAAGTTGGAGAGTGGTACCTTGGTTTTCACTAGCTTTGCTCCTTGTATATGTTAATATCTGCTTGTCATAGATATGGAAGTTTCTGACACTGCTTTGCTCCTTGTAATCCGCACGATGCAATACTAGAGGCCTTTTTTACTTGAAGATGTTTTGAATCGAAGATACACTCCCACAGAACAGCATGTATGTTTAATGCCTATATATTATGTTCACATTTCAGAAATGGAAAAATTCACATGAATTATATGAACTATTAGCAGTCTTCCGATATTAATCTCAAATATTAGTTATTCCAGTATAATCTAATCTATAAGGACTATCTTCTCAACACAAACCGATGACGTGATTAAACCTATTCACCAGGTAACTGGAACACGTGGTCTGTTTTTATTGGTTCTAAATTTTTTTTCCTTTTCATTTTCTTTCTTAATTTCTTTTTCTTTCATATGTTTCCCTCTTCTGCCATTCCACGTCTATTGAATTCATGGTAGGATTCTGCCGCTGCCCTCCCTATCCATCTCCAAAAGCAGATGAAAAAGAACATGGAGATAATGAGAGAACCATAAAAAAGAAGTCAATATATGGTTGTTTTGCAGCTGGTTGAGATAGAACCATAGAAGACAACAAATCGTTCAATCTAGATCCAAAAAGTTTATGCAACTAATTTTATCCCCATCCTTTCATTTAGGCTCTGTAGTTCCTCTCCTAACCTGTCAACTGCATCTGGAGACAAAATGAAATAGAATACCAGAAAGAAGAGGAAAGAAGGGAGGAAAAGTGAGAATGAAAATAGGGAAGAAATGCAAATAAAATAGAGAAAAAATTGTTGCAGGAACGATAGAGAAGCATTCCCGAAACCAAGCATTTTTCACCGGGTGTCGCCGTGTTGGTCGGAGAATCGATGAAGAAGACAACCGGAGTAATGTTCAATGACTTCAATCCACTTATCCACCATATGCTTTGCCATGGTCTCTAGTTGGCGACCGTCGTCCGTCGACACCCACAAAGAGGGGAAAGCTCCAAAGGAGATCTCCATATCTAGTAGAGGAAAATAAGAAAAGAAATGCAATGAAAAAAGGGGAAATGTGGCTATGCGGAGGGACTGTGAGGATCGATGAATAACCGGTGAAGGAGCTGGACAAAATGAGTTGATGGAGTTCCCTCTTTTCATTTTATTTTACCGGTTGAATAAGTTCTAGGTCATCCGGATCAACTTGAGAAGATGCCTTATTAATTTACGATTATTTTAGAATAACTTATATTTGGGATTAATATTAGAAGACTGTTAATAGTTAGGATTATTAATGTGAATTTTTTCTTCAGAAAATGGATTAAAATTAAGTGCTTAAGAAACTTAAACACTTGATGAGGTACTGACCGCTGGTTGTGTCAGATTTTCACAACATACATCACATAGACACCATTAGGTATAGCTCCTATAGGGTGTAGAGCCGTATTAGAAAGGAACTTGGATAGTGACTGCTAGGGGCAGTGATTGATCTAGGTTTGTTAATAGCATTGTGTGTTTGCATTGGGGCGGCCGGGGGGCGGCGGGGGTAAAGAAATCAGCTACCAAGATACACTTTGTAGGGTGACGTTTGATGAGATTTGAAGCTCGAAAGTTGTGGTCGCTACCATGAAGAGATATTGGGAAATGGATAGATGCTTTGTGTCATTGTGTGGAGCTATTAAATAGGAAGGTATTTTTTTAGATGTTTTGAACTTTTTTGGTCTATGAGTATTTGAACATTGAACTGCAATTTCTCTTGAGCTTCATCCATCCATTACAAACATTCACGACTCGTTTGGTTGTTTGCATGTTAAATGATAGCACACAAAGTATAGGGAAATAGTTACTTTGCATGTAAAATAAAAATATATTGTTTAGTTAGGTATTGTTTATTTTTAAATTGCCGGCAAAGTGATTGTAGTTCTTTATAAAGAGTGTGCAAAGTATTTTATCATTGTCCAACAACATAAAATATTTAATATAACATAGTTTGAAATGCTTTAAAAATTCCTATTCCTGTAGTTTTTATTGAATAATTAAATCATACGGGTAAGAAAGCATAAAGATAGGATTGTCTTGGATCCTGTCTTCAGAACAGAGGCGCCACCATTTAGGCCAACTTCATTAGAGTAGCAAGTCTAGTAACATAAATTTTAGCCATACGTTTGTATCTTTGTACTTGGTTAATGTGAGATGACTTGACATGTTTCACAACATGGTGGCTTGTGATATCAATTTTGAAGTTGGTATGCTCATCGCTGAGCTTTATTACGATTGAGTTGGTTGTTGGAGCTTTAACACACGATTCCATATTAAGCATATTAAGAAGTTACACACAGAGGTGGATGGGTGAAGCGGATGATGAATTGGTTGATGGGCGTGCTTGGTATTTAGCGGATAACGGATAATGTTAGCAAGTCGTCAGTAGTGAATCCAATCAACAGGTTTGACTAGCGGAATACGTTGGCGGGTCGTCAGAAAATGTTTGATAATTTAGCTGTGTTGCCTTAAAATTCATTAAAAAAAAACGCCATATTTCAAAACGCTAACCCAAAACTCACTCATTTGCAGCGTTTTCATTTCAACGATTCCGTCCACAAATGCCTAGTGCCAAACTGCTATTTACCAAACAACGCTTTCACTTATTGAAAACAACAAAAGTATCAAAGCGTCATTTTTTTTGTTGAATTGTCATTTACCAAACACATCCGATGTGTTACTGTGTTGGCAGTTGGATGTATATTCATCCATTTCTCATCCCATCTGTCATCTAATGCACTTGTCATTTGTTTATCATTTACATAGTATGTTTTCTCATGTTTCCATTCACATGATTGGGTCAAACTTACGAATGTACACATACAGATGAAATTGAGGTTTAATGCACCAACCCCTTATGAAATATAAATTCAACGCATTAGTCCCCTTTATGAATTAATTTAATTGCCAAATGAATGAAAACTGATTAATATTTTTGTATAATTTAGATATACAATAATATTATTAAGATAAGTGGAGTATAACACAAGGGAGTTTGATGAATTTTTTTAATCACAAGGGATTAATGGGTCAAATTTATATATCATGAGAAAGTTTGATGCATTAAACTCGATGTAATCGTCAGCCCCATTCTTATAACTAAGTAACTAACTAGATCATTTTAGCAACCACCCCATTCTTATAACTAAGGGAAAATTGAAAATAATAATCCCAACTATTGCTGGTCCGCTAATAATAATCCCAACTATTGATTATTTTTGTATAATCCCAACTATATGGACCATCCGCCAATAATGGTCCATGACCATATATTACCTCCTATAAAAAGTGAATTTTAAATAGAAATTAAGCGTAAAATTAAAAGTTGGGATTATTTATAGGAATTACTTGTTATATATCTTCTCATCCACTTTAGAAACTACGAGAATTTATTTATAGGGACCATTATTGGCGGAAGGTCCCTAAAGTTGGGATTATTCTGAAATAATCGATAGTTGGGATTATTATGGGCGGACCATCAATAGTTGGGATTATTACTATCAATTTTTCCTATAACTAACTAGATCATTTTAGCAACCACTAATATCAACAACGTTGTTGACCGGTGACCACTAGGGTTGGACCCCATCAAAGTCCGGTTCTGATCCCGTACCAGCTGCTCCCGATTGTTGGTAGGACAAACCCGGGTATGATCCGATTAAATCCGGGTCTGGGCCAATTTCGAGTACCCGAGCAGTCTGGTCCTGGTCCTGTTCTCAAGCCAAAAATAAAAATTGTCAAACTATGCTTAGGCAGACTTATGCCCAGTTCGGTCTCCAAATGGGTAAATTGGAACCGGGTAACATGCTTAGGCGAACTATGGGCGGTCACAAGCTCCAACTGAATTTTCTGGACCATGTCACTCCATTGTTGCTACTACTGTTTATAACATACGCTGACTACTATCATCATTCAATAAATATCATCTGTTGTTCAAACAATTCTCAAAGTGAAGATCACATGCTTCGAGATTCATCTTAATCAAGGAGATTAACATTATTTTTAACATATTATAACAGGTGTAGAAGTTCTGGAGTCTTGAGCCGGAAACGAACTGGCATCAAGAGATTCTGGTTAAAGTTCTAAGTTATGGCCGAATGAAAATTTCATCATTTTATTTTAGTTCTTTTTGTAAGGTTTCCAGTACAACAATTGACCCAACTACTTATACAGTTATTCTACACTGTTGGAGATTGGGGCTAACTCGAAATTCTAAAAAAACAAGTGTTTGGAAGTTGGAACCATCTACATAAACAAAACAAACTTATGCTGTTCTAAATAAGATCCATATATTATAGAACTGATAATCTTTTATTCTAAAACCGGAACTTGAATGCCGACCTGTACATGCCTAATATTACCCTTGTCCCAAAATTAGAAGATTGTATGGAAAACTGGAAATTTTTATTTCGAAAGGAAACAGAATGAAACCAAACAGTTCTTTGATTTGAAAAAATGAGAAGGTGATATTGCAACAAAAGGGGTACGAGAAGGCAATTTGGGAACACTAATATATTTATTAATCGAACAAGAAATAAAATGTCGAATTATGCACTTGGTGAACAAACAACTTTCAGCATTGAAAATGAAATAAAATGACCTAACGAACCGACATTCAATCGATTGAAGAAAAACTGACTGCTAAAGTAAAAATGTTCTTAGTTAACAAAAAAACATTACGCGGCTAAGACCACATGCTGTATCGGTAAAAAAACAAGTATGTGTCAAAAAGCAGGAAGATTTGACCTAAAAGAGATTATATGGCCCATATGATATAAGAGCACCACAATTCTTTAGCATGTTTCATTTTATATGAACGTGTGTGTGAGCGTGTGGGCAGGCTTGTTAGCATCCAATTCCTATTTAGGAACAATTGTAAGATCAATGGGACCTGTGGGACAAGATTGGTCGAACCGCAGCTTTAAAATCGACATAAAATCTTTCCTCTGAGAACAAAGAAGCTCGTCTCCTTGCAGCTGTTGCCATCTCCAACCTTTGGGCACTAGACATCTTAATGATTTCAATGATGGCATCAGCATATTCTTCAACATCTTGCGCCAGGAATCCAGTCTGCTTTCCATCTTGAGGCAAAACAATGTCCATCTTCGGGCCAGCAGAATTATGAGCTGGGATGGATATGAAAATAGTAAAGTTGGTTTCATATGCAGCTCGAATAAAGAAATACTTGAACAACAAGGAGATAATAAGAACCAACCAATTGGTATGGCTCCTGCAGCCATGTACTCCACAATGCATATGCCAAAGTGCTCATCTATCATGGAATGTATACCGGCAACAGCACCACCTAAAAGTCTCACAAGATCACTGCAGCAGCACCAGGGAAAAAAAATTAATGACTGACACCATGTTACTCAAGAACGTCAGCTAAAAATTGTATTTTAAAGGAGAGAGAAAATGCAAATTATCAAGTAAAAAGAAGTTATAGGCAAAAAGAAGAACGGCAGAGATCTTAAACACTATAGCCGAGCAGCGATGATGAAAGCAAGCAATAGATGAACATATACATCTAAATTCTGTGAAATCTTCACATCTAATAAAATACATGCTTTACAAAGAGCATAAGACTTGGAATATAGATCTTTTTATCAATATTTTCTGCTGAACCTTTTGAAACTCTATTTTTTCAATAGTTGGTTTAAAATGTATTCTCTTATCTTAAATTTTGGATGATAAAGTTTATTTTATGGAGATAACTAAACGTAGTTTATTATAAAACCTAATAGTTATCAAGGGTCCTACAAACCAAACACCAATTCTTGGGCCCAAGAACTCAAGAACAAGGATGAACATATGTAAAGTAAAGCATAACTGTAAAGAACGTACGATTTACATTGAAACCCAAAAGGAAAAAATTCAGGCCCTTTTTGGATTAAGCCAATCTGAAAGAGAAAGGTTCTATAGTGACGTGTTTTGGTTGCATGTACAAAACTAGTGTCCAATGATAGTAGAACTAAGAGCTCAAGAAAAAAGAAGATGGTGAGTGAGAGGGATTCTTTTTTCCTTACAAGACATGGTGTATTTATAGTAGAGTGCAAGGGTTCGGGAAATAACATTTGGGCTTAGAATGGGGCTTAACTCCCTCGGGCATTGATCCTAACAATAACAATTCATCAACACGCAAGACAAGATCTGAAAATTTCAGACTGCACCAATCTTTTAGGCAATTTAGATGAAGTGCTTTTTATGTAAGAAACTTCAGACACACTTGATAAGTCTTGATCCTTTTTTATTTAAGAAATGGATTGTGCTTATGTTAGGAACCAGAATTGAAAGAGAAATTGAGGTCTATTAAGAACGTAAACGGAGAAACTGAAACGAAACAATACAATTGAGACACTTCAAGTGGTCTCAGCACTCCCAGGTCCAGACTAATTTCTGCCTACCTCCTCTTTTCCTTCCTCCCACTCTTATACTAATTCTATTCTAAAGGGCTGGCCCAAACCCATGACTATCCCGGCCCGTAACCCTTATTTTTAGACTACCACAATTATTTAATATCAATCTATTACTACTATTATTATTCTCTACATCCCAGGGCCCTATCATCTCTCCCCCCTTGGACAACCACCTTGTCCTCAAGGTGGGTGATGGGACAAAGCCATGATCTTCAACTTCGTCTTCATCCTCGAGCCTCTTCCTTCCCAGTACCTCACTGCTTGCTGAACCACAAGCTTCGGTACTTGTTCCTTCAAAATAACAATTGTTGCTGCTGCAGAAGATATGTCGAGTGCAGTTTCATTTGTTGCAGTAGCCTTCAAGCACTCACTAGCTACAAATGTTTCCTTGTTTTCATGAGACTCTTCACGGATCCTCACTTCTGCGGCTATCAATGTGCTGGAAGCATATTTGATGTTGCTCAAGTTACTCAACTCATTGTCTGCAACTAGCCCTATGCAAACTTCTCTATTCACCATCCACTCTGTACGGCAGTTAGTATCGATTATAGAATCATTTGTAATAGCAAGATTTGTCTTATAAAACTTCAACAGCCAACATAAGTTGTGCACAACAGTGCTGCCATGCGATTTCAGATCCTCTAACCGCCAAGGTCTCCAGTCTGGTAAGTTTTCTTCTTTTCTTTCCCTTATAAGAGAGCCAAAGGCTCTTGCAGCCACAAAACGAGCTTCATTCAGGGCAAACTCAATTGCAGCCAAAGGCTTTATGAACATTTCCTTCAACAGTGTTACCAAGAGCAAACTCATCAGTCCATCTCAGTCCAGAACCAGTGGAGTCCCGAATGGCTGAAAGTACCCAATTGCAGCCTTCCACATCCAGAACCAAAAACTGGTCAACTTTCGAACCAGGCTTCAAAATAGACTTCTTTAACCCAGCCTCATCAATAAGATCAATGGCTGTGTCTGGATTCTGGAAGATATCTTTTAGGACTATATCTAGCTGAAAGTTGCACAGCAGTTGTTATGGCCTCATAAGTATATTTACACTTATGATTCTCATCTTTCTCAATCAGCCCTGGCAGTATCTGGATAGCATCCCCCTGGCTCGTTTCATGAACCCTTATCGGCGAAAACCCCAGTGATGGCCTTAACAGATTAGCAAAACCAAGTTCAAAACCCTTGCTTCTTCTCCCATCCGGGCCAGAACCAATTAGAGTATGGACCTCTTCCATAAGAGGAATGATCCTTCCTGACTTCTTAACCTCCATAAATAATGCAGTCACACGGGCCTCCGATTCACCCCCCCCCCCCCCCTTCAACACCAGCTATCAATAAACCAATGTCCAAAGCCCCAACACTCCTTTCTTTGCATACAACAGTGTCAACTATATTGTCTTGCTCCTGATTAAGCACAATCCCTAATTCTCCCTCTTCATGAGATATTGCAAAATCATCAACTGGCCAATGCATTGTGGGAGCATCATGTTGAATGTCTGATTGTATTCCATTTTCTAGGACACTGATGAATGCTGCATCTCTCGCTTTGCTATTAATTCCATTAATAGCAACAGTATACGAAGTATCTTGGGATTCATCTACTTGTTTATTAACAGTAAGGATGTCCTGGTGAGCATAATCTGTAAATTTAGCTGCACCTATCTCCGAACCTTGAGTTCTATCTACAAGGGTTGCAGATGTAACCGGACCTATATAAATTTCAGGAACCACCTTGGTCTCCAACTCAGAAGTATTTGAGCCAGCACTTTTATAATCAGAAGATTTATATTCCCTGGCAATCGAGGACTGACTCACCACATACGAGATCTCCTCGCATCCCTCATTACCATCGATGTAAGTACTTTTGGAGGGAAGTTGTCGCTGACGGGTAGACTCTAACTCAACTTGCGGAATGTGAGAAACAGAAAGATGCGATGAAACCAGCGCACAAAGTAGAGCTGTTGGCGGCGAAGCTGGGAGAGCTGTGAACTACGAAGCTTGCGAATTGAAACCTCCTGTCGATCTCGTCTCACTTGGAGGAGAACTGAGAGAAGCTCTCTGCGACACCGTCTGCGGACTGGGAACATCTGCTTGCTTCAACACCTGAGAACGGGAAGCTTCTCCTCTCGATCGCGTCATACTTGATCGTGAACTGTTGGCGGATGTTGAAGCCTGTGATTTAGATCGATCCAAATTTCCTCCTGCGGCTGAGGACTTCCGACTCTCTTCGTTGTTCCTCCTAGGTGTTTGTGATTGTCCTCGCGAGTGGTGCTGCTTCTGGTTCGTCACCAAATTTCTCAGCTCTTTTATCCTCGCATCCATCTTCGCATCCATCCTCTGTTCCACGTTCAACATCCAGTTCCGCATCTCCTCTATTGTGGATCGCAGATCCTGAACGCCGTGTTCCATTGATTCAACTCTGTGTTGCATCGATTCCACTCTGTCTTCCATCCAAGCTCTAGTCCAGGTCATTCACAGATTTTCCAGGGTCGTTTGCTCTGATACCAATGTTAGGAACCAGAATCAAAAGAGAGAAATTGAGGTCTATTAAGAACGTAAACGAAGAAACTGAAACGAAACAATACAATTGAGACACTTCGAGTGGTCTCAGCACTCCCAGGTCCAGACTAATTTCTGCCTACCTCCTCTTTTCCTTCCTCCCACTCTTATACTAATTCTATTCTAAAGGGCTGGCCCAAACCCATGACTATCCCGGCCCGTAACCCTTATTTTTAGACTACCACAATTATTTAATATCAATCTATTACTACTATTATTATTCTCTACAGCCCAAGGCCCTATCAGCTTAGTGCTTAGGCTTACAGTCTAGTGGAAAACCCGACCAGCCTAGACCCCACTAAGCAAACTCCTAAACACTAATTAAAAGCATAGAAACAGGATATTCAACTATTTCATGTGGTGAGTTAAAATCCAAAATTCCAACATGATACTTTAGAATGAAATGTAACTTGTATGTGCAAATAAATTCTTGATTGATGAGATAGTTGAATTCATTGTGCAACAAGCATTACACACCTAGCTGGCAAGCTTAAATGCTTTTGCCACAAAAATTAAATACGGAGTAATAGTTTTTCGTATGTAGTATCATATCAGATAGCATTCATTAGCAGAAATACATAAAAGTGTTCCAAACCTGTACATCAAATTCTTATGGAACTCCACATCAGATTCAACATTTAGTTGTTTCGCCATGCCCTTTAAATTTTGAAGTCTATTCTCATCTGCTTCGTTTCTACAACTACCCACAAGTTGGAGCTTAGGTCTAGGTAGGTGCACTTCCAACTTTTTTATGGCAAGAGCAAAAGCCTCCAATTGGAGAGGGTGAGCCTGGGGCATAGCAAACATGTCCAAACATAACTTAAGCGGTTCATACTGTCATTGCCTCAAAATGCAACTTAAGTGAAGTATGAATAGCCTAATTCCATAAAAATGCCCACCTTTTCTGGACGGAATTGAGCTACAGATATAATCTTTGGACAATCCATTTGCCTTTCAAGAGGGAGCACCTGCATAAAAATCAATAAGCCAAAGTACAAAGAGTTACTGAAGGCTTAAGGGTTATAGCAAAACAAAGCAAACATTAAAAAAAGGTAGCAAAGTAATAGGACAAACATGTAAACCTGAAGACCTGAAGTATCACAAGGAGGGTACACCCTCCTAGTACGAGATGTTATTCCCCATAGCTTTTCAATATGAGATTGCGTCCACGAGGAGTTCACCATTGCAAGATGTGAACAGGAACCAGCAAATCCATACATCCAGCTAAAAATTGTATAATAAACAACTTTGCACCTAGACAATAAGGCACTGCAGGAAAAGAACATTCTTATTTGATTGATAAGAGTACAATTGTCCCAAAATACAGAGAAATAGTAAGGATCAAATAATCAAACACCTGCTCACAGATTATAGGATCATCGTATAAAGATGAAAAATAGAGAGAACAGAATAGTCAATTCGAGAGTGCCTTGCTCTCCAAGTTCTAACAGACTACCAGATTGCCTATCTCTCTCTTCCTCCCTTCTATTTATTCCTTTCACTCCACTACCTTAGCCAGCTCAGCAAGTTAGTTATATTCCCTTTCCCCGTTTATTTTATTTTTCTACCCCACCGTGTATACACTTAGAAAAATCCCTATTGGGATTGATTATAAATGTGTCCTTACCCCTATCATTATTTGTTAGTATAACATGTCAGGTCAGATAGAAAAAGAGATTCAGATACTTCAACTTTAGTAAACTCAGGTGCTTAAAAATTGAAAGACCCGAAAAGACAATCACTGTGCACCCATAAAAAAGTGTATGAAGTGGAAAAGTGGCTAAGATTATGAAAGCACATATTAGGATATGCAAATGGCACCTCTTAGCAATCAAGGCATCATTATTGTACATAGAACTCCGAGAATGAACACGTGACAGCATGTCCAAACTGATTGTAGGGTAATGAGTGTAGCACATAACTTTGCAGCCAAACATCCTGGCAACTGGATAAGTAAAAGCATATCCACTCGTATCTAAATAGTACAAAGGGGTAAACTTGGAAAGAGCTTCCCACGAGAGATAGACAGATCCAAGGCTTTGACCAATCATTGTAAATCGAGGATACATGGTCTCTTCGATCCATTTTCTGTTATATAGATGGACCACCTAACACAATACTGCAAGATGTGAATAACATGCAAGATGTGAATGATACGAAGTTTGATCAATCTTTAAATTAATACAGCCTAAAACCAACTAAAAAAACTATTTTATAAGATAATAGAAAGGAACATGCATTCATTAAAAAAAATCATGGAGAGAACACTACTATCTAATGCCAGCCATTAGGCAGCGAAGACATGAAAACATAATAGAATAGTCCTACAGAATACTGATGTGCAGATCAATCATTATAGGGATTTTCATGTCCTTGTCAATTTCTAGGTAATCTTAGCAGGGGTAGAGCCTAGGGTTGACCTTACCAGGCCCGATTTGCTCACTTTTGGTCCCAAATAAATTGTTTATGATTTGTTATGTAAACACTTGTTTGAGTGAAGTATTTATCTGGCCTAATCCGGTATGAATTTCAGTATCCAGGCTCCCACCTGAATCTTGGTTAAAGGTGAAGTAATTCTAAGTAAATTATATGTGGATTTATCATCAAAAGAAAATCCACATTCACGTTTGTTAGTGATTTTCCTACTCAGCTAAGCTATGCTATTTCAAAGATGGTTTTCTTTACCACTTTTCATAAAATGAGCAAAACATCAGATAGAAAGGCTGTACTTTTCAGTTTATAACCCATTTCAAGAATGAAACTAGTCCATGACATTAAAGCTCATTCCTCACTACGGCCACTCTATTTCTCAAAATCTCACACTTCATGCAACTGGTTCTAGAAATCTTCCGTACCTGAGGATGATTAAGCAGTCTGACACCAAATCGATCAAAGGCCCGAGCGTTAAGACTTTCGGGAGAAGCATCATGGTCGCCAGTGTAAATAACGCAGATGAGGTCAGGGCATTCGTCTTGGATGGCCTTTACAGCACACCAAAGGACTCGCTCTCCGCCTCCGCCGTCATTGGTATAAGGGTGGAAGAATCCAATTGCTTTCTTCCTGTTTCTCCGCCCATTGAGCACGACTATTGTGAGCCACAGCACAAGGGAAAGAACTGGCGTAGTAATTGTGATCAGTATCCAATTCGCCATTGACCCGAATTTCGATCGAGAGAAGCTGCAACGGTGACGGTGAGCAGCCAACGGATTTCAGAAATGTATACGGAGTAGTATAGACCAGGAGCTGAAACGGGTGGGGTTGAAAACTTGAAATACGGCTCGTGTGATGTGAAAATTTGTAAATTATTACCACGACTTCGACTTGAGTAATTTGGAAATTAAAAAAAAACAATATGAATATATTCTCTACCGTTTTTAGGTTGCACTGAGTAGGGCATCTCGATTTATGTGACCCAATTTTTTAAAAATTTGTGAGTATAATACGGAGTCCATAGTATATTACGAGTAACATTATATTAATACGAATAGGTAAAATACAGTTAATAGTGGAAAATATCACAATAATATCATTTTTTTCTTCGATCTTTTTACTCCTCTTTTACTCAAGTTGCTTAAGTAATGAATTGTATTGCTTTAAATAAAGTATTAAGTAACTTTTAGATTATTTAATGAGTATTCAATTGGTCTGAGTATATATTTAAGTATTTAGATTGAGGATGTTTTTATTTGGACTGTTTTCAGTCCTAGATCAGATCAGACCAGGCCATACCAGATCAGATTTAAACAGACCATACTAGATTTGTCTTCCGTAGTTATAAAATACACATAGACCAGACGTTTACCAGACCAGATCAGTTCAAAGCATATCAGATCAGACGAGACTTAAACAGACCAAACCACACTTAAACAGATCAGAGCTGACCAGACCAGACTAAACCAGCAAATTACATTCCAAGTAAAAACATCATGAGATTTTTAGACGACGATCACATATTGCCTCAACGAGGCTAGGGTGGTTGGTTAATTGAGACTAGGGAGGAGATATGAAGCTTATTCGAGTTTTTGATCAATCAATCAATCACACACCATTGATAAGAATAATACTCCCTCCCTATTTTGAAATTTGTACAACTTTCTTTTTTTTTGAATATATTTAAAAGTTTGATTTTCCCTCCGTTCCGGAAAGGTTTGCCAAATTTCCTTTTTTGAATGTCCCAAAAAGATATGTCATTTCCATTTAAAGTAAGAAACACGTGGCTAAAGTTAATTCTATCTCCTCTGCACAAATTTCAGCCACACAGTTTTTACTTTATTAATCCACGTGAAAGTCAAAGTTGGCGAACCTTTTCGGGACGGAGGGAGTATATTTTTTCTTTTTGATAAGTTTTTCTTTTAAAAATACTCAAATACTCTTACTTCTTCTACTTTTTGTCATCCCTTTTATACCTTTCCACCGTATCTAATACCTTTTCTACACAATTATTACTCATACTATTTCACTCTTAAACGGTGTGCCCAAATCTATTGTAGAGAACTTTTAAATGTGTCGGAAGTAATGAGTTCCCAATTATTCACTCAGACTCTTTGGAATAAATTTGAGTCCAAAGATTGGTTAAATAGTACTACCTCCGTCTAAAAAAAAATTGTCATTTCATAAAATTTGGATCATGATTTTGATTAATATAATACTGTGAAAGTTATAAATTTTATACTTAAAAAAATACATTTAGGAAAGAACATTTTTATATCATTTTAATATTATAAATAATTTTCAATAAAGATATAATTTGTCAAAGTATTAAAATGACAAGTTTTTTTGAGACGGAGTTAGTATTGAATTTATGCTAAATCCAACTCACACGTCGTCTGAGGTGAGATGAAATACTAATTGCAGGACCACTAAAACTAGCTTCGAGGCTAGAGGATTAACATATGAGAATACTTTTCCAAATTCACCTCCTGAGAGAAGTGATCCATTTGGACCACTCTCACATGTCCACTTAGATTACTCGAGGTGAACTTTTATAAAATATTTTATTACTATTTCTTAATTTTATTGTTAATATATATAGTAATACATATATTTTTCATATTTCAGCATATTAAGTCAACTCAGACATTTAGGTCATAATTTGAAAATAGTAATAAATAAAGTCGATTCAATCAATTTCAACATTGTAAAACTGATTTGTGTTTTTATGATCAATCACCACAATTGTTGGTAGTACTTCTTTGGGAGTGCTGGAGGTGAAGTGAAATCTGGTTGACTTGGGGCTGGAGGATTTTCCTTAAATATTATTGAAACATATATAATCTATGGACAAAAATATTACTTTATTTTCCATTTTTGTTGTCTTATTATTATTTTTAGCTTGTCCAAAATAAATGTCTCGTTTCCTTTTTTTTGCAAGAAATATGTGATCCAAATCATTTCACTTGTTTTATTCAAAATTCAACTACAACTTTTACTTTTCAACCACATTACATATAATCGTGTCAAACTAAAAACAGACAATCAATTTAGGACGGAGGTAGGGTGTTATCCCGTGAGCATCTCACTCTCAGAGCTAAACCATGTCATTGAATTTCAAGGTTTAACTAAAAACACATGGATGAACATAAACTGTGATGTTTGTCTCAAAAATGTTCGCCTTACTGCATAATGTAATCTTAGTTAGCGGCAAATGTAGCTTGCGCACGGGAATGTAACTAAGATTGAACATGTACTATTTATAATACTCCCTATAAGTTTTTTGGGATAAAAATAAAGCATATCAATTCAAACATAAATTCATTATTTAATACTTGAATATATAAGTTTCATTAAAGCATACTCCCTCCGTCCCATTTTGGTTGTCCTAGTTTCCTTTTTGGGTTGTCCCAAAATGAATGTCTTGTTTCCTTTATTAGATGAAATATGTGGTTCTTATCAATTCACTTTATTCTACTCAAATCTCAACCACAACTTTTACTTTTCAACCACTTTATTAATAATTGTGCCAAATTGAAAGTGGACAACCATTATGAGACGGAGGTAGTATCTTATATTAATTGCTTGTGTACAAAACGTAACTTGTTGAGACAGGTTGAAATGTAAATCGCGTTAATTGAAATGTAACTTGAGTTCAATCGAAATGTAAATGTAAGTCATGCATATGAGAATGTAACTCAATATATTATCAAATATGACATGTAACTCACACACATGTAAATGTAATTTCATGTATTATCAAATATTACTCCAAGAATTGTGTACAAATATAACTGGCACATATGGAAACATATATCACACATATGAAAATGTAATTTGATATGTTATTAAATGTAAATCAAAATAAACAAATTCAACATCTTAAGAACTCACTAAAGCATAAAAGAGATAAATTTATTTTGAGATAATTGATACTTTGAATTATTTTAAGTAGATCAATAATAGTTGAGATTATTCATTTTCATTTTTTCTATTTTTTATTTTAAAATTGTTTCAGTAACCAAAATTGAATTTTTTATTGAATATGATATACAATATATGCATATCTAATTTTATGTGGAATAATAAATTTTGTAATGGATTGGGAAAGGGAAAAAGGTAATTTCAGTTGTATACTTGTATTTTATTAGTTTAAGAAAAAGAAAAATAAAATCGCATTTAAATTTTTAGTGTATTGATGGAAGAATTGAAAAGAATTGAACAAAGGAAAAATAAAGAAGAAGAATTCACATAATTGAAAGAAAAATAAAGAATTCACGAATAATGCATGGAAGAAGAAATGAACAGTACCATATTTGAAAGGGTATTTTACACGGATAGACCAAAACGCTTAAATAATATCACTTTTTTCATTTTTGAATACCCTTTTCAAAAATAGGTTCCCTAAGTTTTTTCTTTCACTAATAAACCCATGCACTTCAAATACCCGCTGGAAGCTAAAGTGGACGTATGCATTTTCCAGTACGGTTAAATCCCAAAAGGCCAATAGTGGCCTTGTGATGCTTTTTATAAAAGAATAGTAGTGCAAATTTATACTCCGTACATTGATAAACTACAAAGAGATAGAAAATTGTATTATAAAATTTAAAAATTATATTAATGAATTTAAATTTTAAAAAATCAATAAGAAAATTAAAAAACATATGGAAAACTTAAAAGTAAACAATGACAAAGTTTAAAATAGTTTAAAATGTGGGAAAATTGTAAAAAGTTTCAAAATATGAATTTTATAATGCTACTTTAAATCATTAATATAATTTATATAAAATATATAAAATGTCAAAAATATAAAAAAAAATCAGAAGTTTAATAAAAGGTTAAAATAGTTTAAAAAATATAATAAACTTTAAATTTATAAATAACATGTGCGATTTAGATAAAAATAATTTGAAACTGTTAAATAATATCAAAAGTAATTACATACTTGTATGAAGAAGTGGTTATTTTTAAAAAAATTACAAATATACATATTAGACAAATACAAATAAAATAAATATACAAAATTTCAAAATATTCTAAAAATAAAGTTAATTTTATAAATTAAAATATTCATAAAATCAAAATAATTTTATAAATAATGAAAAAATATATATTAAAAACATTACAAATATACATATTAGACAAATACAAATAAAATAAATATACAAAATTTCAAAATATTCTAAAAATAAAGTTAATTTTATAAATTAAAATATTCAGAAAATCAACATAATTTTATTTTATAAATAATGAAAAAAATTCCAAAAAGGGAAAAAAATAAAATATTCAAAAAAAAACATAAACCTAATGAACCTAGAGAGTAAAATTTAAAAACTCATAAAATAAAAATGTCAAAAGCTAAAATAATGAACTTGAAACATATTAACAAATAATATTTTTAAAAAAAATTATGAAATTTGTTAAAGAACAAAAAAATTATAAAAATTTATAAACAATTATAATTTTCGTTTTATTGTTAGTTTTTGTTTCCTTTTGTTTCTTTTTGTTTATAATTGAATTTTTTGTTTCTTATTGTTTCTTTATGTTTCTTGTTGTTTATATTCATAAATCATACTCCGTAATTTATAATTTTAGGTGTTTGCCTATAAAATTAAATGGATATTTTTGTTATAAGGAAGTAGAAAAGATAAACAGAAACTTAAATAAACATAAAAAATCTAAATCGTCAATAAACAATAAGAAGTAACAGAGTGTAACAAAAAGAACATGTTGCAACAAAATGCAACACGATGCAACAAGATGCAACACATGTGATGCAACAAAATGCAACAAAGAGAAACGAAAACAATATACTCCGCATAAAAAACAATAATAAAAAACTATAAACAACATCATGCAACAAAAAAAACATGATGCAACAAAAAGCAATACGATGCAACAAAAAGCAACATGTGCGATGCAACAAAAAGCAACAAAAATAACATGTAAAAATATCTCAACATACATATAAAATAATTTCTTATTACAATTTATTCATTTATCTATTACATCTATGGCTTGGTTCTTCTTTAATTTTGTCTTCACTTCCTTGTCGATCTTCTCACCCTTGCATCTCCATGTACCTATTTTCTACTATGTGCCTACAACGAGAATGCAATCATTAAGAGTGTCAATGGAGGAAACTTCATAACATATGAAAAGGACTAGTGAAGTTTAGAAATAAGAGTGTCATTTTTACCGAAACTGTAATCCATATAATGATAGTGCGAAGAACATATAAACAAAATTATAAGCAAAACTTTGCTTTTTATACAAAATTATAAACAAAAGCGAGAATAACAATCTTATTAACAGAAGGTTCTACAATTATAAACTGCCATGTAATAATATCTCCAAAAGCGCAAAATAAGCAGTCACTTGAAGCTCGGAATTGACCCTAAACATATCTTACTCGACACAGTCAAAAGAATAAAATACAAAACTTCCCGCTAATAATGGAAATGGAGAAAAGAATCATCAATCAACTGGAAGATGCTCAATGTCTTTTCACTCCAAGCCCGCACTTAGGAACATCTAAAGAAGCCTCACACTATTCTCCTATTGCAAGTCCACAACCAGACTTGTAATCTTTCTTTTTGTGGTCAATTGCAGCAGAAAGGATGAAATTAAGCCCCGTGTTCGATCGCTCTTCCAAGAAAGCAGAAACACAGCAGCTGGAGCCGATCTTCCACCTTAGACGACACTGCCAAAGGATATAATGATAACCAACACTTGATGTGACATCTCCAGAAATGTAGTTGTATATTAAGTCTGATGCTAGAGAAACTTTCTCAGACACTTTTGAACATAATTCAATGCAACAAGTCCAGTGCTAGCTACTTGTCCTGAGGCAACCTTCTTATCAGTGTTGTACCGGGTAGCATAGCCTATCCCTGATTTGCGATGTTGTCCAGACCAGAATACTTCACCTCCCAAAGATTTATGAGGACTCACTTTCTGGATGTAACTGGCTCCCAGCAATCCACCATTCCCCATTTGAAGTTGCATCCTATAATCCTTTCCCTTATAGTGCAAAGATGACCGCAGTATATTGCTTCCCTAAACATAATGTGATACTTGGCATGATATTGAAGTGGGAAGTCAATGAGGAGCCAGCAACTCAAAGTCTCATTTCCTTATCCAACATAATATCGAAGTTCCATTCCTTAAGTGTGTATGAATTCATTTATGTATTATATGTGCTCTGTTCTAAACCCTTGCTATTTTAGATGACCTTTCCAGATTGGATAAATTTTACAGCGTCTATGCATTAATTCAAACATAAATTCAAATTTTACAATAAAAAAGCTGAATCGGAAACAAGAAGTAAAGCTTAACTATATGAATTAAGATCAAAATTAAAGTGAAAGTAAAATGTTCAAAATCTCAAACACGTACCTGCAAATCGTGCAAATCGGAAACCAATGAGGCAGCAAGGCAGCGAATCAGCAAGCAATCGAGCACGCAGGGGAAGAGGGCGGAGCCGACACAGGGGGAGGGGAACAGCCGCACAAATCTATGACGTTTTTGTTAAAATCTTTCAGTTTGACTAGCGGTGAGGTCGTGAAGACTGAAGATGAACGAACCGTCCAAGCCACAGCTATGTCTCTGAAGCTCACCTGCTGTTGTTACTCACCTCGCTCGCCTTAGATCTCGCTGCCGCTCCAGATCGCCTGTCGTGCTCCAGATCGTCCATGGTCTGCCGTGTTCCAGATGATAGCCGTCGTCGCCTCATAGGTCCCCTGCGAACTTGAAGCCGTAGCGTACGTCCACCGTCTCTACGGGGCCATCGTTATTGCCGTCTGCAACTCGACCTCGAAGAAGAAGGTTTTCCTCCATAGATGACCGAAGATAGACAAATAAGAAAATTTGAAGCGCTGCGACAAATCGACGTTCCCGTTTGGTTTTAGTTTAGAGTCAGATTAATTTTGAAATAAATAAATTTAAGGTGAAAAGGTTAAAGTTCATAATTGAAAAGTAAATAATTAGGGGACAAAATTGAAATATAGTTATAAAATATAGACCTACGGGGATATTTCCACTATTTGAAACAGGTATACCACACACATGATATAACGATCTCACAGTATAACTTGCGACATGGCCCATGGATAGTATCTAAACCTACTATTCGATTATAGTCATCATAAGGGTAAATTTATGGAGGCTCATATGACTGTCTAAAGGAGTCATTCGATTTTAGTGAAGGTCCTCGTTAAAGATATGATGATGGTGTCACAATACCCATATGACTCCCCTGTTCTTCAAAATTTCCTGGTCACTATAAAGCAAAGTTTTATACAATTATGGTCATCAAAATTAGGATCTTTTTATTTGGACCGATTTTAGTTCTGAATATAAACAGAACAGATCAAACCAGACTTAAATAGATTATATCCAATCACACATCAACAATTATAAAATATATGTAGACCAAATATAACAGTTATAAAATACACATAAATCATATATTTACGCAATTAGATCAAATCAAATTTAAACGGAGCAAACCAAATTATTTGTGATTAGATCGATCATATTATACCTCACTATTCAAGGAATCAATTCCATCCCAGAAGATGCTATTTTGATATAGAACAGAACTGCTTGTTAAAACTCTACGCTATTAAACTGTCGTGAAGGGCTGATACAGGGAGAGAGAGAGAGAGAGCAAGGCGATGGGAGGTTTATTATCGGCTTTGACGGGTGAGGCGGAGGCGGCGGAGGCACCCACCACCGAGTCATCATCACCTTCGAGAGTGATTGTTTTTAAATCATCGGACGCGTGGAAGCAACACTTCAACGCCGCCAAAAAACTCAATAAATTGGTATTTCTTCTCATCCATCCCTGTAAATAGATCCAAATTCTAACCTCGAACATTGATTGGACATTCCGATCCGGATTTCTTCATCTATCTACACACATACCAGTCAACAGTGGTCCCGAATATACGATCTCCATAGTTGAACTGCTAATTAACCTTACTTTTATATATGCATAGATGGTGGTGGATTTCACAGCGTCCTGGTGTGGTCCCTGCAAGTTTATGGCCCCTTTCATCGATACCATGGCCAGCAAGTACACCGACGTTAATTTCATAAAGATCGACGTCGATGAGGTCAAGGTGTGTTGCTCGAGTAAAAGCCATCTGATCTGGTTGATTTCTTCTTTGCTTGGGATCGGTTTTGCTAATTTTTAGATTTTTTGGGTGTTTCTAGGAGGCGGCAGAGGAGTATGGGGTGACTGCTATGCCTACGTTCGTGTTCATAAAGCAAGGCAAGGTGGTGGATAAAGTGGTAGGAGCCAATACAGGTGAGCTTGAAGAGAAGATCCTCAAGCACAAGCCCAGGGAAGTTCCCAAATTTGCTGCTTGATTCGATTATCATAATTACTGGCTCATGCGGCGAAAGATAGAGAGCCATTAAGTCCCATTTCAATCAAATAAAAGGGGGGAAACACAGCCCTCAGATGTTATATCATGTTTAATGTAATCAGTTCATCTTTGAAGTTTGGTGCCTTGCGCCTGGTAAATGACTAACCAAGTTTTTACTTTTTATTATGGATTATAGAATACAGTCCTTTGAGGCACTGGGTAATGATGATGATGATTATAAATTAGACAGTCTTTTTCATTAACGCAATTTCCTGCTACTATAAGTGCAAAACAGGTAGTGTAAACTGTAAAGTATGTCAAGCTTTTGTTTAGTATGTCAAAAAAATATAATATGAACGTTAAATGCAGAAGAATATGGTGGCAAGAATTAATTTCAAACTATGAAGTTTGGTTGGTAGGAATGGATTCAAAGGGAATAAGGCATTCAACTGTTTGCTTGGTTTTGGATCTTGACTAATATCTCGTAAAAAAGATCAAAATGCAATTTGACATGTGGTTATTGACATTTCTCAAAAAGGGAAGGACTCCTCTTCAACAACACAGTTCTTTACATTAAAACAAATGAGAAGATTTTTGGGGATTTTCAAAAAGTGTTTAAGCAAGGATAGGAGGATTTGGTATGGGACATTTTTTGTATAATCACTCTCCTCCTTGAAAGCTTCACTTTTGAAAAAAAAAAACCTGAGAAAATGAAGGCATTCACCAAATATGGCAGAAATTTATGCTTAGGAATAAAAAAGAAGATACGTTTGAGAGATGTGAAATGAACCAGGGAAAATGCCCTGGTAGCACATCTTGCCCTAACGACTTTTAGCCACCCCACAATGGCTACAATGCAACGTATCCAGCAAACAATTGAGACAAAATAAGTTTCTATTGTGATGGAACCTTTCTATATATGTAGATCAGAAACATATACAAACAAATTTATCAAGGCAGGGGTGAACACTATTTCATCCTTGTCAACTTCCAAAGTACATGAAATCATGAATCAATGATGGATCTGAAGTTGAACAAAACAGTCTACTAAACCGCTGAGAGAATTAAAATGGAATTTTCCTGTTGACAAATGGACGCATCATCATCTTCTACAACTTCTGATGTGTTAGTAGATTCAGGTCCTATTATTTTCAAACAATAGCCTGCACTTTGTTTTCTGCAAATTCAGGCCAAAACCACATGCATTGCTCACATTAGATAAACACGAAGTAACAACAAAATAACAATAATAATAATAATAGTGTCTTAATATGTAAAATGTGAGATATTAAAGGAAATCAAAGGTAAGCAGGCTGCAGGCCAGAAACTTATATTCCGTACCATTTACTGTTCCCATGTTTATGAAAGGGCCAAAGATTTACTAATCGCTCTAGCACAGCAGCACTTCTCAAGAAGTAGCCTGAAAATCCTTGTGGTGTTGATGGTGGGGGGAAATCCTCGGCTGGCATTGCAAATGGCAGCATCATCTTCTCCAACTTCTCCAACGTTAGATATGACCCCATTTCTTGAAGCCTCTCAGCTCCCATTATTGGCAATTTGTGTTCCTGATGCCATGTACTAGCAGCCTCTACATCGTTTTCCTGCAATAATTTACATCACATATGTTTCTCTCATAGAACAACATCCATAGTGACTGTTTGGACGAATGTTTTTGGAAGGGAAAGTTTCAGAGGATTGAGTCTATATCTTGGAGATATATATCTGAGAGTTGATAAAACTTGGAAGGTTGACGGGATATGCTATCATATATAATTTCCGCCGCACTTAATTTGTTTTTTGTAACAATATTTGTGAAGATATAGAATAAGCTTTCTCTGAATCCTTCCCTTGCAATCCCCTAAAACCCACATTCAAATGTATCCTTAGCTATAGTCAGGCAGGCAGCTTACCTCCAAAGATGATATATCTGCTCCACGGCTGAAAGTCATTTCTATACGATACCTCTTAGGGTCTTCTAGTGCCAACTGCAAGCGCACATAAATAAATAAATCAATATACTACGTATAAAAGTCAGACAAGAAATCTCTTTTCATACTTCTTAGAACCTTGTACATGGATAGCATGTCATTCTTCAACTCTTAACATTAGGCAAATAAAGTCATACTCTCTGTGTCCTGTTTTATCACCTCTTCAGTCGAGTGCTCTTTCCTCTTCCCCTTCTTATCTTCATTCTTAAATGTCATTCCCAAACTGACGCCAAAATGAAAACTTATTAACTTTACACATTATATCTAGCACATATGTTTTCTTTGAAAGAAAAGCAAAGACAATTTTAGGGGAGACATTTACGAAAAGCATTAAGGAGAAGAGGGAAGAGCACCCGAACTGAAGGAAAGACACATTGTTCGCTCCCTCTCGAATCAGGCCAAAAATATGTATTAATATTCCAATCTTACCATCTTACTTTGTTTCATAAATGGATACTTTGTATCAAAAAGTTCATTAACCAGGGTTGAAGGAAGCGTTACAATGACATTTTTTTTGGATATCAGTAATCGACACTGAGTCATTTAATTAGTACTAATTGTACTTTTTGTTTATGATTTAGGGAGATGCCAACCTCCGTGTTTTCAAACATTCTTAAAACAATGTAGCTCATATAGTCAAGCTCCTTTGTTCCAAATAATTTCTCCAAGGCATTGTCACTAACAAGGCTTCCCTCTCCTTGAAGAGATTCATCCAGATTGCAGTAACGGATGACATTCATCAAGGAATGAATATGAGATTCCTGCCATTGTAATTTGTAAATGATTAAGAGATGACATTTCCATCTGAAAAAGGCAATACCCACCTAATGAAAGTACTCACCGATGTAAAGTAAAGTCGTGTCCTTACGTGCCTCTCGGGTGTTCTCACATTTGCGTATCTGAAGAATTATTGTAAAAATGTTATGCAACAATGGTATTTGTTGATTCTCCTTGTAACAAGCCAACTATTCCAGATTTCTTGACCAGCCACACATTATTAATCTATTAAAATTAATACGGTGGAAGCGATACTTGGATTATTAATTTTAAATCACAGTAAGTCATACGAAAGCCATACTTTGGGTCCAAGCGATACTTAGTCTCTTTATCATCATCCTCATCCTGATCTATCGATTTTTCACTGGTGAAGCCTGATTTTCTTGGGTCTTCAGTTTTTGCACGAGGCTTCAGATGATAATCTGCAGTTTCCTTACCAATTACTGGATCATGGTCCTCATTTCTCTTCAACTCAGCTACACTAATCGCCTCTTCGCGTGTATTCCTCAAATCAATCAAAAGCTTCCCTAACAAGCGGCGAGCAATCTGAGACAAATAAATAGTGGGTAAAGATACATATGAAGTACTAATGTTCATGTGTAAGCTTGTTTGAAAAATAGGAGTACTATATTTTTTCCTAAATATGAGCAAGTATTGCCATTATACTGTAATATTGAAATCATACCATAATCTTTTTAGTGTCTGATAGTGCCATAATATTGCAGTACGATTTCAATATGAAATGTTGTACTCCTATTTAGAGATACTACCTGATTTTCACTACTATTTGGGAAATTCTCTATAAAATTTCAAATTGCAAAGAAAAATGGGACTAGACTATCATTTCCGGGCGCAAATATTAATATTAATAATATTAAGAATGGAGCGCTAACTCCAATTCTCCATACTATTTTTTACCATGTTTATATAGAGAGAGAATTGTAATTTGCACTCATTTTTTATACAAATTTGAGTTTGCACCACATTTTTGAAATCATCAATATTTGCTCTTAGAGTTTGAAGAACCATTTAAAAAGAGAGCAAACTCAATTTTAGAAGAAACATGGTGTAAACAATTCTTATGAAGGCAAAAATTAATGATTCCACAAATAGCATGAAAAATGAAGCAGAAGTCCAAATAGTTTTGCATTTCATATCACTTTGGACTTCGCAATTTTATATCTGTTTAGTCCACAGGTTCTCCTCATCTTTACTATTCCCAAGCATTGGTAGAAAATTTGTTTCTTCTTTAGTGAATAGTGATGTATCAGCATCCCCATTCTACCATGTTATGCCTCCTCATATTGGTACCTTACACCTTGCGCTTCCACCCAAAAACTGTTAAGCTACAACACTAATGCAGTTTTTCATCTTTGTCCAAAAGAAATGCCATTACTTTCCTTTGATTATATGGTCCACCTCACCAATACTTCCTACTGGTATCTCATAAATGAACTTCTATTCGACCTTGTAGTCATGAGAAACTAAAACTGGTTATCATTTGGACCACTTCTACATGCAACTAAATGAGTTTTTCTCTTTTCAGAACCATATTCAACTGCCATCACGGCTTAAAGCATGATACTTAAACCAATGCAAGAAACTTAAAGCATTATGCTGCAAGAAAAATGTGAAAAGAATAAACAATTTTCATTACTATTTAGGTATAACAAAAAAGTTACCTTTGAGCCAATCTTTAGCTTTTGTTGTGGATTTATCCCATATTCATTAGGAACAACACCATCTGCAAGTAACTGACAGGCAAGCAGCAGACCCATAATTCAGTTTATTTAAATTGACCATATGTTCTGCTGAGGGTGACTAAACCTACTATATAAAAGATTCTCTTAATGCACTGCTATACATTCATTACCTGCAGTGTGTATTGCTTGAAAAGATTCTTTCAGTTGTCAGTGCATTAAAAGTGTATCACACATCAATGTAATATTTTCATATGTTTGGGTTTTGTAAAACTTTCTGACCTCAGGTTAGATCATTAATAGTTTGTTACCTTTGCAACCCCGAAAAGTTCATGTAACCCTTCAAGTTTTAGATGTGAGTTATGCAAAAGGTCATACCTGTTGTAAAGAGAAAAGAAAAAAGAACATTCATGAACTTTTTACGAGAATCTTAAAGAAATGTCAGAGGCAAAATTAGCTTTAAAATATCTTATTTGAGTTTCCGCGATGGAGATCCATAAACAAATAAAACGATGGAAACTCTTCATCAGTAAATAATCCTTGAAGACGAATCTTTTCTGTTAGTGACATCACATGGGAAAACAATGCTGGTCAATGGTCATAGACCTCTGTAAATTGTAACAGAGCTACATAGAAGTGTAGCCAAGTGATACTGTAATGAAAGCACATATACCACTGAAAGAGGGTACATGTTGACAAAACTGTCACATGATGTGATGATTGTACAATTTATGTAACACAAGGTGCGGATTAATACTACTACTAGTCTTGGCTATGATGATTGTATAGCTCACCTTTTCTCAAGTGCAAAAGGTTGCCTAATCCATATGAAGAATCTTTGTTAAATAACATAAGTAGTATTACAGTCGATGATAATACAAAATGTTATATTCCTTCAAAATATTCTTTATGATTCATAGAATTGAAGGTAGCTTATGTCCACAAGACCACAACTTTCACAGGTCAACGGAAAATAATTGATTAGCACGTAAATCTTGCATAAGATAGTTTGGGTAACTCACTTGCTTGAATCATACACATCTGGAATCTGCGTGATGTCAAAGCGTCTGCAATAGTAAGCTCAGCATTAGCAAAGTGTAATCAATACTGGAAAATGGTTTCTAGTAATCAATCAAACTTCTCTAATTAATGAGCACTCCAACTCGAGGCTACTCTGCCATTACATCTTGGGACAGTGAAAATGGGTCATAACTTGATCGGAAGATGTTTCCAAAGCTTCAAGAAGGTAAAAATATTTGGGGCGGAACAAGACTTACTCTTTGCGTTCGTTATACAATTCCCTTTCAAGTTTTCTCCACCTTGCATACATTAGAAGGAATCCCTCACTGCCACACGGTAAACCAGCAGCAATGCGATCAACATCTATGTTTGTTTTACCAAGTGCCTTAGCTTGATCATATGGGGGAATAACATCACACGAGCTTGTCTCAGAGAGTTCCTCAGCTTCATCCTTTGCAAGAACCCAAACTTGTTCCGCCACTTTTTTAGTCAATTTCACCTAATCACAATCATAAATTGCAACCATGGGCTTAATGATAATAGATTCATATATTACAGGCAGGGATGTTTTTACTTTTAATCACATATTGAGAGGCCTATTACAAGCATTTTTTCATTAACTTCAGGAAATGCAAAACATCACTTCCCTGGCAGGGTAAAGTGGAATGTGGGACACAAAATTTGTTGCACAATGATCACCAAACATTTGGAAACCAAAAGCCACAATTTCTAAAAGTAGTTTTCATATCAACTTACCAATTTTGGGAGAAATTCAGATGCATTTGAAGTGACTCCGGCTCCATCAACCATCCAGGGCTTCTCTGATGATCCGTTACTATGAACTTTTGTTACTCCAGAAGTTATAATTTCATTCAATTTAGCCTAAGATAGAACAAAAGAAACATTTTTTGGAATAAAATGTAAAAGAAAAGATCGAATTAGGGTACTAGACTTGTGGAATATGTGGCATATGCAACAGAAATGAAGTCAAGAATGGGATTGCATGTGGCATATATATTATAAAATAAAACTACGATAGACCAAATCAGAAAAGTAGCAAGCATATTCCTTGTCTTGAATGTCTAGAGTAGATAGTCCTACGCCACACATTATTAAGGTATAACTTGATCAACATGAAGTAGGTGAATAAGTTATATTTGGATATTGTTAAGGTTAGGGTCTTCTGCCCAAGAGTCCAAAACATAACTTTTGTGGGTGTTTGGATGGATTAGATAGTGCGAATTATTAAAAGAGAGAATAAACGATAGAAATTGAATCATCTAAATTTTGCTCGAGATACTTAGGGAGTGTTTGCAATAGCTTAAAAAAAGCACTTCTTGACTTTTGGCTTAAAAAAGCTAAAATTAGTGTTTTCAAGTGACAACTTTTTCTTAAAAAAGTGTTTCTTGGCTTTCGTGTGAAAAGTGCTTTTTACTTTTTCTATTACTTTTCGTGTGAAAAGTGCTTTTTTTTAAAGCAAAAGCAGTTGCAAACACTCCCTTAGCCTGGCTCTTACCACACACTCAAATCAAGCTCTATTTAGTATAACTCAAATTAGGCAAATCTCACTCCCCAATACACTAGCTACAATAGAAGAAATATAAATGTTCTCTGGTAAATGCAAAAACAACCCTTCAAATGAAGTAATGAGAGTTTTGTTATAATACTAGCAATTAATTGCGGGCGGGGGGCGTTGTGGTTGCTCCCTATTGGCTTGTCTATCCATCAAGGATAGTTAGCCAAATCACTGTATTGAATGTTCTTCTCGCCAAATCTGAGTTTCCCACAAAAAAGGAGTGTTGGCAAGTAATGTGCTCTTTCCTAGCAGTCGCTTGGGTACTTCAATCATCATCTGGTGAGATGGTTTTTCATCCGTGGTTGTGCACTCTGTCCCACTTAGTATAGAGTTATGTTGGGACTGAGGCGGGCCCAAGCATGAACCCCTGGCACGTGCAGTTGCCGACCTTGATGGAATGATGCCTTTGTGGAGTTAATGGGCCAATATCTCAATAAAATGCTCCACATTTTCTGCATTCCTGGCGTTCACCCTCGGGTTCTCTCTTTCAAGCTGGCCCTGCAAGGCTCGAGAGAGGTCAAGGAAGTGCTGGACATAGTTACCTCCTAGCTCGATCTGATTACCTTTTAACGTTTCGCCTTCGGGTAAACTTGTTACGAGGATGCTCCTGGCCATGCGGTGCTCATGGATTGGTCAGGAGAGTCGATTTTGAATATAAATATCCTCCCCCCCCCCCACGTTCTTTGGGTTCACTCCAGACGTTCTCTCTAGATGTGAAAATTGTTCCGACAAGCACAAGCCTCCCTGCTTTCATTGTAATTCTCTTCTTCCTTTCTCCTCTCCTTTTTGGGAGCATGCCTGTGGCCCGAGCCTTCTATTTAGAGCAAAGCATGAACTCAGCCTCAATAAGGGCAACCATACGACCGACGTCGGGCCAGTAGTTGGACTTATTCTTCAGGACTATTGCTCGAACGACCCGTACATTGATGGTCAGATACCCCTCTTTGTATAGTGGGGGATCCGAAAGTAGTGAGGCAAGAAGGAAGTCTTGATGCTGGAACAATGCTTGCCAGAACAATGTTTCAGGTCTAGAGAACCTCTGCAACATAACTCAAAGAAAGCGGAGGAAAAAGTGGCTGAGAAGGGGTTTATTACTGGCGTAATCACCTCTCTCTAGCGAATCAGGGAGCACCACAATGCCGGGGAGCGTCTTTGGGACAGGTGTCACCTGACGACAGAATGCCCCACCATCATTACATTGTGATGTATGGATCCGACTCCAGACCTTCTCAAAGATTCATTGTTTATTCAAGACTAGAGGTAACCATACTAAGTCAGGAGGTAACTATGTCGAGCGCGGAGCGCATTTCAAACTACGTATTTCCTGAACGTTGCCAGATCAGGTTGAGAGAGCAAGCCTAGTGGTATCAAAGAGAAATACTTCATGCTGCCTTGTAACACTTCAATACAACATATTTGGGGGACTTGTGTTAAACAGCTCTAACAAGGCTCAGATAAAGGGAGAGAGAGGGGGGGAACCTTAAAGAAAAGAGAAGGGATGAAGAGCATTTGCGATCGTTACCTTAAAATGAAAGTACGGAGGCTGGAAGGATTCTTCATGATGGGACAATGCTTGCCATAACTATTTTTAGATCTAGAGAGAGGACGTCCTTTGTGAAACTCAAGCACGTGCGGCTCTAGGCTTTGCTAGAATGGAGCCTTGTTAGAGCTGTTTAACACAAGTCCCCCAAATATGTTGTATTGAAGTGTTACAGGGCAGCATGAAGTGTTTCTCGTTGATACCACTAGGCTTGCTCTCTCAACCTGATCTGGCAACGTTCAGGAAATACGTAGTTCGAAATGCGCTCGACATAGTTACCTCCTGACTTAGTATGGTTACCTCTAGTCTTGAATAAACAATGAATCTTTGAGATCAGCCTAATATAATCGACTGGACGACATGCATGACCCGGTGTGGATCCCTTTCTACAATAGAGAGAATGCATCACCTGGCCAACACTTCTTTTTTTGTTGGAAACTCAAATTTGACGGAAAGCGCAATCAATGCAACGATTTGACGAGATATACTTGATAAATAGCCAAACCATTAAGTTTGAGCCATGCCGACCCCATGACCACTTCATACCACTATAGTTACTAGAGATCACGTGTACTTCTACTATTGCTAGTGTATTAGTGAGTGAAATTGTGAGTGATTAGAGCTTGATCTTAATAGTGTGTTGCAAGAGTCAGGCTGAATATCTGAGCCAAATACAGAGAATCCAAATTTTCTCATTTCTACTCTCTTTTAATTATTGGCACCACTAATATATTCAACACCACCAAAAGTTGTGGGTTAAATTTTTGGGCTGAGGTAATCAACATGATTATGTCTATAATCTACGTAGTATATAACATTTTTGGACTTCAATTTGTTTGGTTATCTTTGAATTAATTCCTACAAGTAAAAATGACTGCTTTAAGGATCATACAGACTCCTTATAACAAGTAGTATTATACTGTCATTTGAGCAAGCCTCGCAAGAAATTGAATAAATATCATACATTATTGTCTACATATATGGCGCGGGAATTAAAGTATAACACTAGTCAAATGTCATGGCAGAAAAAAACCTTTGCTTTTTCCATCTCAATACTGGCATTTTCAAGTCCATCCAACATAGAAGCATCCTTGCTAACCAGGGAGACCTTTACAAGAGAGAAAGAAAGTAAATAATCGCAAAAGAATTTGCTGTTTAATGACCAAAAATTCAAAATTCAAAATGCATTGTTTTTACAAGTATGGGTGTCAGCTCCCCTTCCAGGTCTAGAAGTCCTTTGGCAAAAGCAGCAGCTGACATCTAAAAAAACCACAAATGAAGGAAAATTGTAGTTAGAGAACATATGAAACAGCTATATAAAGCATGAACGCAGATTTAAGGGACGCAGGGAAAAAGTCTTGCATGTCAAAATCCAAGTACATTGAATTCTTAAAACACAAAAACAGACTGGAAAGTTCGAAAAATAAATCAGCTTGCATCCTGCGCTACACAGCTCACCTGCACACGCCCTTCATCCGAGCTGTATATTTTAAGATCATGGCGGTAAGTACTGTGGAGACGAAGCAAGCCTGTACCTTCACCTGAAATTTCATATAAGAGATAACAAAGAAATAGCGGAAACATCAATTAGAAGAGACAAATTAAAAATCGCTGTTGACACATAATATATAGACTATAGTAGACCATATCTTCAGACCAAATAATATAAAGATTATAGTAGACCATATCTTCAGACCAAAAAATATATAGATTATAGTAGACCATATCTCAGACCAAATGAGGATGCATCTTCAGGTTAAAATGATAGTTCATATGGACTGTTCATTAAGTAATGAAGGTAAATGACTTAAATACATGATGAGATTTTTGTAATTTTTGCTACATAAAGTGCCGTGCACATTTTACTACATATAGCACATTATTCGTGTTTCCTGTTTCACCAAAATTGAAGACATGAAGCTACCAAAATTCTCTGATATCAACAGTAACCTCAACCCACTCTTTGGGTTTCCAGTAATCACTGCTTACTACACACCCCACCATTCTGCCGCTGCTCTGATCTTGCGAGACTCAGCAGCAGCCCTACTATTATTTTACCAGCCATGGTAAATGTTACATAATCTAATTATCTGAATTTGGAGTTCCAGGCTTGCATTACAAAAGAAGAGAACAAAACATTCAATATGAGGCAACTAAGAAAATTTGTATTCCCATTTCCCAGTTCTTCTAAATCCGTGCTTGCATCACACTCTATTGGTATTCGAATTCAACTTGGGACTACAGCTTCTTGTCGTTTGTTGTGACAATATATTCGTCGACTCACTTCCATGGTTACCTTTGGTGCTGGTTCAAAAGGCAACGCTATAGAAATTGGTGAACTCACCTTCTCTCATCCATAGACCTTACGCAATTATTTTATGAAGTTTAAATCCGTGGTTTTATTATCAACTTGGGGTCTCAGGTAACAAACTTACCCTATCTCACAAGTTCCTTGTTTTTTTCTCTAATTTTATTGGAATTAAGGAACAATTGACGAGGAAGATCATTGACAAATAATTTGAGATACTGAGAGAAAATTGCTAACCAGGATAGACATGATTCCTAAAATATCTTCCCAGCTCTTCAGCCTACAAAAGATAATGAAATTCATACATTATAAGAATTAGAAAGAGCAGGCACATAATAATAAAAAATCTATAGAGAAGTAATTATCTTCAACTTAATACCCAGACTGATAAAATACGGTCTTGAAAAAATGAATACATAAATCAGTACCTGCTTTCTGCCAGCATGAGTAAGAACACCACCATATTTAAGGACCATAAGAGCTTCCACGGGTTTCTCTTCTTCACCTTCACCATTAGGTTTTGCAACTTTAGCCCACTTTAGCGGCTTTAATTGAACTTTCCTATAAATGCCCGAAAAATGCCCCCCCTAGAGGAAAATTTACAACTATTTAATTAATACCAGAGTTGGATTTTGTAGCAGGTAAATGTAATTCGTAAACCAGAAAATGTAATTATATACATACTTATATATAAAATATATTTACATGTTGGATTTCTGATATGAACATGCATATAACTATTGAGTATTAGAAAGCAAAAGGGAACAAAAAAATAATTCAGACCTCCTCGAGTACAGCTTTGACTTGGCGAAGTTTTTCTACATGAACTAGGTCTTCTGCTTCACTATCACTTTCCTGACCGGGTCTACGTCATATAATACAAAAAAAATCAGTCAGATTTTTATTTTAAGTAATAAGACTTTTTTAGGAGTAGAGAGACTCTTTCTGTGAACATTAAAAGTTCGAAAATGTTTCAGTGATTAACCATAGATTATTATTAGTATATTTTTCATTTTATTTTAGATAAGAAATACTCCCTTTTGTCCCTTTCTTCGACATTCTTTTCTTTTTTGACTATCCCATATGATCTTCAGTTTACTGAGTAAATCTTTATGTTGTTTATATAAATTTTCCCTACTCTAAACATATATCAGCCACAGTTCCTACTTGCTTGAAAACTGTGACAATTTAAATGAGGAGTCAAAGAAGAAACATAGGTAGTAATAAATCAAAAGAGGAATGAAGAAAATGTCATATTCATGCAGGAATACAATTATAACATTTGACATCATTTACAAACATGGGAAAAAATACTTTACCTAGCTTGTGGCACCAGTGCTCTTGTGGCATCCAAGAGGTCTTGTAGCTGAACAGCACTCTTAAGCTTTGTCTGCAACATAATTTGAAAGAAAGCAACTCTTTTAGAATATGTTGGCATTTCAAACATCAATATTAATATGGAACAAACAGAGGACCTCAGATCTAGGTTTTCCTCCATTGTATTTCAACAACAAATTCAACAGCTTTTCCTCAGTAACCTTCAACTTCACTTTCTGCTTTGGAGTTCTATCACCACTGATAAAATGTAGAGATTAATGTTAGGGATGGTATAAAATTCTCATCTTGAGAAATAAGGTAGATGGAGTAAGCCTAACTGTCGAATTACTGCAATTACACAGCGTAGCTCTTCAGATTCCCCAAATGTGCCAATAAGTCCACTCCCTTGGCGTGTTAGACCTTCCGAAGGCTGAATTGGTTCATTAGATGTGCATGGCAATGTTGGTGGAATAGTTGATGAAAGATGTGGGGCTTTTGCATCTAGAAACATTTTCCTCAACACACAAGCAGCGTCATCATAGTATCTGCAGTCAGAAGTTAATTCCATAATTCTTTCTGAACCAGAAAAAAGTTTAAAAACTAAATTAATAAGAAACAAGAGGATAGAGAGGATACAATGCAGCTAGCACTAACAGCAAGTCAATGATCATCTACATGTACACGCAGACAAAAGAAGCAATTACTACTAGCATATCCTTCAACCTAATGCATGCATGAATTATTCAAGTCACCATTTATTTCCATCTTATAAGTATTTGTTTTGGACAAATACTTATATGAAGGACTTAAAAACATAGTTTATTTCATCATGTGATGTAATTTGGAGTTCCAAATGTCATGAAGGACAACTACAAACTTCTCTTAGAGTAATAATACTTGTAGGAATTCTTCACAAAGCTCCACCCATTGACATCACAGACATATGAACGCCCATTGCTGCGCAAGAGATCAAATCCACAAACCTGAAAATAAGGTGAAGAAACAAAAACTATTTTTAAAGGAACCATGTTCGTCACTAACAAAATCTCAACTCCAACTGCATTGGCACTTGGCAGTGTCACAAACTTCATAATGTCAATTAATTATCTAAAATTAATTAACACTATAAAGTATAAGTTCATGCAAAAATATATAGTAGCAAAGCGTTATAACAGATTCTCTTCGTGTTACAACCTAAATATGGTGGTTGAGTTTCTCCAGGATAAATCTGCAACCTTAAAGAGTATAATGTAAATCCTTAAAGAGTAGAAAATCAACGATTATGCAACCTTAACATCTGTTGAAGTATAAGTTCAAGCAAAAAAATATAGTAGCAAGCGTTATAAAGGATTCTCTTCGTGTGGATATATATATATATATATATATATATATATATAAAGGTGTGCCTAGATATGAGCATATACAGACATCCTAAGCACATAAGTCTGCATAAGGTCAAAGCTGACAAATATTTAATACTCACCAAGAACATTCATCTGCAGGTAACTGAATATTCAAAAGCCAAAACCCATCAACACATACAAATAGTATGCCTCTTAAAATGTAAGACATAAAAGTTAACATTAAGAAATAAGAAGACTCAGATTCCGAAAACAAAGATGGGATTACATCAATTTTTAAAAGGTTAAAAATCATCTTAATAGTTAGCGAGCATCCAAATGACTTACAGCCTGCTTAAAGGCAATACAAACTTCTCTTGCCATCAGCTTCTCAGTAGGGGTAAGAAGAACAGGATATCTGATCTGCGCACAAAATAACAACTTTGTATGGATATTTTACATTTAGAGGCCAATAGTAAGCTTTACCATTACTTGCAATGTGTTCCATAAAGCTTGAAACTGGTAAAGTTACTTTCAAGCCATTAATCAATTGCAGATGCAACTTAAAACATATTAGAAATATTCTAGAGAATTCTTTTATCTTGAAGAAAATGGGCACCTCTTTTCCGTCGGGATTCCTCATTACAACACCATCAACAACGGGGGATTTTCTTGCCTCTGCATGTGCATACTCGGGGCCAACAGTATAAACCTACTTAAGAAATGTCAAATTGGAAATATAAATCTTTATATATATAATGAGAGTATGGTGGAGAATCAAGTAGGAATTTATTCGGAGCCAAAAGAAGTGAAAAATTGTTGCGTTAATTAATGAAGTATTTAATAACTTTGTAATTAATAACAATCAAAGATTATGTATGTCTAATTAATAGTTATAACTTAAATAAAACGTAAAAATTAGAATAAGAACAATAAGTATGAATAAAATAATTACAAAACATAGAAACATACAAATTCATATTTTAATCTAGTGATGACAAAACAAAACTAATAATTAGCAATTATATTAATAAGTTTGAACAAAATAATATTAAAATTTGCACTCATTAATTCTACCATGTACATCCATTAGTAAATTAACAAAAAACAATCAATTCTTACTAGATCCACACAAGTGTACAAATGATTGTACTAAATTCAATTCTAAAATAGATATAAACAATTATGGTAGTATTGAATAAGTCTATGATTAATTTGTAGGGAATATTTGGGCATATAAACAATTTAAAATAGGTACAGTGAAATTTATTTCATATGTTTGTGTAAATAAAATATAATGTCATATGTTTCTGTAAATAAAATATATAGCCTATTCGGTTACATGAAAGGGAAAAAACCTCCTTAAGATATGCTATGTGTTTAATGTATTTAAAGAATACCACCGCACAGATTTGTTTCTCGAGTGAGAATTTGCTATTCATTTGAAATATCAAAATAAAAGGTATTAGTTTAACTTCTCCTATTTATATGTGCTATATAGCTATTTAATAAATAAAAATCAATAAGAATGAAGGTATTAGAACTATCTATTTCATACAACAATTTTTTGTGAAATTTTGATAGGGTAATTGTTAGGAACTTTTTTAACCCGGAATGACAAAATACAAAAATTAGTGGGATAAGTACTGAGTTGACATACCAATTTTTATTCAAAAAACATACTATATAGCCCACATATATGGATAGCTGCAAACCAAAAAGTTATTTTTTCACATAAATGGCTAAATGGTTTTTTTAATAATTAGCTATATTAAGTACTTTAATATAGCATAGAATAATATACTATATTGATTGTTATCATCTTCATTAGATAAAAAAAATCAAGGACAAAAGAATGTTTATTTGATAACATTATATCAGTTACTGTATCTCTAACCATTACCCCCATACAAATAATCCTAATACAAACTGTTTTCGGAAATAGATTAATTTTATTCGTTACCGTGCAACGCACGGGTTAATTGACTAGTAAAGATATAATTAAGTAGAGCGGACTTGGACACAGACTGTAAACAAGGATGAACTCAAAATTTCCAAGCTGATATCTATATGATAATACTCCAAGTATAATATACAGAAAATGACAAAAGTGGGGTAAAGATAGACTCCTATGGTTTCCTAGATTCATGTAAATGAGTGGAAAAGGAAAATGATGGTAAAGATAATAAGTATGATTACTGAACCAATGTACCACAAGTAAACCCAGGCAATTATTTGTTTTTACATTCAAGTGGATATGCAATGATATTCACAATGACACTTGGTAGAAACCCAAATTTCAAACACAAATGCAGTGTAGTTTCCTATTAAACAGTATAATGTAAATCCTTAAAGAGTAGAAAATCAACGATTATGCAACCTTAACATCTGTTCCTCCTGTAGGCATGAATTCCTCATAAATATAGGAGCCCTCACGCCTGACACTTCGAACCTCTGGATGGAACTTACTTGAGCGGTTACCGACCTGGAATAGTGTAAGCCAAGAAAGACATATAAGTAAACTTTCAAGTAGTTTACTGTTTACCTAAGCAGTCTCATGTGCATTTGTTTTATAGACTTATTCCTATTCAACATACAAATATTGAACCAATTTTTGGAATTTATGTTATGAATATCTACTTATCATCAGATTTTTCTGAAGATTCAAGAATAAATTGGGTTTAATGCACCAAACCCCCCTGTGATTTGGAAATTCGGCGCATTAGCCCCCTGTGATTTAAAAAATGCATCAAACCCCCCTGTGTTTTAATTAATCATGCGCTAAATCCCTTATGTGAACAAATTCAATTGTCAAATAAAAGAAAAATGATTAACATTTTTGTATGATTCAGAGATTTTGACATATTTATTTGCATATTCAATCAAAATATTAGAAAAAGTGATTTTCAAATCGTTAAATTTATTCATAAAGGGGGTTCTGTGCATGATTAATTAAAACACAAGGGGGGTTGACGCATTTTTTAAATCACAGGGGGTTAATGTGCCGAATTTCCAAATCACAGGGGGGTTTGGTGCATTAAACCCGAATAAATTGGTCCATGATAGTGATTTGTCAATTTTGCGCTGGTAAAGTCTAGTTAGATTATCAATGTTATCATTTTATAAAGCATACGTAGCTCCAAATAATGTATTGCCAGGTTCCTTCTTAAAGATGCTTTGTCATGAAGTAACAACACTGAAGTTCGGTTCTTTCGTTTTGTTTTTTATTTTTTTGTTTTTTTAAGAAAACGTTTTTTTGAATTGACTGGTATTTTATATACTACTAGTTTCACTTTATATACAACTGAATCTTTAAGGTTCAGCCATTCAGGACTCTCGATGAATGTACCAAAGATCTATGTTGATGTATTATATGCAATAATCATACAATTTATCATAATTCTGTGCAAGATGAACATATTTGACACACTTCAACCTGATGGAGCTTGTTATTTGGGGTGCATGTTATTAGAAATCAAAAGTATTCCTAGATTGCTTCCTTAGTGTTAAGAAAAACTAGAGGTGGAGGGATTTCTTGCGTCCGTGCCAAGGTGACATATGCCCTAACTTAGTTTAAATACCTTCTCAATAGTGTAGTTCTTCAAACAAATAAATCTTTTTAGTGATATTGTACTTCATTTTCTCTTGTTGCTCCACCACACAAACATACATTAGACCCCATTACCAGGAGGTAATAGAAGGTGGTGCAAACACCAGAACTTTAGTAAGAGACTTAAACCCCATATTCCTAGAGTCTAAATATGTTCTTGTAGTTTTTGTCTCAAGCACCAGTAAGCTGAGCCAAGGCAATTGAACCACTATTATCAGGGAACAACTTGGGCACTGTAAGGCTATGTGTCATACTAAAAGTTTTACCTTCCTGAATAATTCTTTCATTCCTCCCCCAGCTGAGCTGGGATAGTATATCATTATACTGTGGTCATCAGCTGAACAAAAACAAAAACAGAACAAAAAATAGGATGATTATGAGTGTCCAAAAATGGCATTTGCACAGGAAAAGAGATGACACACTTTTGATGCATGAAGAAAAAGAGTGGAAATGGCGTATAATTGGTATAAATGAATTACTAAGTGTTTATTTGATGTCAAGTATCAACAGTAAATTGCTGGGTTAAATTAGAATTCATAAAAAGAAATTTGAGTTTCTCAAGGAACTCTTTTACAGTTTCCCTCTTTAGCAGTCATTAAACATGCATCATGTTCACAAAAAGAATATTAACTTGATGGAGAATGCTTATAAAGGAAAGTTGAACCTTCTGTAAACTTTCACAGCAAACTACAACAATAAAGATGTTTCTATGAGCCAAGATTGTCTTCATAAATTTAAGAGTGTAGAAAAAGTCACCATCAACAGGTTTCTCGACAAAAGGTTTCCAGAAGCGATTCCCGTGAACTTCAACAAAATCCTCTTCCTCAACGAAATAATCTAGCTCTTGATAGGGTACTTCCCTATTTACACAAGCATACCTTGGGACTGGAATTCCACACATCTCAAGACGCTGGAACTCCGAAAAAAGGTTTATTTAAGAAAACATGAATCGAACTTCAATAGGGGAAAGGGGGATTGCCAATTTAATAAAGGAAATATCAATACTCTTTATAATTATTGTACTAATGAAATAGAAGCAAACAGAGAGAGAGAAAGAAAGCATTGTTTTTGCATGCTAACCCACAGAAGTAATCCCATACTGGTGGATCAGCATAGAAGGGAGATGTTTCATAGGACAAAACGAAACTGAAGGTGTAAACAACAATAGTGAAGAAAAATACATATAAGAGTTCATAATCCGAAAGCTCCAGACAACTTCCTTATTTGATTCTTTGTTACCCAACAAACTAAATGAAGTAGAGGCAAGTGATTATAGACACACCTCGTACACTTTCCTTCGATCATGGAGAAGATGTTGTAGCTCCAATTCATTTACAAGGAAAGGCCTAAATTAAAATAATACACAATTACTTGCAAACTCACTTCAAGGCATGTAAAGGCACAATACACCTCTTAAGGGTTGCAAATAGCAATGCAATCTTAACTCTTCCTAGATGACAATGGAACACCTCCGAACTTCAAGTCTTAAAGCGTGTAAGAATAACATATGAGCTCATAGTCGTATCAATACAAGCAGCACTAGTACACAAGGAATTACATCTAATAAAAGTTGTATTCATAATTATGTGCTTAATATTGTGATGGTTTTGCATTTAATTACAAAATCAAAGAATTTCTCACTTCTCTTCAGAAAATAATATCCCTCCGTCCCCCCCAACTTTGTCCCATTTTACCTTTTTTGCCCGTCCCATTAAGTTTGTCCCATACCATATTTGGTAATATTTGAGTGGTTACAAATCATTCTTACTTTAGTCACACTTTATCAATTCAATATCCACACATTTCCAGTTTTCTTAAAAATCGCACCACACCCTCTTGTCCCAATCTTAGTGGGACAGACTAGTAACTCTTTTCTCCAACAGACTGAAAATATGTGAAAGAGATAATTTTTATATACACAGATCACACCTCTCTCATCTACATGCGTAGTTCCAAAGTATGAAATCTGAAAAATAAATGAAATAACAGTGCCACGAGTATAACAGCTTTGATCCACTTGCATCAGAATTAATTAGAGTACATTTATACTTACTTTCTTAATGCAGCATATGCTTCAGCCTTCTTCAGAGGATAACCAGTAGAATGGAAGGCAATCAAACAATCGCAGATTGGCCAGCTGCAATAAAACAAATCTTCCTAATTACTCCATCTGCCATACATTAAGTTCAGGCATTCCTTTTTGTTTTGTCCCTAAATAAAGCCATTTTCCTTGTTTCATAAAACTAAAAGGTTTAATACTTGACTAGCCTCATTTATTATACCCACTTAACACCACTATTAATCCCAACCGCATATCACAAGGGCAGATAACAATACATAAATAAATAAAACTGCAGATGCCAAAAAAAAGAACTTTAAATAGGAACGGATCCATCGATTATATATAATCACATTAGACGAACATTACATTAACTTTGAAATTCAAGAACTTTTAGAGCATCATGCATATCACCAGTCATTAGTGTTATACAGAACACATCCGTAATAATCAATATACGCAGTGTTATACGATAGTACAACACAAAAAAGTGAAAAGCAGAATGCTGCATTGGATAAACAAATATATAAGTAAATTGTCGTAAGCCTAAATTGTGAAACCAAAAATTAGCTAAGCCTGGAATATACCTCTCAATTGGACTCTCAAGGATAACATTGTCACCAAAGTGCAGAACCTAAAGTACAATAAGGCATTATGAGAAGCATCATATAGGCTTGAAACAAGCCAACTTGGTCGTTAGAGTTTAAACAAAGTCGCATAGGGTCTCCACTTCAAAACGACAAAATTCAAATGGAATTCGCTCATCTCCATGAGCGCAACAATTTCACATTTCCAGATAGCTAGACGAATGAATAGAGATACATAAATACCTCAAATTCGCCGAATGACTGTAATCTGTCCAGAATGTGCCCCATTGGAGCAGAGAAAACCTGAAATCAACCCAACAAAGCTGCTTGAAATCAATGACGAGCTGTACATGCTGATAAGATGAATACCAAATACATCATTATGCGGTGCATGGTCAGCAAAATATACAGATAGCATTTCTCCGTTGACGATACAAATGTGAATGAAAGTACAGAACCTCTGAGCCGCATTTCACCTTCTTTTCCATTACGCACACTCCGATCTTTATCTTCACTCCGGCACTCCCCTTTACCGCGTCCATGTCTCTTCTTCTCCTTCGGGATACGTGTCTGTGTACGTCTCTGCTCTATCTATAAGCGTTTATATAGATCTCCTCCAAGTCGCATCAGTGCTCGGGATTTTCAGGAACTGAGATAAACGTGAATGCCAGCCAGCATTTATATAATCTGGATGGATCATATCATGCGTTTAAAAAACGAAACGGAAGGAAAAGAAATGAGGTGGAGCGTGAACACTAAAAACGTGATTGTTTCGTTGAATACAGGTAACAGGAAGCACGGATTTCGGCCAACAAGTACTTGAAAGTTAATACGAGTAGTACATACTACTTCGTACTATGTAAAAAAGTGATTGCACTCATTTAATTTTAGAAGTTTTTCAAAAATATTACTGAAATTAAAATTATTTAAAAAAGTATGACTAAATTTATTATCGATAAAATGTCATTGTTATTTTAGTACAAAAGTTAAACATAAGTTATTCAGTTCGTATACTGTACAACCGGTCCACCATGAGCATCATGCTCCTACGCCCAAAACGACGTCGTTTGAAGCATGCTGAAAAAATCGCGTGTTACTGTTCACGCGCGTGAACAGTAACCTTTCTTTTTGTTTTTTCATTATCCAGGAGCATAATGATGTAACTCGTGTGTAATGAAATGTAACTCAAGCTGATAAAAAATGTAACTGCAGACATGTCGAAATGTAACTTGTCTAATACGGATATTAAGAAATAAAACATTGATCTCAAAGTGAAAAATGATAAATAAAGAGTCTAATTGACCAATTAATTCAAGTAAATTATGAATATATTTTGTTTTTAATAGCAGGGGTTGACTTTTTTATGTAACTAATGGCAAATGTAGCTTAGGTGTATATAGAATGTAACTTGTTGAGATAAATCCAAATGTAACTCGCGTTTTAGTTGATGTAGCTCGCTTATAAGAAGATGTAACTCATGCACATGAAGATGTAAATCGTTCATAAGATGAAACAAAAGTAAAAAAGAGTATATGAATGTGAAATACAATATACTTATTTTATGTATGTTAATAAAATTTTGTAATAAATTGGTAAAAAAAAAGAAGTTAATTCAGTTGTAATTTAATTAGTTAAAGATAAAGATAAGTAAAAATTGACAAAATATTAGATGTAACTCGCGTATAATTAGATGTAACTCGCGCATAGAAAGATATAACTCGCGCACAAGAAGATGTAACTTCATATACTATAAAATGTAATTCCAGAAATTGTTTTGAAACATAATTCACACATGCGCAAATGTAAAATTTTATCAAATGTAATCAAAATAAAGAAATTTATTTTCTTAAAAACACCAAAAACATATAAAGAGATAAGAGATACTACTATATTACAAGAAAAAGTGTATGAATATGAAAAAATATATTACAAAAAAAAGTATATAGAAAAATTGGTTGTAATTTCAATTGAATGAAGAAAAAAAGAAGAAGAAATTATACGGAGTATACGAATAACGACTAAGACAAAATAAGTAATTAATTTATTTTGAAATGATGAAAATTTGATCAAAAAAATTTACTATGTAATACATTTAGTGCTCCTAATTAAAAAAAATCATTCAAAGTAAAAAAAGTAAATAAAAATTAAAAGTAAAAAACGAAAAGGAAATAAAAGAAATGAGGGTGGGGGAGTGCCACTAAGGCACTAACTAAATTCTGTATTCCATATTCAACAATGATTAAGCAGCACCATATGTATTCCGTCGTCCATTTGTGAGGAAAACGGCACCGTATGTGAACCGGTATACCATGCGCATGGTATACCGGTCATACGGTATAATTTGCCTAAGTTATTATGACTAAAGTTACTACCCTTAAGAGGCTACACTTTTATAAACAATTCTTATTTTTGTCATATATACTATCTATCTTCTTAAATAAATGCAACATATTGAATTTTACATTATTCAACCAAACACTCCAGCCTGGCTGGTTGCGAGGTTACCGTGTCTAGTAGGAGGTCTTGAGTTCGAATCCCGCTAGGCACACAAGGGTTTGAAACTCAATGGAGTGAGTTTCAACCCTGATTACTCCAGACTCCCCCCAGCCCCCCTCCCATGTAATATATTATGCAAGGAATTTTACTCCTGGCAACCCTGAAGTGAGTTTCAACCCTGATTACTTCAGACATTCCTTTTTGTTCTGTCCATATTGAATTTTACATTATTCAACCAAGCACTCCAGCCTAGCTGGTTGCGAGGTTACCGTGCCTAGTGGGAGGTCTTGAGTTCGAATCCCGTTAGGCACACAAGGGTTTGAAACTCAATGGAGTGAGTTTCAACTTTTATTAGTGTTCAAAACAACTCCTAACAAATCCTACCATTCATTGCATAATATTGGACGGATGAGATGAATTTGCATTTTGTATCGGAAGCACACTTTGCATAATATTGATCACATACAAAGTGTGCTTCCGGTACAAAATGCAAATTCATCTCATCCGTCCAAAATTACAAAATCAATGGTAACAAATATTTAAGCCACTAACATTCAGCCGTGAGTAGGGGGGAGTATTCCTATTTTCTCTCAACTGTATCCGTTAGGAAATTCGTAGGAGAGTTTTTCCATCTTTCAAATTAATACACCGTAGGATCATTCAAATGGATGGTTAGGATTAATTTGTATTTTGTAAATTAAGATGAGTTTGTATGTGATCCTTAATATATATATGTGTGCGCGCGCGCGCAAAACATTAAAAAAAATTGTTTTACAACGGATATTTCCGTAACAAAAATTCGAATACATTTAAAAAAACTCAATTATAATTGAGCATCATCATCGTGATCCGCAAAATATCCCCTGATATCAAAATCACTTCCAGGTTGAAATCTGGGTTGACCTCCGGGCTGACCGCCGGGCTGACCTCCGGGCTGACCGCCGGGCTGACCTCCGGGCTGACCATAGTGACCAGGCTGCCCCACCGGCTGCCCCCCTTGCATTCCACCCGGCATCCCTGGCATCCCCCCTCGCGACATCCCACTCGACGGTGTCGTGAAAAAAAGCTGACTGCCGGGCTGGGAATAGCAACTGCCAAAGGGTATTTGTGAGAACCCTTGGTTATATCCGCCCACCCCGACCATTTGAGATTGTTGCGATAATTTAACAACCAAAGCCCGCATTTCCCGCATTTCAGCTTCTCGGGCTTCTTCTTTCTCGTGCTGCCTTTTTAACCCCTCACATAACTCATCAATATCTTTCCGAGAAGGTCCGGATTGAGAAGAACCACAACCACGGGATTTTCTTAGAATGGAGCGAGAGAGTGAGCCCATTCCCCGCAACCGCCCCTTCACCGGATCACCAATACTATATACGATGATTGCATCGTCATCAATCTCCTCCTCAACAACTTCACCCCCCGGCGGCAGCAATTTCAGTCAACTTCTCAGTCATCAATTCTTCATAATTATGCTACACAATAATTTAATTATAGTAAATAAGTGAAGAATACAAACATATATTCATTTTCATTCATTTCTTACCGTTATCTCGGCAATACGGGGTGGAAGTGGCCCAGATTTCGGAGCCCAACACTTGTTCAAAAGTACCAATCTCCTAACTTTCTTCTTCATCTTTTCTTCCTAAAGAAAATTAAAACACTTAATATTGTAGCCATACATTATTGAATTCACAAAATAAGTAGGACAACTTACCAATTTTTTATTATGGTCAAACGTTGATGAACGTCCACCATGCCATTGGGTATTCTTTGCATTTGGGCAGTTTCTGTTCTTCTTCCCTGCTTCACTGTATCTTTTAAATGTTTCATTATTCTCCCAGTAATCCAAAAGAGTCTGCCACACAGCATCCGTAATCCATTCCTGCTTGGTATTGTCGAATCGGACATGGGAAAATGTAAAAGTGAGCCAACCCGATGCACTAGTATGAAAGTTCTTCATAATCTCATCCGTCTCAATCGGATTCCACATATATTCATGCTTCATCAAATTAAATATTGTTAATTAACACATTTAACAACTTATTTGTCAAACTCATTATTTATAGAAAATATTAATTTAGTACATTACCGTGAACTGGTCAAAGTATTGAGTCCGCAGCTTTTTTGACATTAGACCATACGTGGCACAAGCCTCGGTAGGATAATGTTCAGAGAAAATCTTTTCAATGGTTGGTAAAATTGTTCCATCGCTTCATAATATAAAATTTTAAATTAAGTAATTTACATGTATTATTTTTATTTTATTGAATTGAAAGTTTTAATTTACCCGAGAACTTCTTCCGCCGTTATCCATCTTTGGTTCCCGGCCCGCTCATTCTGAGGTTGTGAGGACGTTCCACCACCCCCACCCCCACGCACATGAGAGAGTTGACCAGAAATGCGTGTGTCGGGTTAACCCGAATTGTTATTCGAACCATCATTGTCTCCCATCGAGTGATCGCGAGACGTTTGGCCTCCGCCTCGACCTCGACCACGGCCGCGGCCTCGATTTGATGCATTTGAATTACGCGAGGAATTTGGCATCTAAAATTTATAAAGGTAAGTAAAATAACTAGTATAAAATTTATAAAGGTAGTAATTATTTTTGGGATTATTTTTGGAATTATAGGTACGAATTAGCCTCTTATTATGTCTGTTTTAATTATCATTTTCGTAACTAATTGTTTAACTGTTTTTTTTAAATGTTGTGTTTTAGTAACATATTAAATGGAAACACGTTTTGGTAAAATATTAAACAATAATATTGACTAGACTAATTCTTAGAATACGTATTGTTTAAACTAGGTGTTTAACGTATTGTTTTGAAATAATTAAAGTGTTTTTTATAGGTGGTGTTTATGGTAACATATTAAAATAGGTGTAAGATGTTTAAAAATACTATTTTTTTAGTAACACATTAAAATGAGAATTGGAGTTTAATGTGAAAGGGGGGATTTTTTTTAGGTATTGTTTCAATTTTAAAGATGGGATTATATTTGGAATTACAGGTGCGAAATAGCCTCTCATTATGTATATTTTAATTATTACTTCCGTAAATAGTTGTTTAAATATTTGTAATTGTTTTCGTAATTATTATTTTCGTAATTATTTTAATAGACTACTTGAGAAGGTGTTTCACATTGGAGTTTAATGTGAAAGGGGGGATTTTTTTATGTTCATAAGATGGTTCAAACAGTTTTATAAGATGGTTCATACTCCAAAAAAAGTGTTCATACAGTTGACATAATAACACCAAAGTCCGAAAAGGTATTTATTTGTTTTAAAAAGTATTCGAGGTTATAAAACAAATGTTTAAAAAAAATTATTTTAACAAAGTGTCCGAAATACACCAAAAATGTGTTCATACAGTTGACATAATAACACAAAAGTCCAAAAAAGGTATTTAATTGTTTTAAAAAGTATTTGAAATTATTAAAAAAATTGAAAAGTCGAACAGTAGAGGCATAGGAATGTAAAAAAAAAAAATTAACTACTTAAAATAAATGAAGCAAAAATAGGAAGGTGTGACCTGAACAGTAGAGGCCCGGTGCTGAGAGGCGGAAACGATTCTCGGACTCCGAGGCGTCGAGCTGAGGGTCGGTGGATGGATACCAAGCAAGAGGCGTCAAAGTTGGTGGACATTTATGGCTGCACCATCGGACTCAGAGGCGTTGGCCTTCGTCGGCAGTGGACACAACGGCGTGGAAGAAGTATTGTCGACGGTTGTTCCAGCGACGTCGATCGGGCTGAGGGCAGAGGCGTCGATGCTTTTAGGGTTGTAGAGAGAAGAGAAAGTACTGTTGAAATATGACAAAGTATCATTTATATATTAAAGCATTAGTTAGGGATAAATCCCTAACAATCTTCCACGTTTAAAATTAGTAAGGGAGAAATCCCTAACAAATTTAAAATTCGAATTTCGTAAATTCTGGGGGTGGCGCGAATTGAAATAATTCGAAGCACATAATTGTAGTCAGGGATTTAGTGAGGGATATATCCCCAACAAATGCATTGGAAATCGAAGGTCTGCAATCTCGGATAAAGAGGCATCAGAAGTGGTTGGTGCGCACCGTTTGAAATAATTAAATTAGTCAGGGATTTATCCTTGACTAATCCCTAACAACAATGCACGGTTGTATTTAGTTAGGGAAATATCTGAGACTAAGCCTTGCCAAAAGTTGTGATATCCAAAAAAAATCACGGGTCTATCTTTGTGTCATGGAAAAATGATTTATAAATTGGCTAAATTGTTTGAATTTTAATGGGCTATGAAAGAAATTGATTTTAAATGATTTTAATTGATTTTAAATAATTGAAAGAGATTGATCCCGCAAAAAATTTATTCAAGTTCTAGAGAAGCAATTTGATAATGGCAAGGACGCTGAAAAACAGTCATCTGTTTAATGTTATTTTCTTTGTTGAGCTTGAAATAATTTAGAATTACATTTCCTTATCTGTAGTGAAATGTAATAAGTAAACTCATGTGTAATGAATTTGATAATTTAATAATACCGTATTAATTTAATTTCCTTATAATTTAGATTGAAAAAAAATTAATTCCAAAAGTATTTGAGGAATATATGATTATTGAAACACATTTTCAAATATTTGAATTTAATAAACAAAGTTTTGAATTTTCGAATTTTAAGATTAAAAAAAATGAATTTTATGCTTTAGATTAAAATAGACTAAAAAAATATTTGAGGAATATATTTGAATTTTGGGGGAAAAACGTATAATAGTTGATTACAGTGGAAAACAACTATTAATGAGTTGTATTAGATATTCCATAAGTAACAAGAAAAAATAGAGAATTATTGAGAACATAAATTAATAAATACAAGTACCACAATAAGTTCGTAGAATGAGTAATACAATAAATATCAATTAATCGCTTTCAGAATCATGATCTTCTTCATAAATAATTTCTTCCTCTATATCTTCACCAGATATCCATTCTTCTTCTTCTTCGTCTTCTTCTTCCTCTTGTTGTTGAACTATTTCTAGTTCTGTTTGAGGAATTCGGGACGAAGTATTTTTAGGTAGAACAACTTCGATTTCTGCCCCGCTTGGATCACTCAACACAATGTTATCTGTGATAGCTTCAACAACAGGCGGTGGCTGAAAATACTCTTGTTGAAAAGCATCTAAATCAACGTCTTTGTGCTGAGCTTATGTGACAATTTTCCTAGGGCGGATAGTGCATGCACAGACCCATGGATTCGGTGTTTGTCGCGTCGAAGGATATTCGGCCTAATATACTTGTGCAGCTTGTTGGGCGAGGATAAAAGGTTCATTTTTCCGATACACTCTAGAATGATCAACATCAATGATGTTATATTTTGAATGTTTTTTCACACCTCGTATCGGATCAACCCATGTGCATCGAAAAAGAACAATTGATAGTTCTTGTTTTACTCGCGGCATACTCAGTTCTAGAATCTTTTCCAAAAGAGCAAAAAAGTTTGTTTCAGAATTATCATACCCAACTGTCGGGACACTTATTCCGCTATTCATTGTGGGTCTGTCCTCACCATAAGCGCGTGTATGGTAGGTGTAACCATTTATAACATATGAGTGCCAAACTTTGGCATGGGTAGTAGGTCCCCACGCTAAAGATTGTAGAATGGGGTCGACATAGGCACAACTACGTATCTGTAAAGAATATATATATATATATATATATGTATGTATGTATGTATGTATGTATGTATGTATGTATGTATGTATGTATGTATGTATGTATGTATGTATGTATGTATGTATGTATGTATGTATGTATGTATGTATGTATGTATGTATGTATGTATGTATGTATGTATGTATGTATGTATGTATGTATGTATGTGTGTATGTATGTATGTATGTATGTATGTATGTATAGGGGTGAGATCACATACAAACTAGTCTTCCCATGCTAACCTACAAACTATCACAAACTGTGCATCTTTATATTATTTGTACTGCATATTGAAGTTCAAAGTGTTGCATATTATTTGTAATGCATATTGAAATTCACAGTGTGCATCTTTACATTATTTGTACTGCATATTGAAGTTCAAAGTGTTGCATATTATTGAGTTTGCAGGTTAGTATTTTAAGCATGGTTTGTATTTGATCTCTTACCTGTATATATGTATGTATGTATGTATATATATATATATATATATATATATATATATATATATATATAGAGGGATGGGTTCAAGTAAAAAGTAGTCTTCCCATGAAAAGTGAGAACAAATCTTGACCTTCCATCACTTGAAAATGGATGGATTAGATGAACTTTAAACACAAGAGATGATTTCAAAAAATGTGCAAACGTTTATACTATAAAGTGGATAGTTACTTATTAAAAGTGCACTCATGCGAGTCAAAAAAGATTGTCAAAAATTTTCATCTTGTGCACTTTCTATTTTGTACGGTATTGCACTTTTGTGCTCTACGTGTGCACTTTTTTACTATTCTGATGCACATTTGTCACAATATTTTCAAAAAAAGTTCCCCATAATTACAAAAACGCCACCGCGTTTCTCACTTAAAAATTGATCTCTTCCACCCATTTTATCACATCAATGGCCAAGATTAGTTCTTATTTTTCACCTAGGAAGTACTTTTTATTTGAACCAAATTCTCTCTCCCTCTCTCTCTATATATATATAACATCATAGTAATTGATAACGGCATTTGATAAAATATACAAGTATTTAATAAAATGTACCTTATTCTGGTACCATGATACAAATTCGGAATTCACCATCTCATCAATTCACCATCTCATCAATTATATGATCAGGGAATGGAGACCGCGATGCTCTAAATTCACTACAATAGAAAAACGATAGAGAATTGGTAAAAACATATCAATAAAACTTGTGGGGATATAATTAACAAAGACACTTACTTTTAAAATGGCTCAATTTCTTGACAGTTCATTAAGATGTATGTATAAGCCCTCAGAAATTCTTCACCGATAATGTAGCGGTAAGTCGCAGCTCCTTTTCCTCTACCCGAGTAATTGAAAATAGAAACTACATCATCATATGAGTCCTCGCCAATGTCGTCATTTCGGGCTGGTCGTTTTCTTTTAGTAATCACACCCCGCTCAAAATAAAAAGACGAGAATGTGAAGATTTCTAGAGTGAGATAAGCTTGGCAAATCGACGCCTCCACATGTGCTTTATTAATGACTTTCTTTTTCAAGCCTCTCAAAAACCTGATATATATATATATATATATATATATATATATATATATATATATATAGGTTTTGGTTCAAATAAGAACACGATCTTATGAGAGAAATGAGAACGAATCTGGACCGTTAGATTTGCTTCAAGTGAAATTCAGTGTGCATTAGATGAAATTGTAATGTGCATTAGGTGAAATTGAAATGTGCATCACAAAGGGTATGATAGAGTGACATTATGTGCAGTTGAATTGTGCATTACGTGAAATTGAAATGTGCACTAATTGAAGCTAAAATGTGCAGAATAAAAAGTACGATGTGATGTTATTTTTGTACTTTTTTTCCGCACATATTAGTTTCATCTAATGCACACTTGATTTTAAATTTTTATTTTGCACATTTCAATATCATTTAATGCACATTTCAGTTTTACCAAATGCACAATTTGGTTCCACATAATACAATCCAACGGTCCAGATTCGTTCTCATTTTTTTCCTAAGATCTGTTCTTACCGGAACTGCTGCCTATATATATACTAGTTGGAAGAGTCAATTTCATTATTATTCAGACATCCATAAAATATACTAGTTGGAATAACTATAAAAGGTGTAACTGACCTCTGGAAGCGGTACATCCAACGATAAAAGACATGACCGGCATTAATGGCCTCATACGGGAGATGTACTAGCAAATGTTCCATTGTATCGAAGAATGATGGAGGCATAATCATTTCCAAAATGCACATTAGGATGGGAACACTTCTCTAGTTCTTTGAGCGCTTCAGTCTCCAAAACAGTGGATCATAATGTTTGAAACAACAAACTAACTTCCGTAATACAATTCCAAACGTTTGGGGGAAGCATGTCCCGTAAAGCAATTGGAAGAAGTCTTTGCATGATTACATGACAATCATGACTTTTCATGCCCGTCATGACAAGTTTTTCTGCGTCTATGCACCTCGACAAATTGGAGCAATATCCATCCGGGAATTTGGAGCTAGAGGGAGGTAAAATAATTTAGACAGTGCAGACCTGTACCGCGGTTTTTTGCGAGTTTGTGGAAGAGGTTTGTATCTATCCATTCCACAAAACTTGCAGTTAACTAGTATCTCATCATCTTTCCAATACAACATGCATCCAGAAGGACACACATCGATTTCTATAATAGGAAGCCCCAACTGAGAGACTAATCGTTTCATGTCATAATATGTACTAGGAAGACTATGATCACGTGGTAACATCCCCCCGACAGACTGCAACAATCTAGACATGCAATTTTCAGGAAGATTATATTCAGATTTTATGTTTAACAACTCTGTAACTGCCAATAGTTGAGAGTGACCCTCACAGTTGGCATAAAGAGGTTGATCGGCTGCTTTTAAGACATCTTGGAATGTCTCTCCTAATTCATCAACATAATATGGAACATAAGAGCTTGGATTCTCATCGCCGTGTGGGACATTAGAGCTCTGGCTTTGGGGGGGATTATTCAATGGCTCGACATTATGGTTAAATTGTGAGGTTGAAGCACCAAATATATCATAGACCATTTGATGGCCCCATGACATTTGATCACAATCTCCCCATTCACCCATTTCATTAGGAACATGACGAGATGAACCTACTGTTTGTGACAAAAGTGATGGGTCGAATGGCTCGCCATGAAAAGTCCAATTATAATAATTGTCAACAAAGCCTCTCGTCCACAAATGCCATTCAACACTCTTAGAAGAAAGGTATTTAAGGTTTTTACACTTAATGCAAGGACATCTTATTTTATCACCATCCTTATATTGTGTTTGTCCGAGTGCAAAAGCGAGAAATTCAGCAACACCGGCAAGAAATTCTTTCCGATAACCTCTAATTTCATCATACCTATTGTACATCCAACTTCTAATTTGTCTATACATTATACCTGAATATATTTGACATATTATATTAGAAAAAACCTCATTGCAACACTAACATTATTCATTACTTAGACTTAATATATAATGAACTATAAATAATGATACAGTTATGTAACGACATAAATATATATTATTTATACATGTCCATTTTACATCCAATTTATAATTTTTCTATATATTCGATGTATTATATTAAAAATTAGCTTCAATCAATTCCTACACTAACATTGATTATATTAGTACAAGTTAATATATTCAAAAACTTAAATACAGGAAATTAAACAATAATAAATGGACTAATGAACTATATATAATGGTACAAATATTTTACGACATAAATATATATGTTTACACATGTTCATTTACCTCCAAATTATATTTTTTTCTCTCTCTCTCTCTCTATATATTTATATACATTATGTATATTCCCAATATGTGTGCGTGTGTGATGTATTATATTAATTAAAAAATAGCTTCATTCAATTCCTACACTAACACCGATTACTAAAAGTTAACACATTAATAAAAACTTAAATACATGAAATTATACAATAATAATGGACTAATAATTAACTATATACAATGAGATACAATTATTAACGACATAAATATATATAATTTACACATGTCCATTGTACATCCAATTTATAATTTATCTATATATATCTATATCTATAATCTATAATAATAATATAAAGTAACAAGGTCTAGCACCTTGCTTTTCCCTCCAATTAGACAATTAATACTCTATACATATTCAACAATAAGAGTCATATTAATAATTTGCAATTAGTAATAATAATAAGCATAGTAAATACTAAACAGTAATATATTATGGAGTAATTGGAATATTTTCAATTCAAAATAATAATATAAAATAACAAGGTGTAGCTTGCGTTTCCCTCCAATAAGACATTTAATGATTTTATACTCATTAAACAATAAGAGGTACATCAATAATTAGCAATGATAATAGTAGTACTAAATAGTAATATACTATCTATTATGGAGTAATTGGAATAAATTTTCAATTCAAAATAATAATATAATAATAGTAATATATAATTGGCAGGAACATTACAATAATGAAGAATATGTCATCACGATCTACAAGAGAGGTAGTGTTAAAATCGTTTCAGTTTTATTGCTAAAATGAGTTGCGATATTACTTATTACACTAATATATTTACAGTGGCGTTCTAATGATAACTTCTTCTTTTTATCAAATGATAACCTCTTTTTTACAGGGGCGTTATGGAAAAAATGTTTAGTTACGTTATGTATACCTTGTCGGACATTCAGTGGCGGACCTAGGCATCAGAGTTTAGTGTATGCACATACATAACACTAATAGTGTACTATATGTGAACAAAAATGTTAAATAAAAAATATACTCCATCTGTTCCGAAATTAACTTCCCACTTGAATATCACACATATTAAGGAAATAAATTTACTGAGGGGTAAATTTTAGTGTTTTGACACTGTTTCGACACTGTTTTGTAATAATTTTGCACTGGTTTGATGTAGATTTGTTTGCCAAATAAGGAAGTGGGAAGTTATTTCGGGACTGCCCGAAAAGGAAAGTGGGAAGTTAATTTCGGGATACATAGAGTATATATATAGGTGTAGTAAATGAAAAATACCTTTTATATTAGCTCATAAATGAAAAAATAAACTATATATTCAACATTTAAGGATGTTATTACTGGACGTACTGTTTTCAGTCCCAGACCAAATCAGACCAGACCAGACCATACTAGACTTAAACAAACCAGATCAGACCAAACTTCAACAGATCAGACCAGACTTGACTTCCTTTGTTATAAAATACACAGAGACCAGACGTTTACCAGACCAGAACATACCAGACTAGATTTAAACAGACCATACCAGCAAATTATAGTCCAAGTAAAAACATCCTTACATTATATCCTATGATGGAGTATATGGCCAAGGAACCCCCGGCCCGTAGACTCCCACTTCTCCTACACAAGTCCATTGAGCTCAGGAAACAACTCAGGCCCAAATACCGCGGCCCAAGCCTCAAAGCAGCCCAGAATACACACTGGGGTGCCTTCGGCCTCCTTGGCCGAAAGCTCCAAAACTCACAGGATAGCCTTCTCTGGCATAAGAAGCTACTGGAAGAAAATGGGCAAAGACATGAGCCTTCGGCATTCTCATGCCCTCGGCGCCAGGGGAAGCCCTCGGCTACACAAGAAGCCCTCGGCTACGCAAGGAGCCTTCGGCTACACAAGGAGCCCTCGGCTACACAAAGTGCCTTCGGCTGAACAAGCTCAATCATCGAAGATTCCTTTTAGAGACAGCCAACCACCGCATTTAATGCCACGTCGCATCCACCAACCGCATTCAATGCGGTTGACGTACCACTGCCGGTGCCACCAGGCTGATGTGACCCTTCGGCCGTTGGATTACTGACACGTGTCCTCTCATCGCATTTATTGCTGCTATAAATAGCAGCCCATTTCTCCTTGTAATCGACATCACAACCTACATCTCGACTCCACACTCTGAGTTCATTTAATAAAATCGACTCTCTCTCCTCCTATTTTGCTTTGACTTCTCTCTAGTTATTCCCGTAATAACCCCTCAGATAAGATACCCCCCGGGTAGACTATCCATCATTTGGTGCTCTCGTTGAGAGGTCAGAACAATCAAGTAAGAAACCCTCCCCCTCTACCAAACACAAGACACTTACCAAAAATGGGAAGAACCACCCGTGCCCAGTCCAAAACCCTTGAGGAGAACCACATAGCCCCCGGCGAAACCATTGGGGCTGAGGCCTCCAACAGGCTCTTGGTACCCGAGGGTGGTATCATCCTCGAGTTGGAGCAGGCTACTGCTGACCTCCGTCAGCAACTACAGAAGAACGCCCCTGATGCCCGCATTGGCCTTGATAATCGAAGGAGGGATCGGAGTGAGAACCAAGTTCCCCCTCCGGCCCCGGCCATCGATCTTCAGGCTGCCTTTGCGGCCTTTGTTCAAAACATGGCTCTCAATTCCGGAGCCCTCGCCTCTCAGACACCCCTCCAGCCCTACGCTGGAGGAAATGTTATTCAATTGCCACCGCTCCCCCCTCTGTTCAACAATCCTCCCCCGGGGATTGGAAACGCCGAGGGGGTCATGGCGCAGGATACCGCCTCCCAAGAGGCCCAATCCAGGGACAAGCGCCCCATGATGAAAGAGAAACCCCGAACCTCTGTACTTGAGAGGCTTGGGGGAGCTCCCGGGCACCGAGGGGTCCAAGACCGCCTCGGGAAACAAGCGCTCAGCAGGCCCCAGGAAAGTGGAGCCTCCGCTTTGGGCGCCGAGGGCGTGCCTCCCCCCCGAAGCAAAGGCAAGGCTCTCCTCCATGCCGATGATGCCAGGCACCAAATCACACAGGCGCAATCCTTCCGGGCCAACTCCCAAGGGGTTGCCCCGAAGGATCCCAAGGACGAAATCATTGAGGCCCTCCTCCGTCAACTCGATGAGAATCGTCAGGCACCCCCGACGGCTTCCACAGCAAGGCCGGACCCAGAGTACGCTGACCTCCGGGCGCAAGTGGAGGAAATGAAGCGTAAGCTCGCCGAAGGCTCCGGCGAGCCCCTCATTCAGCTCCGCACTAGGACGCCATTCACCCCAAGGGTGTTGGCGGCCAAAATCCCCCACAAATATCGGGGGCAACCTATCAAGCCCTATGAGGGGAAGACGGATCCCCAAGAACACTATAGCCGCTATCAAAATAGCATGATGATGATGGGGGCCTCGGATGAATACTTATGCCGTTGGTTCCTTTCCACCTTGGAGGGACCCGCGTATGAGTGGTTCAACCGTTTGCCCGAAGGCAGCATTGATTCTTGGCAAGAACTTGCCCACCGCTTCCTCACGCAATTTGCTGGGAGGCATCGCTCAAAGAAGCACTTCTCCCACCTCCTGAACGTGAGACAACAGAAGGAGGAAACCCTTCGGAGTTTCCTGGAACGCTGGAGGCAGGCATCCCTCGAGGTCGAAGGTGCTGATGACAGGACCCTGATGGCCCTCTTCCACACAGTCCTCCGCAATGGCAACTTCTCTCGGAGTCTTATCACTGATCCCCCCCGCGATTATACGAGGGCCCTTCAGCGGGGGGACCGTTATGCCGAAGCAGAGGAGATCGAGAAGGACCGCCGCAACACGGATCCTTCTCAGAAGAACGAGGGCAGGAATCGGCCCGGAGGGCCTCCCCCTCCGGTCAACCGAGAGCCCCATCACAGTGATCGCTCCCGAGGTGGCCAAACCAGACCCGGGGGCGGTTACAGGAATAATCCGAAGGCATGGGCGCAACCCGTCCTCCTTGAGCACCCACGCACTCCCTTGACGCATCCCGTCAGCGTCATTCTTGATCATGCGGAAGAGCGGGGGCTCGTTGAGCGAGACTCCCGCACACCCCTCGAGATTTACGCCATCGGTCCTGATGAGCCATATTGCCGCTTTCACCGCCACCATGGGCACAAAACCGACGACTGCCACCAACTGAAAAACGCAATTGAGAGGCTGATACAGGCAGGCCACTTATCTCAGTTTATCAGGGGCCCTCCTCCCCAGGGCCCCCCTCATCATCAAGGGCCTCCGCCGAAGGCAAACAAGTGGGTGAACCCCAACACCATTCCCTTGGGAAGCCCGCACGGGAAGAAGCGTGAAATTGGCGGCCTCGAAGACGAGGGGGAGGGCTCCCATCAACAATACAAACGCCATATTCATATGATCAACGGCGGCAACACCGGAGGCGATTCAGCAAGCCAAAGGAAGAAGTGGGCGCAGTCCCTTTACATTGGGGAGGTCAATCACATGCCCCCTACTAAAAGGCCGAGGGCGGATCCCATCTTCTTCACAGATGCGGACCTCCCCTCGGGCTCCCTGCCGCATAGGGATGCCCTCGTCATCCGCACTGAGATCAATGACGCCATCGTCCACCGGACTTACGTCGACACGGGGAGTTCTGTCAACGTCATGTATCTCAGCACTTTCCAAGAGTTAGGACTCGATAGGGGGTCCCTTCGGCACATCAACACCCCCCCTCTCCGGATTCACAGGGGATAGCATAGACGCCGAGGGCGTCATCACACTCATGGTCGAATTCGGCGACGGATCCCATAGAGCCAAGCTCGAAGTGGAATTCGTCGTCGTCAACCTCGACTGCGCACACAACATCATCCTCGGCCGGCCTGCCCTCGAGGACTTAGAAGCCATCATCTCCATGAGACACCTCTGCCTCAAATTCTCCACACCCACCGGCATCGGATATTCGAGGGGGAATCAGAAACTCTCCAGGGCCTGCTACCTTCAACTTACCAAGAAGGTTAGTAAAACAGAGTTACGTGTGGACACCATCACCACCAAGGCCTTGGAGGAAGAAGAAAGTAGGCCGAGGGCTGAGCCTGCCGAGGACACCGAAGACTTGATACTCGATCCGGCCAAGCCGGAGAGAGTCCTGAAGATTGGAGCCAATCTCCCCGAAGACCTGAAGGCTGACATCACCAAGACCCTCCGCGCCTACTCCATCGTTTTTGCATGGGGGCCGGAGGATATGCCAGGAATTGACCGAAGGGTTATCACCCACCGCCTGGCGGTGGACCCTTCGGCCAAACCGGTACAGCAACGGAGAAGACCCCTCTCAGCCGAGAGAAGGGAGTTCGTAAAGAAAGAGGTGTCGATACTCCTCTCCATCAAACACATTAAGGAGGTGAAGTACCCTTCTTGGTTGGCTAATGTAGTCCTCGCACAAAAACCTCCTACCTTCCGCATGTGCGTGGACTACACAGATCTGAATAAGGCGTGCCCTATGGACCCCTTCCCTCTGCCGAACATTGATCAACTTGTGGATGAGACCGCGGGATGCGAGATTATGTCATTCCTCGACGCATTCCGCGGATATCATCAAATCTACATGCATGAGGAAGACGCTGAAAAAACCGCCTTCATGACACCCGAAGGTATCTTCTGCTACCTTGTGATGGCCTTCGGCCTCAAAAATTCAGGCGCCACCTACACACGCATGGTGGCTAGGGTCTTTCAAGCTGTCCTAGGACGCACCATGGAGGCTTACGTTGACGATATGATCGTCAAAAGTAAGAAGGCAAGCACTCACGCCGACGACCTCCGGGAGATTTTTGCCATCATGCAAAAATTCAACCTCCGGCTAAATCCAAAGAAATGCACCTTCGGCGTGCAGGGAGGAAAATTCTTGGGCTACATGGTCAGCCGAAGGGGAATTGAAGCCAACCCCGAGAAGATTCAGGCCATCATCAACATGGAGCCTCCACGCAACGTCAAAGAAGTTCAACGGCTGACGGGTCGCCTGGCGGCCCTCAACCGATTCCTCTCTAAGTCAGCCGAGAGGGCCCTCCCCTTCTTCCAAATCATGAGGAAGACGGCAGGTTTTCAATGGACACCTGAGTGTCAAGAGGCCTTCGACGAACTCAAGAAGTACCTCTCCTCTCCCCCAGTGCTCTCAAAGCCAAAGGTAGGGGAGACTTTATACTTATACCTCGGTGTTAGCCCTGCGGCTATCAGCTCAGTACTAATCCGAGAAGAAGACGGCATCCAACATGCCATCTTCTACATCAGCAAAACCCTCCGGGAGGCCGAACTCAGGTATTCTCCCGTCGAGAAGACGGTGCTAGCCATCGTTTGGACCGTCAAGAAGCTTGGCCACTACTTTCAAGCTCATCCGGTCCAAGTGCTCACTCATCAACCCCTCGGCGCCCTCATGAGAAGTCCCACTAGTTCCTCCCGGATGGTAAAATGGGCCATCTTCCTCAGCCAATACAACATAGACATCCGTCCGAGGCCTGCCATTAAGGGCCAAGCCCTGGCAGACTTCGTAACGGAATGCACCGCAAGATCAGCAACTGACGAAGAGCCTTCGGCACCCCTCGATGAGTGGTGGACACTCTACACCGATGGCTCCTCGGCCACCAAAGCATGCGGAGGGGGAGTAGTTCTCATCACACCCGAGGGCTTCCGCGCATATTATGCCATTCGCTTCTCCTTCAAAGTCTCCAACAACGAAGCCGAGTATGAGGCCCTCCTCTGTGGCCTTCGGCTAGCAGCAAACCTGAAGGCTAGAATGATTCACGTCAAGTGCGACTCTAAACTTGTCGTGGGTCAAATCTCCGGGGAGTACGAGGCCAAGGAAGGAAGGATGAAGCAATACAGGGAGGCTGCCAAGGAGTTGCTTAAGGTATTTGAGGCACATTCTCTTACCCAAATACCGAGGGCTCAAAACTCCGAGGCCGACATACTATCCAAGCTCTCGGATGAATCCCCCGAACACCTCTCAAGAATTGCAAGGATTGAGGAACTTAGCCTCTCAAGCATCCACGCGAGCCCCGTCATGGACATCCACCTAAGGCCGGAGGACTGGATCTCTGACATCATCGCCTTCATCACCACAGGGCAGCTACCCCAAGACGAAGCCCGCGCCAAGTTAGCTAGGCTGAGGGCTCCCAGCTACACCATCGAAAACGGGAGGCTCTACAAAAGATCTTACAACGGCACCCTCCTTCGGTGCCTTCGTCAAGACGAGGCCGAAGTCGCCATGGAGGAAGTACACAGTGGCACTTGCTCAGCTCACCAGGGACCCTTCTCCATGTCCCGTAGGCTCATAGTTCAGGGCTACTTTTGGCCCACGATGGCTAGAGATTGTGCTGATCTAGCCCGAAGGTGCACTGCTTGCCAACACTTTCAGAAAGCCCCCGGCAGGCCAGCGGTCAACTATGCCCCCATCAGCACCGCTATACCCTTCTCTAGATGGGGAATTGACCTAGTAGGCCCTCTGCCGAGGGGTACCTCCAACAACAGGTACATCATCGTTGCCATTGACTACTTCACCAAATGGGTGGAGGCCGAACCCCTCGCCAGCATCACTGAGGCCCGGTGCCGCCACTTTGTTCTCAAAAATATCCTCACAAGGTTTGGCGTCCCCCAACAAATCATCTCCGACAACGGAACTCAGTTCGAGGCGGCCCCCTTCTGTGCCCTTCTTGAAGCTTGGGGCATCAAGCACACATTCTCTTCCGTTGCCTACCCTCAAGGCAACGGGCAGGTAGAGAACGCCAACCGCACCCTCCTCGAGGGGTTGAAGAAGAAGCTGGAAGCCGAAGGGGGAGGCTGGGTAGAAGAACTTCATAACATCCTATGGGCCTACCGCACTACCCCTCGGCGTGCAACAGGTGAGACACCCTTCTCCCTATGCTATGGCTTTGAGGCTAAGGCTCCAACAGAAGTGACCCTTCCGACCCGAAGGGTGGAACAATATGAGCCCGAGGTCAACGACGCCAACATGGCCCTCGACCTTCATCTCATCTCAGAACGCCGAGAGCAAGCTTTCCTCAGGGCCGAAAACTATAGGAGACAAGTCAAAGGCTACATCGACGCCAAGGTCCGCTCCCGGGAATTCCAGGTGGGAGACTACGTCCTCCGACGAAGGGAGGCCAGTCTACCCACCGAAGGAGGAAAGATGGCGCCCAAGTTTGAAGGCCCCTACATCATCTCAGCCATCATCAAACCAGGGACATACAAGCTTAAACGCCCCAATGGGACGGAGGTCCCTAGACATTGGAATGTGCACCACCTTGTCAAATTCTATCAATAAGGCATGAGCGGCCAAGCCCTCATCCTCAGCAAGTGTAAATATCAATGGCCCAAGGCCCCATCTGTTTTTGAAGAATAGTCAAAAGGCCAAGCCTTCATCACCTACATACTGTACAAGCGGCCCAAGGCCCCCCTTCTCTCCTACAAATGAGTGGCCAAGCCCTCATCTCTTCACCATGAAAGGCCCAAGGCCACTCCCTCTTATGAGGGGGAACAACAATTTAGGTACCAAGTACCAAGTGTATGGGTCACCCCCATCACCCTTTGAAAACACCAAGTGTTTTCTCACTAAGCCGTACCCCACGAGGACGCAATCATGCATACACTATGCATACTTTTACATACTCTCCATAAAAAAAAAAAAAAAAAAAAAAAAAAAAAAAAAAAAAAAACCCGAGGGGTGCAACCCCCCCTCGGCTCCGGCTGGTACCAAGTGCCCCCGGCTATTTGTGTTCCACACGCAAATAAAACCCTTCCCAGGAACGCTTTCCGCGCCATCCCCCAAGGGGAGGCAGGCAACGGACCATGTCCCGGGCCCAGGATTCGACTTCCACAAACGAAACGCTCCCCGCGCTATCCCCCAAGGGGAAGCAGGCAACAGACCATGTCTCGGGCTGAGGGGACGACTTTCAAAACCGAGGCGCTTTCCGTGCTATCTCCCAAGGGGAAGCAGGCAACAGACGATGTCTCGGGCCGAGGAAACGACCCTCAAACCCTTCGGGATATCGGAAGGTCATTCCCGAAGGGGGAGTCAACGGTTTGTTCCGTTGCCTCCCACATAGGCCAAGCCTTCCCTAGAAACCAAGTTTCTAGATGCCTCTCCTACACCATCTAAAAAAAAAAAAAAAAAAAAAAAAAAAGAAAAAAAAAAAAAAAAAAAAAAAAAAAAAAAAGATGTGTAGGGGGGAAGGAACTCCCCGGATACTATTTTCCCGGAGGCTCAACACTTCGGACATACATTCCCGAAGGCTCCTACAAAGGCACAAGAAAATCTCTCTACAACAAGTCATCTGGTTACATAGCCGAAGGCTCCCCTGCATAAAGCCTTGGAGTACAACGGTTTCCCCGGAAGCCCAAGAAGAGGGCTCACTAAGCAAAACTTCACCTAAATTTGGCTAAGGCCGAAATTCGGTCGGGTCAAAGTCAACTATGTGACATGCCGAAGGCTCCACAAAGTTCTAAGGCAAGCTAAATATATACCTACACAAACCGGGGGGTTCATACCGACGAAGGCGGAATACTACCAAACTCACTCAATGATGACAATTTGGTGCCCTTCGAAGCAGATTCATCAACCGAAGGGTCATTTTTATTGGAGACAAATCTCAGGATTCCACTAAGTCCATAATCTTGAACCCCTAGTCAACTACATGTACCGAGGGCTCAGCAATTCCCACACCCGAAGGTTCACTACAGCACCTATTGAAACTTCGTGGAAAAATGACTAAGTCCACAATTGGGAACCCTTCGAGCCGGACCGGGATGCCCTCTTCGCTTACAGGGTTGCGGCCGATGGCCCCCCAAACTACTTGGCAGTAACCTAATGCTACACTACGGTCGGAGACTCGCCACTACCGAGGGCCTAGCCACCGAGGACATATTCTGGGATCGTGCTTAGAAATTTTCTAGGTCCACAGCTTCAGGCCCCCCGATGGTCCTACGCTACGGTCGAGGGCTCACGATTGGGTTCACACTTAGAAAGATTTCTAAGTCCACAACAACAACCCCCGGCTATTCTACCCTACATCCGAAGGGGTCTAATCAAGTTTTACTTAGAAAATTTTCTAAGTCCACAGCTTCAATCCCCCCGGTGGTCCTTAGCTACGGCCGGGGGCTCACTTAGAAAATTTTTTCTAAGTCCACAAACTCGGGCCCTCCGGGAAAACATACATTCATCCAAGTAAAGAAAGGCATACATTCATGAAGGAAAAGAGCAAAGGCAAATAAAAATGGAAGAAAAATGGGGCATTCATTCATACAAAAGGCCCGAAGGCACATCATTCATCAGCGGGAACGTTTCAAATTACAAAAGATGTTTGTTTACAAGGCATGGCCGAAGCCGAAAACCTATGAACTATTACAAGAGTTTATACTTGGGGAAATTCTAAATTCATGCATCCTTGGCGGCATCTTCCTTCGGCCTCGAGGACGCATCGTCTTCGGCTCCTCCATCATCGCCATCGTTCATCAGCTCAGAATCTTCTAGATCTGGCCTTTCTTCTCCCTCGGGAAGGGGGACTCTTACATCTGGCTGCAGAAGGGGGAGGCCATATGCCGTTGGGTCGAACTGCTTAGGATCAATCTTGAAGTGCCTGGCGAGCCTCCGGTAGATGAGGTTTTGAGTAAAAAACTCGCCACCATCATAATAGTCCTTGCCCTTTCGGGCTAACCATTCGGCGCCAGGACCTTTCACCCAGGCATCCACCCCCTGCTCTATGACCGAGGCCACCCATCCTTTCCGGTCCTCGGTCCTCCAGCCCTCAGCGGCAAAGGCGGCGACGGCGTTCTTCTCAGCCTCGGCGACAGCTTCCTTCTTGGCTGCCTCGGCCTCCTCCGCGGCAACCTTGGCGGCTTCGGCAGCGGCCCTCTCTGCGTCGGCCTTCCCCTCGGCTCTGGCGATCACTTTGTTATTTTCGAGAATGCTATTGAACGCCATCTTCTCTAGCCGTAGGGTCTCTTGGGCTTCTTGAAGTTGCCGCCGGGACTCCGCCAGAGCCTCATCAGCCTGGCGCTTTTGCGCCTGATATTGCTCCATCCTCTGGAGCAGTTCCCCAAGCCCGAGGGCAGCCTGCGAATCAAAACCGTCAAACAGCAATAGTCAGCTTGGTAAAAATACGCCAAGCCCATCAACTAAACAAAAGTTAAGAAAGAAACTTACAGTGACGGAGGCTTGGAGCACCTTGGCACTGAGGGCATCATCCTTAGCCCTCGAGAGCACCGACTTGTCAGTCGGGGGAGTGGCACCCTTCAGGAACTCCCTCGGGTCGAGGGTGCCATGCATAATGGCAGTTCCTTTGGTGATAGAGAACTGCACATCATCCCGGGGCCAGGCCAGTTTGTTGCCTTGGTCCCCAGGGGGAGGAGGAGCATTTGCTGAGGGGGAGGAGGAAGAGTGCTCTTCGACAATGACAACGGGGGCGTCCGTCTTCTCGGGGCCCCCCTTCTTCTTCTTCTTCTCCGAAGGCATCACGCCCTTCCCGGAGTTTTTCCTCTTATGCTCCGCCTTAGAGCCCCCGGCACCAGCGCCGGTATCAACAGCTTGAGAGGGTCCCTCGCCCACCGGGACCTGTGGCGCCCCCTCCTTTTGAAAGAATTCATCGACGGGTTTTTGGACCCCCGTCTCCTTCTTCTTTTTTGGCTCCTTGGCCAGCTTCTTCTTCAGAGCGGCAAAATTGGAGACGTCCATGCTAACACCTGCAAAACAATAACTAGGTCAGACCGAAGGGTTCAAACGACAGAGGAAGAGAAACAAGCACACGCAAAAATCCTAAGTACAACGAAGTAGGCCCTTCAAAACTACCTCCAATGCCACCGAAGGCTCTCTCAAGGACTGGGTATTGCTCATCCTTTTCGCCCAAAAAGCGGTACCGACGGAAGCCTAAAGCCAGCAAGTCTTCGGGGAGAGTGGAATCCTTGACGGTCACGTGCTTTGTGGCCCCCGGCAACAAAGCAGCAATCTTCTTCCCATCCTTCTGAAGTTCGGCATTTCCCACCTTCGGGTGCCGCCTGAAGTGGTTGCGCAGCTCCCTCGGGAATGGATTTTCAGCCATCTTGATGTAGCAGAATCGGTCTTTCCATCCCTTGTGAGACGAGGGCACATCGTCGAAAAGCCTCCAGGGGGCGAGTTGCTGCAGATTTGCGAAGCCCTCGGAATTGGTGTGGCCCCCCCGGCACAGATTGAAGCTTTGAAAAAATAAGTCCAGAGTAGCAGTCACCCCCCGGGACCGACAGAGTTGTAGAAAGCCGGTAATGTAGGAGTGGCTGTTAGGGGTGAGTTGACAGGGGGCTAAACCTACGAACCTAAGGTATTCAAGGAGAAATGGGTGCAACGGAAATCGGAGGCCCATTGAGACTGACAGCACATGGACGGCAAAACATCCTTCGGGAGCCTGGGAGAGGAGGTCATTGGGCCCCGGTTCGATCACGGTGGCCGAAGGGCCCACATGCAATTGGGTGACGTAGCATTCGGCCCGGTCAGCCCTCGACTTCAGCGCGAGGGCAGCAGTATTCAACCAAGAGTGTCCCTCGGGGATCCCCACAGGCTTCCCACAGTCTGCGGCAGGTTGCTTCTTCTTCTGAGAAACCTTCGTCTTCTTCTTCCTCTTGTTACCGGGAGCTACGCTCAGGGGCTCTGGATCTAAAGGTCGGGAGGTACTCGTCTCCCCGGAACCACGAAGGGGCAAGGCGGCTACCGTCACCTCCTGTCGCTCCCGCTCCTCTTCTTCCTCAGCTACTTGGAGTGCGAGGGCCATTTCTTCGTCGGCAGCAACTTGTTCAAATTCTTCAGCCTCCATCTCGACCCGAAGGTCGCTTTGTACCTCCTCAGCCACTGCAAGATCGTTGTGGGTCGAAGACTGCTCGCTTAGTGACTCAGTGTCAGAGGTGCTCTCTGCTGCAACCGAAGGCTCCCTCGAATGATTTTGGGAATCGCTTGCAGATGACATCTTTCGGTGTCGGAAGAGTAGAGGTAAAAAAAAAGGGGGGGGAGAACTTCCTAGTGAGGCACTAACACTTAATCTAAGGGCAATAAAGCAAAGTATGCTGGAAAAGTCGGAGAACAGTGAAAGAACTGACCTCGAAGCTTGGGGTTTGATCAAGTAAAACTTTCTCTCTCTAGAAAACAAAAGGGCAGAGCTTCGCTTCACAATGAACGCACAAGGAAGATGACTCCGGCTTTGGGGTATTTATAGGCTCAGGGCCTCGATATGCGGGCCTCGATTTGGAAAAGCCATCATTACGGGCCGCCGGTTCAACCAATGGGTGGCACCCGCCCCCCATCTGCCAACGACATAGCGCCACGTGGAACCCTCTTCCAACGGCTCTATTATAACGGCCATATCCCCGAAATATGGGCATGCTCCCGAGTAATAGCCTCCGGCTATCGCCTAACACAGCTTTCTGTGGTACTATTCATCCGGCGCCTTAGAGAAAGAAACAACATAAGCCTCCGGCTATCAACATTACCACCCTCGGGGGTTCACCAAACAACATAACTCCTTCAGCCCGAACTAAGCCTTCGGCCTAAAGGAGTGGGGGACTGGGATACACCCCTCGGGAATCTTACGGAACAAAAACTTCTTCATACAAAAACCCACAAGTAACGCACACGGCCCCGGGGCAGCATAACCCCTCGGGTCGTGACCCGGTGTACCCTTCGGCAATAGCGAAATAAAGTATCAAAAGTTTCCCTCAGAAAACCCTCGACATGTGGGGGACTGAGAAGAGGCTCCGGCATTCATACAAGTATTATACTTCCTTCAGAAAACCCTCGACATGTGAGGGACTGGGGGAAGCCTTCGGCAATCAGCAGGAGGCAAGTTCTCAAGCAAAGGCACCCAACCAAATGATGAAGCCCCCAGAAGAATCAACACATCTACTCCTTTTCCCTCAAGTACCTTTCGGCAAAAGGAGTGGGGGACTCCTGATGGAGTATATGGCCAAGGAACCCCCGGCCCGTAGACTCCCACTTCTCCTACACAAGTCCATTGAGCTCAGGAAACAACTCAGGCCCAAATACCGCGGCCCAAGCCTCAAAGCAGCCCAGAATACACACTGGGGTGCCTTCGGCCTCCTTGGCCGAAAGCTCCAAAACTCACAGGATAGCCTTCTCTGGCATAAGAAGCTACTGGAAGAAAATGGGCAAAGACATGAGCCTTCGGCATTCTCATGCCCTCGGCGCCAGGGGAAGCCCTCGGCTACACAAGAAGCCCTCGGCTACGCAAGGAGCCTTCGGCTACACAAGGAGCCCTCGGCTACACAAAGTGCCTTCGGCTGAACAAGCTCAATCATCGAAGATTCCTTTTAGAGACAGCCAACCACCGCATTTAATGCCACGTCGCATCCACCAACCGCATTCAATGCGGTTGACGTACCACTGCCGGTGCCACCAGGCTGATGTGACCCTTCGGCCGTTGGATTACTGACACGTGTCCTCTCATCGCATTTATTGCTGCTATAAATAGCAGCCCATTTCTCCTTGTAATCGACATCACAACCTACATCTCGACTCCACACTCTGAGTTCATTTAATAAAATCGACTCTCTCTCCTCCTATTTTGCTCTGACTTCTCTCTAGTTATTCCCGTAATAACCCCTCAGATAAGATACCCCCCGGGTAGACTATCCATCATCCTATGATACTAACTTAGCTCACGTAAATTAACACATTTCACAATATTATATTTGTAGATTTTTCCATGTGAAATCTAATACAAATCTATCCCGCTAATAAGAACATAGAAAAGTAAAAGTACAGTCTACACCACTTGTTTAAATGTAAAGTAATTGAAATATTAGAGATTAGAGAATACTCCGTACACTATTAATAATAGTATAATACTAATAAGGCTTTAATAATTTAGGATTAGATAAATATATAAAATTTTGAGTAGTTGAGTTAATCGCACTTCTAGTCAACTATTCCACTGCTACGTCTCAAACAGATTGGTTGTTATTGTGAATAATAGTTCGAACTATAATCACAATAATTATTAACTAATAAGGCTTCAATATTAGAGAAAAAAAATAAAACTGAAGTGGAGCCCAGAATGTGAATCGCCGGAAGTGTGGATACACTGTAGATCTTCATGTGCATTCCTAATAAGTAGGAAAATGATGTAGGTACACAAGTAGTACACATTTTGTACGCGGTATATATACCTTTTCACCTTTTTTTATCATTCACTTTTCCCCATTTTCACTTTCACCCCTTTCTCTCTCCCATCTTCGCCTTTGCCCTCATCCCCCTCTTCTCCAGCTTTCTCCCATAGTCTGTAACAAACCCTCCTCTTCCACGGAAATTCCTTCCCCACTTCATATCTTGTTCCACTAAATCTACAAACCCTTCTCCCTCTCCTTAGTAATTAACACGTCTCATCTCTTATCTTTTTTCATATTCTTTTTTGTTGTTGTAGAAGACGGGAGGAGAATGTCAACAAAGCCAGTCTCGACTGTTCATTTCCACCGCCATCTTCCTCCAATCCAACATTTCTAACGCATCTGGGCCGCGTAGAAAGCTAGACTTCGTCGCCTCCTTTTGGACGCTCCTTGGGACTTCGCCCTAGCCCTAGCTAAGTCCATAAGTCATCTCCTTCTCCTTGGATTCCTATCCGACGGGCGGAAACGCTAGCTGGTATGTTAACTTTTTTCAAGAAATTTAAATTTCTGGATAGTGTGAATATTGAGCTGCTGCTTTGAAATTTATTTCTAGCTTACCCTAAAAGAAATCTTATTGTATGTGAAGAAATTTTATAAACGTTTCTTCAATTTTGGATTTGAACCTGTTTGAGAGTTGAAGCTGATGTTCAGATTTTAATGCCAAGGTGCTCGATACTACCCCAATGAAGGTTAAGAAGCATAAAAGTTCCGAGAAGATTTTAATCCCAAAGTGCCAGTATGATATACAGAGTATATGAAAATGAGGATTACCTTATGTCATTTTTAGCATATGAACATCAAACACAACATTATTGCATAGACTTTAAGTGGTTAGAAAATTGGAAGAGATATGTACTCTGTAGCTAAGGGAAAGGAAATACCGTAATATGATTATTATTTTTACTTGAAAAAATATATTTTTTAATCTAAAGTATAAACAAAATTTATTGAATTCTGAACTTATCTTTTATATACCACACTTCTGTGACCGTCTGAATGACTCTTTTTCACATGCCATACCACATTACCACTACTCTATAGATTTTAATACGATCTGAATTGTTTGATTTACTCTGTAGCTCTGAAGAAGAAGAAGTGTGCTAGTTTCATCTATGATTTCTGTGTAATTTATGTTCGTAGTACATGTATTTATATTTTTCATTTTAATATGCATTGAACCTGGTTTTCTGGGAATCGTTTAGCAATTAGTAGCAATTTAACTTTATTTATTTATTTACTTATTTGTATGTCTGTTTTAATACTTGGATGTTGTATATGTATGTTTGTATTCTACCACACAAGAAGGAGAAGGAGTATGTGTGGGCCGAATTGCTTCACTCTTATTCCATCCATGAAGTTAATCCATCTGAGAGATGTTAATGACATCCCATATTACGTTAGCTACTAGAATACCCCTAGTTAATCTTCTACACCCAAGATTACAATAAACATCGATGTTGTAATATTATAATAATAATCATTGTTTATATACTTTGTTATTAATCATTATCTCTATGTTGCTATTTCTATTTCTCATGAGTTTTACAGCCATGGATCAACAAGTTTGACATACTTATTGGTCCTTGAAATTGACAAGGCATGAAGAAGAGAACATGATGGTATTTTGAAGATGATGGTCTTATGAAGAATGCCAATTAATTTAGTCACAGGTGGAGCTCATCTAATCTTATAGAATTGGATGATTTGAAATTAGTTTCTCTTAGATTACTCGACATGAGAATGTTGGAATGTGTTGACATTTGAGTTGTAAATGATAATGCTTGTTTTTTTAGATTAGTTAGCATTGAGATTTGAGATGTTGGAGAATATATGACATTTCAGTTGTAAGTGATAATGCTTGTTCTCATTAATGGAGCACTTGTTGGTAAATATGCTTGTTTTTCACTTAAGAGTCAAAGTCTTTGTAAATATTTATCTTTTGTTTGTTACCAGGCCTTTCATTTCGCGTTCACAGACAATTCCAATTAGCACATTTGCTTGTTGCAGTGGCCATTGCCTGTGGCCAGACATTTCATGTCTGGTTCACAGACAATTCCACTTAGCACATGAGCTCATTAGCCCATTCAGTGGGTATTGTTTGTAGTCAGACACTTCGTATCACGTCCACAGACACTTTCACTTAGTACATTGGTTTGGTCAAGTGGCGGTTGTCTGTAACCAGATTATTCATGTCTGGTTCACAGACAATTATACTAAGCACATTAGCCCATTAGCCTATTCTGGTGGCGGCTCTTGTGATAATGAGCTAATGTGCTAAGTGAAATTGTCTGTGAACCAAACATGAAGTGTCTGACCAGACATCTCATATCAGATCCACAAACATTTTCACTTAGTACATTATCCTTTCGAGTGGCCATTTTTTGTAACCTGACACTTCATGTTTAGTTCACAGACAATTCTACTTAGCACATTAGCTCATTAGCACAAACAATAGCCAGAGCACCCCAAAGGATTTATTTTAATTTATAATTACCTATACCGTAAAGATGTTTTCAAATTTTATTGTAAGTTAATGGAAAAGGTGACTTAGTACTCTTACTCTCATTATGATATGTTGCTATAGTTAATTTGTATTCATTATAATTATTGTTTTAATAGTAAATAGATGTAAATCATGAAAGTTTAACTTCTCTTGAAAAATATTTAAAAGATAATACATGGTCTTGGATGAGAATTTTCTCTATCATGTCTATGGACAATAGTTGTTTATGAAATTAAGGATCTCGTTTAAATAAATTCACTTGCAAATTACCTTATTTAAGTGATTATTGTTTGCAACCAAACACTTCATGTCGCGTTCACAGACAATTTCAATAGTACTACTTTTTACTATTCCACATTATTTTTATCAATACTCTCTTAAACATTACATACTTCATTCAACAAAGTGCTCAAGGACATGAATAATAGGTGTGTGTGTCAAGAAGGAATAAGTTAATGTGTTAAATGAAAGTGTCTGATCACAAACAATAATTACTCAAACAAGTTAATATGTGAAGTAAGTAGAATTGTCTATTAACAAGATATGAAATGTCTGACCACAGACAATAGCCACTATAAAGCCACTATAACAGGCTAATGGATTAAGTGGAATTGTCTGTGAATCATGCATGAAATGTCCGGTCGTAGGCAATAATCAAACTAATTAAGCTAATGAATTTATACATGTGATTATGCTAAATGAATGATTGTAGACAACCAATTTTGAAGGAGAAAAATTCTTTCGTGTAATTGAATGGAAAACCTTTGTTGTAATTTGAGGATAAGAATCAAGAATTAGTTCACATGTGTCATCTTATGTATTTCTAAGATATATAAGATGTTCTAGTGGCTATTGCCCGTGGCCAGACATTTCATGTCTGGTGCACAAACAATTCTACCTTAGCACAGGAGCTCATTAGCCCAATTCAGTGACTCTTGTCTGTGCCCAAACACTTCATATCACATCCACACACAGTTTGACTTATTACATTAGTGCGTTCAAATGGCTATTGTCTGTAACAAGACAGTTTTTGTCTGGTTCACATACATTTCTACTAATCACATTAGCCCATTAGCCTATCCCATTGGCTATTTTTGTGCTAATGAGATAATGTGCTAAGTGGGGTTGTATGTGAACCAAACATGACATATTTTAACAAAAGAACAAAATTAAAGGAACAAAATCTTTGAAAGCATAAAGACCATAAAGCTCTAACAAGCAAAGTGAGCATAACATTCAATATCCCAAAATACAGAACTAATAGTCTAAGCAATGACATATTTTAACAAAAGAGAATTTCTTGGATATTATAGCAAAGCCTCCCCTGCCATTGAAAATGAAAATATTGTAGTTCATTCTTTTCATATAGCTTTGCACTTAGTGCAACAAAGAATCAAACGAAACAAGCAAAATGGAAGAACAAAATAATAAAAGTAAACTACCTATAAGAATACATGTTAACATTTTTGCGTCTGGGACACTTCTATTATTATTCTAGCCTCTTGGCTATGGCCTCCCTCTTCACCATTAGTGAAGGATCTTTATCCAACATTTTTCTCAATTGCTCATGTTCCAAAACAAACCACTTCTTTACCCCTTTGAAAGAAATCAATTTGCTTCTTTTTGCATAAATTGTATTCAAAAGCATCAACTCAAGTTGGTATGATGATGAATGTTTTTTAATGCTTAAATATTGCATAAAGAGTCATCTGCGTTTAAGCTAGCTGGACCGCGAGTATTTGACAACCTAAAAAAGAAGGCATTATTTGAAAGACAAACTGATGGATAGAACTGCAAATGACTTTCACATATGTAGACCATCCTAAAAGAAGAATGGTCAATAGAAGTGTTAAACCTACCTCTGTCTGTGCAATGAACTTCCTCACCATATCTTTTAATATGATGTGCACCTTAAATAAATATAGAAATTGTAAAGAAATCAAAGTCTGTTAAAAAGATTAGATAATTGAACTTTCACCTAATATTAACCATCCATGATGTAATGTAACCATCATGGCAGAAGGGAGCTGATGGTCAAAGACAGCATATATCCTATCACCACCTGGCCTCCTGAGACAAATATTGATCCCCATCTCATACTTGAAATTCAAATCAAAATAACCAAATGGGCAGCCATACTTTGTGGACATTGCATAAAATAAAAAAATGTTTTGGTTAGAAGTTGAATAGAGCTGTAATAGTCACAACACCCACAATGCATTATTATATGTTTAAGAGTCTGAAGACATAGAATCAGAGTATATCTTGATATTTCATTAACACCAAGTTCTTGTACAGAAAAACAACACATTTGCAAAAGTGCAGTCAAAATGATTTTCAACTTAAAAGATGTAATACATGAACTCAAAAGAGAACTTAATAAAAAGTTACACATTTAGGAAAAGAAACTGCGAGAGAAGTTTTGCCAGATACTCCGAACCCATTTTATGAGCCAGATGTCCATATTCAGGGCTGGAGTCAAAATACTCTTGTTCCTTACGACGGGCATACATCATGTCAACATTCTTATTAATGTCAGCCTGTCAACGATTCACAATTCTGACCCATGGACGTTGGAGTCTGTATGACCTACCTTCATCCATGTAATGTCCATAGGTATAACTACATTTAAGCACGAAATAGGACTATACATTATCACTTTTTTGTTCGTTCTTTAAGTTCGAATTTAAGAACCAAAACCAGCAATTCACTATTTTCATAAAAATACTTGTGTACAATCATCGACACCAATACTAATTTTATATATGATGTAAAAAGTATAAACATCTTCATATTTAGCAGAAAATATATAACAGAATTCGATAATTTGAGCCTGATTATTCAAATAGAAGGAAAATGTAAATATTGTACCCGCATGGAGATACACAACATTTCATTACAAGAGTTTATCAAACACATTATGAACAAGAAGAATAATATTCTCAAATAATATAGTGAAACTTCTAATAATATAGTGAAACAGAAGTGTCAAACAAACAACATTACAATATCAACTAAACATAAAATTTAAGAGAATAAAAAATCAGGTTAAAACCCTAAACCATAATAACGAAAAAGGGGGAAATTATTATCTAATGAGTTATGAGTTAGGGTTAAGGAGTTTGGGTTGATGTAAGATAAAGGGGAAATGAATACCATGGTGGCAGTGTGTCGACGGCAATTCACCAGGTCAGAAATTGATCCTCCATGTCAGACTTGCTCGCGGGTGGTCAGCCCTATAACTTCTAGGCGGCGGCGGCGGCTCCAAGCGGCGATGTCATCCTAGTACGTGGTACTCCCAATTCAATCGTGAACCAACATAGAAAATAGCTTAAGGCAATTAACTGTGGAGAAGGATTGAAATGAAAATGAAGAAGAAAGAAAGGAAAAACTTGGGCTATGAGAGTGGAGTTAAGTCGCAGAGAAGAGAGATCGAGGAGAAAGAGATAGGGGTGAGGGAAAGAGGGTAAAAGAAATAAAAGTGTAATAGTAAGTGTAGCCTCGCAAAGATTCAAACTCTTGACCTGTAGCCCTAAGGGGTTTCAATATTCATAGTACTACCACTTAGGCTAGTAACAATTTTTTAGGTGAAGCCTATACATACCCTAGTTAAGCTATAGGTCCGCCCCTGCGGACATTACATGAGAAAATACATTCTAGCTATTATTGACATTTTTTATTTACTTAATTAGCTTATATATTCCAGACATGAATATGATTGTAGAAACTTCACATTGAAGCCCAATTTGTTCTTAATACATCCACCTAGATAATTTGTTCAAACATTTATTGTTTGCAATGTAAAAAAACAAATGACCTAAACTGGATTACAAAGTATATATCTATCTAGAAGTAGCAAATATATGGGGAAAAACTTCTGTTAAGGAGGCTTATAAATACTGACGGATTAGAGTTGAATGAAGGAGGATGTTAGGATCCTTTATTGTTTCTCTCAAGCAGAATATTTATAGAAATAGTGTGGGTCGGATATCGATGTCTAATATGGGTCTGATAGGCTAACTCCATAAAATAGTTAATACATGATAAATGATAAAATAGTTAATACATGATAAATGATATAAAAGCTAATCTAATACATAGTAGGTACAACTGTACAAATGAATAAGTATGCAGTAATATAAATGATACGATAGTATATATCGGACATATATTGGCCGTTGTCTAAGAAAAGAGTCGCCAGATTTTAGGGTCCGAGCCTATATACTCTATCAAATAATTTTGATGTGATTAGGAGCATTATTTAGAGTTGGAGCAGTTATACAAATATATATACAAGGCAATTTTTCTCGAAGCGTTGTGCGACCATAAATATATGTATATATATATAGCGGATCAGGTAAGGAGTGTTCTTAGGCTGAGAACTGTAAAGTAATTTAAAAAGTTGTAAGAGTTAAACATTTGATTTTATAAGTTATGTTTAACGTATTAAAAGTTTATTAGGACATATATGTCTTGGCAAATAAATAAATGTCTTTTTGATAACTATTTTTTTAAAAATATTTTTCAACTACTACTAGTGTTTTTCATTGTAATCTCATACTTTCTCAATTTATCACTAAAATTATATTTTTGATTTAGAGTTGTTGGATTTATAAGTTATAATTTCTATTATATAAGTTAACTTATTATCTCTATTAGTTAAAATTCGCAGTTCTCATTCTCTTAAGACACACTTCTCACATGATCTTTTAGGGGTGCCTAGTACCGTATTAGTACATAGTAGAGTACATACTTGTGTACTAATGTACCTAGCTAATTAGCTTGAATGTTTTTACTATATTGGACTTATTTGAGTCCTATACTTTACTACGTATATACTTGCGTACATAGCTAATAGCCTAATACTTTTCTCATTGTTTCTCATTGTTAGCGTACCACTCTCAGTGTCATTATATTCAATTTTTTATTAATAAAAAAAATATCAAACTAATTATGAAAATTTATAATGAACCAATTTCAAGAATTTTCAACAATATTTTTTAAAGAAATAATTCTCACACATTAATAAATAAAATATAGTCAAAGTAAAACATGTGAATAGTGTAAAGTTGTTCATGTTGCAATTAAAAAGAAACTGAAGATAGTACTTCCCGACCTCGAAACTTTACAAGGTTTGACCACGTGACACGACAAATAATAGAGCAAAAATGATGTTGTTGAGATTTAAGCAGATTAGAGAGAAATGATAAGAATCACAAATTCATTGAGTAAAAGAGAAAGGGACAAAATTGTTGGGACATCCAAAAAAGATAAAACCACAAAAATATATATAAGCGGCAGAAAGAGCACATTAAAAAGTGGAAACGCTCACCAAGTACCTTGTGGTCTGATGGCATCACCATTGATCTCCCAAAGAGGAGGTCACGGGTTCGAGTCTCATCCCAATCAAGGATGTTGGCATTAACTAGAGCAGACAGACCCGTGCTTACTTAGAGGCTGGTGAGGCAAAGGCCTCAGGGCCTAAAAAAAGTTCAATATTTAGGGGCCCAAAATTGAAACATCTTCCTATTATACACACACACATATATATATATTTATATATATATTTAATAATATATATATATATATATATATATATATATATTTATATACATATATATATATATATATATTTAATAAATTACTCTGTATAAGATATCTGCGTTTAATTCTATTTGTTGCTGCACTTCAAAACCAAAATACTTGCGTATCGATGCAGTGCAACGGAACAACCGAACAAATCTTTTGACTTTTGAAATGGTAAAGCTAAAAAGCTTATTAGCCCAATTTTTTTGGGTTAATGGCAGATAAATTATACTACGTACAGAGCAAGTTCTTCCAAAATTGATTTGAGATGTCATTGATTGGTCCGTAATTTTAGAAAATTAAGTTCAAGCTTAATTTGGGATATTTAAACTATTTGAGATACTTTAAAAAAATGGATTGTTTGAGATACTTTCAAAAAACAATCTGAGGTGCAGAATTAAACAATTGCAGTTTTAGAATGTTTTTACTTGGATTGTTTTCAGTTCCAGATCAGATCATACTAGATTTAAACAAACTAGATCAGACCAGACTTAAACAAACTAGACCATACTTCCATATATAGTTATAAAATACACAGAGACCAACATTTACCAGACCAGTTCAAACCAGACCAAGCTTAGACGGACCAGACTAGACCAATAAATTTCAATCCAAGTAAAACATACTAAAATTTTAAATTTTAAGTAGGGTACATTCTCTTATTAATATTTTTGCGGCTAAAATTGTCTGATGAGTTGTACTTAATTAGTTATTTTAAATACATTTGGTATTGTTATATATTATATATATAAGAGTTTTATTTATTATTTCTTTTGTGATGCTTAATCTTTAACTTAAAAAATATACTATGTACTACGCACTACATAAACATACATCTAAATGTCTAATTTAAGGGGCCTTTTTATGAAGATCGACTCAAGCCCGAAATTGGGTAGGACCGGCATTGAGAGCAGATACTATAATAGATTTAGAAGGATGTGCAAAAAAGTGTAAACGCTCTCATACATATTTACCTCAACAAAATCCTTGATAAATAAGGGTACATACTTGCAGAGAAAGATCTATATAGGTTATGGTGGGCTAAAGTTCACGACAATTTATTATGAGTTGAAGTCTAGGACTATTTTTTAAAACTTTTTAGTGTAAATTTTATAATTTTCTATATTTAGTTCACTCGTTAATGGGCGTGTTTGACATTTAGCGGTTAGTGGATAACGAGTTGTCAATAGCGGATTCAATTAGCGGGTTTGACTACCGAAATAAATTGACGGGTTGTCAGAAGATGTTTGGTAATTTAGCTGTTTGGCCATAAAATTAGTGGAAAACGTCATTTTTTCAATTCAATCCAATATATGTACCGTATTAACCCCAACATTAGTGAAGTTATTTGGACTCTAATTGAGACACGTGCACTGAACAATCTCCCTCATGATGAGGAGTATGTTATACTACATTACTACCTCCGTTCTTAAATAAATGCAACATATTGACTTTTACACTATTCATATGTTCTACTTTGACTACGTTTTATTTATTAATGTAATAATATTATTTTTTGAAAAAATATTGTTAAACTTGTTTCATTGTAAATTTTCATAATCTATTTTTTTTAAATTTTTTTACTAACACAAAATTATTTATATTAATAGTCAAAATTGTATCACAAGTGTGAAACGTTGACCGTTGCATTTATTTAAGAAGTATGTACCATGTAGTTTGTGGGCAAGCAGATCAATCCGCTAGTCGTTGACTAACTCATCCAATCCCGTGGGAATCGGACATTGTAACCAATCCCCACTTTTTTCTCGACCGTACGCCGTCCGTATTAATTTTCATTTACTTCGATCAGCATTATGTTGTCGTTCCACTAAGTACACCGTACCGTACTTCTCACGCACACCGGCCAGCAGCAGCAAATCTAAGACAGAAATGCCGGGAGGCTCATCGTCTTCCTCATCGTCATCTTCGGCCTGCGCCGCCTGCAAGTACCAGCGGAGGAAGTGCGCGCCCGACTGCCTCCTCGCCCCGTATTTCCCGGCCAATCAGCCTAGAACTTTTCAGAACGCGCACCGCCTGTTCGGGATCAGCAACATGACCAAACTTCTCAAACAGCTCGAGGACGACGAGGACCTGAAGGCCGACGCCATGAAATCCATCATTTTCGAGGCCGATATGCGGGACCGCTTCCCTGTCTACGGCTGCGTCGAGTACATCTATTACCTTGATCAGCAGATTAAACAAGCCGCCGACGAGCTGCAATGTGTGTACGCCCAACTAGCTTTTTACAGAGAACAGTCGTTATTAGGGCCCGTTGATTCTGAGAATGAAAATCAGCATCAATTACAGTATACGGCCGATTCATTACATCATTATTATGGAATTGTTAATAATAATTCAGCGGATGTATCTAGCCACCATCCGATGAAGGTTAATATGTTTGGTGATATTGATGAGGAGGAGGATTTGGGCGAGGGAGGAGATCAAGATCAATCCAGTGAAAGTGTTGGAAAACCTAATTTTTTCAGTCTCCAACAGTGTTATAATAGAAATGATAATAGGATATCTATATCACCTTTTCCGGATGAAGCTGATCTTCACCATTTTAATAGTACTGAAGCTATCATCGATGATCGACAATCCTATATTGAAACGAAAGATACTCGCAACATGTCCAGGTACTACTATAAGATTTCATTCTTAATTTTTCTTACTCCGTATTAATTGTGTAGCATGAAACAAAAAATTTACTTAGTATTCACTTTAATCCCTACACAAAAATACTAATAGTAGTGTTGAGTTTTCTACTTAATCTCTAAGTTTTTATTTTGACTTTTGACTTTGGACTAGGAAGTTTCAAGAGTTGTTACCATTAAAATTTAGGTAAATTTTGGATGTAAATATGGTTCACTTAGATTGCAATTTTCTAGTTTGATTTAATGTGTTTAAGTCTAGTTTGATAAACGTCTCAAAATTTTACTATTGTCATAATATGATATATTCCGATTTAAATATAACAGGGCCGACACATAGTAGTATTGCTATACTCCTTACTATAACGGAGGGCCCCTAAAATTTGATGGCCCAAAAATAAAGTTTAATACTCCGTAGTAAGAGTGGGCAAACGGGTCTTGGAACCGCGGTCCGGATCGGGTATTTGCGGTTCGGGTCCAAAACGGGCCGGTTCCATTTTCGTAACTAGAAAACGGGCCAGGTAGGGCCGGTTAATAAATATTTATGACCCAGACCAGTTCCAAAATATTGAACTGCCCGGGTACCCGGCCCAGCACGTTATATATAATAATTCTCAAATTTTGGGGCCTTTTACTTCTTGATCCATGCAGCACTTTTTGCGAACTAGAATTTCAAGATACGGTCTTTAGAATCAAGCTCATAATAACACTCAACCTCATTTCATCAAGCTCATGTTGCTGCTTTAGCGTGAGAAGAAGATAAGGGAATGGAAGACGTAACTTCTTGTTTCGGTGGGGAAAGAACAAAATGTTTAAAAAAGTATTAAAATATTCTTTTGCATGTGTTAATTCTTGTTTATGTGTAATATAAGTGTTATACAAAAGATATTAAAAACATTATGAGTTTTGATATTTTTTGTGACAACGAGAGTACAAATAAAAAAGTTACAACATTTTAAAAGACAAATGTTTTTAAAGTGCCAAAATATTTTTTCATTTTTATATATGCAATATTGGTGTCATATGTAAGATAATAAAAAGTTATGGATTTTGATTTATATTTTGTAACAATCGAAGTAAAAATAAAAGAGTTACAACACTTTAAAAAACAAAAGTTTTTTGAAATCGTAAATTATTTTTTATTTTTATATATTGAATATTGGTGCTATATGAAAGATAATAAAAAGATATAAATTTTGATATATTTTTTTTAATAATAAATGGAGTGCAAACAAAAATGTTATTGCAGCTTAAAATATACATATGATTTTGTTAGACGGGTCCCATGAGTTAATTCTCCTCATTGGCTGTGGGCTTGTTAGTCAGCTACAGTGTTTGACCTTTCATATAAGCCACCACTTGAAGTGGCGGTTTTGTTAACCCTGGTAAGTCCCAGCACTATTTTGGGAAATATTATTAACATGACCCTAATTTTGGATTTTTTTTGTTTAGCATTATTTTAGGAAAAAACTCAACTAATCTTCTAAATTTCGTATGCTTCATCTTCTTGATCATCATGTAATTGAGTTACTTAGTTTAATTATTTTTAGTCTGAGTGATTTATAATGCAATATAACAATTTAGCGCTATTATTTATGTAATCAAGTAATTATATTGCATAAATAAGTAAGTATATTTATTATTTAACAAATTGACAGAATTAGAAAAATGAAATGATAGTTTAGATAATAATTAAATAAAGTTTCAAGTATATTTTTAGAAGTAACTTTGATATTTATATAACATAATGAGATTATTGATGATACACGTGATGTTATAGGCGTATTGTTTTTCATATTTGATGATTAATTTGTGATTAAAGAGTGCTAATTATTTTCTAAAATAGAAATAGAAAGCTTTAGCTAAGACTGTGAGAATGTTATTTTTGGGTTTATAAATTATAATATATAGTCCTGACCCAGATGAAATGTTTTCATATAATGAACACTTTATAAATTTTCTGCAATGTATTACTATCATCATCTTTAATTTATTTATGATTTATTTAATTTGTATTTATGTGAAAAAAGAAGACCCAACTTTTTTTTGGTGCACAAGCCCCCATTTTCTCAGGACTGGCCACCCGAATTTGATTACTTTACCATTTTCTGGTCTGGTTAGATTTAAGTGATTTTCCTATTTTGAAAAATTAGAGTACACTGCTTTTTAGTATACTACTTTGTACTGTTTTATTTAGGGGACGTTTGTGTCACGATTAACTCAAGAATTTCGTTAAACTTTATAGTCACTTAATCACTTATTTATAAATTAATGATTATGATGATGATGATATACAAGTATTATACTCCCTCCGTGTTTAAATGTTCACTACACTAGTTTTGGGCACAATTTGTAAGAATAGAATAGTGTAAAAAAGGTATGAGAGAGTGTGTAAAAATATGGAAGAGAAGATAAAAAGTAGATAAAGTAAGGGTAGTTGATTATTTTATAAAGGGCAAACTTATCAAAAATGGAAGTGTAGGGAACTTTTAAATACATTCCAAAAAGAAAAGTATATGGAACTTTTAAATACGGATGAAGTATAGAGATTGATTACAAAAGCCGTGTTTAGAATTATTTTTATGATGTAATTTAATAGTTCATCAACTCTAATTTAATTGCAACAAACTAACATTTAAATTTGCCAACGCATCCTTTAATATATTTAATTTTCAATTTAAAAAAAATAAAAAAATCATATTTTAATATTGTACTTTGGAATCGTTCAAAAAAATTGTACTTTTGAAACAAATTTAATAATGATTTTCCTGATATAGTTTTAATATATACGTTAATAGATATAATATTCTCAAAATTAAATGTGTGTAGTGTGCAAAGTAAAAATTTATTTATAATAATAAAGAATGAAAGGAAAAATACAGAAAAGGTACCTGCGTTTTGGGCCGTTTTCAGATAGGGGCACATGTTTCATTTTTTAACAAAGTAGGACTTGTGTTTCAATTACGTTATCACAGCAGGGGCATGGCGTCTTAACGCCGTTAGAAAATCTGACCCCGATTTTAAAAAATCTCCGAAACATTAAAAGAAAAATATTGAGAGGTGTGACTCGTCAAGGAGACCAACAAACTATCTTTCTTTTTTTGTTTCCAGCCACCATGTCGCCAAAAAATCCGCTAAAAAAGTGATATTATCCAATTCATTTTTAAAAAATAATCCAAATACAGCCGAAAAATTAAAAGAGAACGATAGATTGTTGATTTCCTTGATGAGGCGCACCTCCCAGTATTTTTCTTATAATGTTTCGGAGACTTTTAAAAATCGGGGTTAAATTTTCTAACGGCGTTAGGCGCCATGCCCCTGTTGTGATAACGGAATTGAAGCACATGTCTCACTTTGTTAAAAAATGAAACACGTGCCCCTATCTGAAAACGACCCAAACCACAGGTACCTTTTCCGTACTTTACCAAAAATGAAAGTAGTACTTCGTATTATTTAAGCATAATTACTGACAGAAGTAAACAAACATTTCCTCACACGTCAAAGTGCGACATTTCCATAAAAACTGATGGATTATGCCATCGATATTTAGTATATTCACAAGTAATTTATTTTAGAATTTTCTCAAGTCCTATTGAGCTCTATACAAAAGATTTAACGCATATAGTCATAAACATTGAACTTATGAAGTATACTAAAGGATGAAAAAGTATAGAGAATTATATTAGGTTTATAATGATCTGGTACGAAATGAGAAAAATATTTTGGGTCAGTAAAAATATAATGACCAAGATCATACAAACAAAACGATTTTTTTTTTTGAACTACAAAGTATAATTTATCATTGGCTTTATATAAATATTATATACAAACAAGACAAAATTTATGTTTTTTTAAACATGATGGTCAAGATCGAAATATAAACTACATAAAAAAGAAAGGTAAATTAAGAATTGATATGAATATAAAAGAGAATGGCAAATTAAGAACTGGTTTAACATAAGAAAACGTGAACTAAGCTTTTTTATTTGATTTGATTTTTTTCTATATAAGAAAAATATTTCAAAAATTATGTCAAAACAATGTGAAGTAGTAATATGCAATAAGACTTGGTATTTTATCCTAAAACATATACAATAAGACAATGAGTAGTTCAAGATCTTACATAGTACTTAAGTATTGTCTTATATCAGTCTTGTGTGTTGACAAATACTTTAATGATCTCCTTTAGTATAAATGTGTTTGACATCTTGTGTGTAAATGGTCAAACAAATCGATCTTTAATGAGCTATTTATAATCATGGGCGTTGAAAAATAATCAAATCGCAATCAAACCTAGCTCTGATATCTATCATGTTATTATTTGAGGTTACATCAAAAAACGTCAACTTGGTGGAGGGGAAGCTAGAATCTTAATTAAAAGGTGTTTTGTATTTAATATCAGTTCGGTGTTTATAAAATATTTCAACAATATGTTATGCTTTTCATTCTCGGTGTATAAAATGTGCAGTTCAGAGTCATCATTATTTATTAAAGGCGATGAGAAGTTATGCAAGAATGAGTTGAGGTATGCAGCTTCTTATTTTAGTCTTACCAGTTGACAACTACCGCTTATAGAGAGAAGTCTTTACAGTTTTAAATTTCGGCCTTCTCCCCACCCATATGATTCACACTCTTTGTTGTTCATAGAGTTTTTGTAGACCATTTCATTCCCTCTTGTTTATATCTACGCCAATGTTTTCAGAATTTAGTATTACATTTGATGTATTGAATGAAAAAAAAGTATAGTCACTCCATAAATGTACTTTTTATCATTTATGTTCCATAAAAGTATATATTCCATTAATTTTTTGATAATATGTACACACACATGATGATCGAGAATCCTATATTGATAGTGAAGTTGGTCTTCACCACTTTAATAGTTAATCTATCATTGATGATCGACAATCCTATATTAAAATGTAAGATACTTGTGGCATGTTTAGGTACTACTATACGATTTGGTTCTTAATTTTTCTTTTTGACCTTTCCAACCATAATCGGTATTAATTACGTACGACGTAGTATATATGAAACTAAACATTACTTAGTTTTCACGTTAATCCCTACACGAAATTACTAGCAGTAGTATTGAGTTTTCTTCTTAATCCCTAAGTTTCTATTTTGACTAAGACTTTGGAGTAAGTGATCAAGTTTCAAGAGTTGTCACCATTAAGATTTAGGCAAGTTTTGGAAGTAAAAATGTTTCACTTAGATTGAAATTTCTAGTTTGATTTAGTGTGTTTAAGTCTAGTTTGATAAACATCTCAACTACTAGTATTTTACTATTATCTTAATCTGATATGTTTTGATCTGATTACTATACTATTGTCAAAGTATGAATAAATATTCCGATTTGCTCGGATTTAACTGATTTTCCTATTTTAGAAAACTAGAATACACTATTTTTTAGTATAGTACTCCGTACTGTTTCATTTAGGGGACATTGTGTCACGCATAACTCGGAAATTTCGTTAAAATTTATAGTCACTTAATAACTTATTCATAAATTAATAATAATAATAATAATAATAATAATAATAATAATATACAAGTATTATAGTAACTTTATTAAGATTGATTACAAAGGTAGTGTTTAGAATTATTTTTATGTTGTAATTTAATATTTCCTCAACTTTTATTTAGTTGCAACAAACTGACATTTATATTTGCCAACACATCCTTTAATATATTTAATTTTTTATTTAAAAAAAATAAAAATCATGTTTTGAAATTCTACTTTTGAAACCAATTTAATGGTGATTTTCATGATCTAGTTTTAATACGTTGATAGATATAATATTCTCAAAATTAAATAAGTGTAGTTTACATGCAAAGTAAAAAGTTATTTCTTAACATGAATGGAAGTAATACTATATAAGCATAATAGTTAGTGCGTGACAAAAGTGAACAAGCATTGCCTCAAATGTCAAAACACAGTCCTTCAATAAGAATTGATGAATTATACTATGGACATTTTAGTAAATTGACAAATAATTTATTTTATCATTCTGATGTCCTAATGAGCTCTATACAAATATTTGATGCATATATTAATAAAAATTGAAGTTGTGAAGTTCATACTAAATGATTAAAAAGTATAGAGGATTATAAAAGGTTCATTATGATCTGGTGCGATATGAGAAAACTTTTCTGAGGCATATATAAATATAATGACTAAGACCATACAAACAAAACCAAACAAATAAATTGTGTTTTGAAAATATAATTTATCACTGTCTTTATATAAAAATTATATAAGAATAAGAAAAAAATTATGTTTTAAAAACATAATGGTGATCGTATACTAAAACTACGTAAAAGAGAAAGGTGAATTAAGAACCGCTTTTAATTTTAATATAAAAGATAATGGTAAATTAAGAACTAGTTTAATATAAGAAAACACGAAGTATGCTCTTTTATTTGATTTAATTTGTTTCTATATAAGAAAAATATTTCAAAGATCATGTCAGAACAATGTGATGTAGTAATATGTGATGAGACTTGATGTTCTATCCTAAAATGTATACAATGAGTAGTTCAATATCTTACACAATACGGAGTACTTAATTATTGTCTTATATCAGTCATGTGTGTCACTTTAATGCGCATCTTCAATCTAAATGGGTTGGACAACATCGTGTGTGTAAATGGTCAAACATATCCTTAACGAGCTATTTGTAATCACGAGTGCTAAACAGTAATTAAATCATAATCAAACATAGCTCTGATATCATGTTAATATTTGAGATTACATCAACAAAGGTCAACTTGGTGGAGATGAAGCTAGAATCTTAAATGGTGTTTTTTTATCAATACGGTGTTTTAAAAATACATCATCGATATGTTCTGCAATTAATTCTTGGCGTATAAAATGTGCAGTTTAGAGTCATCATTATTTATTAAAGGCGGTGAGAATTTATGTAAGAATGAGTTGAGGAATGGAACTTTTTATTTTAGTCTTACTAGTTGACGACATCCACTTATAGAGAGAAGTCGTTAAAATTTTAATTTCAAGCCTTCTCCCCACTCATATGATTCACATTTTTTTGTTGTTTATAAAGTTTTTGTAGACCATTTAATTCCCTCTGGTTTATATCATCACCAATGTTTAATGCATAATTTCCAACCTCAACCATTCTTGTAGCTAAAAAAGAGTTTATCTCTGCATATTTATTAAAGAGCATTCTTCTGCCTAGGATCATCCTTATGCCTAGAAACATCCTTCAGCCGAGGATCATCCTTCTGCCTAGGATCATACTTGTTGAACAGACCAATCATTTGAGCCGATAGGATACAAAGAATGACAATCGTGTACATGTATCCGGTTGGAAATAGAAATTTCGTTTCAGAAGAGATATCAGAACCAGTCTTAAACAACCTTGTCGTTTCTTTGAAAGAGGCTACCTAGAAAACGGCAGAAAGGACAGATTCATCTTTTTTCTTTTGATAGAAAATTATGAAACAGACCCATGCCAAGAAGATAACAGCCGTGGAAGAAATATGATTTAAAATATTGATTTTTTTTAAATCTTGAGGCTGCAGTGGGTAAAATAAAATGCTACATAGAATGAGCAACATGTCAATAGAACTTCTTTCATTGGAATAGTATATTCGACTGCTGGTAAAGAAGGAACTTCAACCCTTGTCTCATCATCAGATTCATAGATAGTTTTCCCCACTACGTCCTCGCCCCTTATTTTCCGTCCAATCAGCCCAGAACTTTTCAGAGCGCCCACTGCCTCTTTGGGATCAGCAGCATGACCAAACTTCTCAAGTAGCTCGAAAACGATGAGGACCAAAAGGACGCCGCCATGAAATCCATCATTTTTAGGCCGATGTGCGAGACTGCTTCCCTGTCTACATTTGTGTTGAGTACATCTATTACCTCCATCAATATCTTAAACAAGCCACCGACGAGCTGTGATGTGTATATACCCAACTCGCCGTGTACTGAGAATAATCATTATTACGAGGAGAAACTAAAACCTTATAGGTGTTTTATTTTATTTTTATTTCATGTGGTAATATTTGATAATAATTGGTGTTTCTAAAATGCTAACATGATAGGAGTAGTCAATGATCTTACATAATGTTTTATTTTCTTATATCAATTCAATGTGTTAATAAATACTTTAACACGCCCTTTTGCCCAAATGGGGTTGGACAATATCGGGTGATAAATTGGTCAGACGGGCCTTTGACGAGCTATTCTTACTCATGAATATTAAACATTAATCACATTACAACTAAACTTGGCTCTAATACCATGTAAGTATTTGAAGTCTCATCCCAAAAGAGCAAAACTGATAGGATGGAGAGTTGGGGACCTAAAATGCGTTTTTTATTTTATTATATCAATTTGGTATTGATCAAATACTTTAATAATATGTACTGCAACTCATTCTTGCTACATAAAATGTGAAGTTCAAAGTCATCATTATTTATTAAAGACAATGAGAAGTTAAGCAATAATGAGCTCATGAATGCACCTTTCTATTTTAGTCTCACTCGTTAACAGCCGTCATTTATAGAGTTCCTCAGACGTTGGCCAATTGCTAGCAAATTGTGACGAGCTCTTGTCTTAGGAACTCATTTCCAGTCACCGTTTATAGAGTTCCTCATACAATCCATATAATTTTTCCAAAATAACATGATAAATATGTTGATGGGACAATCCGTAACATAGAGTTCCTCGGACAATACGTAACATAATTCGGACAATATGTCGATAAATACTTCAACATGCCCCTTTAGTCCTAATTGGATCGGACAACATCAAGTGTACATATGAATCAAACACACCTTTAAGAGTTATTCATAATTATGAGTGCTAAATAACAATCAAATCACAACCGAAATTAGCTCTGGTACCATATTAAAACTTGAAATTCTATCTTATAAGATCAACCGGATAAGTGGGGGAAGCCCATGATCTTATGCATGTTTTATTTTTAAAATCAATCCGATTACACACAAATACTTCAGTAGTATTGAAATTCATTCTTGTCGAGTAACATGTGCACCTTAGAGTCGTCATTAAAGACAATGCGAAGTACTTATGCAAGAGTGAGTTGAGGAATGCAGCTTCTCATTTCAGTCTTACAAGTTGATAGCCACTATTTCTAGAGAGCAGCTGTTATAGTTTTAATTTTCGGCATCCCCCACCATTTGATTCACATCCTCCGATATTTACACATTTTTTTGTATAACATTCAATTCCTTCTTGTTTATAGTCACATCAATGTTTTGAAAACTTGACATTACATTTAATGTACTCAATGAATAAAAAGTATACTCAATTCATATACTTTCTATCATATATCCATTCCAAAAAGTTTGTCACCATTGACTTTTTGTAACATGTACTCCATATCCGTAGTACTCCCTCCGTCCCTCTATTACTGTCTCAATTCCTATTCACTTGGTCAACACAAATCACTCTTAATCTTTTACTTTATGTATCAAAATTTATCAAATTTGAGTATGGTTTTTGCGACTGTAAAGTTTTAATGTAGTTTCAGAATATGCATTTTTTTTCTGAAAAGAATTTGAGTGCGGACAGGGATCCATTTACTTTATCGTCGGTCAAACATCGTAAACCACAATGAAACAATAATAGGGGGACAAAGGTAGTATATGTTAACTTTTGAGGTATTATATTTTATAAAATGAGAATGATAATGTTATTATGTATATGATTTATTATTAACATACATTACACGTGGTCGTTTCCTTGGCATTCTAGGGTTTCTCTTTCTGGTGGTGAACTTTTTTACTGTGTCCGGCAGTTTTGGTCTACCCTCTATGGTAATGTTCGAAGGTTGTTTAGGCAGGATTTTGAAGTAGCAGTGAGATCCCTGTAAGTGTTCTTATGATCGCTGGTGTGAAGCTTCCGATTGGTGCAAGTTTAGTTGAGAGTTGGATATGTGGATTCAAGGAGCACGTCATGCACAAGGAAAAGAGTAAGAAAGAAGATGCAGTATTGCCAGTCCACCTCCCTTCAATTCGGAACCGCCGTCATGGAGGGATCAAGTGGTTAGAGGTTGGAAAAAGATGCTTCAAATTTGAATCTAGCCTCACGTGGTTGATTTCTCTTCTTTTCTTTCCAGTTTTACTTATGCCCTTTTGGACGTATTACTATGTTTTTGGCTTGTTTGTATTAGAGGTATTTTGGGGGTGCTTATGGTCATTATTAAAATATTTTTTAATTTCACTATAACTTTTTATACATCACTATATTTTTAGATTCTTCTCAGAAGTATTTAATTACAAGCTTCTCTAATCTTTTTGAAGGATCTAGAGAATTCCACAATTCGTCAAAATGTTCTGGAGGGTTCCACACAATTTCCGTGATTTTCACACTTCTCTATAAAATTTCATATTATTCTAGCTAAAACATTCAATACGGAGTACTATTCTACACATATAGAGAATCATAGATAACTCTATAATAATCTAAATTTCTCATGAATTCCTCCATTAAGGAAGGAATCAGAAGCATTCTCGATAATGTTTTGATCTTTTTATTGCAAATACATGTATTTCCAGGGACACATTTCCTAAAAGATTTTAAAACTTAATCTGAAATTGACCATAACTAGTATTTTCCTTAAAATATGGGCCTATATATGGGGGGCATCATATTAATTAAACATACATAAAGATAAGAAGATTTGGGAGTCTTGTTTGAAAGTTCCAACAATGTTAAATTAGATAATTCTATATTTTCCACTCGAAAATTTCTAGCCTCGCAATAAACACAATGGCGTGGAGTAAATCGCGTCTACATTTTATCCTAAATCTTAATCTGAATTCTGCCAAGTGTTGATCAACAGAAAATTGGTAGCCTTTATCCCTACACATTAATAGGGAATATATATGTGAAGATATTAATATCTTATTATCCCTCAAACTTATCATATGTGCATCATTGTTAACCATAAAAACTAGTTAGCTGGATAAACGACCCAAAACAAAAGGAGCCATTCAGATAAGAAGCAGCTATTTACAATTAGGAATCATAATCAAGTCATATTTAATCCTAATCCATGACTATATTATTGTCTCAATTCCTATTCACTTGGTCAACACAAATCACTTTTAATCTTTTACTTTATGTATCAAAATTTTATCAAATTTGAATCTGGTTTTTGCGACTGTAAAGTTTTTAATGCAGTTTCATAATATGCAATTTAAAGAATTTGAGTGCGGAAGGGATCCGCTTGCTTTATCGTCAATCAAACATTGTAAACCACAATAGAACAATAATAGGGGGACATAGGTAGTACATGTTAACTTTTGAGGTATTATATTTTATAAAATCAGAATGAAAATGTTATTATGTCTATGATTTATTATTAACATACATTACTCGTGGTCATTTCCTTATCATTCTAGGGTTTCTCTTTCTGGTGGTGAACTTTTTCATTGTCCGACAGTTTTGGTCTACCCTCTGTGGTAGTGTTCAAAGGTTGTTTAGGCAGGATTTGGAAGTAGCAGTGAGATCCCTGTAAGTGTTCTTATGATCATTGGTGCGAAGCTTCCGATTGGTGCAAGTTTAGTTAAGGGTTGGATATGCGGATTCAAGGAGAACGCCATGCACAAAGAGAAGGGTAAAAAAGAAGATGCAGTATAGCCTGTCCGCCCCCCTCCGGAACCGTCGCCATGGAGGGATCAAATGGTTAGGGTTTGCAAAAAGATGCTTCAAGTTTAAGAGCCCGTTTGGTAGCACCAAAATCGGCTGTTTTGGCTGATTCTGCTGAAATTTATGATATTCTGGCTGGAGTGGCTGTTTTGGCTGATTCTGCTGATTTAAGAAAAAAATATTTTAAAAATATATTTTATTAATAAATTAAAGAAAAAATTATATGTAAAAATAGCTAAAATGGTCCTCTACAGTAACTTCAGCCAATACAGCCAGAAAAGTAACTCCAACCTTACTTTTTCGGCTTATTACACAATTCAGCGCGCGAAAGTAAAAGTTACGTGTTTGGTGAAAAAGCTGGCTGATAAGCCTGATAAGACGAAAACAGAGTTCTCCAAACGGGCTCTAAATCTAGCCGCATGTGGTTGATTTCTCTGCTTTTCTTTCCAGTTTTACTTATGCCCTTTTAGACTTTTTACTATGTTTTTGGCTTGTTCGTATTAGAGGTATTTTGGGGGTGCTTATGGTCATTATTAAAATATTTTTTAATTTCACTATAACTTTTTATACACCACTATATTTTTAAATTCTTCTAAGAAATATTTAATTACAAGTTTCTCTAATCTTTTTGAAGGATCTAGAGAATTCCACAATTCGTCAGAATGTTCTAGAGGGTTCCACACAATTTCTGTGATTTTCACACTTCTCTATAAAATTTCATATTATTCTAGCTAAAACATTCAATACGGAGTACTATTCTACACACATAGAGAATCCTAGATAACTATGCAATAATCTAAATTTCTCATCAATTTCTCCATTAAGGAAGGAATCAGACGCATTCTCGATAATGTTTTGATCTTTTTATTGCAATAAATGTGACAACATATTCGTCAATCACAATACTCTCTTGTTCACTATGACCACAAAAAGTCAATCATTATGCCATTAAAGATCTGAAACAATTCATACTTGCACTCAAATGAGTGTGCAGCCAATATATGTATTCCTAGGGACACATTTCCTAAAAGATTTTACCTTTCATTTTAAAACTTAATCTAAAATTGACCTTAACTATTTTTTTTACCTTAACTAGTATTTTCTTAAAATAAGGGGGCATAATATTAAACATATTATAAGTAATAGTACTAATTTTCTTTTGTCATGGCGCATGCCCCCAACTCCTCCATTGACGTTTACCGATTCATACATAAAGATAAAAAGATTTGGGAGTCTTGTTTGAAAATTCCAACAATGTTAAATTAGAAAATTCTATATTTTCTACTCGAAAATTTCTAGCCTCGCAATAAACTCAATGGCGTGGAGTAAATCGCGTCTACATTTTATCCTAAATCTTAATCTGAATTCTGCCAAGTGTTGATCAACAGAAAATTGGTAGCCTTTATCCCTACACATTAATAGGGAATATATATGTGAAGATATTAATATCTTATTATCCCTCAAACTTATCATATGTGCATCATTGTTAACCATAAAAACTAGCTAGCTGGATAAACGACCCAAAACAAAAGGAGCCATTCAGATAAGAAGCAGCTAATTACAATTAGAAATCATAATCAACTCATATTTAATCCTAATCGATGACTGCCACATTGCAAAGATCATCCTACTCATTCCGGCGACAGGGATCGTCGGGCCGCATTTGGGACGCCGCCAGCCTCCACGGACCGGACGCGAAGATCTGCGGGAGATCACAGGCCAACAGCCTCCCTCGCGACAGAATTATTGTTTCCGATGCGGCGAACACGGCGGAGACGGAGACGAATATTAATCCTCCGGCCGCCGTAGCGCATCTGCCGGCGAGATCGCGAAGCAATAGGCACAAAAGTTGTGGTTTCATCAGTATTTTCGGGCGCTGTGTGAAGGTTCAAACCTCCTGATTAATTAAAGCGCGCTTTCCGGGCGGCGGTTTGTCGATTTATTGTCTCCGATTGCCACCGGACCGGCAAGCAGCTTGTTACAATTAGTTTTTATCTTCGAAATAATGAATTCTTGTCAGGAAAATAGCGTATGTGAAGGATTTTTATTTCATTATTATTGTTTTAATTAGAATTGGTGAATTTTTAAGCCATACTTTAGCACTTTGCGCTGTTAATTCTTAGGCATTTAGAAAGATGATGCTCATCCGTCCCGGAATGATGTTCAATTTTTTTTGTCTGTTCCCAAATTATTTATCCTTTTCTTTCAAATAATTTGTGCTCCATCACATTTCTTATACATTTTTACATATTGTTCCCCCCTTTACAAGAATTTTCATCACATAATTCACACTTTGTTTATTTTTGTGTAAAATCAACTACGTATTTTAGAAAATAATTTAGGGACGGTGGGAGTTGTTATTAAATTCCGTCGACAAACTAAACTCAGATCAATTAGTAAAGTAATATGCATTAATAGATACTCCGTATAATTGAAGGACTGTATCAGTTGTGTGTAAATTTAAAACGTCCCAAAAATGGTGGTGCACCAAGTAAAATCAATCCCCAAGTATGTGCCTCTTTTTACTCATACTCAATTCGAGCTTGCATCTTTTTTGATGTACTTCTAACATATTATTATGATATTTGTTTCTTTCATGACTAGTTTTTACACGCGCGTTGCGCGATAAGAAAAGTGCCCAATGTATTCTTTGTTGTGAAATATGTGTAATGTATATATCTACTAGACGAAGTACCCATGCGATGCACGGGATCTATCTAGAATTGAACAATGACTTAATTAAAATTAAGTTTTATGATGGTACATAATGTGTTACATTGTCAAATAAAAAAAATGATAGAGTTTATACGTTGTTACCTGTATTAATTATATGTGTAGTAGTAGCGGTAAGACAATGAAACTTTGGATCATATATACGTTTTTTGCTGTATTTTTCGCGCATATATAGTATTTGTTCTGTTAAATGAACATAGTAGGCGCACCATATAAATTGGTGATTGATATATGGTAATATATTTGATTTAATTTGGAGAGCACTTGATCGAACTCGTGACTTCCTCTTTGGGAGGTCATACTTCCTCCGTTCCCTTTTAATTGCAACAGTCAACATTTCACGTTTGCCAACGCACAAGTTTGACCATTAATATCTTTCATTCCTTATTAGTAAAAAATTCAAAAAATTCATGTTTTGAAAATTTAGAATGAGAAGAATTTAATAATATTTTTTTAAAAATTAATTTATAATACATTAATGAATAAAAAATAGTCAAAGTAGAATATGTGAATAGTGCAAAAAGTCCAATGTTGCGATTAAAAGAGAACGGAGGATAGTATATTGTAGTAGAATCATCACCGTATTGACATCGTATATAGCCATCTCATCTCCTCTTTTTGTTAACATTCAAGTATTGTTACCAACTAGAAGGTCTAGCTTGAAGAATCAAAGTCTTAAATCTAGCTTATACCGGTATATTGGTTATTAGGTAGTAGTTCAGGTCGTAGTGGTGGTCAAAATATTTCAACATATAAATATACGAAGTACGTGGTATTGGAATATGTATCAAAGAGTGAAAAATCCAAATTTGAGGTGTTCACCCCAAAGTGTAGTACAACCACAAAGTGTTTGACAATACTATGAGATATACTTTTAAAAAGTTTGTACAAGCCAAATAATACACACATAATTGATCTTTCTTGTAAGATACCGTTCACATTTGCTCCATAAATGTAAATATATACCTACATTAAATGTTAATTGTTGACATCCTATTTAGCAACTCACTGCTCTTACCGCAGTTATCAAACTTGATTTGTACCTAGTTTGTTTCTCCCAATTGAATTTGAACTTTGCTCATTATTGTTCAAATAAATGAAGGGTGTGATTGTGTTGTCCTTTGCATAGCTCTCCGCCCAACCCTTCATGCCAATAAGCCAATTCTTCCTTTGTATTATTGAGACTTCTTCCACCCCTTTGCATGTGAGAGTGTTCTCAATTAGCCACCCTTCTTTCTAAGTGACCGTATATATCAAGCATGGTTGTGAAGCCTTTGAGATAGTTTGAAAATTTGTCTTCTATGTGAAGTTGAATGAGAGAGAGTGTAGGAAGATAGAACAGGTTGTTGTTCTCTTAGTCTTGGTGTGCACAACGAGACAATCGGAACCAACCTCCGGGCCTCCGGCGTATCTGAGCCGAATCCGGTCGACGGAAATGGATCAACAACAATTATGTCTGAATGAAAATAATGTTTCCATCGGTTTTTAAAACCTTTCTTGGCAGGCAATATAACTTGAAATTTCAAATCAGTCTCGATATAGCTATTTAAGTTGTCTTGCAAAAAACTATCATCATACTCTATTGTTGCATACTTGCACCTACCAATGTATATATGTGGTAGACTCCGGAATCACTCATCGGCATTCCTGTTGACGACATGGAGAGAGTTTAATTTAGGCTCTTATTCCTTCGACTTTGCTTTGAATGAAGTATGGACTAAAGATCGACGTACTTATTATCAAGTCGCGATTTGATTAATGATAACTACTTATTATCAATATCCCTAAAATTTAATATAGTGATTATTTTCTCAGATTTTCACTTTCTCAATATCAACATGAACATTTGAATAATAAAAAGGAATCTACATTTTTTTATGGAAGGAATTTAGAATTGCACATGCCAATTTTAGTTTGCTTTATAGTAAAAATAGTAACACTTCAAATTAAAGAAAAAAATCACCGAATTAGTTACAACTTGTACATGAAATATTTTGTCCCAAAACACCGCGACAATTTTTATAGAAAAATTATAGGCCTGAACAAAAGTATACACTTTTTGTACACAAACTCCAAAGTTGTGTATGTACACATGTAGTTCGTTAAGAAAAAGACAATATTTGTCTCCCAATTATCTAAATACCTATAAAAATTAAAAAGTATACCCACTTTGTGTATATATACCAAGCCCATTTTTATATGTGACGACACTAAATTTGTTATGGTAAGCCACCCATACCATTGATACTCCTATCAAGTTTGTAGCGGACTCAACGAATGGTCTAGAGTGTTCGTAGAGAAGGTAGAGTATAGAGATCGAGTGCTACAGGAAGTATAGTTTAGATCTTAAATCCGGAGGTATGTATATATTACGTAATTTCAAAGGATTCTATTATTTGAAAAAGAACAAGAGGTAATCTGACAATGAGTTGTAATTTTAGGCGTATTATGATAAAAACTCCCGTTGAATCATTATAAGGGTCTGTTTGGATGGAGTGTTTGGAAGTGTTAATAATGGAAGTGTTAGTAAGTGTTGGTAAGGGGCCGGAAGGGAAGAGAAGTGTAAGTGTTAGACATAATTTTTACCCTGTTTGGGAGAGTCAAATGAATGAAGTGTTAGTAATGGAAGTGTTAATAATTTTGCCTTGGAGCAGAACAAAGAAGAGACGAAAAAGGAAGATCATCAGACCCTCGGCAAAGATATTCGAAGTGAGATGTCAAAGCATTATATATATTTTAGGGTAAATGAGAAGGTAATAATTGTCCAACACCTCAAAACACTCCAAATCGGGGTGTTAAAAAAGTGGACAATTGAGGTGTTGAGAAGGTTATTATTAACACTTCCTAACCGTTACTAACATTTCTTAACACCTCTTGATTTTTCCCCCAAACAAGTGTTAGTATCAACACTTACAAATATTTTCATTACTAACACTCCCCAACCCTCAATCCAAACAGGCAGTAAGCTACGTAGTACGGAGTGTAACGTAACACTTCAAAGAGTAAACATTTGGTTATACGAGTACTCTTCCGGTCAGGAATTCCTGACTGGAACCGCCGTCCGGACAGCGGTGTTTGGCCGCCTTCCGGATGGAATTTTTCGATGAAATTTTTATCACATGTTCTACATCAAGTCTAGTTTATCCACAAAAAATTTCATCGAAAAAAGCCACCGGGAAGGCGGCCAAACGCCGCCGTCCGAACGGCGGTTCCTGTCCGGAATTCCGGACATGAACATTTGTGTGGTTATACACATTTTTTATACATTTTTTTGTGCACAATAAAAAGTGAGATAAGATGTGCATACATTGTTGGTATACATAAACGCGTTTCACTAAAAAAAATCTGGCGATTTGATCACTTTCAGCGTTTTCAATAGGTGAAAAAAATGTTTGATAAATAGCGGTTCGGCAATAGGTGAGAGTTTTGGGTTGACGTTTTGAAAAATGACGTTTTTCACTAATTTTATGGTCAAACAGCTAAATTACCAAAGATCTTCTAACAACCCGCCAATTTATTCCGCTAGTCAAACCCGCTGACTTAATCCGTTATTTACAACCCGCTAACACAATCCGCTATCCGCTAACCGTTGAATGCCAAACACGCCCATAACATGTACGGTAAATGTATGCCAAGCAGCTCTCCCTTAGAGTAGGGGGTGATAAGGTTTAACCAAACCGAACTAGACCGAATCGAAACCGGATCATATGCAATTTGGTTTGAGTTTGGTAATATTTATTCCAAATCGTATTAAATCGAGCATAACCGAAACCAATAAAAACCAAAAAAAATAAACTAAAAAATCAATAAATCCTTCACATATTATTAAAAAAATAGAAGTAATAAATTTAAGTCGAACCAAATTGAACTAGACCGAACCGAACCAAATCAAATTATGGTATGTTTTTTGTTTAGTACTCCGGAATCATTTTCTCAATCCCTTCCAAAACCAATATGCCGCACCTTAAGCAACGTCGTACTGCCATATATCGTGTCGTTTGACTCATTTCGTGAGAGGCTCGCTCGCGCATCCAACCGGGCCTTGGTTCCCCGCCTCTTTCATTTCCGAACGCCAACCGCCAATCCGCCATGGATGATACCGAAGTAAAATCCTGAATCCGTCGCACCTTCATATGTGTTTGATCTGTACTTAACGATTTGAATACCTGTAGAGAATGGAGGAGGCATTGAAAGCGGCATACGCGGAGGTCATTCTGAACACTGTGAAGGAGGCAGCAGCCCGAGTGATGGGATCGGAGCAAAAAGCTCGTCGCTTGGAGAAGGATCTCCAATCCACCAAGGACGAGTCAATTCGATTGCTCCTCCGATTGAAACTCATGGCAGATGCTAAGGTTTTTTCGTGTTTTCTTCATTGATTCATTATGATTTTCAAAAATGCCCCCATTCCCATTGACCAATGTAGTCATGTAGTGACAGTAGAATTTCCTTGTCATGTTTTTATTTGATTTTGATTGTTCATAGTATGAAAAAGACTGATTTATGCTACAAGTTCAAACGCTGATTCTTGATACCAAGCTGACTATTCTTTATTTGAGTTAGTATATGATCCGTTTTGTATTGGATGCTTGAGTGATTGGTAGTGTGTTTAATCAGCTGGATGACATTATTCCCAGGTAAAAGAGGCTGAAACTTCGGCCATGAATCAGCAAAGAAGGATTGATGAGCTAGAAGCTCAGCTCAATGAAGCTGAAGGTCTGGTATTAGAGCTCAGAGAAGAACTTAACACCGTAAGGGAGGAATTTGATGAAACAAAGGAGAAGAATAAAACGAAGAAGAAGAATGTCAAGGATGATCCTGTTTTAAGCTCTATGATAATGAAATGCAAAGAGGCTGTGATGTACCGAAGTCCTTTCACCCAAAGGATTTGTGCAGTAGAGATGAGCTCACCAGATGTGAACTTGAACACCGAAGATGATCCATGCTTTGCTGTAAATATTAAACCGGTCAGAGAATGTGGCGAAACAAAGAAAACTGAGAATCATATAGATCAGGCTGGAGTTGGACTGATTCAAGGGAGTGTTAAAAAGAATAGGCCAGCAAGTTTCCATGGAGAAACTAAAAGAAAAAGTCATCTCGGAGAAAAAGTGCAGAAAAACAATGGTCAGTCTTTCCTGGTTCGCAGAAGTGCCAGGAAGAGAAAAATAAAGTACTGGGATGTTAATGCTTCTGTGTGGAGGTCTGATGACTATCACTCTAATCAGTCAAGAAAACATTCCCGGCCATGTAGCATGCCCAGACTAGTCAAGTGCAATGTCAAGTCCAGTGAAGACTATATGGAATCAAATACTGCTCCTGGGGTTAAGGATCATGTGCACAAGTTGGACACAGAACCAGATGTAACTGACAATGAATCTGAGAAGGCATCTCAAAGAAGCTATATGACTTCAGATCAAGCCAATGCAGAGGGGCAACTCAAGTACACATTCTTTAGGAAGAGAAAGAAGGATTCTTTAACCAATCCAAAAGAAAACTCTTCTGGAGAGAAACTATATACTCATGTGACACAGCAGGATTCTAGTGTGATTGGTGATGATTCACCGAGGAAAAACAGACAGCTGGTGCAGATTGCTAACCAGGTAGGTGATAAATTGTCACTTACCATATGATGGAAAAACAATCATTTATAGTAAGGTCATAACTTTTGAAATCTAGAAAGAGATTAAAATATAGATTAGTATCGAAATACAGCCTCATTCTCATTAGGTTTGGCTCCACTATTTCTCTGTATAGAAAATTGCAATCTTTGTATCAATGAGAGTCGCCTTATTCCAAACTAACGTAGCAATGCATACTATGACAAGGGTTCGTGCACAATGCATAACAAATCCAAAACTAAGGAAAAAGTGTCAAATAGGTCCACCTACTAATACGAAAAAGTCAATTAAGCCCCTGAACTAAAAAAACATTCAATTAAACCCCCGAACTAAATATAATGAGGCAAAACAGTCCTTTTGGCAGGATATTAACCGTTCCCGGTTAAGTTGCATGTGTGGCTAATTATGTGACATGTTTTTACATTTTCTTTTTCTCTTTTTCTCTTTCTTTCCTTTTTACCTTATCTCTTTTTAACCGCTTAATATCCTGCTAAAAGGACTGTTTTGCCTCGTTATATTTAGTTCAGGGGTTTAATTGAATGTTTTTTGAGTTCGGGGGCTTAATTGACTTTTCCGTATTAGTAGGGGGCCTATTTGACACTTTTCCCCCAAAACTAATAATCTACTCTTCCTCTTTTTGCAGCTTATTTCATTGTCTGGCAAGCTGTCATAAAGTAGTGTGAAGGAATTATTTCAAATTGATGAGATGTGATGAAGCAACCGTGTCAAAAAGATGATCGGACACATTCATGCCTGTTGTCTTTTTTATGGCGCACCAGCTTGCGTAAGTTAATGTTTTGCGCTTATGTAATGTAATACTATTAGTGCATAATGGGGCTCTCTGATTTTTTGTTTTTTATGTCAACTTTATTTTTCAAATAAATTCCTTTATAAAATATATACATGAAGTTGTTTTACAGCTAGAGAGCTGAACACAGCTTTTTCCCGGAATCCCAATGTCAATCCTGAGTAGGGGATGACGCAGTCCAGTTTTGGTTGCAAACAAGGTGGTGTGGTCCAGCCTAGCTGGTTGCGAGGTTACCGTGCCTAGCGAGAGGTCTCGTGTTCGAATCCCGCTAGGCACACAAGGGTGTGAAACTCAATGGAGTGAGTTTCAGCCCTGATTACTCCAGGCTCCCCCCAGCCCCCCTCCCCCAGACCCCCCCTGGAGTAAAACAAAAAAAAAACAAGGTGGTGTGGTCCCCAATCACAATAACCTTAACTGGGAACTGATTTTAACTGATTCGATTCCCGCTTTGCTCTAACCAAATGTTCTGGATCCAGTTAGAACCGCATTATTACTGTTAAATGAGGACTGGAAACGGATGAATCTGGGATTTTTTCTGAGTAACTGGAATGTATTTTTACTTATCATGGTACCTGTTCCTGATTGGAATTTCGACCAGTTCTGGTCTGATTCGGATATGGAACCTGGGGGGTTGTATCCACTCCTGTTCCTGCGTACATTTCAATGTATTTTACAAACATGCTCTGAACTGGATGTTGGTTCAAAGTGGCATTGCAATACAGGATCATTAAAGCAGTTTTCAATGTTTTCTTTTGAATTAAAATTAAAATCCAGTTGAATTATAAAGTTGTGCTGCTGCTAAATAGTGAACTGTTGAAGGAAAGCAGTGATATGCTCTTCTCAATTCATAGAAAACCAGTCAATCAACAATCAACAATAAGTATAGAATCAATTGCCTAGTTTGATTGATACACAATTGTAATAGTCATTATCTTGACAGTTTTTGTATCTATATTTAATTACAGTCCCACACATTATCAAAATTGCTCTCGTATTCTCCCTTACCAATCTTTCACTAGTGCAGCACCAATACAGCACCACCATTATCAATTCAATTAACAAGACCGGATTAGTACTCCATATTGCCTCATCCAGTTTTATCAACCATTCTTTTATTTGTTGAATTGGCCTCCTCTAGTGCTCAAACTGGATGTTAGTTACAGACCATAGCATTTTGACATTTCTTGTCACTTCTTTTTCATGCATCTTTTACTCTGGTCATTTTTTCTTGCAAGTTATGCAACAATGTCGGTTGGGGGTAAGGACTTGTGACTTGTCTATTTTGAAGACGGCCTTCATTGCATATTTGCATTCGCTGCAGCAACCTTCCGGGTAGACTCCCCCTCGCCCTGCATGGCCTACCAAGCTTATATTTTCAGCCTCTTGACCATGACCTCAAGCTTCGGTCACCCCTCGTACATATACTACAAGGCATTTCTTTATACCGAGCTGTGACTAGGAGCTTCTCAGACTCGGTTTGAAAGGAGGGATGTCCGGATATCTCTATCTTATGAGCTTCAAGGTGCGAATCAAACTTACCTGGAATTCGATGATATGAGCTGCCTCTTCCATGGCGCCATCATGCTCCCTTCTATAGTAACCCGTTGAGCAAACAGCTCGGCACCCATTTTCAGTTTAATATGAAACGATTTTAAAATTGTATATTTGAAATTGTATTGGGTACGTAACTGTTTATATTTAGAAACAGATTTTTTTTTAAAAAAAAATTGTAGTTTAGACAGAAATAGTACAGAAAAAGTAGTCAATGATGTAAGGGTTTTAAGTATGATAGTTAGCTAAGTTAGCTTGCCTTTTTAGTCTGTTCTTGCAAGATTGGGCCCTATTTTTTTTAGGATTTTCTCCGCTTAATGGGCATAAACTTTGTACTCAAAATATTCTTATTATATTATTTTATAAAAATATTAACAGTAAAAAGAATTGATTAACTCACTTAGCATACCGCTATATGATTATACAAACATAATCATACAAATATGCTCAAATGAATAGTCATACAAATTTAAATCGGAACATCACCTGAGCGGTTGGGGGTCGAGTAGGGACTCTGAGATGATTAGTTCAGAAATGGTTCAATTAGCACCGTCCTTTTGACACTAAATATTCCGTGCCAAAAGCTTTAGGACGGGATAGGCACAAAATTATCCGTTAAAAATAAGGTACATGTATGAAGTATTAGGCTAACCACAATCCATAACCTGTCAATAAATCAAATTTTCTACCGGTTTATGCGTATTCATTAAGTTAATTCAATTTTTACTGCAATCCAAAGTCAATATATTCACCCAATAAACATTTTTAATTAAACCTTACTTTTACAATTGTATATCAACTTTTTCCTTTTTTTTCCTGGAATAATAATGATCTAAAAAAGTCAAACATTTTGATGTAAAAATAAATATATTGAATTAAGGATGATTTGGAAGAGTAGTATAAAGAAGATGAAAGTTTCTCTCAATTCCAAAGACCTCATCGGCCCAGTATAAATACAGAGCAAGAGCCGATCAAATAGGATCGGTAAATCACTAACAAGGAAACAATTTGAATGGAAATAAACTTCTACCCTTAATAGAAAACTAGCCTTATTTATTAAAATAAAATATCTCCTAATACCCCCCCCCCCCCTCAAGTTGGCGCATGGGGATTTAAAATGCCCAACTTGCGTAGAAGGGCGTGGAACGGAGTCTTCCCTAGTGCTTTGGTAAAGATGTCGGCCAGTTGTAGAGTAGTAGGAACATAATTAGGAGCAATAATTCCATCCTGTACGGCATCACGAACAAAATGACAATCAACCTCTATGTGTTTTGTACGCTCATGAAAAACAGGATTTTGAGCAATATGAAGAGCCGATTGACTATCACAATAAAGAGGAATAGCTTGAGGATGTTGCACACCAAGACTCAAAAGAAGCGCTTTCAACCATTTCAATTCACAGGTAGCTGCCGCCATAGAGCGATACTCTGCTTCAGCAGAAGAACGAGCAACAGTTGATTGTTTCTTAGCCTTCCACGAGATGGGCGAATGTCCCAGAAATACCAACCAACCAGAAAGTGATCTACGCGTAAGGGGACATGCAGCCCAATCAGAATCACACCAGGCAGAGAGAGTAAGATCACTATCTGCACGAAGAAGGATCCCTTGACCAGGAGATCCTTTTAGGTAGCGGACAACTCTTAATGCCGCAGACCAATGCTCATCAAGAGGTTGTTGCATAAATTGAGAAAGAATATGCACTGAATAAGTAATATCGGGACGAGTAACAGCCAAGTAAATCAGACGACCAACTAGTCGTCTGTAAGGTTCAGGATCCGAGAGAGGCGAACCAGAAACCGTGGCTAAAGTATGATTCTGTTCAATGGGAAATGAGGCCGGTTTTGCTCCTAACAGGCCTGTTTCAGCAATAATATCTAATGCATATTTTCTTTGATTAAGAAAAATACCAGTAGAGCTGCGAGCCACTTCAATGCCCAAAAAATATTTGAGAGTCCCCAAATCCTTCATATGAAAGCATGTATGAAGATAAGATTTGAAAGCGGCAATAGCGGCACCATCATTGCCAGATATAAGAAGGTCATCCACATAAACCAGTATATTAAGCTGGATAGCTCCTCGAGTAAAAGTGAATAGAGAATAGTCTGCATAGGACTGAAGAAAACCATAAGTTTTAAGAGCTGCAACTAATTTTGCAAACCAGCATCGTGGAGCCTGTTTTAGCCCATATAAAGACTTATGGAGCCGACAAACCAGAGTGGAATCACTGGTCTTATAACCCGGAGGAATAGTCATATAAACTTCTTCATGTAAATCTCCATGAAGAAAGGCATTATGCACATCCATCTGATGTAACTCCCAATGCTTAGTAGCGGCTATAGCAAGAAAAGCACGAACAGTTACCATTTTAGCAACGGGGGCAAATGTCTCCGTATAGTCTAGACCAGCAACCTGTCTGTTTCCAAAAATCACAAGTCGTGCTTTAAGACGTTCAATGGTGCCATCAGATTTGTGTTTTACTTTATACACCCATCGACATCCCAAGGCACGTTTTCCAGGAGGCAATGAGACAAGACTCCAAGTAGAATTATTTTCAAGAGCCTGAATTTCATCCCGCATGGCATTGCGCCAACCTTCATGTTTAACAGCCTCGTGAAAAGTATTAGGTTCCGTAATGGAGTTAAGAGCTGCAAGGTAAGCCTTATGTTTTGCAGAGAAAGAATCACAAGTAACATAATGAGTTATAGGAAACGGCGTACCTGAAGAGGATGACGGAGCAGGAACAACGGGGAACGGACTGTTTTGGACAATAGTGTGTGTGATATAATCCTTGAGACGTACCGAGGGCATACGTGTGCGCTGCCCGCGGCCCAATACATTTGGCGACACCTCCTGGGAAGCCTCGGCTGTGTCTGCTGTGGACGAATCAGAAGAAGCACCACCCCCCGGTGAGATATTCCCGTTGTGGTGGTGTGTAGGCCCCGTGTCAGTGTTACCCGAATATCCAAGCATGGAAGTATCTGTGTAATCAGTAGGTAGAGGAACCGGCTGTGTATCCTCCAGGGTGTGGTGGGTATCGGCAAGAGAGGAAGCAGATGCATATGGGAAGATTTGCTCAAAAAATTTAACATCACGAGAAACAAAATATTCTCGAGTCTCCAAGTCAAAAACTAACCACCCTTTCTTGCCGAAAACATATCCCACAAATACACATTTTCTGCTTTTACTAAGAAATTTGTCACCCTTTGACCTCATATTGTAGGCATAACATAAACAACCAAAAACACGGAGAGACTTATAGCAAGGAGGTGTTCCGAATAGAATCTCGTATGGTGTCTTAAACGAGTGTAATGCAGAAGGTGTTCTATTGATCAAATAGGCAGCACTTAATACGCACTCACCCCAGAACGAAATAGGTAAGTTCCCTTGAAATCTCAACGCACGAGCCACATTTAAAATATGTCTATGTTTACGCTCAACTCGCCCATTTTGTTGAGGCGTACCAACACATGATGTCTGAAAGACAATACCACTAGTGCGGAAGAAATCTTTTAAGCAATTAAACTCCGTTCCATTATCACTTCTGACACACACAATTTTCTTAGAAAATTGACGTTCCACCATAGCGACAAAAGAAAGAAACATTTTGAAAACTTCCCTTTTGTCAAGCAGCAAATAAATCCAAACAGCACGAGAGTAATCATCAACAATTGTCAAAAATTGTTTAGCACCACACGAGGATGGGGTTCTATATGGTCCCCACAAATCACAATGTATCATCTCAAAAACATCATGAGTTTTATTTAAACTAGTAGAAAAAGAATCTCTAGTTTGTTTAGCTCTAAAACAAATATCACATGGGGAATTCCCAAGATTCTTCAAGCTACTTACTGGAACCAAATTTTCAATAACTTGATAGGCCGGGTGTCCCAACCTTTGATGCCATAATTCCGCCTCTTTCCCTGATCCTCTAACAGTCAATACACGTTCAGTTGATTCCTCCCGCAAGTAGTACAGTCCATTCCGCCGTTCACCCATTCCAATCAGCCTCCTCGAGACACGGTCCTGTATAACACATAAGTTACAAGCGAATTGGACAAAACAATTAAGGGCATCACTTAATTGGGAGACAGAAATAAGGTTACACTCCAATTTCGGAACAAAAAGAACATTATTTAAATAAAGATGATTCGCAAATCGCACACTCCCTTCTAGTGTGGCTAGAACCGTTTGGCCATCGGGAAGACCAACCGTGCATGGGTCAATATTCTTCAAATCACATAACAAAGATCGGTTGCCACAAACATGATTTGTAGCTCCAGTATCAATAATCCAAGCATCGTTATGGAACTTACCGGACATGCGATCATTGGTGGAGTTTATGTTACCGAGCATGGAGAGTAATGATGTCCACTATTCGGATGTGAAACCCGGCAGTGGAGTAGATGGTCCGCTCTTGTTCTCCCCAATGTTCTGTCCTTGCTTACCCACGGCTTCTGCTGCCACCGTGGCATGTGCTTTATTCACTTGTTTTCCACGAGATGCACCCGTATTCCCCGGAGCTCCAGAGTTGTTGGTACGTCCTCGTCCTCCCCCTTTGATTCCAGGCCGTGGTCTATCTCCCCACCAATCGGGATAACCATGAAGCTCAAAGCAATTTGTCACTTCATGTCCCGAAAATTTGCAGTAAGAACAAATCAGTCCAGATTTGTCCGGTTTCACCCCGCGACCCGCACCTTTCCCTTCTGTTTTAAGAGCAAAACCCATCACCTCCGGTCGCTCTTCTTGAGCCTGCACTATTCCCCGGACGCGCTCCTCCTGTGTCATTTGTTGGTATGCCCGATTCAAGGTCGGGAGATCTGTCTGCGTTAGTAACTGTGACCGAACACCGCCAAAGAATTCAGTATAAACACCCATTAAGAATTGGTGTAGGCGTTCTGATTCCCTTCTCTGTTCATGTTGTTTCAGCACATCACATGTGCATTTGTTACACTTACACGCAATTAGGGGCTCATAGTTATTCAATTCATCCCAAAGATTTTGTAATTTGGCATAATAAGTGCCAATGGTCATCCCTTTTGATTGAACGCATCTAGCCAAATCTGTCTTCACTTGGTGAATCTTTGGTCCATCAACTGATCCAAACCTTTCCTTCAAGTCACTCCACAGCCGTCGTGCATCTTCATAGTGCGAAAGAGTTGCTTTGACCTCCGGTGTGATTATATTCAAAAGCCAAGAGACAACCATGGAGTGGTTTGTGAGCCAGTCTTCCTCGGTAAAGGGAGGTGTCGGTTTAGTGAGTGTTCCATCAACTAGAACATATTTCCGTCTTGCCCGGAGCGCCAATCTCACGGCATTAGACCATTCTTCATAATTGTTATTCGTCAAACGAACAGGTGTGATGAAGTCACCCGGTCGATCTTGGGGTCCCAAGAAAAGTGGCGAAGTATAATCAATTTTTGCCGCCGGTGTTGCACCGTCTTCCGTCGTCATCCCTGCGATCCTTCAAGTCTGCAGAAGGAAAGTCGCGCAGCAGCAGTTCAGCGTATACGCTCTGATACCATATTGAATTAAGGATGATTTGGAAGAGTAGTATAAAGAAGATGAAAGTTTCTCTCAATTCCAAAGACCTCATCGGCCCAGTATAAATACAGAGCAAGAGCCGATCAAATAGGATCGGTAAATCACTAACAAGGAAACAATTTGAATGGAAATAAACTTCTAACCTTAATAGAAAACTAGCCTTATTTATTAAAATAAAATATCTCCTAATAAAATAAGTTTGATTTTTTTGTTATTTCAGAATCATTTTTGAAAAAATAACTTAAAGAAGTAAAAAAGAATATTTTGATGATGAAATCTTAATTTTAGCATTTCAATCTATTTAAGAAAAAGTTCGGGTGTGAAAACCTTTGGCGGTTGAATTTTCATATATTTTTCTTTATATTTTTTATATGCAATATTGATGTGATATAAAAAATCATAAAATGTTATAAATTTTAATATATATTTTTTATAAAAATTGGAGTATAAATGAAAGAGTTATAACAATTTAAATAAAAAAATTGATTTTAATTTTACATGACCTTACATTTCGCCACATCACATGGCAGTTTCACCTTGTCCATTCTTTTTCTAACATGCAGCAAATGGCCAGTGAATATGCCTACCCATTCCCACCCTGGAGTGCCATGCACCCTCCTAGTCGGGTAGAGGATCCCAATCCCACTTTGCTACCCCCAAATATATGGGTTATGGTGATTTTTGAGGTGAAAAGCTCAAAATTAGCTTATTCACCTTTGGGTTGCGGGAAGCCGTAGGTTGGAATGTTTTGTCTCAAATTTGGCATAGATTTTATTGTGACAAATCTTTGTTTGAGCAATATAAATATGTCGTTTCATTCGAGCGAAATTGAAATAAATTTTACCAAGCAATGGGGAAAATCCTAAATGTTATTGTGATGATATAGTAAAGCTCCAAACTTTTTTACCAAATCGTAATTTTTTGTTTCGAATACTAAAACATGTACTCCCTCTGTCCCAAAAAGAAGTTTCATTTCGCTTATCGAGGGTCAACTTAAATCACTCTTAAACTCTTACTTTTTATATCAAAATTTTATAAAAGTTGAATTATTTTTTGCAGGCTTTGTAGCGGGTTTAATGTAGTTTCTAAATATGTAAATTTTATTTACTAAAAATAATCTGAGTTTTCACAAGGATCATTTAACTGTATCGTCGGTCAACCTTCGTAATCCGCAATTGGAACAACATTTAGGGACGGAGGGAGTAATATTCAAAATCGGTAAAATTTCAGTTACTTTTCTAATTGGATTGATCGAGCTTGATGAAGATAGCTATGTTAGTTATTGTTTCATCTAATTTGTTCTTTATTTTATCAATATAAGATATTTTGAACCCCTATAATTAAGCAGATTCGGTCAAATCTACGGTTTCATCCAAAATTTCACCAATTTCACCATAATCAACTAATTCAATCAAATTTTCAAATGGATCAAACCTCTAAGTACTAGAAATATTCTTCTTAGAAAAACAATGTACTATCATCCGTTCTTTAATTCTTGCAACAGTTTGACTTTCACGTTTGTCAACGCTGAACTTTGACTGTAATTATATTTAATTATGTACTCCGTATTAGTAAACATTATAAAAATGTTATATTTTGGGAAATCAAATTGATAAGAATTCAATAACATTTTATACGTAATAATTTGATTATGTTTATTAGTAGAAAATCGTGGTCAAAGTAAGGTTTCTGAATAGTGCAAAAATCACAATGTTGCAAAAATTAAAGAACGGAAGAAGTAAATCATTGCCACAAACCATTCCTATTTTAGAAAGAAGGGTGTTAATTACTGCTGAGCCCGATAACAATTCCAATACTGTAATTCTGTAAAAGGGAAAGTAGCCATAATTTTAACTTTCCACTTTCCTGTTTCATTCCATCCAAAGTGCAAAACACAGTATAAAGGCCAAGAAAAGCTCGATCTTTGCAGGGGAGGCATGCTGGAAGAGCAATGATAGGGCACATCCATCCATGGTCGGTATGAGAATCTCTTGTCGAAGAGAATGTTTTCTTGTCTCTCTCACTGACAGTCTGAGCTCACTCATTTGACACCATCTGATCATTGCAGCCCCCCATTATCTGGTGCATCCCAGCCCCACCATACTCATCAACTCCTCATCCTCTCCTCCATATAAAACCCAGCTTTGGGTTCATTCGATTGGATGTAGTAGTATTTCATCAGCTATTCAATGGAGGTTTACATGAAGAAGAAAGAGGAAGGAAAGGGTGCAGATGTCCAGGCAGTGTGGTTTGCTGCCGGGACAGCGGCGCTTATGGCGTGCCTCGAGAGGGCTGTCGTGGTGTCGTTCGTCGAGCAGTTCCGGGTCCTCGTCTTCCTCGCTCTCAACCTCTTGCTCTTAGCCATTCTCTTCACGTCTAGACACCCAAATTGCTCATCCCCTCCTGATTTCAACCAAGAAAATGACAATGTAGGTGGCGGTTGCACAGAGGAACCCAAGGAAAAGGGAATGGCGGCTGAGGCACCCCGGGAACAGGACTTTGCGGTGGCAGCGGAGGAGGAGGAAGTCAGTGGTGGTGGTGGTGGTGGCGATGGTGATGATGATGATGAAGTAGATGCCACAGAGTTGAATGAAAGAGCGGAGGCTTTCATTGCCAAGTTCAGGCAGCATTTGGCTTCTGATGCAAAAGAGTAGTTTAGTTTTGGCTAAAAGATAGAAGGCATTTCTAGATGTAATTCCATTTCCCAGTCCCAAATTAAAGGGATTTCGTTTAATTTGTTTTAGGGTAGAAAGGTTATTCAAATGTGATTTCAACCGAAGTATTCCTAATATATATTTTTGCAGCTTTTTGGCAGATCCTCACGAACGATGAAACTTGTCTTTTTCCGAAATCCATATACGGAATATAAATTTTCTATTTTAGAGGATGAGGATGGATAGTAGTAGTAGACCCGTGTAATGTGGCATATGATATATAGATAGAGACAGATTGTTCTAATTTAGAAAATGGACATATACTAGAAATTCAATACATGGTTCTTACATGGACCGGAGAAAATAAAAGTAGAATTAAGAAGCTGTTCCGTTCACCTGATCTGAATGTTTCTGATCTGAATTTTTTAAGTTCTGATCTGATCTGATCTGAATTTTTCTGATCTGATCTGATCTGATCTGAATCTTTCTGATCTGATCTGATCTGATCTGAATCTTTCTGATCTGATCTGAATCTTTCTGATCTGATCTGAATGTTGCTAAACTGATCTGAATGTTGCTGATCTGATCTGATCTGATCTGAATATTTCTGATCTGATCTGAATGTTTCTGATCTGATCTGAATTCTTCTGATCTGAATCTTTCTGATCTGATTTGAATATTTCTATAATTGTAATTGTAATTACAATTATAATTATTAGATTTATAATTGTAATTAAAAATATAACTTAAATAAAATTACAATTATAATCATAATTATAAAAAAATAATAATTAAAATTAAATTTAAAATTATAATAATTATACCAATTACACTAATTATAAATACAGATACAATTATAAATGTAATTATATTTTTAATTATGATTAATTTTATAATTATTATTATTGTAATTATAATTATAATATTTATTTCTATAGTCATAATTATGTCTATAATTACTAATTTAAATATATAATTACTCCGAAGTAATAATAATTACAACAATAACAACAAGAACAACAATCATATTAATAATAATGATGATTATAATTATAATTACATTGTAAATCATAATTATAATTATAATTATAAATACATTATATTATATTATATTATATTATATTATATTATATTATATTATATTATATTATATTATATTATATTATATTATATTATATTATATTATATTATATTATATTATATTATATTATATTATATTATATTATATTATATTATATTATATTATATTATATTATATTATATTATATTATTTTATATTACATTATATTATATTATATTATATTATTATAATATAATAATAATTTTATATTATTAACATTATTATTATATTATTATTAATAATATTATTATATTAATATATTAATATTATTAACAATAACTATAATATAATAATCATAATTAATATAATAATAAAAGTGATAAATCATGTTTGAATTTTTTGACCTGATCTGATCTGAATGTTTCTGATCTGATCTGAATGTTTCTGATCTGGTCTGATCTGGTCTGAATCTTTCTGATCTGATCTGAATGTTGCTGATCTGATCTGAATCTTTCTGATCTGATTTGAATGTTTCTGATCTGATCTGATCTGATCTGAATCTTTCTGATCTGATCTGATCTGATCTGAATCTTTCTGATCTGATCTGATCTGATCTGAATAAAATAAGATTAAGGAATAAGTAATAAGATTAAGACGAACGGAACAGCTTCTAAGTGGTTTAAAAGTAATATGGATAATGCATGAAAATGAAAATAAATTAAATAGTATGGCACACATAAAAATTGTAGATAAAAATAGAACATTTGCATATGAACATGTAGGAGACCATGCTTACACTCACATTGAAAATGATCAGGAAACTCCTATACGGTATGTATCTGAGAATAACAATATTTCTTAAATTTTGAAAAACAACAAGAAATACGAAAAATGTTCAAGCATTTATAATGGAATTTGTGGTATTGTTTAGATGGAACATGTATAAGGTCATCTTATATAAATTATGTATTATGCACTCATTAGACCATGTTTACACTCATGGAACATTTGACAATACATGACTCTTCATACGATATGTTAATAGTACGAGCTTTAACCTAGTTTTCTTTTTCTTTCCCGCTCTTCTTCCTGCTCTTGGAGCCATCCGAATTGTAGTAATCTAATTACATTTTTAAACTAAATTGCAAGTCTAATACATTACACACTTTACCCCCTATAAACTTCATTGTTTTTTTAAAGAACAGCTACTTTTAGATGCCTACTACGCTCAATCTCACTAAGAATATCAATCGCACACAACAATTGTAAATAAAAGAATAGACACCTTTCACTCTTTTCCTCACTCATTTCACTGGTACGCACTCTTCCAATATAAGACCCCTTCAATTTGTTTTATCACTTGACACAACTCAGCTATTGGCCTCTAATTTGTGACTTGGTCGCCTCTCGTCTAGAGCAACGGGGGATGTCAGCGCACCAATGTCTGATGACAAAATTATTTATATAGGAGTAAAACATAAACAAAGGGTACATATAAGACTATCGTTGTTTTGTTTTTAAAATAAGATTTATTCACTCTTAATAGGGGAAGTCCTATACTTTTAATAGGATCAAATAAGTCATATTTCGGAGATAAAATACATGTAGTCCTATTTGTAGAAGAAGAAAAATAGGTCATATGCTCATTCTAATCCTTGCCTTTAAATTATTGTTAGGTATTCACATCAATAAAATGTACGGTCTATTATTGGATTACACTAATAAGTGGATTACGTTTGAGTTCATCCAACAAGTAAACCTGAAATAGGGGGCTTTGATATAATCTTGGAGTTTTTTTTCCAAAGGATGGTACTTTTTAATCTTATTTCCCTAAATGGGATACTTTTTAACTTTATTTCCTAAAGCAGGGTAGTTTTTGCCTAGTCAGTATTTTATATTATTTTTAATGAAATCGCCAAATCACTAATTCCATGTCAATTTTCATCCCTTTTTAATCTCCATGTCAATTTTGAATCTCTTTTATACTTCGTATTAAAATTAAAAAAATAGAGGCCTGATGGGAGTCGAACCCACGCCACTTCATTAAGCAAAACATGATACCCACCATAAGACCAACGTGCTTGTTTTACAACTAGCTTCTAAAATTTATTTAACAAATGTATGACTTACGTAGTAAATAATATACGCTCTTCATCCCACTAAGATTGTCTCATATATTTTTTTATCCGTCTGACAATGATTAGTCATACAAAATTTGGTCAAAATTGTGTGGTTCTATATCATTTTAACTTTATGAATGCGGCGGCGGTGCATGGTGATGGATGCGGCGACGGGGAAGGCATGTGCCACGACAATGGGGGGCAGCGGGTGCAGCGAAGATTGGGGCGGCAGGTGCCGCGGCGAAGGGCTAATGACTATAGTTTTTAGAAAATTAGTACAAAATTATAGTTTTATAATATCAACCTAAGAGGTTAAATATTATGAATTTGAATACTGAGTACTGTTTTGGGGATGAAATGCACGACTAATGAGGTCATGTATTGAGAATGTGGATGAGTTTTAGTTATACATAGAATATTTTTTTCTTAATATAATTAATAATGATAATAACAATCATCCTTATTTCTTATTTAATTTTATTTGTTCATATGTACTCCGTATATAATTGAGTTATTTGATTCTCTCTTATATATTATTTAGGCCATACATTTGATTTTGTATTATTTATTTTTAATTTTTATATGTGTATGTCTACATATATGCATATTTATATAAAACTATATTAGTTACTCAAATTTTAAGAATGATTGTATTATTCCAAAATGTTTAAAACTATGAGATGTTAATAAATTAATTAGCTACCGTCAAAGTTAACGACAAATTTTAGCGGAAGGACTTGATTTATATAGATTTAATAGATTACACACTAAAATGATAGATTCAATATTTCGAGGATCAAAATGATATGATAGCAATAGTTTAAGAATCATTTATGCATTCTACTCTTAAATTTAATGTATTAAATGATTAAAAGTTTGAAATATATGGGTCATCGAATGCCCAAGTAATTTATTTCATTTAGTTGTAATGAATAATAAACTATTATATAAAACTAAATACAATAGTATAGATTTTTTAAAGAAGTATTTTGTGGAAGTTGGTGAGTTTTTAATATCTTTTATTTTGTTATTATTGCTATCGTAGAAGATGGTGAAACTTTTTGACACTATATGAGCCAAAGAACGAATCATTTATGCATTCTACTCTTAAATTTAATGTATTAAATGATTAAAAGTTTGAAATATATGGGTCATCGAATGCCCAAGTAATTTATTTCATTTAGTTGTAATGAATAATAAACTATTATATAAAACTAAATACAATAGTATAGATTTTTTAAAGAAGTATTTTGTGGAAGTTGGTGAGTTTTTAATATCTTTTATTTTGTTATTATTGCTATCGTAGAAGATGGTGAAACTTTTTGACACTATATGAGCCAAAGAACGAAATAAATATACCTGACAACAATATGGTGGCAACAGAGTTAACTTAGTATAGTTGGTGAGGCATTAAAGGTTATGAAACGTTGTTGTGCAGGTTTGATTCCCACCATGATTTCTTTTAATTTTAATGTGGATATCCTTTCAAAAAAATGACGTGGATTTGTAGATGCAGATTTCAACCGAGTGCTGACATGGCACTTATATTTCGATGACTAGGCAAAAACTACCCTAGTTTGAGAAATAAGTTAAAAAGTACTATGTGTAGGGAAATATGATTAAAAAGTACCCTTCTTTGGGAAAAACTCTATAATCTTGGAAATGCGCATACTTGTTTTACATGATATCTGGCATTCCAGTTCCAACCTTGCCTAAATTAAATGTTTTTAACGGAGTACTTTTTTAAAATAAAAATAGAGGGTTCTGGTAACATTAAATATGAAACTTATGACATGTTTATTTCATATTTTAGTTAGCGGTGTTCATTAAAACTATGATTTTTAATAAAGAAAATATTGTCTTAAAAATAATATAGGTGTACAAAAAACCACAATACCCGAAACGTTTATACGAAAAAGTGTGAAAAATTGTCCGCGATTAAGAGCCTGCTTGGTGGCCCTTTTTTGACTTATCAGATTTATCGGTCAACTTTTTTACCAAACATATCAATTCTGATTTCACGCACATAATTGTGTTATAATCAAAATAAGTAAGGTTGTGGTTACTTTTCTGACTGAATTGGCTAAAATCACTGTAGATAATCATTTTAGTTGTTTTTCGTACGGATTATAATTTTTCCTTATTTTATTAACAAAATATATGTTAGATAAAATTTTCGTAATCCAGCAGATTCCGCCAATTCAACCCATCACTTAAATTTTTGTTAACAAAATATATGTTAAATTTTTGTTGCCTACGGTATGTTACTTGGGTTGGTTGCCCCTACATTTGTCTATTTGTCTCACTCATTTACTAGGGGATAATGTAGTATTTTAGGAGTCTAACAATCATTTCACTGTCCCTAACCCTTTACCTAAGTTGAGTCCGTCATCACAATTCACAAACACTTCAAAAACCATTTCCATTTGTTATTTCGTAGCCGAACTTGGTCGGCTCTATCGTTAACTGATGAAGGTCTTGTGTGGTGATGTTTTTGCCTCCTACGGTCCTACCTACCTCTCAATCTGTTTTGGCTTGATGGCAACTAGCAGACACCATCAACATCCATTAGCACTTTTTTAGTGAGTGTGTTAATTGTTGCCTATGTTCCCATGCAGTTGCAATCACTAAATCTGGTCAGTGGTGTGAACTTTAATTCCAATTGCTTGTAGAGTTTTGGTCACCACTCATCCCTGCACAATTTGAGTATGACTCTGGAGGCTTGTATCTAATTTGGTGCTAAGGCTGTATGCAACCATTGCGGTGAAAAATGAAATTTTTTAATGTTTTTACCCTTGTGGTGGGCAACCATAAAAAAGGTATAAGAGGGTGTCTGGGTGTGCAACCACAAAAATGGTACAACAGGGTGTGGTAATGAGTATTGTGCACTCTTGAGTGGGTACTTATCGCCTTCTAGGATTGGATCTAGAAATTTGGATTAGGCTAGGCCGAAAAGTATATATACTAGGTTTAAATATTAGCAAGATCGATTAAATATGAAAGAAAAAAAGAACACTGAAATTAAAAAAAGATGCAATGGGCCACCCTAGGATAGCCCGTATATAGATCATCCTCTACTCCCTTCACTTCGGGCAAAACTTCGGGCGGAAAGGGGATAGCAGAGAAAAAGGCAATGGCGGAGGCGGGGATAAAAAATCTTTTTATGAAGTGATATAACTTTTTTTGTACTTCATTTTTTACAAAAATATATCAAAGTCGTAATTTTTATTATCTTTCATATGACACCAATATTGCATATCTACAAGTTTAAAAAATTGAAGATCCGATTACTCGGTTTTTAAGACTAAAGTTTTTTTAGGTAAACACACATGTTAAAATTAAGATCTCAGGCTACAATTTTTTAACATTTTTCATATATTATTTTCAAAAATAGGTCTGAAATAACAAGAAGTTAAACTCCAAATTTATTTTTATACGAAGTATATGATTGTTGGAGTTTTAAAATCACAATTATTCGTAAAGAAATGCTAACAAAAATTATGTATAATAATAAAAGTAAGGATTCAATTAACAAATGGTCATAGGTGAAGGGGAAAATGATTGACGGACTAATTGGGAATTTTATTTATTGATGGTTGAAGCCTAGCCTAAAGAAATACCCCCGTATTTTTACTGCATCCATATATTTCAAAAATACAAATAGGCGCCAATATTTTATATGGCAGTGTAAAGAACCATCAGAGGGCATAGTTGAAGCAGGAAGGGAGGAATCGCAAGTCTCAATAGTATAATTGACCTTTTTAATGGTTTGAAATTATTACATGAAGTTAGATTGCATCATGGACCTGCCCAAGAATGCCGCCTAATTGTTCTGAATTGTCTTGATGGCATTTGGGACACGCCAATTTCCTTTGCAGCTCATCACCGAGGGATGCACACTGATTCTCCAACACTCCTGTCTGCTTGATTCTAGTCGAGGATAAAACAAAACTACTGAAGCATCTGACGTCAAGAAAAGGTTAAATAACTGCAGAAGTACTTCATCACCAGTATAAGAGTATAATGAGCTCAAGAAATTGCACCAGATAATATGGAAAATTTGCAACTTACCGAACTTCCAGTAATAATGTTAGCCCTTGAGAGACCTTAAACCATAATTAACTTACCAAAGAACAGTTCGTACTTCATATATATGAATGTGTGTTATTATGTACAAATACAACAACAACAACAACAACAACATTACCCCAGTGCTGCATAGAGAGACTGTTTTAAAGCATGGAGAGACTGTTTTCGGATGACTCATGATGAAAATCACCTCGAAAATTGCATAAGTTGAGTGTTGTTTCATAATAAAAAAGTGTAGACGGTTTAGTGAGTCATTTTTCTTTATTCCATCATATTCCCAAGCCAAAAAATAGCGAGTCATTGGCTCCATTTGAAATGATGTGAAAAAATTATGCACAAATATATGAGGATATTCATTCAGCTCCTGCCGCTCTATGCTTTCTTTCATTATTGCCTCCATCACGTTTACTCTCCTTTCCATGACAGTTAGCTCCTCTTGTAACTGCATATCCCCCCACCCCAATAGCACAACTCAGTCTACTAAAGCTGCAAGAAGTATTCGAAGAACGCGTAGATAATAGATATGCATATATAAAAAGTCTTTGAATGAGAAACTCTTTTTTTTAACTCCAGAGGGGGGCTGGGGGCTGGAGTAATCAGGGCTGAAACTCACTCCATTGAGTTTCAAACCCCTATGTGCCTAGCGGGTTTCGAACTCGAGACCTCACACTAGACACGGTAACCTCAATATTTCATTCATAGTAGGGTTTCAAACCCCTACTATGAATGAGAAACTCTTATGTGTGCATCGGCAAAGGGAAACTTAAGACTCCAAAGAGTTGGAAAGAGGATGCTGAACCTGTTTATGCACATTCTGCAATGTTTGATATTCTTCTTTCTCCACAGTGATCTGACTATTGACATGAGCAACCTTATTCTCAAGATCCCTCCTTTTTAGTTCATTGGAATTATCTACACCTTGTAATTAAAAAAAATGTCCAGAAAATCTTGTCAGCATTCAGCTGCTGGTATTAATAACTTAAAATAATATGAGTATTCATGTATACGTGTTCGAAAACTTTTAGCCCCCCCGACTTTAAAGTAGAAATGTGATCTACTAAGTTCATAAAACTTTTTGTAACCAAATCTTTTCCACAATAGGTGTCATCTGTGCGCACAACCCACACCAGAGTATAATTTTATCTCGCTGAAGTTCTCGTTGCTGAAAGTTGAGCCTATTGAGTCATAGAATCTCCTGTGTCAGCAAACAGAAAGCAGTTAATCTTCTCAATGTCAAAAAAAGAATATATTCGAACACATTATGGACCACATGAAAATACGTTTCTACAGATATTCAGAAAGCTACTATCCATGCAAACCCCTCTTAAACACACAACTGAACTCCTGGAACCAATGATCTTATCTATTTAAAACTCTTCATATAATTTTCAACTTCCACATATCTGCATTGGTAAACCCAGAGTTTTAGAGCTGAAAATCCTAAACATGCTTTAGCAATAGCTTGTTACCAAACAGGCAAGTCACATATAGAATTAAGGTAAGAGCAGAATTGGAGTCCAATTATGTACTTATCAGTTAGACACTAAAAACACTCAAAAGGAACCTACCTTATTTCTGCATTGAGTTCTAGCATCCTCTTTATGAAATCCTCTCTGTGCACGCAGCAGAAAAGGCATAAATGAATTACTGATGTCATACAGGATGCTCACAGGGAGCTAAGATACTCTCTTTAGAATGGTAACCATAGAACAATACAGAAGAGGCAAAAGGTGCATTATCTTTACCTTATTGCGATTTCTTCATTCTTGCATGACACATTGTCAAGTGGAAATTAATGTTAGTTGCAAAATAATTTCAAGCAATGACAAAGCATATAATCCGAAAAACTAATAGTTCATGTACCTTAAGAGCGTGTACATCAGAACCAACAGCTGATATCTCCTCTTGAGTAGAAGCAATCCTCGCCTAAAACAAATTAAACCACATCCACAATTACCAAAAAATATCATTTTAGATTCGCTTGCCTACCAGACATGATATTCTGCTCAGGAACTTAATAAATACATATCGGAGCTTTGATAAACCTCTAGAGTTTGAATTGAAGCTTCATTCATAGCTAATTCAACTTCGTATCCCTTAAGCTCTTGCTCGATTGATTCCTTGACATGCTTAGCTTCTTCAAGGTTCGCATGCGCAGCTTCAATCTCACATAGAAGCTCTCCTATTCGGATCTTCAGATTCGAAATTCTCCTTTCTGCGAGCAAAGCAACATGTGCATACACAACTCAGTCCAATAAGTGTTAGATAAATTTCACTCACATTTACTTCCGGGAAAGACTTTAGGTGAAAATTCTAGAATAAAATGTATGAAAATGAGTGATAACACCTCCTTGAGATTTTTCGGAAGCAAAGTCGCGAATTAGGCTTAGCAATTGTTTCTGCGAATCGCACCCCGCCATTTCTGTGAAGTTTGTGGAATTTGATCACTGGGTTTGAATTTTTAGACACGGGCTTTGGCAAGATTAAAAAAAAAAGCAACTTGACACCCCTCAAGTCTTTCACAAAGAAAGTGGGGACTCCTAATGAATTATATGGTCCAGAACTCTCTATCCACATACTCTTGCCACCTCAACAGGCCCAACTACTTTGAGCGGCCCAAAGACAACAACTTGCACCCCTCAAGCCCAAGTCTGAGGGCTTCAGACAAATGCCTTCTCACAGAAAGGTCACTCCACACATGCAGACCACGACATTCCTGTCTCAGGGTGAGCCCTCGGAGTTCAGCCTTTGCCCCCGAGAGCAATGCCCTCAGTCCTGGCTAGAAGACTTTCAGAAGCAGCGCTTTGCAACACTCAACTATCACATTTAATGCTTCAACACGTGCCCACATCTACGCCACATGGGTGTTTTCCGCCATAAACTAGCTTATATGTTTATGTCCATTTAATGCTCTTATCATTTATGACTAGTATAAATGCAACAACCCCTTTGACAGATGTAACGGTTCTAAAATCGTTAATGCAATTGCTCTTTTGCTCTCCTACTCAATAACTATGCATTCTCTCTACACACCACTAATGTTATTCCGATATATTAACTATCTATCACAAACATGTTGTTTCAAAGATTGTTGTTGATTTACCATATGATCGATTAATGTCTCATACTACCAAATTTAATTCTATGATCGTTGCATTGGGTTTAGTAAAACCCTTTGTACATTTGTATGGATTCAGTAACCATTTTTTAAAACTTAATCACTTATAAAACTGATAAATTTAATTGAATGCATTCCTTTATTATTTTATAACTTATTATTAATAATTATAATCAATTATTGTATTGTATACTCCCTCCGTCCCTAAATAAACTTCCAACTTTCCTCTTTCGTCCGTCCCAATTAAAACTTCCATTTTTCCTTTTTGGCAAAGAATTTGTGGTTCACAACAATTCTTGCATATTTCTCTCTCCTCTACACAACTCTCCATCACACAATACCCATTATCTTAAACTGAATGCCAAACCTATTGGAAGATAAATTAGGGACAGAAGGAGTATAATGTATTGATGCAAATTCTCCCAATTTGTTACATCAAAAGTTTTAGTTTTAGAAGATGGAATGCCTAATGTTTTTTGCCCGGAGAACTTATATATTCATGCTTGAATATAACATCTACTTACTTAATAATAAAGTACAACCTTCTTAGTAATTGCTATTGAGTACTCCGTACAATGTATCAATTATCTAATTGCTATTGAGTACAATTTATAAATTATCTAATTGCTATTGAGTACAATTAATACATTATATATATTTGCAATTAAGTACAAAAAAACATTTCAATACACATTTAATTAATACTCATTAATAATGCCAAATTTTACATTCCGTACGTATATATCTCATCATTCCCATGTACGGAGTACAAATGTACAATATAGTTTGAAATATGGAATATTATATATTCTATCTATTCCCTTCCAAATTTTGAAAAGGCTAAGTGTCCGTTTGGTAATATCAAGATCGGCTGATTCCACTGAAATTTATGAAATTTTGGCTAATCTAACTGAATTGGCTGATTCTGCTGATTTATGAAAAAATTATATTTAAAATACAAAGTATATATTATTAATGAAATAAAGAAAAAATTACATGTAAAATAGCTAAAATGGTCATCTACAGTAACTTCACCCAATACAACTAGAAAAATAACTCTAACCTTACTTTTTCTTATTATTACACAATTAAGCGCATGAAATCGAAAGTTAAGTATTTGGGGAAAAGCTGGCTGATAAGCCTGATAAGCCGAAAAACAAGGTTACTAAGCCTTATATATTTATGTCAGCGTAAACGCATATATATATATATACATACATATTTGATCCCAAAGTGCACAAATTCATGTACTTAAGTGCATTGATTCGTGTATACGTGTTTATATGATGCAAAATGTACTGTGTTTATATATTTAAAGTTTTTAAAGTATGATCACAAATTCTTTAACGGGTCTTTACCAAGTTTTTAAAGTATAATCACAAAATGTGTTTAGTCCTTCACAGGTCTTACCACTGTTTAAGTATAATCACAAATTCTTTTTTGATGTACCAAAAAAAGCACAGTATAATCACAAATATGGAGTATATAAAATATATTGTGGTAAAGTTTTTAAAACCTCAAGGTCTTAAAGGTCACAGAAGTATTCTATAAATATTATTTAAATACTTTGATTAAATCATAGAGCCACACACACATATATAAATCGATTCTTGATATAACCCTCAATTATTACTTATCAAACAAATTAAAAATGTCTAACACGTCTATTTGTATGCAGGACCGGCCCTGGACAAGGGCAGGCCGGGCTTGTGCCCCGGGCCCAACATTTATAGGGGCCCATAATTATATATAAATGGATAAATATAGAGAGGACAATTCATATCAGACCGAGGTCATTTGGGGCGCTTTATGGAGGAATTTTTTTATGAAACTTTTTTAGAGTATTTTTCATCAAGTGTAAATTACATTCACAACATTTTAGTTTAAAAATCAACCGGGAAGTCAGTTAAATAAAATATTGAAACACACTGCGCTTTGTGTATATAAATAATGCGCACTATCTTTCAATAATTTATTTAACTGACTTTCAGGTTGAATTTTAATCTGAAACTTTGTGGAGATATTATAGATTTCATGAAGAATATATTTAAAAAATTTCATGAAAAAATTCTATCGGGAAGGGCCTCAAATGGCCCCGGTCTGACATCATTTCCCGTTAGGCAGGCCTAATTTCAAGGTTTCATCTTTGGACTTTAATTCTTTTTGCTCAGCAATCAACACTCTCCTAATTTTCTCAAAAATATCTTCCAAATTTGAAATTTCAATTTCACAAGTAATTCTCTGGTTTTATTTTTTTATTTTTTAATATAATTTTTATTCGTTTAGTTTATATATTAAGACTTTGATGAAAGACTTACATTACTTTGTATGTTGAAATTTGCGTATATAAAGTTAAGCTTTTGTAATATATTTATTTAACCTTTTAAGGGCATTCTTTTTCGATCGCCCCGGGCCCATAAAAGATCAGGACCGGCCCTGTTTGTATGTACAAAGAGCCACACACTATTATAAGAGATATTTTAATTTCTATATTTGTATTATCACTATTTCTACGAGTATAAGAAAACAAATATAGTAGAACACATACATATATATTTGTAAATATATTCTCTGATAATTAAGAAGTTAACCCAGACTTTTATTTTCTAATACATGTTAATAAGTACGTAATTGCAATTAGTAGAGGTATATACTAGCAACATATCATGCTCATCGCGCATTGTGAGCCGTTTGGTGACCCTGTTTTTTGGCTTATTAATCTTATCATCCAACTTTTTCAACAAATGTAACTTTTGATTTAACGTGCTGAAATGTGTAATAATAAGAAAAAGTAAGATTGAAGTTACTTTTCTGGCTGTTTAATTGGTTAAAGTCACTATAAATAGTCATTTTAGCTATTTTCTTCTAATTTTTTTCTTTACTTTATTAATAAAATATGTTTTAAATATAATTTTTTCATAAACCAGCAAAATCAACCATTACAAGTAGAACTTCATAGATTTCAGCAGAATCAGCCGATTCAGCATATTTCGGTGTTATCAAACGGGGTCTGTATGTTTCCGAAAAGTCCATCTCTTATACTTTCTGTATTCATTTTTAGTTACACCGTTTCCATTTTTACATTTCATTTGCCAGCGCTCTACTTTGGTCATGAATATATAATTCGCTATAAGTAAAAAACTAATACATGTGGGTCTAGCCCCCATATGTAATCTCATTCTTCCCTTTGAATAAATTATGGAAATTTTCTGTTTATATATTTGTTAAACGGAAAATTGTTGTTTTTGGGGAGACTTTAGACAGAGAGTGTATATTGTTCTGAAGGGAGTTAGGGAGAGCCGATGCGATTATAGTGACGACGCTTAACGCTTCACATCGTTGAGATCACTGTTCAGTTCTTCTTCTCCCAACGAATATGATACTAATAATAACATACTTCATATCAAAATGGTTATAGCATACAAACAATTGAACACTTTAATAAGTGAGTTTTTAAGGTAAGAGATGATGATATTAGAGTAGAGAATGATGGGTTTTTAGACTTGAACATCATGAGCGATTTTTTAAGCTATAATATAAGTATATAACCATAGCATAACTATACTTGAAAGCACATATCCCACGTTATTGAAACATTTTAAAACATGCACCCGGGGCAACGCCCGGGTAAAACACTAGTAGTATTCTATATTTCTTTTAAATAAAACATTTCATGTTTCTAACTTTTTTCCTTACATTTTTTATACCCCTTACTTGATTAACTCTGCATTCTATGTTTTTAATATTTTTGTGATTATTTTATTTATCGTTTTTATAATATCTTTTTCAAATATGTTATTTATAGATTAATTTAATTATATTAGGTTGTTGCTAAATATTGAGCTATTAGATACTTTGATTGTTTACAAAAAAAAACTGGATTACGATAGTAATTTTTGACTTCTATGGGCTCCAAACATGTTTCTACTTGTTTTTCCGTCATATTCTCTTTATATATAAAGACATTTCACTTGTTTAACTAGCCTTGTACTTAATTCTTGATTGTTATTGATTATGTAGTAGTTAAATAGTTCATTAAAATAAGGGAAAATTAATTTTAGCCCTCTGAGGTTATACTATAATTATTAATGCAACCTTGCATTTTCAAAAATCAATTAGGTACCCCTTAAGTTTTGATTGTTCTCGCTATATACCTCCTCACGTTAAATTAAATTTAATATACCTCTTAAATTCAATGAAATTGTACATAAAATTAATTTTTAAAATATAAAACAATTTATCATCATTATTATAAGTCTTTGTTGATGATCATTTGTTTTTTTACTTAAATATTCGATCGTTGAGTAACTATTAATGAGAGGAGTTAATGGGAAGACTCAGGATTCATATTCATGGGATACTAAAAAGAATTGTTAATAAAATGTGTTATCGAATTCTAGGCACTTCTTCATTATGAATATAAAAGTCTTATTTGTAATTCATTCAGTTGAATTAATCGCAATGCCATTTTTCTCGTGTGTAGCAAAGGATTTTTTTAATCATCCCATGACCTAAAAGATAGGTTTAGTATCAATAAGGGACCTAAAAGACAAAATGTGTGATGATTATTCCAATTATTCCATGATCTGAATAATTGAAAGCTATTAATCTAAGACCTAAAATATCATAAATTTTAATTTATTTGAAATTTTTATTAACTATGTTACTAATTTGTGGTGATTATATATTTACAAAAGCTTTCTTTTACTGTAAAATTTTTATTAGTTTTATAAGATTAAATGATATTTAATTTTTTAAATTAAAATATTAAAAAATTCATGATATTTTTATATTTTACTCGTGATTCTTTTCTCTTAATTCCTCTGAATAATATTTATTCCACGATGGATTAGCTAAGTAGAAAAATAACGATCAACAACAATGGCTTATAATTACGATTCATAATTTTTTATGTACCCCATGAAAATTATTTATGATAATAATTTGTGTTTTACATTAAAAATTATTTTTATAGACATTTTTCATTAAATTTAAGAATTATATTAAATTTAAATTTAAGAAATATTAATGTGAGGGGGCAAAGAACGAGAATGATCCAAATTCAGGGGTAACTAATTGTTTTTTGAAAATGCAAGGTTACATTAATAATTATGATATAACCTCAGGGGGTTATTAGTAAATAATTTTCACTTCTGTTGGCTTTATATAAATTTTTATTTGAGTTTCCACCATATATCCCTTTCCCCACACACGCACGCATGTATGATGCTTGCATGCATGCATGCATGTATGTATGTATGGATGCATGCATGTATGTATATGTATATATAAAGACTTGTATATAATTCTTGATTCTTACGGAGTATTAGTATTGAGTTGGTAGATGCTTCATTGTGACAGTAAATTATCACATGTTTTGACTTTGAATTGATTTATACTCCCTCCGGTTCACATTCTTCTTTACACTTACTATTCATTGGTCAACTCAAGTCTCTCTTAATCTTTTACTTTATATATCAAATTTTTATCGAATTTAAATTTTCTTAATCAGGCTTTGTAGCGGTTCCAATGTAGTTTCTAAATATGTAAATTTTATTTACTAAAAATAATCTGAGTATGAACAGGGATCGAGTTGCTTTATCGTCAGTCAAGCATTTTTTCCGAAGTGTCAAGGAGAATGTGAACCGGAGGGAGTATATTTTTTTCAGCGTATTATATATATATATATATATAGAGAGAGAGAGAGAGAGAGGAATGTTCATGTCAGGCCGCCCTGACGGGCTGCTCTGTCCGGTCGAGCCCGTTTGGGAACCTTCTCGGTGGAATTTTTTGATGAAATTTTTTGAGCATGTTCCTCATGAAGTCTAGTTTGTCCATACCAAATTTCAGGTCAAAATTCGATCGGGAAGGCATTCAAATCATTTTTTGAAGTTGACTGCAGTTTTATATGTATATATATATATATATATATATATATAGAGGACTGCTCAGGTCCCTCCGGAGGGACAGGAGGGACCGTCCTCTCTCTCTCTCTATATATATATATATATATATATATATATATATATATATATATATATATATATATATATATATATATATATATATATATATATACAGAAAAGATCAGGTCCCTCCGGAGGGACGGGAGGGACCGTCCGAACTTTACTGTTTGGGGCGGTTCCCGGTGGAATTTTTTGATGAAATTTTTTGAGCATGTTCCTATCAAGTCTAGTTTGTCCATACCAAATTTCAGCTCACAATTCGACCGGGAAGGCAGTCAAAAATATTCTTGAAACTTACTGCACATTATATATGCGCAGAATGTGCAGTAAGCTTCAAGAATTTATTTGACCGCCTTCCCGGTCGAATTTTAAGCTGAAATTTGGTATGGACAAACTAGACTTGATGAGCAACATGCTCAAAAAATTTCATCAAAAAATTCAACCGGGAACCGTCCCAAACAGTAAAGTTCGGACGGTCCCTCCCGTCCCTCCGGAGGGACCTGATCTTTTCTGTGTGTATATATATATATATATATATATATATATATATATAGGGAGAGAGAGAGAGAGAGAGAGAGAGCTCTTCTCATCAGGCCGGCCTGACGGGCTGCCCCGTCCGGCCGAGCCCGTTTGGGCACCTTCCCGGTGGAATTTTTTGATGAAATTTTTTGAGCATGTTCCTCATCAAGTCTAGTTTGTCCATACCAAATTTCAGCTCAAAATTCGATCGGGAAGGTCGTCAAATGATTTTTGCAAGTTAACTGGTCCGTCAAATGTATTTTTCCACCTTATATATATATATATATATATATATATAAGGTAATGGATGAGGTTGCATGATTTCTCTCTCATCAAATCTCGAGGTTGAGACTTATTCGTTTGAACTAGCCTACACTTTATTAATGTAAAATGGGAACAAACTGTAATATATATCTAGATGGTAACCTTGGCCCATCTAGAAGGGTAAAAGAGTCAAATGGATTTTTCTATCATATCTTATCCATAACGTAAGTCTCTCTTAAAAAAATATTAGATGAGGGTCTTTAATTTAAAAATATAGTCAATCAAGCCATTTTTTTGACAGAAATCGACTTAGATAAATAACCAATAGCAATTCAGAGTATGAGTCAATGGACTAAAAGAAAACTGATAACCATCATCAAGCCATTTTAACCAACTATAAGAGGTCATTTTAAAAAAGTCATTTAATAAAATTGATAAATCTTATAAAGAATCATATAAATTTGAAAAATAATGTAGTAATAATATAAAACTGAATAAACTCAATAATAGATTTTTAAAAAAAATGTTGAAAAAATAAAAAAATCAGAAAAAATAAAAAATAAATTGAAATTGAAAGATGTAGAATATACAAATAGCTCCAAGCTAGAATACAAAACAATAGAATTTGGAAAATTAAATTTATTTTTTATAATTTTTTATTTTTTTGAATTTTAACAAATTCTTAATAAAATAAATTAAAAACCTTACTATCACGGGCCAAAATCAGGTTAAAAATTTGTTGAACTTTTAAAGTAAACATATACATATGATACTTCATTGAGTATATGATTCTAAGTGATAAATTGAAAATATTAGATTCATCTATTTGGTTATTTTTCTAAAGGTAAAAATAATTAAAATAACCTCAACTTAGAAAGAGTGTGAGATGAACACACCAAACTTGCATATGTAATTTTAATACCCCAAGCTTTAAACAAAAAGTTATTTTAGCACCATAGACAATTATTATTTCTTTGACAAATGTAAATTTATGGTGTCAATTTCATAATTTAAAATATTTTAGAATTTTTGAAGACACAATTAACATTCTAAAATTCTAATAGGAAATAAACAATGTTACTCCAAATCTTTATAATTGCAACACTTTTAATTTTGTATTTAAAATTATGCAATTAACGCCAAAAAAATACATTTTTGAAAGAAATAATACTTGACAATGGTGCAAAATATCTTTTATTTAAAGTTTGAAATATTTAAATTACATATGCAAGTTTGGGGTGCTTACCTCACACCCCTTCAAAGTTTGGGGTATTTTTATTATTTTTCCCTTTTCTAAAAAATAAAATAACTTTTTTGGGCGGATCAGATGGTTCAAACTAGGGGTGGGCAATTCGGTTTTCTTCGGGTTCGGTTTATTCAGTTTGGGAGAATTAGTACCAAACTAAAACCATTTGAGTTTTGGTTTGTTTTCGCTTCGGTTACAGTTCGGTTCGGTTTACCAAAGTTCGATTACTTATGTTTATTACTAGTATTTCATTTGATCAAGTTCTATATTTTAGAATTAGAAAATGAAAGTAGTAGTCCATCTCATCTTCTTGTACTTATTATTTATATAAAAGATAGAAAAATAAATAATAAAGTATTATAAACTAACACCTAATTTATCTTACAACACTGATGACATTTAAAACTTCTAACATCTTTTCGATCACTAGAAAAAAGATTGACTTCTCACAAAATATTATAGTTGATTAACATTTATAACACTACGTACGTATCACATAAAATATCCTAAGAAAACTAAACGACTTAGAGGTATAAATGTTGTAATATTCACAATTTTATTCAAATGAATCATGTAAAAAATATAAACACCATATACTATTGTTATCGCCAAACTTCTTTTCATACAAGTAGAGTACAAAACATAACAAATACAAATATATCGTATTAGCTAACTTTATATTTTATAAGTAGTTCAGTATTCAGTTCAATTTACGATTTATTTAAGTAAAATCAAACCAAATCAAATCATTGGGTTTAGACAAATCCTTATCAAACGGTTTACTTAAATAAAACCAAACCACCAATTCTCACATCGTTTCGGTTCGGTTAAACCAAATCATTATGCCCCGCTCTAGTTCAAAAGCATTGAACCCGATGGATCAAACGTGCCGCTGAACCGGCTTTGTGGAGGTCTACCAGCCCATGGTTTTCAGAAATGCCTCGTCCCTTGACGTGAATTTTGGACTGAATGTATCATGTAACAATATATACCAGTATACGTAGTACATTATTTTTAATTCAAGTATTTGTGTCTATTTCTCGCCTCTGAGTTTTAGGCTTTTAGCGTTGTGTTTGTTTTTTGTTCGTCCGGGCGTTATATAGTAAGGGGGAGAGGCAGCAGAGAGTAAAACGTTGAAGAAACATCAGTGAGAAAGATGATTGTTCTCTTTTGATCCAAACGATTGAACTGTTTTCCATCCAGCGGTAGTTAGATCTGCTGAAAGCTCTCTTTTCTTCGTCCTCAGATTTTCTTTCTGAAGAAAAAAACTTCTGAGTTGAGTTAACTGAACAGCAAACCTATCTTGTCTTGCTGATCTTACTCTGTTTTATTCCATTGTGTTTTTGCTGATTTGTTTCTTCATTACTCTATTTTGTTTTTCTTATATCTACAGCCATGAAGAGATTGAGGGATGATGATGTTTATGGTAACCCTCAGTTTAAGAAGCCATTTAGCTCTTTACAGGGAGAGTCGTAAGTTCTCTCCTTTTTCTTTTTACTGTTGTTGCTTGTGTATCTAGTAATCTAGATGCTTATCATCATACAAGTTGTTTACTAAATGGGTGTTTGAATTCCACGCGAGAGGTTTCATAATGTGTTTTATGTAAATCGTGCTGTCTTTATGCACAAAGAATGGGATGTTTCCGGATTTGATAGTTGTATGGTTGAACTGAAATCTTCAGATGAAATGGATTTTAGTTGCTAATAATGCCCCTTCTTTTCTATTTCTTGAACATGTAATTGCTACAACGCCCCTTTTGGTCTATCTCTAGGTCATTTGGTCAAGTCTGATTGCTAAGAGAATCTAGGGAGGAGCTGACGAAGTCTCAATATTTATTATTTATCCTTATGCGTTTTGGATCTGTATTTATAACCCATAACATCTTCAGTATTTTACTTGATTTAAATTTTTCTATATATGCCAGTATTGATCTTGCTTCTATAGCACAAAAATGTTTCTTGATCCAGATGCTGCAAGCCGCAAATATATCATCTTTAGTCACCCAATTTAAGAAGTTTTCAAAATGAACTATTTAATTAAAATTTATTGTGAAACAACTTATTCGTTTTACATAAGTGCATGAAAAGTAATAAATGGTGGACTTATCTGAAATGTGTTTCATGGCACAAATTTTGTCTCAAATTTGTTAAAAAGATAGTTGTCATTTGATTTTGATGAGTAAAATATTGTGGCATCATTTTAATTCATGAAGCTATGGGCAATCTCAAGCCCCTGGATGTGGAGCCGGTGACCATGGTAGCAACGGAGGAATTAGTGGTAGTTTAACGGGTAGTACTCAGAAGCTGACCACCAATGATGCATTAAATTATCTGAAGGAAGTTAAAGATATGTTTAAAGATCAAAGGGATAAGTATGACATCTTTCTTGATGTTATGAAAGATTTTAAGGCCCAAAGGTATTTCATCGTACTCTAGTAATTATTTTATTTGAAATGGATAAATACTCTATTCACTTTCAATTTTGTGGTATTATAATGTTAAAAATATTTGGTTGCAGAATTGATACTACAGGTGTCATTATGAGGGTGAAGGATTTATTTAAAGGACATCCTAATTTAATTCTTGGGTTCAATACCTTCTTGCCAAAAGGCTATGAAATAACCCTTACTGATGAGGATGCAGTTCCTCAGAAAAGGACTGTTGAGTTTGAAGAAGCTATAAGCTTTGTGAACAAGATAAAGGTAACATTGTTGTAGACTTGTAGTAGAAGTTATGAATTATGATGTGATTTTGATTATAACCTGCTGCATGGCAAGTAATTGATGTACTCGGCCTTTAATTTCCTGCAGAAGCGTTTCCAAAGTGATGATCATGTGTACAAATCTTTCTTAGACATCTTGAACATGTATCGAAAAGAACACAAGAGCATTACTGAGGTGTACCAGGAGGTGAATGATTTGTTTAATTACTTATGTCCATATCCTTCAGGAAAACTATTTGTTAGTGTTGACCGCTTTTTTCTTATGCAGGTAGCTTATCTTTTCCAACAGCACCCAGACTTACTCAATGGATTCGCTAATTTTTTACCAAGTACTTCAGTAAATGCATCAGCTGCTCAACCTTCTTTTGTCAGGCAGTCTTTTCAACGTTTTGATGAAAGGATCTCTGCTATGCCTAATCTTCGCCCATCACATCCTGACAAGGTGCTCAAACGTTCACTCATTCTTCATGTTATTCAAATCATTATGTTGGTATTACTTGTTCCCTTGTATTAATTGTTGTATATGCATACACACATGCACACGATATAAGCAACAGCGTCTTCGGAGGGAACGGATCTCCATGCATCATGGACAGCGTGATCATAGTGTCGAGCGAATTGATGTAGACGATAAATCTATGCTGAAGATGCACAAAGAGAAAATGAGGCATTCTGAAAAGGAAAATATGGAAATGAGGAATTGTGATAATGAGTGTAAAGAACCTAAGAGCGATAACAGTGGAGATATAAACATTCATCGTCATCCAGAGAAAAGAAAACATTCTCAGAAGGATGAAGAATTGGGAGGGAGCATGGCATCATATGATGACAAAGACGCCTTGAGAAGTAAGGAAATAAATGTTATTTGACAGATTTGTTAACTTATTTCAGTTCTATCTTTAATGTTTGATGAAAATTGTTAAGGATGAGATTTTCTACATCCTTTTCCTTTTCACATTAATTGTGGTATCGGGTGTGTCTTCTCTAGGATTTCCTAAATTTCATGTTGTCAACTTCACTTTTTTTAGAAAAAACTTTAGGTCTTTAACTTTTCAGATCTTAACATATTTCACTCAATTGTCCTAGGCATGTATAGCCAGGAATTTACTTTCTGTGAAAAGGTGAAGGGAAGACTGTGCAGTTCTAAGGAATACAATGCATTCTTACATTGTCTCAATATTTACAGCACAGAAATAATTACAAGAGATGAACTACAAAGTTTGGTATGTGCATCAGACTTTAGTTTAAAAAATTTCCACTTTGACAATTATTAATACAATTTATGTTGCTAAGTTTGGTATTTAACACTGATGAATAGTACTGCTCTGTAAAAAAGTTATGTTTGGTTGCGGTGCAGCCTTGTTTGAATTGTTTGTTGGTGTAACTAAAATTTTCATACTTGTTAGTAATTTCTCATTGGAAAGTTACATGAAAAGTTAATTTCACTCACCAAATATGACTTATTTTGAGGAACAAAATTTGTTGGAACACAATTTTTTTCTTCTTGGGACAGAGAGAGTAACACGTAGATACTGCATAACAACTAACAATTGTTTTGTATTTCGATCAGTATTTTATCTATAACTGTTTTTATTATCTCTAAGCAAGTATGCATCCATCTACTAGTGACAAGAATCTCAAAGCGCGTTTAAGGTTTTGGAAGGATTCCGAGGCTCTAAAAAGCTAATATGGTTTTGAGGCATTTTGTATTTATATCATGAGACATAAGCCTCAAGGAAAAGGCCTCATATATAAAATATCCCCTCTGTCCTAATTAATATGGTCAAATTCTTACATGGGTTTCAAGGGAACAAATGATATGCGAGTAATTTTCCAGTTCTACAGTCCAGACTAGTCTCTTTTCATAAAAAGATCTGTTGGTGTCTCAACCTGTCAAATCATAAAGGGAAGAGTAGGAAAAATTTAATGTTAGTAGTGTTTAGAAAGGAATCTGGATATAATTGTGTGACAACTTGAAGTGGAAAGTGAGACTTATGAAATGTGGCAAAGGGAGTAGTAAATAATGACTATAATAAAATTCATGAAAGTAGGTGAAAATAATAAATACACTACTACGTATCTTTTAGTACACACCCCCTCAGTCCCTCCCTCCCATAAAGCATGGCAAAACTTGATTTGCACGCGGAAGAAGAAAGTAAGAATTGTGTGGCTTGGATGGTGCAGAGGAGAGAGAAATAAATTTTGCCACAATATTATTACTTTATATGAAAATGGCAATGCTTTTAAGGACGGCTGAATAATGAAGGTTGGCAAAATTTTGTGGCAACTGGCAACTCATTGGAACCCTAAACCTGGCAACATTGGGATGGAATGATTATATGACTAATAAGCTTATATATCTTATAATAACAACTTAGTCACAGGATAAAATTTTAAAACTCATCAAAAAAATAAAAATTCCAAAGTTTTACTCTTAAATGCAAACAAACATAGTAGCCAAAGAGGTCTTCATTCTGATTATCGTCATCCCTGCTGTTATCCTGTAACTAAAAGAAGCTGTAGTACTAACGAAATGCGAGTCATATTAGGCCCAAACTTGGTCTCAAAACAGCTCATTTTGTAAAGAGGCATATGCCTCACGTAGTCACATGCCTTCTGAGGCTTATGACTCTAGCTGTGTGCCTCCCGTAGTTGAGGTGTCCACTTTTCCTTTACCAGGGGAAGTGGAAGTTTCTGAGCATTCCGGGTGCTTCATTTTAAGGCGGGCCTCAAAAGCATTTCTAAACTATGTGCCTAACAGTTTCCATGGATAAAACCACATCATATATTCCTTATGTTGTTACTCCCTTCTGGTTGTTATAATGAGGAGGGTTGATTTGACTACTGGTTCAATTGAAACAATCCCAAATAATTTGAAAATTTCTCATGTTTCAGGTTACTGATTTACTTGGAAAACATCCAGATCTCATGGATGGATTCAATGATTTTTTAGAGCGTTGTGAGAAAGTTGGTAATATAGAAATCTTAACATGGGTATTTTACTGAAATTGCATTTATCCAATTCCCTGCTAATTATTTAATTAATGTCTTGTTCAGATGGCCTTCTGGTTGGTGTCATGAACAGAAGTATGTGGCAGTTATGTTTTTGGAGTGTAACATTAAAACATTTTTATTTTCATTATGTTTATAATTATCTGATGTTCCGTTGATAACAGGTTCTCTGTGGACTGAAGGAAATGCTCTAAAATCAGTGAACTCGGAGGAGAAAGACAAAGAACTCATGGATGTAATAGATGGTAGCGAGAAGGAGGACCAATTCAAGGAAAAGTACTGGGGAAAGTCAATTCAAGAACTTGACCTTTCTGACTGCCAACGTTGCACTCCTAGCTATCGGCTACTTCCGGAAGATGTAAAATCTAAGAGACATTAATATGGACTATAGTCTTTCTTTTATTATGTGGTATCTGTGCTTAATAAGATCATATGAGTTGCATAATGGACATGAATCTCGCGGGTGATAATGGCTTTATAAGTATGCTAAGTTCCATGAATTAACCTTAAGTGGAATGCCTTACATGCTTTAAAGATTGATAATTTTTCATTCAAGATAAATTGTCAGTGGAAAAATTTACACAACTTTTTTTGACCTGTCTAAGTATAATGTATATTGGAAAGTGACCCACCCAAACTTATAGAAAGTGGTCATTCTTGGTATTTTATCAAACTTGAGCTAAATTTGCAACCCTTTCTAGATCACGTGTGACCAATTTTATATAATGTAATGCCTCTAATAGCAAAGGGAAAGAGATGAGGTTTATTAGTAACACATGCTTATGTCAATATATCAAATTTGTGTATCGTGCAGTATCCAATACCTACTGTGAGCCAGCGGTCTGATCTTGAAGCTCATGTCTTAAATGATCATTGGGTGTCCGTGACATCCGGAAGTGAGGACTACTCTTTCAAGCACATGCGCAAGAATCAGTATGAAGAAAGCTTGTTTAGATGTGAAGATGACAGGTATAATGATTTTGACATTGTGTTGTAAAGAAAAAAGTTAGGATTAAGGGAAATAAAATAAGTGTTAAAACTAGAAAGCGAAGAGGGGAAGGAGGTCGGCTTGCTACCTGTGTGTGCGCGCGCGCGTGTGTGTTACCTCAGGGGGGGTCAGGGGAGGGGGCCTGGGGTAAACTGTTCTCGAACTCCCTCCATGGAGTATTGAACCAAGACCTTTGTATCTATATAGTTTTTAAACACTACAGTTGTGTTGTTATATACCATGGATATTATTGGGGCTTTGCTTGATAATCTCAGATTTGAGCTAGATATGTTGCTTGAGTCTGTGAATTCAACTGCTAAGCGTGCAGAAGAATTGCTCAATGGCATTAATGATAATAAAATTGGTTCAGATGGGCCGATTCGTATTGAAGATCACTTTACAGGTACTGCTTTGCACTAAAATATACATTAGTGGATGCAAATCACATTTTGTTTTAATTCGCTTCATGATGGAATTTGCTGATCAAGTTGGTCCTACCCCTCCCCCCTGCTAGCGTTGAACTTAAGATGCATTGAGCGTCTCTATGGGGATCATGGCCTGGATGTGATGGACATTTTGCATAAAAATCCACCACTCGCATTACCTATAATATTGACCCGATTGAAGCAGAAACTAGAGGAGTGGACCAAGTGTCGTTCAGATTTCAACAACGTTTGGGCTGATATCTATGCAAAGAACCATTACAAATCGCTTGACCATCGTAGCTTCTATTTCAAGCAACAGGACTCAAAGAAGTTGAGTACAAAATGTAAGTTGAGCATATGCATATGCATATTTGTGTGATAAGTGATGTTTGGTCTTTCTTTTGATCTTTTTTTTTTGCACTTGTGTCAACTGTCAATTCCTCTAGATGGGGGCAGTAACTTGCTGCTACCAACTGCGAAAATGACAGAAGCTATGATATTATGCTTCCTTGTGTTAGTTTGATTTGCTGTAGGCTCATATATCTTTTTTTGTCATTCTTAGATATTGCTTGGTGCATTTAGTTACTGTGCTGACTTTGGACCGTTTGTTAAAATCCCCCCCCCCTTGTTTTCATTTTTCATAATTTGTGAAACAGAACATAAAGTAATGTGGCTAGTGTCTGTATGCTTTATTTTTCATTAAAAACAAACATTTGATAACAGCTGCTAGGTGCATGTTTATATCCTAAATTTTATACTTGTAAAATCTTGTTGATGTAGCACTGTAGCAGTATCAATCTATCAACCAACCAATTTCTTTTAAACTAGCCACCTATCCAGCCAATACTGTCCCTCAACGTCCTGCTAACTTCTTCTGATCCACACAATATCAACCTTAGTTTATTCCTGTCAACGGTTAACACTGCCTAACATATCCATATCCTCCCCATCCCACTCCACAAAAATATCCTTCCTCATGTATCAACTCCGTTTTGACACTTTTGTAGGCTCAACTGACTACTCCCCCTACTCTAGCTATCCTACCAAATTACCCTGGTCTGCCCGCAACCCACCTTCTCACTTGGCTTTGCCCAAACTTGAACAGATAAGAAACATTATGATAGAACCTCCACGAAATCCAGAACAATTACAGAAAATTAATAAGAAACAACTGAGATCTTTATTGATGAAGATGATCGGTTACAGAGGGAAAACAGTAACCAAGGCCGAAGCCTCCCAAAACAGAAGAGAATAACTCTCTAATCTTTCCCAGTCCCAGATCTAATGTCCAAAAGCCTACTTACTACTCCCCCTTCCCGTCTATTTATAATAGAGACCCTTATTACTAATATTATTATTATTATTACTTCTATTATTAGTCTAATAGGTAGGTCCCTATCACATTAACATAACAAGAGTGTGAAATGGACTCAAATATAAACAGAACAAGAGTAGGAAATGGGCTCGTCTATGATTACATTATGTTTGCATCTACTATGGACTGTTCTGAAATTATGTGGCCGTGCACTGTTCTCAAATAGTTCATTATGGACGGTAACAAAATACATTGTTTTATTAGTTTTTAAACTTCTGGTTTTGAGACTTCTGTGGTATTCATTTCAATGTGTAAATAGTATATACCATCTTTATTTCAATTGATGTTTTTGCCTTTTAATGACAATCCTCTTGCTTCTGATGGATGGGCAGCGCTCTTGGCGGAAATAAAGGAGATTAAGGAGAAAAAGCAGAAAGATAATGATCTTCTTCTTTCTATAGCAGCTGGCAATAAACATCCCATAATCCCAAACCTTAAATATGAATATGTTGATCTTGAAATCCATGAAGACATATATAAACTTATAAAGTATTCTTGCGAAGAGATTTGTTCGACAAAGGACCACTTAGGCAAAGTAATGAAGCTCTGGACCACATTCCTTGAGCCAATGTTGGGAGTTCCATCTCGTTTTGATGGTTCAGCGGCTGTCAAAGAAGATGTCTCCTCAAAGCATTGTGTTATAAAGTGTAATGCAACAAGCATTGGTGAAAGAGATGGAACTCTTAATGCTGCTGCAAGGGCACAGGATTCCAAGCAATCAAAAGTTGTCTGCACTAGAAATGCAATTACTTCTCCCCAACATTTGACTTTACAAAAAGCTAGCTTGCGAAACCCAGGTGTTTCAGCCAAAGACAGATTAACAGCAACTAGTGAACACATAACTAATTCTGGTGGAGGAATGAATATGAATACGTCAGGTAAAACTTATTTTTGGACAGATTTTATTTTTGCCACTCATTATCATTCACAACTAAGGTGTTGTTTACTTGCGACTTATTGGACTTAATGAGAATATGAACTTCTAATCGCTCAGGTGTTAATTCATGTTCACATACGACTTAATTGAAAGCACGACATATTCATTCAGTAAAAAAAATGACATGTAATTAGTAGTCCTTCCCATTAAGAAGACGCCTATTAAGAATATGAAATTGATTATATTACTCAATTCAAATTGCTTATTCAACACACAAAATAAAGAGCCTCATACAAACAGTATTTAATCCACGCAGACATCTTAATCCAAACATGGCTTAATAGAAATAAAAGTAAACAATCTCTAAGTAAGACTCATTCAATCCAAAGCTGAGATAGTCTTAGGCCTACATGATGGAGCTTTCTCAGTGCATATTGATACATTTACTAGGCGTACATGCAGTGGTTTACCCAGGAATTATCGTCGGGGGGCGAACACTTGCTATTGTCTCACGCATGTCACAAACAGTGACCACATTAAGAAAAATTGTGTAAAATCAAATATAAGGAACAATATATTCGTGGGACAAAAATATAATGATATCATACTTGAAAAATTCATGGCAGATAAAATTTGACTTTGCTTAAAATAAATTTTAATAATACGATTTGCCATATATTCAAAATTATGTTAACAAATCAAAGAAGGAACAAATCAAATATGTATTAATTATTAACAATTAACTTAAGTTGCAAATGCACATGTGATTTAAAAAAATCAATTTATATCAATTGTAAAAATCAATCAAGGCTAGACTTGAATAAAATTATGTAAAGTTTAGAGCTTAAAAAAGGCTGAAGTAAAAAACAAAACAAACAATGTTATCTGGGAATCGAATCACTGCCGCTTTGGAAACTTACTACACAATTGGAATGCCTAATCCACTCGGCCGAAGCAGTCCTTTGTTATAACATTTGTAATTAATGTATAACATACTTATATTTAACCCTGATATCTACATGTATAATTTTTTATTTGATATATGCATATATGGTATATAGGGGTTGGGTAGGGGTTGAGAGGGAGCATCTGCCTCCCTGCTCCCTGGATCCGCCCCTGCAGTTGCACACCATACTTGTTTGAGGTGAACTGAGACTACTTGTTTCACTGAAAACATTTTACACGAAACTGGTTTTCAGATTTTCTTGCGTTCAGAGGCAAATGAAGTTTTCCAGAAGGAAAACATTTTCCTTGTTTCTTTGCTATTGTGTGGGAAAGATGAATTCATATTAGTTGTTTTACTTCTGTTTGTGGTGGTCAACCATTATATTACACACAGAACAACTATAATTTCCAGGAAACCATTTTCAACAAACATTATAGAAAACTTTCAGCAAGCAAACGATGCCCAAGCTTTTTTATTACCATTGGTACTTATTGTGGATTATGATTGTACCTTTGCTATTGCTCTTTAAATAAACTGAAGTTTGGTGAGTGTATGAGTGAAATGTGAATGTAAAGCCTATACAATTCATTTCCTGCTATTTGTTGGAATTATTGCTAGACCGGTTTGAGTTTTTTCATTGCTATTTTCGTATCACGCAGCTCATAGTGCCCGTCCTTGTTATGGTACCGTTGAGGATTGCAAGGGAATCAAGTCTAAAATTGATGGCATTCCAGCATCAGAGGTATATGGTGGATGGGCCCATTCATGTTTCGAATGGCATTGAGTTTCGTGATTACTATTTCATTTTTATTGATACTCATTTTCCCTTTCATGCGATAGGGAGGTAATAGTCCACATACTACTGCTAAAACAAAAGGAAGATTTGCTGAAGGTTTTAGAGTTGATGCAGATTCTCTTTCTCCTTCAAAAATTGAGAGGGAAGAGGGTGAGCTTTCACCTAATGGTGATCATGAAGAGGTCATTTTTGTTGTTCATAGAGATGGCGCTTTACATGGGGGCGTGAGCAGGCCATACCATACTGTGGCTATCAAAGATACCTGTCAGAGTGCTGCATGTGATAATGATGCAGATGCTGATGATGGTATTGAAAATGCTTCCATGGACGGTGATGATGTTTCAGGTAGTGAGTTTGCTACAGAAGAGTGTTCTAGAAAAGAACAAATGGATGATGACCATGGAGGTAAAAATGAAGGTGACCTTAAAGCTGAGAGTGAAGGTGAAGCTACAGGTGTGAGTAAAGCAAAGACAGTTGTGGGAGATGGCTCATCATTGCTAATGTCTGAACATTTGCAGATTATTTCTAAGCCTCTAACTAAGAGTGTGGTGTCATCATTGTATGTAGATGAGCAGATATATCCACGTGTATTTTATGGAAATGACAACTTTTATGTGCTTTTTCGGCTTCACCAAGTAAGAGTTTCCCTTTATGTCTATGTTTTTTTGACTTGGAAGATAGGATATACCACTTTTCTAATATTTCTATTATGCCACCCCACAATCACATGCACACATGGTAACTAGAGTAACTGACAATAAGCTTTCATAGAACTACTTAGTTGGTTTACATTCTTCTCCCCTCCTTCCAGATCTTGTATGAAAGGCTACTGTCTGCAAAGCTGAATTCGGCATCCTCTGAATCAAAATGGAGAATAGGAAATGATAACAGTTCTGATCCCTATGCCAGGTCCATCAGAAGTACCATATTTTGTAGTGTCAACTCAGAACTAATATTTGTTTTACAATATTTGAGAGAATATGCTACCTGTACAGGTTCATGAGTTCATTGTACAGTTTGCTTGATGGGTCTGCTGATAATGCAAAGTTTGAGGATGATTGTCGGTCAATAATTGGGAACCAGTCTTATGTGCTTTTTACACTAGACAAATTGATATACAAGGTGGTCAAACAGGTAGCCATCACATAATTAATTGGCTGCACATTGTTATTTATTTGGAAGCAGAACTTACCCAGCTATTGTTTTTCATTCAGTTACAAGCTGTTTCAAGTGATGAGCTGGACAGTAAGCTTCTTCAGTTGTACGAGTATGAAAGATCTAGAAAACCTGATATGTATGTTGACTCCGTCTACTATGAAAACATTCATGTTCTCCTTCATGAGGAGAACATTTACCGTGTTGAATGTGTATGTTCTCTGCAACCAACTCACCACTCTTCTCACTACAAGCACACACACACCAAAAAGTTAAGGACTTAAAATGAAATAAAAGGAGAAATGGTCTCCTCCAGCCCCCAAGGGTGCTCTTCACTGATACCATACTACTTTTCTTCTTGTAGAGATCCTGCCCAACAAGCTTGTCCATCCAATTGGTGGATGATGTAAATGATAAGTCTGATGTTGTGGCTGTAACTATAGATCCTAATTTTGCGTGTTATCTCCACAATGATTATCTTTCACTGGAACTTGGGACAAGGGAGCCGTCTACAATTATGCTTAAGAGGTACTTTGTCTTCCAACATATATTGTGGGACATACAAATTGAAGATGGGAATGATAACACCATGGGGGACATGTGATGCATTGCGTCTCTTAAACCTCTGTTGAGTTACCCTTGAGACGCACATGGTGTCTTTGTCTCATGCGTGTCCACCGTGATGCATAAAAGTTTTAGCTTGTTCTTAAATTGCTATTTTGTTCACTTTGGTGCAAATATATGATCAATTCATTTTTTACTTCAAAACTTGTTTTTTGTTTGCTTGCTCGATTGTTGCGGTAATGATGCAGAACTCTTATGTATGTTAATGCAGATTATCCTGGTCTCTTTTTTGTATAGCACTGTTAAGATCAACAAAGCATGAACTTTTTACTAATTGATTGCTGAATGAGTATTTTGAATATCTGATGTTTTTATTGTTGGACAATGGACAGAAACAAAAGAAAGTACGCCAACCTTGATGAATCTTCTGCTCATTCCATGGCTAAGGAAAATATTTATAGTTTAAATGGTTTGGAGTGCAAGATGACATCACATTCATCCAAGGTAATCAACATCCAATAGGATTCACATTGCATTCATGAACTTTTTGTTGAAAAGGCAAGGAACCAAAATCCCTTGACTCTTCTATCTGATTATGGCAGACAATCTAAGCAACAAAAGTTACCACCCATGGCACCCATGGTTGTCCAATGCTAAATCTATTTCGCTTCTGCGCCTTTAGAGAAATACTTGCTAAATAAAGGGCCAGTCTGGAAATGGAAAATATTAGAGGGGCAAATGGCAAGGAAAATAGATAGGATAACTGAAAAGAAAATTTAGGAGAAAATAAAACATAAACTCAAACTAACTATTTTTTTTATATATGTTAAAAGTCATTTCAATAATTTATTTATTTGATCATATAAAGACATAATCTAAATATATTTAAAATTAAACAATAATCATTTCTTTTCTCATTTCCAAACTAAAGCCAAACAAAAGAAATGTTTTTGCTTAGCATTTTCGGTTCCCTAGTATTTTCTTGGATCTAAGCATAGCCAAGAGGATTGGACTGCGGCGAAAGTTTGCTTCCTAACACCAGCATGTCTACTTTTTGCAGATATCTTATGTATTTGATACAGAAGACTTCTTTTTCCGTATGAGGAATAAAGGAAAGACATTAGTTCGGAGACCATCATACCATGACCAAGCTAGAGTAGATCGGTTCCACCGTCTACTAACATCTTCTCTAAGGCTGTAAAAAAATCATGACAGCAGTACATACAAACATTCCTTCATATATACACCTTTCTTAACATATGGATCTTGTCCCTTGCTTTGCAACACCTTTGTCTATAAATGCACAAAGCTCTTGTCAACAAGCCCATGGTTTCGGTTTTGATAGATAGTCCAAGCTGACCCACAGGATTTGCCGTCTTGAGTTTACTTCAGACTGGGCAAAAATTGATCAGGGAGCCAAGTCCTCGCGGTGACCAAGATATGAATTGCAGCTTATTTAGGCGCTCGTTTATCTGATATGGATGGCCAATAACCTTCACATTGAGCTCCTACTATAGCTGCTTCTTCTAGTGGCCCCCAAGCTGAAGGATTCGGTTAATCTATACATTTTTCTCTGTAAATTTGTGAGTGATCACAAAGTTGAAAATAGTAAAGCAAAAGTGCTGTTATTCGCTACATGGACATTTGTCATTCATAAAAACAATTCGTCAGTTTGTCATAGTTATTAAATTAAAAGCTATTTATTTGCTTGATAAGATGGCTTGAATACAGATGATGGCGACTAGCTCTGGATAGCCAGATAGGGGTGAACCCTAATTATAATTGGATTGGGACCAAATTGGTGTTTATATTGAAACTGAACCGGGGATTGATTCTTCATTCTTATTTTTCACGTATGTCTATTTACGCGCATAAATATCAATATACATTGTCAAACTACATCGGTTAATGAACATAAAAAGAAAAAGCAGCGAAAAAATTATTAGACTGCCAGAGGAGAAGGATGCAAGTATGCAACAAGAAGAGACTAGAAAAGAAGTAAGAAAAATGAAAATAAAACATTGTTTTTTCGTCAAGTAGTTGGTGGTTTGATGGCGTCATTGTGACATTCCCACGGAGGATGTCACATGTTACATGTACGAGGATGTTAGTTTTAACATAAAACAGATCTCATTGTTTTTTTTTTGTTTTGAAAAACTTACCATAATGAATGAGTTCTAGGCTTCTAGCTTCTTGAAAGAATGGGTTTATTTGTCTGGTAACAATTGATTAGCTGGTTTTACATGTAAAACTGTAATCATATTTGGTACTTGTGTTGGTTGCATAATTGGCGCGCCTTCGGAAAGCTAGACTAAAATAATGATCTTTTGGGCAAGTTATGATTTGAATGGGTTCCAAATGAGCCATAGAGAGACGTATGATAAGATCCCTGTTCAAGGGAACTATTATCCCATGCCATCTCTTGCTTTTATGCAGGGACTAGATGGTCGACGCTTCTCCGTCCACATCCGGCAGTCCCTAGGTGTGGCAAGCCTTAGAGATGGATGGTTTGAGATAATGCTGGACCGACATTGGTGAGGGATGATGGGCATGGTCTTGATGGACAGGGGTGATGGACAATCGGCCAATGAATGTTGTATTCCACATCCTTGTAGAGTCTTCTTCTAACGCTTCAATAGCTCTTGCAATAACTAATCATCATCCTCTAAGCCCTTTCCCTTTATCTCATCTCATAAATTCCCACTTAAACTACCCCTCAACACATTTGTAGCCAAGAAAGCACATGAAATCTCTGTACAGCCTCCCTCAAGATCCTTCTCTCCACTGGCATCCAACCTTCCATGTGACTTGCACATCCTAAGCTTCAAGGTTCCTCGCCTTCTAAAATATTCCCAACAGCCCCCACTTGAGGAAGAGCCTAAGTTTGTTCTCGTCTTCCAGCGGCAGCATTGGGACTCCTTGTATTGTCGGAAGTAGGGATGGACTGGGCCGGGCCGAACCGGCCCGGAACCGGACCGGCCCGCTACTGTGCGGGCCCGGACCGGACCGGGCCCGGTTGGCCGGTTCCGGGCTTTTAGCCCGTGTTGGCGGGTCGGGCGGGCCGGTTCCGGGCCCTGTTTTTGTTGAACCGGCCCGGGCGGTTCGGGCCGGGCCCGGTTCATTTTTTTTTTTTTTTTTTTGGTTTTTTCAATTTTTTTTCTTTTCCTAGGGTAGGGCTGGGTGTTTTAGGGAGGTTTGGGGCATGGGGGTGAGGGGGGGGGGGTAGGGAGATAACAAGAAAGTAAAATGATGGACAGTCTACCCGGGGGGTATCTTATCCGAGGGGTTATTGCGGGAATAACTAGAGAGAAGTCAGAGCAAAATTGGAGGAGAGAGAGTCGATATATTAAATGAACTCAGCGTGTCCTTACAAGGTGAATAAGGGCTGCTATTTATAGCAGCAATAAATGCGATGAGAGTACACGTGTCAGTAATCCGACGGCCGAGGGGTCACATTAGCCGGGTGGCACCGGCAGTGATACGTTCACTGCATTGAATGCGGTTGGCGGATGTGACGTGGCATTAAATGCGGTGGTTGGCTGTCTCCAAAAGGAATCTTCGCTGATCGAGTGTGTTTGGCCGAAGGCTCCTGGTGTAGCCGAAGGCTCCTGGTGTAGCCGAAGGTTCTTTGTGTAGCTGAAGGCCCCGAGTGGCATAGGGCTAAGTTCAGCCGAAGGCTTCCCAAATGCTGAGGGCTTGGTAATGCCGAAGGCTCATGTTTTTCGCCGTTTTCTCCCAGTAGCTTCGTATGCCAGAGGGGGCTATTTCGTGAGTTTCTGGAGCCTTCGGCCAAGGAGGCCGAAGGCACCCCAGTGCGTATTCTGGGCTTCTTTGAGGCTTGGGCCGTTGTATTTGGGCCTGAGTTGTTTCCTGGGCTCAATGGACTTGTGCAGGAGAAGTAGGAGTCTATGGGCCGGGGGTTCCTGGGCCATATACTCCATCAGGAGTCCCTCACTCCTTTTGCCGAAAGGTACTTGAGGGAAAAGGAGTAGTTGTGCTGATTCCTCTGGAGGCTTCATCACTTTGTTGGGCGCCCCCGCTTGAGAGTTTGCCTTCCGCTGTTAGCCGAAGGCTTCCCTCAGTCCCTCACATGTCGAGGGTTTTCTGAAGGAAGTATAATACTTGTGTGAATGCCGGAGCCTCTCCTCAGTCCCTCACATGTCGAGGGTTTTCTGAGGGAAACTTTTGATATCTTATTTCGCCATTGCCGAAGGGTGCACCGGGTTACGTGCCCGAGGGGTTCCTCCTTTGCCCGGGGGCTGTATGTATTACTTGTGAATTTTTGTATGAAGAAACTTTTGTTCTGTAAGATTCCCGAGGGGTGTATCCCAGTCCCCCACTCCTTTAGGCCGAAGGCAAGTTCGGGGTGAAGGAGTTATGATGTGTTGGTAAGCTACCGAGGGGTGGTAATATTGATGGGCCGTAAGCTTGGTGAATTTTGTTGGCAGAAGGCTGAGGTGAGTGATAGCCGGAGGCTATCATTCGAGGGCACCCCTCAGTATTGACGAAATATAGTCGTTGTAATATAGCCGTTGGAAGAGGGTTCCACGTGGCGCTTTGTCGTTGGCAGATGGGGGGCGGCTTCCAACCATTGGCTGAACCGGCGGCCCGTAATGATGGCCTTTTCAAATCCAGGCCCAGTTCTCAAGGCTGAAAGCCTATATATACTCCAAGTCTGAGCTCATTTCCGCTGCGCGTTTTAGAATTGAAGCGAAGCTCTGCCAAAATTTCTAGAGAGAGAAAGTCCTTGCTTCGATCAAATCCTATTTCCAAGGTCAGTTCTTCCTCAGTTCTTCGTTTCTTCGGCATACTTAGCTACTTCGGCCTTAGATTTAGCGTTTTAGTTCCCCCCAGTTAGTATTCTTTTCCAATCTTCCCCCTTATTCCGCGGAAAGATGTCCTCGGCAAGCGACTCCCAAAACATCCCGGAGGAAGTCCCCGCCCAATCTGAGAGCTACTCGGGCATGGAGTCATCGAGTGAGGCTTCGTCCAACAATGATTCTGAGGTGGCGAGAGAGGTACAAAGCAAACTTCATGCTGAGGCCGAAGCCGAAGACTTTGAGCAAGTAGCGGAGGACGAGGAGATGGCCCTCGCGCTTCAGGTGGCGGAGGAAGAAGAGGAGAAAGAGAGGCGACGAGTCACGGTTGCTGTCCTGCCTTCGCGAGGCGCCGGTGAAGCGAGTAGCTCCCGGCCTATTGACGCTATCCCCCTCCGGGTAGCTTCCGGGAAGAAGAGCAAGAAACAGAACGCTGCCCCGAAGAAGAAACAGGCTGCGGTGGATGCGGGACAGCCGGTGGGAATTCCCGAAGGACATTCCTACCTCAACACAGCCGCGCTGGATTTGAAGACGAAGGCTGTGGAGGCGGAGTATCTGAAGTCTCAGCTCTTGGTGGGCCCGTCGGCACTGGTGGTAGTCCCAGGTCCCGACGACGTGTTGTTATCTCCTCCCGAAGGCTGCTTTGCTGTGCATATCCTCTCGGTGGAGTTGGGCCTCCGCTTCCCCTTGCACCCCTTCGTCGTGCAATACCTTCGGTTTGTAGGCCTCGCTCCCTGTCAGTTAACCCCTAACAGCCATTCATACTTGGCGGGGTTCCTCTCGCTGTGTAATTCCCGGGGGGTGGAACCTTCTCTTGATCAGTTCTTCCTATCCTTCAACCTTTGCCGAGGGGGGGCCGCAAACAGCGAGGGGTTTGCCAATCTTCAACAGCTGCCGGCATGGAGGCTGTTTTCAGAGGTACCCTCGTCCCATAAGGGATGGAAGGACCGATTCTGCTACCTCAGGATGCTGGGAGCTGACTTCCCGAGGCCTCTCCGCAATCACTTCCGGAGGCACCCCAAGGTAGGCAACGCCGCCCTTGAGAGTGATGGAAGAAAGCTGAAGGCGAAGCTCCCGGGTTCAGAGAAGCTGATAACAATCAAGGCCGCCACGCTCCCGGAAGAGCTGTTTAAGCTAGAATTCCGGCGGTATCGCCTGCCAGGGGAGAAAGACGAGAGATATCCTCTCCTTGACCGGGGCTCTCCGGGTATCAGAGGTGGTTGCCGAGGGCCCTTGTTGTTTAGTACTTAGAGACGTAAGTCTTTGATTTGCTTTTGATTCTAACTCCTTCTTCTTGTTTTTTTTTTTTGCAGGCGATTTTATGGATCCGAAAGCTTTCTCCAAGCTGTCCCGGCAACTGGCCAAGGATAAGAAGAAGAAGGAGGAGAGGCCTCCGGCGCAACCGCAGGTGGACGCCCTTTTGAAGAAGCAGGAGACCCCTGAGGGTCAAGGCCCCCCAAAGGGGGCTGCAATCGCTGGTGCCGGTACTGATGCCGGAGGCTCCAAGGAGGGGGAGCTCAAGCGGAAAAACGCCGGGAAGGGCGTCAAGCCTCCGGAAAGGAAGAAATCGAAGGGGGACGCTGAGCCAAAGGATACCCCCCTGGTGATCATTGACGATCCCCCAACCGATCAGCCGTCGGCCTCCGCTCCCTTGGAGGACCTCGTCGAGGGTGCCTGGCCCCTTGAAACCGTACACTTCCCCATAAAGAAGGGGACAGCCATTATGCATGGCACCCTCGATCCGAGGGAGTTCTTGAGGGGTGCGACCCCTTCGGTGGATCGGTCCACCCTTAGCCGATTCGGGGATGAAGCCCTCGAGCTCAAGGCTCTTCAAGCTTCGGCCACTGTAAGAGCTCGGATCTTTTGAACCCTTCTTTTCTCTTCTTTTCTTTGAATAGTTTTATATTGAGCGCCTCCTTACGTTTGCAGGCTAGTCTGGCTTTCGGGGAACTCGTTCGCAGGGCAGAACAGCACCGCCTCGAGAAGGCCAAATCCGACGAGGTGACGAGGAAGCTCGTTGCAAACAATACCGAGGCCATACGGCAGTTGGCATGCTTGGAAGAGGCCCTCCGGGTGGCCGAGAAGAAGCTGGTGGCGGCTAAGGAGGAAGCCCGGGCCGAGGGGAAAGCAGAAGCTGAGAAGGCTGCCGCCACCGCTGCCAAGGCCGCTGCCGAGGCCGCCGAGGTTGCCAAGAGGGATGCAGCAGCCGAAGCGGCGAGGGATGCTGTTGACGCCTTCAAGGCCGGGGGCTGGAAAACCGAGGGCCACAAGGAGTGGGTGGCCTCAGTGGTGCCGGAGGTCGTCGAAGAATGGGTAACTGGCCCCGGGGCTATGTGGCTAGCCCGCAAGGGTAAGTCGTTCTATGAGGGGGGTCAGTACTTTACCCAAGCGATGCTGTACCGGAGGCTTGCCCGGCACCTCGGCCTTGACCCGAAAGATTTCAAGCCTGAGTCCCACGGCCTTCCTCCGCTAGTTCCAGATATCCGGGTTCCCCTCCCCGAGGGCGAGGAAAGACAGCTGTTGGAGGATTCAGAGCTTGATGGGATGGCCTCGGATGACGATGAAGACGCTGGGGATGATGCTGCCTCAAAGGCCAAGGGGGATGCCGCTGAAGAAGCCCAAGTCTGAACTCTCCTAAGTATAACTTCTGTAATAGCAGTAGGCCTCGATTTCAACCATGTCTTGTAATGAAACATATTTTTGTACCTCAAACATTTTTTTTGGGTGAATGAATGATTGCCTCGGGCTTTTGTATGGATGAATGCCTTTGTCTCTTTTATGTTTGTGTGTGAATGCTTTCCTTCACTTGGATGAATGCATTTGTTCCTTCTTTAGTCTGGCTTCCCGAAGGCCACAAGTTTGTGGACTTAGAGAATTTTCTAAGTACAACTTGATCAGAACCCTTCGGATGTAGAGTAAAATAGCCGGGGGTTGTTGTTGTGGGCTTAGAAATCTTTCTGAGTGTAAACCCAATCATGAGCCCTCGGCCGTAGCGTAGGACCATCGGGGGGCTTGAAGCTGTGGACTTAGAAGATTTCCTGAGTAAGAACTTAGATCATGTCCTCGATGACTAGGCCCTCGGTAGTGGCGAGCCTCCGACCGTAGTGTAGCATTAGGTTATTGCCAAGTAGATTAGGGGGCCATCGGCTGTACGAAGGTTGGTGAAGATAGTGTCCCGGTTAGCCCCCGAAGGGCTCCCCCATCGTGGACCTTCGGGCGTGAGAGTTGCTTGGGCCCCCGGTGTGTACTGTTGCCGAGGGGTCCAAGATTATGGACTTAAGTGAAATTCTGAGATTTGTTGAGATTGTTTGAATGAGCTTGGTGATCCTTCTTCCCTTGGCGTGAACTTTCCGGTTTGTGTAGGTGTAGATTTAGCTTGCCTTAGAACTGTGTGTAGCCTTCGGCGTGTCACATAGTTGACTTTGATCCAACCGAGTTCTGATCTAGGTGAAGTTTTGTTTTTCTTAGGCCTCCGGTGGAACTCTTGTACCCCAAGGCTTCATGTAGTGAAGCCTTCGGCTATGTAGCCAGATGACTTGTTGTTGAGGGATTTCGTTTCGTCTTTGTAGGATCCTTCGGGAATGCATATCCGAAGTGTTGAGCTTCCGGGGAGAATAGTATCCGGGGAGTTCCTTCCCCCCTACACATCTTTTTTTTTTTTTCTTTTTTTTTTTTCTTTTTTTTCGATGGTGTAGGAGAGGCATCTAGAAACTTGGTTTCTAGGAAAGGCTTGGCCTATACGGGAGGCAACGGAACAAACCGTTGGCTCCCCCTTCGTGAATGACCTTCCGATATCCCGAAGGGTTTGAGGGTCGTTTCCTCGGCCCGAGACATAGTCTGTTGCCTGCTTCCCCTTGGGAGATAGCACGGAAAGCGCCTCGGTTTTGAAAGTCGTCCCCTCAGCCCGAGACATGGTCTGTTGCCTGCTTCCCCTTGGGGGATAGCGCGGGGAGCGTTTCGTTTGTGGAAGTCGAATCCTGGGCCCGGGACATGGTCCGTTGCCTGCCTCCCCTTGGGGGACGGCGCGGAAAGCGTTCCTGGGAAGGGTTTTATTTGTGTGTGGAACACAAATAGCCGGGGGCACTTGGTACCAGCCGGAGCCGAGGGGTGTTGCACCCCCCGTTTTTTTTTTTTTTTTTTTTTTTTTTTTTAGGAGAGTATGTAAAAGTTTGAGAAAACACTTGGTGTTTTCAAAGAGTGATGGGGGTGACCCATACACTTGGTACTTGGTACCTAAATTGTTGTTCCCCCTCATGAGAGGGAGAGGCCTCGGGCCTATTTTGGTGAAGAGATGAGGGCTTGGCCACTCATTTGTAGGAGAGAAAGGGGGCCTTGGGCCGCTTGTACAATATGTAGGTGATGAAGGCTTGGCCTTTTGATTATTCTTCAAAAACAGATGGGGCCTTGGGCCGTTGATATTTACACTTGTTGAGGATGAGGGCTTGGCCGCTCATTGATAAAACTTTACCAGGTGGTGCACATTCCAATGTCTAGGAATCTCTGTCCCACTAGGACGTTTTAATTTGTATGTCCCCGGTTTGATGATGGCTGAGACAATGTAAGGGCCTTCAAACTTGGGCGCCATCTTCCCTCCTTCGGTGGGTAGACTGGCCTCCCTTCGGCGGAGGACGTAGTCACCCACCTGAAATTCCCGGGAGCGGACCTTGGCGTCGACGTATCCTTTGATTTGTCTCCTATAGTTTTCGGCCCTGAGAAAAGCTTGCTCTCGGCGTTCTGAGATGAGATGAAGGTCGAGGGCCATGTTGGTGTCGTTGACCTCGGGCTCATACTGTTCCACCCTTCGGGTAGGAAGGGTCACTTCTGTTGGAGCCTTAGCCTCAAAGCCATAGCATAGGGAGAAGGGTGTTTCGCCTGTTGCACGCCGGGGGGTGGTACGGTAGGCCCATAAGATGTTGTGAAGCTCTTCTACCCAGCCTCCCCCTTCGGCTTCCAGCTTTTTCTTCAATCCTTCAAGTAGGGTTCGGTTGGCGTTCTCCACTTGCCCGTTGCCCTGAGGGTAGGCAACGGAAGAGAATGTGTGCTTGATGCCCCAAGCTTCAAGGAGGGCACAGAAGGGGGCTGCTTCGAACTGAGTCCCGTTGTCGGAGATGATTTGTTGGGGGACGCCAAACCTTGTGAGAATATTTTTGAGGACAAAGTGGCGGCACCGGGCCTCGGTAATGCTGGCGAGGGGCTCGGCCTCTACCCATTTGGTGAAGTAGTCGATGGCCACAATGATGTACCTGTTGTTGGAGGTACCCCTCGGCAGAGGGCCTACTAAGTCAATCCCCCACCTGGAGAAGGGTATAGCGGTGCTGATGGGGGCATAGTTAACCGCTGGTCTGCCGGGGGCCTTCTGAAAGTGTTGGCAAGCGGTGCACCTTCGGGCTAGATCAGCACAATCTCTAGCCATCGTGGGCCAGAAGTAGCCCTGAACAATGAGCCTTCGAGACATGGAGAAGGGTCCCTGGTGAGCTGAGCAAGTGCCACTGTGCACTTCCTCCATGGCGACTTCGGCCTCATCTTGGTGAAGGCACCGAAGGAGGGTGCCGTTGTAAGATCTCTTGTAAAGCCTCCCGTTTTCGATGGTGTAGCTGGGAGCCCTCAGCTTAGCTAACTTGGCGCGGGCTTCGTCCTGGGGTAGTTGCCCTGTGGTGATGAAGGTGATGATGTCGGAGATCCAATCCTCCGGCCTCAGGTTAATGTTCATGACGGGGCTCGCGTGGATGCTTGAGAGGCTGAGTTCCTCAATTCTTGCAATTTTGGAGAGGTGCTCTGGGGATTCATCCGAAAGCTTGGATAGAATGTCGGCCTCGGAGTTTTGAGCCCTCGGTATTTGAGTGAGAGAATGTGCCTCAAACACCTTGAGCAACTCCTTAGCCGCTTCCTTGTATTGCTTCATCCTTCCTTCCTTGGCTTCGTACTCCCCGGAAATTTGACCCACAACAAGTTTGGAGTCACACTTGACGTGGATCATCTTGGCCTTCAGATTTGCTGCCAGCCGAAGGCCACATAGGAGGGCTTCGTACTCGGCCTCGTTGTTGGAGACCTTGAAGGAGAAGCGGATGGCATAATATGCGCGGAAGCCCTCGGGTGTGATCAGGACTACCCCCCCTCCGCATGCTTTGGTGGCTGAAGAGCCATCGGTGTAGAGGGTCCACCATTCGTCAAGGGGTGCCGAAGGCTCCTCGTCAGTTGCTGATCTCGCGGTGCATTCCGTCACGAAGTCCGCCAGGGCTTGGCCCTTAATGGCAGGCCTCGGACGGATATCTATGTTGTACTGACTGAGGAAGATGGCCCATTTCACCATTCGGGAGGAACTTGCGGGGCTTCTCATGAGGGCGCCGAGGGGTTGATGAGTGAGCACTTGGACCGGATGAGCTTGAAAGTAGTGGCCAAGCTTCTTGACGGTCCAAACGATGGCTAGCACCGTCTTCTCGACGGGAGAGTACCTGAGTTCGGCCTCCCGGAGGGTTTTGCTGACGTAGAAGATGGCGTGTTGGACGCCGTCCTCCTCTCGGATTAGCACTGAGCTGATGGCAGCAGGGCTAACACCAAGGTACAAGTATAAGGTCTCCCCCACCTTCGGCTTGGAGAGCACCGGGGGAGAAGAGAGGTACTTCTTAAGTTCGTCGAAGGCCTCTTGACACTCAGATGTCCATTGGAAGCCAGCGGTCTTCCTCATGACTTGGAAGAAGGGGAGGGCCCTCTCGGCTGATTTAGAGAGGAAACGGTTGAGGGCTGCCAGGCGACCCGTCAACCGTTGAACCTCCTTGACGTTGCGTGGGGGTTCCATGTTGATGATGGCCTGAATCTTCTCGGGGTTGGCTTCAATACCCCTTCGGCTGACCATGTAGCCTAAGAACTTTCCCCCTTGCACGCCGAAGGTGCATTTCTTTGGATTTAACCGGAGGTTGAATTTTTGCATGATGGCGAAGATTTCCCGGAGGTCGTCGGCGTGAGTGCTTGCCTTCTTGCTTTTGACGATCATGTCGTCAACGTAGGCCTCCATGGTACGTCCGAGGACAGCTTGAAAGACCCTGGCCACCATTCGGGTGTAGGTGGCGCCTGAATTTTTTAGGCCGAAGGCCATCACAAGATAGCAGAAGATGCCTTCGGGTGTCATGAAGGCGGTTTTATCAGCGTCTTCCTCATGCATGTAGATTTGATGATATCCGCGGAACGCGTCGAGGAATGACATGATCTCGCATCCCGCGGTCTCATCCACCAGTTGATCAATGTTTGGCAGAGGGAAGGGGTCCATAGGGCACGCCTTATTCAGATCAGTGTAGTCCACGCACATGCGGAAGGTAGGAGGCTTCTGTGCAAGGACTACATTTTCACCTCCTTGATATGTTTGATGGAGAGGAGCATGGCTACCTCCTTCTTCACGAACTCCCTTCTCTCGGCCGAGAGGGGTCTTCTCCGCTGTTGCACTGGTTTGGCCGAAGGGTCCACCGCTAGGCGGTGGGTGATGACCCTTCGGTCAATTCCTGGCATATCCTCCGGCCCCCATGCAAAAACAATGGGGTAGGCGCGGAGGGCTTTGGTGACGCCAGCCTTCAAGTCTTCGGGGAGCTTGGCTCCAATCTTCAGGACTCTCTCCGGCTTGGCCGGATCGAGTATCAAGTCTTCGGTCTCCTCGGCAGGCTCAGCCCTCGGCCTACCTTCTTCCTCCTCCAAGGCCTTGGTGGTGATGGTGTCCACACGAAACTCTGTTTTACTAACCTTCTTGGTAAGTTGAAGGTAGCAGGCCCTGGAGAGTTTCTGATTCCCCCTCGAGTAGCCGACGCCGGTGGGTGTGGGGAACTTGAGGCAGAGATGCCTCATAGAGATGACGGCCTCCAAATCCTCGAGGGCGGGCCGGCCGAGGATGATGTTGTGTGCGCAGTCGAGGTTGACGACGACGAACTCCACTTCGAGCTTGGCTCTATGGGATCCGTCGCCGAATTCGACCATGAGTGTGATGACGCCCTCGGCGTCTATGCTATCCCCCGTAAATCCGGAGAGGGGGGTGTTGATGTGCCGAAGGGATCCCCTGTCGAGTCCCAGCTCTTGAAAAGTGCTGAGATACATGACGTTGACAGAACTCCCCGTGTCGACGTAAGTCCGGTGGATGATGGCGTCATTGATCTCAGTGCGGATGACGAGGGCATCCCTATGCGGCAGGGAGCCCGAGGGGAGGTCCGCATCTGTGAAGAAGATGGGATCCGCCCTCTGCCTTTTAGTAGGGGGCATGTGATTGACCTCCCCAATGTAAAGGGACTGTGCCCACTTCTTCCTTTGGCTTGCTGAATCGCCTCCGGTGTTGCCGCCGTTGATCATATGAATATGGCGCTTGTATTGTTGATGGGAGCCCTCTCCCTCATCATCGAGGCCCCCTATTTCTCGCTTCTTCCCCTGTGGGTTTCCCAAGGGGATGGTGTTGGGGTTCACCCACTTGTTGGCCTTCGGTGGAGGCCCTTGATGGTGAGGGGGGCCCTGGGGAGGAGGGCCCCGGATAAACTGAGATAAGTGGCCTGCCTGTATCAGCCTCTCAATTGCGTTTTTTAGTTGGTGGCAGTCGTCGGTTTTGTGCCCATGGTGGCGGTGAAAGCGGCAATATGGCTCATCAGGGCCGATGGCATAAATCTCGAGGGGTGTGCGGGAGTCTCGCTCAACGAGCCCCCGCTCTTCCGCATGATCAAGAATGACGCTGACGGGGTGCGTCAGGGGAGTGCGTGGGTGCTCCAGGAGGACGGGTTGCGCCCAAGCCTTCGGATTGTTCTTGTAACCGCCCCCGGGTCTGGCTTGGCCACCCCGGGAGCGATCGTTGTACTGTGCCTCTCGGTGGACCGGAGGGGGAGGCCCTCCGGGCCGGTTCCTGCCTTCATTCTTCTGAGAAGGATCCGTGTTGCGGCGGTCCTTCTCGATTTCCTCCGCTTCAGCGTATCGATCCCCCCGCTGAAGGGCCTTTGTATAATCGCGGGGGGGATCAGTGATAAGGCTCCGGGAGAAGTTACCATTGCGGATGACGGTGTGGAAGAGGGCCATCAGGGTCCTGTCATCGGCGCCTTCGACCTCGAGGGAGGCCTGCCTCCAGCGTTCCAGGAAACTCCGAAGGGTTTCCTCCTTCTGTTGTCTCACATTCAGAAGGTGGGAGAAGTGTTTCTTTGAGCGGTGCCTCCCGGCAAACTGCGTAAGGAAGCGGTGGGCAAGTTCTTGCCAAGAATCAATGCTGCCTTCGGGCAACCGGTTGAACCACTCATACGCTGGTCCCTCCAAGGTGGAAAGGAACCAACGGCATAAGTATTCATCCGATGCCCCCATCATCATCATGCTGTTTTGATAACGGCTATAGTGCTCCTGGGGATCCGTCTTCCCTTCATACGGTTTGATAGGTTGCCCCCGATATTTGTGGGGGATTTTGGCCGCCAACACCCTTGGGGTGAAAGGCGTCCTAGTGCGGAGTTGAATGAGGGGCTCGCCTGAGCCTTCGGCAAGTTTACGTTTCATTTCCTCCACCTGCGCCCGGAGGTCAGCGTACTCCGGATCTGGCCTCGCTGTGGAAGCCGTCGGGGGTGCCTGTCGATTCTCCTCGAGTTGACGGAGGAGGGCTTCAATGATTTCGTCCTTGGGATCCTTCGGGGCAACCCCTTGGGAGTTGGCCCGGAAGGATTGTGCCTGTGTGATTTGGTGCCTGGCATCATCGGCATGAAGGAGAGCTTTGCCTCTGCTTCGGGGGGGAGGTACGCCCTCGGCACCCAAAGCGGAGGCTCCACTTTCCTGGGGCCTGCTGAGCGCTTGTTTCCCGAGGCGGTCTTGGACCACTCGGTGCCCGGGAGCTCCCCCGAGCCTCTCAAGTGCAGAGGTCCGGGGCCTCTCTTTCATCATGGGGCGCTTGTCCCTGGACTGGGCCTCTTGGGAGGCGGTATCCTGCGCCATGACCCCCTCGGCATTGCCAATCCCCGGGGGAGGATTGTTGAACAAAGGAGGGAGTGGTGGTAGGTTGATAACATTCCCTCCAGCATAGGGCTGAAGGGGTGTCTGAGAGGCGAGGGCCCCGGAATTGAGAGCCATGTTCTGAACAAAGGCCGCAAAGGCTGCCTGAAGATCGATGGCCGGGGCCGGAGGGGGAACTTGGTTCTCACTCCGATCCCTCCTTCGATTATCAAGGCCAATGCGGGCGTCAGGGGCGTTCTTTTGCAGCTGCTGACGGAGGTCAGCGGTAGCCTGCTCCAACTCAAGGATGATACCACCCTCGGGTACTAAGAGCCTGTTGGAGGCCTCAGCCCCGTTGGTTTCGCCGGGGGCTATGTGGTTCTCCTCAAGGGTTCTGGACTGGGCACGGGTGGTTCTTCCCATTTTTGGTAAGTATTTCGTGTTTGGTAGAGGGGGAGGGTTTCTTACTTGATAGTTCAGACCTCTCAACGAGAGCACCAAATGATGGACAGTCTACCCGGGGGGTATCTTATCCGAGGGGTTATTGCGGGAATAACTAGAGAGAAGTCAGAGCAAAATTGGAGGAGAGAGAGTCGATATATTAAATGAACTCAGCGTGTCCTTACAAGGTGAATAAGGGCTGCTATTTATAGCAGCAATAAATGCGATGAGAGTACACGTGTCAGTAATCCGACGGCCGAGGGCTCACATCAGCCGGGTGGCACCGGCAGTGATACGTTCACTGCATTGAATGCGGTTGGCGGATGTGACGTGGCATTAAATGCGGTGGTTGGCTGTCTCCAAAAGGAATCTTCGCTGATCGAGTGTGTTTGGCCGAAGGCTCCTGGTGTAGCCGAAGGCTCCTGGTGTAGCCGAAGGTTCTTTGTGTAGCTGAAGGCCCCGAGTGGCATAGGGCTAAGTTCAGCCGAAGGCTTCCCAAATGCTGAGGGCTTGGTAATGCCGAAGGCTCATGTTTTTCGTCGTTTTCTCCCAGTAGCTTCGTATGCCAGAGGGGGCTATTTCGTGAGTTTCTGGAGCCTTCGGCCAAGGAGGCCGAAGGCACCCCAGTGCGTATTCTGGGCTTCTTTGAGGCTTGGGCCGTTGTATTTGGGCCTGAGTTGTTTCCTGGGCTCAATGGACTTGTGCAGGAGAAGTAGGAGTCTATGGGCCGGGGGTTCCTGGGCCATATACTCCATCATAAAAAAAAAAACATTGAACCGGGCCCGGCCCGGCCCGGCCCGGTTAGGCCCGGACCCGGTATCAACCCGGGCCGGTTCCGGGCCCATGTAGCCCGAAAAAAAGCCCGCCCGGGCCCGGCCCGGAACCGGAACCGGCCCGGCCCGGGTCCATCCCTAGTCGGAAGGGTGGCAGGTCTGATTGCTCAAGTGTGGATGACGTGCCAGTTAACCTATTTGACATGTTCAAGGGACTTTCCGTTGCGAATGCAAAGCCCACATCTTTGAATCTTTTGCATGAAGACACAGAGATGCTTGGTTATAAGAGGCATTTTGCAGATGGTGCCCGTGAAGGTCATGTTCTCATCTCTCCCATGGAAATACAGGCTTACAAGTTACACCTACAACCAAATTAGCCATAGAATAATGTTTACAATTTTCTTTGATCAAAGTGTTTTTCTTCTTAAGGAGGTTTAGAGGTACTCTCCATGATATAGACCAAGGTGGGAAAAGAAAAATAGCTGCAGGGGCCAAATCACAAGTAAAAAATGTTGGATTATTTTCCACTTTGAAAGATGGTTGGTTCTTATAATAATGGACTTATGAGGAGTGTGGCTGATTTAGTATGATTACATACATTCGTATGTACATATATGATTATATTTATAATCATAATTTGGCATCACACGTGTGACATGGATAACACTTACTAATAGATATTATTATTTTAATATATTAGCATGTTTATCCATTTTGATGTCAGTTAATTAACTGCCATGCCAAAGGACTCCAGCAACGATCACGACCATCTACTCCCTATATATGTTACTTTGAGTGTCGTATTTTGGTAGACAAAAAAAAATTCTTTTTCATTTTTACTTTAAAAACACATATACGCATTCTGCAAATGTGTATGAAACATTAGCAAGGCTATTAGTTACAAAGTATTTAGGATTAGATTATTAAGTGCAAATAATCTAATGAGGCTTCATAGTATCCTAAAGGCAATTCGTTGGACCATATGCACTACTTTGTATGGGACGTATTTCGCCTAAAGGAAAGCGATTTGATCGTGACTTGAAGCCGGAGTAGTTCTACTTTCGTTTTTCAGTTTATTGTTAAATAAATAATATTTCAATAAAAATTTAGTTTTCTAGATTTCAAACGATCTTTAGGCGAAATAAGTTAATTTTTGAAATGGCAAACCTGCAACAATTAACCACCGACTTTGTAAAGTTGGAAAAATTTGAAGGAGGAAACTACATGCGTTGGCAGAAGAAGATCAAGTTCTTGTTGTTCAATTTGAAGGTTGATTATGTTCTGACCACACCAAAGCCCGAGGAATCCGAGAGTGAAACCATGACTGATGCAAGGGCGAGGATCAAGTGGTTGAACGATGATGAAATATGCAAAGAACATATTTTAAATGCTCTGTCGGATGGTCTGTTCGTTGTGAACCAGAACACCCCTACCGCAAAGGAACTGTGGGAGACTCTGAACAATCGCTACTTAACCGAAAATGTGACTAGTAAGAAATTTCTAACTTCCCATTTCATGAACTATGTCATGTCTGACGATCGTCCTATCTCTAATCAATATGATGAGATGATGTGCATTTTAGGACAAATGAAACAGTTAAACTTAAACATGGATGAGACTATTTCTATTTCATGCATCCTAGACAAACTACGTACCTCCCTCATGGAAAGAGTTTCGGAAAAGTCTGAAACGAAAGAAGGATATGTCTCTACGAGACCTCGGGACACATATTCGTGTTGAGGAAGAGACAAAGAAACTTGAAAAAAGGGATCAACCCGAATCTTCCAAAATCAATATGATTGAGGAAGGAAAGCCTGGACAGAATTCTAAATATTCTGGAAAGAAAAGGAAGTCAAATGATGATGGACCTACGGAGAATCACAGCAACAAAAAGAAGAAAGTCACATGTTGGTACTGTAGTAAAGTCGGCCACATAAAATGTGATTGCCGATTTTACAATCAGAAACATGGCAATAAAAGCAAAGATAAAGGCAAAGAAAACTTTGTTGGTGTTATCACGGAAGCCAATATGGTGGAAGATGATGGTTCCTGTTTTATTGATTCTGGTGCTACCAAGCATGTGTGCAAGGATAGGGGTATGTTTACATCCTATGAGGCTCTTCAAGATGGAAGTGTCATGTACATTGGGAATTCTTCTACTGCTATGATCAAAGGTGTTGGACAAGTTGATCTGGAATTTACTTCTGGAAAAATATTGTCTATAACTAATGTGTATCATGTACCCGATGTTAGGAAGAATCTTGTGTCTTTAGCCCTCCTTAACAAGCATGGTTTTAAACTAGTGTTTGAGGGTGATAAGTTTGTACTGAGTAAAGGGGGGTATTTGTGGGAAAAGGATATCTGTACGAAGGCATGTTTAAACTTAATATCAATGAAATAAAGAACTGTTCTGCTTATATTGTTGCTTCTTCTTCATTATGGCATTCGAGATTAGGACATGTTAATACTAAACGTATGAAGGACATGGCAAAGTTAGGCTTAATTCCAAAACATGATGCCGAGTTGGATGATAAATGTGTAGTTTGTGCACACACAAAAATCACTTGAAAACCTTTTAGTAATAAAGTAGAACATTATTCTTCTTTATTGCATTTGATACATAGTGATGTTTGTGATTTTCATAATACTCTAACAATTGGCAAGAAAATGTATTTCGTGACCTTCATCGATGACTACTCAAAATATTGTTATTTATATTTGTTATCAAGTAAAGATGGAGTTCTAGAAAAATTTAAAATATACAAAAATGAAGTAGATAATTTATGTAACTGTTCTATTAGGTGCCTAAGATCAGATAGAGGAGGGGAATTTCATTTTCCCACCTATTGTGAATTGAATCTGTTGGGATTATTCATGAAACCATCATGGCATATACTCAACAACAAAATGGAGTGGCAGAAAGGAAAAATAGAACATTAACAGAAATGGTGAATTCTTTACTTTATAACTCTGGTTTGAGTAGTGGATTTTGGGGGGAAGCCATGTTGACGGCATGTCATGTTTTGAACCGAATACCTCACAAGAAAACTCATGTTACTCCATATGAATTATGGAAAAAGAGAAAGCCAAATTTGAGTTTTTTGAAAGTGTGGGGTTGTAGGGCAATTGTTCGCTTACCTGAACCTAAAATAAAAAAGTTGGGAGTTAGAGCGGTTGAATGTTTTTTTGTGGGATATCCTGAACATAGTAAAGGGTATAGATTTCTTGTGGTAGAACCAAATGAATTTATTAGTGTTAATTCTATCATTGAGTCTAGAGATGCTATTTTCTATGAGAATAGTTTCAAGACTATTTCTAGGTTTAATGGTTCGCATGAATCCCAAAAGGAACATGAGGTTATTGTCTCTAAGAGACATCTTGAACAAGAAGAAGTTCATGAATCTGAACTTGAACCCGAACCTCAACCTAGAAGAAGTAAGAGAACTAGAATTGAAAAATCATTTGGACCCGATTTTGTGGTTTACTTGGTGGAAGGATCTAGATCTTCTCATTGTACCCAAACTATGATTTCTAGTAGTGTTGAGCCTGATGCCCAAACTTTTGATGAAGCTATCAAATCACAAGATGTTTCGATTTGGAAAGAAGCTATCAATGATGAAATGGGTTCTATCATGGGTAACCAGACTTGGGTGTTAGTTGATTTACCCCCATAGATAAGTTCAAAGCTAGATTGGTAGCTCAAGACTTTACCCAAAAATGAGGTATCGACTATTTTGAACATATGCTCCTATTGCTAGAATCTCTACCATTAGAATTCTCGTAGCTTTGGCTTTTATATATGGTTTTGTCATCCATCAGATGGATGTGAAAACTGCATTTCTCAATGGAGAATTGGAGGAAGAAATATACATGAAACAACCTGAAGGTTTTGTCATGCCTGGACAGGAGAAGAAATTATGTAAACTCATACGATCTATGTATGGACTGAAACAAGCTCCAAAGCAATGGCATGAGAAATTTGACAAGGTTGTTCTATCCAATGGATTTGCAATCCATGAGTAAGATAAATGTGTTTATAGTAAATTCAGTGGCAATAAAGGTGTCATTATATGTTTGTACGTTGATGACATGTTGATTTTTGGCACTGATATGGAATCCATACACCATGTTAAATCATTCTTATCTTCTCAATTTGAGATGAAAGATATGGGTGTTGCTGATGTGATTCTTGGAATAAGGATCAAGAGTATTGACTCCAAATTGGTTCTTTCACAATCTCATTATGTGGAGAAGGTTTTAAAGCTCAATCAATTTGATGGCAGTCCTGTAAATACTCCTTATGACCCTAGTATTAAACTGTATAAGAATACAGGAAGAGCTGTTAATCAGTTAGAATACTCTAGGGTCATTGGGTCATTGATGACGTGCACACGGCCAGACATTGCTTTTGCTGTTAGGAAACTTAGTAGGTATACTAGTTGTCCTAGTAACATTCACTGGAATGGTGTTAATAGAGTACTGAGATACTGGAAGAAAACCATGGATTATGGTTATCCTATATATTGTGCTTGAAGGTTTTATTGATGCTAGTTGGATAACTGATCGAGAGGATCACTCTTCCACGAGTGGTTGGATATTTATACTTGGTGGAGGTGCAGTTTCATGGGCATCCAAGAAGCAAACATGTATCACTGATTCTACCATGGCTTCGGAATTTGTGGCTTTGGCCTCATGTGCTAAAGAAGCTGAATGGTTAAGGAATCTCCTTATAGAGATTCCTGCGTGGCCAAAACCAGTGTCACCATTGTCTATCAACTGTGATAGTGAGGCCACTCTATCTAGAGCCTATAACAACATTTATAATGGAAAATCCAGACACATTGGACTTAGACATAGCTATGTACGGCGATTGATCACTGATAGTGTGATAACTATAAACTTTGTAAGATCTTTTCAGAATTTGGCTGATCCGCTTACAAAGGGATTATCAAGGGTCTTTAAGACCTCTAAAGGGATGGGTCTTTTGCCCATTTAATGATCACCAATAATGGAAAACGAACTTGGCTCTTAAAACATTAAGAGTATAAGTTCAATGGATAAAGTACATTATAAGTAGTGATTGAAGCACTAATCAATTTGTAACATCTCAAAGTTCTAGTGCTTGTTGTTCGCAGTAGTACAGAGAGGATGAGCAGAAGGCTCTTAATGAACTTCCAAGTGTTTACAGCTGCGAGAGCACAAAGTTCACCTATATGAGTGTTTAAAGTGGTGCCGCTTTACATGAGTTATGGGCTTTGACTCTAGATCACTCCTGAACAAGATATGGACACATGGCCAATTCACGTGTCGGCATTGTAAAAATACTCTTGTAATGTTGGATAATCTATGTGTGTAATCGTCTCCGGTTAGTTATATGGGAAATTGGTTCAATGATTCGTCAACCATTATTTCTTTATTAACTTTGATATGTGTACACTATATTTTGGTTCAAGTCACGAGACACCAATATTAATGCATAAATTCCTAGCCTTGTTTATGTAATTTTATTTTAGTTTGTGATTTTCTTTCATTTTGAAAATAGGGGGGAAATGTTGGATTATTTTCCAATATGAAAGATGGTTGGTTCTTATAATAATGGACAGACTTATGAGGAGTGTGGCTGATTTAGTATGATTACATACATTCGTATGTACATATATGCTTATATTTATAATCATAATTTGGCATCACACGTGTGACATGGATAACACTTACTAATACTCCCTCCGTCCCAATTTGATGGTCTCATTTCTTTTGGGCACAAATTTTAATAAAGTGGTTGAATAGGTAAAAGTTGTGGTTGAGATTTGAGTAGAAAAAGGTGAAATGATGTGGACCACATCTTTCTTTCCAAAAAAGGAAACATGACCATCATTTTGGGACATCCCAAAAAAGAAATACGAGACCATCATTTTGGGACGGAGGTAGTAGATATTATTATTTTAATATATTAGAATGTTTATCCATTTAGATGTCAGTTAATTAACTGCCATGCCAAAGGACTCCAACAACAATCACGACCATCTACTCCCTATATATGTTACTTTGAGTGTCGTATTTTGGTAGACAAAAAAAAATCTTCTTCATTTTTACTTTAAAAACACATATACGCATTCTGCAGATGTGTATGAAACGTTAGCAAGGCTATTAGTTACAAAGTATTTAGGATTAGATTATTAAGTGCAAATAATCTAATGAGGCTTCATTGTATCCTAAAGGCAATTCGTTGGACCATATGCACTACTTTGTATGGGACATATTTCGTTTAAAGGAAAACGATTTGATCGTGACTTGAAGTCGGAGTAGTTCTACTTTCGTTTTTCAGTTTATTGTTAAATAAATAATATTTCAATAAAAAATTAGCGTTCTAGATTTTCAACAAAAAATAGAGGCTGAAAAGAAATGAAGCAAGGTGGCAGCTGGTTTTCCTTCCAAGTCTGTCGCTGGTTGAAGAATTTCGTGTCTTCTTTTTCCTACATCCCAGAGAAGCGTGGGTAGCTGGTTTTTGCATTTTTTATGGACTATTAGAAATAGGGAGAACAGCACTACATGACTTGTGCCTGAAATTATATTACCTGACTTTCTTGTTTCCCTTGAGATAGATGTAGACATGTAGTTCCGGAGACCTATTGCATTTTAATGTTATAAAGTTATGTGCAAGTGTGTAACGCTAATTTACACTAGGCTAAAGGGTCAAATAGACCCCTGAACTGACTTAAATTGTTCAATTAGCCCTTTATATAGGAGGTTCTGTCCGGCCGTCACCGATTGGGGCGATTCCCGGTGGAATGTTTTGATGAAATTTTTTGAGCATCTTCGTCATTAAGTCTAGTTACTCATACCAAATTTCAGCTAAAAATTCAACCGGGAAGGCAATCAAATGATTTTTTGAAGATAACTGTGAAGTTAAACAGCGCAGTACATTTCGAAAAATCATTTGACTGCCTTCCCGGTTGAATTTTTAGCTGAAATTTGGTATGGGTAAACTAGACTTAATGAAGAAGATGCTCAAAAAATTTCATCAAAATATTCCACTGGGAACCGCCCCAATTAGCGACGGCCAGACAGAATCTCCTATATAAGGGGCTAATTGAACACTTTAAGTCAGTTTAAGGGCCTATTTGTCCCTTTAGCCTTTAAACTAACAATACATACCTGATTACATTTTACATTACCAAATTACACCTTAGTTTTCTCTTCACTGTTTCACTTCTGACTATTTGTTTAAACATCCATTCTGATTATAATTATCCGTAGTACTAGTTTTTTGCACGACTTTGAAAATGCCCAATAGTAAAGTTAGTTTAAAGTACATGAAGTTGTTAGTTGATATGTTTACTTTCTTACTTCATATGTTGTTTAATTGTATTTGAAGATGAAAATACTTGAGTTGTGATCATTGAATTTTCGTAAAGGGTGAATTTTTAAAATTACGTTGCATTGAATTATAGTAATCAATTTACTTGTCGAAGGATAGGATGTCCAGGTTGGCTTAGGGATGACCGGGCCCAGTCCGGATCCGGTTCCGGGTCGGGCCTGGGCGGGTTTGATTTTTTGGGGGTGAAGCCCGAAACCGGCCCAGGATACTATTGGGACCGGGCCGGGCCGGTCTACCCGTCTGGGTATCGGGTTGGGCCGGGTTGGGTCTGGGCATTTTTTTTAATCTTATTTACATAATTCAAGAAGTAATACATATAAAAAACTTAAAGTATATTTATTTGAAATTTGAACGACATTTGAGAATCTAATGTTAATAGTTTAATTAACTAAAATTCCAACTACTTTAATAAATACTTCAATCTAACAAGTGTAGTTTAATTAATTATAATTCCAACTACTTTCATAAATACTTCAATCTAACAAGTGTAGTTTAATTAACTAAAATTCCAACTATTTTAATAAATACTAAGAATCTAACAAGTTTAATAGTTTAATTAACTAAAATTCCCACTACTTTAATTAACTAAAATTCCAACTATTTTAATTAATACTTCATCAATCTAACAAGTGTAGTTTAATGAAAAAATTCGAACTACTTTTTTTTTTTAAAAAAAATCGAACTACTTTAATAAATACTTAAACTAATATAGTGACTTTAACTAAGGCGTACTTTAATGAGAAATGTAATAATTAACTACTTTTATACTTTAATGAGAAATGTAACAATTACTGTGCTTTTATACTTTAATGAGAAATGTAACAATTAACTAATGAACTAATATTAATTAAAAATGTACCTAATAGGAAAAATGTATGAATTTGTATACTAATTAATGGGAGTGTGGGTGTATAAGTAATAGGATGAGTTTAACTAATATTAATTAAAGTGTAACTAATATATAATATATTGTTTATCCTATAATATATAAGTATACTATTACAAGATGAGCAGTACACTTATATTTAAAATATTTATTAGATGTAATATAAGTAAATATAAGCAAATAACAAGTATATAATAAGTAGATAATAAATATAAGTAAATGACAATAATATAATAAGTAGATATTAAGTATATAATAAATATAAGTAATATAGTATTTGTATTTATAAGTAGATAATTAATATATAAGTAGATATAATAATTGTATAAATAGATGTAGAGAGAATTGGAGAAGATGATTAAGAGTATTAGAGAATAGAGAGTAGGAAGAGTTGGAGAAGAGATGTAGAAAAATGTTTAGAAAATAGGAGTATGTATAGAATATTATTGTACCCCTCAAACCCCCGGGACCCCCCCCCCCCCCCAAGGCTCCAACGGCTATAGAGCCGTTTGGGACCTTTCCCAACGGCTAGGAGGGTTCCAATTATATATATATATATATATATATATATATATATATATATATATATAGTGCTATTCATGTCCCTCCCTTCCTGACCGGAGCGCCGTCCGGCCTCCTCCATTTGGGGGCCTTCCCGGTGGTATTTTTTGCTCAAATTTTTTGTGTATATTCCTCATCAAGTCTAGTTCATCCATACCAAATTTCAGCAAAAAATTCAATCAGGAAGGTCGTCGAATCATTTTTGCAAGTTAACTGGTCCGGAAAATACATATTCTGGACCAGTTAACTTGGAAAAATGATTTGACAACCTTCCCGATTGAATGTTTTGCTGAAATTTGGTATGGATGAACTACACTTGATGAGGAACGTACACAAAAAGTTTGAGCAAAAAATACCACCGGGAAGGCCCCCAAATGGAGGAGGCCGGACAGGGGAGTGGTCCGGCCTGACCGGACCTGAACATTCGTGTGTGTGTGTGCATGTGTGTGTGTGTGTATATAAATGTAGCCGTTACCGGACCGGCCGGGCTGATCCCTATTTTCCCAGTCCCGGAGCCCGCCCCCAAAGTTCCCCGGTGCCGCACAGTGGCGGTCCGGTCCGGGTCCTGGGCCGGTCAGACCAGTACCGGGCCACCCCTAGGTTGGCTGGCAAATAGTTTGTAATAAAAACGAGGCAATCATTTTATGTGAAATAAATTTAAGATATAAAATGCACTGAAGTTATACAATATGAATTTACATGTAAAAAAGACAAATGTAATGTTTGTACTCTTTTCTCATGTTGAAACCTTCATATGCCTTTGTGAAGTAGTCTTCCCCTCCAAAGTTAATTCCATTATTAAACTCAAAATTCATTTGGAGGACAAACATGTAGAATAGTGTCATGGATTTTTAAATATGATTAAAACTTTAAATTGCTCTTCACAATTAAGTTTGTTAATAATTTTTTCCCTCTAGACTAACTTCTTATTACAATTTCTCCCCATAGTCCATTAAAAACAACAATTGTAACTATCCCACTGTTGTTCTAATGAAAACATGCACAAAGGTCTGAGTAGTGAGTACAATAGGGGTGGAGATTAAGTGACCTTTAATGTATAACCAAGTATGAATCCAATAATTAGTACATTTAAATAAAAGGTGAAGATAAAAACAATTAAATAAATGGCGAGTACAAAATTCTATTATTAGAGATCATAATGAGCATATATTTTTTACAAGAATTGATGCAGTTCAACGTTTCAAGTGTATGCATAGTTTAAAATGAATATTCTTTGTAATTGTATTGGAAAATGATATATCCAAATGACTACATAAAAATGCTATGAAGTTCACCATTTACATGTAACTGCATCTTGGTCTTGTAATTAAATCTTTACACATGGAAACATTGATGAGTAATCCTCATCAACATTGTAAATAGCTGATGAAAACTTCAGATAAGCTTTCTACTATTTTAGATGAGGCAGAAATATGTATGTAAATACAGAACATGGGACAAACAAGTTGTTTTGAAATGTCTATATCACCACCTGTCTTATTGTTTTATTTTTAGCATGGTTTCCAATATTTTAAATCATTTTCTTTAACTTATGATGTACTGAGAAGGATACCAAGAAGGAGAAGATTTTGATCAAGATTTCTTTAACTTAGCATGATTTTAATCTGTTGAGGTTTATTCCTTCAACCCTCGGGTCCAACACGTAAGCCCAAGGATTTCGAGTGAAGTGTGTGTGATTGAACTAGCCCAACAGCAGATGATATGGATTAGAAAGGCAGTAAGGTAGCAAGTAAATGATTAGGTATTATTATCTCTTAATAACTCCCTAATACAATACTTTTCGCTAAGGCTCCGTCGGCCGTTCGTCTTACAAGGCAGTAGAAGTGCTGCGAGTAAGAATGCTGAAGCTAGTATGCTAAGAATAGAAAGTTGCCAACCCTTTACAATGAAATAAATGCTTCTATTTATACCCGCCAATGGGCAGGTGGCTGTGCTGACGTGGAGGCCTGTGGACCGCTTGTGCCCCAACCACCAAATCTTCAGCATTAAATGCACTTCCCGCCAGAATCTAGGTTTCCCGCCTAAATAATGGGCACGTTCGTCCGCCAGGGAAGCGAGCTGGATCGCTCCAAGTGATCCCCAAGAGGTTTCGGCTGTTCGTCTCCTGGCCTTGTGGATTCTCTTCATGCGGACTGGATTTCCTCGGATGACTACAGGCTCGCCATGGGGACGTTCGTTGTCATCCCCTGGTAGTCCGTGGTCCTGCTCCTCGTCCCTGCATAGACGTTCGTCGGGATGGGCCGCTGGGCCTACACTCCCAACCTCAGACGTTCGTCCCTCCCCAAGGAATATGGGCCTGCGGGCTGGCCCTGTGGTCTGACTGGACGTACGTCTGGTGAAGGAAGGGTTAGTGGGCCGGACCTCAGCTTGGGCCCTTAACCCAACACAAGTCCCCCACTTCTGATGTTCTGAGCATGCGCAGGACATAAGGAAGTATGAATCTCCTCAAAGTAGACGTTCGTGTCTTGATACTTGTGTTCATCGCATCCGGTGGAAGCGTACGCTCGTGGTCATGGTGCCTAACAGCTGTCGACGGTTCAGGAAACGAGGTGACGGCTGCTGTAGCGGCGGTGCATTTCCCAAGGAGATGTCATCATTACGCTTTCGCCCCACGCACGGCGCGTGAGCCGGAATACGCTCCCTGCCACGCGTCAGCCTCCCGTTGGCTCCCCCACCGGTGTTTCTCCTATAAATGCCGGTTTTTCCCTCTGGATTAGGGTTCCCAATTTCTGCTCTCTTGTCTTCGAATTTCCGCAGCTCTTCAAGTCTTCTCCCGCTTCTAAGTTCGGCTAATCCTTCTAAGGTAATTCTCATCTTCTGCTTCTTTTTCTTGTCTTGAATTCTTGCCGCGATGGTTTCGATGTAGATCTCGTCAAGTTCTGGCTCGGGCTCATCGGGTTCCTCCTCGGGCTCCACTTCCGACCCCGGCTCACGCTCTTCGGGGGAAACCAGCACTTCTGGTAGTTCTGGCTCGGCCCCTACCGCGGGGACTGTTCAGGCCGGGGAGGCCCAAACTGGTGTTGTTGCGACTGTCCCTGGTGAGGAGGGTGCTGATTCGGGGGAGCAAAACAGTATGGCCCTCGATGTGGTGGACCCCGTGGCTGAAGGCGGGGAGCAGGAGTCCGTTAGCGAGGACGATCGTCCGGACGGGTATGACTCTAGGGTCGAGGCGCAGGATGGCTCTGACATCGAGGTATTTGAACTTGGGTTAAAGATAGATGTGGAGAGGCATCTATGCCCAATCAAGAACGTCCTCTGCCACGAGCAGGTTTTCTCGCAGGTGGCCCTGAACAAACTGAAGGTGTTATTCCCCCCTCCGTCCGTATACAGCCTACGTGGCGCAACCCACGTGATGAGGAGACGCCCAGGAATGGTTATGGTGCTTCTGGACTCCATCGAGGCTGGGCTGCGCTTCCCTCTTCATCCGTTCTTCGTGGAATTCTTCTGTTGTTACCAGATAGCCCCCGCACAGCTTATGCCGAATTCCTATCGGTTCGTCTCCGCCTTCCTAGTCTGTTGCAAGGACAATGGGGTCACCGCCACTTTGGACTTGTTCCATTATTTCTACCGGCTCACCCCCCAAAATTCCGACGGTTTCCTGAGCATTGCAGCTCGTCCGAGACGGAGGCTGTTCAGCGGAGCACCGAGCTCCATCCATGACTGGAAGAATCGGTTCTTCTTCGTGCGGTATGCGGATGCTCGTCTGCCATTGCGTTGGAACGGCTATCCGCCCAAGATAGGGTCCCCGGAGCTGACCGTCGATCTGGAGGATGGCATTAGGAAGATCTCAACGGGCGGCGTCCGGCCCTTAGACGATTTCCTAACCTTTGAGGCACTTGCCGCGGCAGGAATAGGTACCGCCCATGCTCTCGGACATCTCCCCTCCTACGCTCGTCTCGGGGTATTGGGCGGTCCTGACCTCCGAGGTGAGTTATTCCTGACGCTTGTCCATCTAACCCATTTTTTCATTTTTTCAGGTCTTCCCCCGACCCAGGAGCAGATGAATCACGAGAAGCTCCTTAGGACGAGGAAGGGCAAAGGTGCTGCTGCCGATGCTGCCCTTGCCAAGGCCAAGGCCGTCCAGGCAGCTGATTCCAATTCTTCCGCCTCCCAAGCCGACCGTCGCACGGTGGAGGCCGAACAGCACCTTATTGCCACGGTGATGGCGCAGGGGTCCCAGGCCCCAATCCTTAACCCTGGCGTTCCCGAGGTCGTGGCGCCTCTGCAGGCCGTCCATCCCCAGGAGGGGGAGAAAGCGGACAAGAAATCCAAAAGGCCCAGGGGGACTGGCTCTTCGGCCCCTGAAGGGAAAGGGCTGATCCTCCCCTCTCTCGGACGTCCGGCACATGACGTTTGGCAGGAGGTTGCTTCCCTGGCCGGCGTGGAGATGCCTCCCCGCACGTCTTCTGAAGCTTCCAATGCGGCTCTGGCTGCCGCTCTTCAGGTAAAATCTCGCTCCACACAGGGTGCCTGATTACCTCATTCTAATGTTTCGAAGTCTCACCCCCCGCGTTTGATTTGCAGGTCGGGCTCTCCGTTCTGCAGTCTGAGGCTGCTCGAGAGGCCGAGGTCCTCCAGGCGAGGAATAAAGCAGATGCTGCCCTGAAGAAGGCGAGAGAGGCCGCTCGTCTGCAGGATAAGGAGCTGGCCGCCAAGGACAAGGAGCTGCAGGCCGCCCTGTCGGTAGCCCGCGAGTCCTCTGCGAAGCTCGCAGCCCTGGAGAAGGCCGGTTTCAAGCTCGTCCCGGCTCTTCCCGCCCCCAAGGATGAGGCCCCCGAATGGCTCGTCGACGACTCTGGGTATCACAACTCCGGGGCCTTCATGATCGCCGCCCAGAAGTATCTTGGGGGCGCTTTTGGTGATGTGTTCGCCGTTGAGCTGCAGAAACAGGCGCCAAAGGATCGGCTCAAATTTGGGGTCCGAATCCTGGAGAGTGCGCCTCTTGCCGAGAAATTTCTATATGATGTTGGGGATAGCTCCTTCGTCATTGGCTACAACGAGGGGGTAAAGGCCACACTGCCGGTCTTCGCCGCTCTCCAGGGGCCCAGATTTGACCTGGCCGAGCATACCTCTGATCCGGGGCTGGTCCGGGCGGTGGGCAAGTTGAAGAGGGACGCCCGGCGGGAAGAGGCCAAAGCCAGAGGTGAGGTCCCGGAACCCCCATCCCCCGAGCCGGAGCCCGAGGAGGAGGAAGAAACCATCCCTGGGGGGTCCCGGCCCGTTTCTCCAAATTTTGTGTAATGTAACTTGCAGTTTCCTTGTTTTGAATCTGTACTTATCCGGCCAGTAGAGCCGAGGAATATACAACTCTTTTGCTCTATCATTGTCTCTACGTTCATGAACTCTTCCTGTTTTCTTTTATCGCTAATACTATCTTGCTCTCATGGGGTATACGAACGTATGCTTTGGAATACCCTACATGCGCAAACCGCTCCCCAAGACGTACGGGATGTGGCCGTAATCTCCCGGATCAGTTAGTGAAGATGCCCGTCCCGTGGTTATAGGCATAACCATCCAGGCTGCGCGTGCCCAACTACACTTGGTGGGGAGAAGTCCGTCGCGTTAGGAATATCATAATCCTTCTCGCGTGTTGCGGTGGTACGAAGCGCTGAAGTACGAGCATACCCCGTAGATACGCGTGTCTCCTCGTGATTTCAATCTGTGGATGTGGTCTCTGTGTGCCTCCATGGGGGACGTTCGTGATATCAAACCGGATTCCTTCGCGGTGATTGTGAGGTGGTATTATCGAGGAGCCTTAAATACCGTGGTAGGTACCGGTATCCAGGCGCCACGTGTTCCACCGTGATTGGCGCGATCCCGCGGTGCTGCCTATAAGTACCCAAGGTCTTGCGAATTCCCCACTTGCTTAATCCTTAGCTCTTGTGTTGTGCAACTACCTTCTCTCTCTAGCTTTTCCCTACATTGCTCCAGGCTCCAGCATCCGTAGGTACCGAACGTCGTCATGTCTTTGTCTGGGTTGGAACCCCACAATATTGATCCAAGGACCCGAAACCGCTCGTCGTCCACCGAAGATAGTTTTGACGACGGGTGTTCTTCTGGCAGTGATCTAGAGTTTTATGAGCGGGGTATGCCACCTCGGCCCCCCCGCCATCATCTGAATTTTTATGGTGTTCGTCGCCAGCGTCAGCGTCTATTGAATGCGGACCGTCGGCTAATAAGCCAATGGTTCCTTCCCCCAAGGGTTTACGACGACCGTCGTCTGCGCAACCCGATGCGCCATCGGTCCGGCTATGTGGTGGTCCACTTAGACTCCGTTGTAGCCGGCCTTCTTTTTCCACTTCATAGCTTTTACCTAGAGCTTTTTAGGAGCCTCCAGGTGACGCCCGCTCAGCTCGTCCCCGCCGCTTACAGGATCCTCGCGGGTTTTATAATTAGGTGTCATAGTGTTGATGTGACCCCCACCGTGGATCTACTGCAACACTTCTTCCGGTTATCCCCCTTTGGGCGTACGGGGTACATAACCCTGATTGCGCGTCCGTCCATGGTCCTGTTCTCAAACAATGCTGGGAACCCGGACGGCTGGGAGGAGCGGTTCTTCCTCGCCGAAGTGGGCTCCCCGATGCCATTCTCCGATAGGTGGAACGCCTACCCGGTGAAGTCCATTCCGCCGCCCATGACGGATGAGGAGCTTGGCTATGCCAAGCGCATAGCTGGTCTTGGCGTCCAGCACTACCGGTCGCTGGTGGCCGAGCCCTTTAAGGCCCGGGCCGGGCTAGGTGCGTCTATTTGTACTTGCATTGTTCTGTCGTCCTTTCGCTGTTATGGCTCTGAACGTCTTGATTTTCTTCCTGCAGGAGTTTTCCCGTCTACATCATCCATGGGACGTGCCAACGTTGCTTCGCATGCCCGCGGCCGTGACAGCAAGGATGAGGGTAAGGGCAGGAAGCCGCTCGTCCGCGAGATCCCGCATCGGGTGACCAAGAGGCGGTCGGACGACGCATCGGAGGCTGGGGCTTCCAAGAGGCCGTGCATTGACGGTACCGCTTCCAAGGCCATCATAGTGGCTGACGACTCCGATGGTGAGCCCGGGAGTCCCTTGAAGCGCAGACCTTCTTCCAAGAATAAGCCCCCTGTTTCTCCTCCGCGGAATTCCGAGGTCCGTCGCCTTCGGGATGGAGATGTTCATGCTACCAAGGGATCTGACGATGCTCGTCCCCCTTCGCCCCCAGAAACCAGCGGGTCCTCCCTTGGTCTTATCGAATTCTCCGGGGTTGGCCCTCGCAAGGAGTCGATGATGCTCTTCGGTCAGACCGCGTCTTCCATCTGGTGCGGTCTCAACCTCAAGGTCCCCTCGGATTTCGCCGCCCAGGAAGCTCCTGAGGATCTCCTGGAATGTGGGCAGAGCACCCTTGACAAGGCCGGGCTCTACTTCCACAGGGCTCGGATGGCCTTCGAGCATCAAGGCAAGGAAGTGGCTCGTGTGCGGGCTGAATGCGATGCCCTCTTGAGGAATGCCAAAGGCAGGGCCGGAACACTTCAAGAGAAGGCTGATGCTTATGACAAGCTCGTCCAGGAGAGCCTTTCTCAGAAGGAGCTTCTTAGAAAGCAGGAGGCCGAGCTTGTGGACCTTCGCAGCCGGCTGTGGGCTGTGGAACAGGCAAAGGTGGAAATCCGTCGTACGGGTGTGGATAATCACATCCCCATCTATGAGGCCGACGTTTCAAAGATCAAGGAATCTGGTTCCATTGAATTCCAGAAGTCCACAGCCTACACCGGTGCCATCCAGACTATGGCCAGACGGTTCCTGCCGAGGTTCGTTGGTGAGTTCTTGGCCACCTGCCCGGACCTTTATTTAGATGGTATCAAACTGCTCCAGGCCACCCCCACTGGGGAGCGCTTCCTTGATGATCTCGCCGACGATACTTATCTCAAGGGTATGGTCGGCCTTGTGGCAGAGAATCTCCCGGCCTTTGAGCGTCACTTTGGAGCCCCCTTTGACCCCGCGGCCGCTGGATTTGATTCCCTGATGGTGGATGCCCATAAGGGAGCCCTTGAGCTGCTGAGGGAGCGCAAGGAGCGCGAAGAAACCGAGGCCCGGGAAAAAGCCAAGCAGGTCTCTTTCAAGGTCCCCCCTCCGGACATCGGCCAAAAATGATTCTCCGCTCATAGTTTTGTACTTGTACCCATTTTTCCATTATGTACATTGTATCTTTTATACTGTACTTTCCGGTCATTAGTACCGAAGAATAAAAATCATTATTTGCTCCATGTCTCTATCTCTCTTTCTTTTTTTTTTCTTTTTTTTTTTTGGAGTCTTTTTATCAGTCTTTGTCCTTCTCTAGCTTCGTGGGTACTTGTCTCCTGGTTTCGTAGGAGACGTTCGCCATCCCCGCCTTGAGAAGAAACAGGTTTATCCACGTCGGGATTCCCTATCTCCGTTCGTCCCCAGCCGCGAACTACTAGTCTTCTGGCTTCGCAGAAGGCTTTCGTCATGCGCTCATCAGGGGGAGGAACTAGGCTTCGTTCGTCCTTGTCGTGGTCCTACTAATCTTCTTACTTCGAAGAAGACGTTCGGTCATCCGACGATCGCAAGGAGGTCACTGGTTTATCCACGTCGGGATTCCCTGCTTCGTCGTCCCATACTCGTGGCCCTACTAACCTTCTGCTTTGGCAGAAGGTGTTCATCGATCCACGGGTCATGGAAGGAACTGGTTTATCCTGCCGAGGTTCCCTTTGATACGTCTAGCCTCCCCCACGTTCCTACTAACCTCCGCGTCGGGAGACGTTCGTCACGTGGTGAAGGAAGATCAGGCATACCTCGTCAAGACTCCCTCTCTCATAGGAGCTTCTCTCACCCCTTCTCATCTCTCTGTTTTTTTTTTTTTTTTTTTTTTTTGGAGGAGGAAATCGCTTCAATGGCACTTCGGCCTTAAATCTCTCTGTAGGAAGTGAAGAACAGAAATAATCCTTTTCATATAGAGATGACGATCGGTGGTGTTACATGGTACTTCGACCAAAATGTTACAACGATCTATCTCTAATTATTGGTAGAACTTCTTCAAGTGTTCGACGTTCCAGATTCCAGCGTGGTTTCCCTCCAAGGTATGGAGGAGGAACGTCCCCTGGTTGTATCTTCTCATGACCCTGTACGGTCCTTCCCAATTTTTGGCCATCTTGCCACCTTCGAGCGGCTTGCTCTTCTCTCTTTTTCTGAGTACGAGGTCCCCAGTTTCAATTTCGCGGATCTGCACCGCCTTGTTGAAGTATCGTTGGGTGGCTCGGTGATATTCTTCCATGCGACGAGCGGCTAGGTCCCTTCGCTCTTCGATGAAGTGGAGCTCCGCTCGCAGGTTAGCCTCGTTATTCTCCGGCTGGAAGTGCTTCGTGCGATGTGTGGGCACCAGCACCTCCGTCGGCACCTTGGCCTGGAATCCGTATGCCAAGGCAAAAGGTGTCTCGCCGGTTGCCGTCCTTGGGGTTGTCCTGTACGTCCAGAGTACGTAATTGAGCTGCTCCGGCCAGGTGGACGCGTAATCTTCCAATTTCTTTTTGATCCCGTCCATGATGGTCCGGTTCATGTTCTCCACCTGGCCGTTGGCCTGCGGGTAGGCCACCGAGGCCTTGGAGTGCCTGATGCCCCACTTCGCCAAGTATGCTTCAAAACCTCTGCCGACGAACTGTCGGCCGTTGTCGGTGATGACCTGCTCTGGAATCCCGAAGCGGCATATGACGTTCTGCCAGAGGAACCTCTGACATTGATATTCGGTGATGGAGGCCAGCGGCTCGGCTTCTACCCACTTTGTGAAGTAGTCAATCGCTACAATAACAAACTTCCTTCCGCCGCTCGTCGTCGGAAGAGGGCCTAGTAGATCTATTCCCCATCTGGCGAAGGTAATGCAACCGTCATCGGGGTGTAGAAGCTTGCCGGCCGCCCGGGTACAGGGGCATATTGCTGGCATACTGCGCATTTCCGAGTATGATTGAAGCAATCCTGCTGGATGGTCGGCCAGTAATACCCCTGCAAGATGATTTTTCGTGCCAAAGTACGAGGGCCCTGGTGGCTGGAACAGATGCCTTCATGTATCTCCTCAATGACGGCCGCTGCCAGGGTCGGTGGGAGGCACCTCAAGTATGGCCCGCCGAACGTCTTCTTGTAGAGCTGCCCATCAATGAGCTCGAAGTTGGGGGCCCTCCTCTTTATCCATGCTGCTCGTCCGGAGCTGCCATCATCCTCAGGCTTGGGGAGCGTTCCATCCCTGAGGTAGTCTGCGATCTCCTTCGACCAATTAGGTTCGGCGATGGAGATGGCCTCTACCCGGATGACGTCCGTTGCTGGAGCCGAGAGTGTCTCTTGCCTGACGAAGCCCCTAATGTGCCGGGGGATGCTCGTCGTAAGGTCATCGGTCGGGGGATTGCCTAGCTTGGATAATATATCAGCCTCGGCGTTCTCCACCCGCGATACCTGCTCAATTATCACTTGTTCGAACCGCGCGGTTTGTTCCTCCGCGAGCTCCTTGTAAACCTTCATCCTCTCTTCCCTAGTTTCGGCCGTTCCATTCATCTGGGTCACCACAAGCTGACTGTCCATTTTCACCTTCAGACGAGCTGCGCCGAGCGCCTTTGCACACTTTAACCCTGCGATCAGCGCCTCATATTCAGCCTCGTTATTGGTGACTCTGAATTCGAATTTCATGGAGTAGTAGGCCTTGAAACCCTCAGGTGAGGTGATCACTGCTCCCCCACCACAACCTTTTGCACTCGAGGCCCCGTCGGTGTACATCTCCCACCAGTTATTGAAATCACCGTCGCCCTGGGGATCGTCCTCGGTGCACGCAGTGCATTCGGCAATGAAATCTGCCAGCGCCTGTCCCTTGATCGTCGGCCTTGGCTTGAACTCAATGTTGTATTGGCCGATCATCAGGGACCATTTGGTTATCCTCCCGCTGGCCATGGGGTTCCGGAGGATCGCGGCGAGAGGCTGCGTCGTGTATACAATCACTGGGTGTGCCTGGAAGTACGGTGCCAGGCGTTTGATGGATGCTATCAAGGCGAGGATCGTCTTCTCCATCAGTGTGTATCTGGTTTCCGGGCCGTTCAGCGCTTTGCTCACGAAATAGATCGGTCGCTGAACGCCCTCTGCCTCCTTGAGTAGCACAGCATTTACAGCCAAGTCTGCCACCGCCAAGTACATGTATAGCTGCTCTCCGGGGTCCGCCTTGGTGAGGACGAGCGGGGAAGAGAGGTATATCTTGAAATCTTCGAAGGCAGCCTGGCATTCTGGTGTCCACTCAAAGGGATTTGCCTTCTTCATGATCTGAAAGAAGGGAATTGCCTTATCTGCTAGTTTTGACATGAATCGGCTCAGGGCTGCCAGTCTCCCGGTGAGGCGCTGCACATCCTTCAGATTCTTCGGGGCCTCCATGTCAACTATTGCCTTTACCTTCTCTGGGTTAGGCTCGATCCCCCGCTCATTCATCATGTAGCCGAGGAACTTGCCGCCCTTGACGGCAAAAGCACACTTCTTGGGGTTTAGCCTCATGCTAGCCTCCTCCATGATGGTGAAGATCCTCTCCATGTCCCGGACGTGGTCCTCCCTCTTCTTGCTCTTGATCAGGATGTCGTCCACGTAAGCCTCCATGGTTTTCCCTAGTACGTCTTTGAACAACATCCCGATCATTCTCTGGAAGGTAGCCATGGCGTTCCTCAGGCCGAACGGCATGACCACGTAGCAGTACACGCCCTCCGCTGTGACGAACGCCGTTTTTTCTGCATCATCAGGATGCATGAATACCTGATGGTAGCCTCTGAATGCATCCATGAAGCTGAGCAGCTCGCAGCCCGCCGTTTCATCTACGAGCAAGTCGATCCTCGGCACTGGATACGGATCCATCGGGCAGGCCTTGTTGAGGTCCGAGTAGTCGACGCACATCCGCCATGTATCGCCCTTTGGGGCTAATACTACGTTGGCCAACCACTCCACGTGGATGACCGGCCGGATGTGCTTGATGTTGAGGAGCGTAGCTGCCTCCCTCTTGATGAATTCTCGCCGTTCGGCTGCCATGTATCTCTTCTTCTGCTGTATGGGCTTGGCATCCGGCCGTACGGCGAGTCTGTGGCAGATGAGGTTGGGGTCTATCCCGGGCATGTCCTCCGGCCCTCTGGCAAATAGGATTTTAAACTTCCGGAGGACAGCTATGACCCCTTTTTTGACCTCAGGTTCGAGGTCGGCGCCGATGGACACCTTCCTGTCCGAAGGGTCGTCCAGCTCTACTTCCTCGAGCAGGGCAGCTGGTTCTAGACGGGCGTCGAAGTCAGCCTGCCTGGCCTTCTCAGTGATGCTGTTGATCCGTGCGGGTCCGTGCGGGCCCTGGCCATGTGCGGGCCCGTGCGGGCCACCCCTACCCCAGTTTCAGTGGGGAATTTGATGCATGAGTGCCGCACGGAGCACATGGCCTCAAGATCCTCTAGGCCAGGCCGGCCCAAAATTGCGTTGTGGGCACATTTTAGGCGGACCACGACGAACGTCATCCGGATGCGGGTAGTGTGAGGCCCATCCCCGATCTCCACGGGGAGGCCGATGGTGCCCTCCGCATCGATGCAGTCCCCTGTGAAGCCGGAGAGGGGGGTGCGCAGGGGGGCCAGCTGATCCTTCCTCAACTTCATCCCTTCGAACGCCTCCCAGTAGAGGACGTTCACGCTGCTTCCCGTATCGACAAGGACGCGTCGGACGATCGCATTGTTGACATCCATGCTGATTACCAACTCATCCCTGTGAGGGGCCGGTGACATCGGTAGGTCGGCCGGTCCGAAGGTGATGGCTTCCACCTTGTTCTTCTTAGCGGGGGGAGCTGATATGGAGCCCACATAGAGGGACCTCTCAAATTTCTTCCGCTCCGCAGGCGTGTCCCCAGTCTCGGCGCCCCCAAAGATCACCTTGATCTCCAATTTCTTCTTTCCGCCGTTCGGGCCGAGGGACCCCTCCGGACGTTTATCAGCACTTCGATAATCTACGTCCTTTGGTTCCGCCTCGCGCCGATCGTCTCGGCGCCATGACCGCGATCTCGGGTTCGGCTGCCTCGGGCTATTCTTTTTTAGCAGCTGGGTGAACTCGCCCAGGTAGCCTTGCCGGATCAGCTCGTCGATGGCCAATCTCAGCTGTTTGCAGTTGTCGGTGAGGTGGCCGACCCTCTGGTGGTATTCGCAATATGCGGTCTCGTCATGACCCATAAGCGCCTTCTTGTCTTGGGGCTCCCTTAGGATGCCCTTGTCTTTGATGGCGTCGAAAATCTGACTGACGGGGTAAGCCAGAGGGACGTGGTATTCCTCCGGGCGTACGCGGTTGGCCTCCGGATGAGCCTTCCACGGAATCATGCCGCTGTCCGTCTTCTTCTTTTTGTTTGGGGGGGATGGCCCGCCCCCAGGGCCGAGCCTGTCCGCCAGTTTTCGGGAAGGGGCTGCGGGAGCGCCATCCCTCAATCTGATCTCCTCCTCAATGGAGGCATACTTCTGCGCTCGAGCCAGCACCTCAGTATAGCTGGTGCTGGGATTTCTCCGAAGGTCCCGGTATAGGTCCCCCGTCACCAGAGCACTGGTGAACAGATTTACCCCCAGCCGCTCGTCCAGATCATCCACTTGGAGCACTTCGTCTCTCCACCTGACCAGGAATTGGGCCAGAGGTTCGCCCTTTCCTTGTTTCACACTCGTGAGCGATGTGAAGCTCTTCTTGGGGGTGGTACTGGCAGCGAATTGTGCCATGAACTGCTGGGACAGCTGTTCGTAATTATCAATGGATCCGGGCCTCAGCTGCCCGAACCATTCTTGTGCCGGACCCCTCAGGGTGCTGAAGAAGAGCCGGCAGATGGCCTCATCGGATGCCCCCAGCATGGAGAGGTTCCCCTGGAAGCTGATCAGGTGAGCTTTAGGATCTCCGGTCCCATTGTATACTATCCCCTGGGGGGGTCTGCAGTCTCGCGGGATCTCTGCATTCATGACCCTCGGAGTGAAGGGTGAAGTGAGGGAGAAACGCGGCGTAGCTGGGGTGGCCTCCGCCCGTCTATCCATTTCGGCTATTCGCCGTTCCATTGCCTCTAGCCGGGCCTCCTGTGCGGCCCTTCCGGGGGACACAGGAGGGGCGGCCTCGAGCGCAATGTTCCTTCGTGGGGCAACCGCGTCGGGTTGCCTCCGTGTGATATGGGCACCATGTCTTTGGAAACGTCGTCCAATGTTACTGGCGGCAGGGGTGATGGTGGTGCCCCGCTGTTTGGAGGGAACATCTGGTGTGCGCCCCCGATGATCGTCCTGCCAACCATATCGAGGGGTGCTGGCCCCGGTGTGCCCTTCAGCTCCGTGGGAGGACGGATGGTGACCCAACCTCATGTGGATGGGCGTCCGACGCCCGGCAGATTCCGCCGTTTCATCCAGGGACTGCATGCGGTGGATGGGTGATATGGGCGTCCAGATGGTGTTAGCTGAGTACACCTCTTCGTTCGCCTCCTGCTCGTCCGCCATTCGGCGCATTGTTTCTGCCAGCTCCCTCATGAGTCGAGGGTCGCGTCTGGCCTCGTGGGGGATGAGGTTTGTGAGGCCGCCCTCACCCCCCGTTGTCCCCAACGTCTCGGAGCGCTCCGTGGTTTGCCCGCGGTTGCTTCGTCCGCGGGACAGCTGTTCGGAGAGGTCACGTTGGCGGTTGTTTCTTGTCATCGTGCCTGCTGCGGGTAGCTTCGGTAGCTGTTTGGGAGAGTTTTTTGGAAACTTTTAGTTCAGTTTCCCACAGACGGCGCCAGTGTTGAGGTTTATTCCTTCAACCCTCGGGTCCAACACGTAAGCCCAAGGATTTCGAGTGGAGTGTGTGTGATTGAACTAGCCCAACAGCAGATGATATGGATTAGAAAGGCAGTAAGGTAGCAAGTAAATGATTAGGTATTATTATCTCTTAATAACTCCCTAATACAATACTTTTCGCTAAGGCTCCGTCGGCCGTTCGTCTTACAAGGCAGTAGAAGTGCTGCGAGTAAGAATGCTGAAGCTAGTATGCTAAGAATAGAAAGTTGCCAACCCTTTACAATGAAATAAATGCTTCTATTTATACCCGCCAATGGGCAGGTGGCTGTGCTGACGTGGAGGCCTGTGGACCGCTTGTGCCCCAACCACCAAATCTTCAGCATTAAATGCACTTCCCGCCAGAATCTAGGTTTCCCGCCTAAATAATGGGCACGTTCGTCCCCCAGGGAAGCGAGCTGGATCGCTCCAAATGATCCCCAAGAGGTTTCGGCTGTTCGTCTCCTGGCCTTGTGGATTCTCTTCATGCGGACTGGATTTCCTCGGATGACTACAGGCTCGCCATGGGGACGTTCGTTGTCATCCCCTGGTAGTCCGTGGTCCTGCTCCTCGTCCCTGCATAGACGTTCGTCGGGATGGGCCGCTGGGCCTACACTCCCAACCTCAGACGTTCGTCCCTCCCCAAGGAATATGGGCCTGCGGGCTGGCCCTGTGGTCTGACTGGACGTACGTCTGGTGAAGGAAGGGTTAGTGGGCCGGACCTCAGCTTGGGCCCTTAACCCAACATAATCATTTTCTTTATGACACGTTGTGCTTAATCTTCATACCCAATTTGGACGCTTTTTAATTCAAATATTCTATAGCTCTGTGTTAGCAATGTGGCTCTATGAGGATTTAGTTTTTATTTCAATTTATGTACTTGATAGTAAACCAAGAGAAAGAGGAGAAGCAGCGTGAGAAAGAAGAATTTGAGCTAAAAACCCAATCAAAGAAGCAGATCAGCCACTCGACGAGAAGGACAAGGCTGATTTGGAAAAACAATCATCTTTACAAAAACAAGCTTCACTTATGCTTTCTTAAAAAAGAACAAAAATTGCCCAACTTCTAAGATGACAAATTGTTGAGCAATGCAATCTCTGATTTATCCCTTGAGGAGATTGATAAGATGCATGCAAGTGTTACTTCATCAATGGACTCTATTCTTTCACTTCAAGATGAAACAAGTGCATAAGAGCTGTGGAGGTTTATTGTTTTTTCTTTATTTTTTATGCAGCTTAAACAGTATTTTTCAAATTCTTAGATTAATAGTTATTTTTACTCTGTTACTTGTTCCTTAGGTGGCATATTGTTCTTTAAATGTAAAATTAATATTTTTGTTTCTTCACATGTCACATATAGACTGGTGGCAATGCTAGGGTCATTTAGTTAATACAAATAGAAGTTCTCATCGGCGCTTCATAGGTCTCAAGCCAAATACAAGTGAAGGGATCTCTAATGCTTACGAGATAACTTCGAAGATTTCTGATAGATGGGCGATACTAATAGTGATAGCAAACACCTGCCACCTGAATACTAAGAGTTTGTTGTGTAGTTCTCAGAATAGGCTACAAAGTTTAAGAGCCACAAACCTGCATTTTATGGTGTCTGACCAAAGAAAAGGTGACCATACTTGATCTGTATGCTTTCCTTTAAAGATTTATGTTTCTTTTTTAGCCTTTACAGTTACACTTTTACTTTAAAATCAACAAGCTACAACTTATACTCAATACATAACCAAATACCTGAAACATCATGCAAGTTTTGTCCCTACTAATTATATTACCAGTCCCGCCCCACTTGAAAACAACAGGTCGCATTGCAGTAACAAACACCTAATATGATAATACACTTTAAGACATTTGCACTCCCAGAGTCCTAGTTCATGACAAAAAAAAACTCTCCTACAAACTGTGAACCAGGTAGACTTATGTGAATATAGTTCACCGTGATTTACTAATAACGGTGCGAGCACTCTACTGTGCTAGGCATTTAAACAAACAGTTAGCTGGGTTTAGTTTTTTTCTCTTTAAGATAAACTCTTCGCTACCATAACTCCAGCACCTTATGAATGCTCCTAAGTTCATTTGAGCAAATAAAGGTACGTGTACAAGCATAAGAGATGAGAGAATGGGCATAAGCTTAATCTGAAAGAGAACAAGAGTGACTAACAGGAGGAAAGAACCTCTGCCAGTACTGTAGAACAATATGCATTATAAGGGAAAGGGGGCAAATGATTGAAGGAGACAGTGCCTTTCTAATTTCCATAACTTACGCTACCGAGTAGAACTAACGGGCTGTTACAGGTGTTCACATATCAAATTAATTTCCTTCTTACATGTAATAATCCATGAAAAACGGAAATAGGGACTTACATAAAAAAGAAGACGAAGGGGGCGATGCAATGGAGGCGGATGTGTGAGGTTATAGTGTTATACTAACGGGGCAGACGGCGTTTGGTAGTGCAAGTGTATTACGCTACAATGACATTACATACACATTAGTAAAGTCTGATATATGCCATTTAAAGTTGCAAACATCTTAACATTCTTAAATCCTAAATTACTATGAAATATTTCTTAGTTTCATGAGCAAAACATAGGAATATAGGATACTATTAATGATTAAAACATCTAAGTCAAAACATTGAATCAAAAATAAGTTCCTGGTTCAAGCCTTAATAAATTAATAGCGTATCAGTCTACTGGAAAGAAACAAAAAGGAGTGTAGTATGTGTCATGTACAAGATGAAAGATCACAGGTAGTTCTTGAAAAAGACGGAGCAGATTTTTTTGTAAATGAACAGAGCAGAGAGAAGAGAAGACATACGGATTTTTTTTTAATTAAAACATATAGCCGCGTTCTACACTTCTGCGTACGTACAAGGGCTTTAACTTGGTTACTAGTTAAGTTTTAAAAGTCTACTTTACCCCTGTCCTTCCGCAGTCAAAAAATAAACGCAGAAAACCCCCCAACACCTTCGACCGCAAGAAGCGGCGCTATAGCGTCCGCCTCTACCTGTATAGCGTCCCCGCTATAGCGCCCGCAAAGCCCGCTACACCCAAACGCTCCGCTACAGGAGGTCTTGTAGCGCCAGACCTCTCCTCCGCTCCGCTCCACCGCTATAGCGCCGCTATAGCGCGCGATTGACATCACTGGGTTATACTAACGGGGCAGACGGCGTTTGGTAGTGCAAGTGTATTACGCTACAATGAGGTACAAGGAATGAATCATTTAGTACATGCGAACTTAGCTGCAGAGTTACACCAACATTTTTTTAATACCTAAAATAGGCGTACCTTCATTCATGCTTATTATTTTGTAGATTAGCTGCAGAGTTACACCAACATTTTTTTAATACCTAAAATAGGCGTACCTTCATTCATGCTTATTATTTTGTAGATAGTTTCTCTTCCCCAGAGGTGGACACCATCCCAGACCTGCGACTTCCTGGTTCCCCATATGCAGTAACTACAACTGCCCTGTCTTATTGGTTCTGGGTCGGTTTTCAATCTCAGTCCGGATTCCGGAACCATGAGCATGTCCACCCCTACCCGTCCCAACTGTAGTTAAAGGGTGACACACAAACTTGTGTATTCTGGCAGAGTTTTCTAGCCTCACAAGTAACGACTCAGTCTCTCAACAAGATAGCACCATGAAGAGACATCACATTGTATATTTTTAAAAAATAAGACCTAACATTAGGCTCATTGGGTGAATGCTAAAATGGTTTACTCCATCGATCGCAACTCGCAAGCCTAGATTTGCATTAATCCACCACGCCTAGAAAGTGACTTTGAAATTGCAAGTTGACAACCCAAGAGGAGAGAGCCGGAAAGGAATATAGTTAAGGAATCACACATCACAGTGTGTTTGGATTTGAGGGTGGCATCCTCTACCCCCTCCCCACATCTCAAATTCGGAGGAGTAGTGACTATGTGAGTCTTGTGAGTAGAATAGAAGGAAGGAATGAATGAGAACATCCATCCATCCTCCCTAGCCTTCTTGTATACTCCCTGGACAAACAAAATAGGAGACAAGTGTTCTACCCCTTCTGCATTCCCTCAAGCCAAACAAAAAGTTAGGTTTGCACAGATAAGTATAGGAAATCTAAAATCGCAACGCAAGTGCAAAACAGACATCTTTTTGTATTATACAGCGCCTCCTGTTCAACCAATTCAAAAGAACATGCCATGCCAGGGAAAATTTCATTCAAATCGAATTATTATCAAGGCATATGTAAGTGTATTTTCTTCTCAATCGTATCATGCAAAAGCTGGATCTTTCTAATCTAATCACAATCTAGAAGACATGCCTATGTTCATTGCTATAAACAAAAAAATAACAAAATCATGCACTAGTAGAATAACCATTAGTGCCCTGGTTGGCCTTCTGCATTTCTATATTCTTCCTCTCCTCTTCTTTTTGAAACCCACTATTCTCTTCATCTTCATCATCATCAGAATCCAATGTAAAATGTGAGCTGCTGGTAGCCATTTCCAACTGCTGCACCACCTCTGCACTAAGTGGTCTATACCTCAAAGCTGAATCCTTGTTAATTCCACTCTTCTTACATAAAATAGAGTATGCTCCAGACATCAAAACCACAAGAAGAGCAAGATGGCAATTGAACTGAAGAGTGGCAATGGCTCGACCTCGATGGTATTCGGGATGTCCATTGCACTTTATGGTGTAATTCCCTCTACTTTTTCCGTGCAATGAGCAGCCATGAGCTATCATGTTGGTGAAAAATGAAAACCCCATTTGTAGGAACCAGATACCTTGCAAGACCAGTCCGATTCCGCGCCCCAGTCTAGTGTAATTGGATTTGGGGTTTTTCAATTCCAGAATAGTAGAGAATGCACAAATAGAAATGGGCACTAGAAAGAGATCATAGTACCTATTTTCGACCCCGCTAGGGTCTTTCCTCTGAAGGTAAAATAACAGAAATTCTTCCATGAATGCGAAGAGGGAAATCAGATTGAGGAACTGGAAAGGAAATTGAAGACGCCTTCTTGTACAACTAACGAAGCCGAGGACGGAGTAGAGAAGGAAAAGGAGCGAAATGGCGATTTCCCCCAACTGGTAAGCCAAACCAACAGAGTCTTTGGAGTTGATGGCGTCAGAGATGGAGACTATGGAGTTGACGATGAAGAGAAATGAGAGGGCGGAAACTGCCAGGAATGTCACGGAGGAGGAGAACCTTGAGGAGGATTCCGTCGACGAAGACTCTCTGAAGGTTTCTGTGGATGATACGAAGGATTCCCAAGCTCCGATCAGTATGAAACCTCCGCCGCCGACGGTGTACGCGAACAGGCTCATCGCGTTGACTCTGATGCAAAATTGAGCGCGTAGGGGTCGGGAATTCTGTGCGAGGGACTTATGACACCTGATTCGTTGATCTCTTTCGTGTCATAGTTTGACTCGTAATTTTTTTGGGGTATTTTACGGTTCCTTTTTCTCAACCCAATCCAAAAAGGTGTAGTCAAGATGTTTTTACGTGGAAAGTCATACCAGATTAGACCAGACTTGGAAAGTCATAAAAATACAAAGAAACCAAACATTACCAGACCAGTTCAGACCAGACCAGCAAATTACAGTCCAAGTAAAAACATCCTCAATGTAAAAAATTTGGTTCGGTTTAATGTTCAAAAGTTTAGAATCATGATTTGTTCGGTTCAATTTATTTCTATTCAATTTCAGTTTTTTCGGTTTTTGCCCCAAAAAAATTGTTGATTAAAAAATAATAATTGCAAAACAAAAACAAAAAAGTAAGTCCAACTATAATTAATAGTAATACAATACAAAAACATAATTAAAAAAGAGAGAAGAAACAAATGCACTTCCAAACAGGGACGGAGCCAGATATAGAGTTGTGGTGTCAATTGACACCACTGAAAATTTTCTTTTCCATATATAGGTACATACAATTTTTTTAAAATTTAAAATTGACACTACCGAAAAAAATTATTTACATATAGGTATATGTAATCTTTCAAAAATTTAAAATTGACACCACCATTTAAAAAAAAAATTGGGTGACACAACTCTTACTCCAATAGTCCAACTCCAAATCGCTGCAAGAAGGAACTATAGAATCACATAAGAACTGATTGCACAATCGAATGAAAGATGTTTTGATGAATGCTATTTTGCTTTACAACTACAGTGGCAATTTTCGCAAGTGAGTTTGAAAGATTTCCGGGTGAATTTGTTGATAACATTTTGTGAACAATTTCTTCATGAAGTGTAGAACATCTCCACAGAATTTTATCTAAAATTTACACAGAAGACAGTTACATAAATTATTGAAAAACATGGCGCCATTATGAGGGGTAGTGATGGTGGCGATTTGTAATTGGGAAACTGTCACTGGTGGTGAGTCACCCATGCGATTGGTCATCGAAAAAAATCCGTCACTGATCTAACGACGATCACTAGTGCTGGTGCCTGGTGGTGGTCACAGGAGGTGACCCCTCGCATGAGATGATTGTAGCACCGAGCCGCGGAGGCTGATTGTTGTGCAAATGGTAACTGAGAAGAAGAAAGCGGAGAAAAACAACCCCTAACCCTAGAGGAGACGGCCATCTAGGGATAGAAGCTGCCTTTGCCTTTTCTTGAGTTGCAGTCCTATTATACAACTTTTATTAAGATTGAGAAAGATCTTTTTAGTTGTAAAGGTTTAGAAGTTGTAAAGGTTTAAAATCTAAATCTTTTATACCCATAGTTTATAATTTGAAGGTTTACAAGTTGAATGTACTTGCTTATTCAATAAATAAATAATTTCATAATTTTTTTAATATTTAGACACAATGAATAGAGAAAATATAAAAATTGAATATATAATCAATATGTTGTTAACAATGATAGATGTAACACCCGGCCCTGTGAGACCCGATGTAGTTACTCCGGACCTTTAGTACTGTTCTCACAACTTGTAATCACATGTTTTATTTTGGGTATTTTGATTACACAAAAAACAGATTTTAATTCAGGCAAAATCATTTAAAATTTTATTTAATTTTACACTATACACCCCCTAGTTCAGCAACGCAGGCTGCTTCGGATCTTCCGCATAGACACTCATCCAGACGAGAGTCGATAGCCGAGCAAACGAGCGGCCCGGCTGCGACCCACCCACCGGCAACCGTTGCTTCCGCCGACCACGCCCTGCCCGGATGCCCCTGCGTCCGTCCGCCGCAGTGCTGCCGCACTACTCAGCCAGGTAAAACGTCACAGACTTTCTCAAAACTCTTCTGTTTTTTCTTGCAGGCTTATGAACTTTTCCACTTGCTGGAGTTGTAGATTGTCCGTCTTTATGTAATTATTCTCAGAATTGTTTGCAGAATGGCTAAAGTGCTGATTTACTTTTTGCAGAATTATGCCGATTTGGCTGAAGTGCTAAAGTTCATTTTTTTTTTGAAAACTAAGAAAATTTAATATGAAATTTTGACACATAAGGAGAAAGGGCTTGACTATATTTTGGTTGAGAACAATTGAAGTTGAAGTATTAGTTGTTTTCTACTTCTCTAATACTTCGCATATATTATACTGCATACTGAATTAATGACAATATTGCGTCATTGACTCATTGGTGCTTGAATACTGCACCCTCATATATCGCAATGAATTCAATGATTTTGGTTTGTGAGTACAAAAAGAATTTCAGAAATCATTAGTCCCAACTTAATCGCATTTGGAAACAGGAACTGTGATTCTTATTTGGAATATTTGGACTAAATATACCTTTGGTTTTCTGCTTTTTGGAGTATAGCATCAGAGATTTGCAATGACTTTTGAACATCTATATTCTCTTGAGGTAGTAAGAAGTACTACTTAGATTTGAGTTTTTTCCTTCTAAAGCAAAGTTTCTCAAGTGCATCTGATACAGAACTATATTTTATGTTTACTAATTCTGTAATTAGTTGAACTAAAATAGTAAAATTTACTTGGAGTTTGTATTTGACTACACTGCATCCAGTTATGAATTGATTATTTATGCGTAGAACAATCTGATATTTTCCTTAAATGCTACCTTATTCTAAAAACTTCCTCCCGTTTAATATGCTTGAGGGTTTGTCTGATGATAAAACTGACTCACTTCTGCTAATATTAAAATTATTATCGACAATTAAAACTCACGTATTTATAAACTACACTAGAAGTTCTACTACAATGCACAAATGGAATTCCAATACTATAAATAATTCCCCCCCTGCCCCCTGCCCCCTGCCCCTCAGTTGAAATGCTAGATCCGCCTCTGTATAAGGACAAACCCTAACATAGGGTTTCGTCTGGTTGGAGATAAATCCCTTTAGGACTTCTTGCATAATCCCTTGGAGCGGGTTGTTTAGAAATACTGAGACCCCTCCTGTTTGATTGGTTCAAGATAGCATTGCAATTCAATTTATGTTTTTTGACTTTGTTCAAGCTTTGTTTTTACCTCGGTGATACATTGAAAACTTGGTTCAAGCATTTTTTCCTTTTGTGGTTCAATTGCTTAAAATTTGTTTTTTCAGTTTGCCTTTGCCGTTGTAGTACTTTTATTTTGGGCTCCTAGGGTATTAGTTTTATTTTTCTTTTTGAAAAATCTGGCATTTCTCATCCTTGTTTGTCTTTGTGATAATTGTTTTAATGAGTTTCTTTGTAAATCTCATGATTACATTTTTCTTTTCTTTGCTCCTATTGTGTGTTGATATGGGTTCTACTAATAACTGAGCTATGGTCCCTCAAATGGAGAAACTACTTTTAGTATATGCAATCAAAAGATTAAATGATTTTTTAATCTTTATTCCAAAAATGGCTTATAGATTATAGGGCTGTTATTAAAACCTATTTGACCAATGACCACTGGTTTCAAAGAAAAGAAGCTGAAAGGAATTAAAATGCAAGCTCTACTTTTTACTTGGACTTGTTTCACAATGTAGCTTATAAAAGGGTAGGATTAGGGCTGAATAACCGGGTTAAGATAGTAGGGTTACTTTTTACTCTAAAACCCTACTTTATCACTTAAAAACTTCTAAAGCCCAAAATTACCCCAAAGTTCCCTCAATACTAGATCATACAATGCCATATAAATTATTGCAGTGCTTAGTGCTCGATTATAACCGCTATAGAGCCCGCTGCTGGCACAGTGGCACTAAAGCCAACCGCTTCGCTACCCCACTACAGAGAGCTATTGATATCACATCTCTATATTGAAATTGCATGTTGGTTGATAGATTCCCCGTAAAAAGCTTATTCAGTGTGATGGGTTCTTTTCAATGTTTCATAAATTGAAAATAAAAGGGTGCTGGACTAATTTAACACTTGTTGTCTAAACATTGCATCTAGGTGCATATTATGCTGCATAGGGTTTGAGCAGAGAATATTATCTTGCTGCTTTGAAATATCTGGGCATCAGAAAACTGATCAACTTTTCAGTAAGATAGTGCTAAATTGCTTATCTGGAGCTAGGCTGCTGTCTGACACAACCACCAGTGCCCAGAGTTTCTATCATCCAATGCTAAATGTTTCCAAATCTTCTTCTTCAGACAACCTCCAGAACTCTCTCTTGCCTTACTTTTTCGGGTTCTACCTTGGTCTCAATCCCTTTTCCCCATTTCAGAGTTCAAGAGGTTTTAGCATCCAAACTTGCACCGGTCTTACTAGATTGCACTTCTCTTGTGGACAGTTCCTCTCCTGTTCTTCAAAAAGGCCATCAAATTCACGCCCAAATAATTGTACATGGAATAAAAAACATGGGTGTTTTAGGGTCCCGAATTCTGGGGATGTATGTTCTTTGTAACAGATTTCTCGATGCCAAGAAATTGTTTTGGCAGCTCAATCTATGCTATGCCTCTCCTTGGAATTGGATGATCAGAGGGCTAACTGTACAGGGTCATTTTTACTCTGCACTTATGATGTACTTCAAGATGTTGGGTTTTGGTACGTGGCCTGATAAGTACACTTTTCCTTATGTGATTAAGGCTTGTGCTGGTTTGCATGCGGTCACATTGGCAAAATCAGTTCATCGATGGATTTGTAGTTTAGGTTACGAGTTAGATATTTATGTTGGGAGTGCTTTGATTAAGCTTTATTCTGAAAATCATTGTGTGGGCGATGCTCGATGTTTGTTCAATGAAATGCATTCTAGGGATAGCGTTTTGTGGAATGTAATGCTCAATGGGTATGTGAGTTCTGAGGAATCTCTGGATAGTGTAGTTGGATTGTTCATGCAGATGAGAAGGAGTGATACTAAGCCTAATTCTGTGACGTTTGCTTGTGTTCTTTCACTTTGTGCTTCTGAAGGAATGGCTGAGTTTGGGACACAACTTCATGATCTTGTTGTGAAGTGTGGATTGGAAATGGATTCTTCTGTAGCCAACACATTAATAACGATGTATATGAAATGCTGTTGCTTGTTTGATGCCAAGAAATTGTTTGATGTAGCAGAAAAAAAGGACTTGGTGACATGGAATATAATGATCGGTGGATATGTCCTAAATGAGGCTGTGGATGAGGCTTGGAATCTATTTCATGAAATGATAGCTATTGATGTTAAACCAGATGGCGTCACCTTTGCAAGTTTTCTACCCTCAGTTGCTGAATCTGAAGATCTGTGTCTAGGTAAGTCTATTCATGGATACATTGTGAGACACAGCATTTCTTTGGATGCGTATTTGAAAAATGCACTTATTGATATGTATTTCAAGTGTAGAAATGTTGAGTTGGCGCGCAACATTTTTCAGGATAGCGTGCTGGTGGATGTTGCAATTTGTACATCTATGATTTCAGGATTTGCTGTTAATAGGATGAATCTTGAAGCCCTAGAGGTGTTCAGATGGTTGCTGTTTAAGAGAATGAAGCCAAATGCACTAACACTGGCAAGTGTGTTGCCTGCTTGCACTGAACTGGCTGCCATTAAACTTGGCAAGGAGTTGCATGGTACTGCCTTTAAACTTGGGTATGAAGGTAAATGCTTTGTGGGTTGTGCCTTGACAGACATGTATGCAAAATGTGGAAGGTTAGACCTAGCTCATCAAATTTTCTCATTGTTGTCGGAGAAAGACATGGTTTGTTGGAATTCATTAATAACTGGCTGTTGCAAGAATGGAGAACCAGAACAAGCAATTGGTCTTTTCCGCAAGATGGGTGCAGAGGGATGGAATTATGACTGTGTGAGCATATCAGGTGCTCTCTCTGCATGTGCAAACATACCGGCCCTCCACCATGGAAAAGAGATCCATTCCTTCATGATCAAAGGTGCATTTCACAATGATCTTTTCGCTGAAAGTGCACTAATAGACATGTATGCTAAATGTGGGTACTTGCAGACAGCACGCAATGTGTTTGATTTGATGAACAAGAGAAATGAAGTCTCATGGAATAGTATCATATCTGCCTATGGAAACCATGGTCTATTAGATGAATCTCTAAACTTGTTTCGTGGGATGGAAGAAGATGGGTTCCGGCCTGACCATGTCACTTTCCTTGCTATCTTATCTGCTTGCGGTCATGCTGGTCGGGTTGAACTAGGGAAGAGCTATTTCAACTGCATGATTCAAGACTATCACATAATACCCAGAATGGAGCATTATGCATGCATGATCGATTTGCATGGTAGGGCTGGTTGTTTAGAAGAAACATTCAAAATCATCAAAAGCATGCCAATTGCCCCAGATGCCGGCATCTGGGGTGCATTGCTTGGGGCCTGCCGAGTCTATGGCCATGTTGAGCTAGCAGAAATGGCCTCAGAATATCTATTCAACCTCGATCCACAAAATTCTGGCTACTACATTTTACTGTCAAATCTACAGGCTGACTCTGGAGAATGGGAGAGAGCATCAAAAACAAGAAATTTGATGAGGGAAAGAGGAGTGCAAAAAGTACCAGGTTATAGCTGGATTGAAGTTAACAACACTACTCACATATTTGTTGCTGCAGATAAATCTCACCAACAATCTGCTCAGATATATTTTCTTTTAGATAATCTTTATAGGGAGGTGGAGATGGATGGAAATTTTCCTCAACAACATCTCCAACACTCTGTTGATAAATCTCTTGTCAATAGCTCCCAACTGTAAGGAAGTCAGGTGCTTTGATATTATTATTATTATTATTATTATTATTATTATTATTATTATTTGTGTTTTCGATATTATTTCTAATTTCATTTTATGAACGACTTAGTTTTTTATTTTTAGGGAAAACTGTCAAATAGGTCCTCGTACTATAATGAAAACATCAATTGAGTCCTTGTACTAATAATTTAACCAATCAGATCCCCGCACTTTTAAAAATGAGCCAATATTCCTTTTTAGCTGGTGACTAACCGGTTCTTCCGTTTGGGGCTGATATGGCTGCGTACGTGGATTTAATTAATTACCTATTTGAGAGACTTTTAATGACATGTCACAGACCACATGTTAATACTTAAAAGTAGGGCTTCCTTCTATTATCCCAACGTGTTGTCGCATAAGGCCTTCTCCCTCAGTCCCTCCTTCCCACCTTTAATTTTCTTATCTCTATCTACGAAATTTGCAGACTTAGCGATGAAGGTTGAGTGGAACAGATCAACCGAAGAGGCGGCGATGCTGAGGTAATGGAAATTGCGTGTAACTGTTCTCTCTCTTGAAAGGAAGTAGTAGAAATGTCTGGATCTTCTACATCTACCGGCAGAAAAATTCTGAATTTTACATTTGATTATGAGCCGGCTGCCGGTCGTGTCTTGTCATTGTGGGATGAAAGCACCGTTGTGTACGAAGAGAGTGGGAAAATGTTTTATGGGTGTCCGAATTGGAAGGTAAATGTTGTATTTTGTTTAATTATTTTGTCGTAAATTGATTTAGTTTGTTTTAACGTAATTAAGTGTATAAAGTGTAATAACGTAATAAGAATTTGGTGTGTTTTACAGTGTAATGTACAACCAACTACAGTTTACGTATTCTGCCACAATATGCTATTTAGGTTAGTGACAACTAACTGGAATTAACATCAGGAAAACAATTTGCCAAATGTGAGTATGGCCAACAAGAGCCAATTCTAGAGAAATTTCTGGATAAATGCATCTATTATGTGTAGGACTGACTCATTATACAGGTGGAAGATTAAAGATTGACATTGAATTCTCTTTCTGATCAAAATGTTAAGCCACCCATAAAACAAATTGAATTACAAGTGCAGAGGAAACTAAATGTCTAAATGATGGGTCACAGATTAATAGAAGAAACCATAGACACAAAATTGTTTAAATGTTATACTACGTATTAGTTTCTGTTGTATTTTGGAATGACTGTTGAGCACTGTTTTTTTATGATAGGTGGAAGGATGGAGTTATTTTGTATGGAAGGATGTTGATATTAGTTTGTTGGGCACTAATGTTGATTCATCATTGAAGAACTCACGTAAACTGTCCATAGGTTCACTTGATTTTTTAAAATACAGCCCTTTAATGTTGCCATAACTTACAGATTTTAGAAACTTCACCAAATTTGGACAACATATGTAATCTGGATCGATTTCCACACTTTTGGTTTGACCACCCACATACATATTCTTAGGAGTACAAGCAAAATCTCCCCCATGATGAATAATTAGCTATACAAACTCAACCATCCTGTTAATTGTTTTTTCAGATGAGTTAACTGGCAACACATTATAAAAGCAAACAATTTTAGGGTTAACTAGACACAACAAAAAACCCACAATTTTTGAGAAATTACCTGGTCCACGAGTGTTGGGCAATTTCTCGTAATAGCTCGTCTTCCTCCTTCCTAGACTATGTGCGACTCTCTTTCACTGGCGGTGGTAGTTCGTGTTCACAGGTTCAACATCTTCTCCATTGTCGTTCAATTTAAAACCTACAAAATATGCTCACTTTTTTTTTGAAAATTTGTTATTTTAGTCCTTGGAGTATCAAACATAGTACCAAATGTGATCCCTTACTCTGGACTCAAGTGGCATCTTTTCAAAGTTAGGTGTTGAATCTCGTCGATTTTGAAATTTACGACTAGAGTGAAGTAAATATTTGGAACTAGAGAGGTTTGAATGAACTCCTTTTTAACCGAGTGTCATTTATCTTGTATGTCCCAGACATACTGCATTACTGCTGCTGTAGAAGAATTACGTGTCTTTACTATTAGTGCCATTTACACGTATCATTGACTCATTGTATCATACAAAGCAAATAAAAATGAAGCTGCTGAGACTCTTATATGGCTCAGGCTCACCCTAAATTTGAAAAATGCTTATATTTTATGTGTAAAAATTTATCTGAAAAATTCTTTGTGTCAGCCCAGTGCTCCTGGCTATGCCTCATTTGGCTGACAGCAGATTTGATTTCCATCAATGGGGAAGCCACTGTAATGGACTGGGGTAATACCATTGTGAAGAGGATAGAAAAAGACAAGCAGGGCAATTTGATCAGTTTGACGGGTAATTCATCCTGAAGGCTCTGTCAAGACTACTAAATTAAAGCTCACTTGGCTCTTTGGTTGATTTTGAATACATACAAGAAAGAAGGCTTCGTTTTTGCATTTGTACTTGCTACATCATTACTAATTTGTGTTCAAATGTTATTTTATTTTATTTTTGGATTGGAAGCAGAACATATGTATAAATGTATAAATGCCTTGGCATATGATATCTCTGACAGTTTAAGATTACTTAGGGGCTATGTATAATTGCCTTGGCATATGATATCTCTGACAGTTTAAGATCACTTAGGGGCTGTTTACTTTTTCCCTATTAACAATTCGTTTGAATTAAGACGTCTGTCTGGATTAAGTAGTTTTTGTGTATGAAGCTGTTTACTTTCAGTGTTGAATGGACAGTTTGAATCGAGTAAAATAATCAATTTAGTATTATTCATGAGTTGTAAATTCAATAAGAAATTTCATTTATTAACACAAATCTATTTCATATTTGATTTCAAAAAATTAACAGAGAAGACGTCTTAATTGACGTCTTAATGGGAAGGAGGACCATATTTCAGCTTAATGATCAAGTTAGTTTTTGACTGAATGATTAAGTTGTGCTTTTCAATTAAGAAGCTGTTTTGTTCTTCTTATTCTTTCATTAGACACAATATACTTCACAACAACCGCTATAGCTGTTCGGTAATACAAAAATTAGCTGAATTGGCTGATTTTGCTGAAATTTATGAATGTCGGGATGAAATGGTTGGATTGATTGGTTCAATAGAATTATAAAAAAAATTATGTTTTAAAAATATATTGTTTATAAAATAAAATAAGGGGGTGTCTTGAACATTTTAAATGATTTTAAAGAATTGTAGATTCTAGAATTTTATAGATTCCATGAGATTCATATGGAATTCTATGTCATAGAATCATATAGATTTCAATGAATTTGAATTTTTTTTTAAATAAGTCCTTAATTCAAATTAAATGAAAAAAATACAAAATATTACCTGCAACTTTACAAATATGCTATCGAACTATGTTTGCTTATTAACCAAACAATACAAATAATATGTATTGCTATAGCTGTTGCTTTACAGATTTTAAAAAATACTATTATTGCTTTACGTAAAGTCCAAATACAAAGAAAGAAGAGAAGTTGGATTGAAACACACGTCCATTACAGCTCAAACGAAGAAATATTTCATTCAACAGTAGAAACGAAGCTCCTAGCAACTGATACGTTCTTGAGGGTTTTTTAAATAATGGATTTAGAAATCCGAGGGTTGTTGATTAGATTGTTGATTGATTGAGTTATTTAATTTTTAGAGTTACAAATCCATCCAAAATTTTCAAAATCCATTAGAATAAATAAAAATTAAATTCAATGGAATGTTTGAGGATACCCAGATTTTAATAGATTCCATGAAAATCTAGATTGGGGATAACCGGATTTTGATGGAATTCTAAACTCCATTAAAATTGACATTCAGGACACCCCCGTAAAATAGCTAAGATTGTCATCTATCGCAACTTCAGCCACTTCGGCATAAAATTAAATTGGACCTTAATTATTTGATTATTACACAACGCAACGCATGAATTGAAAAATTATATCAGTCTAATGTCTAATTTATCAATAATTATATCAACCTTACTAACTAAAGAGCATATGCTGAAACTCCTGAAAGAAATGCTGGTTCAAAATAAGGATGTAATGGTGCAAAACACACGTTCCCGGCTTCCCGCTAATCGCTGAATGTCTTTCATATTCAAGGTGTTGAATCGATTTGGTGTTGAGGTGGAAAAGAAATGCATCCCCTTCTTCTCCTCTCAGAATCAGGTCAAAAGGAGTCTTCTTCTTCTTCTTATCATTAAATTGATAAATTCGTTAACGGGAACAAATGCTTCCAAGAAAATGTTCCCCACCATTGGCGGTTCTTTAATTTATACTATCTCTATACCAAATTGATTTACAAAATTGATTTTTTGGTCAAACAGCTTCACTTTATTCTCTTAATTATAATGTTAATTTTTAATTGTATTCTAATTTGGAGTTTGCAACTTTGAAGAGATTTTAATGTAGTTTTCAAATATGTAATATTTAATTTAAAAAATTGAATTAATTATCAATAGAGATGATTTAACATTAACTTTGATTGATAAAACAATGTTGACTTATGCAAATAATTTGTACAGCTGCGTGAGGCATGTTTGGTCGGGAACTTTGGCAGGAAACAAGCTCACAAATCGAAGTTATTAACGACATTCTCATTCATGAATCATGAGTTTATTTGGAGATCAATGTGAAAGACAAGTTTGGAGATCATGATAAGATTATTTGAAAAAAATATCCGCTATCAAATATCAAATCCTGAATTATTAAAGATTATTCCCAATTTTCAATAAACTTAATGCAATCTGGAAATAAATATATAGGATAAAATTCCACCAATATTACCTTTTTAAGAGTTACGAACTAAAATGTGACTTGGTAACTTTTAGTTACTATAATTATGTTTAAAATTACTATGATGTAGTGACCATGATGTAAACTTTGAACACGATTATAGTAACTATAAGTTACCAAGTCACATTATTGTCCATGACTTTTGTATTAGTAATATTTTAAGAAAAGCCTCAAATAAGATAAACATTTCCTTTTGTTAATTTTTTAATTTCATAAATAATTTCTAACTACATGACACTCATTTGTGCGATAGCTTTGTTCACCGTGAGAGCTTCTCTCTCTAGCGAAAACCCTAGTGCATTAGCGTTGGCCATGGTAGGGCATCACCGTCATTAGCAAATGTTTTATTCCGTTCTCCAATAGGGATATATTCGGCGGTTGTTGTCTATGTATATCCTAGTTGATGGATCGTCGGACCAGGGGTGGCCGGAATCCACCAAAAATGAGAATAGAAGGGAGAGTGAATTGATTGGAAAGTACAGATCGTAAATTGGTAAAATCTCAGTGTACAAGTCTCAAGAGTGCAATAGATTAAGCATCCCTTTCCACAAGTTGAAAGGTGATATTTATACTAAGGAGAAAAGGGAAATACTTGGTGGCCAAGCCAAAGATGCTAGTCTAATGGGAGAAGGACACGTGTAAAGTTATTCTAACAAACTAACAGCCTAATTCGATGAGAAGCAGCCACGTGTAAAGCTGATTGGAGAGAGAACCCTTGATAGCTGGCTGATTGATTATTCTTCTAACAGTATTTCTGCCAGAAGCCTCGTGTAGCCGCAGGTGGATAATCCGGAGTATTCCTTTGGTACAGAAAGTGACGTGGCGGTGTTTCCTTTCGAGATAAATCCTTGCGGATTCTATCTAAGTACATGATGCTTTATCCTGACCTCGGGGATCAGTGAGGCCAATATCCGAGAACTCGGGCTCGTGTTGAGAGGACCCGTCTTATTGTCCTTTGTTCCTGCCTTGGAGGTAGTTGACTGCCTGGTGCTTGACTACGGTTGACCAAATGTTTGATTTCCGGAGTCAGACCTGGTACCGACCTCGGGTGCATCGAGGTCGGTCTCATAACTTGCCGAGTTTGGTTGATTCTTGAGCGGTTGAGCCTGATGTCCTCCGGACCTCGGGGTCGGGGTCGGGGTCGGTTGACTTCGTTATCCACTAGGTCTGGTTGGTTCCTGGTGTTTTCCCGACCTCGGCAGTCGGGGTCGGGGTCAGTCTCGGATTGTGGACTTTGTATTTTTGCGCCTTTGATGGACCTTCAATGCTTTCTACCGGCGATTATGATACCCCTGGGGTATATGGGAATATACTCCATCACTAGTGTTTGTTTCGGAGGCTATTTTTAGCTTAGTTCGGCAGAAGTTTTCTACCAGTTTTTGGTTTAAATTGATCTGGCGGAAGTGCGTTTTGTTCCTTCTCACAATGACATGAACGAGCTGAATCGGAATTGCAGGGGCATTGGAAATCTAACCACGACTCAGAGGTTGACAAATTTGGTTTCGACTCTCGGCCTAGGTGATGAGCAGACATGGAGCGATGAAGGGTTGAGCATGGGAGAATACAACAGTCTGTCCCCCTCCTGAACTGCCGCCTTGGATGATCGAGATGTCAGGGTTTGCAAGATGATACTCCAAGAAATCATTCAGGAAGGAGTTTGGAGTATTTGTTAGTTATTTTATTTTTTATGGTCTTATTTTCGTGTTATGTTTGTTTATGATGCTTTGTTTTTTTGTTGAGAACTTTAGTCTTAAGTCTACAATAATGATTGTCAATTCTGCTAGATATCATGTCATTAGAAAGATCTATATGACTAGTGATTACTGTGTCACACCCGCTTGGTGGTTAGCGATTCATATTGCTCTCTAGGGGTGATCGTCTCAAAGTCTAGCCGTAGGGTTGATTGTGATAACTGGTTAAAGATAGTTTTTGTCAGGGGTGATCTTTTTGAGTTTGTTGTAATGATCCGATTCCTGATGGTTTTAATTGTGCTAAAAGTTGTTTCACTATATATCAAGTGTTAGTTAGCCTAAAAAAATATAAAAAAAACTTCTCCTCTACAAATCTTATTTGTCACTAATACTAACGTTAATATGAGAAAATCAACTCACAAGTCTTGAATATTTTGAAATGAATTTTTATTTCTATTTTAGTCCCAATAGAGATACTTATGAGGTGAATCAGAAACAAATATGCATATAATTCTTTCCGTCTTGCATTATTCAACTGGTAATTCTTAGTCGCATCGCATCTATCCCAACAAATAATTAGGACAATCATGTATATTGTTTGGTTAAATGGGTCATCAGTCTTTTAATAGAAAATATATCTAAAAATATATACTCATGTTATTTTAATTTCATAATTTCATGAGATAATTTCATAAGTAAAAAGGCCTCCAATACTAAGTAGGCACGAAAGTTACTCTCACCATTGTGAATTATATATTGAAATAAATATATAGATGTTGATGTTTCTCCAATCACATACTCCGTATATGATGCAAGTTAAGATGCATTTATTAAAAAATTGAAGTATTTAAATTTAGTAATGATCAAATATGTAGATTTCAAATGAAGTAGACACAAAAAAGTAGGAAAAAAATGAAAAAACGATCAAACTAATAAATTGTCATATATGTTGAGTTTATTGTGTGAAATCGCCTTAATAAGTAGGTGAGCATATTATCTCCATATGCATCTAGTTCAAAAAAATATATCAAAATATCGTGTATTGTGATGAGTCATACATATGTTACTCTCTAATAACAAATTTAGTGGTTGGTTAAAATAAAAATCTTTTGTGATTTTAACATTTAGATTTCAGGACAAATATGCATGCAAGTTTACTTAATTCTAAGACACATATTTTCTCAGTGGGAATTTGTCATTTTATTTAGAGTATAAAATGTGTGATTAATTGTAATATATGCAATTTGGAACATTGTTTGAATGACGATGAGATCATGTTCATAATTTGGATATTAAGAGAGATTTAGCCAATTATGTCTGTCACCCTTTATTATCGAAGTTCATACATGTTAAAAATCATTTATACTTATAAATATAAAACAACATTTGAGAAATACGTTGCCCAAGTTCATAGTTTATTACTACCTCCACCTCTAATATTGGGACGAATGAGTTATGAGTGGCGTGTTTTTAAAAAAAATGGAATTATGGGGTTTTTTAAACGAAAGTGGCTTAAATTATGATAACAGAACGTAAGCAGGTTACAAAATGACAACAAATCTTCTGTGTGCAGTTCGCCCTAGAATCATACTTAGAACCAATCACCTCCGTAGAAGCAATATGATTCGCTGATCCTACTTTGGGCTTAACTGATGCCAATGACAGACAAACCAAACTCATCATCACCTGTCTTAGGTTGTAGAGTTTTTTTTGCCAAAAAAACATACCACAACCAAAAAAGAGTAAAGATCCAAATAAAAATGAAACATAAAAAAACATGAATAAGCAAATATAAAGTAAGATTTAATTGGGGCCACACAAATATATCAAATATGACATGTGACAAAATTAGTAAGACGCACGGAAAAGGAAAATTGAGACAATTATAATGGAATTGAGGTAATAGTACATATTCCACCCGCTCCTTAAAACTTTGCCAACTTTCTTTTTTTGGATATCCCACTAACTTTGCCACTTTTTCTTTTAAATAAAGAATTTGTGTTTCTAGTTAATTTTCCATCCTCTGCACAAACCTCAAGTCCTCAACCACACAGTTTTTACTTTATAATTTCCCGTGCCAGTCAAACATGGCAAAGTTTTAAGGGACAAAAGTAGTATAATATATGTTCTATATATCACAATAATATTAGGTCTGAGACTGGTTCGGTTCTTACTCAAAATTGGTGGAATCGTTATAAAAGTTTTAACTAATGAAACTGGTTCGGTTCATTTGTAAGAAATCAAGAACAATTATGGAATCGAATAATTTTGTTCTCATATAAAGAATTAGCACACAATTTGCTTTCTACGACATAGAAACGTAAAAAAATCAAAACACAATTATTAAAAATTTATTTAAAGTTCTAATCACTCCAAATATCAAAATTCAAACTTAACTAAGTGAACACATAATACAAGATTTCAATTTTATTTAATAAGCAAAACTTAAAAATTGTTGTTATGTGGAAAGAATGAAGGTAGGATGCCCACTTCAAGTCTTTTAAAACCAAAAAACACATTGAGTTTGCATGTATGGATATAAAAGCATCCTCATAGTCTATTTGCTAGTAGTATAATTTACAATAAATCTAATAGTTACAAATATCATGAAGATAGTGAAGTAAAATATATGCAATTAACTACAAGTTATTTGAGTTATTTTATTTTTATAGAATTTACGTGATGTAACAAAACATCATTGATTACTTTTTTTTTTCGTTGGTTAAATTAGAATTGTTGGCTAAATATATATTATTGATTGTACTATTATTGTTATTATTATTATTGGTATTACTATCACTTTTTTATTAATTTTTATTTTTTATTTTATTAATTTTTTTAGTATTACTATAACTAATACATACAATTACTATTTTTTGTTTTTATTTTTTAATAATGGTTCCTTAACGGTTTCGTGCACATATTTTTTTTTATAGGAACCGAACCGTTAATAACCACTAAAAATCAAACCGTTAACAACTAATATCACATTTGTAGGAACCGAACCGGATTATAACGATTCTGTTTCAACCGATTCTATGATTCCCGGTTCCAAAACTCAGTCCGTATACCGTGCATCCGGAGCATGGTGAGCACCATGCTCCACACCCCAAAACGACGTAGTTTTGATCAATTTTAAATAAAAAAATCGCGTGAACAGTACACGCGTGAACAGTGCACACATATACAGTGTTTTTTTTTTTCATCCCAGTAGTATGGATGATGTAATTTGCGTGTAAAGATATGTAACTCGCGTTCTTGATCAATGTAACTCAAGCCCAAATGAGATGTAACTTGTCAAATACATAGTATACGAAATAAAAGACCGTGATAGATCCGAGAAACGATTTTAATTTCATAAGAACGGCACCGTATTAGAACCGGACATACCATACCATGCACATGGTATGCCCGTTGCACGGTATAAATTGCGTCCAAAACCCCCTTCAAAATATTGAAACAAAAAAATACTGGCCGCTCGAAGTATGGATACTGATTAGTGGAGAGTACAAGGCCCGAATGCAAATAGCTCCTTTTAGATAAACTGCAGAGCAATTCGAACCTCCCAAGAATGTTGATATAGTTTTGAAGAGAGCAGAGATGGCAACCACCGTCTCTTCGTTTGTCTTTTCCGGAGCCAACTCCCGTTTCCTTCTCTCACATCCAATTGATTCGAGCCGGCCGCTTCCACTCCACCGTCTCCGATTGCAGAATCGATGCGCCATTGCCACTTTTTACTCTCCTGCTCCGTCGATGTTGTATAGGTGTTCGAGGAAAAAGATCATAAGGTCATTCAAGGAGGAAACCTCAGTTCCAGAGGCTGCAGCTGAAGGTGAAGATGCGTCTTCTTCGCCGCAGGCCATAGCTGATGAGACCGTTTCGGTTCCAGTGTCCCCCTCCGACGCCCTCACCATGTTCTTCCGCGTATGTTATTTACTCTGAATCATTTGCCCACTTAGTATGAGAGTGCTTCAAGTGTATGCATATAATATTTCTCCGACGTGCAGGCCGAAGGAACCATGAATGACGCATTAATTCCTCAAGTGACCAAGGCTTTAGAGGTACGGATTAAACCGAATTCTATGTCTGTAGGTGAAAAGGTACCACAGTTTAGTGCAAAAACATGGGCTCATATTCATTGATGGAAGTATTGTAAAACTCTAACATGCTTTTTTTTAGTCTCTCTTGTTCCTTAATTTAATTATGGAATGAAAATGTGTTTGGGAAAAAAGTCATTTTTTGCTTTAATACCCGGTACTTTGATAGGGCTGCATACATTCTACCCCTCCACCGTTGGCCTTTGTCACACTGATAATGTTGTTGTTGTTGTAATGAAAATGTGTACACATAAATGTTCAGAATTGGAATGAACTAACATAGCTAGTAGCTGTTAGCTGAGTCTTTGTTTGATCTTAAGAATCCCTAAATGGGAAAACAATGTGTGCGCACTTCACCTTTTTTTTTATTGTTTCAACAAATAGGAATTCAGAACCAATTACTGAGCCTTCATATTTTCCAACATCCCAAAACTCATTCCAATCTAAGTAGAATCACCCAAATAGCCACATCTCACAGAGAATATACAGCACACACACACACAGAAACAAGACATCCTGGAATTTCAACTGAGTATGCTACTGTTACTTCTGAAATGAAATAGAATAGGATCCTGTATTTGGATCTTTCACAGCTTTGAAGTTGTCAACACTCATCCCAAACTGGCCTAAAATAGAATTTCCCATTTCTTTCAGCTTTCCAATCATTTCTTCCTTCATCTTTTAACGCTTATCATCTGCCAAAGGTTTGAAACGAACAATCGCTCTTCTAGCCTGGTCATCCGAAGGTTCCAACTCCAAGATTTTTGTCATTTCATTGATAGCCTCGTCATAATGTTCAAGTTTTTCATGTGCATCTGCTCTTCTAAACAGCGCTTTCATATATATCGGGTTTAGCTCTAGTGCTTAAGTGCATTCCTTTATTGTTTCCTCATGTTTTCCCATTTTAGAGAAACAAGTTGCACGATTTGAAAGGCTGACTTATTGAATCTCAGTAGATGATTGGACATCTTTTACAGCTTGCAAAGCTAGCTCATACTTGGATAATGCCTCTTCGTGAAGCCCATCCTTAAACAATGAATTTTCTTCAAGCTTCAGATCAGTGGCCAGAGTCAGTGCATCCTCGATAAGTTGTTCATGTCGGATTCCATTTCCTGTATAGGAGCCTCTCTACTTTCACACGAAGAAGACTGCGTTGATGTTGCAGAGCTCATATTTCCTTTTTTTCTTTGTCTTCCTGTATATAACTGTCACTGCAATTTTTCTCCTCTTCCTTTCTGTTTCATCGGTTCATTCAGTTCGGTTTCGCTAGCAGTCGGCCAGTCGCATAACCATCGGAACCATATCCAGATGCCGTCTCAACCGCAGTATGGGCCGAACCGCCAATAACCGAAGCTTCATCCGCCTTTACCATTTGTGGTTTTGGCTTTGAAATATCGTCAGAGGGCATGAGCACAATCAACACCATTGCTATCTTTTTCACTGTCCAACTGATTAAGTTAAACTATTTTTTGGGAATTGGGACTGCGTCCCCTAAAAAGTGCGCACTTCACCTTTACCCTCCTTGTACCTAACTACCTACTGGTGTATCTTAAAAGACTGTCCACAATTCTGATTTTAAAAAAATAATAACATAGTACAATAAAAGCAATTGTCAATAACCTAACAGTTAAGGGACCTCACATTATTATCTTTTATGTCTTCAAATATCTGCAGGAAATAGAAGGTATATCAGATCTCAAAGTTCAAGTTGCCGAGAGCATGGCAAGTGTGGAGGTGACTTTTGCTACTTTGTAGTTTCTACAACAGGGTTACATCCAGTATATCTGTTAGCCTATGTAGGCCGCCTCCATCAATTGAATGCTTGCTCTTCCATGGTTAACATTTTAAAAAATTCTTTTTGCAGTTGACAAAGCAAACAGTAATACAAGCTACAGGGGTGGCTTCAAGTTTAGTTGAGACTATACAAGGTTCAGGCTTCAAGTTGCAAACATTGAATTTGAGCTTTAAGGATGGTGAAGATCTGTAATAGGCTTGGCATGAGATCATGCTTCCAGAATGAGTATGCTTGCCCTTTGGCATTGCTGCCAGCTGAGTAGGCATGTGTTGTTAGTATCATACTTGATAAGATACATTTCCATATTTATATGGTTCTTTTTGGGTTGCTTAATTGGTACTTAGGTTGCTTTTGTATTCCAGTTAGTAATTGGCTTGTTATAACAAAAGCTTTTTTTTGTACAGTCCTTTTTTCCCTGTAGTTTAAGAATGTGTTCAGTTTTAACAAAAAGTTTAAGGGGTAAACTAATGATTGAACTACACATTTACTACTATGAGTGATGAGTGATTTTCCCAAGTCAAACATGTCTTTTTAGTAATAGAAAGAAGTTCTGTGTCTCACAGAGTCTCAGCTTCTATTCTTTCTTTTTTTGTTCACTTTTTAAGATTTTCATATGATCATACAGTGATACAGATCAGTGCTCTTATTTTGGTGTGTCAATACTGAGATAGATGTTTTGGTTTGTGTCTTCTGTGCATCAATACTTAAACTGTTTCTAGCTTTCCTAATATCAACTAATCCCTTTTGTGTGTCAATTGAAAATTTCAAGTACCGAGTCTTCTCTATACATCAAATGGTGTACACCAAGAATGATTCCATTTATTATCATCAGCTTCATTGACGAGTCAACTCTATATATTCTTAGCACTCTTATGGGGGAACAAAACACGTTTGGGGGAAGTAGTTTTGTACACGATCTGGTTAATCTACTTTGCATCCTTCAATCTCCATCATGGTTTAAAAAAAGAGAGCCAGTTACATACTTACATGAAAAAACTTGGACCACACAAGCTGAAAGCATTGGTTTACCAACTACTGTGCGAAAGTGCTTGGGTATGTATTCTTAAAAAGTTACAAGAAGAAAGGAGTCCAATTCCATAAAGGCATAAACTACACCGACTCTTGACAAAATATGGGTTATACGAAGTATTACTATATATATACTTTGCCCATTTAGACCAATTAGAATACTGATGAAGGAAAAACGAAGTTGGGACGAGCTCTGGATGACAGACTCCCGGGATACTTAAATACTTGATGTGCAAGTGTAATAATATTCCCAATGTTTCAAGCCGCACCTGTAATGATATTAGAATCAACACCCCTATTCACAGAAGCTCTCGCCATCGTGGTGGCTTCCATATGAGCAACATTGTTTATCCCCTTTCTCTAAAATCAGCCACTAATTATTAGCTCTACCATCACTAATGTGCCCGCAATTTGCTCTCGTCCACGGCTGTTCGAGAACATGAAAACATAACATATCTACATGGTCAATAATTTCACAAGCAAAGAAAAAATTGAGTACATTTTCATTCCTGAAATCTACCCATAAGTAGTCTTTATTCACTTTTTGGACCTTCATTTTTCCAACGCCCCTCAAACTGATTTTCATCTAGCCTAACAAACCTTCCTAGATTTTTTCCAATATATTTGCCACCTTTAAGGTCAAGTAACCACCAACATATTATACACTTGAATTCAGAATTCCGAATTATATAAAGGAACTTTCAAAGGCAAATCATCAGCTTTTAATTCATGCAATACTACAAGGTGCTCATCATAAAGCCACAAGCCATATCCAATAACACACTTCATATCAGTTTCATGATAGAAAGAGAAAATATACGTCGTATCATTGGTTTCTTTAATCGAGACTTGATAAGTCCGTATTTAGACACGCATTTGATGCGTGTTGGGATCGGCTTTTGATGGTTTTCCTAGATTTAAAGTGTTGCAAGTCTCAATTATAGCTCAAGTTATGTTTACCAGGCGTTGGTTCGAGTTTTGTGTCATTTGGAGTCAAAACCAGGAATTTAGAGTTCGGCACCGGCGCTTGAGGAGAAATCGGGACGATTCTAGAAGCATTCGAGATTGATTTAAGATCTTTGGAGGTCAGCGGGAGGTTTACGATGAAGATTTGATGACAAAAGAACTCTAGGATTGGCTACGAGATCAAAAGAAGATGAATGGAGCTTGAAATCGGCGATCTGGATGACCTTCTGTTAATCGTTCAAGCATATGCCTTTGTAGAAACATCCAATGTGCACGATTCAAGTTCTATATGAAATCTAACTTAAAGGGCTACAAATCATATGAAGACACCTTTGCGAGAATCTGAGAGGAAGAAGGTGAAAACAGACGATGAAGTCAGATGATCTATGCTGCGATTTCAGAATGATACCTTCCACCGTTTTGATAATATCTCTTGATTGGATGATTCAAATCACATTCGACAATTTGGGGTGGATAGAGGACTTCATTATATACAACTTTAATGAAGGAAGCATTGCCAAATTCGGAAGTTTAGTAGGCACAATCGTGCCCTCAAAGTCAGGCACGATCGTGCGTGAAGAGAAAAGCACCGCAGAGTTACTGCCATCCAGGCACGATCGTGCCTGGAGGGAGGCACGATCGTGCCTGCCCAAAATGCGCGTTTTTGCTCCGGAGGCACGATCGAAGGCACGATCGTGCCTGACACCGTGCCTGCCTCCGGAAATCCCAATTCAGCTCAAATTTCACCCGATTTTTTTTTTTATTTAAACAGCCTGGAAACCCCCGTTTTCAGAGGGGGGTCTTAGAGAGAGTGCCTAGCACGAATTTTAGAGGGCTTTTCAGCCTTCTAAAAATACACAAAAGATGACAAAGAAGGGAAGATGAGGATGAAGAATAGAAGAAAATGATCCAATCTTTGTTGGATATCCGAATGGGCTAGGTACAGAGGGATGAGAGAAGGGAGAGAGAGGGAGGAGAGAATAAAAAATGGGAGAATAAGAATGACAAATCTAATTTGAGTAAATCGGACTTGCATTCCTAAAAAACATTGATAGTCAATGTTTTATTATACTGTTCAGACTGTTTGGCTGCCAAATGCTACCGCTTTATATAAACTGAAAATAGTAGTAGCAAAAAAAAAGAATGGTAAATATTAAAGCTTATATATTGTATACAAATTGTGTACAACTTGTGTAGAAATGCTAGTTTCCATGTTTTAATGATAATAATTAGGGGTGAGTGAGTACAATATACCAGATATTTTATCTCATAACTTTACTATACCATAAATTTTTGGTATGCAAAACTACTTACCGTTACCTTGGCGAAATTTCGGTATAGCTAGTTGTGGTATGCCGAAGTTTCGGTGCGGTAAAATTGCGATATCAGTAAATTATCACGATTTAATATAACAAATTATTGTATGCCAAATGAAATATAGAAAATCAATGTTTGTAGTGATATACTAAAATCGTTAATGAAATTCATTATAAAATACTAATGGTAACCTATTGATGTTCTATTTCATTTTGAACAAAAAATATTATAAATATGTTTAAAATTTTAAGGTAATAACACATTCTCTTAAAATAATTTCAGCCACATAGATATAAATACCATGACACCGATATCCAACAAGAAGTATAAATAATTCAAAAAACATGGATATAAAGTCAATTATATATCCTTGAATTAATGTTGTGTTTTTAGTCATTTTTATAATTTTAGAGAAATTATTATTGGCTTGAATTTTCGGCATGATGATATACTGGTATACCATTTATTTTCAAAATATACACTAATATCATATGAAGTTATTCGGTATGATACCATAATGTACCGAAAGTGTCGGTATACCAAACATTTTGATAAATTCGTTATTTTTCAATATGCTAAATGAGATATATCGAATTATCGATATTTTTCCGCACTACAAATGACAACTACGATCGCAATGTAATAAATTGAGCTTATTGAGTATTTGAGGATACTGAAATGATGTGCACCAAGTTCAAATCTTACATGCCATAAAAATACTAAATTTTTGCGAGATTTTGGTCCTTAAAAACTCAAAAGGGGAGAGACTATAGGAGATTATAAAACCAACCATTGGCTCAAAACATTCCACCCCTCACACCACACAATCAATGTCGTCACTCAACTCCTCCCCATCATCTCTCCAAACCTCCCTTTTTTCCATTACGCTATTATTCTTTCTTTCTCTTATTTTTCAAACCTTCAAGCATAAACTCTCAATCTTCGTCGATCCCCTCATACTGTTCGTGTTCCAGGTCCGTTCCTCTATCCTTCTTCTCCTTTAAATAGTGTGGCTCTCGACTAGGACACTAAGATCATATCGTCATGTTCGGACGCTCTCAGTCTGTTATTACCCTTCTCTTGCGCTTTTATTGTGCGTTTATATTTCTCAATTTATTCTCTAGAAACTAAAATTCTACCAAATGAAACATCTTTGTGGTTGGGTTTTTGTTTTTCTTGGGAATGTAATGTACTTGTTGTGCACGAGCCTGATTGTGAGACTACCGCCTACTTTTGGAATGAGGTTTCCATTTCAAATGACCTCTTGTTTCCTTGTTGTATAAACAATTTTAGAAGTAGCATTGTAAGTCTCTGTGAAAATGTATAGCTATATGTATTTGGAGGTCGAGAAATGTTATGTAAAAGTTATATTGGTTGGCTGGCTATTGTTCTACTGTTTTCCACATTGCAAATCAACTTTGTTCAAAAATCGTAGTTTGTTTTAGATTGTAATAGGGCTAAATGAGGTTTTCCCACAGTGAATGTAATCCCAAATGGGACCTAAGGCATCCTCGAGTAGAACATCGATATCGAGGGTGGGGTGGATAAAGTTCATAAAATTAACACTACGGGACCAAGACTTTGTATTTCAACATACTTCGTATCTTTTATTGAACACGCGCGCACACACACACTATTTTTTTGGGCCTCATCATGAGTTTGTGTTTAGTCAACCTGCTTGTGTGAGATCATTTTGACTATCCGATTCAATCAATTTTGACAATTCAGTGAATTGTGTTTCGAGTTATCTGAGTTATGGAATAACATATAGTACCAAATATCACAATAATTTTTGTATCTTCTTGACTAGCTTCCTCCCTTTAAAAAATGTGAAACATCTATAGAAATTTAATCTTAAGATCTCAATTATCAATAATGTTGCACATATCTTTCACTTGTCCCATTTGTTGCAAAAGAACAACAACAACAACAATAATGGCAGAAGAAAGGTGTTTTAGATGGTACCTTGAGGTCCTTGAGTAACAAGAGAAAAGAAAATGAAGCTCTGAATGCAAGATCATGAGTCATAACATCTATGATACTATACGGGGAACAGTGTCATTGTATCTCTACAACTAGTGCTATTGAACTAGGCGGCATGTGGCATAAACATGACATACATATGCCATGCGCGCACACTATTTTTAATTACATTGTCCATCATTAATAATAATAGTAGTGGTTATGCATCATTGCGTCTATGCTATTTCTCCGGTCCTAATTATAAGGCATAGTATAGTAATAGTCATAGTCATAACTCATTTTAGAATACTAATGCAAATGTAATTTATTTTTCCATAATGGCCCTTATTTAGTGAAGTATTAATAAAAACTGCATTGGTAGTTAAGTTAGTTTTGCTAATTTCTCTTTTGCAATGAATCAAAGAGTGCAAGGAATCCAAGATATTTGTTTCGTAAAGAACATAACTATATTTGTAATCCAAAGGCCAATAGCTGCTTCAGATAAAAGATGACGTTTGTGTATTAGTGTATGCTATCATCCCTCCACACACACACACACACACACAAACTCAAGAAACTAGGATGAAAGAAACAAAGTAGCTTCAGTGTTCCTTTGACATAGTTGTTGGTTAATGTGGTGCAGGTTTTGACATCCTTATCGTACTTTGTCTTCCGTTTAGGTCTAAAAGGTTGCTCCTTATTCCTATTTGGAATTATGAATAATCAAGCCTTGTACTACCATAGTCACATCTTTACATCAATATTGTATTCACTTTTATAACTTTTGATCTTTTAATTTATTTGGTAGCTCCACATAATACGATATTTTCAAAATGTCATCTCCAAGTAAGAGAAGGGATATGGATGTTATGAAACTGTAAGTGTCTAACATTATTTTAATGCATCGTATGATTATATTTCTTTGACTTATTTTGCTTATGAAATATTGTGTTTTTCGTGCATGTGTGATAGGATGATGAGCGATTACACTGTGGAGCCAATAAATGATGAAATCAACAAGTTCTTTGTTGAATTCCATGGTCCAAAAGAAAGTAATGGTCTTCATGTCCTCTGCTATGCACAAATGGCTCGTTAACATATATGCTATCTATGTGATTACTTTTGAAAAGTGTGTTAATATATCATGTGTTTATATATTCTTTCTTTATAAGGTTGTGACCGGAAGGGCATCCCATGTTAAACATGTTTACCGAGCTTTTTGCATGAACTTACATTGGTCACTTGTAACAATCATTTGACACTAAATGTTACGACAAATTTCTACCTACTCTGATGTTCTTGAGACTAAGATGTTGACGATGATGGCATCATATGTTTAATGTAGTACATTTGACTATTTTTTTCACCATTTGTACTTCTTCGTTTGTGTTTTTAAAATGAATCATTAATCATTATGGTAATTCCTGTAATGACATCATGACATCTTTCATTGGTGGATCTAGGAGGGCCAATCTAGGCCCCTGAGCCACCCCAATTAAAAAAAATCTTTAATTTTTAAGGTAAAAAATTCTGTGTAATTTTTCCTTGAAAATATTATGTGTACCGGTCCAGTTTGGCTCAGTTCCCTGGCTCCGCCCCCTGATCTTTTTACTCTTGTTTTCCTTTCTGTAGGCCTTTATGAAGGTGGAGTCTGGAAAGTCCGTGTGGAGCTTCCAGATGCTTATCCTTACAAGTCTCCTTCCATTGGATTTGTAAACAAAATATTCCACCCAAATGTTGATGAACTGTGAGTTTACATACCGTAAAGATTTTAGAACATTGTTGCTTGTAGCTTCTCATGGTAATCCTCAAGGTGTATTGACATGTCCTTTGTTATCAATCAATCATTCTCATTAAATCTGCTTATGTGAAATGAGTTAGAATGGTAATCAAATTTTGTCTATTCGCTGAAGGTCTGGTTCTGTCTGCTTGGATGTCATCAACCAGTCGTGGAGTCCAATGTTTGGTAAGTGTTTACGAGACTAAGTATTTAATATTTAGAGATGCTTTCATGACACATGCAAAAGAAGTTTATATGAATGCCTTTATATGGTGCTTTTTGGTAGAGCTAAAAGTGTTTATAGGACAATGTTAAAACATTAATTTTTCGTGAGCTTTTGAGTTGTATTTATGCTGGTCCAGATCTTTTAAATGTCTTCGAGGTTTTCCTGCCACAACTCTTGCTTTACCCAAATCCATCAGATCCCTTAAATGGTGATGCAGCATCACTTATGTTGAAGGATAAGAAGCAATATGACCAAAAAGTGAAAGGTTAGTGGTGTTTCTTAAATGTTCACATTTAGTTTTGTGACTTTTGTCTTTTATATCATTATATTGTTATCCCATTATTTTGAACCATACTTGTCGTGGCGGTAAGGCGAGTCGAGGTGCCAGCCGACCAACTTATCGCCTAGGCGACAATGCACCCGCCTAGGTGACAAATAGGCGACTAGTAGCACATTGTGTAATATATTATGTACAATTATATACTACGTATGTTATTACATATACCATTCTATTTAACTATATTTAATTTGTAATTATTAAAGACTTCCTCTCTGTTCATAATTAATTGCAACATTGCGCTGGGCACATAGATTCTGACATTGTAACCTTCAATCTGACGAAATTCTGACATGAGCTTCGTTTTCTTTTAGCCATCGCTGAGTTCAATCGTCTTCTCTATTATTTAAACCTTATCAATAACACATCTTAATATTTAGGCCAAATATTACCGTGATTTCATTTTTGTGATTCTATTTTTAATTCTCTCATTAGTTTCTCTACCCTATTGCTTCTTTCTTATGAGTGAATGGCTAATTTATCAATTTATGTCTGCAATATGTGTTCATCGAAGGTACCTCTCTAAAAAAACTATTTTTTTAGCATCTCAAGTGTTTTAGTTTTTCTACAATGGTAAGAAGAAAGCAAAGGAAGTGGAAAGCAAAATAGTTGAAAGAAATAAATGAAAGAAGAGAATTAGGTGAAATTGTACATAAGTTTGAAACAAATTAAAAGTAGTGGAAAATATAAAAAAGGTAGGGAGAAAGAAATGAAAGAACAAAAATTGACTGCCATGGATGAGAAAGAGAAGGTGACAGAGGAGGATACAAAATCAAGAAAAAGAATGGAAAGAGGAGAGGTAGACTATGAGAGTATAGGTAAGTGGGTGAAGATACTTCATTTGGGATAGAGTAGTGGGTTCGGTTAAGTAAAAGCATGTCAGATGGATGTAAGGGTATTCTAGCCTTAGTGACTATTTTTATAACTTAAAAAGGAAATGTTGCAATTATTTTGATATTGCCAAAAAAGAAAATTGTTGCAACTATTTGAGAGCGGAGGAAGTATTGTATATGATACATTACTAATTAAATTGTGTACAAGTTATACGCATACTTATATATACGCAGTACTATAGTGTGTATCTATACATACTGAATATTGTATACGAATTATAAATGTATATTACTACATATTAAAATTAAGCTATGTATAAATCTTTAGTGCGTATACTGCTTACTGCGAGTGCCTAACTCCATGTAAAATATATTAATATAATGGAATAAGAAGTTTGATAGACGTAATCGATAAAAATAAAAAGCTGGAGAAAAGCACGGATCGTCTTCAACCTTGCAATGGAGGTATGGAACAACTGCACGTCGTCTTCAACCTTGCAACAGAAGAATGCAACAGAGAAGTAGCGACTAACGGTGCTTCGTGTTTAGGAGTCCTCGATTGGCCTTCGAGTTTGAGAGTCAACGATTGTCCTTCGAATTTCAAACTTTCAGAAGGTTCTACTTGCTAAAATCTTATTTTGAGTTGAGCTTCTAAAAATGAATTTATTGAGATTTTAATCTCCCCTGGCATGAGTCCAGGACTACGCCTGGACGTAGGGCTGTTAACGAACCGAGCTTTTATCGAGCTATTCGGGTTCGAGCTCGGTTTCGAACCGAACGAGCCGAGCTTAACGAGCTTTCGAACTCGAACCCGAGCTAAGTTTTAAGTTCGAAAAATTAATCGAGCCGAACTCGAACATAGTAGTATTCGGCTCGGTTCGAACTCGAGCCTATCGAACACCCTGAAATTATAAATATAATTTATATATAATCAAAATTTAATTATAATTAGTGTAATTTTATGAATTTAAATATGATTATTAGCGAACCGAATACTTGTCGAATCATTCGAGCACGAGCCTATTAACGAGCATCACCTAAAATATTTTAAATTCGACCAAATTTCTCGAGCTTATCGAGCGCTCGGTTCGAACATCGAACATCTATCGAGCCGAACACGAGCCTCATTTGTAAAGCTCGTCGAGCTTCGAGCTCGAACCCGAACACCATTAATTCCTTATCGAGCCGAACTCGAGCTTTAGGTGTCCGGGCTCGGCTCGGCTCGTTAACAGCCCTACCTGGACGACATGATTATGCCCTACCTGGACGACATGATTATGCCTGGATGTAACCAGAGGACCTAATATTTAGTGACATATTTACTAATCCCAATTATTAGAACTATTGGCAAACAAAAATACAAAGATTGAGGGAAGATGTGTTCAACAAAATTCCAACTGAATCCAATTATAGATAGTGTATTTTGCTTCTAGTGCTTTAATGAATACATCTCACTAGCTATAATCTTGGGACAGAGTACTGTGAGCGGCATGCAAAGAAGGAAAACATCAGAACTCAGAAAGAAGATAGTGATGATGAGATCAGCGAGGAGTACCTTAGTGGTCAAAGCGATACTGATGATGAAGTTGTTGGACATGCTGACCCATGATCATTGAATGTAACAAACTCTCTACTCATTCAACCCCTCCAATGTATCACTACATTCTTTATGTACATCTAGAACATGATTACAAGAGCACACATATACAAATACTCACTTTCAGAGAATTAGTTCTTGTTACTTTAATATAATCAAAGATGGCCTAGTCTTTTTAAGATTGAAAAGATGTTTCTCTTATTTGTAACTCTACGAACTTGATGTGAAAAAGACTGTATTATTAGAAACATTGGGTCATTAGTCAAGAACTTCCTTCTATATCCCGCTTTAGTTAAAGTGTTAAACAGTTGTTGCTTATATGCAGGGGCGGAGCTAGGGCACTGGGCCGCACTGGGCTGGTACAAAGAATATTTTTGAATTTTTTTTACATAGAATTGTTTTCACTAAAAATACAAGCATTTTTAAAATTTGGGCTGGGCCAGGGCCAGGGATGGCCCTCCCCTAGCTCCGCCCATGCTTATATGCATTATCCTCCCTCCTTTTCGTCTCTCCGTCCCTCCCTAAAATTTAATCCAACTTTAAAGGAATAAAAAAAACAAATACGAGGTATACTACATTACGAGTTATGGAATCAACAGGCTCGGTTTCTTGTTAAAAACCCAGATGGTTATAGTCAAGAACTATTGCGTTAAGCATGCCTAAAAGTATCTCCATACCCAATAAAGAATATCACAGTTCACTCACATAACTTTATTTTCATCCGAAGGAAATCTATGCACTGGCAGTTGAGCTATTTGTCTTTAACAGATGATTTCCTCCATATGTGTTGTATTGCCTCTTTTGATCATTGTTTGTTTTTACATTTTGATGTTTAAAATAGTTTAGACAATGACATTATGTTAATACTACATTTAACCACCCTCTGTATAATAAAAAAGGCTTTCTTGTGCACTCTCCACTTAGCGTTTGATATCATGGATTTCTAGATGTGGGTTGACTGAGCGTGGCTTTTTTTTTAACACAAAGCAGAACAATGTATATTTGCTAACACAATTCATTGCAGCCAGTACAATTCATTGCAACCATTGTATATTTAATATATTCTAGGGGTGCTGAAAAATATACACGTGTGTATATACTTTAAACTCACTAGAGAAGGGGCACCGACACGACCCCCCTAGGTCTGCCCTCTAGATTAACAACATGATTACATGGAAATGCATAGGAGAAGGTTGATTACAAATAAAGTCTAGGGAAAATTGTCAAATAGGTCTTCGAACTTTCATAAAAAGGTCAAATAAGTCCTTATATAGGAGGCTCTGTCCGCGATTTAGGGCGGTTCCTGGTGGAATTTTTTGTTGAAATTTTTTGAGCATTTTATTCATCAAGTCTAATTTACTCATACCATATTTCAGCTAAAAATTCAATCAGGAAGACATTCAAATTGATTCTTGAAGATAACTGTGCAGTTAAATGTGCAGTTATCTTCAAGAATTAATTTGAATGCCTTCCAGATTGAAGCTTTAGCTCAAATCTGGTATGAGTAAACTAGACGTTATGAATAAGATGCTAAAAAATTTTCATCAAAAATTCCACCGGGAACCGCCCCAAATCGCGACGGCCGGACAGAGCCTCCTATATAAAGACTTATTTATTTGACCTTTTTATGAAAGTTCGAGAACCTATTTGACAGTTTCCCTAAAGGCTAACATAGTCCTGATTCACAAAAAGAATCGTAATAGAATTGACACTAGTATTATAAAGAACTTCGAATGTTTTAAATATTGCTATTGGTGGACCGAGATTTGGCCAATCCTCTAAAAATGGGAATGTATGAATATGGAATGAAATATATAATAAGCTAGTACGTATGTGGTAGGGTGGTAGACCATCCTTCTATGGCTTTATTGTGCATACTCGCTCTACTACTAATTAACACCATCTGTTTTTAATAACATTATCATATTGTACTTAGTATACATACATTTAAATGTCAAGGACCACGGTAGGTCCAAAAGAAGCAACAAGACTGAGGGTGATGAAGAGGGATCATGCCACCGCCCTTTGATGTGTCAATTGCTTCCAACATGGAAACCACTCTGTCCATCTCTGGACGATTCTTTGTATTCACATCCCAACATCGTCTCATTACATTGGTTAATGACCTTGGGCAACAACGGGGTATAACCGGCCTCCCCAGGGATGGATTTAGGGGGGGGGGGCGCGGGGGCGACCGCCCCCCTTGGACATTCAATTTTTTTTACCATATATGTAATATTTTCATAAAACTTTCATAATTTAATTAGATTCGCCCCCTAGCTTTTAATTTTCAAAATTAGTATATAGTCTTACATAATGTAATACTTAATTGGAGATTTGAAAGAATAAACATTTAAAACAATTTACATAACTTAAACAAATAAACAATAGAGTAACTCGTTATTTAAGATTTAGGATACTTATTATATAAGAATTCCTAGTTTTGTAATGTTTAATTATCTTTATTAGATAACAAGTACTGGATTTTGTAAAACATATATCAAACAATATTAAATACCAGACACACTAATTACACAATTTTTATATCACGTGAAATGAATCCAAAATATAAATATTTATAGACATTAGATTACATAATTCATTTACTTCTTGGTTTCTGAAAATAATTTATTGCATGGATAATAAACTTTAAATTATTATAGAATTAATAAAAAATATTAAAATATAATATGCGCCATATATATGTGTGTGTGTATGTGGTGCACATTATTCTAAAAATAACAATCTCATACATACTAGTATAGTACTATTGTAATATTAAGAAAACTTCTCATGAGTCATGACTCATGAACACCCTCCTTGGTGGACAAAAATTACAATTCAATAACCGATTTATGAGGTTAAACCATGTAGAAGTTATTAAAAATGTATTGGTTGATGTCTTTGTCATCGTCTAAACTTAAAATGTATTAGATTTAAATGCCGTTCGGGATGTGCATATATTAATGTCACTTTTTGAATAAAAATAGCCGCATAGCCCCACAGTAGCGAAAAAATTTCGCCCCGCTACACTAGGGGAAAAATATTCACCCCGCTACACTAACGAAAAAAAATTCACCCCTACACTAACGAAAAATTTCGCCCCCCTTGACTCAGAATCCTGGATCCGTCCCTGGGCCTCACATTCTGCACTCATATCAGTGGCATCAAACAGAAAATTATATTTGAGGGTAAATAAAAAAACATCTATTCGTGTATATAAACAAACTAGACAACAATTTTTTTATCTTCATTTGGATTCCAAACTAAAATTATTCTCGAATGCTGTCTCGATTGAGTTTGGACTCCAACACCAAAATTCGTAATGATGTAGAGATCCCACTCAAAAATCCCGATATTGAAATTTCTATGATTATGTGTTTCGGATAATTCTTTTTTACTATATCATAATGTATATCATACTCAACACTTATACCCACCTTCCATCTAAATTCATGACAATCAAAATGTCCTCCCCCTTTTGTATTTAGAGGGGTCAACCTCCATATATCTTTGGCTATCATGATTATACTTGTAGATCTACAATCATTTTTCATTTCAATGACTATTGGAGGAGTATTTTTATTTATAACTTCTTAAACTAGTACTCCCTCCGTCCCGAAAAGGTTCGCCAAATTGACTTTTCTGGTATTCGAAATATTTTCATAACAGTATACAAATATAATAATTAAAATCATTGTCCAAAGTTCGCCATCATTGACCAAGAAAAGTCAATATGGCGAACCTTTTTGGGGCGAAGGTAGTATAACATTCGAATAATTATTGGTATACGTTTAATGAACTACTCCCTCCGTCCCGCTAAGGTTGTTTCAGATCCTATTCACTTGGTCAACACAAATCACTCTTAATCTCTTACTCTATATATCAAAGTTTTATCAAATTTGATTCTATTTTTTTTGCGATTTTGTATAGCTTTTAATGTAGTTTCTGAATATGTAATTTTTTTCTAAAAATAATTTCAGTGCGCACAGGGATCCATTTCCTTTATCGCCGGTCAAGTATCGTAATATTAACCGTAACGGAATCATAATAGTGGGGCGGAGGGAGTATAACATTAATTTAATAGCCAAATGAAACCTCATCAAAGACAACAGTGTGGTTTAGTAATAATATTTGAAACCCAAAAGCCATCCACTTAAAGAGAGGCTTTATGAGTACTGAATATAGATAAATAAAAGGTTTAAATATGCTTTCAGCCCTTTGAAATATTGTTTTTTGTGTTTTATGTTCTTGCATTATTCATCAATGTAATTTATGTTGCTTTTCTTTTTGGTCCCTAACAAATCCTAACCACTTCCATTTGAAAACGAAACAACCTTGAGTAAAAGATTTTCTCTCATTCTTAATCATGCCATAGTAATGCTACGTTAGTTTCTAGAGAGTCATTAATTCTCCTTTTGAAATCATGAATGTGTAGTTTTACATTGTTTTAACTTCAATATTAGCCTCCAAAAGTGATAAACAATGTATTTAAAAAGGTCTCTTGTAGATTTACGCAACAAACATCATTTTTCTAAACAGAGATGGTTTCGACGTTAGCAGGGACTATAAAGAAAATATTGCATATTACTCCCTCCGTCCCACTAAGATTGTCCCATTTTACCTTTTCATGAAGTCTCACTAAGATTGTCCCATACCAAATTTGGTAAAGATTGTATGGCTATAAACCATTCTTACTTTATTCTTACTTTATCAATTTAATATCAATCACACAAACCCACTTTTTAAATAATCGTGTCACCTTCTTCCGTCCCAATCTTAGTGGGACGAAGGTAGTACAATGACGGAAAACAAAAAATTATTTTAGAGGGATTCGAAATAAAATGTGCCATATTTGCAGGATTAAAAATTTATTTAAGCCTAAAATAAATACTCCCTCCGTCCCCCTAAGTTTGTCCCGTTTTACCTTTTTCGTCCGTTCCACTAAGTTTGTCTCATACCATATTTGGTAATATTTGAGTGGTTAGAATTCATTATTACCTTATTCACACCTATCAATTCAATACCAACTACACAATTCTACTTTTTCTTAAAAACCACACCACACCCATTTGTCCCAAACTTAGGGGGACGGAGGTAGAAATATGTATATTGTGTCCAGATTAGAACATATATGAGTCACATCGAATTTGAAGTTTCATGGAATTATGTTTCCAATATTTTTCTTAATTAGTCACTTTATACACGCACACACACATCAATATATGAAAGAACTAAAAGGACTACAAAAAAATTGGCGATAATATGTTTTTTTGTAGCATAGTATGGTAGAATATCCATATACTGTATATTTCAAATGAACGAGCGATACTTTCTTATACTATGCAGTGATTGTCATGTTTTTTTTAAATAAAAATACAACTCATCACAATCTCTGTAGAGCAATATTTAAGGTGCTTGTAATAATCATATAGTCTCGTTTGTATCTATGTAGTTCTTGTAAGTGATATTTTAGGTAAAACTCTTATATTCGTGTACACGTGACATGTTAAAGAAGACTATAGAATCAACATGCAGTGTACCTGATGACCGATAGCTGATTCAACACAAGATAAGTCGAGGTCTGGACACGGCATCTCACAACAATATATTTCCCACAAACAGATTCCAAAGCTATATACATCACATTTCCTATCATATGGCTTCCAATTAAGAACCTGTTTTTACAAAGATAATAAGTTATGTTAAAGATAGAATATTGTATAAATCTTTTTTTTATTCTATTTTGTATTTATCTATAGTTAGAACTGATTTTGTAAATCAGTCTATTTTAGGTCTTGATATGCTTACCTTGTATATTCATATTGTATGACTATATATTTGATTCAATGAGAAAGAAAAAAGGTGAATCATTTCCCATTCTAATTGTCTGGTGCTAACTTTACATGGTATCAGCCTAGTATATCGATCCTATGTCTCCATCTTCTGACACTTCATCTGACAACTCTTCTTCATCCCAAATTTTGGCTATGGCAGCAAACACCGGGTCCTCAACTTCTCTGCTTCAACTTCCAGCGATCCACCTTCGTCTCGATCGGACGAACTATTCTCTCTGGAGAGGCACTGTGCGTTCCGCTCTTGAAGCCTATGACCTTGATTCCTGCCTTGATTCCACCAAAATCCCATCCGCCACCATCATTGATCAACCAGCCACAGCGACAACTCAGGCCATCACCACAGCCAACCCTGCCTATGCCGTCTGGATTCGGAAGGACCGTCTAATTCTTCTCTGGATACGGTCCACGCTCACCACTCCCCTTCTAGGGCTGGTCGCGCGTGCCACCTCTTCTCACGAAGCCTGGACAATGCTTGAACGAATGTTTCACGCCCAGACTCGATCTCGTCAGATGCACCTCCGTCAACAACTGCAATCTCTCACCAAAGGTTCTCTCTCAATTCTTGAGTATTTTGAGAAGAAACGTTCAATTGCAAACAACCTCCTCGAATGCCTTGTTGACGTCCCCGATTCTGATTTTGTTGACTACATCATCTATGGTCTCGGCTCTGCCTATGGCTCCTTCCGCTCTGCTCTGTCACTTCACCGTACGGACCTAACCTCCGATTCGCTTCTGAATCTTCTTCTTCAGGAAGAACAGCGTCTTGAGGAGGAGGCTCGTGAGACTGACAATGTCACACCAGAGGCTCATTCTGCCTCTCGTTTCTCCAGAAATCAGCACTCTACAGAAGCTTCATCCTCACAGTCCTCTGACCGCTCTCGCCCCAAGTGTCAAATCTGCAAACGTCTTGGCCATGAGGCAATCAATTGCTATCATCGGATGAACGTCAACACCTATCCTGCAACCGGTCCACCTCCTCGACGAACCCAGCAACGGGGAAGCCATCAACGCCAACAACAACACTCTGCTCAACCATCGCCTGCGGCTGCATTCTCAGCCACACCTTCATCTCCTAGCCCATCAACTCTCTATGATCCTTGGGTCATCGACTCGGGTGCCACACATCATGTCACTGGTGACATTAGCAAGCTCTCTTTATCACATCCTTATAACGGTAATGATGGTCTCATGGTTGGCAATGGCCAGTCCCTCCGTATTACGCATTTAGGACATTCTACTCTCCCTGCCTTGTGTGCTTCCAGTTCTACTATTGTTGAGGTTTATTCCTTCAACCCGTGGACCCAACACGTAAGCCCAAAGGTTTCGAGTGGAGTGAGTGTATGAATGTCTAGCCCAACAACTATTAGATGAATCAGGAGACAACAGTGATAGCAGGCAATGTAAATAGGTATTATTAACTCCGTAATAACTCCCCTAAGTACAATCTACTCGCTAAACAAGGCACGTCGGCCGTTCGTCTTACAAGGCACTTAGAAATGCTGCAAGTAAGAATGCTGAAGCTAGTATGCTAAGAATAGAAAGTTGCCAACCCCTTACAATGAAATAAATGCTTCTATTTATACCCGCCAATGGGCAGGTGGCTGTACTGACGTGGCAGCCTGTGGACCGCTGGTGTCCCAACTACCAAATCTTTAGCATTAAATGCACTTCCCGCCAGAATCTAGGTTTCCCGCCGGAATAGTGGGGACGTTCGTCCACCCGGGAAGTGAGTTGGATTCCTCCAAGTGACCCTTGAGGGATATTGGCTGTTCGTCTCCTGGCCTTGATGGATTCTCACCATGTGGGCTGGGTCTCCTCCGATGACTATGGGCTTGCTCAGGAGACGTTCGTCGTCACCCCTGATGGCCCGTGGCTCCGCTCCTTGTCCCTGCTTAGACGTTCGTCGGGATGAGCCGCTGGGCCTGAGTCCTCCAACACCAGACGTTCGTCCATGCTTAAAGTACATGGGCCTGTGGGCTGGCCTAGTTTCTAGCTGGACGGTCGTCTGGCAAAATGGGTTAGTGGGCCGGACCTCGGCTTGGGCCCTTAACCCAACACAAGTCCCCCACTTCTGATGTTCTGAGCATGCGCAGGACATAAGGAAGTATGAACCTCCCCGAAGTAGACGTCCGTATTTTGGCACTTGTGTTCATTGCATCTTGGCGGAATCGTACGCTCGTGGCCATGGTGCTTGACAGCTGTTGACGGTTCAGGAAACGAGGTGACGGCTGATGTTGCGGCGGCGCATTCTCCCGAGGAAGTGTCATCATTACGTTCCCATCCCACGCACAGCGCGTGGGCCGGAATACGCTCCTTGCCACGTGTCAGCCCCTCGTTGGCTTCTCCATCGGCGTTTCCCTTATAAATGCTGGGTTTGCCCTCTGAATTAGGGTTCCCAATTTCTGCTTTCTTGCTCTCAATTTTCCGCAGCTCTTCAAGTTTCCCGAATTCGGCCAACCGTACCTTTGTAAGGTAATTTCCCCCCTCTGCTTCTTTTCTTTACCCTGATTTCTAGCCGAAATGACTTCGATGGGTATTTCCTCAAGTTCTGATTCCAGTTCGTCGGGTTCCTCCTCGGGCTCCTCTTCTGACAATGCGAATGCACGCTCCCTGGGAAAAACTAGTGTTTCCGGAACCTCGGGTTCGGCCACGACTGTGGGGACCATCCGGGCTGATGGCGAGCCGGATGACGTGCCCCAAGATAGCGGGAGCGACGCCGGGGGCGGGGGCGCTGACGGGGCAGTAGATGTTATTGACGCAGTCCCCCTGAATGAGCGTCCTGCTGATTATGATTCCGGAGAGGAAGCCGAATCTGGTTCTGATGTGGAGGTGTATGATCTGGGCATCCCCACGGATAGGGAGCGCCACATCTGCCCGATCAGGAGTGCACTTGACCATGACCAAGTCCTCTCCCGCGTGGCCCTCAATAAAATCCGTACCTTCCTTCCCCCGCTGTTCGTCTGGAGTGTGAGAGGCGCTGAGCACGTGATGAGGAGACGTCCGGGGATGATCATGCTTCACCTGGATTCCGTTGAAGCCGGGCTGCGGTTTCCACTTCATGCGTTCTATGTGGAGTTCTTCCACTGCTTCCAGGTGGCCCCGGCGCAATTCATGCCAAATTCTTACAGATTCATATCGGCCTTCCTGGTGCGCTGCAAACTTGCGGGGGTCGATACCACTCTGGAGCTCTTCCATTATTTCTACCGCGTCACTCCTCAGAACGCCGACGGGTATCTGAGCGTGGCCGCACGTCCTGGGAGGCGCCTGTTCAAGAACTACCCTTCGTCCATCCACGACTGGAAGAACCGTTTTTTCTTCCTTCGATACGACGGGCCTCCTCTCCCTCTCCGGTGGAATGGGTACCCCCCAAAGATTGAGTCACCGGAGCCGTCCGACGATCTGCTTCTGGATGCGGAGAAGGTGTTGGAGGGTGGCGTCCGTCCTATAGCCGGATTTCTGACCTTCGAGGCACTCTCTGGGGCAGGCATAGGTACCGCCCGTGTCCCTGGACTTTTTCTACCCTTCGACGCTCGTCTCGGGGCGCCGGGCGGTCCTGTCCTTCGAGGTGAGTGTCTTATTCTATTCCCCGCTCGTCTTCTAATCCTTTGTTATTTTTTGCAGGTCCTCCGCCAGACAGAGATCAAATGAATCATGCCGAGTGCCTGAAGACCAGGAAGGCCAAGGCGGCCGCTGCTAAAGCTGCGATGGAGAAGGCCAAGAATGCCCCCGCCTCGGCGTCCAACTCCTCGGCTTCTGACGCTGCCCGGCGAACTGCCGAGGGTGAGCAGCATCTGATTGCCACTGTGCTGGCTCAGGGTTCCGGGGCCCCTGCTCTCGAAGCCGCCCTTCCCCTGCCGGTCGTCCCCACGAAGACGGCTCCTCAGAAGGGGACGGAGAAAGCCCCGGAGAAGAGACAGAAGAGGGGCCGCGAAGCAGGCTCCACCGGGCCCCTGCTCGAAGACGCCGGCTCCTTGCCATTGAGCCGCCCGGCAGAAGAGCTCTGGAGGGAGATGGCCCTCAAGGCTGGTCTAGAGCTGCCCAGCCGTTCGTCCTCTGAGGCGACAAGCGCTGCCCTGGCAGCCGCTCTTCAGGTAATTCCGTGCTAGATCTGAGTATATCTCTTATTTTCCTTGACGTTCATCCTCTGATCCTTATTTTTCCTTCTGTCATCCAGTCTGGGCTTCTAGTCCTTCAGGCTGAAGCTGCCCGGGAGGCCGACCTGAAGGAGGCCAAGGCCAAAGCTGACGCGGCCATCGTTGCGGCCCGGGAGGCCGCTCGTCGAGCGGAGGCGGAGGCGGCCGCCAAGGAGAAGGAGATAGCCGCCCTGCGGGCAGAATCCCGCCAGCAGCTGGCCAGCCTTGAGAAAGCTGGCTTCAAGCTTGTCCCGGTGCACCCTACTGCAAAGGATGCCAGTCCGGAGTGGCTGATCGATACCTCCGGCTATCGGAACACCGGGGAGTTTATGGACTCCGCCAAGGACTACTGCGCCGGGGTCTTCGCCGACCTGTTCGCCGCGGCTCTGGAGAAGATTCCGCCCCGCCAGCGCCTGGCTCGCGGCGTCCGGATCCTTGAGGGTTCTCCCTTGTCTCGCAAGTTCCTATACGAGGTCGGCGACAGCACCTTCGCCGCCGGCTACAATGAAGGGGTAAAGGCCACCCTACCCACATTCGCCAAGCTGCTGGGGCCCGATTTTGATTTGGCGGCCAACACGGATGACGATCTCCTAATCCAGGCGCTAGGGAAACTGAGGAGGGATCAGCGCCGGGAGGAGGCCAAGGCCAGGGGGGAGATTCCAGAGCCGCCGACCCCCGAGCCTGAGGAAGAGGAGGAGGAGCCGAACAAGGGCAGCAGCCGCCCGGGGTCCCCTTTCTTTGTATAATGTCATTTACATTTTTCCATTCCAGCTATTGTAATGTCCGGCCATTAGAGCCGAAGAATATACATCTTTTTGCCCATAATTGCTCCGTGTTCATGATTTCCACTTGTTATTTTCCTTCCTTTTGTCCTTCATTGTATGGAAACCCCTTCGGCGGCCCGATACGCCTTGTAGCAAGGTCAGAGTTCGAGAGGACGTTCGTATCTGTCCTCTACTTGCTTCCAGGCAAGTACTCAAAGTGTTCTGTCAGTGGAGCGACGCTCGTCGGCGGTTTATGGTGCATGCTCGAAGTGTAGACATAGGAACGTATTTCTCAGCGCCAGCTCTTGATAACGATGTCCGCCCGTCGTCGTGTGATATGAATACTCAACCCATGCGGGGGACGTTCGTCGGTTCTGCGTGCTCATCTGGCACGGAGTGTGGAAAGGCGACGTTCATCCTCCGCCCACCACCAATGGATGTGACTTTTCCTTCGTCCCTTTTGTGTCCATTGTTTGTAGTATAAGGAATCCTTCCGGCGTCTCGACACATCTTTTTATCGCCCACGCGGTATCTTGACAGTGGGAAGATGTTCGTCGGTAGTTGCCTTGTCAGTACATGTTTCGAGTATGGACATATGGGCGTATTTCCCTGAAACAGCGCTTGGTGACGACGTTCGTCCATATTTGCGTGACATAAAAAACTGGTGTGCTGCAAGAGGGACGTCGCCAGTTGATTCGTGTGCCCTCGCCAGCCGCCGATGCTAGGGTCAGCCGGGGAGTTAAGGAAGCAAGGGAGGTTGAATGTCTTCAAATTCCTCCGAGTCGGTGACCCCCCCTCAAGGGACGTTCGTGGCACGGGCCCGGATGCCTTGTGTTGGTTATGTGGCGACAAAATCGAGATGCTTTAAATACCGTGGTGGGTACCGGTATCCAGGCGCCACGTGTCCTGCTTCGGTTGGGGCAATCCCGCGGTTTTGTCTATAAATACTCGGTACCCAGGTGATCCACTCACACTTCTCCTTACGCTGCACAATTGCCTTCTCTCTCTAGACTTCTCTTTTGATCGTATCGGAAACCTCGACTCCAAGGTACCGTTCGTTGTCATGTCTTCCGAAAGTCGTCTTGATGATGGATGTTCTTCCGGTGATGACTTGGAGTATTATGAGCGGGGAATGCCACCCCGGCCCCCCCGTTATAGCCTCAACTTCTCATGCGTCCGGCGTCAAGTTCAACGCCTGACGAACGCTGACAAGCGATTGATCAGTCAATGGTTCTATCCACCAAGGACCTACGACGATCGGCGTCTTCGGAACCCCATGCGCCATCTGCCCGGCTATGTGGTGGTCCACCTAGATTCGGTGATAGCCGGGCTGAATTTCCCCTTGCATAGCTTCCACTTGGAACTCTTCAGGGCCCTCGAGATTGTGCCTGCGCAGCTCGTCCCTGCCGCTTATAGGATAATCGCTGGCTTCATCATTAGATGCCACAGCGTCGGTGTGACCCCCACCGTGGACCTGCTGCACCACTTCTTCCGTCTGTCCACCTTCGGACGTACGGGGTATCTGACCCTGATCGCCCGTCCGTCCATGGTTCTCTTCTCGAACAACGCTGGGAACCCAGACGGTTGGGAAGAACGCTTCTTCCTGGCCGGAGTAGGCTCACCGCTGCCATTTTCTGATCGGTGGAATGCCTACCCTGTGAAGACGATTCCGCCGCCCATGACGGACGAGGAGCTTGGGCATGCCAAGCGCATAGCCGGACTTGGCATCCAGAACCTCCGGTTGCTGGTGGCCGAGCCCCTTAAAGCTCAGGCTGGATTAGGTGCGTCCGTTTGTACTTGCATTGTTTTAACCTCTCTTCGCTGTTATGGTTCTGAACGTCTTGATTCCCTTTATGCAGGAGTTTTTCCCTCCACGTCCACCATGCGCCGAGTCAATGCCGCTCCGTCTGCCGCCGATCGTGGACACAGAGGGCATGACAAGCCCGGGAAGCCGCTCGTCCCCAAGGTTGAGACTCGGGTGACCAGGGCCCGGACTGAGGATGATTTGGGAGCTGGTGCTTCCAAGAAACCGCGCGTCGAGGGTACTGCCTCGAAGGCTATTATAGTGGCCGATGATTCTGATGGGGAACCCGGGAGTCCCCTCAAGCGGAAACCTGTCCCTCGGATCAAGTCCCGTCCTTCTCCCCCCCGAACTTCTGAGGTCCGTCGTCTTCGGGATGATGATGCCCATACTGCCAAGGATTCTGACGATGCTCGTCCTCCTTCGCCCCCGGAGACCAATGGGTCCTCCCTTGGTTTGATCGAATTTTCCGGGGTTGGCCCGCGCAAGGAGTCAATGATGCTCTTTGGTCAAACAGCCTCCTCTATATGGTGCGGCCTGAATCTCAAGGTCCCCCAGGATTTTGCTGCTCAGGAGGCACCCGAAGACCTTCTGGAGTGTGGTCAGAGCACTTTGGACAAGGCCGGGCTCTACTTCCACAGGGCTCGGATGGCCTTTGAGCATCAGGGCAGGGAGATGGCCAGAGTGCGAGCTGAGTGTGATGCCCTTCTGAGGAACGCGAAAGGCAGGGCTGGCACTCTTCAAGAGAAAGCCGATGCCTATGATAAGCTCGTTCAGGAGAATGCCTCTCAGAAGGAGCTCCTTAAGAAGCAGGAGGCCGAGCTTGTAGATCTTCGCAGCCGGATGTGGGCCGTAGAGAAAGCCAAGGTGGAGCTTCGCCAGACGGGCATGGACAATCATGTCCCTATTTATGAGGCCGATGTTGCCAAAATCAAAGAGTCTGGTTCCATTGCCTTTCAGAAATCCAAGGCTTATACTGGCGCCATCCATACTATGGCCATGAAGTTCCTCCCGCGGCTCGTCGGAGAATTTCTAGCTACCTGCCCGGATGCCTACCTGGATGGGGTCAAATTGCTCCAGGCCACCCCCACCGGACGGCGTTTCCTTGATGATCTTGCCGATGATACCTATCGCAAGGGTATGGTTGGGCTAGTAGCAGAGAATCTCCCGACGTTCGAGCGTCACTTCGGGGCTCCTTTCGATCCGGAGGCGGCTGGCTTTGATGTTCTGATGGCAGACGCTCATGCAGGGGCCCTCGAGCTGCTGAAGGAGCAGGCGGAAGCCAGAGCTAGTGAAGAATGCAAGCAGGCTCTTTCCAAGGTTCCAGCTCCGGACGTCGATCAAAAGTGATTCTCCGTTCATGACCTTGTACTTGTACAATTTTTTCCATTATTTTCATTGTCTTGTAATCTCCCGGCCAATAGTACCGAAGAATAAAAGAATCATTCTTTGCTCCTTGCTCTTCTGGCTTTTTTTTTTTTTTTTTTTTTTTTTTTTTTTTTTTTGGAGTCTTTTAGTCTTCGTTCGTCCTTGGTCCCTGGTCCCACCGGCGTCCCTACTTCGAGGAGACGTTCGGTGTCCGCCGACATCGCTAGGATGAACGGGTTTATCTACATCGAGATTCCCCCCTTTTCGTTCGTCCGTGGTCCTTTTAGCCTTACCGACGTCTCTTGCTTCGAAGAGGACGTTCGGTACCCAAGGACTCGCAGGGACGAACAGGTCTACCCTCACGGGTCCCCGACTTTGTTACCCCACGTCCATCGATCCATGGTCATTTGTGGGATAAACAGGTTTATCTTGGCAGGCTCCCTTGGTTCGTCTAGCCCCCTCCGCGTCTCTACTAACCTCTACACCGAGAGGCGTTCGTCTTCGGCGGTTGGAGAAGATCTGGCACACCCGGGCAAGATTCCCTTCTACATAGGAGCACCTCTCCTCTTCTCCCCATTTTTTTTTTTTTTTTTTTTTTTTTTTTTTTTTAGGTGGAGGCAAACCATACTCTTCGTTCGTCCTTAGTCCCTGGTCCCACCGGCGTCCCTACTTCGAGGAGACGTCCGGTGTCCGCCGACATCGCAAGGAGGAACAGGTTTATCTACATCGAGATTCCCTGGTGCTTCGTTCGTCCTTGGTCCCTGGTCCCACCGGCGTCCCTACTTCGAGGAGACGTCCGGTGTCCGCCGACATCGCAAGGAGGAACAGGTTTATCTACATCGAGATTCCCTGGTGCTTCGTTCGTCCTTGGTCCCTGGTCCCACCGGCGTCCCTACTTCGAGGAGACGTCCGGTGTCCGCCGACATCGCAAGGAGGAACAGGTTTATCTACATCGAGATTCCCTGGTGCTTCGTTCGTCCTTGGTCCCTGGTCCCACCGGCGTCCCTACTTCGAGGAGACGTCCGGTGTCCGCCGACATCGCAAGGAGGAACAGGTTTATCTACATCGAGATTCCCTGGTGCTTCGTTCGTCCTTAGTCCCTGGTCCCGCCGGCGTCCCTACTTCGAGGAGACGTCCGGTGTCCGCCGACATCGCAAGGAGGAACAGGTTTATCTACATCGAGATTCCCTGGTGCTTCGTTCGTCCTTAGTCCCTGGTCCCGCCGGCGTCCCTACTTCGAGGAGACGTCCGGTGTCCGCCGACATCGCAAGGAGGAACAGGTTTATCTACATCGAGATTCCCTTCTTTATCGGTCGTTGGTGAGAACAGGATTTTAGAAAAAACAGGGGCCTTATTATTGACGACGTCCGGCCATTTTACATGTAGTGGGAATAATACAAGGACAACAGCCCCTAACTATTGATAGAATTTCTTCAAGTGTTCTACATTCCACATCCCGGCGCGGTTCCCCTCCAGGGTGTGGAGGAGGAACGTCCCCTGGTTATATCTTCTGATGACCCGGTAAGGTCCTTCCCAGCTTTTCGCCATTTTGCCGCCTTCGAGCGGCTTGCTCTTCTCTCTTTTCCTGAGTACGAGGTCCCCGGCCTCTATTTCGCGGAATTTCACGGCCTTGTTGAAGTATCTCTGGGTGGCCCTGTGATACTCTTCCATGCGACGAGCCGCTAGGTCCCTCCGTTCCTCAATGAAATGGAGCTCCGCTCGTAGGTTGGTCTCGTCGTCCTCCGGCTGGAAGTACTTGGTGCGATGGGTAGGTACCAGTACCTCCGTTGGTACTTTAGCTTGGAACCCGTAAGCCAAGGCAAAAGGGGTTTCCCCAGTCGCCGTCCTGGGCGTCGTCCTGTACGTCCATAAAACATAATTCAGCTGCTCCGGCCAGGTGGAGGTGTAGTCTTCCAACTTCTTCTTGATCCCGTCCATGATGGTCCGGTTCATGTTCTCCACTTGGCCGTTGGCTTGCGGGTAGGCCACCGAGGCCTTAGAGTGCCTGATGCCCCACTTCGCCAAGTATGCCTCAAAGCCTCTGCCGACGAACTGCCGACCGTTGTCTGTGACGATCTGCTCCGGGATTCCGAAGCGGCAAATGATGTTCTGCCAGACGAACTTCTGGCACTGGAATTCAGTGATGGAGGCCAATGGTTCGGCCTCGACCCACTTCGTGAAATAATCAACCGCCACCACGACGAACTTCCTTCCACCCGCAGCCGCTGGCAGAGGACCCAGCAGGTCTACGCCCCACCTAGCAAATGGTAGCGCGATGGTCATCGGGGTGTAGAAACTCGCCGGTCGGCCAGGGACAGGTGCATACTGCTGGCATACTGCGCACTTCCGCGTGTGGTTGAAGCAATCCTGCTGTATGGTCGGCCAGTAATAGCCCTGCAGGATGATTTTCCTGGCCAAGGTTCGGGGGCCCTGGTGGCTGGAGCAGATCCCTTCATGAATTTCCTCGATTACCGCCGCTGCTAGGCTCGGCGGGAGGCATCTGAGGTAGGGTCCGCCGAACGTCTTCTTGTAAAGTTGCCCATCAATGAGTTCAAAGTTAGGGGCACGCCTCTTGATCCACGCAGCCTTCCCTGTACTGCCATCATCTTCAGGCTCAGGGAGTGTCCCATCTCTGAGATAATCTGCTATCTCCTTGGACCAGTTAGGTTCGGCCACGGAGATAACCTCCACCTGGATGACGTCCGTCGCCGGTGCCGGGAATACTTCCTGCCTAACGAAGCCTCTGATGTGTCGGGGGATGCTTGATGCCGGGTCATCGGCTGGGGGGTTGCTCAATTTTGACAGAATGTCCGCCTCTGCATTCTCCACCCGCGATACCTGCTCAAGCACCACCTGCTCAAATTGTGCGGTCTGTTCCTCCGCCAGCTCTTTGTAGACCTTCATTCTCTCTTCCCTGGTTTCGGCGGTGCCATTCATCTGGGTTACCACCAGCTGGCTGTCCATTCTCACCTTCAGACGAGCTGCTCCGAGGGCTTTCGCGCATTTCAACCCTGCGATAAGTGCCTCGTATTCGGCCTCGTTGTTGGTGACCTTGAACTCAAATTTCATAGAGTAGTAGGCTTTGAAACCCTCGGGAGAAGTGATCACTGCTCCTCCGCCGCAGCCCCGCGCACTTGAGGCCCCATCGGTGTACATCTCCCACCAATCGTCAAGGTCATTGTTGTCATGGGTCCCGTCCTCGGTGCGCGCGGTGCATTCCGCAATGAAGTCCGCCAGAGCCTGCCCTTTGATCGTCGGCCTCGGCTTGAAATCCACGTCATACTGGCCGATCATCAAGGACCATTTCGTTATCCTTCCGCTTGCCATTGGGTTCCTGAGGACTGTGGCGAGGGGCTGCGTCGTGTAGATAGTCACCGGGTGTGCTTGGAAATACGGTGCCAGGCGCTTGATGGATGCAATCAAGGCGAGGATCGTCTTTTCCATCAGTGTGTACCTCGTCTCGGGACCGTTCAGCGCCTTACTTACAAAGTATATCGGCCGCTGAACGCCTTCCGATTCCTTCAGCAGTACGGCACTTACGGCCAGATCGGCTACTGCCAAGTACATGTACAATCTCTCCCCGGGATCCGCCTTGGTGAGGACGAGCGGGGAGGAGAGATACATCTTGAAATCTTCGAAGGCGGCCTGACACTCCGGGGTCCACTCGAAGGGATTGGCCTTCTTCATGATCTGGAAAAAGGGGATCGCCTTATCAGCTAGTTTGGACAAGAATCTGCTCAGGGCCGCCAGACGCCCGGTGAGTCGCTGTACATCCTTTAGGTTCTTCGGGGCCTCCATGTCCACAATTGCCTTCACTTTCTCCGGGTTAGGCTCGATCCCCCGCTCGCTCATCATGTAGCCGAGGAACTTGCCGCCCCGGACGGCGAAGGCACATTTCTTCGGATTGAGCCTCATGCTGGCCCTTTCCATGATGCCGAAGACCTTTTCCATGTCCTGGACATGGTCCTCCTTTCTCTTGCTTTTTATCAGGATGTCATCCACGTAAGCTTCCATTGACTTTCCAAGTACGTCTTTGAACAACATCCCAATCATCCTCTGAAAAGTAGCCATGGCGTTCCTCAGGCCGAACGGCATGACAATGTAGCAATACACGCCGTCCGCCGTAACGAATGCCGTTTTTTCGGCATCATCGGGGTGCATGAACACCTGATGGTAGCCCCTGAATGCGTCCATGAAGCTGAGCAGCTCGCAGCCTGCTGTCTCATCCACCAGCAGGTCGATCCTCGGGACAGGGTAAGGGTCCATCGGACAAGCTTTGTTGAGGTCCGAGTAATCGACGCACATCCGCCAAGTGTCGCCCTTTGGGGCTAGAACCACGTTGGCCAACCACTCCACGTGGATGACTGGCCGGATATGTTTGATGCTGAGGAGAGTTGCTGTTTCCTTCCTGATGAAATTGCGTCGGTCGGCCGCCATATATCTCTTCTTCTGTTGTATAGGCTTGGCATCCGACCGCACGGCGAGTTTATGGCATATGAGGTTGGGGTCGATGCCCGGCATGTCCTCCGGCCCTCTGGCGAACAAGATCCTGAACCTCCGGAGGACGGCTATGACCCCTGCCCTGATTTCTGGCTCTAGATCCGCACCAATGGACACCTTCCTGTCCGTCGGATCGTCGAGTTCAATTTCCTCCAGCAGAGTTGCTGGTTCCAGATGAGCGTCCAAGTCGGCCTGTTTGGCCTTTTCGGAGATGCTGTTGACCCGAGCCTCCCGCTCGTTGAGCTTCTCCATGGCCTTCGTGTAGCAGGCCCTGGCCATATGAGGGTCCGTACGTGCCACCCCCACTCCCGTGTCGGTGGGGAATTTGATGCATGAATGTCGTACGGAGCATATGGCCCCCAAGTCTTCCAAGCCGGGTCGGCCCAAAATGGCATTGTGGGCGCACTTCAGGCGGACCACGACGAACGTCATGCTGATCCGGGCAGTGTGAGGGCCGTCGCCGACCTCTACCGGTAAAATGATGGTGCCCTCAGCGTCAATGCAATCCCCGGTGAAGCCGGACAGCGGGGTGCGTAGGGGGTGCAGCATGTCCTTCCGGAGCCTCATTCCTTCGAAAGCCTCCCAGTAGAGGACGTTCACACTGCTCCCGGTATCAACGAGGAAGCGACGGACGATAGCATCGTTCACGTCCATGCTGATCACCAGCTCGTCTCTGTGCGGCGCCGGTGACATTGGCAGGTCAGCGGGGCCGAAGGTAATTGCCTCGGCTCTATTGCGCTTGGTGGGGGGTGCTGATACGGAACCCACATAGAGTGACCTCTCAAATTTTTTCCGCTCGGCGGGTGTATCCCCTGTCTCAGCGCCCCCGAAGATCACCTTGATCTCCAATTTCTTCTTCTTGCCCTTCGGGCCGAGGGATCCCTCCGGACGTTTATCTGCACTTCGATAATCCACGTCCTGAGGTTCTGCCTCGCGCCGATCGTCGCGGCGCCATGTCTTGTGCCTTGAGTTCGGCTTCTGCTGGCTGTTTTTGTTCAGCAGCTGGGTGAACTCGCCCAGGTACCCCTGACGGATCAGCTCGTCGATCGCTTTCTTTAATTGGCTGCAATTATCCGTCAGGTGGCCGGTCCTCTGATGGTATTCACAGTAGGCCGATTGGTCGTGCCCCATATGTTTATTCATATCCTGGGGTTCCGTTAGGAGGCCCTTGTCCTTGATGGCCTCAAAGATTTGGCTCACTGGATAGGCCAATGGGACATAGCGGTCGTCCGGCCGTGCTTGAGTATCCCCGGACGGAGCCTTCCAGGGGACCATCGCCCCGTCTGTCCTCTTCTTTTTGTTTGGGGGGGAGGGCCCGGGTCCCGGCCCGGGCCCGAGCCTGTCCGCCATCTTCCGTGGGTGGGCCGCGGGAACTCCGTCCCGCTGCCTGATCTCCTCCTCAATGGAGGCATACTTCTGGGCCCGAGCAAGAACCTCGGTGTAGCTGGTGCCGGGATTCCTCCTTAGGTCCCGGTATAGATCCCCTGTGGCCAGCGCACTGGTGAACATGTTGGTGGCCAGACGTTCGTCCAGATCGTCGACCTGTAGGACCTCGTCCCTCCACCTTACCAGGAACCTAGCCAGCGGTTCGTCCCGCCCTTGTTTGATGTGGGCGAGGGCCGTGACGTCCTTCCTGGGGGTGGTGCTGGCAGCAAACTGCGCCATGAACTGCTGGGAGAGCTGTTCGTATGAGTCGATGGTGCCTGGCCTCAACTGGCCGAACCATTCTTGCGCCGGCCCCCTGAGGGTGCTGAAGAACAATCTGCAGATGGCCTCGTCTGATGCTCCCAGCATGGACAGGTTCCCTTGGTAGCTTATCAGATGGGCCTTGGGATCGCCAGCCCCATTGTACACCAAGTTGCCCGGGGGCCTGCAGTCCCTGGGAATCTCGACGCTCATCACCCGTGGAGTAAAGGGAGATGTGAGGGAGAAAGAGGGTGTGGCCGAGCCAACGTCCGCCCGCCTATTCATCTCGGCTATCTGCCTTTCCATGGCCTCCAACCTTGCATCCTGTGCGGCCCTTCCGGGGGACACAGGGGGCGCGGCTTCGGGGACGGGATTCTGCTGAGCGGCCACAGCATCGTGCGGCCGCCTAAAAATCTGCGCACCTCGCCGTTGGAAACGTCGTCCAACGGTGTTGATCCTCGGGGTCTCGTCTCCCCGCGGGATTTGGCGGGGGACTGATGGTGTGTGAGCCCTGGATGCAGCGATGCTGACTCTGGTTCGCCCTCCCGTTCCACGGGAGCCTGAACCCCCACCTAGCCGCTCGTGGACTGAGGGCCGGTGGTCGCTGGATCCTGTCGTATCGTCATACGACTGCATGCGGCGTATGGGAGAGAGGGGCGTTCGCTGGGTACTCGCAGAGTACACCTGGTCTTGGGCCTCCCGCTCATCTGCCAAGCGACGCATGGTGTCTGCGAGTTCGCGCATGAGGCGAGGATCCTGCCTGGCCTCCAGAGGAATGAGGTCAGTGATACCCCCGTTCCCCCCGGAGGTCCATATTGTTGCGGATAGTTCCGAGTTCTGGCCGCGATTCCGGCGGCTTGATTCCAGACGCTCGGAGAGATCACGCTGGTTGTTGCTTCCTGACATCGTGTTTGCTGTAGGTAGACTTAGTAGCTGTTTGGGAGAGTTTCTGGAAACTTTTTGCTCAGTTTCCCACAGACGGCGCCAGTGTTGAGGTTTATTCCTTCAACCCGTGGACCCAACACGTAAGCCCAAAGGTTTCGAGTGGAGTGAGTGTATGAATGTCTAGCCCAACAACTATTAGATGAATCAGGAGACAACAGTGATAGCAGGCAATGTAAATAGGTATTATTAACTCCGTAATAACTCCCCTAAGTACAATCTACTCGCTAAACAAGGCACGTCGGCCGTTCGTCTTACAAGGCACTTAGAAATGCTGCAAGTAAGAATGCTGAAGCTAGTATGCTAAGAATAGAAAGTTGCCAACCCCTTACAATGAAATAAATGCTTCTATTTATACCCGCCAATGGGCAGGTGGCTGTACTGACGTGGCAGCCTGTGGACCGCTGGTGTCCCAACTACCAAATCTTTAGCATTAAATGCACTTCCCGCCAGAATCTAGGTTTCCCGCCGGAATAGTGGGGACGTTCGTCCACCCGGGAAGTGAGTTGGATTCCTCCAAGTGACCCTTGAGGGATATTGGCTGTTCGTCTCCTGGCCTTGATGGATTCTCACCATGTGGGCTGGGTCTCCTCCGATGACTATGGGCTTGCTCAGGAGACGTTCGTCGTCACCCCTGATGGCCCGTGGCTCCGCTCCTTGTCCCTGCTTAGACGTTCGTCGGGATGAGCCGCTGGGCCTGAGTCCTCCAACACCAGACGTTCGTCCATGCTTAAAGTACATGGGCCTGTGGGCTGGCCTAGTTTCTAGCTGGACGGTCGTCTGGCAAAATGGGTTAGTGGGCCGGACCTCGGCTTGGGCCCTTAACCCAACAACTATTAAACTGCACAATATATTACTTGTCCCCGATATTAAAAGAAACTTACTTTCTGTTTCTCAGCTTTCCCGTGACAATAATGTTTATCTTGAATTTCACCCCCATTGTTGTTTTGTGAAGAATTTGCAGGGGCAGACGTTGCTAAGAGGGACGCTTGAAAATGGTCTGTACCGGTTACCATCATCATGTCAACCCTCCCCTCTTCGTGCCTTCTTTGGTGAACGTACTTCTTTAGAGTGCTGGCATCGCAGATTGGCACATCCCACTGAGCCTATTTTACGTCGTCTAGTGTCTACTTTTTCATTACCTATTACTAGTTCCTCCCTACCTAATATTTGTGATTCTTGTCAGTTAGGGAAAAGTCATCGTCTTCACTTACCTAAGCGGTTGGAATCATCCAAAACCCCTTTTGCTTTAATTCACTCAGATGTTTGGGGCCCTGCCTCTGTCTTATCTCTTAATGGAAATCGTTATTTCGTTTCGTTTATTGATGATTGCACTAAGTATATTTGGATTTATTTTCTTACTAATAAATCTCAAGTATTTTCTGTATTTACATCATTCAAACAAATGATTGAAACCCAATTCTCCACCAAGATCAAAGCCATACAAACAGATTGGGGTGGAGAATTTCGGCCTCTCTCTCCATTTTTGGAAAAACATGGCATTATACACCGTATTTCTTGCCCATACACCCCGGAGCAAAATGGTTCGGCCGAACGCCTAAATCGAACGATCATTGAAAAAGGTCTTTCATTGCTTGCTCATTCCAAATTACCAACTCAATTTTGGGAACATGCATTTCACACTGCAGTTTATGCCTCAAATCGCACCATTACACCTAATCTTAATTTTAAATCTCCATATGAAAGTCTTTACTTCCGTAAACCTGACTATGGGTTTTTAAAATCTTTTGGGTGCTTATGCTTTCCTTTCTTAAGACCTTACAATAGTACCAAACTGGAATTTCGTTCGCTGCCATGTATATTTTTGGGATATAGTTCCAAACACAAAGGATACATTTGTTACCATGTTCCTTCTGCCAAATCCTTTATTGCTCGCCATATTGTCTTTGATGAATCTGTGTTTCCATATGTAACGCATATATCATCTGTCTCTGCTAATCCTACTTCCTCTGTGTCTGTTACCCTTGATACTTTACAGAAAGCGGCATCATTGTGTCCCACAACATCTTGCCCATCATCTTCCCCTGTACTGATCCACCCTCCTGGACAGCCCTCCATTTCAACCAAAATACCACCACTCTCACAAACCCCATTGACTACTGGCAGTATTTCCATTTCCCCAACCACTTCTGCAACTCAAACACACATATCTTCCTCCCCCGAACCACAGCCGGCTACGACCTATCCAGGTGCTCCCTCTTACTTCCGACCCCCTTCGGATTCTCATCATACAATGGTCACCCGTGCTCAAACAGGTACTCTTAAACCCAAAGCTCTCACCTCCTCTAAATATCCATTACCCACTAACCACAATACACTTGTTGAACCTAAATTTTTCTCCCAGGCCACCAAAGATCCCAATTGGCAGCATGCAATGCAGCTTGAATATGATGCTCTTATGCGTAATAAAACCTGGGATCTTGTTCCCAGGCCTTATGGGACTAACATTGTTGGTTGTAAGTGGATTTACAGGATCAAGAAGAATGCTGATGGCACCATTGAGCGCTACAAAGCTCGCCTAGTTGCTAAAGGATTCTTACAAGAAGAAGGAGTTGATTTCTCCGATACTTTCAGCCCCGTAATCAAACCCACTACAATTCGGGTTGTTCTTAGTCTTGCTGTCACTCAGAATTGGCCTCTCCGACAAGTCGATATCAATAATGCTTTCCTCAATGGTGACCTTGCCGAAACAGTTTATATGGACCAACCACAAGGTTTCGTTGCGCGTGACAAACCTACTCACGTTTGTCGCCTCTCCAAGGCCCTGTACGGGCTCAAACAAGCGCCCCGCGCTTGGTTTCACAAGCTTCAGTCATCTCTTCATCGCCATGGTTTCAAAAATTGTATCTCAGACTCCTCATTATTCATCAAGCGGTATGCTAAGGATGTTGTTTATGTTCTAGTCTACGTTGATGACTTAATTATTACTGGATCGAATATCACGTTCATCGATGCATTCGTTCAACACCTCCATACATCCTTCTCCTTAAAGGATTTGGGCCCTCTTCATTACTTCCTTGGGATTGAAGTCCTCCGTAGTCCATCTGGAATTCTTCTCTCCCAAAAGAAGTACATCTGTGATATTCTGGACAGATGTCATATGGCGGGTGCAAAGCCCATATCTTCTCCAGCCGAACCTGCTTCTCGCTTACACCTCGCTGGTGACCCATTTTCGGATCCTCACTTATATAGAAGTATTGTGGGTGCACTCCAATACGTCACTATCACTCGGCCAGAGATTTCCTATGCAGTTAATCGTGTCTGCCAGTTTATGCATCAACCCACCCATACACATTGGTCAGCAGTTAAAAGGATCTTACGCTACCTAAAAGGAACACTATCTGATGGCCTTGCATTTGAAAAAATGCGTGACTCCAGTCTTGTCACATTCACTGATGCTGGCTGGGCGTCTGACCCGGATGACTGCCGCTCCCAGCATGGATTCTCCATCTACTATGGCGGGAACCTTGTCAGTTGGTCATCACGCAAGCAACAAGTTGTATCCCGCTCTAGTACCGAAGCCGAATACCGGGCCATTGCCTTTGCCGCTGCCGAGCTTATATGGATCCGCCAGCTACTCCAGGAGATGGGTACTGCATTCACTCCACCACCTATTATTCTCTGTGACAATCTCAGTGCAACATTCCTCACTGCCAACCCTGTATTTCATCAAAGATCCAAACATATTAAAATCGATTTTCACTTTGTTCGGGAGCAAGTTCAGTCCGGTGAGCTTGTTGTTCGTCATGTCAGGTCCACTGATCAGGTTGCTGATATATTTACCAAGGCTGTCGGCACTGCTCGATTTCAAGCTTTGCGTCGTCGTCTTCTTGTTCGGCCACCTCGCTAAGCTTGCGGGGGGATGTTAAAGATAGAATATTGTATAAATCTTTTTTTTATTCTATTTTGTATTTATCTATAGTTAGAACTGATTTTGTAAATCAGTCTATTTTAGGTCTTGATATGCTTACCTTGTATATTCATATTGTATGACTATATATTTGATTCAATGAGAAAGAAAAAAGGTGAATCATTTCCCATTCTAATTGTCTGGTGCTAACTTTACAAGTTAGAAGTGGACTCCCATGAGGTGCTTAAAGAAATTGAAGGGTTTAGGGTTGTGTCAAAATAAAGTCAATCTATTGTATGTGTAATATCCAAGATCTCAAAAGGATTAATAATATTACTCATACTAACATGGTGCACCTTCATTTATGGGGTTCATCTACTAAGAACTCCACAGTTAAGCGTGTTTGTACAAAAACACTCTTAGGATGGATGACCTGTGTGAAATTTCTCAGAGCGTGCATGAGTGAGGTCAAAGTGTACAATAAAGATTTGTTGGTTTGTGAGAATAGTGTTGTGATCTTCTTGGATATTACGGTTCGCAGAGGTGCACATTTGTGGTCATCGAATGTGAGCATTTGTGATTAAAATAATGTTAAGTTCGAGTGCACATTTTCTAAATTGTGATAGTGCACATTTCTTTTTCTCATAATGCACGATTCCCAAATCCAATGCTCCAGAATCATTCTTATTTCTCTCTGATCCTTAGATCACACTTTCATTTGATCCAAACTTTGTGTGTGTGTTATGAGCCCGTACATAGGTTTTGTTAGTACTAAATGTAGTAGATCTTAATCTCTTGGTCCATTGTTTTGTTGTTGGATACTATAACAACTTCTACAACATTTACCATCTCTAAGCAAAAAGGACTCACCTAAAGCTCATGAAAGTATTCTCATCAACCACAACTTGCCCAATTTTTAATTTTATAATTATTACATCCACAATATATTCATAGACGCATCTTAAAGATAAAAAAATCCAATTTGAGTATAGGGGAGAGTTCAAACAAAAATTGGTGTTCCCATGCAAAGTGTGAACGATTGCACTTTTCGCTAAATGTGGTGCACTATTTCATGTTTCTGTTGCAATTTTTCGCGGTGGCAAAAAACTTTGATTTATTTACAAAACTACCATCGTGTTTTTATCAAATCTAGTGCATTGTTGGTTTATTTTGAGCCATTAGGTTCTGAATTGAATGCACATCGTTCGCATTTTGCATGTGAATGTGTCTTTTTATTTGAACTATCCCATATATATGTTCACACACACTAACACGCAAATGGGGACAAATCAATTAAAATAAGGTCTTGACATGTAAAATGTGAAATATTTACTTTTGTATCACTAACAGGCAATCTTCTATTCAGGTAGTGCATTTTTTCAAGTTTTTAAAAAAATGTGGTGAGAATATTGTAACTAAGCGAACTTGAAAAAGTTCACTATCTGAACCGCAAAAGTGCATCGTAGCGCTGTAAAAGTGCATATTTCATATTCTACACATTGAAATCCTTTATATTTGGTTTGTATTCTATATACATATATACATACATACCTCAGGTGCCATGTACCCAAGAGTGTCAGTCACTCCAGTCATGTCATTAGGATTTAAAGCTTGAACACGGGCAACGCCAAAATCAGCTACTTTTACAGTACATTTACCATCAAGAAGCATGTTTTCTGTTTTCACATCTCTATGGACAATCATTTTGGAATGGAGATAGCTTAACCTTAACCATGAATAGTTTTGAGAAATGAGAACATATTGAAGTATCAATTTGTATGGCAGTATTCTAATATCTTACAAGTTTGTACTTTTGTATTTTTGTGTGTGCTAGATGTGTTGATGTACCACATAATATGATGACTCATTGGATCATACTATTATTAATATTTGTGTGCTCTTTTTGAATAACTTAGTGTGATCATGTTCCCATTTGAGTAGCGATTCTCACTATAATGTTTTACACTTCATGCTAAAAGGACAATCTCGTTGGAGTGATCCAAAATCTTTAAAATGAACTTGTATATTTATCATTAGTGAGTAGTAAATACGTTAACACAAATAAAAAAGAAAAGAAAGGGAAATAAAATTTCACCCCTTTGCAAGATCCAACGCCAACTGAACTACAACTTTAAAAGGTAATTTGTTTCTCCTGTTCTTATAGAGGAATGTTTTTAAGGTTCCGCCTCGAAGATATTCAACAACAAGAGAGCAAACATTAATTGGCACCACAATCTCACCAACATTGGTTTGTATGGTGTATTTTGTTGAGCCCATATCCGCTCCAATTAGCTGCAAAGTAAAATGAAATTAGGTTAAAAAGAAAAAGATGAGTCTTCAACAGTTCATCATCTAAGCCTTTAGTAAACGCGTGACATAAACGTAAATAAATAAATAAAACTCTAATGTGCTATTTTTAGTACAACAGTGCACTATTCTTACAATACGAGTGCATCTTGGATGAATGGATTACAGGGCATTTAGTAATCAAAGATAACAAGAGATGGTGCATGTTTATCATGATTTTATGGAGATTGTGGAATGGAAGGGATGAACTAGTGTGAAAATGGGAGTGAGACAAGGAAGCATGTCGCAAAGCTTAAAGTGGGATGGCAGCGCCCGAGTAGTGATGAGTCAAAGTGAATGTGGGTGCACAATCAACGTGGAAGATTGAATAAGGGCATGTGAATACATTGCTCGAGATGTTCAAGGGAAGCTCCTAGGTGCTACTTGTGCTTCCAATATAGTGGAGTGGTCACTGGAAGAAACAAAGGCTACACGTATTAGGGAGGCAATTATATGGGCAGTTCAAGCAGGATAGGATCAAGTGGACATTGAAATGAATGCATTGATGGTTATTCAAGCATCAAAGAAAGGATTATCTTATCTTGATTTGTGAGTTGATAATTAGATAGTATTAGAAGAGAATCCCAAGTCTCTTTCATTTTATAATAGATCTGCTCATCGTTCAGCTCATACACTTGCTAGGGCGAACATTTTTCAGCCTGATCTTAGTTTTAATCAGGACTCTATCCCCGACTGTGTTGTAAACCAACTTGCGAATGATGTATTTAATGAGAAGGTGAGTTTATCATTAAAAAATGCACCACTCAAAAACATGAAAGTGTGGCATAGATATTAAAATTACATCATTATGTATCATTCACATTTTTGGACTTCAAATGTCACTCCCTAAATCAGCATTATTGACACCGACTCACACATAGGGAAAGAGTGATGATTCACCTTATTAGTAATACAAAAATTTACATGACTACTAACAGAAACGTACATAAGTTACAAGACTAAATCAATATTTTTTTCTAAATTGCCTCTTTTAAAAACACCAGAAAGAGATTGATCGCAAAATATATTAGTTAAATAGAAGTGCCCGCTTTGGACCCTAGGAAGCTAGGCAGCTGCCTAGGACATCACTTTGAGCATGGCACCATTTTCTTTCGAAATTCATACCAATAATCCATATTTTTAGCGATTCTACAATAATAATCCCTACCGAAGATGTCTATATAAATAATCCATACTCATAAACACGTCTACATAGATAGATTAGATTAATCTTTTTGATATTTAATATATAAGGATACAACATTAACTTTGTTCACCATTGTCATACATGTGAGTTTAGTGTTTTTTTTATATCATCACTATAATTATTTTCTTGAAGGATAATAATCTATCTATGAAGGTTTAATCTATCTATGTGGACACACTTACAAGTTTGGATTATTTGTATTGACTTTTTCAGTAGAGATTATTATTGAAGAACCACTAAAAGCACGAAATATTGGTATGGATTTCACCCAAAATAATTACTCTGTAATGAATAGAGTGCAAGGCTCATCTGGGACATTCAATAATAATTTAACATGTTAACAACCAAATCAAATCCTTTTGAGTTTCTTTACTTCGAAAATCAAATCGCCGCTAGTCCTTCACCAACTACCAAGACACCTATTCGGTAATTCAGTAATAACTCCGGTAAGAAGGGATAATTTTCATGTTCTTTTTTCATAGTGAAATCCGAATTAAGCTTCACAAGATTCTAGTTAACACAACAACAATTGTTAAGTTGAGCTAAGTTTTATAATTTTATATATCTGTGCCGAATTACGGAATAGGATTTTCTTTGTAAATTTGTGTTATGAATTTATACTTAAAGTTACTGTTGTTTGAGTCATTCTGAAATTTGATCATTATGGAAACGAGAGCAAGATTATGTGGCTTTTAAGAGAAAATTTAAGGAAAAAAGAAAAAAGAAAAAATGGCAAAAGTAAGAATTTGATGTTTTGATCAGACACTTTCAATTGCGGGTCATATGGATAAGAATGTAAAAAAACCTTCTCCTTTGGTATAAAATAGACTTATTGTCCTAAATAAGATTAAATTGTTCCTGAAATTCCTAAATAGGACTATGTAAATTTTTATTCCCCAAATAGGACAAGAATACCTATTTACCCCTATTTTCTTCACTTTAACTTAATTTCCCTGCTCCCCACATCTCACGATTCTCACACCCTCCCCTGCGGATCTGCGAGATTCTCCCCCTCCCCCTGCGCACTTCTTCTCCCTCTCTTGCACACCTACACATCTTCGTCGCGGAGTCCACCGCCGCCCTCGCAAAATCAGCCGCCGTCTCGAAGTCCACCGCTGCCGAAGCTCGACTTTTCTTCTTTGTAGATCAGGTTCTCTTCTGTGATTGTTCTGGCCCGTTTCTCTTTGTTTGCTACTGAATTCCAAGTTAAAATCTGAAAATGCCATTAAAATGGCATTCTTAGCCTTCAAAAATTTTGTATATTTCTTTGAAAATGCCATTAAAATGGCATTATGATAAAAAAAAACTTGGCATTTACTTCGGAAACGGACAGATCTGCACCTGAGGAGATTAGATTTGCAGCGGATGATGCCAGAATAGCTATGACGATGGCTGGATGTGCAGGGGCAGCGGCCGACGGCCGGCAAAAGCTTGATCTGGACAAAGTGTGCTTATTGTGCAAATATTTGTACGATGCACCTTGACGTTATTTGCATTGCATATTGAGGTTCAAAGTATTGCACATTATAAAGTCATAAAAATAACAGTTGGACATTAAGGTGCAACGAGTTGCACCCTAAAAAGTTGGGTTTTATTACAAAAATGCCACCTTGCCTTTATGTCCTTTGGATCAACTCATCGGACGGTCAAGATGAGTTTGTACTTTGTAAATTAAGAAGGCTTTGTATTTGATCTCTATTATATATATATATATATATATATATATATATATATATATATATATATATATATATATATATATATACTTCCTCCGTTCCCTTTTAATTGCAACAGTCAACATTTCACGTTTGCCAACACACAAGTTTGACCATTAATATCTTTGATTCCTTATTAGTAAAAAATTTAAAAAATTCATATTTTGAAAATTTAGAATGAGAAGAATTTAATAATATTTTTAAAAAAATTAATTTATAATACATTAATGAATAAAATATAGTCCAAGTAGAATATGTGAATAGTGCAAAAAGTCCAATGTTGCGATTAAAAGAGAACGGAGGATAGTATATATTTAGGTTCATGTAAGAACTTAATCTTAGGAGAGGGAAAAAGAATAAATAACAATCGTTAGATTAATCTAGTTTTAGGAAGAATCGCGGAAACACTCTTTGGACTAATATGACATTTTACTATGTTTCCTTATTTTACTCACTCATTGCATCCGTATTACTTCTTCCTATTTTAGTGATGCATTTAATTCTCTGTTCTTATCCATTAGGTAGGATTTATCCTTTTAAATTATTATTCTTTTGTTTTATTTCTTTCTTTCTACTTTTTTACATATTATAATTCTTATAATCCATTAATTAATAGCAATATAAAGTACTATGAGTGCATTTCATTTTCTATTAAATATTGTGCACTTTTAACAACCTTTTATTGCACAGTGTTCTAAAACACGGGGAAAGGCGCCGCCTAGGCCAGCTTAGGCGTGATGCGCCAATTGAACGCCTCGCATTGATTATATGCGTGGAAAAAGGCGTAGAAATTTTGTCAGACTAACCAAGAGAGAATTTATTATTCCCATTGGAGAGGATCTATCACGCTGGCACACAAAGACCCCGAACGTATAAGCAATTAAACACTGCCTATCTATTTATACAGATTTCGGAAGGTGAGATCTGCCACTTCTTCCGGTGTGGGAAATGAATTGAAACGAATAAAGCACAATACTGGGACTTTCCTTTAGGAGATTCGAAGTCTGACTTTGCAAAGATATTAATCCACTTCTTGCTACAACATGAATTAGTTATACAACTTGGGTTTACTATAATTATTTTTTACTATTGTAGTATTGTTATTATTATTATTATTAATTTATTATTATTATTATTTTATCAATCCACTTCTTTTTCAATTCTTGTTTTTTGTAGTAAGTAAACCTATTTTGAGAAACTTATTTCTATTGAAAAGTTGAAATGTGATTTTTATGTGTAATATGATCTAATATTAGATTTACATATTACAATAAAGTAATAAGTTTTTTCTAAAAATATTACTAAAACATTATTGATAAAAATATGACTGAAGTTATTATGAGTATAATATCATGATCTATCACTTAAGTGTAAATTGAACATAAAAGAATCACCGGAAGTTGTTATTATGATCACTACATTAGAATCACATTTTTGTCCATCATCTTTACTTTTAGTTACAAGTATGTCATTATGTCTTAAGTAATAGCTCTAGAAAAATGAAAATAATAAGTAAAAATTTAAAACGCCTTTTAACGCCTAGGCCTCGCCTAAACCCGCCTAGGCTTCAAAGGCTTCGGGCCTGGTCGTGCCTCCTCGACACGCCTTACGCCTTTTAGAACATTGATTGCACATGTTTAAACACGTAAGGTCCATCTTCTCGTTTTTAGTTTACTATTTTTTAGCTTGTGTATTTGTGTGAATGCTTCTTTCATGTTTTATGATACTCATGCACAAATATATGAGATTAATTGCTACATAAACATTTGCATATAAATGCATTTTAATGGAATAACATGTGCATGTCATGAAAGAAAAAGTGCATGTTAATGAGACAAAAAAATTATTTACAAAAATGTATGATATATTACTTGATGCACTTATATGCTCATCACATTGCATTTCATGAAGGTGCAAAGTCTTAATAATTAACTCTAATTCACTTCAATTACACTTTGATGCATAATTATATCTAAAAGGAACATATAGTCCTATGTGAATAACATGTTCATCATTGCACTTTAAAATTCCTGTGGTGCACAATTGTAAATATATTACATTTTAATAGAATAGCATAAAGTAAATTAAACACCAGTGCACTAGTCTATTAGTGCATAAAAATAAAGTGAACGATACAAATTATACATGGGAACATGAAATTAATTAATCGTAATTGAAATTTTGAATTAAAGTGCATGCTATCAACGTTAAAGTGCATATTGACGAAAGTGATTTCATTAAGAAAGGATTTCGTATAAAAAGTAGATTAATTAAACGTAAATAATAGGATGCAAATTGAAAAAAGAAAAGTTTTTATGGATCGGAAATATTTATGGAGATAAGAAATGCTTATCCTATTTCTTAGGAAAACTTCCGAATATAGTGGCACGTGTGAAATCATATTTGAATTTATTTGACATCAATGCCCCTCCTAATTAATGAAATGAGGTCTTTCCTTGTATCATGTACGTTTTTTAATTCACAAATTTGGTCATCCCAGCCGCACGATTGAGAGAATGGAGGGTCCGATCTTGTTCTTTTTTCCTCTCCTAAGAGGGTGTTCTCACCTGAACCATTCCCTATATATATATATATATATATATATATATATATATATATATATATCGTCTATGATAATGGAATCATATAAGAAAAGTGAACTATCATATTCTTTTTTAAACAAATCTCAAAGTGGGAGGGGTATTAACTCATTATATGCGTAGAACGTGGTATGATAATCTTGTATTCCTTCTTATTCTTCTTTGGATATGGAATTGTTGCATCCTAATTTGCAAAAAGATACAAAATAAAAAGAATTCATGTCTCTATGTGAATACCTTTAGTTATTGCATCTATTCAGCGCCTTGGGTAACTTTTGTGCCTCATATATACAAAAAATGAATTTAGATAATACTTCAAATCAATAATAAAATAAAATATGAAGGATTTAAAAATGAGAAAAACGTGGTTACTACTGAATGTAGTCATAATAGATTGAAACGGTAGTAATAATTAACTTACAAATATATAAAGTATTTGAAAATGTATATTCTTATATGAAGAATGAAATAGATAAAATTATAAACATACAATATCCTTCTCAGTTCCCACCATTGACATTCTCATTCTCATCATCTACATTTAAATCTTTAGTAACGCTGTTGGAACTATGATTCTTATTTTGATTTTCGACATGAATATTTTTTTGCTTATGTTTATCATTTGTCTCTAAATTCCTATTTTATAGAGGTATTTACCTAAATGGGACTAAATCCATCTTTAATTGTCAAAATAGGACCAAAGCTTAAAAATTCCTCAAATAGGAGTTATTATCTATAATTAGACAAAAACACCCTTGGAGCTTGGAAGTCACTGCCGCAGACCAGAACACTGGACCACCGCCGTTTTCCGGTCACCGCCGGTCGCCGCCATTCGCCGCCGGTCGCCAGAACCGCTGTTGCCTCAAAAATTGACCGTCGTTGCAGATCTGCCCGCCGCTGATGCAGATCTGCCTGCCGCTGATGTAGATCTGCCTGCCGGCGATGCATATCTGGCAGGCGTCGCCGGAGATTTGTCCAGATCAAGCTTTTGCCGGCCGTCGGCCGCTGCCCCTGCACATCCAGCCATCGTCATAGCTATTCTGGCATCATCCGCTGCAAATCTAATCTCCTCAGGTGCAGATCTGTCCGTTTCCGAAGTAAATGCCAAGTTTTTTTATCATAATGCCATTTTAATGGCATTTTCATATTGAGGATATCCACATCACAAAATAAACATTAGTTAATGCAGATTATCATTGGTTATTACATTACTGATGACCTTCTAAGTAAACCATTACCTTAGTCACATTATTAGGATGAAATGGATGATCAAGTTTGTGCATGCCAAACAGAAACTTTTTTAGTAAGTGCCGTCTTAAGAGAAGCTATTTCTGCCTCTGTCCGTCCATCTTCCCAACAATCAAGAGGATTTACTAATCGTGGGCGAATCAAATTAAAACTTTTTCTCAGCAAATTTGAAACAAAAATTGTGGAATTAAATTGGATCTAATTGAATCATTGCAACAAGTTGTGGAGTTCTACACATTCCACTAAATCTAGATGCCCTCACTAAAAAAGACTATGAATGTTTTTACTTGGATTGAAATTTGACGGTCTGGTCTGTTAAAGTCTAGTCTAGTCTGATATAATAAATGTCTAGTTCTATTTTATAATTAGGGAAGTCTAATTTGGTTTGTCTGTACGTGTATGAAAACCGTCCATATATTCAAGCTTATCAAAATCCTATCACTTCTTCTCGGATCCTTGTGGATTTGATACAATTCTATTGGAATACGATAGACTGTTATTCTTCAAACATCCTTTTAAATCTATATTTGAAACACCCCCTTACAGTAGATTCTTCTAATTCTTTTCTCCAGCTTTGATCAAATTAAATTAAACACACCTATTTAAAAAGATTAGTTATTCCGTGAACCGGTGTTTTGCGCAAATGGTATTCCCATTCTAAAATCTTTATATATATAAAAGCTCAATTGTGAAGCAAACTTGCACAATCTGGTCATTGAGATTTACACGTGTCACAAGATGGTTAAAAGTAAAATTACAGATGTCCCAAGAAGAATAAATATAAAATATGCAAAAACATTCACGACCCACTATCTTTGCTAATCTCAACTGCAACGTTGCAACTCCTCAATTGTCTTCCAATCAAGTGGTGGGACAGTTGCAACACGATATGCACGTCTGGGCATGGCACAACTACGGCAGTTCAACCCCATCGCATCATTATATATATTCTGCAACACACGAGTTCAAGCTATCAAAATTCAGGAGTACTCAGCAGTATATTTCTCACATTTTCTAACGTTAGATAGATATATATCATTATTAGCCGAATATTTAACAAAATTACAGTACAATTGCAGAGGGTTGAAGACTAGGTTGAAAATGTTGTTCAACAGGATTCAGGAACTTAACACCTCAAAGATTAAATGGCGTTCAGAGGCTACATTTATCCAGTCCGAGGTTAGTTTTTTTAGTTTTGATAAGATTACTTGCTCTAAAAACTTATTTACATTATTTAATAAAAACAGAATATGGAAAGCGTTACTGATGAAGCCAATGAAAGTAGGTTGAGAATATCAGAATAACGTATCTGGATTCAAACACAAAATGAGATGAACAGGTTGCTAGGGCTAATGAAACACAGAATGAGATCTCAATGAAAAACCAGGGCAATTCATGTGAAGGCTGAAAGGTTTTGAAGCATAGCTGGATTGCTAAAAGCAGAATGGTTAATGTTGGGGGCTGTGTTATGATGTTTTGGCATCATTTATATTTTGTTTGGTGTTTTTAATATCCAATAGATTACTTTTAAAGTGGACTGTAAACTTTAGGTCCAAATCCTGTTTCAAGTAGTGATGTTGAAGTTCATCCGTATACCTTAGTTTTTTTACGAAGGTAAATTAAATGTTATAAACTATTTTTTCAAAATACAGGAAACTGAAATAAGAAAACTAAACATAGAAAACTAGGTAATAGGAACAATAATAGAATGCTAGAAATGCGTTATATGAGATAATAAAAAGAGTTTATATATAAACAGTAGCCTTCATAATACCTTTCGTATTTGGCTAAAAGAGAAAGACAAAAAGTCGTTGTATTTAATCAAAGAGAAATTATAAGGACTTATTATGTTTAATAAAAAAAACTTCATTATTACTAAAACCTTGGAGATTTGAAATGTAAATGTTTGTTAAATAGGTAATCAATAAAAATTTCAATGACAGACAAAAAATTTAAGGTAATACATACATTACATATAACATATAAGTAAAAAAGAAATAACATCCAGAAAATATAATCAACAAGAAAATATAAATCATCAAAACTTAACAATGAATGAATAATAAAAAAGACTTGCATATATATATATAGATTGGAATGTGGAAAGGAATATCACATCGAGAAAACTAAATAAAAATGGATATAACCAGCCAGACTTACTAGCTGTCAGAAACATTCATCCACAGATTTGAAAGTAAGAAAGTTGTGTGCATTTGTTGAGCAGACCCTGTCCTGAACAATCGCATAAATGAAGTTGAGCTCTTAGAACTAAAACAATTCAAGAAATCAAACAATCCTCACTTACAAAATAAATAAATAGATAATCAATAAACAAAGAACCTAAATTAGTCCGATAATACGGGATGAAACATAGATAAGAGGATGAATTATGCAGAACCTGGGGATACAGCGGTGGTCTCCTGAACATCGACCGCAGACGAAGTACGGCAAGGCATTCATTGATGCAACGATTCCCAGTAGTACTATTGTGCTGACTGCTGAGTGTTTGTGAGGAAGAGCGTATGAGTGAAGAACGGTAGCAGACTCTGGAGAGTTCCAGAGCTGCGGTAGTGTAGAGTGAGAATGAAGTTGTGGTAGTGTAGAGGGAGAATGAAGTTATGAAGCAATGGATAAGCTTTATACGGAGTACTGTATATACTTTAGATATAGATATGTGTAGGGTTTTTTAGTGATTGGGCCAAAATGTATGGGCCGATCAAACCTAGAAGTCCAGATTTATGTTGTTCTGGTATCATTATTAATTTATTACTACATTCGTCCCATTTTATGCGTCTCATTTGAGATTGACACAATTATTAATAAAATGGTTAAAAAGGTAAATGTTGTGGTTGATATTTGAGTATATAATAAAGTGAAATATTGCGCACCACATATTTTTCCAAAAATAGAAATGTGACACTTAATTTGGGACAACACAAAAAAAACATGTTAAAATGACACGGAAGGAGTAATTATTATTAACTAATACAAAGTAATAACATAATAATGTTTTTTTATGAGCCGATCAAATATATAGGAGTCCATATTTCATAAAAATGAATGAACTGGATGTCCATCCCCCCAAACTATTAGGGCCCAATCCAACAGTACGTGTAGCTCTAAATGTTATATACGTACCTAGAAGTTTTTCAAAATGTTATTTTCTCCAATGTTCTAATGTGTTGTTTCATAAATACATTTGTACAACAATTTATATTTGTTTCAAATATAAATTGAAACAAATATGTATTTCATTATGTGTGTTTCATTGTTGTTTGATACATTCTATATATATATGTGTGTGTGTGTGTGTGTGTGTGTGTATTCATATTTCAATATATGTGCCTTATAATATATACAATAAACAAAAAAAAACATTTTTGTCCCCGTGCATCGCACGGGTACTATACTAGTGATATAGTATAGCTTATAATAATAATAATAATAATAATAATAATAATAATAATAATAATAATAATAATAATAATAATAATAATAATAATAATAATAATAATAATAAAGGAAAAATGCTAAGAGTACAAACAAACTTACAAATAAGTCACAACACATAATAGGATATTTTGATAGGAATTACTTTTTTCTTTATGTATATTTTGACTCCTCCTGACCTTTAATTAGTTTCGTCATATATTAGTCTTATATCTGTAATACTCTTTCTCCTTGATTTTTTTCAAAATTTTTATTAATTTTAAGTTTCTCCTCTTTAGGTTTTGTTTATGTAAACATTAAACATGCTACTAAATTAATATGTAAATATAATTTTATTTGTTGATATAAATTTTATACTAGCTAGCTAGTATGATAGGTATAATGATATTATAAGCGATATAAATATGTGCGTAAATGTATAAATTTGATATACTTTTATGTATTAAACGGAAGTAATGCATTTCTCAACTTAAAAAGTAAATCACTGAAATTGAAAAATAGCGGATAGAACAATGATAGATAAGAAACATTTTTTGACCGAAAAATTGAAGCAATTATTTTCTCACATTTATCATTCCAATGAAAACTTGAATCTAAGCTGCAACGTCATGGCCATCGTAGATGCCTCGGTAAACAGTGCCGCAAGTGCCATTAGCAATGAAATCTTTAATGAGCTGAGCAGCTTCGAAGGGTCAATTTCCCAGTCGTAGCGAGTGAGGACTGAGGATATCTCTAATAATCTTATATTATCATTATGATGACATAGATGATCTTCTTCTTCAATCTTCTGCGTCTCCATAATCAATCTCCTTAATTATCTCTATATGTAGTTTTATGTAAACATCAAGAGATGTTCCTACTTTGAGCATGGGTACGTAGTCTCCTGGCAAAAGCCACATATTAAAGTAAATGTGAGAAACTGAGAATATGATCAAGGTAAGGAGACGGGGAAGGAAGGATTTCATATTATTCTTTGCTTTAGAGACAAGCTAAGTATGGTAATATATGAAATGCATCTTTTATTTGGTTTATACACGATAGGACACATTAATAATTAATAACAATACATATTCCTATTTGCTATCACACAATCAGCAATAAAATAATAATAGTAGTAGTAGCAGTAGTAGTGGTGACGGCGACGGCGGAAGCAACATTAGTGGAGTGTGTTGACTAGAGTTATTCCTGGAGGATTTATTTCCTTATTTTATGATTGTATATTTATTGTTCCTAAATCAGTGGAAGTATCATAGGAATGTACCTTAAGTAGTGGATGTATTTTAGGAAGATTTTTTTTCCTTCTTCCTGTATATATGTTGATTCCCAGAAGGATGAATAAACGAATATTTCTTCTTTATTCCCTGCAATCTGTTCTACATGGTATCAGAGCACCACCCTTCCATACCTCGTAATTGAATCCTCGTAATTGAATCCTCCTACCATGACAGGTGCAGAGAACTCTTCTCAAGATAATCGAGTCATTGTCCAAAACGTCCAGGATGCACCCTTTCCCACCGGAATCATCTTGGATGATTCGAACTACCCGCTGTGGTCCCAACTCATGGAGATGAGCAAGGAACAAATCTGGATTTCTTACTGGTGCTACCAAGAAACCCACAACCGACGAAAAACAGATCGAAAATTGGTTGATCGACAATAACCGGGTCAAGAGTTGGCTCATCGATTCAATGAGTCCACCTTTGATACAGCGTTTTATCCGACTCCAGACCGCAAAGGAGATCTGGGAAGCAGTTGATAAAACCTTCTATGATGGCACGGACGAAACTCAATTGTTCGAACTTAACCGACGGTCATTCACCACTCGCCAAAACGGGAGGTCCTTGCCGACATACTACAACGAATTGGTAAGTATATTTCAAGAGATTGATACCCGTCTTACAACTCAAGAGGAGACGGTTACCCAGACGGTGTCCCTGAATAAAACATTGGCCCGCCTTTGTGTTCACATATTCTTGGCGGGTCTGGATCCCGAATTTAATCAGGCCAGAAGTGAGATCTTAAGAAAGGACCCACCTCTTGACTTGGAATCATGCTACGCATATATTCGCAAGGATCAAAGCCAAAGGCATGCCATGGAAGAAGTGAAACCAGATTCAGATGGCATGGTTCATTTAGCCACCCGGAACCGCTCTACAAAAGCGAAGAACTCCAACAGTAAGGCGAACACATATACTTGCACTCACTGTGGCGAAGAAGGCCACTCAAAACAAAGGTGCTATGAAATAATCGGATATCCTGACTGGTGGGATTTCACGAAGAAGCCTCGGAAGAAGATAAGTCAAGCTACCATAGCTACATCGAATAACGAAGAACTGCCCACTTCTATTGCTGCTCACACGAAATCAGTCAAAGAATCTGGTATGTTACATAATAATCATACTCCAAATAATAGTTGGATCATTGACACCGGTGCAACGGACCATATGACAAACGACCCTTCAAATTTAACATCTGTGAACCCCCCAAAACAAACTAGCATCCACACGGCTAATGGAGGAATTGCACCCGTTACAGGAGAAGGTCCAGCAAAAATGTCTAGTTCTATAGACCTGGATACTGTCCTCGTTGTCCCTTCTCTATCATCTAATCTCTTATCCGTTAGTCAAATCACAAATGCCTTGAATTGCTATGTAATTTTTTCACCTAATGAATGTGTTTTTCAGAATATGGTGACACATCAGATTCTTGGCTATGGTATTAGACGTGGAAGGTTGTACTATCTCGAAGAACACCCTCATGGTCAAGCTCATAATACTGGGATCAATCAGGCGAATAAATCGTTGGCATGGCTATGGCATCGCCGACTCGGACATCTATCATTTAGTTATCTTAGAAAGTTGAAACCTGCTTTATTTTCTAGCATCACAGATGGTGATTTTAAATGTGAAACGTGTGAATTGGCGAAAAGCCAGAAAATTTCTTATGTTTCTAGCAATAATAAAACGTTGGTTCCTTTTATGACAATTCACTCCGATGTATGGGGTCCTGCTAAACTTCCCACTCCTAATGGCGCACGTTACTTTGTGACGTTTGTTGATGAATGTACTCGAATGATCTGGGTTTCCTTGCTAAAAACTAAAGGAGAAGTATATTATGCATTTAAGGAATTACATCATGTTATAAAGTCACAATATAAGGCTGATATCCAGGTTCTCCAATCAGATAATGGGGGGGAATATATTAATCATGATATGAGCCAGTTCTGTAAGGAGAATTTTATCCTACATCAAACCTCATGTGCAGGCACACCCCAACAAAATGGACTTGCCGAAAGACGAAATCGCCAGATACTTGAAATTGTCCGAGCTTCATTGTTCGATATGAACGTCCCACGTGAGTATTGGGGTGAAGCAGTTCGGTCAGCAACATACCTCATGATGAACAGAATCCCATCCCGAGTTATTGACTTTAAAACCCCACTCCAGAAGCTGCAAGAATCTGTAAATACATCAGTCAACTCTGGTCTTGAACCAAGAGTGTTCGGATGCACGGCCTATGTTTATCAAAACGCAGGGAAGTTGGAACCAAGAGCAGTCCGATGCGTTTTTTTGGGGTATGCTAATTTAAAAAAAGGGTATCGTTGCTATGATCCAAAAACTCAAAAGATGTACATCACTAGGGATGTGGTATTTCATGAAAATAGTCCTTTTTTCTGCCATGAGTGTTCTCTTCAGGGGGAGAAAAAACTAAACTCAAATGAAGAAAACACGCATGAAACTAGTAGTGAACCTCATGAGCTAGAATTCGAGACTCCTGAACCGGTGATTGAAGACTTTGAGTCCGAACCAGACGGTAGAAATGAGAATAATAATGGGCCTACTACTGAAGATAATGTAGGTCAATCACAGGAAACTGGAGATAGTACAACCGCCATGAATAACACTGTCACCATTGAAAATCCAGAGGTAATCACTACTCCTAATGCCTCTAGTTTGCAAAATGCAACACCTGGTTCTGTTTTGCAGGAAACAAATGACCCCCCAGCACCTCGATACCCGGCAAGACACAATAGAGGAGTGCCAAAGAAACAATACCAACCTGATCTCGAAGCAAAGGCCAAGTATCCCATCGGTGACTATGTTTCTTCTCACCGCTTAGCAAAATCTCATGCTCTTCTAGTTGACAGGTTATCTATTGTCACTATTCCTAATAATGTGAAAGAAGCTTTGGAAGACAAAAAATGGAAGAAGGCCATGAACGAAGAAATGGAAGCATTGCAAAAAAACCAAACATGGGATTTGGTGAATCTTCCCATGGGAAAGAAAACAGTGGGGTGTAGATGGATATATACTGCTAAGCTCGATTCAGCAGGAAATATCGATCGATACAAGGCTAGGCTCGTAGCTAAAGGATACACTCAAAAATATGGGATCGATTATGGGGACACATTTGCACCAGTAGAAAAAATAAACACAATTCGTATCCTTGTTTCTATAGCAGCAAATAGGGGCTGGCCTCTAAGACAGTTTGATGTAAAGAATGCTTTCTTGAATGGGTATTTAGAAGAGGAAGTGTATATGGATCCTCCACCTGGTACCAAATGCAGCGGGAAGGTGTGCAAATTAAGGAAAGCGTTGTACGGGCTGAAACAGTCTCCCCGAGCATGGTTTGGCCGCTTCTCAACCTTCATGAAAAGGATTGGATATCAACAAAGTGATGCAGACCACACACTCTTTGTTAAGAAAAACAAAGAAAAAGTGACAGCCCTTATTGTATACGTTGATGATATGGTGGTCACTGGAGATGACCTGGAGGAAATGTCAACCCTCCAAACTGTTCTTGCAGCAGAGTTCGAATTGAAAGACCTCGGTGACCTAAAGTACTTCTTAGGTATTGAGGTCGCCAGATCAAAAGCTGGAATCTCTATGTGTCAACGAAAGTATGTATTAGATCTATTAGCTGAAACGGGGATGCTTAATTGCCGGCCGGCGGATACCCCGATTGAAACGAATCACAAATTGACCATTCACCCTGATCAAGTACCAACGAATAAAGACATGTACCAAAGGCTGGTAGGAAGGCTAATATATTTGTCCCACACACGCCCGGATATAGCTTATGTCGTTAGTGTTGTTAGTCGGTTCATGCACTCACCAAGTGAAGCCCATATGGAGGCAGTGAATCGGATATTGAGGTATCTAAAAGCCTCACCAGGAAAAGGGTTGTTTTTTGCAAAAAAATCAAAGCCACCAAGTAAGTGGATACACTGATGCAGACTGGGCTGGAGACCGAATTGATGGAAAATCCACTTCTGGATACTTCACCTTCGTAGGAGGTAACCTAGTCACGTGGAGAAGCAAGAAGCAAAAGGTGGTTGCTAGATCAAGTGCGGAAGCGGAATACCGAGGAATGGTTCATGGTATATGTGAATTACTGTGGATAAAACGAGTTCTTCGAGACCTAGGAATTGATCAAACTGGTCCCATAAAACTGCACTGTGATAATCAGGTAGCTGTAAAGATAGCCAACAACCCGGTTCAACATGATATGACAAAACACGTGGAGGTTGATCGTCATTTTATAAAGGATCATCTAGACAAAAGGACTATCGAGCTACCTCACGTAGCCTCAAAGGACCAGCTCGCAGATATGCTGACAAAAGCAGTTTGTGGAAGAGTTTTTCAAAGCTCTCTTTGCAAGCTGGGAATGATAGATATCCATTCTCCACCTTGAGGGGGAGTGTTGACTAGAGCTATTCCTGGAGGATTTATTTCCTTATTTTATGATTGTATATTTATTGTTCCTAAATCAGTGGAAGTATCATAGGAATGTACCTTAAGTAGTGGATGTATTTTAGGAAGATTTTTTTCCTTCTTCCTGTATATATGTTGATTCCCAGAAGGATGAAAAAACGAATATTTCTTCTCTATTCCCTGCAATCTGTTCTACAGAGTGGTGGTGGTAGTGTTGATGGTGGTGTTGGTACAACTTCCACTTTAGCCACATCTGCCATATATCAGCACCACAACATCCACAATCGCCTTTGATTTGCCCCCGACATATCCGTATAACTGAAATTAGGTAAAAGGGTCAGATAGACCCTCGAACTTACATAAAAGGTCAAATAAGCCCTTATATAGGAGGCTCTGTCCGGCCGTCGCCATTTGAGGTGGTTCGCGGTGAAATTTTTTGAGCATCTTATTCATTAAGTTTAGTATACTTATACCAAATTTCAGCTAAAACTTCAATCGAGAAGTCATTTAAATGAATTCTTGAAGGTATACCTGCGCAGTTAAAAGCGCACATACCAAATTTCAACTAAAACTCAAAATATATTTTTGTATAATAATACTACGTACTACGTATTTTGAGTTTACGTCTTCTAGTTACATGTGAGACTGTGAGAGTGTACACGCTAGACTCGTACTATTGAACTTATAATTGCGGAAGAGGTTGGAGTGAGTACTGAGTAGCCATTCTTTTTTATTTGTCTAAATTTGACATCATATTGAAAAGTAATTAATTACAAAAAGTCATACTTTCGTATATATTACAGAGTAACTTATACTACGTATAAAATATGTAAATAAGTCTTGTATGCATGCACATTTTTTTGGCAAATCAAAACAAATATTGGTATTGTGATATTACAATACGCTACGTTTTGTAAGGACTTATCACCTTTTTCATTCAACTTTTATTTTATTAAATACAGAACTTTTGATTTCATCGCAGAAATGTACAATAATAAAAGCAAATAATGTTAAAGTTGTTTTTTGGATAAAAAATTAATGTTGAAATCAAAAGTAACGTGTTTGGTAAAATAATTACCTAACAAAATTTGAAATTGGTTAAATCGGCTTTATTTCTGTGATGTTTTGATTGAAGCAGTTCAATTGTGTGAACTATAAAAAATATACGGAGTATTTAAAATATATATAGTATTTTGTTAATAAAATGATGAAAAATTATGTACAAATAGGTAAAAAAGATTTGTTCAGCTATTTAGTCAATTGATTTAGAAAAGTAACTACTCGGTATATGTTTGTTAAAATAGTAAGGTGATAAAAAGAAAAGAAAAAAAAGTAAGGTGATAACTGATAGTATGATCGGAGTTACCAAATGCATTCTAAATCCTACAAAATGACTGAAAACAAGCATTTTGCAAATTGATTACTTTATTACTTTATTGTTACTAGACACTAGACAGTAGACACATGCAAACTATTTTTCACAATATATAGTTTGCGTATTTGAATTAGAGGGCTAATAAATTTGAAGTTTTGAATTTCTAATTTTTAAGCCCAAAACAAATATATTGCATATATGATACGAAGTAATTACAATTATTAATTCTTTCCCCGGCAAAATGATAAATCGATCATCTTCACCATAGTCTGATGGTCCCCAGTGTATTTTGACGGTCAAGATTTGGTGGCCCTTTTAAGAATTAGCATCTTTTTACATGTTCTCATGATTTCATCAGTAATATTTCGGGACAATATTTCGGGATTTGATAAAAAATCAAGGGCCCACGTTTTTGTCTTGCTTTTCTTTGATCCAAAAAAATTAACTGAGTAGTATTTAATTTAATTTAAAAAAATTAACTGATTGAACACTGTGCGAAAAAAAAAGTCAAATTGTCTATCTCACAGGGAAGTAAATAGAACCACAACGCATTTATTTCAAAAGTAAAAAACAAAACATTTTTTTTTGGAATAACCAAAAAGAAAAGTTGGGGGATTTCTGAGAATACGGGAAAATTCAACATCCAATGCAAAAATATGGGAGTTTGGCTAGGTTTTCTTAAAAAGAGGGATTTGGAAATGGGAGTTCTGGAATGATTAGGTCGGGTGGGAGGGGTAGGTTCGCCAGGAGGGGGTGGGGGTTGGCTAATCTAAAATCCCATTTATTTATAAAGAGATGTTACTTTTTGAATTTTACTACAAATTTTAAAAAAAATATGTCAAAATTCATAATTTTTTATTACCTTTCAAATGACACTAATATTCCATATATAATTTTTTTTTGAAGTTTTAATAATAGAAAGTTTTCAGACACAAAATTTTTCTTAAATAGATTCAAATGCAAAAATTAATCTCACTGTTCACATAACTCTTTTATATGTTTCAATTAATTTAAAAAATGTTATAATTTTATCATTCCGATCTATCTATAAAAATGAAACTCAAAACCACATACAATTGAAATTTCAATATTTAAAAAAAACTTTATATATGGAATACTGGTGTCATTAGAAAGATCACAAAAAGTTATAAATTTTGATATAATTTTTGTAAAAAATAAAGTACAAATAAAAAAGTTACATCACTTAATAAAAAACTGATATTTTAAATTAGCCTCACCCCTACTCTCCCCCTTCCTCCTCCCCACCCCACCACCACCCATAATCCAATTCGGAATTGGGGTTTCCAAATCTCGTAAATTCATCCAAGAGCACCAAGTCCCGTTTTTTGGAATGGCATTCACAAAACCCCGCGGTTTAAGAATTTCCTCGAAAAGTTGACATACTCAGCTCCAATGATTCAAGCAAATGTTTTTAAAGTGTTTACGAATAAAGTTCTTTTTTATTTGATCAATTTTTTTATTAGTTTATTGTTTTATCATCAAGTAATAATGATGGTAATTAAAATGTCAAAAAGTATTAAACATTTTGAAATACGATATTCAACAGTAATATTTATGTGAGAAAGCAAAGGCATTTCATGAATTCCTTTGACTTGTATTTTCAGTCTATTTTTCTTTTTCATTTTTGCTAATGTTTAGTTGTTTTATTACTCATAATATTCCAACTAACGTTAACAAAACTTGTTGTAATCTTATTCTAATACTGTTTTCTAGAAAAATTAACACTCACATTGGTTGAATAGATGGTACATTGTGAATCTGTCTAAATTAATGAAATTTTGATTGAACCGGTAGAATAGGTCGAATCTGTTATGAAACTATTAGAACTATAATATACGTAGTACTTCGTGTTTTATTGAAAATTAAAAAAAAATAGCTAACATGTTCACTACCGTAACTTTTGACAATTGAAACAGGAAATTAAAGTAAATATATGGAGTAAGAGAAAATGGTCAAATAGACTCTTCTACTATTTCTAATTTGTCATATAAGTACGTTTACTTTTTAAACACAATCAACTAGCCATTTGACCTACTATAGCAGGTTTTTTATAAAAACAAAATAGGCGTATTGATAAATCTTATAAAAATACATATAAATTTGAAAAATAATTTGATATGAATATAAAAAATAGCATAAATGTAAAAAAAAAATTGAAAAGATAAAATAGTGATGGATGAAATACTTTTAAACCTAGACTTTTTAAGGTTGATTTTCAATTTTTAAAATACCCAATCTTTATTTATAACTTCCATAATATCTCTATTTAGTTAAAACTTTTCAGATTTAATAAAAAAAAATTAAGTGGTCGAGTAACGCACCGAGTAAGAATTTTCCCCAAGTCAAGAAACTCACGGAGTACTCAACAAGTAACTCGAAAAAGGATGGACTGAGTTGGATTGCTAAAGAGAACGGCCACCCCCCTAGGCCCTAGTTATGAGTACTAGCCGAGCACTTGCCAAGTACTCACCAAGAAGATATTACAGTTTTTACATGCACAGAGTATAATTTTTAATAAAAATAAAATTATATTTATACACTTATTAACTGACTTCCCGCGTGATTGAATTTTTAGGTGAAATTTTGTGTGAATGTTCTACACTTCATTAGAACATGTTCAAAATATTTAATCACAAAAATTTGACTTGAAAAGACCTCATACGGGCTTGAACAGACGGTTGATCCCGTCAATTCGGACTAACCACATCATTACTCTACAATATAATGTATACATGAAGAGTACAATTAGATACTCCGTATAAGACTTCCTTACTAATCTGCTACCCTTCTTATTTCATTCTTGTTCCATAAGAAAAGACTCCACTAACCACTTCATTCTTATCTTTTCCAAAAATAGTTAGAACTGATCTTCCAAAGCTCATCCAATGACTTGGACAAAACTTTCTTTAGAGCATCTCCAATGCTAAAATGTGCACGGTGCACATGTGGCATGAGAGATAGCCACATAAATATTAGCAAATAAATTATCTCTCTCCTTATTTGAATGATTTTATACAATTTTAGTATGTTTTTGTCCACAATGTCAAGAAGACCGTCTAGATGTAGACATTGTCGTTGACATTGCAGAGAAAAACTTACCAAACTTGTACAGAATTAATTAAATAAGGAGAAAGATAATTTATTTTGTAATATTTATGTGGCTATCTCTCATGCCACATGTGCACCGTGCACATTTTAGCATTGGAGATGCTCTTAGTACCCTTGAAATATGTGACCATTTATAATACTTAGAGCCCGTTTGGTAATAACCAATTCGGGTGTATTGGCTGATTCTGCTGATTTGTGAAAAATAATAATTTAAAATATATTTTATTAATAAAAAAATTATATGAAAAATAGCTGAAATAGCCGTATACGGTAACTTCAGTTAATACAGTTTGAAAAGTAACTTCAATCTTACTTTTTCTTATTATTACACAATTCAACTCGTAAAACCAAGAATTACGTATTTGGTGAAAAAGTTGGTTTATAAGCATGAAAAGTCAAAAAAAACATGACAACCAAACGGGGACTTAATTAATTCATATCCTAACACTTACTCCGTATATAAAACCTTTGGGATGGAAATGTCCACCCTTAAGGCATTTATCATAGCCAGCACACACAATAATTGACACAAAGTCATCTTTCAACAACACCAAAGGTAAACCATAAAAGGTAAAAAAAATGTAGGGAGAGGCCGGCATGAAAATTATGGTACTCAATAATCCAGTTGGAGAGCGAGAAGAAAAAAATACTTCGTATGTTGGATTGTAGACGGAGACAGAAATAAAGGAAATTAGTGTAAGGAAATAGAGGAGCGGCAGTTGTCCGGCACCATCATGGCGGCACCATAAATGTGTCACGCTATCACACAAATTACACAATATTATGTTGACAAAAAAAAATTATGGTCAATATAATACTGGTCAATATAATGCTAGTCAACATATAAATATTTATGCTTTAAATCCTCTCGAGTTGATTCTAGCTATTGCAAAACGAAAATACTAGTATAAATCAGAAAATATAAATCATACTCCCTCTGTCCCGTAATTAAATTTCTAATTTCCTTTTTGGGATGTTCCATATTAAAGTTCCTACTTCAAACCTTTCCTTATTTGGCAAATGATTTACACCAATACAGTTCCAAACAGTGCCAAACCAGGGGCGGAGCCAGGATATGACCGGAGGGGGGGCCAAGGTGAAATAAAAAACATTTAAAATATAAATAAAATAAAAATTAATTAAATGATTTATTGGTATTCATCTAAAAAAAATCAAAAGTGCACGAGTAAACGCTGTGTGAGTTAAAATTTAGAACGTTATTTCGCTCTTGCATGTCACGAAAATCATGTATAAGAGAATTCACGCTAAACTTTTTGGCGATTTACTTTTCAATAGTAAGACAATAAGTATTAGCACCTTCTTGAATAACTAAGATTTCTTTACTTGTAGATTTATGCATATATGAGAGGGAAAATGGTGTGGACATTATATATACTGATATATGCGTGACAGTACGTTATTATAAGTTCACATTATTATAATTTCTAAACTCTTGATAATAAATTATAATAATGTTAAATAATTAGCACTTTTCTTAGGAGCTTTAACCTTTAGTACATATGGTAAATTACTAGATACGTATGGTATGGGGTTGCTCTATCGTTTAGTATTTCATTTGACTAATCTTCCTAACAAATTGCTCTATCGTTTAGTACTCAAAAGGTTTGGTACGTAGGTAGAGGGGGCCAAAGAAAAATACTAATACTAATAACAAAAAAAATAAAACTTGGGAGGGGCCATGGCCCCCTACCATGACTACGTACCTCCGCCCCTGTGCCAAACAGTGTTCAAATAGTGTCAAACAGTGTTCAAACAGTGCACTCCACAGTAAAGTCAAATTTATTTCTTAAAATGTGTGAAGTCAAACTAGGAACTTAATTAAGAACCGGATGGAGTAAAATTCATCTGTTCCACCAAGTCATGTTTCTAACCAGTCGCAGAACTAGAGCTTGTGTTATGGAGGGCACTGCAAAATAGATAGAAATGGGTCGGGTCGGGTCATGTCGGGTGTGAGAATGGTATATTCTATTTCGTGTAGACAATTTTTTTAAAGGGAAATAGTTTATTCAATGGTGGTTTCAAAGAATGTGCATCTATGATTTATAGATCTAGTTTTAACCTATTAAGACAATTGAGAACATTATATTTAGTTTTTTGAAAGAAAGGCATGACATGAATTACAATTGAATCATCATTGCACTGTTTATAATTTGCATATTATACACAATCAAAATTTAACATTTACAATTGGGACTGTGTCTAATCATAAGCAATCATTCCATCATAATTTCATAGTTGTTTAAAAAAATTAAATGCTTTATAACATTCTCCATATACTCTTTGAAGGGATTATTACCTCATTTAATAGTTATTCAGGGTATTTTTTTATCCAGATGAAAGATAGGTGGGACACTATTTTTATCCTAAGTACTAATACTAGAGTTGGTGGTCGGAAGCGGGGGCACTTGCCCCCTAGGACTCCCCTTAGGTCCTCCACTGTTTCTAACACCGTTCATAAATTTCGTCTTCTTTAGGTACAGAGGGGAGCGGCGGAGGGAAAACCCTAGCCTCCTCTTCATCTTCTCCTTCTTCTTTTTCGATTTTCCGCAAATTTCTCCGTTTTTCTGGATTTTGACATTGATTTTGTCAATTTTCGATCTTCTATTTCGTATTTGCAATTTCTGAATTCCGATTTCTTAGTTTAAAAATAAAATTAATTTTCTAAAATTTGGATGATGGCCTCCGATTTTTTCCAAGTTAATGGCAAAAAAAGTGTCTATTGACAGTTTTGGATATTGCCTTCGTATTTTGCTAAAGTTGTGGCAGAAAATTTACTTGATTTTATGTCTGAACTCAAGTTTTGGCAGAAATTTGTGGCTTCGTTTTTATTTTGAAATTTGAAAGTTTTGGATATTGGCTTCATATTTTGCCAAATTTGTGGCAGAAAACTTACTTGACTTTATGTGTGAAATCAAGTTTTGGCAAAAATTTGTGGCCTCGTATCATATGTTTATATTATGGCAGAAAACTCTTATTTTATTCAATAAACTGCCAAGTCAATGGAAAAAATTTGCCAATATTATGTTCATTTTTATTAAAATGGCATAATTGTTTCATTTTTATGTTGTGACTAACTTGATTCTTTAGGCAATAAGTTAAAATGGCAGATTTGAATCTACAAAACTTGCGGAGATGGAGGTGGTTGAACTGGCGGCATCAGAAAGTGCGGCGGCGGCGGAAAGTGCGGCAGCGGCGGAAAGTGCGGCAGCGGCGGAAAGTGCGGCAGCGGCGGAAAGAGCGGTGACGCTAGGGTTCATTAAGGGTAATTCTGTCAACATAATACATTTTTAGTCCTATGAAACATGGAAGTCCTGTTTGTGCACTTGTCTGTTGTTCTGGTCGTATTTAGGGAATTCACTCTATTAAAATCCAAGAATCAACGAAATTCCAAACTTTGCAATACTAAACAGCATCCTCCTACCAGACTCATTATAACCTGAAGGTACGCCCCCTCACCCCTCTGATTAGACATAGAAACGACCAGCCTAACTAGAGCGGATCGAGACGCTAATCATCCGAAATATTTGATGATTAACTCGTCTTTTGAAGTCATCTTACTTCTCGGCATAAAAAACCTACCACCACATTAGCATAAACCACAATGAATCCAACATAAAAGACAAATTGAAAGATAAAATTATTAAAATGCAAACTAAATGAATCTGCCACTACTTGTCAAAGCTCTGTTATTCTTTATTCCTTCTAGCTGATCAGACCTTCCACGAACAGCCAAAACTCCAACTCGTTCATTTATGGGGTGGTGGTTCAGGAGGAGGTCGAATTATCAGGGATGTTGTGATTGATACTTCATCACCGTCTGAACTCTGCACTTCACCAAATATGTCGCCCATCAACAATCTGTTAATTGCCAGGGACTGATTTTCCGCTGGCCATACCCGACTTTTCAGATGTGATGGTATCGACAAATGCTAGATTCCCATCCTCCACACCCGAAGCCATGACTTCCACTAAAGTAGTCTCATCTTCTTCATCCATCTTCATATTGTTCGTAAGCCTTTGCTAACCTCTCTACCCCATCATGTGTGTTAATCAACTCCATCCCCAAACCAAACTTGTACAGTCTCGCAAGAACAAATCCTACTCGCACAGAATAATACTCCTTCTCGCAAGTGTCCGCCGCAACAAACAAAATAGGCGAGTTGATTCGCCGAAGCAATGGAAACGAGGACAATCAATTACTTGATGACTGGTTTAGTTCGCCGAAGCAACAAAATGAGAACCTTCGTCTACCCCCAGTATCGAGAACCTTCAATTAACCGATGCTAATTTGATTACGCTGGAGCAATAGTATCGAGCAATCTTCGTGCAGTGAAATCCGTATCTGAGATATCTAGTGTTAAGACTTGGGGTTCTGTCCTAAAATATCAACCTGATAGGAGGAGTAGTACAAAGCCTTATATTAGGGCTGGGACTTTGGAACCAAGAACCGGAGAACCGAACCGGACCGAACCGTTATGACCCGGTTCGGTTCGGTTCCAACATTTATTAGTTATTTGTTAACGGTTCGGTTCCTATTTTTTATAAACGGTTCGGTTCTCGGTTCCTGAAAAAAATATGTACTAGGAACCGTTAAGGAACCGTTATATATAATAATTAAAATTATATATATTTCTTACGAGTATATATATTTTATGTATATTTACTTATTTATTTTTAAATTCCATTCATTATTTTAGTTTAGTTATTCAACTATTTAAAACTATTATTCACTTCAACCGGTTCTCTTAGGCTTCTTAGGCCTCTCATTAGGTCCAAACTCGAGCGGGTCGGAACTCGGAAGGTCCAAACTATTTAAAACTATTATTCTCTTTAACTGGTTCAACATATTTGTTTTGTAATTTCAAACGTTAAATGTCTTTTCGACAAAAATTTAGTCGTGATTTGTAAGATTTTTTTCAAAGACTAGGAACCGTTAAATGACAAGAACCGAACCGTTAAGAACGGTTCGGTTCCTTATCGGTTCTATAAAATAATTTATAAGAACCGAACCGTTAGTAAAATTTCATATTTTCAAACGGTTCCACATATTTTGCCTAGGAACCGAACCGGTCCCAGGCCTACCTTATATAGTGTTTAATTGTTTTATAGCTTTCCGGTGTGGGACAAATGCTTTAACACGCTCCTTCAGCCCGAACCGGGATGAACAATATCGGGGTGTATAAACGGGCCAAACAAACCCTTAACAAACTACTCTTAATCATGGGTGCTAAACAAGTCGTCAAACCACAACCAGAATTGGCCTCTGAACCCACCGCCAGTCCTACCTTGTGCCGCTGTTCTCCAATCCTACCCTAGACCATCAATATAGTTCAAAAATGACATTGAATTGATTCTCTTATTCATATTGTTTAATTATTTAGCAAACAAAATACACAACTTCATATAGAGATGTCAATTATTCAAACAAACATATTAATAAAGATAAACATTTTAGAGCTGGCCTGTTTGGTTATATTGAAATTGGCTGAATTGGCCGAATCTGCTGAAATTTATGAAGTTCTGATTGAAGTAACTGAATTGTATGATTCTACTGTTGTTTATTAAAATTTTCTATTTAAAATTATTTGATTAGTAAATAAAGAAAAAGTTATATGAAAATAGTTAAAATGATTTTCTACAATAATTTAGTCAATTCAACTTGAAAAGTAACTTCAACTCTCCTTATTTTGACTGATATACAAATTTTGGTGCGAGATTAAAAAAAACTAGGTGTTACATGAAAATTTTAACCAAAAATTCTATAAGTACCCCAAATTGTACCCCAAATTGTACCCACCCCCTGAATTGCCTGTGTACACAGACAATTCGTTTGAAAGAAGGCAGGACTATTTGTCCAAATGCCTGTGTACACAGACGGTGTACACTTTGGGGTTGGTACCCCAAGCACCTCTCAATTTTAACCGATCAGATTGAGAAGATTAAGAAAAAGTGATTCAATTTCCGCTAATTTCCTTTTACACCCCTACTTAATTATTGTGGCACGCCCTAGCTAGGTGCCTTTTGGGTTTCGTTCAGTTTCCGCAACCCCAACCTATCTCTCTCTTTATCTCAACTTTTTGGATGTTTACAGACTTTTGCAGTCTTCTTATTACACAATCAGTCACCTGCTGCTGATTCCATTAGGGTTTTCTCCTCTCACCCAAATAATCTCACACACATTTATTACCTCTTTTTATTCATTTCACAAATTTCTGGTCCTTAGTCATCAGTTGGTGGGGGGCAAAATATCCAGCTAAAGAAATTGATATTTTACTGGCCAGCAGCACACAAAAGGTACTACTTTAGCTTATGGTACTCTCTCATAGCTTCTTTAAATTAATTGATTAATTTTTCTTAATTCATATAGCTAGAAACTCTCAAACTCCCATAACTTTATACTTGAGTATAAGCCTATCTTATGGTAAAAACTTGATTTAGAAAGTAATTAGATGTTGTGTAATCGATCGTCCAAATCGATCGTCCAAATGATTTGAATGGTTTAGATCTACTATTAGCTTGTGCTAATAATGGTTCTCATGGTAGTTGGGTTGGAGCCCCCAAGTGTATTCCTCATGTATTGAGTAACGATGTTTATTAATGAAATTATTGTTTTGTCAAGTAAAAATTTTGAATTTATTTCGATATTAGATCAAAGCGGATCAGACTTAAACAAATCAAATTTAATTAGACTTGAAAGAATCAATAAGTAAAAATATTGTAAATCTAATCGGATGGGATCATTATTTTGGTGTAATTGGAATTCGGTAACACAATATTTAATTTCAGGTGCAGGAAATATGTACAAGTATGTATATTTGTATATATAACAACACAACAACAACATTCAAATTTGAGTCCCAAATGTGTTAAAAAAAAATTGAGAACATTAAAAAATGCTCTGTAAAAACAATTAGTATAATAATTTATGGCGACAAGTGTATCTTTAAGTGGAATCGGGCAATTATAAAATAAACAATTGCCAACAAGTGACTAAAAATAGTAACTGCATTGAACATAACGATATGATCATACTTCAAAGTAATAACACTCCGTATATTTTGTTTGAATTAAATTTTATTTAAATAACATTTTTAAATAAACCTCTTATAAAAATTGAAAGTCTTATTATTTCAATTTGGTAGAGTTTCTTTTTTTCATTTTTTTACAAGAAGACTTCTCAATTACCTGAATCACAATCTGTGTGTGTGATGGTTGTGGTTCAAACAATCGGAGTATTCTCTTAGAAATGCGAAATACTACGTATAATATTTACTTTTAGTGCTCTAAATTCAACTTCTTGTTCAAATTGTGTGTTTTTTATGATGGCAAGGAATTGAAGGTGCACTTTATTAGGAAATAGCGACTTTTTGACTTTTTGTCAGTATTTTTGCATTGGCAATACAGCGTAGAGCAATACGATCAGAAATCTAATTGAAAAGATTGATGTATTCTCATTGAAAAATTATTATTGTCGCTGTGATCTTTTGAAAATACAAACAAATATATACGGACTATATAATATTCATGTTTAAAAAAGTTTGAATGAAAACAAGAGTATGGTACTTCTTATGGTAAATGTGAATCTGATTGTTACGCCCTAAAAATTGGAGGGATTAGTGTTCAATGTTCAATGATAAAAATACCAACTGCATTTTATTATTACAATATGCATTTTAATCATTCAAATTATATTAAAATCCATTATACTTACAATAGTGGCAAAAAATTGTTCATTCTCATCCTTTCACTTTTTCAAATTAGTGGCCAATTTTAAGGAGTTCTGATGAAACCCATCTGAAAATAAGAACGATAAGAATACGACATAAAGAGGAAAATGAAAAGGGATCTAGTACCTCTATTAAATGTTAAAGGTTGGTAATATAATGAAATAAAGTAAAATGACTAAACAAACTGTTTGAACTTCTTTGTTATGAAGTACAGAAATAGTAATTAACCCGTTCATGCAATTTTTGATGTCATATGTAAACAATATTTATGTGCCTAGAGGCACTAGGCTAACGTTGATGTACGGAGAAGTATTTATTTAAGAGCTGTAGCTTATAAATTTGCATCGTGGTTTGATTCTGATAAGACTTCACACATGCAGTTTTGTTGTTGGGTACGATCAAGACTAGCTTAGAACGACACAGAGCAATGCGAATAATGATAACACACGCACTAATGTTCTTTTATGTTACCGGCCTTCAAAACCTAGCTAGCTAATAAGCTCTCAAAATAAAAACCGTTCTACTTGTCGTTAGCTGATCGTATCAATATTGAAATTCATGTATTGATTCCATATGTGAACTTAATTTTGTTCCAATGATATATGAGACAACAAAATCTACTCAAATGACCAACCCAATCTCGTTGTATTTCATGAGTTAGGGAAATCAGCTACTCTTTTGCTATTGCGTTATCATTTGGGAAATTACCCTAGGCAAAAAAAAACATTCCTACATTCTAAAATATGACTTTCATGTTTTTATTTTCAAAATAAAAGTAATTATTGTCATGTTTTGGCAATATGAGACTTTAAGCATGACTGTATCATCCAAGTTTGCAGTAATTACTCATATTTCGGAAATAAAAACATGGCAGTCATATTTTAGAACTTTCAAAAAAAATCATTCCTATTTCAAGAATGATTTCAGTATACCATTGCTCATTGCGATCAAACTAGCAATGCGGTCGATTTAATTAGGATTGAAAAGTAGCTCACAAATATCGGTTTGCTCTAAGAACGTCCTCAATGTCACAATATGCACGATGCACATGTGGCATGAGAGAGAGATACACAAGTATTAAAGAGTAGGAAGTAAAATATCTATAATTATGGACTAAAAACCTTCACAATGTTTTTATGCATAACTAACAAATTTAAACATCTTTCTATATTTGTAAATTGAAAAGAGAAAAAGTAGCGTCAAAACAGATATCATACATTCAAATCACTGTTTTTATAAAAGACTGTTTATAATTAAATGTCAGGAATCACCACTACGTTTAGGCATAACTCTAGTACTCCTATCATACTCCCTCCGTCTCGAAAAGGTTTACCAAATTTCCTTTTTTGGATGTCCAAAAAAGATTTGTCACTTCCATTTAAAATAAGAAATATGTGACTAAAATTAATTCACGTGAAAGTCAAAATTGGCTAACCTTTCCTATAACTCTATGTAGTACTAATAATTTTAGACAAATGTATTTACAATGCGGAGTATGAAAGTGATATAAATATGTTGTTAACTAGATTTGCACATAGCTTTTCACTTACCAAACGATTTTAGCAAAGCTAGAAAATTTGCAGGTAGATGGGCATTACATTCCATTCAGAGTACTTATTATATCATTTGTTTATTTGCAGTATCGAAAATTTTGTGATAGTAAGTAAGTTGATTATTGTTAATGATATATGCATGCAGATTCGCAAGTCACGTACATCCACAAATTATAACCTAAGCTACTACACAACAGCTTGATCCATTCGGGTCGGATCGGGTCGGGTCGGGTCAGATTGCTTTTCCAAACTAGTTTTCAAGAGGTTAAAGATCAAGGATGTCTTCCAGCAACTCAAACCCACCATGTGCGGCATGCAAGTTCCTGAGAAGGAAATGCCTGCCGGGGTGCGTCTTCTCGCCGTACTTCCCGCCGGAGGAGCCGCAGAAGTTCGTCAACGTCCACAAGATCTTCGGCGCCAGCAACGTGAGCAAGCTGCTGAGCGAGATCCAGCCTCACCAGAGAGAAGACGCCGTCAACTCCCTCGCCTACGAAGCCGAGGCGCGGCTGAAAGACCCCGTCTACGGCTGCGTAGGCGCCATCTCCGTCCTCCAGACTCAAGTCCTCCGCCTCCAGAAGGAGCTCGAGGCCACCAACGCCGACCTCATGCGCTTCGCCAGTGCCAACAACAACAATAACAACAACAACGCTGCTGAAATTATGTCGACATCCTCGTCCAGTGGGTATTCACCTGTCGGGAAACCTGCAGCCGCCGCGGGTCATAGTCTCAACGGGCATCGTTCGCTGTCGTTCAACCTGCAGCGTATGACGATGGCCGGCGGGGGCCATCCCCACAACATGGCGATGATGATGCAGCTGCAGCAGCAGAATGGGAGGTCGAGGATGACAGAAGGTGGTGATTGTGGCGGAGGAGGGTTGCAGTTGCACAACTATGCGCCATCTCAGGGAATGACGACGACGGATTACTATTATTCTTCTGCGTGGTCTAACAGCTCTTCCGGCGGAGAGCATAACTCCGACGGTGCCGATAATGGCGATTGCTCCATGTAGCTAGCTAGCTTTAATTTGCGGGTTATTACTTATACTCCAGGCCATACGTATTATACGAATGAAGAAATTGCTCCGATCCATATATGGAAACTACTATATATACTTTTGTGCTTGTTTTAATTTGGGCAGACAGATCGAATTGTGTACAAAACGAGAGGCACCCGGCCGTGACCCTGCCATCAATCTATCTACTACCTTTGTTTCTTTTTTACTCCGTATTTATCAATATATTTTGACTGCTTTTTATCAAATTTAACTGAAATTCTGAATTTTTATTTTTTTACTAATAAGAAATGAAAAGATTTTAATGATCAGATTTGTACGGGGAAATGAATATTTGCAATCCCAAGAGGACAGATCGACGAAATATTACATGAAATAATGTGAGACTGACCTGAAGAAAATCATAATGAATCCACATTTGTTGAAGGAAAAGATTTCTCAAGTGGCTGAATATATTTTGTGAACGTAACACGTCAATCTTCTAACTACGTACAGAACACGTTGATTTAATTTAACGAAGAGAATGATTCTGTTATGATGTTATTACTTACCCATAAAAAATGAAAATATTAGACTGCCTTAGTATTATGCATTTGATCGATTCACGTCAATATTTTGTACCTTATGGGTACCATAAAATCTACCTATATATAAATGTTACTTTGCCCCTAATTAAAACAGAGAAAGAGCATTGTTCCGAGGTCAACTCTCTAATGTTGGTGTGAATTGAAGCGATCAACTCTTTCCTCATTTACCTAGCAAACGACCAAAATTTAAAAAATCAGAATGACATGATTAATACAAAATAATTAATTAATTATACTATTTTGAGTACACTTTGGGAAATAATTTTAATGGTTATATAATATAGTCATTCATAATAAGTGATGGAAGTAAATCCACCGGAAAATAATTAATAAGAGATAGCCGAAAATAATTAAAGTGCTCAGGATAATCTTTAGAGAGATAAATGTATGTAGTGTATTCAGTGTATTGAGCTTGATTAACTTTTCAAAGATTACATGATTTTATAGTAGAAAATAAGACATAAAAGATTCGGGCGACGTGGTCGCCATGTTCGAATTGATATGCAAATCAATAACCCGGATCCGCAGAATCCTTTGTTGATTGTGAATATCTTGAAAAGACGTCGCTGATGTAGTTTGTCGTACGGAGTCGCCATGTAGCTTCTGCCATGATGTCCAGAGACACCATGTACATATTGTTTAGATAAGCTTCTACTACTATGTCCAGGGTCACTGTGGACATTTCTTTATATAAGCTCGCCATGACACCCAAGGCTATAGTGCACTCTGGTCTTCTACTTGCGTCCATGGTTGTTGTGGACGTGCTCTTTGAATTGGATAAGCTTACCATGACATCCACGGTTACTCCGTACTCCCCATTCTTCTACTAACCCTCGTCCACAGTCGCTATATACCGTCTTTTATCTCCCAAACCGCGCGTGGTCACCATGTACGAGTTCTTCTTATACCTTATCATCATCCGTGCATAGTTACCATGCACATCAACCTCTAACTGTTTTCATCTATGTTAACCCGGTCAACATTTATCTATGGTTGGGATAATTATACCATCACAAGGCCCCCACTCCCTAAGCCAAATAGCATATTGGCGATAGGGAGTATAGACATAGTTGCCGTGTCAATGTTGAGTGTACATGGTCACCCTGTCAATTTTTGTTTTTTGTCTTTACCCATTCAATCATTTTAACTAATTCAATTTTCCTTTTCTTTTACTGAAGTGTGCAGCTCATGACTCCAAATTTACTTCCTTCCTGGCAGCTTCGTTGGTGAGGGTCAAGGACTGCCATACTGCCCAGGTCGCAGCTCGTCGGCAGCCACCAGCCGGTCAACGTCTCCAGCCGCCACCAGCGTCCAATTACGCAACCAGCCTACCCACGTTCGAAGTTCTTGCCTGCCGTCGTACTCCATCCGCCCCAGACGGTCGCTGCGTGTAAACAGAGCACCCCAACCACACCGGCGGTGTCCCTATAGCCTGGCATTAGCGCACTCCGGTGACCTCAGGGACTGTTCGCCGTCGTCGTCTGTCATCCTGCATTCCTGCCATCGCCGTCTTCCACCTGCGTCGTCGTTGTCCCGCTGAAGGTCTGAATCAGATTCCGCCGCCGTTGCTGTTAGAATACACAGGTATGCTCCCGTTTTCTGTCTTCTTTCCTTTTATTTGTAATTTTGACTTCCCTCTTAAGTCTCCTCCGTAATTTTGGCTTTGAACATAACTCCTTTTGCTATGTCCTTGATGTTATCAATCAATTGCAGTGACATACGAAGTATCTTTCAATTTTTATTTTTTTTTATTTTTTTTTTATAGCTAATGACTCATATAGTAGTAATATTTTTTTTTTTAATAATTAGCGGCTGATTTTTCTCTTGTCCTTTTTTTTTGCATAATATGTTAGCTGTTAATACCTTATGGATGTACTGGACTCCATAGACTCTGATGAATTGTTTAGTGGTGACGGGGAATTAGTGTTGGAGAATTTTCCTCATCCCTGGGCAGATGTTAATTCTGATGTTGAAGAAATTAGTCCCATAAAGCCACGAGCCGCTTCAGTCAAACCACCAAAACGTCGCTACCGTGGTCCGTATCCACCCTTAGACCCGAGCCCCATCTTACACTACAGGTCGCGCCTCTCAGTTTCCAAGTTTCAAAAGTATAAGAAATTTTTTCCGTCCACAGTGACTGTCCGATGTCCAGATTCGGAGGATATTGTAACCGATCCTCCTAAGGGTCACTTTTTCGGGGTGCATATTCTTTCCATAAAATTAGGATTCCGCTTTCCCACACACCCTTTGATTATCGAGTTTTTAAATGATCTTGAAATTTCACCTTGTCACTTGACTCCGCTCGGTCATCAGTATCTGGTAGCTTTCCTGGTCCGGTGTGAGACACTTGGGATTGAACCGTCCCTAGACCTCTTCAAGCACATGTTCCGAGACAATTTGTCTATGTGTCGTCTGGATCTCCGTTACCTTTTTCATCGTCTTTGAATTGTCGATTTAAGAAGTATTCGTACCCGAAACTTCCGGTTGACCAGGAAACATGGCCGGCTATGATTCTTTCTGGAGGACCGTATAGCCTCTCTGCCTTTACTTCCGAGGACCGCCTAACCACGGTTGGACTCTATTCGCCGTCACCATGTTCGGGTGCACACGCATCCACGTCCACGGATCAAGGTTGTCCACAGTTACTTTGTCTATAGGAGATAATACACGCATATATATATTAACTAACACATATGCATACCCCCTTTTTTTTGCAGATATGACATCGCGGTTGGAGATGTTCCAAAGCTTCGACCAGGATGGGCCTCGCGGTAGTGACCAGGGGCGCTCTGACAAGAAACCAAGGGTTCCCTCCGTCACAAAAGGCAAGGATGCCATTGTAACTGTGCCTTCATCCATTGCAAAACGCAGGGCCGCTAGCCCCGCAGCCCGCGTCACCCGTAGCATGAGTGATATTCCCACGGCGGGGATGACTACTTGGTTACGAGGTAACCTTGAGTTACCTCCGCTCTTATCACAGGTGATCACGGCGACTGAGAAGGAGAAAATTTCAACACTTGACCATGCTGCTTTAGAGAAGAGGAGCCACCATGGCCTGGCCGAGGTAACCCTCCCATTTCCCCGTTACCTTTTATTTGTGCATCTCGTGATACTAATTTTTTTTTGTAGCTACTGTTGTCCATCTCCGAGGTGAACCGAAGGAAAGATGAGCGCGAGAAAGATTTGTCGCTACAACTCACCGAATTAGCGAAGGAGGTGGCATCGCTCAAGCTCGTGCGTGACTCACATGCAGCCGAGGTCACTGCGCTTAAAGAAATGCACGCCGTGGAGTTGGCCAATGCAAGGGGGCGGGCCGTGGATGCATACAAGAATTCTCCAGAGTTCGTGTCTGATCAGGAAGCATACATTAATGCCCACTTGAACGATATTAGCAAGCATTGGTTGTCTACTCCGGAAGGTCGTGAGAAATTGGCCTTAGAGAGCTACGTCTCCTACCAGATCGGGATATATGCCACTCAACAGAAAATATATCCTATCTTGAGGGATAAGGCTGGTACCTCTTGCATCACTGATTGGGGACTTCCTCCTGAGGTTCCCAACCCTGAGAACCCGGTAGCCAACACGCCCCTGGACTATATTCCTTTTGACAGACTCCCCACTGATGAGGAGCTTGGCGATCTTCCTTCCGAGACAGATCACCCAGCTTCGACTGCTTCTGTGCCTTAGAGCATGCATGGGAGTGACGGATGGACGTAGTGTAGACTTTAATTCTGTCATGTCTTCAATTACGAGTACCCGAATTGCTCAACATGTTTTGAATTTCATAAAATAATAATGATGCATGTCTTATTTTCCTTTCGTTATTGTTTAATATTATCGCATAATCCATTATTTGACTAATATTTTGATTTTATGAGATCACACTGCGACCATGCCTCGTTTGGCACAGTTTGCATGATCACTTATAGTAGTATACGGTGATACTACACCAAGTGTAAAACTTTGGTGCATTTATCACCCCATATCTGCCTAATTTTGAATTGAGGCATTTTGTATTTATATAGAGTGACTAAGGACAACGATAGGCACAAGGTGTCGTTGACACCTCCTCCTTCGCTACATTGCGCGCATCACTTAGCCCCAAAAAGTAGGACTAAGTGAGCGAACCTGACACTTGAGTGACCTAGGCTTGCTCTGGGGCACACAACGTTTTTTGGGAAACATGGCCGCTATCCGATAAATTTCACAGATGCATCCTGACCATACAACCCTGAGGGTTACGCATTTGTTGGGATCGATTTGCGATGTATCCTCGTCCCCTTTCTAGGGGCGAGTCTATACCCCTTGCGTGTTGAGAATTTCAGCTATGTCATAGGAGACATGCCTGGCTACTTACTAGTTTTTTATTTCATTTTTTTTTGGGTGAGTTTTACACCCACGGTGTCCTTGGATGACACCTTGTAATTTGTTTTTATTTTGGGTGAGTTTGACACCCACGGTGTCCTTGGACGACACCATGTTTTTTTTTTTTTTGCGGCCAGGGACTGCCATTATTCACTCCTGTGTGGATCAAGGAGATCTCTTATTTGAAAACAGTGGATGGAAAAGGACCGCGTTTACCACCATACGTGGTTACCATACATCATAATCATCAGGTGGAGTATCAATGATAAATTTTCAATGGTAAAACTTGAGCAAGTGTTCTGCGTTCCAAGTCCTCTCAATTTCTTTTCCCTTCGGCGTCTGGAGTTTGAACGTCCCTGGACGGATCACTGATTTAATCACGTAAGGGCCTTCATAATTTTTGGCAAATTTCCCCCCTTCCAAGGGTTTGCTGACCTCCCTTTTTCTCAAGACATAGTCCCCAACTTCAAAGTTGCGTTTGCGAACTCGAGAATCATGGTATCCTTTCACCTGCCTTCTATAGTTCTCTGCACGGCAGAAAGCCGCTTCTCTTCTTTCTTCAATAAAAAGAAGCTCGGTCGCCATGACCTCCTCGTTCGTCTCGGGGTCATATTCCTCTTCTCGGCGGCTATGGAGAATTACTTCCGCAGGTGCCCTCGCCTCGAAACCATATGTCAAGGCAAATGGTGTCTCCCCTGTGGCCTTTCTTGGTGTGGTCCTGTATGCCCAGAGTATCTGTGGTAGTTCTTCAGCCCACTCCCCTCCGGCAGCTTCCAGCTTTTTCTTCAAACCGTCCATGATCGTGCGGTTTGCATTCTCCACTTGGCCATTCGCTTGGGGATAGGCAACTGACGCATTGCTGTGTTTGATCCCCCAACTCTCACAGAATTCGTTAAACCCAGATGCTCCGAATTGCCTCCCATTATCGGTTATGATCTGTTGGGGTACTCCAAAGCGACAAAGGATGTGCTTCATGACAAATTTTCTGCATTGCCCTTCAGTGATGCTTGCTAGGGGTACTGCTTCTATCCATTTAGTAAAATAGTCAATGGCAACGATAACCCATCTCACGCTCCCTGTTCCCCTTGGTAAGGCACCAATGAGATCTATTCCCCACCTTGCGAAAGGTATAGCCGTGCTGATGGGGGTGTAGTTGGTGGCTGGACGTCCCGGAGATTTCTGGAACTCTTGACACACCACACACCTCTTGACAAATTCAGCGCAATCCTTAACTATGGTTGGCCAGAAGAAACCTTGTAGGATTACCTTTCGGGACATGGTGTGTGCTCCTTGGTGAGCTGAGCATATCCCTGCATGTATCTCTTCCATGGCGACCTTGGCCTCATCTGGTCGTAAGCACTTGAGAAGCGTGCCATTGTAAGACCTCTTGTACAGTTTCTCATTCAAAATGGTATAACTCGGCGCCCTCATCTTAGTCACCTTGGCCTCAACCTCCTCCGCGGGCAGCACTCCCTCGTTGATATACTTGATGAGGCAGTCAATCCAGTCTGCGTCCCTCGTGGTTATGGCCTGGACAGGGCACGCATATATGCTGGAAGTGTCCAACTCTTCTATCCTTGCAATCTTTGAAATCCTTTCCGGTGTCTCTGCACTTAATTTGGATAACATGTCTGCTTCGACATTTTGCGCTCTTGGTATCTGTTCAATTTCATAGGCGATGAACAATTTCAGAAGTTCCAGGGCAGAGTCACGATATAGCCGCATCCGTTCTTCCTTCGCCTCAAACTCCGCCGTGATCTGTCCAACCACTAGTTTTGAATCACACCGTATCTTGACCTTCTCCGCCCTCATGTTTGCCGCCAAGCGTAGACCACATAGTAGAGCCTCGTACTCTGCTTCATTATTCGACACCTTGAAGTTGAACCGGATAGCGTAATAGGCCCTGAAGCCTTCGGGCGTGGTGAGGACCACCCCTCCCCCGCAAGATTTGGCCGCGGAGGAGCCATCCGTGGACAATATCCACCACTCTTGTTCATCGTCGCCATGCTTCATCTTCGTTGCTTCCTCCCGCGCTGTGCATTCTACTATGAAATCTGCAAGAGCTTGCCCCTTGATGGAAGGTCTTGGCTTCACCTCTATATGAAATTGACTTAGATACACTGCCCATTTGATCATCCTCGAGGAAGCCGTGGGACTTCTCATTAAGGCACCCAGGGGTTGGTGTGACAGTACATGGACAGGGTGAGCTTGGAAGTATTGTGTGAGCCGTTTGACCGTCCACACCACGGATAGAACAGTTTTTTCTATGGTTGTGTACCGTAGCTCAGCGTCCCTCAAAGTTTTCCTTACGTAGTAAACGGGTCTCTGGACGCCGCCATCTTCACGCACCAGGACAGAACTAATTGCACTTGGTGAAACCCCTAGGTATAGGTATAATGTCTCCCCCGCCTCAGGTTTGGATAAGACAGGAGGAGACAAGAGGTAGTTTTTCAATCCCTCGAATGACTTTTGGCACTCCTCAGTCCATACGAAACCCTTTGATTTCTTCATGATGTGGAAGAATGGCGTGGCTTTTTCTGCTAGTTTTGATAAGAAGCGGTTCAAAGCCGCTAAGCGTCCCGTCAATCGTTGCACTTCTTTGACATTACGAGGAGGTTCCATTTCGAGTATGGCCTTGATTTTCTCTGGATTTGGCTCGATTCCTCTTCTACTCACCAAGTAACCCAGGAACTTCCCTCCTTGGACGGCGAACGTGCACTTCTTTGGATTGAGACGAAGATTGAACTTCTCCATGATTTTGAACACCTCTGCCAAATCCACGGCATGCGTACCTGCTCTTTTACTCTTCACAATCATATCATCCACGTAGGCCTCCATGGTGCGGCCTAGGACAGGTCGAAAAAGTTTAGAGATCATGCGAGTGTACGTTGCCCCAGAGTTTTTCAGTCCAAACGCCATGACTAAGTAACAGAAAACACCCTCTGGAGTCATGAATGAGGTCTTCTCTGCATCCTCCTCATGCATGCGAATTTGGTGGTATCCACTGAAAGCATCCATGAAACTCATCAATTCACACCCCGCTGTCTCGTCCACCAATTGGTCGATGTTAGGCAATGGGAATGGATCCATCGGGCATGCCTTGTTTAGGTCAGTGTAATCAACACACATCCTCCACGTTGGGGGTTTAGGTGCCAATACCACATTTGCCAACCATTCTGGGTATTTTACCTCCTTGATGTGGCCGATTTTTAACAAGGTGCCCACTTCTTTCCTTACGAATTCCCGCTTGTCCGAGGACATGTAACGTTTCTTTTGTTTCACCGGTTTTGACATAGTGTCCACGTCTAGGCGATGAGAGATGACATCTCTACTGATGCCCGGCATGTCCTCCGGTCCTCTTGCAAATATGCCTTGGTACATAGTCAGGACGGTTATGACCTCAGCGCGGAGCTCAGCTGACAATCCGGTGCCTATCTTAACCTTGCGCTCTGGGGTTGCAAGGTCAAGGGTGACCTCTTCTGTCCCTTCTGCTGGTTCAGCACGGGGTCTTCGCTCTTCATCTTGTAGGTATTGTGTGGCCACAGTGTTTACCTGGAGGCCATGCCGCCCCACCTTCTTTGTGATTTTTATGTAGCATGTTCGGGCGAGCTTCTGGCTCCCGCGTGCTATCCCCACTCCGGTTGGTGTTGGGAACTTAATACAAAGATGTGCCGGGGACACAATGCACTGCAAATCTTCCAGGCCTGGCCGTCCGAGTATAAGATTATGTGCACATGTCAGTCGGACAACTACGAACTCCATGTTGAGTTTCACTTTATGGGATGTGTCCCCCACCTCTACCGGGACCGTGACAACTCCCTCTGCCTCGATAGAGTCACTCGTGAACCCAGATAACGGGGTTTTTATCGGATGGAGTTTTCCTTTGGACAACTTCAGTTTCTCGAAAGTGTCGAGGTACATTATGTTAACGGAACTTCCAGTGTCGACCAGGGTACGGTGTATGACAAGATCATTGATCTCCATTTTGATAACCATGGCATCCCGATGTGGGCTTGGACATGGTGGTAGGTCATCATCAGTAAAGCATATAGGTTCACGTCGTACCTTCTTTTTCATTGGGGAGTGCATGATCTCACCAATGTACAGTTGACGAGCCCATTTCTTTCGAAGGGACGAAGAGTCCCCGCCTGCATTACCTCCATAAATGAAATTGATGTCATGGTTCCTCTTGTCTCGCTTCGGCCCTGGCTCATCCGAGGTATCCTCATCACTCTCATTTCCAATGTGTCTTTTCTCTGCCCTTCGGGTCTCCGGCTGCGTGCATGCCACTTGTTCTGATGATTCCCGCCATACATGGTTGGGCTGCTGTGCAGCCCCTTTGATGAAGTTACTCAGATGGCCTCTTTGGATCAGTCTTTCAATCTCGCGTTTCAAGGTAAAGCACTCCTCCGTGTCGTGATTATCCACTCGGTGATAGCGACAATACTTTTTAGCACCAGAGACAGCGTACACTTCACCCTCCGGCCTCGGTCCTTGCACGAGACCCATACGCTCGGCATAGTCCAGGATCGTACCCACAGGATGAGTTAGAGGCATCGAGCTTGTATTAGGAATCTGCCTTGGACCATAATTGAAATCTTTCTTGTTTTTGTTTTGTTTTTTGTGGTGAGGGACAGACCCCTCCCTCCAAGGTTCCGATGACTCGTCCTTTTTCTTTTGCACCTCTCGGATCTCCGCATCGGCGTATCGGTCAGCTCTTTGAAGGGCCGCCTGGTACGACCTTGGCGGGTCCCGGATGAGACTTGAAGCGAACTCTCCAGCCCGCAACGCTGCCTGGAACATGGCAAGGCGAGTCTGGTCGTCCGCTCCGTGCACGGCAGAAGACTCCTTCCTCCACCGTATCACGAAATCTTTCAAGTCCTCGCCCTTCTTCTGCTTCACGGTCAGGAGGTGTGAGTAGTGTTGCTTGGTTTTCTTGCTCGCGGAAAAGTGTTGAAGAAACCTTTGCGCTAAGTCCTCCCATTCATCTATTGCGCCATGGGGGAGAGAATTGAACCACTCACACGCAGTTCCCTCCAACGTAGCTAGGAAACATCGGCAAATTATTTCCTCCGATGCCCCAATCATAATCATATTAGCATAATAACGTGACAAATGTTCCTGGGGATCTGAGGTTCCCGAATAGGCCTTGACATGGGGCGCTTTGAAGCCAATTGGTAACGGGTATGCCATGATCCGCGTAGTGAACGGGGTCACCGTTTTTAGTTTAGTGTCTGTGTTTCCATCTCCTGCATCTACCCGTCGCTGCAGGTCCTCGATTTTTCTCCATAGCTTCCTCACCTCCATGTCATTTAGATCATTCTTGGTTCTGTCTGCTTGAATCGTCACACGTTTCCTGCCACCGTCCTCTACTTCTGTGTTCCTCGGTTTTTGTGAACGTATTTCAGTCCCGCCGACATGCTCAGTCATGTGTCCAAGTGAATGGTGACTGGTAGTCATATGGGTGACTTTGGGAGCTTGCACACGCTCCTCTTCGCCGTGGTCATGTCGTCCACGGTGGTTTTGTGTATCCCTTTCTTTATCGACATGGTGCGATCGTCCGAGACGGTCTTTAGCAGAGCGTCGTCGGTCTCCCAATCTACTAAACACCGAGGCTTCACTTCGAGCTGGTTGGTTCGAAGAGACAGGGACTCCTCGTCCCTCTCTTCTCTCTCCATTTTTTTGAGATGGCGCCGGTGATGTCACCTCCACCTCCACCGCCGGATGATTAGTCGGAACTTGAGTTCCGTGTGGTTGAGGAGGCTTTTGATGAGTGCTAGGAATTGCACGGCGTACGTCCTTCGCAAGAGTACCCAACATCTTGGTCATCCCTAGGATGGCACCATGGACATCGGGCACTTCTACGGGAACCACCGCAGGGCGACTGAGTCGGTTACGCAAGTCTTGACCCGATGAGTTGGACGCAGTGTGTCCATCGGCGGGTACATCCTTCTCAGCCCTGGTAGTAGCCATTGTTACGTCGTCTGAAATTGCCTGAGTGTATCTTCGGCTCTCAATGAAAGCACCAAAATGATGGAAGTAAATCCACCGGAAAATAATTAATAAGAGATAGCCGAAAATAATTAAAGTGCTCAGGATAATCTTTAGAGAGATAAATGTATGTAGTGTATTCAGTGTATTGAGCTTGATTAACTTTTCAAAGATTACATGATTTTATAGTAGAAAATAAGACATAAAAGATTCGGGCGACGTGGTCGCCATGTTCGAATTGATATGCAAATCAATAACCCGGATCCGCAGAATCCTTTGTTAATTGTGAATATCTTGAAAAGACGTCGCTGATGTAGTTTGTCGTACGGAGTCGCCATGTAGCTTCTGCCATGATGTCCAGAGACACCATGTACATATTGTTTAGATAAGCTTCTACTACTATGTCCAGGGTCACTGTGGACATTTCTTTATATAAGCTCGCCATGACACCCAAGGCTATAGTGCACTCTGGTCTTCTACTTGCGTCCATGGTTGCTGTGGACGTGCTCTTTGAATTGGATAAGCTTACCATGACATCCACGGTTACTCCGTACTCCCCATTCTTCTACTAACCCTCGTCCACAGTCGCTATATACCGTCTTTTATCTCCCAAACCGCGCGTGGTCACCATGTACGAGTTCTTCTTATACCTTATCATCATCCGTGCATAGTTACCATGCACATCAACCTTTAACTGTTTTCATCTATGTTAACCCGGTCAACATTTATCTATGGTTGGGATAATTATACCATCAATAAGTATGATATTATAAATGTATTATTCTTAATCCTTAGCTTGATACTTGTATTAAATTGTTATTTAAACATATTAATTATTTGCTAAAATAAAAATGCCATATTTCAACAGGACTTCTCAAAAAGAAAAGTGAAAACTGAGAGACCGTAATAAATAATGTCTTGTACGTAGTGTATCCATATATACTCCGTACAAGTTCACCAACAGATATGTAAAACAGTACTAAGTCAACATTTCAAATCATGTTTAAAGCTTTCATAGCATTCGTAATCGTATAATATTAATTTCGAGAAAGTATATCCAACGTATCCTATTGATTGAGCCTCGTAAACAAATAGTCAAATTTACTGTAGAACAATAGCTTAATGACATCATAGTGATTTAATACCTTGCCTCGCTCATTAATTAATAATTTCAAATTGACAACTAGAGTTGATCCCTAGCTAACTACAAATGTAATGTTACTAATTCAAAAGTTGAAACTTTAATGTCCAAAAAAAATGTCACTCTTATTTGTCATTTCGATCACTAATTATAAGCAGTTAGTTTAAGCACCCCCTATGTTGTATAATTTAGATGATAACTTGTCATTCTATAAAAAGTTAGAATTAGGCAAATAGCACAGGTACGTACGCAGGAGTTCTTTTAGTTTATTTCGCAAATAAGATTAATGTATCCGGTCCTTAGTTGGAACAAACCCATAGCCTAGCCATCTCTTTTGTTGTTCCCACATTGCCATTAACAAATGTTGTCATCTTTACATATTTAATTAGTATGATACTCCGTTCAAATAAAGGACTTTGTAACTATGTTCTGTTTTAGACTTTTTGTGGTTGTGTTTTGAGTTATGATTTGCAATAGCATTATTATTGATATTATAATTGATAGTATGGATGGACTCGGGCCGGGCGGCCCGGCCCGGTTACTGTTTGAACCGACCCGGTCCGGGAACCGGTCCGGGGGGCGGTTCGGGTCGGCCCGGCCCGGTTACTGTGCGGTTCGGGCCCGGGCCCTTTGATTGGCGAACCGGCCCGGCCGGTTCGGTTTCGGTTCGGGCCAAATTAATTATTTTTTTTGAATTTTTTTTAAGTTTTTGGGTTGGGCTTGGTATTTTGGGCCATTTGAGGTGGTTTGGGGTGGTTTGGGGGTGAGGGGGGAGGGTTGGGGGTTAATTAGGAAAAGCCAAAAAAAAATAGAACCGAGGCCCGGACCTGGGATTACCCGGGCCAGTTCCGGGCCTCCCATTTCTGAACCGAGGCCCGGCCGGGCCTAGGCCCGAACCGGAATCGGTCCACCCATAATTGATAGGCTAAAGGGTCAAATAGGCCCTCGAATTAACTTAAAAGTGCAATTCTCACATTATATAAAAGGCTCTGTCCGGCCGTGGCCAATTAGGGCGGTTCCCGGTGGATTTTTTGAAGAAATATTTTGAGTATCTTCTTCATTAAGTCTTGTTTACTCATACCAAATTTCAGCTAAAAATTCAATCGGAAAGGCAGTCAAATGAATTTTTGAAGATAACTGCGCAGTTAAACATCGTAGTACATTTCAGAAAATCATTTGATGTCTTCCCGGTTGAATGTTTATCTGAAATTTGGTATGGGTAAACTAGACCTAATGAAGAATATGCTCAAAAAATTTCATTAAAAAATTCCACTGAGAACCACCCCAATTGGCGACGACTGGACAGAACCTCCTATATAAGGGGTGAATTGCACTTTTAAGTTAGTTCGGGGGCCTGTGATGAAAAAGACCTATATTACTATATACATTGTGCTTAAATGTTGAGGTATGGTTGTATTTCTTCAATTCTATGATTTATATCCCTAATTTTTCATTGGCTTTGGCCGAAGGACAAATAAAAACTGTGGTTTAAATTTATTTAGCCGAAATTAATGTACTAGTCTTTCTTTAAAAATAAACACCGCATGAACCCGATCCACTGAACATCTTGACAGAGCCAGGCTATAATATCAGTTATATTAACAATTGAAGTAATATTATTAATACAATAATGTATAAAAAATAATAATAATAATAATAATAATAATAATAATAATAATAATAATAATAATTAAGTAGTTTTAAGTTTTAGCTAATAGATAGATCTTTAATAGTTTTATGAGAACTACTTGGATCACTACTTAATTGTCTCATCATGTATTCACTTTGTATATATTTAGGTGTATTTCAATAATTTAGTTAACTAACTTCTCGATTCAGTTTTAAAGTAAAATTTTATGTACATGTAAAAAACATTCGGGAGAATTTGACTTTGCAACCCACTTTTGGAGTGATATTGGACTTTGAAGTTTGAACCCTATTTTAAAAAACCTTTGACTTTGCACCCTATCATACAACATTTGTGAAGGAAAATTTCTTAATGGGGTGCAAAGTCAAAGAATTTTGAAGTGAAATGGGGTGCAAAATCAAACTTTTTTAAAAAAATGGAGTACAAAATCCAATATCATCAAAAATTTCACCAAAAACCACCCCATAATCCCATATGGCAGCGGCCGGATGATCAAACAAGATCATTCATCTATATACAATACAAATTTTTTTGAGTGGTGTCAATTAAAACCACACTGTTAAGCCTAGCGCCGTCCCTGCTAAACAGGCCACCACTTTACCGCGCCATTGGACCGTTTAATACACTGAATAGAAATCAATTTCTAGGCATATGTACTATTTGGCTTTGAAATCCAGATATATTATGTGTGCAACTGTCTGTGCACTTGGACATGAATATCAATATATGAGCATAGACACTAGTTGTCTATGACTATGAGAGGCGTTAGTTTTTTGTGTGATGAGAAGGCAAAGAACTAATTATGCCTCTCAAGGGATTCTTTTTGTTGGGGAGAGTGAGATTGTGGGAAGGTGCAGCTAGCAGCTTGCAGCTTGTATTTATAAATATATTTACATTTAGTGACTCAGACAATGATTGAGAAGAAAGTGAAACTGCAAAGTTACAATGGCATACCGCATACATTAGTTAGCTAAACATATAATTATGTGTAGTCTAAGGCTACCAACTAGAAATGAATTATTAAAACAAAACAAATACCCCGGACTCCAGGAGTATCTTCTTAAATTTCAAGCCCTGAATTTCAGAATAACTCCTATCATAATATCGTGACTTCCAGACTCCATAAGCAAATAAAGCAATATATTCTACCGAACGAGCTTTGGAAAAAAGTGGTGAGATAAGTAGCAATGATGCATAACTAGCCATGTGTGGAAAACTACTTGCATTAACTTTTCATAATACGGAGTACTTCCTTTTGACCCACCAAACAAACAAAAATCAATACTAGGGATGATGGGTAAAAATGTAATACTACGTATAACATCCATCAATCTACTCTACGAGATAACATGAATTTCAAAACATACACCAAACGTTGAGCTGTTAATATATACAACGAATAAGCAGGAGCCTATGCATCAAGGAAACGAATGGAATGACAATAAAAAACAAAATAATAATAATAATAATAGCATTAAACCTTATCGAAAAAAGAAAATTTTCAAGTGTAATCTCAGAGCTGGAAATTCTTCTTAGCCCCCCCTCTAGTAGTTAATAGAATCCATTTCAACTAAGGGTGACCGTAATATGACACCAAATTTTTATATAGAAAAGTCTCTTTACATTTGATTGCTTCGTATGAGCTTGAGCCACACAGCCCCATCCCCCCAATTCTTAAGACCAGAAATTTTATATCTGAAGGCAGCTGAAAAGAAAAACTCACCCATACACAAAATGACAATCAGGCCATCCCGAAATCAATCATCCAGAATAGTCTGTCTATCAGGAGAAATGGTTGCCATACAGGACTTGGACTCTTCATCTGTGTTCATCTCCCTGGGGTCGCTTCCACTTTTCTCAATACTTTCAGTTTTAGCAATAGGTGCTTTTGGTAAACAGGTGGGAGTACCTTCTTCAAGAGTTGGAGTATTAGCGTCTGAAGCAGCTTGTTGGGAACAAGATACATTTTCTTTCACTCCAAGATCATCGCAAACGGATGTAATTTCTTTCACACCAACACATGCATTAGAATTAACTGAGGGTACCCAAGTAAATTCCAATGCATGACCCTGCCAGCTTTTAGCATTCAAAAATGCCCTTTCCGCAGACCTGCGTGATGTGAAGGATACCAGGGCAGAGATTTTGGACGTGTCCAATTTATCCTCCACCTCTGTTCCTTCAAGCTCCACAGAAGAAAGTTCACCAAATGGAGAAAAGTGTTCCTTTAAAAGAGCAACCTAAAAAACACAACACCAACGATTCCTATCATTCATTGAAGGAAAAGCAAAAACGAAGAGCAGATCAAACAAAAATATGCAACATGAGATTACAGAGATAATAAACTAGAAAACAAGAATGAAGTAGGAAAGGTTTCCAATATTCTGGGCACAACTAGCAGATATTAGTGTGAAATGATTATGAGAATCTAACAAGAGTCCAAGCAGAAATGAAGAAAAGAAATCAATCAGCAAGCTATGGAAAGGAGGTTAATTCTGATGTGAAGCCTCCAAGAAACGTTTGCAGATTTGGCATCAGTGGAATACATATTCATACAGAAGATGACAGGGTAAAAATAGTGAACGCACTTTAACATCAACAAGGGGGACAGAGAGGCAACCCGGTGCACAATGGCGTCCCCGCAAGGTGAGGGTCCTGGAAAGTGTCCGACCACAAGGGGTGTATAGGGTAGGGTCTAGGGAGCAAGCCTTCCCTTGCCACTTTGACAAGAGGCCGCCCTCAAGACTTGAACCAGCGATCTCTCAATCACACAACAACACCATAACCGGTGCGCCAAGGCTCCTAACATCAACAAGGGAAGAAAACAAAAATATCAGGTCAAGGCCTCAACGGGGGATGCAAAAAGATTACCTTTGCCAGCCCACTTGGAATAGGTGAATTGATTTTAAAAGCTGTGGGCCGGTTGTCCAGTTTGTATCTATTAAAGATAAAAGGAGCCCCTGTAGGTGCCAATGGACGAATTGACTGCCTCAAGGGTTCTGACGTATCCGCAGTAGAAGATGATTTTGAACAAGACAGCAATCCATCTTCTGCAAATTTATCACTATTGGGCATTACTTCAGTATGTTGAGATGATTCGGCAATATCAGATTTTGAGGAGCTTGATGTTTCAACATTCTTGACATCAGCTACCCTTTCTCCATTATGTTTCTTGGCAACATGGTCAGGTTGCCCTTCACCTTTAAGACTTGAGGCCTGCAGAAATAATATTTTTAGGATATACAACAACAACATCCAAGCCTTATTCCCAAAAGATTTATTTTTAAGATATAGTGACAATTTATTTAATTTCTCTTTTTGTCTTCAATATAACAAGTTTCAAAAATTAAAACTAGTCATTTGACAAGCTAAGGATGTTTTCTTTTGGACTGGAATTTGATGGTCTGGTCTGATCTGGTCTTTTTAAGTCTGGTCAGGTAAACGTTTGGTCATTTTATAATTGTCCAAGTCTGGTCCGGTCTGTGTAATTCTGGTCTGGGACTGAAAACAGTCCAAAAGAAAACATCCTAACATAGACATACCATTAAAGAAGAGACCCAAGAAAAACTAAATATGAAGAACCATTGAGTAAGCACATTTGAATAAGCTCATTGTGCCTACACATTTACCCCACAATGGATTATGGTTTCTATTAAGCTATTCCACACCAATTACGTAAAAAAACACAAACCAATATATAAGCCTTAGGCTATTCTTCCTATGAATTTTTAAGATGGAAGCTCAAGTCTTAATAAGGTATCAGAACAAGTTAAGCTCAAAACGAGCAATTAGAACCTAGTAAGTAGCATGGTTCTAAAAATCGCTCTAGGCGTCCGACTAGTCCCCGCCTAGGCGCTAGGCGGTAGTCGGCTGCCCCGATTTTAGTCTAGGCGCTCCGACTAATTGATTTGGCGCCTAGGTGAATTAGTCGGCCGCCTAAGGCGCCTAATTAACCGCCTAGAGCGCTTAATCGGCCGCCTAGGCATCTAGATTCATCAAAAACATTATTTTTCGTTTTATTTTAGTATTCTAAGAGATATATGTATCTTTAACTCTAACAACACATATGAAGAAAGCTACTAGTTGTAGATTAAAGTAAATACTATACATGTTTATATATATATATATATATATATATATATATATAGGGGTGAGATCACATACTAACCATTCCTCCCATGCTAACCTACAAACTATAAAAAACGGTGCATCTTTACATTATTTGTACTGCATATTGAAGTTCAAAGTGTTGCATATTATTTGTACTGCATATTAAAGTTCAAAGTTTTGCATATTGTTTTTATTGCATATTGAAATTCACAGTGTGCATCTTTACATTATTTGTACTGCATATTGAAGTTCAATGTGTTGCATATTATTGAGTTAGTAAGTTAGTATTTTAAGCATGGTTAGTATGTGATCTCTTATCTATATATATATATATATATATATATATATATATATATATATATATATATTCTTAAGTGTTATTATTATTTATTAATAATTATTACGTAGTATTACTTGAAGTTAAGAAGTAAGTATGTATAATATGTTATTAAATGTGAAAACTCTTATCATTCATGCATGTTAATGTGTGTATGTGTGTGTCTATATTTATATATATATACACACACAACATTATTAATCATATTTATGCAAAAATGTAAATGAAACTGTAATTTCTATGTCTCTGATTAATCCCCGCCTAGGCGCCCGCCTAGCCGCCTAGGCACTGTGTTGGCGCCCGACTAGCGCCTAGCGCCTTTTAGAACATTGGTAAGTAGTAAGCCTCAACAATGAGCATCAAGGTTCAAAATTGTGTATTGCGTCTTCGAGGCGGTTTCATAGCATTGGCTATTGCGTAAGCCTCATTGCGCAATGAGGCGTAAGCATCAACTTTTAAACAAATTTATTTTAAAAAAGTTGAACCAATGTAATTAATCTAAAGTAAAAGGATGATTAAAAGTTAACCAATGTCCTGATGAAAACCAACAAAATTGAGATCATAACCATCCAATTTGGATGGTTTGGATGATCTCAATTTTGGATAAACCATCCAATTTGGATTGTTTGGATGGTTTATGATCTCAATTTTGGATGGTTTTCATCAGGACATTGGTTAACTTTTAATCATCCTTTTACTTTAGATTAATTACATTGGTTCAACTTTTTTAAAATAAATTTGTTTAAAAGTTGAGGCTTACGCCTCATTGCGCAATGAGGCTTACGCAATAGGCAATGCTATGAAACCGCAACAAAGACGCAACACGCAATTTCGAACCTTGGTATTGAGCACACGGACTATAAAATTGATCTGCTCCAATGAGCCACCATCTTGTGGGGGGCGTATTAAGCTATCCTACACATGTTACGTACAAAAACACAAAACAACAAATAACGCATTGGGCTACTCTTTCAACCAAAAAGTAGAACAGAACATGGTCCGACTGTTCCGACCACATTAGACCCGTAAAACACTCAACCCGGTGAAGGAAGGCAATACAATTATGGGAAACAACATTATCTCCTCTCAAAACGTCAAACAATACATTTAATTACCGAAAGCCTAGTCAATCGATGCTTCTAATAGATGATGGCATTGAAGAAGGGCGTAAAGCTTCTAATAGATGCTTCTAAGATGAAACCAAAGAATGCTGTGAATCTGCTGGTAAAGAAGCTTCTGAAAGAAATTTGACATCATCAGATGATTTCCACCTAAGAAAATACTACATTTCCTTTGACTCAGATGCCCTGGATGGCTGGATAATTACATAAGTTGAAGCTAATGTTGTGACGGAATCAAGATAATACATCAAAGTTAAGGATAAATTCATTAGCAGACTTTATTTTTCAGAAATTTCACAAAATAGGAGTAAAAACAATGTGATATTCCCAAATATGAGTACTATGTTTTCCCCTAAAAATGGGAGTAATCACTTCCATGTTTATTTTTTCTGTATAAAAGTGAATAGTAGTACTACTACTCTACAACAATACTTCAATGCTAAATCAATGGTCAGTTAACGAACCAATACAAATATCACAAGGGCATCCATTTGTTTCTAATTTTCCACTCTTATGCCATGTATAATACTTCTGGAAGGCCACAACCAATAGAAAATATCACACAGTCATCAACTCAAATTCTAATTTTCCACTCTTTTATGCCATGTATAATACTCTCAATTAAGCCACAACACTAATATCCTTGTTAACACTTACATCCATGTCCTTTTGTGCCTACCACCTATTAGTCTACATAAACCTCGTTGAGGGACACATACTTCTCAATGTTTGACATACCCAAACAAATGTGAAATGATCTCCCTTGTTTTATGTTCAACAGACGCTACATCTAGTCTCGCGGATATCTTCACTGTGCATTCCATTTTTTAGCCTCACAGAAAACCCATTTTAACAAGCGCATCTCTGCCGAATTTATTTTCCTTTTTAAATCTTTCTTCCCTCCCCAACATTCAAATTTATTTAATAAAGCATCTCTTATTGCAGTCTAGTAAATATTCCCTTCAATCTTAGGGGTACATTACAATCACACACTACTCCTGTCCCTCATTCTACTTTAGCTAACCTGGATTTGTAATATGTGACACATTTTTGTTTGTATATTCATTTTCAGTAAAATGGGATCTTACTTCTTAAATATCTGAAACAATCACTTCCTGGTAGCTCTTTCCCACCCAATATCAATCCATGTTGCTTTTTATCTCTACAAATGACTAACACACTATTACTTTGACTTTTACGAAACACTAGTAATTCTAACTTGTGTCCATGCTTTTATCTAAGCACTCAACTTGTCCTTGAATTTCATCGACTGACAGGATACCATCTGCAAATAACACACCAAGCCACTTCATCTTAGAAATTTCTAGTTAATCCATCGATAATGATCACAAATAGGAATCAGCCTAATGTAGATCCTGCTAGCTTTAGCATTCAAACATGCTCTTTCAGCAGACCAGCTTGATGTAAAGGATACATGGGCAGAGATTTTTTATGTGCAATTTATCTTGACCTCTGTTTCTTCAAGCTTCATAGAAGAAAGTTCACCAAAATATTACTAGTGTTCCTTTAGGAGGCGACCCAGCAACTCTTGCATACTTACTACAGGAAGTGTGATGCATCACTGGGTAGGGAATTGAAGAATGCCTCATAATCACCACTTCACCAGTACTACATTAAAATATGTTTCAAAAAGATGGATTGACATTTAATTTTTGTCAATTCCAGCTTCAAATTTTTTAAGCATCAACAAACTAGAGCACTAAATCTTTACCATTTATATTGTTACTATCATTGCTCTAAGGCTCTAAGGATCAATTTGACAGTTGAATTTCTTCATGTTATCTACAAAACATTAAGTGCTGAATCTCCGTTAAAAAGAAAAAAAATTCTTCACCTAGAATAAAGATATCACTGTGATATTTTATACGACTTTCTAAACATACTTATATTTATTTATTTTACCTGGCGCCTTATTTTATTTAATAAAAAGATACTATATTTTATGTAATTTTGTTTAATTGTTAAAAGAAATCTGGTTTGATGCTGGTTGAGCCATTAAAGAAGCACTCAACCACCATGTCGCTATGATGCCTGGTTCACTTACAAAAACATTGGTTAAGGAGTCATATAATGATCCTAGTCCTGCAAAAAGGATAAAGTTAAAGGAAACCACAACCTAGGTACATTTTATCTAATGCAGATTACTTTGGTCTAATACTGTAAGGTACCCAACACATAAATAATGTGAAGCATTTCTGCATAGAAAGCACTTTGCTTGATGGAAAAAAACTGAATGAAAATGAAATAAACTGTCATATTACTTGTTTCTCAAATTCAGCCAACTGACGACGGAACTCATTCCGCTTTTGATCAAGCATCTCCTGCTTTTTACGAAGTTCTTCTTTTAACAGTTCTAAATTTTCCATCTTCTTTTGAGGGGCTGGAGCTTTTGGGGTATTAGCAACCACAGGCTTAGGAATATTGGGGATTAGTCTGGGCATAGATCCCATAGTTTCTTTTCCTTTATAAGCAACAGAATGATGGGGTGAAGCAGAAGTAGTTGTCATTCGAGGAGCAGTGATTTGTGCATTATTGCTACTGAGTACTCCATTGTGTGGAATGTTGTCCCTATTAGCCCACCAAAGTTTGATAAAACGGTTGCCCATTACAGCATCGGGTGCCTTCAAAGCTGCCTCAGCGGCTTCTCTCTTAGAAAATTGGACAAAAGCTCTTTCACTTTTCATGGGGATATAAATGTCAATAACCTCTCCAAATTTTTGAAAATGTGAAAGAATAGCTTCCCTTCTATTGTCAGTTTGTGGAATGCCGCTTACAAAAAGAGTACAATGTGCCTTTTGAGAAGACCTCCGAGTATCACGACCAGAACCATTTTGTGACTTAAAAGATGTTCCTGCTGTTGCTGAATCAAGGTTTTCTACATCTATATTCCTCCCATCACTTCTAGATAGATATGGTTCGTTTTTAGCTTCACTTTCAATTTGAATTGAAGAATCAATACTTGGTCCAACTTTTTCTTTGATTTCCGATTTCCCTTTTGAACTCTTAATTCGACCCCAAACACCTTGAGATACTGTGGCTGCCAGATTACTTGTAGTTGGGTGTTGAATGTCGTAGCATTCAGATAACCTGGGCTTACCATGATTAGATGAATCTGAATCCATCAGCTGTGCACTTTCATCAACACTTGTCCATAAAGGCTGATCAGGATCATATACATCTGCTCCCCCAGCCATTGAACCTCCTGCAAGTGCCACATTAAATCCTAATCCGTCATTGGTCAGTCCACTTTTCCCACCCTTCATATGAGCTTTATTCATCAATGAGCAAGCAGGGCCTACTGCAGATAAAGCTCCTTGTCCACTTGCTGTTCCAAGCATGGGTGCACTAAGCGTAACAGGGAGATTAAACTGAGAAAGGCTCTGCAATTATGATATGCCCAAAAGTCAAGATAGTATTCCTTCGTTGTATATTTGTATTCTCTTATATGATTGCATAACATAATTTACTAAGAAATGGTCGACTTATAGAGAATTTCTCTATAATGATAATTAGACAACATGTGTATGATTGCATAACATAATTTACTAAGAAATGATCCAGCAAGGAATTTCACAAACACAATTTTCAAAAAAGATTTGAAGTCAAATTTTGAAAATGGAATTATGGAAATATAAAAATACAAAATAGGAGAGGCCTGATCAGTTATGTTCTAGAACTGGAACTAAAAGTGGACAGCGATAAGTAGACCCTTTTGCATGCTAGTAAAACATCCCTTCAAAGCTAATGCTAGAAAATGAGACTGGTTATCTCACTTATCTGTACATAGTCAAAAGTTCATAAAGAAAAATGCAGACGTTTAACTAATCAAGCACCTAAATGTCTAACCCCAGATGATGGATAAATTTCTGAGGTGTCTAAACTAAAAGAAACAAAACTAATTAGCCACATGAGAAGTACACAAAGCCACAAAGGAGCTAACTAGCTAAGTGATCAGAACCTTAATAACTTAATATGACTACCACACTAACTTATTCATTATCAGAATCTACTGATATACTCCCCCTCCGACCCATAGAAAGGTTCCCACTTTCCTTTTATGGAAGTCCCATATAAAAGTTCACATTTCTATTTTAGGAAACAATTTACAATCTTAAAGGACAATGTAATCATTAAATATTAAAAATAATACATTTATAACATCGCAGTTATCAATACTAACCCCATTATATAATTATATTTCATACCTATTTAAATTATTTCTCAAAATATACTCAAATTACCTTATTTAACTATTGTCTAAATAACCGTGCTGTTTTGCCATGGGAACCTTTCAATGGGACGGAGGTAATATATATTAACAGTATAAGTTATGCTCAGCTGAAAGACATATACCTGAACATCCTCAATAACAATACGGTTCATTCCATGCTCCATTGGGCACATATCACCTCTTAGACAAAACCCACGCTCCTCAAAGTCTTTACATCTTTGCCGAGGTATGCCCATACCAATGGCAGGGTTCATGGGTGCTCTAAGTGCTCCTTGCAAGGAAAGGGGGTGGAGTGGATCAAGGCCAGTGATGGGCATTCTAGGAATCATGCCATATGAATTCCAAGGTGAACTTGGTCCATTAGAAACATTCGGCATGCCCCTTCCGGAAAAAAGGCCAGGGGGGACAGGACCTTGTTGACCCATCGAAATATCAAATGGGCTGAACCTAGAATCATGTAGGGTCCATAAACTAGGTTCCCTTCCTCGACCCCTTCCAGTACCAGGTTCTCTAGACAGTGATTGATTTGACCACATTTTTGGGTTCACATCTTGTTGATCTCTGAAAAATGAATTGATGCCTCTTTTCTTCTCAAAAGGTGCAGTTGCTTCTTTCTCAAAAGCATAAGATACAGAGTCTCTGTATTGGTGTCCATTTCCAATGGGCTTGTTGCGCTTCCTGTAGGGTCTCGTCAAACCTGATTCAAAAGGAAGTGCATCAGACTCGGGATGTATATCCCTTCTTCGATGCTTATGATTACGATCATCATCATCATCCTCGCTGATTTCTTTCTCTTCTTCAGGACCACCATTACAATCGGAAGATGAAAGAACTCTCTTTGGAGATGAATATTTTAGCTCCATAATTTAAACCACTCGATCTTTACTTATGACATCCAAACTTGCTTCGGGGGCAAATACATTTACTTGAAGTAAATCATTGGGGCAAAGCTAATTCACCATCGTCTCTTGCCCCTGAAGAAAAACACCAATATCAGAGGTAATCACCTATTTTATCTAGGGAAATACATTTGACACACAAAAAAAAAAACTATGATGACTTGATGAGGAATCACACTTCTTTCAACAAAGCCATAAAGTCGGAGGTAGTCGTTTCTATATAGTCGTGACATATACACACACATACAAATCAAATAGTGTTCACAGAGCCACGGAACTCAATAGAGAACGTATTGCATACACCAAAAGCATAATTTACCAAGAGAACATAATTTATAACCCAATACAAATGCTAAAACTGGTTCTGACTTCTGAAGAAAATAATCTCCACCCATATTTTTCATTGTCTCTTATTGCTTGAAATTGTGAATGACTGTAGTTCATGATGTAACAGTTGAGTATTTGTTAATTCTCGTGTATCATCTAGACAAAGATATTGGTGAGAACATGTACAACATTTCCTTTGTGCATCGAGCAACTTGTTGGAAGAAAATGTTATTATTAATATAAGGGCTCATGTATACTCTGTTCCTAAACTTTCTATGATAGGACATCACCACATGGCGCGGGCTTTTACTAGTGAATTGTCTAGGATTCATCACAACTGAAAGTACACATATATTTCACATCTGGATGTACACTGTGGGGGTGCATTTTTTGTCCTATAACAACAAGGGTTGATAAACTAATCAGTTGCAAGTTTACAAAAAATGAGACACAATTCTTTTAAAATATGAATAATTTAGTATTCAAACCGCCGAAAATATCAAGATTCAAGAGAAACTACTATAAATTAGATATCAAGTGAATTAATAGTAATATCACAATTTTATAACTCTCTACATCCCAAAATTATCTTCCCACGTTGACTTCACACACTTGTTAAGAAAGAGGTAATGTATGGTTGTATTTTATGTAAAAAGAAGGTAAACAATAACAACCACAGAAACTATTCCTTAAAAGGAAATGGGAAGACAAATTTGGGACTAGGCAAAATGGAAAAGGGGAAGAAAAATTTGGGGAGAATGTAGTATATTTTAAAGGGACAATAATACATTACTTTTAAAATTTCCATTTGTAGAAAAAACGTTTTAACTCCTAAAAACAAACTTTTAACATTTTTAAATCTAATGAAATTAACATCTCACTAAAACTTCCAACTTGAATACTAATTTATAAAATGCTTTCTCACAAAATTTTCCATTCTTGATGGTGTTGGGACTACAATTTTGATATATGAAAATTCAAGGTCTAAATTGCCAAAAAAAATCAACTAGATCAGCGGACCATCCAACCACCTATATTTACATATTTACGTGACCAAAAATACATTTTCTACATGTATTGTGATGTCAAGTATTTGTTTCATTTTTCAAACACAGCCAAAATACAATAAACTAAGCCATGTCTATTGTTCGTTATAGCTCATGTCACAGCAATGTGAATTTGTTACACATGGTCAAGAATACCAGAAATTGTAATATATAAGAGGTTAACTATATACGAATCTATGCAGTTTCAGTTTTATATTCAATGGGTGAAAATAGTGTCCCAAAGAATTTTATTTGCATACTATTGCCCTGTTAGAAAGCACTGTTTTGTACATTATTGCAAATATACCCATCAAAAACTATCCTCCCTTCGTCCCAAAATGAGTTGCAATTCTATTATTGAATAGTCAACGCAATTTATTTTATTTTCTGATTTGGAGTATAACTTTTTTATCATATTTGAAGCATGGTTGTCACGATGGTTAGGCAGATAGCACCAGCTGACCTCTTCATCGCCTAGGCGCCCGCCTTGGTGACAATTAGGCGACTAGTCGCACAATATGTAACATTTAAATATATAAAATAACATGCTTAAAAAAATTAAATTTGTAATGTACTATATATTACGTAGTTCAAATTAAATTATATATTACCATGAATTGAAGTGAACATTGAATTATTCAAAAAAAAAGGTTTATCAATTCAAATCTAAAATAAAAAAAATCCATCTCACATAAGGATACTAATTACTAATATACTGCAAGAAAAAAAAATTAATAAATACAACAAAGAAGATAATAGTGTAGAACGAATACCAAAATACTGTATAGTCTCGCTATTCTAGCTAAAATTTAAATGCACTAATTCAGAATAATGTATGCATATATTAACTACGACATAAAACAATTGTAAATGCTATATACATGTATACAACATAATTAAATAATAAGGGAATTTGACTTTGCACCCCATGTTTTGGGTGATAGTGGACTGTGCACCCCATTTTCAAAATCATTAATATTTGCACCCATCGGCTTAACAATGATTTTATAGTGAAATGGGGTGCAAATATTAATAATTTTGAAAATGGGGTGCGAAAGTCCAATATCACCCGAAACATGGGGCACAAACTCAAATATCTTCTTAGTGATTAAGTAAGGGAACTGCAATATATGCAAGAAGGACTAGATGAAACCGAAAATGAGGGACAACGGAGAAAGAAGACCCGAAAATGGGGCCTCTGGGGAAGGAAAATCCAGTGGACAATCTGAAATTCCCCTGGACTGTTCTGGCTTCTGAAACTCAGGCTTCTCCGAAAATTCAGGTAAGACTTGGGCTTTTTTATATTTATGATAAATAGTCCTAATTAAAGTAGTTTCTAAACCTATTTTTTGGGCTCAGTTTAGTCGGTCTAAACTTCAAACCTGGCGTCATCCTTTCGCCAAACCTACACCTGGACTGGGCCCGGACGCCGCCGCAGTCCCCTGGTCTTCTTCCGACGAGGTGATGGCACCTGGCGACAACTCCCCAGCATACCAGGGCACCTAGTTGCCGACTAGGTGATGACGTAACAACCATGATTCACCCATTGTATAATAAATAATAATAATAATCAAAGCAAAGAGAATAAAGTTTGCAGAAATACAAGGTTTAGTTCAAAAGGTAACCCTTAATCCTCTTGGAAGATATGCAACAGCAAAGATGTATCGGATTCGTCAAAAGCATTAGTCCGAGATGGATCGAGAGAGCAAAGTATGATCAAAATAATTAGAGGCGAACCTGCAAATAAATTGGCGCCTTAGGGTTTCGATTTTTCCAATCGGAAATTGGAAGCGTTTGTTTGAGCATTTAGGCGTGGGGCTCCAGCAAGAGCCGGGTCGCACTTCGGCATTGGTGTAATATTCCTATCTCTGTTTTTCTGCTTCGTCTTTTTTACCCCGTAATTTCTACTAGTTGTGTTTCTTTTGCTGTTTTTTCTTCTATTCATTTTTCTTTTTCTTTTTTGTACTTTTCCAAAGAGGGCTTTGCAGAAGATAATTGCCCCCTACGATCGAGTGAATTTAAAGGATGCTTTTGTGGATTTTTAATAGGAAAAATTGAAAATAATAATTTCAACTATTACTGGTCCGCTGAAAATAATCACAACTATTGATTATTTTTGTATAATCCCAACTATATAGACTATCCGCCAATAATAGTCCATAATCATATATTACCTCTATAAAAAGTGAATTCTAAATAGAAATTAAGCGTAAAAATTAAAAGTTGAGATTATTTATAGGTATTACTTGTTATATCTCAACGCGTCCACTTTAGAAAATACAAGAATTTATTCATAGGGACCATTATTGGCGAAAGGTCCCTAAAGTTGGGATTATTCTGTAATAATCAATAGTAGGGATTATTATGAGCGGACCGCCAATAGTTGGGATTATTACTATCAATTTTTCCTTTTTAATACGAGTAGTTGTTAATTTATTAATTAAAAATGTCTCAATAAAAAATATAACTATTTGATAAATTTGATTGTTTGATCTAGCTCTATTTGATACGTAGTATAATAACAACATGTTTGAACTAATTAATACCGAGTACTAAATTTATAAACATTGTGAGAGAAGCTACTCCATGAATGTTTGGTAGATATGTGTATTCTACCTTCTAACTTTTAGTAAGCACGTACATAAAAGTTATTAATTGTATGTTTTTTAAAATAAATCGTATATATTAAAATAAACAGTAATTAGGAGCTTACATCAGACTCTCATCGCTCTACGATCAGACATAATTTAGTTATCCTCAATTGATAATACCAGTTAGTGATCATTAAATTCCAATGCATACCAGAAATGAATCATCTCCATTTTAATAGAGATTCATTGGGTGAGGGAAAGAGAGGAGAAGGGAGGAGTGAGATATGATAACGAAAAAATAGGGAGGAAAATTGAGAGAAAATGGAGGCAGTGAAATAGAGAAGAACACAACCCTATATGCACATTTACCTGTTATCTTTTCTTATATCCACAAAATTTGCACAATATTGTAGAAACATTTTTAGGACAACTTTTACCTAGACTTTATGAATAAACATGGCATCTTTATCTATATAAAGATAATATGTGGATATCCAAATATAAGTCTATTTGGAGTCAAGAGAAATGAAAAATTGTTGTAGTTATTAATGAAGCATTGTTATTTAATGAATCAATGATTAATAAAATCAATGATTAAGTATAATTCTAATTAATGGTTGTAAGTTATAAATTAAACATTAATTAGAAGAAAGAGAAAAAAGGCATTAAACATAAATAAAATTGTTAGAAAACATTAGAAACACACACACACATATAATTAATTAAGAGATATGATATAATAAAGTAAAAAATGAATTGTTCTAATTTTAGAATATAAAATAGAATATTACAATAAATTATAGCGTGAAGAATTTGGCTACAAATATAATATTATATAAAGGACAATGATGAAACCAATGATCAAGTATAGGTAAAAGTTCTATTAAAATGTTTCTACAATATTGTGTAAATTTTGTGGATATAAGAAAAGATAACAGGCAAAGGGGGCATATAGGGTTGTTCCTCTCTATTTCACTGCCACCATTTTCTCTCACTTTTTCCTCCCTATTTTTTGTTATAATGTCCCTCCTCCTTTTCTCCTCTCTTTCCCTCACCCAGTAAAGGACAATGACAATTATAAAGGACAATGATAAAATCAATATTCACCCATAAAACTTGATAAAGATTGATTTGAATGTGTAGTAAATAAAGTAAAAATTGTGTGATTGAGGTTTTGTGAAGATCAAAAGAGAGAGATATAATTTAACCACACATTCATTACTTTAAATGGAAAAGACAGTTTTTTGACGCCATTGCATAAATAAAGTTATCAAAGTTTTGAGGGATGCATGGGGAGTCATTGATAATAAGCTGCAAAATAAAATAAAATAAAATAAAATAAAATAAAATAAAATAAAATAAAATAAAATAAAATAAAATAAAATAAAATAAAGTTAACATTCATTCAAGTGAGTGTACCATGTCTACGAGGCATATTGCATGATTGATCCATATTATTATTTACTACTCTATATCTATTTATTTTTCAAACATATAATTGTTTACCACTTCTAACTGTCTCATCTAGACCGGATACGTTATCTTGGAAATACTGTAGAATATGTCTTATAAAAATGAAGTTATTTAAGGTCAGGGTATCTATTTTTTTCACAGCATTTTTGTGCGCAATTCTGATAGTGCAATTATTAAGAACATTTTTTAGTAGAAATATTATATAACTCAAACATATACATAAATGGAAATGAAAATATTATTATACAATGACTAGGTCCGTTCCTGATAATTAGTGTTATTAATATATATTGAATCATTATTATCTAGATTAGTTTTAACTCCACGATTTGTACTCATGATTGTGATCTTTGTATTTGTAATTGATATAACCCATATGACGAGATGGATGAGGACAGAGGCGGATCCAGGAAATCCATCTTGGGAGGTTCAAAATATTTTTTGGGGGCAAAAATTATTTTTTTGAGGGGGCGAAAATAGGGGTGGACAAACGGGTACTGGAACCGCGGGTCAGGTCGGGTAATACAGGATCGGGGCGGGTTAGGGTCGGGTCCTAATTTTAGAAAACCCTAACAGTTCGGGGCGAGTCCTAAAAAACTTAAATTAGGAACCGAACGGGTCTTAAAATTTGAAAAAATGGGTACCCGGACCGGACCATTTTAAAATATTATTTTAATAATCTCTATTATATTTAACACTAGTATAATATAATATACTAACAACACACGAAAGCTCTTCATGTTCTTGTGTCTAAACAAAGATTTCCAATTAAAGAAACTTCTCAGTCTATTAAAAATAGTTTCCAAGTCCGTATAATTAAACTCCTAAATTATTTTCCTCAATTCTTTATTCTAAATGCATCAAACTTTCTTTCTTTAATATTTTTTGTAAACAAGGACTCTATCTACTCAATGAAGTGTGTCATATTCATATAATTATCTTACTTTTACTTATACTTGGAGATTTAATAAGTTTTAAATTGTTTTCATAGACATATATGTACGGTAACTAGTTTAATTTGTATGAGTTTATGGTGCTACCTTTGTAATTAGATTATGAATGATGATTAACATTTTAATTAAGGTGGTTGTTTGATGTTTAATTTATAGATCTGTGGAATGTGGTTCAGTATTTTGTTAACTAATTTAAAATGTTGTCTTATGCTTTTAGTTTGAATTTTTACAATAATATATGGTTACATTAATACGTAATTAATTTGAGAATTTTACAACTTACTAGAAACTATACTCGCATAGCCGTATTTTTTTTACAAAAAAAACCGAGGACTTGGACCGAACCGACCCGTTTCAAACGGGGCGGGTAAGGTCCGGTTCCTATTTCAAAACTTAGTATACCCGCACCGAACCTACCCGTTGAATGGAAAAAACGGTTCTTGAAAATTTATCAATTACCCGAACCGATGCGGACCATGCCCACCCCTAGGCGAAAATTATTTTTCGTATATATATACCCTAAAAAATTGTTGGGGGGGCAGTAACCCCTCTGGGTCTCTACTACGGTCCGCCCTTGGATGAGAAGAGATATTATAGAATTTACACTTCTAGATGGAAAATAATTGGAAACTTTAAAGCACAACGAACTTATGATCATTTTATTATGCGCATTTAATGTGATATGATACCTTTGAAATATGCATTGAAATGATACCAAATGATCATATGTAACTTTCAAAATGCGCATTAATATAAAAATCGTAAGGTTCGTTAGTTGAACGTCATGACATTTTCATTGAGCATCAAACATCTTCTATTGAGATGAAAATCATGGTTTCTGTCAACTGAGCATTAATGAACTTTTACTGAGCATTACATTTATTCTGTTGAGTATTAGGAGTCTAATATTGAGCAGCGTGATACTTTTGAAATATGAATCTATATGACATATTAAAATGAACATAATGCCAGTACTAATGAGCATACATAACCTACAAAATGAGTATCAAAAAATTAAAAATGTCATCTGAAATCGCTAATGCGCTCAAATCCTCATTTGTATATGCTCATTTCGTTTAAGCGTTATGGTCATTTGATATGTGAGAGCGATATTGCATGAGTTGGATTGTTACACCAACATCTGATGAACATACATAATTTACGAAATGAGCATCGAAAAAATTCAAAAACTCATTTAAAATCTCTAGTATGCTCAAATTTTTATTTGTACATGTTCATTTGAATATTCTAATGTGCTTCTAGATGGAAAATAATTGGAAACTTTAAATGAAGCATTATAATAGAAGAAGAGACAAATATATTATTACAAAATAGTTAAAGTTAGTACCTTAGAATTGTACCCAACGCTTCTTCAACGAGATAAATTCCTCAATCACGGTTTTTTATTCAAAAGTTTTAGCAATTTCTCTTTCAATATAAACAATAAGGTTGTCTGCAACATACTCATCCTCCATTTTATTGCGAAGCCTTGTTTTTATAATTTTCATTGCGGAAAAAGTCCTTTCGGTTGTTGCTGTCGAAACCGGTAGAGTCAACAAAAGTCGGATCAATTTATCAACAAGCTAAGAAAGTACACTTTTCACATCTCCGTCTCCGCTAATCTTTGACAAAGTTCACCCATTGTAGAAAAATTTGCCAACTTTGGATGGTTTAGAATATTGAGCTTATAATGTTGCAATTGAAACCTCAAGCTCACCTTCTCCTGCTCAATAAAATCAAAGGGGTAATATTTATCCACTAAAGAATAGATATCATCAATGTTAAAAGACTTATATGAGTAAGAAGATCCATTATCTGTTCACCGAATTTGCTATCCAGCTCCGACAATTATGAATCTATGGCTGCGTAAAACATATCAACCCGATAGTGACGTTCAATATCAAACCCTTCTTGATCATGGCGTTTGTGTTTTACCGCATAAGGAGACTTCATATTAGGAACTTCAATTTCATGCTTTGTGCAAAACTCTTTAACAATTTCTAAAAAGTTATCCCATTCACCCTCCCTTGACTTTTGGATGAACATTTTGGTGCTTGACACCAAATGCATAGCATTTACTATGTCTTGGCACTTCTTCTGTATATGCTGACATAGAAGATCTGTAATGCCCATAATTTCTTTAATAAGATGCAACAAGAAAACAAAATCAAAAGATTTAATCTTCTTAAGTTCTCTAGCTGCATTTCCACGAGTAGAATAGTTATTGCCATTCTCTTCAACATCTTCTAAAACAGAACAAGTTGCAGCAAACATCCTAATCAAACTACAAACAGAACTGAAATGTGAGCTCCAACGAGTTTCCCCAACTTGTTGTAATGTACCAACCTAATTAAGTCCTTTGCTTGTTTCAAGCTCACCAATTTCCAACATTCTTGCAATTTCAAGTGCTTGAGCTTCCTTTAATTCATCACTTCGTTTGCAAGAAGAATTAGTCACATTAATAATAAAGACTGAATCGATGAAAAATTTGTGCACATATTTCACCTCTCTAGAAGCAGCAACCAATGCTAATTGCAACTGATGTGCTAAGCAATGAACATAGTAGGCATAAAGACAATCATTTAAAAATAATCGATCTCTCCGCTTCTTTCTTCTAGGTGCGTATGTTTTTCATTAGTTTGGTCTGGGCGGTGGGCTGGGATTAGATTTTGGGGTGGGTTAATGGGGAATAAATTTTGGAGTGAGTTGATATAATATCACTTGTAAAATTTCTATTTTTTTAGGCTCTTAAACAATTGGGTTTCTGCGAGTGAGCTATGCTTTGGGGGAGAAAATATTTTTTGGGGGGGTTCAAATTTTTTTTGGAGGGGCGAGAATTAAATGTTGGGGGGATAAAAAAATTTTGTATATATATATACTAAAAAAAATTGTTGGGGGGGCGGCAGCCCCCCTGGGTCTGTACTACGGTCCGCCCCTGAAGTACACCCGGGTGTACCATATAATCTGCACCTATTGACCAATCTAAACTGGTTTTATAAAGTTCAATATTATGTCTATTTTACTGTTGCATAAATCTAGTTTAATTTAGTTTGTTACTTTGTTTAAATTCGGCAAATTCCACCATACAGCCGGCTGTACCTAGAGCACGGTACAGCCGGGTTTTTTTTGCGATTAGTTTCAACTTTGAGGGTAATACATATCTTAGTGATCGATCTTTTTTCCGCTGGGTGCTGATCGCTGAGGAGTTTTCCGCAGACAAGTACTCCACCTTTTGTTTTGACGCAACAAATACTCCACCTGGGCGCCGAATCCGCCGATCGTTGCTAAGGCTTGTTGACTTTGTTCTCCCTTTTTTACTCCTTTCTTTTTGTTGCTTTTTAAATGTTTGTTTTCTTTCGTTTTTTTTTCAATTATGAATTTTAATTTTATAATTCAATTATTATGAAAATGTAGAATATAAATATTATAAAACATATTATTAATGTCCCAGTTTTTTCTTTTTCCAATCAAACTTCTAACTTATTTGTTTTATTTCTGTATTATAACATATTTTAGGCATTAATGTTTTACTTTTCTATTTTTAATTTAAAATGAATATTTATTACGGAGTAGTTTATTAAATATTATGTGTTAGTTACTGACATGAGTTTTGTGTTATACGGAGTACTAAAATGAGTATAGTGAAAAATAAATATGCATGGGTAAATATTATAAAAATAACTCAATCCCAATTATATTTGTAATTCGAGAACAAAAGATTATATTACGTGTTTTGTGAAAAATAAATATGCATGTAATTTGAACACATTATAGAATTCAAATGAGCTTTTGAATTTTTTGTGCTCATTTTGTAAATTACGTATGGTCATCTGGTACTGGTTTTATGCTCATTTTGTAGATACGGGAGCAGATATAATGATACTGAATCACATGTTTCTAATACTCAATACAAGATGTTCAAGTTATTTATGATGTTCAATGAAAATGTCTTGATGCATGCTCAAGTAAAAATACTTATAATTTTCATAACAATGCTCATTTTATAAGTTATTTATGCTCAACAGGTACTCATGTTATGCTCATTTTTAAAATGTCATATCAATGCTCATTTTCGTTGATTATAGACACGAGAGTAAAGATTATGATACTCAATTACATGCTTCTAATACTCAATTGAAAAAACTTGATGTTCAATGAATATGTCTTGATGATCAACTAACAAAGCTTATTATTTTCAAATGAGCATACATAAATGAATAAATATATTTGAACATATATGCTCATTTTGTAGGTTACGTATGCTCAACTGGTATTAGTTTTATGCTCATTCTAAAATGGCATATCAATGCATATTTCAAAACTATCACATTACATGAGAGGTTACTATAGACACGAGAGGAGAGCTTATGATACTCAATTGCACGCTTTTAATACTCAATAGAGAGGTGTTGATGCTCAACTAAAGATGCTTATTATTTTCATATCAATGCTCATTTTGTAAGTTCCATATGATCAATTGATACTGATGTTATGCTCATTTTTAAAATATCATATCAATGCATATATTAAAAGTATTATATTACATTAGATTCACATATTGAACATCATAGAAATTGATAATAAATATAATTTAATAAGTTTTTATAAAAGAAAAAAAAGTGAATTAGAAGATATGAGGCAGAGATTATGATGCTCAATCTTAGACTCCTAATAATCAACATAATAGGTCTAGCGCTAATTGAAAGTTCATCAATGCTCATTTAACATAAACAATTTTTTTCATCACAATATAGGAAGTTTGATGCTCAATGGAAATGTCATGGCTCCCAACTAACAAACCTTACGATTTTTCATATTTATGCACATTTTGAAAGATGTGTATGCTTATTTGATACTGATATCATGCTCATTTTTAAAAGGAAAAAGTACATAAAACGTACCTGTGGTTTGGGCCATTTTCAGATAGGGGCATGTGTTTCATTTTCTAACAAAGTGGGGCATGTGTTTCAATTCCGTTATCATAGCAGGGGCATGGCCTCTAAGTCTCTAACGCCGTTAGAAAAATTAACCCCGATTTTAAAAAGTTTCCGAAAAATTAAAAGAAAAATACCGGGAGGTGCGACTCGTCAAGGGGATCAACAAACTATCTTTATTTTTTTGTTTCCAGCTACCATATCTCTAGAAAGTCCACCAGAAAATTGATATTAGTGAATTTGTTTTTAAAAAATAATCCAAATAGAGCCGAAAAATTCAAAGAGAAAGATAGTTTGTTGATCTCCTTGACGAGGCGCACCTCCCAGTATTTTTCTTTTAATTTTTCGGAGACTTTTTAAAATCGGAGTTAATTTTTCTAACGGCGTTAGACGCCGTGCCCCTGCTATGATAACGGAATTGAAACACATGCCCCACTTTGTCAGAAAATGAAACACATGCCCCTATTTGAAAATGGTCCAAACCACAGGTACGTTTTCTGTACTTTCCCCTTTTTAAAATGACATATCAATGCATATTTCAAAAGTATCATACTACATTAAATTCGCATATTGATGTTTATAAAAGTTGATTATAGATATAATTTAATGAGTTTTTGTAAAAAATAAAATAAGAAAAAAAAAGTGAATTACAATATATGAAATTGATATCACAATACTCATTATTCGACTCTTAATACTCAGTAGAATACGTTTAATGCTCATTAAAAGTGTATTAATGCTCATCTAACGAAAACCGCGATTTTCACTCAAATTACGAAAATGCCACCGTTTTTAGTCGTGATATCAGTTTTCTTGTAATAACACGGTACTCATTATTAGACGCTTAATACTCATCAAAATTGGACTATTGCTCATTAACAATACACAAATGCTCATTTAGTAGAAACCGCGATTTTTACATTAATTACAAAATTGCCACATAATTATTTTTCGATTTTTACTAGGCCGGCTGTACGGTGCTCACCGTACAGCCGGTGGTACCATATACGAACTCGTTTAAATCCAGTCTTATGTGTTTATGTATGAATCAGTATGATCAAGTTTAATATGGTGTGGTTTCCAAAAAAAAATCCTAAAACGTTGTTGAGAATTGAAAATGTAAATTAAAGATGCTCTAAGAACCCTCTCTAACATAAAACAAGTTACTTGAACATTAAAATATCAAAAGTTAAAATACTCCGTAGAAAAGAAAAAATCATTTTGAGACTTCTAAAAAATAAATACAATTACGTAGTAAATCATATGGGCTCACTCAATCCAAACCAACGATATTCTGACTCATTATTTATACTATAATGGTTGAGTGTGATTCAGTAGAGAAACGTCTCTCGATAGAATTGATCAAAATAGCAATGAGCACTCCAAACTTGTGTACACGGGCATGAACTGGGAGAGAAATTCACCGGCCAAACCAGCCTCGTGGTGGCTGGACATCCCCATCATTCATTAACTTGTCCAAAACCACATTCAAGTCCACTGCCTGTCCATTATCTGTCAACTTTCTGACTGTTTCCCTCACCTGGTCTCTCGGAAATCCCATGAGTGTCACTTTGTCCACTACATCGTCAACAGGAACCCTGTTTCCGGACCCAGTAGAACCTGCACTGCCAACAACAGGAGATGCAGTAGGAGGTGCTTGAGGCAATATCTTTGCTGTTGGAAGTTGGGTATAGCCACTTCCACCACTCTGGTGATTCATGGTCATCGGAAGTTGTGATTTGCTGGGTGACCCACTTCCATACTGGGAAAATGAGCTACTATGTAGATAAGGTTCACCCGGTACAGATGACGGACCATACCCACCAGAAAATCCTGGACCAGGCCGGCTGGATGGTATCTCGTATATGTTGTTAGGAGGAGCTCCATAGAACTGCTGTGACAAAGCTCCACCAGATGGCATAGAAGGACTTTTGTGGATATTTGGTGGATAGCCCTGATGTGGTGGTATAAATGATGCTTCTTCAGTATGATGCCCTAACGAAGGTTGAGGTTTAGGTTGAGGTGACTGAGATGGATTGGCAGAAGGAAAGGCAGGGTTTAATTGAGGAGGCTGAGAGTACTGAAGTTGAGGTGTGGACTGATACTGAGGTGGTGGTGGAGGGGGAGATGGCTGGATCTGCTGAGATAAAGGCATCTGATATAGCTGGCTTGGAATTTCAGGTGTTAGGCCAGGTGCAGGAGTATAAGATTCTCGAGGAGGAACTGAAGAAATTTGATTCAACTGATATTGTTGGTTTGGAATCTGTGCCTGAGATGGCAGATTCTGTTGTGGATGATGATGGGGTGGAGGAAAGGATTGTGATGGAAGCTGTGCAACAGCAGAAGGAAAAGCTGATTGTTGATGATGAGAGTGTTGTGGAGCAGATGCGGCCTGCAAAGAATCACTGGGATGGGTGCCATGGCCCCCTACCACCTGCTGCTCAACCTCAAGCTTTGCAGCAATCTGCATCTTTGCTTCTGCTATATCTTGTTTATCTCTGATCACTTTAACTTCAGTATGCACCTGTAATCAATTATTAATTGTCAAAGTCTGAGGTAGATCTATCTACAAATTCAAAAACAGTTGACCACATAATAAACCAACCCTTCTTCAACAGGCAAAAGCAATAAAGTTCAGGTGAGCGGGGGGGGGGGGGGGGGGGGGGGGACAGAGAGATCTGTGTACGTGAGTGTGTGTCTATGAATGCGTATTGACTGTACCTCTCTCACAAGATTTTCTAGGTGTCTCAATTTTCCATCAGTGCTCCCAAAATTGTCGCCAACAGCCAACTTTAGATCATCCATAGAACTTTCAATCTGCCGTGTTCTTGTTTCTAATTGTGATATTCGTGCACTTACACCTTCCAGAGCATGCAGCAGGTTATCAGTATATTTCTTCAAAATGTGATCAATCTCAGATATCAAGGTTGGATCAAATCTATTCTCATTCTTCTCTACAATGACTTTAGCAGGTTCCATGGATTCGTGAGATCCATATATCTGAGTAAAAGAAACATATATCATCACCCCATTAATGTATAAAAACTGTGATGCAGGAAAATTAGAAAACACTCATATATCTAAAAAAGAAAGATGGCAGCCCCTAGTATAGAAGGTTCGTGTGGATTGAGGAAGACGGGGAAGGGGGGGGGGGGGGGGCAATTGTATCATTTGTTTAGCTCTTTTGGTAGGGAGTAGCTATGAGAAGTTCATGGATGGATGCTCAACATCCTTTCATTCTCCTCAACTACATTTAAATGCCCTCCCTCCAAAATGGAGAAAAGTGGAGGGATAGGAAATTGGAAATGGCACTCTCAATCAAAACTATAATCTTTTAAGAATTATTCTTCACGTACATTTCCTTTTCTAATATAAACAAGAGAAAAACATAATCCTTTAGAACTCTACCTCTTCCTCTCCTTTGAAATTGATTACTTTCCTTTACTGACTTCCACTAACCTCAATCATAATACAAATGATTGTGAGCCATATAAATATGACCAAATATGGTATGGACAAACATTTAGGGACAGAACAAATTGGAAAACATATTGGTTGTATAATTATAATGAACTAAAAAGTAATTACTCTTATACTGATCAAGTAATTTTGAAAATTGTCAAACTGAAAATCATTTCATTATCTTGTTTTCAGAAAACATAAAACATTGCTGAACGCCTGAACCAGGCCCTAGGATTAAGTGTCTAACCATCCGACATCAATAAGATCATTAGTTTCCATTATCAAACAACTGCGCTTAAACTTAAAGTAATCAACAACAAAAAAAGCAAAACGGTCGGCAAGACAACGCCTCAGGTAAACCCTAACAAGAGAGGATTCTGATTCTGCACCGGCCGCATTTAATTCCACAAGCACACAAACTAAGAAAGAGGGAGAGTGAGAGAGACGATGCTTACACTGATGCTTGCTGTGCTAGTTTTAGAATCAGCGGAATTCCAAGCTTTAGGAACACTAACATTGCTTGAATTAGCGTTAGGCAACGACTGTGGCGACGACACAACAGGGCGAATGGGATGGAATTCATAGCTCGGAACAATCTCCTCTTTCTTGGGGCCAGTTGCGGTGAGATCCTGTTCCGTGTTCACGAAATCGATAAAATCAGCTTTGCTGTTCCCGGCGGTGGGCGAAGTCGATAGATCCATGATCTGCTTATCCATGAACTGCGACGTATTCATCGATTTGCGTATCCAGGAATTTTACAATGGGCAGGAAGTCCTAAAAGTATTTAAAAAGTTGAGGTAGCTGTAGAAATTGACGTTTAAAGATATCACCGGGTTTTACTTACGCCCCACGTTGCCTTTCTTATGCACTGACAAAAATGCTCCTTTCTCTCTCTAAACTTGTTCATCATATGCAAATTCATTCGGGTGGATGGCAAGACGCCCTTCCAAAATCCCCACGAAGTACCTAGAAGGCTAAAATAGTTGATGGCAACATAAGAGATGTGGTAGTGTGAGAGACTGATCTCAATCGTTGATCAGTGTCTAGTTTAAATACATTATGTACAAACGACTATTGGGAAAAAGTTTATTGTTAACGATAGGTGGAGATATCTCAAAGTTGATACAGTTTCAATTGGTGTCATAGTTGTTGAATCTTTTGATATGAATAGAGGCACATTTTGATGATAAAAAAAACGATAGGTGAAAATATTATATAACTTTGGACTTTGGAGTCATTGCATATCTTGTGATTTATCTGAATGCAATTCTGGTAAGGTGGGATTTTCGATTAGAATACTTCGTATTAGACAAGTTTCAGCCTCGAACAACTCGACTACAAAAACAAATTGTCGATTTTAGTTGTATTTGTATAGAAAATGATTTTCGAGATAAAATAATTTGTCTGTTAGACAAAAAACATCATATTTGAGTTTATTTCCGAAAGATTTAGTTGTTAGTTATGTCTTTGAGAGAAATATTGAATATATAGATGACTAGGTTGACTTTAGTACAATATTTTCACTCTTTTTTTGTGGCATTGCTTCATTAGTTTGAAGTTTGGACTAATCTATCTTTTAGAAACAATTTCAATATTTATGATTGTATTTTTTGAGAGATGACCTATCGTGTAACTTCTGGATTTAATTATACGTTTGAAGAAGGGAAACAATGGCACACCAGTTACGGAGTTACGGTGTTGGGTGTTGCTATGTGACTGAGAGGTCAAGGGTTCAAATATTCGGGCATCTTCTTGTTAATCAAAATGATAATGGAAGACTTGTTAAGATAACTGCACAGTTATCTTCAAAAAATCATTTGACTACCTTCCCGGTTGAATTTTTTTACTGAAATTTGGTATGGGTAAACTAGACTTAATGAAGAAGATTCTCAAAAACTTTCATCAAAAAATTCCACCGGGAACCGCCCCAATTGGCGACGACCGGGCAGAACCTCCTATATAAGGGACTAATTGAACACTTTAAGTTAGTTCAAGGACCTATTTGACCCTTTAGCCTTTTTTATATTATGATTTTCAAGCAGTACATTTTACAATCACAACTCATAATTTAAAATAGATCCATGAAAGAGCATCGCCCATAGTCCATGCAATACTAGAGAAGCTGAGTCCGTCCTAGGTTTATGATGTTTCTTCTAATGCATGGGGATTATTTTACCTTGTGCCTGTGATCCACTTATGTAAATTAAGATTATTTGTTATTCTGTTTTGTTCTAAATTATATGTATATTGTTTGCGATATGTAAGGCATGAACATAACTTAGAACTGATAATTGTATGTTTCTTTTATCTAATAAAAATAATGCTTGATAACCCATCAATCAATATTTGTGAGAAAAAGTCTCACGTTTAATCACCTCAAACTCTCAAAGTCTCAAACACACTTGAAGTGAAAATGGAGGAAAAGCATATTCTTAGAGCAAATAGAAGAATACTAAAATAAATAATGTTTCTTTTTCTTCCTAATGGTGGTATTTCATTTACTTATTGCCTGGACTAGTGCTGGACTCGGGTCGGGTCCGGGTCGGGCCTAGGCCCGGGCGAGCCGCCGGTTCTGAATAGTTGGGCCTGGGACCGGCCCGGGTAGCTACCGGGTCCGGGCCAGGCCTCGAGCCTCTTTATATTTTTTTTTTCTTTTTCTAATTAACCCCCGACCCCCGACCCCCCCCGTCACCCCCCACCCCCAACCCCCCCCCCCCCAACACCCAACCCAACCCGCTGGAATAAAAAAAAATGAAAAAAAATTGATTTTGGCCCGAACCGGGCCGGGTCTCATTTTGGCAACACCATGCCCGGAACCGTCTCCCACTCGGGCCGGGTCAAAGCCCGGTACCCGGACCGGTGAACCGGGCCGGTCCCGGGCCCGCACAGTAGCGGGTCGGGCCAGTTCGCGGGCCAGACCGGTTCGCGGGTCGGGTGGCCCGACCCGAGTCCACCACTAGCCTGGACTTGATAAGCAAACCAAATTTATTCATTTCACATTTTCACGTGTTAAAAGTTTGAATTTGATAGAATCTTAAGTTCTTAACTCAAGCTTATACAAATCATACAGCATCTTCAAATTTACCGCATGCTTGAGAAAATGTAAAAGAACAATATATTTTTTCTTTGCTATACGTAATTTTTTATTGAAATTTTTCTTAAAAGATTATTGAAAAGAATTATAGATAAAAATGTGATTAAAATTACTATGACTCTACTACACTCATGGTCACATTTGTACAGATATATAAAATTAAACATAATAGTCACTCTATTGAAATCATATACTCCGGACTACATTTAAAGTTACTATTTGTCATTTTTTTCATTTTTTTTTGCATTATGAAGTGAGCGTCACCAGTTCACTCCTCGATATGTTTAAGATTCATCATTTCTATCATCGATCTGCCTTCCAAAGAAAAAATGGCAACCACATATAATTATATAAAAATACTGTTTTTCTTGTTTAACAAAATAAGCATTTTTGTTAGATAAGTATTGCTATATTAATAAGGCCATCAGGAGTTTTATGATGAAAGAAAAGGAAGGAGACAAAACAACTTATGTACATTTCTTGATGGTGCACATTTTTATGTGCATTTCTTTATCCTTAACCTTCCAAAGACAAGCATGTAAAACATATAAATTAATTTTTTAACATTGGTTTAAAAATAATGCTTTTAATAAATAGCATTATATAGCCATGCATTCAATTATTTATATCTAATAACAACAAAAAGTAATGCATTCATCTCTGTATTTGAACATAGTACAGTGGGATTGTTATTTGAACAGTCATTCTTAAGTCTTAACTATACATGCTAATATGCTATTATTGCTTAACAATTAACAATGAGCAGTTGCGAGTTTTGTGATGAGAAAAAGGAACTAGAGAAAACAGCTCTATGCCTACCTAATAATACTTTCAAGCTTTAAGTGGCTAAATACAATAAGAGAACTAGATCAGCCTGAAATAACATTGCCACTATTATCTAAGAAAAAATATGTGGTCCAAGTTGTATGATAAATAAAGAAGCAAAATTCACACGCAAGATGGTTAGTGAGCCTACCAAAAAAATAAATTACTTGAGGTAGCAAGTAACAAGGCCAGGAATTGGTACGCATCAGTATTGTTCAAGGTATGTCAGCAAAACTTCATGCTACAAAGTATTGTGTAGCACCAAATCAGCAGTTCTCATTGCTATTAAAGTTCCAGCTTTCTTCTTTAGATGATTATTCATCCTGCGAGTCTTCGACCAATGACATTACTGGAACACCTTTGCTTGAAAAACTTGAGCACTTCACCAGCACCTCATCACCAACCTCAAAGACCCTCTTGGCACCAGCCTGCAAAGAAAAGCAGTAAGACAGTGATGTGAGTCGTCTAAAATGTGTGGAAAGGGATGCGGAGCCATGTGAGGAACTCCAAAATATTATTCCTAGTTTTGCTTGGCACGCTTACTCATCATCATCATTACCCCAGTGCCACAAAGGCTCCCCCACTTACGGTAGGGTAAGGGGGGGGCGGATGTACGCAGTCTTACCTTTGTACTACATCACAAGAGAGACTGTTTCCGGATGACTCATAGTGAAAATTGCGTCGAAAATTGCATGGCCTAACTGCTGCTTGGCACGCTTACTAAGAAAATGGATCAAGAAAACTCTCTCCAAAAGAGAATGGGAGGAAAGTTTTTGCGACGTCCCAAAAAAGAAGTGAGAAAATTACAATGTTCTGACCAAGGGAGTAATAAAAAGCTTCATGAAGAAATGCGAGCAAATAGCTAGAAGAAATGTACAATGTTTCTGACCAAAATTTTAAGAAGATAAATAGCATTGCAGATCATCATACTTCGAAACGATACGTTCCAAGAATAAGATGTAGACATACCTCAAAACGATACATTCCACGGACCCCACCACCTAAATCAAGCACTAAACCAAGTTTCCGTATCTGATGCACTTTGGCAGTGAGCTTCATTCCAAGCTTCAGCGTATTTGCTTTTAACGGAGTCACAAATTTAGCAGCATTGTTGTTCAAGTCACTCCTAGGCTTTCTTGGTGACGAAGAAGTTATTTTCTCTTTATTCTCTTTTATGGTTTTCTTTGTATTTCTGGAAGAATGATGCAACTCTGGGGATGAGTTAATGCCACTTTTTTCCGACTCTAAAGAGTTCACCGACTCTTTATCATCAGATTTAGAAGCAGTCGTGCAGCTACTATTAGTTTTACAATTTAAATACACTTCGGTAGTTCTTTCCTCCTCATCACATTCAGCAGCACTACGTATCAAGAATGCTGGTTTTTCAGGGGTGGAGGTCTGCCCTGCTCTTTCATCACACCCTGGAACCCCAACCCCCAGGCTAACATTTTGTTTTTCCTGCTCATTACAGACTTCAACAATAGGATCCCATCCATTAGATGTTTGGCTTGTTGTACCCAAAGCAGATTCACCAGCAGCATCATACTTCTTTGATTTGGCTCCAGGTAGAGTGGTTTTTAAAGATAACTTTATGTTACCACGCACGTCCCGCCCAATGCACATCAAAGAGAGTTGTTGGCCAACAGATACTACATCTGAAACTCGTGATACCTGACAAGTATAAGGCGTGCAACAATATAAAGTATAGGCTGCATACATATCAAATTTACACATAGGAAGAAGTCGAGAATGAGCTTGGATTTTCTAAAAGTAATATTTTATGCACCAAAGGTTATATGAATCTATATATGGTGACCAAACAGTGACATGCTGCTGCATTTAAAAGCACAAAAAATTGACCAAAACATGTCAAGGCATTTTCAGCAAATACATTGCAATTCATTAATAAAATATATTGCAAAAATAATAAAATATGTGTCGTTACCCGTTACTCAAGTTTAACATAAACATTAATGTGATATCCCACACCTCCACAAAGCCGTAATTATCATAATCAGATCAAACCCAACTGATGCAGGAATGATGGAAGCAACAACTGTAGATAAAATTTGTCAAATTTAAACAATTGTTATGCGCTTTTGCTATCATACACATCAAATTACCGGTTCATGTGATAACTCTGAGATATGTAAAAGCCCTTGTTGACCACCATTGAACTCCACAAAAGCGCCATATTCTTTAACCGTAGTCACAACCCCTTTGTAGACACCTCCTACTTCAATTTCACGGCCTATGATAAAATCAACCTGAAAGAAGCCAAATGAAATCAATAAAATAGGAACGTGAAGTTTCTACAGAAGGAAACCCTTGAGGTCACTAATACACTCCCCAAAGTCATTCGCTTTAACCACAAGGTGACCACAGCATGCAGTAGTCTTGTATCAGTAGAAGTGGAAAGTACCTTCTCTTGTACTTTCTCCATGACAGATTGGTTTTTAGCAACTATTGTAAGGGTTCCATCACTAACTGACATTCGTGCCCCTGAATGAAATTCATTAGCATTCATAAGAAAACATGTACTACAAAGCTTTGTGATGCATAGATCATGGTTTACCGTTAACACTTATATACTTACCAGTTTCTTCTTCAATTTTCCTCTTCAGGGCACCAAGAGGACCAATCAAACGGCGAAGCACGTCATTACTGTATTTTAAAGTGGCTGGAAGGCCATCGATAAAGATTATGGATTACGAATTGCAAACTAATGTTAAATGCTATATAACATTGAAGCATCAATGTTGATGTACACATAAATATCCAAGTCAGATGCTGCCTAGTTCTATAAATAAAAGAGCATACACGAATACCAAGAACAATATGCCTACTTACCCAAACGAGGGGAATACTTTTCATCTTGAATACGTGGAACATTAATCTCGTGCTCCATATGTTCAAGGATTTGTAGTCGCCCCTTAAGTGCATGTTCTAAACTTTCACAGATGATGTCAAGGGGGATTCCTGCGGGTTTGATATCTAATTGAATAGCAGTTACTCCATTACGAGTGCCAGCAACTTTGAAGTCCATATCACCTAGATGATCCTCCAAACCCTTAACAACAATACAAGAAGCATTACATACCAATTATATATAAGGGAAAACAAATGAAAAATATACTCATTACAACTAAAACTCAACAGCTGAAAAACAATGTCACGGCATTGAGGATTGCTATACACAAACAGCAAAATCCAATCCATAATCACACCCATTGCCCAAATTCTAAGGTTAAAGCAACAGGTTTCAGAAAGTAGAGTTCAATAAAGTCCCTGCTTGGATCCCCAACTAGGATAAAACGTTAATTAAATTTCTAAAGATGATGGGAAAATCCTGGAGCAAACAATATGTTGATGAGTAGAGATACCTCCAAATGTCATCATCTCATGCCGTATTATCACCATAAGATGGATTTTTTTTAAGAAAAGGGTACACACTCTGATTGTCCTATGACAAATGACAATAAAGAAATTGCTTGCACATGGTATGCATGCTATTTACCAATATATCTGTTACTATTCTATAATCCTTGATATCTCCATTTGATGGATCAACATCAGTGACAAGACCTACAGATACACCTGCTACATGTTGTCTTACGGGAATCCCAGCATCCATCAAAGCCATGCTGCCTGAAAGTTGGAAAAGGCAGGATAGCAGAAGATTGGTTAAAAGATCTTCTATATACTTTAAATTGAAGGGAATTTAGAAGCATAAAATTGAACACCATAGCTTGAGGGAAGGAAGAAGGAAATTTAAAACAAGTTTGAGCATCGGAAAATGGAATTTCATAGTGGACCCTAATAACTTTGAAACATGTAGGCTCTGCAGTTGAAGCTTTTGATAGAGGAAAGCATACCGCCACAGACAGTTGCCATTGACGTTGAACCATCAGATGACATGACTTCTGAATTGACACGTACAGTGTATGGAAAATCATCTTCAGGTGGTAAGACACCTAACAGAGCCTTTTCAGCAAGAGTACCTATATAATATAAGTATTTTGTAATTTGACATTTTTGAAAAAATAATCATACTCTGTAACATTCCAAAAGAAACCATACTCTGTCACAGTTATATAAGGTCAAAGATACTGCACACCATTTAGAAATTAAATTACACTGTACAATAGTTATATAAGGTCAATATAATCTCACTCAAATTAATTGCCACTTTGGACAAATAATTCTGCCCCAGAAAATTTGACACTTTGGTCTTCCAAATTTCCCATATCATCTCTTCTCACATTAACACTTTTGTACCAAAATGCAGTTAATGTTAACTTTAAACGAGGGTAGAATGGCCATACTGCAAGCCTTCTTAATATGTGTTAATTTTTTAAAAAAAGTGAATTATTCAGGGCTGAGTGAGTATCTATTTATAAAAGAGTGCAAACCAATTCAATTGGTGGGTTGTATTATCATGTTCATTTTTCAAATATTCTCTCACCATGTCCAACTTCACGTCTATTCAGACCAACTCGTTTGCCAACTTCATTAATACAGAAAGGAGGAAAACTGTAGTGTAGCATGAAACGCTTTGTTGAAGGACCAACTAGAGACTCAAGATGTTGAGCGTCCCCTGGAGCCCCAAGTGTGACAGTACAAAGAACCTGCATATCATAACAATGTTTGGTCAAGTAAATCCAAACTTTAAATGAAAAAGGGGAAGCAAATAGCGCCTAAACAAGGTGAGCATGCAAACCTGAGTATCTCCACGTGAAAAGAGTGATGATCCATGTAGTGCAGGTAAATTACCAGATTCACAATACACTGGTCGAACTTCATTAAGATGTCTTCCATCAACTCTAAGCCCTTCTGCAATAATCCTTCTGCGAACAACCTGATATTGTCAGAGACTAGAGTCACAATCACTATATGAAATAAAATGCATGGTTGGTAATCACTTTAAAGCCATAAACCTAGGTTCTTTCTTTATCTTAAATTCAGCCAATGAAGATATCAATATCACCCAAATGGGATATCCAGAAGAATGACTGGCTCAGCTGGGAACTGGCCAAAGGGCCTATCTGAATGGCCATATAGAACTGGAAAAGAGCTTGAACATGTCAAACAAACACCAGCCGCGTCTAACGAGTGAAAAATAGTAAACAGGTTAAACGGGCCTCGATCTAGAGAAAAGAGGTTCATCGATTCTATATAGGACTCAACTCTTTCATTTTCCCCTCTCATACACTATGAAGTGGCCATGTGGGACTTCTTTAAAAAAATCGTAAACTTTGTCTCATCTTTGCGGAGATGCCAATGCCGGTCAGTGAAACTGACTGAGTTGGGGACAAATATGGCCTGCACTGTTGGGAAGTATGGCACCCAGTATGGTGCTAGTCTCTATAAACAAATTAAAGGTATGGATTTGGAAACATAGAATGTTCTTCTGTGGGTTTTGTGGGAAGTATGCAGTGAATAGATATGAAACTGGTATATGGGGCTGCGAAAATTGTGGCCAGGTCAAAGCAGGTGGGCGTATACCTTGAACGCTGCTAGTGCTGACAGGGTAAGAAGCACAATCAGGGAGTGTTGGAGCATGCTGAGATTCGAGACATGTTTGCCTATTATCCTGATGCTTGACCTTTGTCTAAGGTAGACTGGTGAAGCAAGATTTGGTATTAAAAATCATGCTGTTCTTTTTTCAATTTTATTTATCTTTTGTGGTTATACAGTTAGAGTCAATTCCCTAAATAGGACTAAAAAGTGGCAAAATTGCACAAATAGGACTACATTTTTTTAAATTCCCTTAATAGGACTATTTATGTGTGTTTGGACAAATATACCCTTGTAACTTGTAAAATGTTTTAATTATTAATAAAATCATAAAAAAATTAATAAAAATCAAAAAAAATACTAAAAATCGTAAAAAAAATAATAGAAAATTAATAAAAAATATTTTTTTTATTTTTTTAAAAAATATTTAAAAAAAAAATCAAAAAATAAAATAAAAAGAAAATCATAAAATTAAAAAAAACATTACCACCCATGCCACCCCCAGCACCACCAGCTCCCATCACCGGAGAAAAATATGCCAACATTTTAAATAATGCCATAATGATGGCATATTCAGTGAAAATGTTGGCATATTGAAGAGTAATTATGCCATCTTTTTGGCATTTTCAGAAAAATATGGCATTTTTTTTACCAAAAGTGGAAGAAATTTCACCAATCGGAGGTGGTGGTGCTGGGAGGCGGCGGGAGGCGGTGGGAAAGGTATCCATAATTTTTTTTTCATTTTTTTGGGTTTTTACTATTTTTTATTATTTTTTAAAAAATATTAAAAAAATAAAAAATTAATTTTTTATTTTATAAATGTTTTATAAATTTTTTATAATTTTTTTTACGTTTTTAAAATATTTTTTACGTTTTTTATGATTTTTATTATGAATTAAAGAATTTCATTATGAATTAATACTCTAAGGGGTATTTAGGATAGAAAATCAATGTTTAGTCCTATTTAGGGAATTTTAAAAGTAGTAGTCCTATTTGTGCTTTTTAGAAACTCATAAGTCCTATTTAGGACAATTTCCGATACAGTTATAGTGTTCGAAAAAACTTGTTCAGCGCCTTCAGGCACAGTTAATTTTAACAATTACAAGTTATGACTAAGAAGCTCTCAATGTACAAATAAGTGGTGGAGTGGGTCTACATTTTCATGACATCTAAACACATCTCGGATGATTCAGTTGCTTCTACTTTGACTTATCAAGAGAACATGCAGTAAAAGATAATCTGGCAATTTGGGACAACCTCTTCAGCTCTAAACTCGAAATCACAGACAGCATATGGCATTCATTCTCAGGTAGATTATTGGAGAAATCTCCATAGCTATTATTGGGCCTACCAAGCTTTTCCTAAACTGCCTGCTTTGCTCCTATCTCAAATGTTATACATAGTAAGTTATAACCAGTATCTGTCTTTCCTACACCTCCAAAAATTTCAGCTTGCAGTCATCAACATGATGCAGCATTAAGCATGATGGTGCACGCGTTTAGATTTTCAATACACCCATTTTGACTCCTGGTTGAACTATTGGAAAATTACTACACTGGTTCCATGGCTGGTCCAGCTACAAAATCATTGTCTATACATTATCTTTTGAATATTACATGAGCCGTAATTCTCGAACATCATTAACTACTACTCCCTCCTTCCCACTAACATTGTCTCATCTTTCCTTTTCGGTCCGTCACACTAAAATTGTCTCATACCAAATTTGGTAAATTTTGTGTAGTTATAAATCATTCTTTCTTTATTTTTACTTTATCAAATCAATTTCAACCACATAAACTCACTTTTCTTGATAATTGTATCACCTCCTCATGTCCCATTGTTAGTGGGACAGAGGTAGTACAACATTACAATCTTGAAAACAGAGGATTTATCTAAAATAATATAGATTCCAACTTAGCAATCAATATGACTTGATATGTACAAAGTAAAAGGTAAAACATAACATGCGTCTTTTTGGATAAGTACAAATATCTGACTTGACATGTGCATTCATACCTCTTTCCGAACTGTGTCAACTATCTTTGATAGCACGTTTAAGGCATGTTCGTCACATTCTTCCTGAAGTGATCTTTTAACATCTTGTGTAATTTTATCTAATGCTTCTCCACGCTCAAACTGATCCAATAAAAATGAACAGGTTACAAGGGGAAAGGAAACAATCCCGGTATCAAACAGTAACAAAAAATAGTAGGTTTTATAATGTCATCTAGCATGACAGTATCTCATGTCTACCTTGCCATAGGTGGGGTCTGTAAAGACAGCTTCAATAGGTTCTTTGGCCAAATTACGGATTTTCTCAAGTGTTTTCTCTGACACCATAGAAAGTTTATACTCTTTTTTATGCTTACCTGCTCTAGCTGCAAGCCTAATTTGAGGCTCCAGATACTTGCAAGCCTGTAAATAAATGATGTGTATATATATAATGAGTAAAGAGGAATATTTTAGCATAGAAGCAGTTATAGCAGTGATTAATTTTAACCTCAGGGTGAGCCAGTCTCATTGCAGCTTTCAGATCTTTTTCTGAAATTTCACGTGCTTGGACATCTATCATCAAAGTTTTATCCTTTGTGCATGCATATACCAAGTTGAGATCACTCAAGCTAAGCTGGATACCAATCGCGATGGTGGAAAGAGCAATCAGTAAACACAAAGAGAGCTTGTACAAATGTACAATAAAATTCTATAGAACTACAGAGCTACCTCATCCATGCTTGGGTTAACAACAATTTGACCACAGATCCTCCCTAAACGAATTACCCCTATGGGACCTCCCCAGGGAATATCTGACAGCATTAAAGCAGCAGATGTTGCATTGGCTGCCATTACATCTGGATCTTGTTTCCCATCAGATGAAAGAACACTCGCCATGACCTGGAAAAAACTAATTCAACATTCAAGCAATTGAAAACTTAAAACTAGTTAGATGCAAACAGAGAAGGATAATAGGTTTTAATACATGCTTATTTCTAGCTAATAATTCAAAATGTATAGCTTGATTCTAGAAAATCGGATAAAAGTGGAAAATATCAAAATATATAAGTCATTATAATAATCCAATGACATGAAAACTTGAATCTTGAAACAAAACACGCATAATACTGTTCAAAAAGAGACAAAACAGTACATGACTTGTGTAAAAGTCATGTACTTTTGTAAAAGTATATGACTTATGTAAGAGTCTATGACATATCCATGGATTTATGCAAACACACAATGCATTCATAAAAGGCCTATGGATTTAAAAGTCTATGAACTTTATTAAAAGTACATGGATTTAAAAAAAATCACCTTAGTCAAGTTGGCAAGCTCTTTTCAAACTAACTAAGCATGTGGTGCAGTTTTAGACTTTTAGGTGATGGAAATATTGTATACTAAACTTCTCTGTTCATGATTTTTTCCTTTTTAAGATCAAAAGTGTGTGTCATGATTACGCTATAATAATTGTGGCTCTAATACCAAATTAAATGCAAATAAATGATGATAGCCTCTTTTTGTGAGGTATATATACTTAAAATGTATAGCCTGAAGCTACCAGAGACAATGAAATCAAAGCTGTGTACTAAAGGTTGCTCTGGGAAGCTATGGGTCTCTTGTACATAACATAATCCAACAGAACAAGTTCGAAAAACTAGATACACTAGCTGCATTTCATTACCAACAGAACAAGTTCGAAAAACATACCTGCACCTCATGGTAAAATCCAGCAGGAAAAAGGGGGCGTATAGGTCTATCAATAAGACGGCCACAAAGAAGTTCACGTTCCTTTGGAGCGCCCTCCCGCCGCATGAATGAGCTTGGTATTAAACCTTGAGCAAATTGTTTTTCTTGGTAATCAACCTTGAAAGATGCAAAAAAAAAAAAAAAAACAGAGCTAGTTGAATATCATATTACACCATTTTTATTTTTGCAGCAAACAAATTGCAATTCAAATAAAAAATGTAGCCAGACAATTCTCCAAGAAATAAATACTCTAACCTACTACAAAAAAAAGATATGTCATTTATGTCCACAATGTTCTTAAAAAATTAGGCTTTCAAGTAGAAATGGCATTTTCAAGCTCGTAGCTTGACAGGAAGAAGTGACTAATGCACTTAAATAACATCTGGAATATGTTGATTATTTTTCGGGAAACTGACATACAGTGAGCGGAAGAAAATCGCGGACTGCGTCTCCCTTTGCAGAGGCAACGGTTGAGAGGACTTTGGTCTCATCCATAGCAAGAACCACAGAGCCATTGGCAAACCGAGCTATTTTCCCAGTTTCGAGAGTAATTTTCTGCGAACCAATTTCGAACTCCTCTGTAAATGATTCTAGAATCTTTTTACCAGCCACGGGAGATTCTGAACCGGAACATGGTGACGGCGGGGTGGAGGTGGCGAAGCCAAGGCGGCCACTGCATATGGTGCGGAAGGCAAATTTGGGCCATGTCAGAACGTGGGGCAGAGTTGACAGAAGTGGGTTAGCTTTACTCGTCACAGAAGCCATTGTATAGTGGGTTGAAGAAAACTGGGATTTAGAGGATAGAAAGAATTCACAGCAAAACAAGGACGATTGTGTGGTTGAATTATTAGGGTTTAAGGAGGGTTTTTCACATGAAGAAATGTTACATGTGTAAAGTGTAAATGGCCTCGAACTCAACTGGAAAACCGAAAAGCAAGAGTCAGCAAAAAAACTAAGCAGTTCTGTACTTCATGTTTTCTTTATAAAAAAAAAAGTAAGCACTACTTAATATTTTCTTGTGGACCATTTTCAGTCACAAACGAAACAAGATCAGATAAGAATTAATAATTATAAAATACATAGAAATTGGACATTTATCAGACTATATTAGTTTAAACTAGACCAGATGAGACCACACCAGCAAATTTCATTCCAAAAGAAAACATCTTTAATACACAAATGACTTCTATAGTCCCATATTATTCTTACACTTTCCAATTTTCAAAAGCACAATCGCGATTATGTCAAGCCTATATAAGAGGACTCGCCATCTGATCAAAGCCATTTAGGGCCCTTCTTGGTGGAAGTTTTTGATGAAATATTTTGAACATGTTCTTCATTAAGTCTAGTTTATGTGCACCAAATTCTAGCTTAAAAATCAATCGGAAAGGCAGTTAAATGAATTATATAACATCATTGCGCTTAGTATATGTATATAAACGGCGCGGTGTTTTTAAATTCCACATTTAACTAACTTCTCTGTTAAATTTTTATCTGAAATTTGATATGCATAAACTAGATTGGATATGAACCGGTCTCTTCAAACGCATTACCTTTTTTCCTTTCTCCAAAAATCTGACATTATATTATTATTTTTTAATATCATTCTAATTTTTTTTGGGAATCCAACATTTTTTATGGAATGAGACTCGAGCATGTGACCTCCTCTTTGGGAGATCATTAGTAGTGTTATCATATCACAAGATATTTGACATCTTATATCATTAACAATGAGCTGCTAAATTCTAATATTGGAGGATGGAACTACCTCATACCTCTAGTTTGTTTGAAATGTTCAGCGGTGCTCGAGGTTAGGAAGGGAGCAGGTTTGAGCAGGCAACACCCGATCAGACTTTGTACTGAGGCACTACAAAGAATATTTTCGGGGGAAAATTATCAAAAATTTATATCTTAAAATTCAAGGCATTTTATAAATTTGGGGTTAGCCACGACATAAGTTCGCCCCCATCTAGCTCCGCTCCTGGATTTGACGGAGTTAATTAAAAGGGATTCGTTTGAGGTGTGACTTCAAGCTAGTTTTAGTAAGCTCGACGAGAAGGATATTTGCGGGATTATAATGTTCTCTTGGAGCAATTGGAAGGCTTGGGATGATGTAGTGTGGAGGGGGAGGTGTTCTCACATAGGCAGGTACAACTGGTTGCTTTTACTGTGCTTTCTAGTTGGAAAGTTGCAAGAGATGATTGCAGGAATTCAGGGAGAACAAATGAGATCCAACGTTCTTTAAAATGACGGCAACCGGAGCCGGGTTGGATTAAAGTCAACGTCGATGCAACAAACAATCTCAGGTAAAGGCATAGGCATAAGGGAGGGTTACTTTATCAAAGTTGGCAGTACGGGTCTTAAAGGCATCTTGGACAACGATGAAAGCGGAAGCCATATTTTTAGCACGTACAAATGGATGAAGATGGTGATTGAAACCAGTGCGGCCATGGTGCTATCAGGCATTGACAGCACTAAAGTTGTTATGTGTCTCAAAACAAATTCAATATTGACACTAATACGTAATATAATGAAGTAGAGTCTGTATCTACATGAAAATGTTTATTTCTCTTTTATGAATTTGTAACCAAAAAGATGGGTTGTAAGATTGTTTGACTTAGTAATATTTGAACACTAAGTTGAACGACATATGTGATTCAAATTAATTAGATAGAAGATTTGACTGTTATTTTCCACTGGTTGAAATGTTTGTCGATCTCAGTTATATCTTTAACTTGTCCCCTCTGGAATACTCAATCGTGGAATATCTCTAATCCACTTAGAGTAGTTATTAATGATGAGACCTTTAAAGATATACTATTATAAATTTTGTGATGTACAAAGAATATTTGATTTATTTAACTTACTGCACTTTACAGATAAAATCCACTAGTATAACTTTTAAGTATTATCCACTAAAAATACAAATTGCATCGTACAAAATAAATTAAACTAGTACATCACAAACTAAAATGTGAAAACAACAAACTTATGTATTTGGAAATAGTGCATATCAGGTATATAAGAGGAAGATCGATCATGACTCTCAAAGTGGGTTTCGTCTTGGAATATTTAAAATATCCACTCAGGGAGGATGCTAATCTTAAAATTCAATCATGACTCATAACCCTGCAAGAGCAACTTTTCTATGTCTCGTCAAATTTATCTATATATTATACATTTAGAGGTCACATTGCCACGTGGCATTTTATATTAACTATTGCCGCGTGTCAGTTTTTTAATCATATTAGCCACATCTCATAATGCTCTTATTAGGGTATTGCGCGTGTTCTTATTTTTCATTTATATTTGGAAAGTATATACCATATTGATAGTACTGTAATACGTAGTGTCGATTTTGCTGAGTGACCCGATTCAAGGTAAATGACACATATATACATTTTTTGCTATGTGATTCGAAGTGTATTCAGAGTTTTTTTTACATAGATGTAATCGGTAAAGTCGTTGGGTGCTACGCACCACACACACATGTTATCAATAATCGAACTGAAAGGTTGATGGAGCTGACCCTAGAAGATCATGATGAGTAAGACTTTGGTTTTGTTGTATTGTAATGAAAATGATTTTGTTTTTAAGATATAGGGTATGGTATTAATCACATTTATGTTTTGCAGCGGCAACCGGATTGGCTACACACTGTGGAACAACTATATCAAACAGGTCAACGACTACGTGGACAAAGAAATGACAGAACCTATATTTCTTATTGTGCAGCTGTGTAGACCCTAAACGCTACAAAGGTACATCTTAAGAGTTTGTTCAATGATGATTATAAAGAAACATACAATTCAAGAAACATAATACCTAACAATTTAAGCATATGTAGGAAATGTGTCAGTCTCAACGTCCTTCGACGTCACAAAAATGATAATAAACGAAGAAGGAATGAAGTTTGAGGATTTCAGAAGTTTACAAGTACTTAGAGTATTATTACATTCAATAAACTTGGATTATTTGGACTGCTAATAGTTCAAAGTTATTTCATTATTTGTACAGGTTCAATGGAGAAGCCGAGGAAAATAGGACTCTAATGTACCTCGTACTCAGCCCCAAGGTGATGGACATGATGATGTTTTGGGTGAAAATGTCACCCTAACTTTAATTAGTTAGTGACTTGCTAGATCAAACCGAGGTATACTAATAAATATTTAATATCCTAGAGTATTATTTGTTCTTTCACAACATGTGTTTGAAATAACTAATATGGATTGTGATTCTACTCTTCCAGGAAGGTATATACTGGGTTGTTGCAGACATTGTCTCCATTTGGATGCACATCATGTAACAAAAGGTTGTCCCAGAGGACCAAAGGTTTAGATGTGCCGCATGTAACAATACTTTGGCAGAAGGAGTGTTGAGGTCAACTACAATATATATATATATATACACACACATACACACACATAGGGGGAGATCCCATGCAAACCAAGCTTCCGGTGCAAACTACAAACCAATCTTACCCATTAGATTGAACAATACGGATGGTCATCCGTATGACATCCATGGTAGTAATAATGGGTTGTGTTGGTCCCAGTATTCGCTGTAGACTAACGATCAGCTAGATGGACATCATCGATTCAATAGATTAGGCAGAAATCACAGAATGATAGAACGATTTCAAGAACAGAGAAATCTCCCTAACTATTTTATCGAGAAGTAATTTGACAGCGTAAGGCTAAGGTATATTGATCGATATCGGTACCTGTACACAAGGCGCATATTTATAGGTGCTGTACAGGTTACCGATTTAGGTAAACCTTGAGGTTTGGGCCAAGGCCTTTTTGGGCCTTATTCCCTTTAACCCTTTTATTACAAAATGATTGCTATTCTAATACCATAAATGGTATAACTAGTCTACCTTGTTAAACAAGACATTACAGACAAACTTGACTCACAATAAAAGTTCTAACAATCTTCCCCTTTGTGGTCAAGTGTCGTCTTGCTGGGTATTTTCACTGTTGAGCTTTGAAATAATTCTTCTTGAGATTAAGCGCATGTTCATAGCTTCTGAGTGAACTCCTGTTTCCAAGTTGTGTCTCGATGGCCTTTAGAATATTGTCAATTCTGTGTGCCTCTTTCAATTCAGCATCTGTGGCATCTGCATACTTCTGCTGTCTTTCTTTAAACGCTTCTCTGATAGGTTGCAGCTTCTCTTTCACAATCTTCAGAGTTCCGTCATAGTACTTGTTTATCTCATCAATGAACAACAAACGTTTCTCACCATTATGGTTTAGGTAGATGAGCGTGACAAGACTATCAAAGATGTAGTAGGCAGGAAAGTCCTCAAGTTCAGGTCCATACAGCTTTGGTCTTGCGAGGTTTGTCTTTGGCATGTTTGTTTCAAGAGCCATCTGAAGATCATGGGAGGCAAAGAATTTGAGTTGTCTGATCATAAAGCGCTTGAGTACCTCGAACCCTTCTTGGGTGTTTTTGTCATGATTCTGGGGAATTTCTTGGAAAGCAAGATACATCTGATAGATATCATCCATCTTCAGCATATAGAGATCATTTTCTTTGCATGTGAATTCTGTCCCGTCAGAGCGCTGTAGATGATAGACAGAGAGTTTGATATCTTGAATGTTTGTCTCAGCTACATTGAGTATGGCCCAGACCGGGTCCTTTGCAGTTTGAAGTTCATGTTGCCAGACCTCTCTGTTTTCCCATGTAATGATGACTTAGCAAGAATAGTTGTCCGCCCTTATTCTTTCCACGCAGGTGATTTAGGCCACGGATTTTCAACTCGTCTAGTTCCTTGACTCTTTCTTCTCCGCGCCAGATATTCTTTCTGATTTCCTCTTGAAAGGGAGCATTGATGTCGATCTTTTCCCAGGGCTTCTCATTTCTGGGCATTTGAGCCGATGTTTGTCTGTTGAGTCGTGGTCATTTTTTATAATCCTATCGTCATTTTTCATAGGGGTTCAACACCATGGTTATGGATCGATTTTGCTCTGATACCATGTTAAGACCTGGGTTCCATCCAAAAAGATCAACATGATAGGAGGAATAACCCAGATCTTAATATAATGCTTAATTGTTTCAGAGATATCCGGTGTGGGAATTTGCAAATATATAATAAAAATGATAGTTCTTGAAACCCATAAAACAATATGATTCTAGTACGTTTGAGATTTGTCGTTTTATATCTAGATTGAACTGCATGAAGTTAAGAGATGAATGAGGTTTTAACTACTACAATCTTTACTAAGAAATATACTGGTTGTGGTAAACATAGCGGGGGCTTTGTGCTAGAAGAATGTAGTTGGTGTAATTCCAATTTTAGTCACTACACTGCATGGAGCCAGTTAACAAGAACATGGTTGTTGTGGAGTATATATGCAAACAATGTGAAGCATGGCTTGATGCATGTCATGTGTTACCTAGAAGGTTTGGTCGAATTGTTTGTCTTGACAAAAAGTACTTCAATGACAACACAATAGTGGGAATGCAGTTTGATTGGTTTAAAAAGACATAGTTTAATTAGCCCCTCCTTTTTTATTAAGAAATACTACCTATGATTTTTGCCTACATTAATGGATATGTATCTGAAATTACACAACTTCTTATTTTGTATGACAACATTCAACGTAATGACATGTAGTGTTTTGTGATGAATTTAAAGGCTTAATGGATGAATTTTTATGATACATGAGTTCTGCCTACTTTAATGTGTGTGTCATTCTTTATTTGAAAACTTTGTATTTCATTCATGTATAAGTGTTTATCATTTAAACAAAATTAGCATCCACATACATAGAATATGGCAAGTTTTTGTTGGCAAAAGATAACTTAATTCATATTAAAGAAAATGTCCAGATACAAAGCCATCAAACTAAAGGCCACACCGGGATGAGACATAGAGTTGGATGATCGATTAGTGGCAAACCAACTCGTGAAACCCCACAATTTTGTAGACTCCACCAACAACAATGTTGCATCTGCTACTAGAATGATAGAGAGAAATAACTAAAGATTCTGAAAAGAAAGACGATAAAAAGAATGATAAGTTTCGGATTTTTCGGCCACTGGGAAGGTAGTCGCGGTTTGATCAACCACCACTAAAGGAAAAAAGTCAACTTCCACCTATTCACTACTCGCAAATTTTTCCTCTTGCTTCACCATCGAGCTCATCTCATCTCCAAGTGTTTGTAAATATGACAGGTGGTGCCGTCCCTTTGGCACCACCACCTATCTGTTTTTTTTATCTTCCTCATATACCTCCAAGCTGGCATGAATATCCTCTATGATTTTCGACTCGATCTCTCTGCGCTTCCCAGGCTCTTGCTCCTGAGAATCAGTTATACATTTACCTCTAGAAATCAATACCTCCGCACTAGAACGGCCTGTCTCCTCAAAATTCACACAACTCTTTTTCAAAAGATTCTTAATCTCTCCCTCCCATGAACTGGTTCTGCTTCCACTAAGGATCCGCAACTCATTACCCAGATGCACTCCCCCTCTTCTCACATCTTCACGCATGCAAACCCCATATGGCTTCTCTCCGGTCCAGGATCCAGATTGAGGATTAGATGGATAAAGACGATCAACATGTCCCAAGAATCCACAAATGAAGCAGAACTGTGAAAGACGCTCAAACCTAAAGTCTGCTCGAAACCAATTATCCCCTTCCTTCCTTATTTTTAGTCTGCGAACTATTGCTTTCTTTATATTCATGGCCACTTGAATCCGCAAGATGGTTCTCCATGCTCCCCCCAACGTACTCTCATAAATTGCAATGAACGAACCAATAGTGTTCCCAATATCCCGTGCAACTTTCTCTGTCATAAAGTCTAGAGGTAGGTTATGGGCCGACCCAAAAATCAACATTGTCCAACGCCACCTCAATTGGTCATCGACGGCGTATTGCTACCAATTTTTTTGAAGGTCTAGGGTCCACCTTGAAGTACCCGATTGATATCCCCTTCATGGTAGAACTGTAGGAGAAATTTTGAATCCCCCATTTCATCAATTGAAACACCTTTGACGGGTCTCCAGACCATCGCCATGGTTGCTCGAAACGCAAAGGGACAAATAGGTTTGTCCAAGACCACTCTGGCAATAGCCAAAAAACAAATTCTCTCATCCGCCACACCAACACTCCCTTCCGGATCCGCTGTTAGCACCAAACTTTTGTTCTTTTCCTCAACTATAGAGACTTTGTCATACACTAGTAAAAAATGACATTTAATGTCGGTTAAAATAGACTTTTAATGTCAGTTCGGAACCGACATTGTTCCCGTAGTTATTAAAAGTTTAGACTTTTAATATCAGTTAAAATAACCGTTATTGTATGTCTTTGATATCGGTTAGGAACTATAACCGTTACTAAAAGTACTTCTTAAAAGATGTCAAATACTTTCCGTGTCCGTTTTTGTAACCGATACAAATAGGTTGTAATATCGGTTATTTATCCAACCGTTATGGAAGGTCGATTTTAAAAAAAAAAAATTAGCTATATATAATAAATATATTATACATTTATACCAAGAGATTTAGAGACGAAACTTAGACTCAACAATAAAAGTACAATCGAATCCTGGAGCCCAACTCATAGTCTTGCCCTTAAGCTTGTGAATTACACACAGAAACACATTGTTTACAGAAGTTCAAAAAACAACAAAAAAGAACTATATACACAATCAACTATTTTACTTTTAAAACTAGTGAAAGTAAAAGAGTATACAGCTGTACGAAGATCATCTATCACCCCTCCTCTTGCAATTCTTCTGTCAATCATATCTTGCAACTCTATTTCCCCAGGAAACCTCTTTTCCTTTGGCTTGGAACTCTGCAAGATAAATCAAAAGCATAGAAACACTTCAGCATTCAAATTAACAAAATTTTCAAGAAACCAGGTGCTAGCAATAGATCCAAATCTGTTCACACACAAGTTGTAATACCATGGGGGCACAGCAACCCAGCCTTGGAAAATTTTGATCACCCACCATAATAACAATATCAATAATACTAAACTGAACAACAAGTACCAAGAGGGGGAACCCCCATCATACGCACTTGGGCACGATCCACTAGCTTAATGTGTGATGTGATGCCCAGTGTATTTGGTGAAGCATCTGCAAAAGAAATGGCACACATAAACTACTCTTTTACAACGGTAACCGATTAGGCTTTTATAAATCTGTCATGTGATTAAAATACAGCATAACCCCGAGCTGAAACAAAGGCAGCTTGAAAGCAATCAATTGGCTGGGACCCTTGTTGTATTCTGAAACTTAAGACATACAAAGTTATAATACATTGACTACCATCTACTGCTATAATAATGTACAATTCAAAGGCATAGGAATAACAGTTTGTAGAATACCAACCTATCAGGTACTATCGATTTCCAGGTACTTACTGAATGATATCTCTAACTGCATTTTTTAAGTATGTTAAAATTGAGTTATATCAGGAATACCATCCCACTAGGTACTATCAATTTCCAAGTCTTATTGAATGACATTTTTATCGATTTCCAGGAATACCACGTACTCGTGAACAAATCAGTTCATGTTAAAATGGTCTGAAATCAAAATTTTAATAAGAAAAAAATATCTTCAATTGGTTTAATTCAAGTCAATAGCTTAAGAATAAATTGTTCATGTCTTATATCCAAACCAAAGGTACACGGTGAGTCTTGAAAATTTTACTATGTATATATGTATATACTCTAGAAATGTAAGTTTAACAAAATAGGACTACACTTCCTGGAATTTTATAATGAAATAGGACTACAACTCTACAGGGTAATTTTTTATTAAGAGATTTTCACATGTTGATCAATCAAAATTTCTTATATAGTAAGATTTATCTGCAGCTTTTTTTCACACATGGTGCGCACACACCATTTGGCTTTGTGTTCTAAAAAGAATTTTATAAAGTTGTATTTTGTATATTAATATATCTATCTGGTTTAAAAAATAATAAGGAATATGACTTCTAGTTGACTCTAGGCAAAAAAAGAATAAAAACTAGCCCAGCTGCTGCTAGTGTTTCGAACTAACTCAACTAAGCCAAAAAGAAGATATGTAGTGACTAGCCTGCCATTCTTTTGGGGCAAAACTCTTAGATAATAGCTTAATTAGCAAATATAAAAACAAAACTAAAGAAGCAACATATCTAACCATCCTTAAAGAATGACAAACTCATCTTGTTCTTCATATTGACAAATGAATGATATTGTGAAGAAAAAACTTTTCAAAATCTCACTCAGGCATTTTCACAAACATATTATAGAGATGTGTAAAAAAACATAATTAAGTAAAAGTTATCATGTTTTATCTTAAATTTGAATGAAATAACCAACCTTTAGGTCAATAAAATCAACAATTGAATCATAAGTCACAAAAGTATTCAGTGTATAATGTGAATAGAAGAAATGAGAAATTACCTATGGTGGAAGAGTCGAAGAGAGCTGATTGCAGTCTCTCTTCGCGAGTGAATACAGAGCAGGAGAAGTCTCGAGAAGGGGTGGGTCATTGAGTCTCTCTTCGCGAGTGAATGCAGAGCAGGAGAAGTCTCGAGAGGGGGTGGGTCATCGAGTGCAGCGGTGCTTCGTCTTCGTCTCTTAATGAGAGCAGCAGCGGCGGTGCTTCGTCTTCGTCTCTTAACGAGAGCAGCGGCGGCGGTGCGTCGTCTTCATCTCTTAATGGAGAGCAGCATCAGCAGGGGTGCTCGTCTTCGTCTCGTAATTGATAGCAGCGGCGGCGATGCGTCATCCTCTGTTTGCTTACTAGTCGATTGTTATTGCTGTGCCCTAAGCTTTTTTATGTTACCATTATACGAGTAATCTTTTCATAAGGGTTAAGAATGAGCTGACATAGAAACGTATTTTAAAAATTTTTAAAAGAGACCCCGTTTGAAACTTAAGTTTGCGAAATTTATATAAATGACCCCGTTTTTGTGAACTATGTCGGTTCCTTGCGGAACCGTTATTGATAACGATTTGTATTTATAATTCTCACCCACTAAAGTTACTCGAAACTTTCATTATTTATAAATATGACCCCGCGCCTACATATAAAAACGGATATAAATGAACCCATATTAAAAGCCAGTTATAGTATGTGTTTTTTGCACTAGTGATAGTTCTTAACTGGCATGCCAATAGTGAGGATACCACTGTAGCAAGCAACAAAACTCAAAGAAAGCAACCACCAACTACTGAATTAACACAATCCTATGATCAGAAAAGTACATCGCGCACAAACTTCACCAAGGAACCAACTAAAGATGGTGGGAATCAAAACTCAAGACCACAACCACCGTTCAGAGTGAACATAATAGACCATCGGCCATAGAAAGAAGTCGGACCAAAAAGGCAGGAATCAAGCCCGTAAATACATAAAACTGAAAGCAGAGTGAAACAGAGCAAAAAGAGAAAACTAGCCATGATTGAAACCTGGCGACAAAGCTTTTCAACTTACGCGATATAAAAACCTCCTTCGTAGCCAATCGATCGGTCGATCTCGGCTGTGCGCCCAAGATATGTAAACCGCCGCTAGGGTTTGGCCTAGAATATGGCAAGTTATGCGTTGCATTTGTGGATATGCATTTACACAAAAAAATGCACATGAATGGTTACAAATATCCCACTCTACATGATATACATGGAATGCATGTTATATACCATTTTTTAAAATGAGGAGGTTGACAAAATGTAATAATTGAAATTAATTTAAATAGATTAATAGCACTATTAGTACCAACAAGATGCATATCCGTTTAAGAGAACTCATCAACTAAGAACGTCAAGTTAAGTGTGCTTGCACGAGAGTAGTCTTGGGATGGGTGACCCCCTAGGAAGTTTCTCAGGGCACTCACGAGTGAGTACAAAGTACGCGTACTAGAGGTTTGGACAACATCTAGAGGTTTAAAATCAAAGTTATTTGAAATTATGTTTGTGTGTAAGGAGTCAATTCATTTTGAACGAACAGTTGATTACGATTACGTAAGTATTCATTGTTAACAGTTTATGCATACTATGATATAATACTTCAGTGAGTCGAGTATTTCAGATTAACGTGACTCAATGGTGCTGCTTATTTAATTTTTAGAGATATCAGCTTGCATTCGTCATTTAATAGTGTTTACTATTCTGACCATTGTTTACAGATCTATCGACTTCATCAGTATAAAAAAACTTTTTATGCATACACATATCATATTAAGCCATATTTGAACCATAAAATGAGGTATTTGGACAGATATGTATGTAATGTGTATATATATATATAAGGGAAAGTTCCCAAAATAGGACTAAAAAAGTTGGAAAATTCCAAAATAGGACTGCCATGTTTTTATTCCCAAAATAGGACTAATTACTGCCAAATTTGGAAAATACTGTCATGTTTGAAGTCTGGTACTGCCAAAACATGGCAGTAATTAGTCCTATTTTGGAAATAAAAACATGGAAGTCCTATTTTGGAATTTGCAAACTTTTTTAGTCCTATTTCGGGTAATATCTCTATATATAAACATGTATTTAATTTGGATAATAATATAAAATAAAGTAAATATATATAAATATAAAGAAATTATCTAAGAAATAGCATCTACAATTAATAATTATAAAATTATACAAAGTTGTAGAAGAAAAGCAAGGTGGTGTTTGGAAGTGATTTTGCTTCTTTTCTAAAGAAGAAGCAGAAAATCAGAACCAGTTTTCAGAAGATGGTCTCCCCCCAGCTTCTGAAAAACTGATTCTAGTAGTAAATTAGAGCATCAGAAGTACTTTTGCACTTTCACCCAAACACTCCAACTTCTGCTTCTGCTCCTTCAAGGAGTAGAAGCAGTTTTAAGAATCACATCCAAACACCCCCTAAGTATATATCAACAAAATATTTATAATATAATATTTTTATCAAATTCGTACGTTTGTGCCCATTGAAAAAATATATATAAACCCCTCATATTAATACAGAGCTGTACCGCAAAATTATAGATCCATACATATTTGTTATTATGTCAGCAATTTTTGGGTACAAGTTCAAAATTAAAAGTAAACATAATTTTGCATTAATCACCGGATTCATAAAGTAAGTAAATTGCATGTTTCAAATCGGGTACTTGATACCAAAAACAAATGACCACATATGTACAATAATTGGGGATGAGGGCGTATAAAGATTATTTTGTACAAATCTACCAAAAAAGGTTCGGAAATATACTGACAGTCACTCACAACAGTCGGTCTACAACGAGAATACACATCGAGATGTCAGGAAGGGTTAGGCCCCGTTCGAGAAGTTCGACGTATCCGAAAACCATCGTGAAAAAGATAGACATCAGAACACAACAATGTGTGCATGAGGTGTGGAAGAGGGAGAGTTTGCAGCTCCGTAGTATCGATGATAAGGAGGTAACGATCGAAAAGATGGTTGTAGTTGAAAAGGGTGGTGTTAGAGCACGAAGATTTGGTTAAGAGGCGATGGATGTCTCTGGAACTCCAAAGGTTGATAGGTTGTGTCGAAGTACGAAGATTGGATTAAGAGGCGATGGATGTCTCTGGAACTCCAGAGGTTAATAGGTTGTGTGGAAGGGTGATGGAGTGGGTTTGAAATGTTGTATTTATAGTTAGGGTTTGGGTTGTGTAGGTGTAAATGAAGTGGTTTTGGTCTTGAAGGGTTATGGGTGGGGTTGGATCTGAATTTTGGGTGAATTGGGTTATGAAGTTCAATGGTCTTTACTCATTTTTGTACATATTAAATGGTGTTGTTAGGTTTAAATGGGCTATAAAAAATTGCCATTTTTTCTATAATAACTTTTGTTTTAATATTATCAAAATAAATCTAAAAAAATTTAATTGTGTTTTAATAATCATAACTCGTTTTCCTATAAAAGAAAGTTTTATGAAAGGACATTTAAGAAATAACATTTTTGTATATGGATTTTGTGTGGTAAATAAAAACTGATTAATGTATACGCTGGTTTGATTTTTAACAATTCAAATGGGTTTATCAAGCTACAGTCAACATGTATATATTTAATTTAAAATGCTGCCCAATTAATTTGAACAAATTGATTAATGTAGCATTCTTAAATTAGGTAATGTAGGTCCATTATATTAACATAATGTGATTCTAAAGCTATTTATATATTTTCATTTGTTGACATAAATTGTAGATCAAAATGTTGATAAAACCCTGATCCTTTGCCTCATCGCAACAGATCAACTAATGTTTTCGTCCACATAACAAATGGTACATCTGACTTTAAAAATTGAAATTTTACAATTTAATAATCTTAATGAAATTTAAATTATTGTGATTTGTTAAAATTATTATTTGCATTTACAGTTTCTCATTTGCCATTTAATTCTTCTCTGTGTATGAGGACAATTAATGTCAATCACGAAGAGCAATCTTCAGATATGCGCCTTCAAAGAGTGATGACCAAAATACGTGTGATCCAGTATCAACGTAGATGCAGGATGTACTTTCGTCACAATCACATCAGGTTAAAGGTGGGATCATCATTATGATTATTTTTTCATTCCAATTTTTATTTTTTAAAATTTGGTTAACCGACTACTTTCTTCACATTAACTTATTCTGAGATTACTTCAAAACTTCGTTTTCGACCTAGACACAAAAAGTGTGAAATAATGCGATCTTGGCGACCCATCACATAATTGTGCGCACTGTGAAGCAGTGTTTTGGTTGAGGAGAGGACACTTCAAAGTTCTACTAAAAAGTCCCAAGTATTCTCTATGTTGTAGGAAAGGGAAAATTACTTTGCCAAAACTAAAGAAGTCCCCGACCTCAATTGTATGATTTGATTCACGGGATAAATTTAAGAAGTAAACACTTCCAGGATAATATCGGCTCATATAATAGTATATTTTCGTTTGCATCCATGGGTGGGAGGATAGATAAGACGATTAACAAGGGTGGCTCACCGCCAATTTTTAAACTAGGTGGTTAGAATTATCATCTAATAGGATCCCTAATGCCAAAAGAAGGAAGTGTGCCAAAATTTGCCCAACTATATATATGTATATATATATATATATACACACACACTCCGTATGAATATATGATACACAAAATGAAGATATGATCCGATTGAGTTTCTATTAGGAACGATACCAAAAAACAATATGCACACAAATATCATATATATTTGAAGGGGAATGTTAGATGCACATAATGTTTTAATTTGGTGAAGTCATTTATGATGGTTAGAGACAAGATCGCTTAAGGTGGTGAGACAAAAGTGAGTTTGAAGTTAATAGGCAGGAGAAACAAAGACGCTAGAACTTATAATCTGCCTACAGTTTCAGAAGTAGCAGCTTTGGTTGTCAGAGACTTTGATGAATCACGTGGAGAAAGAGATATAATGGTTGAAACCTGATGAGGTCTTTTGAAGCGTATAAATGAATTGAATCCTTCATATTTGGGGTTGCAGTATCCACTCCTCTTTCCATTTTGGGAAGATGGTTATATGGGGATATAAACTTTTGTGACGTGAATAGTTCGAATATAAGGGTTCGCCGGAGAGTTGGGATTGTAGATTTTTAGCATATAGATTGCATGAGCGGGGCACAGAATGTACTTTCATCCTTCAAAGTAGAAGACTGTTCCAACACGTGCAACTCAGAGTGACCATAAATTGTCAAAATCCTCAACAAGAGAAACTTGAGTCCTGAAGATCGACCCGATATAATATGTGGTGTTTTCAAAATAAAGTTGGATGGATTGATTAAAGATCTACGACATAAGAATACATTTGGTGAAGTGCGAGCAAATATTATTATAGGGACATCATTTTTTTTTCAATTTATTATAATATTATAATTTATAATGTCATGTACAACATAGTAATGTTATAAAATAACATAGATTTCTAATTTTTACAGTCATATACACAATGGAATTCCAAAAGCGTGGTCTTCCCCACACTCACATTTTGTTATTCATAGGAAGTGCTAACAATTTTTCCAACCCCAGCGGACATTGATGGCATCATATCTGCTAAAATACCTGATGGGTCGAATGATCTAGAGTATTATAATGCAGTACATATGGACCATACGGTAATGATGCAAAAATGCTCCGTGCATGGTATTATCGATGTGTTCAAAGCACTTTTCCAAAAACTTCAATGATTAAACAACTATTGACGATGAAGATTATCCCAAGTATAGAAGGCGCGACGATGGAAGAACATTTGTCAAAAAAGGAGTACACCTTGACAACATATATGTTGCCCCCCACAGTAGGTCTTTTACTCTTTAAGTACAATGCTCACCTAAATGTGGAGTGGTGTAATCAAAGCAGGTCAATCAAACATTTGTTCAAATACGTCAACAAAGGACATGATCGTGTGACCACGAGATTTTATGAGATTTGTAATAAAGAGAATAGTGAGAAACATGTTGATGAAATAAAACTACATTATGATTGTAGGTATATACCTCCTTGTGAGGCCATGTGAAGAATATTTGGGTTCAAAATTTAGTATAAGAATCCATCCATTGAACGATTGAGCTTTCACTTTCTCAACGAGCAATATGTTTATTTTGAAGATGATGCAGCAATGAGTGATGTTGTGTTGCATGAATCTGTAAAGAAAAGTATCTTTTTGACATGGATGAGAGCGAATCAACTGTATCCGGAGGCAAGAGATTTAACTCACGCTGAATTTCCTCAAAAGTTTGTATGGAAGACTACATGTTGAGAATTTATCCATCGCAAAAGGGTTTTGCTATAGGTCGATTGACACATGTCCTTCTAGATTCAAGTGAATCTTATTATTTATGACGCATCCTTAATTTGAAGCGTGAGACTACATGCTATGATGATCTAAGAACTGTCGATGGGATTTGTCATTGTACATATCATGATGCATGTTACACATTAGGATTGTTAAATGATGACAAAGAGTATGTTGATAGAATTTTTGGAGGTAGTTTTCGGGGAAGCGTATATAGTACAGCCAGCTGTACGGTTCTCACCATACAGCCGATGACATTTTTGTAAATTACATAAAATTTGCGTCTTGTACTAAATGAGCATTAAAACACGTCTAGTGAGCATGTGACATATTTTCTTGAGCATTAGAAGCATAACAATGAGCATCGTGATCTCTGCTTCATTTCTTCTAATTTACTTTCTTTTCCTTATTTTTTTCTTTATACAAACTTGTTAAATTATATATATAATCGACTCTTATGAACTTCAGTATGCGAATTTAATGCAATATGATACTTTTGAAATATGCATTGTCATGCCATTTTACAAATGAGCATAACATGAATACCCGTTGAACATACATAACTTATAAAATGAGAATTGATATGAAAATCATAAGTACTTTTAATTGAACATCAAGACACTTTTATTGAGCATCAACTTGAAATTATAAGTACCAATGATTTTTATTATGCGATTGTGATGAGCATCAAGTCTGTTCTTTTTAAATGAGCATAAAATAACATCAAATGAGCATATGTAACTTACAAAATGAGTATCAAAAAATTTAAAAGCTCATTTGTGTATGGTCATTCATTTTGACCTTATACTCATTTGCGTTTAACATTAGTATGATACATTTGAAATGAGCATAAAGAGGTACCAAATGAGTATACATATCTCACAAAATGAGTATAAAAAATTCAAAAGATCATTTATGTATGCTCATTCATTTTCGGTTTTATACTCATTTGAGTTTGACATAAAACTGATTTTTAATATGCTCAATATTCATTTGTGTATGGTCATTCTTTTTAAGCTTATACTCATTTGAGTTTAATATAAACCCATTCCAGATTCGTCATCAAGAAATATGAACTCAAATCTCCTAAATCATCTTCTAATCTGTCTTCCCTGCATACTTCTTCCCGACCAACAAAGAAATTGCCTAGAGTCGCCGTCTCTTGCGCAGCTCTGCAAGAGGAGAAGAGAGTGGCGAGAGGAGAGCTTGAGGAGAAGAGAGCTGCCAGAGGAGTGGTCTGCTTGATGCGTGAAGTCCTTCGCAAGCAATGCAGAAGTAGGAGCGAAGATCGGAGAGCAACGCAGAATCAGTGACGAAGATCGGAGAAGCCGGACGAGAAGCACAGAAACCCTAAAAAAGGTCGGGTGTACCGTGGACACGGTACAGCTGGCAGTACGGTATAATTTGCGAGTTTTCGAGTTTCTGCACGGATGTTTAGAAAACTATCTCTCATATTATTGGCGGTAGATAACATGAGTAGACCGGAATACGTTGGAGAAAATAGATAAACCTATTACAAACTCCGTATAACTCGGAGATTATTCTGTTTTTTATTTTATTTTTTCTCGTGGCAATGGCGGGCGCCACTTTGCTTCACTCCCTGTCTCATTATCTTCTCCCTTCCCAGGCTCGCCCGCACTCTCTGATCTCGCACTGCTGGTTTCCTTTCCACCGTTTCTCGTCACCCAACTGTTTCTTTCATTCTTTAAGCCCTAATAAACTTCCACCACTCGCCGTTGGAGCGCAGGCTAGGCGAGGCTTATCTTCTAAAACCAGCAATGACGACCTTGCATCTCGTAACAGCCCTCTCTTTTGTATTCTAGAATTTATTTTTATTGACTAGTTGATCTATATATTTGTTTTGGAATTTTTTGGTTAGCTGCTGATTTGTGTTTTGAGCCCCCCCTGAAAGTGGTAGAATATCCAGACCCTATACTTCGAGCTAAAAATAAAACAATTAGCTCATTTGATGATAATCTGAAGAAGCTTGTAGATGAAATGTTCGATGTAATGTACAGGTGAGTTTTGTGTTCTTCCTTGTCAATCTGGAACAGAAACACAGACAGTAGCATTGTTTGGTGTGCATATCCACTCATGTATAGCTCTTGTTTCATACCCCTTTTTGCAGAACTGACGGAATTGGGCTGTCAGCACCCCAGGTTGGACTTAATGTTCAGCTCATGGTATTTAATCTAGTAGGTGAGCGTGGTGAAGGAGAGGAGATTGTTCTTGTAAATCCACGCATCACCAGATATTCCAGAAAAGTGGTGCAGTACAATGAAGGATGCTTGTCTTTTCCCGGGAGTTATGCTCTTGTAGAGGTATTATTGCGGTTACATAGAGATGTAGTTTTCTAGTCTTTTATACTATCGATGTCAAACTCATTGCTATGGGGACTTTAGGCAGTGCCAAGTGGCTGCTGTTTGAAAAGTCAAGTTCGAAATTGAGAGAGTTTACCACGATCATGTATTACCAATTAAGCCTTTCTCTTGATATGGTCATATGGTGGGACCCTTCCCTGGACCCTCGCCTTGTGGGTTGCCTTTGTGCACCGGGCTGCCATTTAGAGAAAGATCAGAACTTGCTAAACCTTTTCCCTCAGAGGTGGCTTGCCAGAAACATGAGAGGTTGACACAAGAGAAGTAAGAGCCGACTTATAGTCTTCATATAAGCTCTTGTAGCTTATAGGAAAGCAATGTGTTAGAATGATCAACGAATGCCAATACTTTAGCATCTCATATTGCAAGTAGATTAGTAATACTGCTAATACAAAATGATCCAAACTACCTCACTATTGTTAAGGGTTTCTCCTCACACTGATGAAGCTGGCTAGGGCTAATGATGGAGTGGATACTCCAGACATGACTGTCAACCAGATAGGTGAGCATGGTTGTACTTTCGCGAGAAACACATGCATCTTTGTTAGGCTCCACCTCGGGAAAAACTGACTTGGAAGACTCAGATACTGCTCAATATGTTTGTTGGATCCTCTGGGAGTGGACGGCTCCTTAATTTTGGCAACGACAGACTCTCTAGAGGTACTGTTGTAGCCATTACTTTGGGAAGTTTATCCATCATTCATTGTCATGCCATTGGTGTTTCTGTGGTCATGGACATCCATGGATATGATTTTTCTTGTCTTACGTATTGGGAAAAGAAGTATTGAAGGAAGAACGAAACAGACACTTTGGAGTACAAAATGAAATGGAAGAAGGGGAGAATAGATCAAGATGCTGACATGAGTGTGTAAGACACTAGGATTTAGGCTGACATGAAGAGGGAACAGATGATAGACTTTGACATAGACGACTCTAAGATGTAGGAACTAGGAAACATTGAGCACGGAGAGATTAAGATATGGTGGAGTCTAGAATGTAAAATAGAAATGATATGACGGGAATCATGTTGCCGAGAAATACACAACAGTTGCTTGGCACTGGTGTGTGCATAGTCCAACTGTTGAGCCTGGCCACTTGCATGAGCAATTCCACTTATTCCAGAGGAGAATTCATCTGTGGGACTCACTTAAGAGTCAAGCTTGATTACTCCCATTGAATCTTTGAAATGCTTATCACTCTAGCAAAGTGCGGGTCCAAAGATGGGATATACTGGGAGTCTGGGACTTGGGCATCACAAAGACCATCCTTTTATGCCCTGCACAAGAGCTTGTCCATGATTTCAGGAGCAAGTCCATTTAAGTATAGTTACAAGACTTACAACCAATTCTCGAAGAGTCAGGCCTATTAGTCCATACTATCTGCTCTCAACACGATGGGCCATCCCTATGGACACATAGTAGGACTATAAAAGTATAAAATATAAATATGCCTCAACAGGGTCATGGTATCATCTTGCAAACTTTGAGTATCTAAGGCAATATACTGCTTCTAGTACTACGGTACTACCGTCGCTAATACCTGGCCCTTGCTTTGAAATAACATACACCCCTTGAAAGAGAAGTGCTAATATTTATTTTTAACAACATGGAGGATATGCTATAATTGTTAAGTATATGTATATGCATTTAGCATCTTACATTCTTACCATTCTTTTTTTTTTTTTAAATTGGGGTGGGGGCCAGGGAACGCCCCACCAATTTATTAAGCTAAAATGAAATAAATGAGTAGGAGGGCCAAACCAAGCCTACATTCTTACCATTCTTTTCCAGAAGGATACTTAAAAAAATATACTCACTCACTTGTGATACTTCAGTGGCAACTTACATATTTAATGCATAATCTTCCAACTATAGGAGTATTTTACGTATGTCAGAAAAGGGTGGGGATGTAAGCAAAGGATGAAAAAGCATTTACCTTAACTTAAACCCCTCAAATATCTGCAATCAACTAGTAAAAATTACACAAGCAGCTTCACCTCTAGATACCTGAACTTGCTAAGTATGCTTAAGTGCTCTTCTAGAGTTTTAACTGTGACAGACTTGGTTAGCTATATTTTCACTTTTACAGAGACCAGATGCTGTGAAGGTTGATGCACATGATATAAATGGGGCAAGGTTTAAAGTTGGATTTATGAGGTTTTCTGCAAGGGTGTTCCAGCACGAATATGATCATTTACAGGTGCTTGTTTTAAAGACTTAAGAACTGTATTCTTGTTTGTACGGGTTTTTTCTCAACCATTCGGGCCAATCTTAAATGAGCTTATTTTCATAATCCTTCTAAAGAATTTAAATGATATTATTTTCATTGGCACTCCTTCCCTTCTTCTTTGTGTGGAAATTCCTTTTATGCTCTTTATTGAAATGTTTTTAATGGTTGAGAAGCAAGGGGTATATGATCATTTCACAAGAAACGGTTAAACAAATAAATAAAGACGATGCTTATCTTGTGACATCCAAAAAAGCTTCTGAAAGATATTAATGGGATGGAGGGAATACTATTCAACGTGGTATAAGGATGTTTTTACTTGGATTGTAATTTGCCGGTCTGGTCTGTTTAAGTCTGGTTTGATTTGAACGGGTTTGTTCTGGTAAACGCGTCTAGTCTCTGTGTATTTTCTAACTACGGAAATTAAGTCTGGTCTGGTCTGTTTAAGTTTGGTGTGAGACAGAAAACAGTCCAAGTAAAAACATCCTAAGGTCTTAGTTCCCAAGATTCATTTCCAAAAAAGAGCCATTTTGTATTTTATATTTTTATTATCAAAATCCATTTTTATCAGAAACCAATAATATATTGATAAGGAGACTTACACATGACACCTGGTATTCCCGCAGAAAAAAGAATATTTTCTCACTTTGCGATTCAATCACTTACGTTGGCTATTATTCATCAATGTGGGAAATGACGATACACGATAATAGAAACATAGATTTTGATTTATGTACTGTAGAGCTCTACAATGGGGAAAGCGGAGAAACACCCGTAAATATCCCCTACCCCTATTTTCAGCCTGCCAACTTCCAAGTGCAGTACACATAACACATGCCACTTCTCTAGCCTTCGCCACAAATATTGCACCCCCCTCTATTTGAATTTACCACATTGTGTCTTATTGTTTCCATTTGCTCCTTTATCCTACATTCCTACTCCAGGTCCTAAATCCCAATGCAATCCCAAACTCTCTTGGTGAAGACTCCTCATTGTCAGAGACTAAGAGGAAGAGTTTCATCCTCGACACAAGCCCTAGAGGCATTTGACATTGTCAAATCCTGTGCAATTATGTTTGAAACTGTCTGATATCTTCAGTGAAGTTAAACAAACCTCCATTTATACTATTCGCAAATTTAGGTGAAGTAGTAATTGGATAGTTATAACCAATTGCTACCAATATATGCTACTAATATAACTAGTATGTAATGAATTCCTTCTCACCTCTTCCAGTGAGTTATATGACTCCTATAGTCCAATCCTCTCTATACACTGAAGCCACAAAATTTGTCTTGAAGTTCCTCTTGATCATGCTATATAACAGCATAGTGCTTCTATGATTTCTATACCTTCTGTCTTAGGATTGACCTTTCAACCGCAACAAGGACCCTGGCTTTCCTCCTATATTTTCTGACTTTGGTTTTAGTTTTGAATTTTGATTGACACACTCTCTAGTTTAGATATCAGAATATACTATGCCTTCAACTCAAGATCAGTAGTTTTAACATTGTTAGATATGTGACCGAAGTTCTCCTTTTTTAGTTCAATGAGTAGTCCTTTCAATTTCCTTCTAGTCAGGTATTGCTTAGTTCCATAAAAATGCAATTCCAGTTCCTCTCTTACATGAATGGCCCATGGTTCTCCAAGTGTTGCCGCTGCATGTGAACATCAATTCCCAAAGAAGGCAAGTTGCAAGTGAACAAGTGCTTACTAGGTTAGGCTCAAAATGACAAGGTTTTTTACTTGATGGGGAGCGTTAAGACTTAAAAGTTCCACATCAGACTCTTAAACTAGAACATATAGGTTTATAAGATTGCGAGTTAAATGAGGTAATCGATTAGATTCCATCTTCTAGTTTGATGTCTTTATAATCAAGTTGAGTGGTCCCAGGCTCCCCAGCTTAATCCAGAATGGGCTTTTTCCTGAACTATTACTGAAATAGAACTTGTGGACTAAAACATGTTTATAATTATTATAAGTATACCATGTTGGTCATTCCAGTGTAAATTTCAACATTAACACAGTTGCTGCAGTCAGTACTCTGGTCACTGCACCACCTACTATGGTCAATATTGCATCCAGAATTTCATTCAATACTAAATTGGGTCTAACTTATCCTAAAGAATCTCAGGAGGTCTGGTGTACCTCACACTTATATATTTAAAGAGATTTAGAACCCAAAATCCGATGTAACAGGCTTAACAAATCCACATTTACCTCACGCATTTATACATATCAGGTGTACCTCATCACTTATATATTACAATACTCATAACGATTTATAAAACTTCTTACTTTTTAGTCCTGGGTACAATCTAGTCGAGCACCTGTCTATGACACAAAAATGTTACTTTGGATAATTGGATGTAGAGTTAGGTGAACGTTTAAATTACTATTCAGAATGCTTAGACTGCTCTTGACTATGTCCTATAAATAATTGCGCAGGGCATTCTTTTCTTTGATCGAATGTCTGATGAAGTCCTTGATAGTGTACAGGGAGACTTAGAGGTTGGTACAAAAGTTGGCCAGTTATATTATCTTTCTCTTTTATTTAAAATGGTATTCAAGATTGTTTTGGAACTTCTATGTGACATCATTACATCAACTTATATTTATAGCTACTCAAAGTACTTTGAAGACTACATGTCTTAGTAATGGTTGTGGTGTTAATAGGCTTTGGAGAAGAAATATGAGGACAGGACTGGGTTGCCTAGCCCAGAAAGGATAAGCACTCGCAAAAGAAGGAAGGCTGCGGTTGGATTTGGCAAATTATGAAGTAAACATGCGAGCACATTATATCATGTCCACGTTACCAAATCTGGAAATAGTTATAGAATGCATGTGGGTCCCATGTGAGTTTACCAAGTATCACATCACTCTATTTCCACATTTGATAATGTCTAAATGTGACACATTAAGATGCGACCAGGCGACCTTAGAAAAGACCCCGAACTTGTGACATGAGAACATACAAAGTTAAAGTATTAGAGTTTTTTTCCTTGATTAGCGCCCCCCACCTCTGAAGTATAATTTTCTTTTCTTGTTGAGCTACTGATTCTAGGCTGTTTATCTTTTTGTCAGTATAACTTATGAAACATTCTGGGTGTGTGTATGAATAGTCAAATGCCGAATAATTTTTAAACTGAAAATTAAGAAGTGTTACAACACGGTGTGCCTGCTAAAATTCCTTTTTCTGCAGATCATGTATGTTACTATTGATACTGCAATGAGAAACATTGAAGGATTTACACAAGATTCTTCTCTTACTGGCTCGTTCTATACAGAGGGGCCTGTAATAATTTCCACAAGCACCCCTATTTCAATGGTTACTCAATAAAGATGTAGTTTCTTTTTTATGCACATCATCTTTTAAACCAGAAAGTAAAGAACAAGTTATTCTTCATCATAATCATCAACTACTCTATATTTAAAGTACTCGCTTGAATAATTATTTTCATAAGAATAACTCGTGTACACTTTTCAATATAACATTCATTGATTAAAAGAGTAATCAATAGATTTATATTGTGATAATTATACACATGAATCTATGAATAATCTATCTATAAATAATACATTTCAAAGATACAATTAAGGAAAATCTTGCCACGTGTCATCTTCTAAGTAACTGACTCATCAAAATGTGCTATATTCACTTTCTAATTTCCTTCTTGTGTGATCCTTAAATTAGCTTTTTGAACTCTAATTCTTGAAAGCGCCTTGCGAATATCTACTGAAAAATCGGAGTTCCCACTTCCTATTCTCATGTGAAGGCTTTCTTCTCCAACGTTTGATGATGGAAAATCCAAAATGCACACCCAAATCTTATTCACCCAATTCCTCTCCATTAATGCCAGTTTTTATCTACTCAAATATTTCTGAATTGACTCTAAATTCCTGTTTTACCAATACTAGAGTTTGTATTATTTAGTATATACTGTTGTCTCTAATTAATAGTTAACTGAGAGGTGTTGTTCGATACCGTCTTCACAATGTATTTCTTTTTCATGCAACTTCTTTTGCAGGTTGACCTTTCCCCAGTTAGATACATCATTTGGGTTTGGGATTGCGGACTTGTGGTTCAGATTTCTATTATTTAGAACTTTCTCTCCGTTTTTAATGAGAAGTGTTGTTGGATTATTAACTATTTGTTCATTTATCTTTCATGTAAATTCATTTGCAGGTTATCTTTTCCATGGTTTAGCATCAAGGTTTGATTAAGAAAAACATGTGAGATTTTTCTTCAAGTTTTAGAAGGTTTTCAATTTTGCATTTTTACGTTATACGGAGTAGTTATTTTTACCAATAAACATGTTATTATTCCTTTTAGTTTTAGCAAATTCATGTCCACTACTATCAATCATTATGAAGCATATGCAGTGTACAGTATAGATTATTTCCTTCAAGTTAACATTAGGATACCCTGTCAAGTTACTTTAAAAATTGGTCTCAGGTGGACAAACTCTTCTGAAATATGGGTTCATCTGAAGGCACAGGTTAGGAGATGATGATATATCCTCTAAATGATTTGCACTAGACCCTCTCAGGGAGAATTCATCATTGTCAAAGAAGTATGACCAGGTTCTTGCAAAACCTGCTGTAATAACATCTGATGCCTTAGGACAGCCTATAGCATGAGATATAAAAAGTCTGATTGGGTTGATGTTATAAATCATTTATAACAATTTGATACAAATGATTTACGATCATTTAGATGATCTTCCTCATAATGTTATAAATGCGGTCTTAAACTTAAGCTCGAAGAACAGTTTGATAAGCATTTGATGGGCTGAAACAACAAGGCCAGTTCTGAAAATGTTGAAAAAGGCTTCTAGAAAATTGTATGCAAACTCAATAGGATGGGATGTCGGAAATACTAGCATCTTAACGAGATGTCCTGTCTTAGAATGTACTGAAGTGCAGATGGTCCCTGCGGATGGAAACCAGGCTTTATGCATCAAAGGTGTGTTGTCCATGCGATTAGTCAAACTCCATATTTGGGAAATCAGATGTCAAGAACTGGACCTAGCCTTCCTCCTTAAGGTCCTAATGTCCAATAGATCATGTTTTGAGTGTTTTTTTTTTCATGTTCTATCATGATATCATCTATGGGATCGGAGTTAGCATTAGAAATTTATTTATTTTTGGGGAAAAATTATGATAAGTAAAAAGTAAATCATATAACACTAAAAACATGATTTCCCCCCTAATTTAACAAATAAAAAAAATTGTTCAACAAACATTGTTGCATAGATCTAAAACATATGTGTTTTTTTTTTTTAAATTAGCGCGATCGAATACGCAAACAAATACAGGAAGCACTAAAGTGAAGAAAATCAAATACATGTCCCTGTTTTTCAATTTTTGAGAAAAAAAGATAATGGAAAACATGACAAAAATGTTTTTTTCGTCTTAAGAAGGAAATCAGAAACGTGTATTATGTTTTTCAATTTTTGAGAATAAAAAGGCAAACACATTTTCCTGTGTTCCTTCCAATTTTCCAATTTTTTGGGTTATGAGAAAATTTTCTTGTTAGTACTGTAGTACTTAGTACATGTCCTAAGATTGTCCACCTACTCGAAGTGTACACAATTATCTTCTTCTTTAAAGTGGACGCCATAGTTTTTCACTTTTCGCATTTGACCCCTCTCTACTGGTGACTGGTGGAATCATCATGGAAAAAAGCTCCAACTTGCTATTGATGAAGTAGACATTTACCTTATTGTTTTGCCAATTCTGGCCAAGGGGCCCCTTTACGAGTTTTAGGAATGAAAACGGCGTACCTTCGAAGTATATACTCTCTCACTCCTATATTTAAGGAGTGATTTAACTTGACGCAAATATTTTAAAAGTCGTTGAGAGATTAAAAAAAAATTGTTGTAGGAAGTAAATACCTTGTTGTTCAATGATATTACTATTACATTATGACTGTGACACATCAAAAGAGGAGGTTATAAGAGCATCTCCAATGACTGCTTATAAGCTCTAAGGTCTTGCTTGCAATTTCGAACCTATTAGCCTACCATTTAGTCATGGACCCGGGCCGGTTCCGGTTCAGGTCTGGGCCCGGCCGGGCTTTTTTTTGGGAAGGAAGAATCAGAACCGGCCCGGGTAGGCAGCGGTTTTGGGCCGGTTCATGTTATTTTTTTAATTTTCTTTTGCTTTTCTAATTAACCCCGACCCCCCCCAACCCCCCCCCCCCCCCCCAAAAAAAAACACCCAGACCAACCCGGGAGAAACCAAAAAAATTGAAAAAAAAAAGAAATAGGCCGGGCCGGTTCCGGGCTGGTTCCACTTTAAGGAGGCCCGAGCCCGTCCCGTTTAACTCCCGGTTCGGGTGGCCCGGATCGGTCCTTTGACCGGGTACCGGGACGGGCCGAAACAGTACCGGTTCCGGCCTATTTCTCCTTGTTTTGTATAAGTTGAATTATAGTATTATAGGGTGTATTTTATTCAACTCTATTTATAAGTTTTCCTAATACTAATGTTATTAATTAGAAATGTAGAAATAATTTTGTTTATAACTGTATAATGTAACATAAGAAAACCATGTGTTATAAGTTATTGATTTCAATATATAAGTTCTGCTTTAGTGTTTATTAGTTTGAAACCAACTACACAAGTTAACCAAGCATAACAAAAGCATATGGAGTAGGCTATTGAATTACATGTATAATTAAATTTACAGTGTTTATTCGTGTAAACTCATATTTTATTCTGATTTTTAAAGAAATATAAAATAAAAAGAAATATGCTATAAGTTATAGCTAACCATTGAATTATATTTCAATTTGGCTACGAATGTTTATGTGACTAGTCAAGATGTAAGAACAATTAGCTAACCGCTGGATATATTGTAAATTCACAACTAATCATAATATTTAATAGAACAAATGCTATAATATGCAAGAAAATATAGTAAAAGAAGTTATTGAGAGAAAAAAATAAATAACAAATTAGTCACCATAATACCATATAAAGAAAGGAGTATCGGAAATGAGTATTGAAACGAATGA